>CAMZMU010000106.1:23278829-24730289 GCA_947311845.1 Poa pratensis | reverse complement strand
CAAGACCTTCGGCCGCAATTCTGGTGGACTCGTATGAAACGAGAAATTGCCAAGTAGTTGCTGAATGCGACACATGTCGACGTAAAGCTGAACATCAAAGGCCTCCGGCACTGTCGGGGGCTGCCCCCGGTAGGGCAAAGTGATGTGTTATGAACAGTTAAGGTCTAACCGGATCAAGAAAGAAAGCCGGCTAAGTTAGCCGGTCACTTGGGCCGGATCTCAAGGCGATTCGGTCAGTCCTACTTCAAGCCAGTGAAAGAAAAGACCAAAGGGGATCCGGTGAGGTTTAACCGGATCCAGGAAAGAAGAGCCGGCTAAGTTATCCGGATCCGGGTAGGGCAACTCGGATGATGCACAGGGGCCAAGTAATGTCAGTAAAAGTCACGGGCACTGTAAGGTTACTGACCGGGGCTCAGAAGACAGCAAGGTGCTGCCACAGGTTTTCCGGGTCACAAGCCCCTAGGCGCTGACTCGGCCTATTCGGGAAAGGGGCAGTGGCTAGGCTACTGTGGTCTACACTGCCTTAAGCTCAAAGAGGAAAGATAAGCCTGTGGTGAACAGAGGGTGAGCTGGGCTGAGTGACAGTGGCCAGTGTTTGTCCTGTTCTCCTTGTCCATGCCATTGTCCTCTGCGGCCAGGGGCAAAAGGGTAATTCGGTTACTGTATATAGGCAACACCACCTCCTTCTGTGGGGGATCGACCATTGTGAGCATCATTTCCCCCCCAAGCTTCATCTTCTACCTAGAGCCCTCCTTTGTTCATCATACAGCTCAAGGAGCGCTCTGTACTTGTAAACACTTGAGATATAAGAGAGTAGGCTAGAGCTGCAGTAGGGGTGTTACCTCCACAAGAGGGCCCCGAAGCAGGGTACATCGTGGTGTTCTTCGCTGTTCTTGGTTTGCTTTGTTCTTGTTGATTCCTGCGAGGTTCTTGTTTGGTCTTCATGCGTGCTTCGTAGCGCGCAAACCCTCCCCGGTTCCCCCAACGCCCAAGCGAGCCCACACTTAAGCCATACCCATGGCATCTGCCGTGACACCACCACGACAGTTGGCGCCCACCGTGGGGCAAGCATTGGCGTTGGCTGGGGTTTCCATCCGGACGGGCTCCGTCACTGGTGCCGGCGAGCGGGTCCTCTCCGGGCTCGTGTGCAAGCTCGGCGAGTTCAACTTCATCAGCGACAACGCGGGGTGCTTCTCCAACAAGCCCTTCCCCGCGGATGGCTTCCTCATGACGCTGGGCAGCTTCGTCACCTACGTCGCCACCGAGCCAGTTCGCGAGTACCCGGCGCAGGTGCTCGTGGCTGCAGATCCTCCCTCTTTCCGCGCAGCTCGCGGAGGGCGTAGCGCTCGCCCTGGGAGCAGCGTGGAGGTCATGGTGGCTGCCGCAAACGCTGCTGCAGGCAAAGGAGGTGCCAGCACGAGCGTGCCAGAGGAGCTGGCCACGCCAGTCGATCCGGCTGACATGCCGACTCGGACAGCTAAGTTCCCTAAGGAGAAACCCGATCCGGTTGGTCCCCTTGGCACGTCAAGCAGGGGTGCTTCCTTAGAGGGTATCTTGGAAAAGCTAGCTCGGCCAGTGGCTCCTGGAGCAAATGTTGATCTTACTGTAGCTCAGCTAGAGGCAGAGCGCCTGAGGTTGCAAAAAGAGGCTCGGTTAGTGATAGAGTCTAGGCAAGAGTTTGATAGAGACCTGAGAGAATACAATGCTGCCAATGGTATCACAGATGGCTTTACTCCTGTAGTGCACCGCTCGCGCAAGAAAGCCGAGCTACGTAACAGAGGCAAGGACCTCAACGACGAGTTGGCTAGAGCTGCAGGTTCGAGCTCAAGTAAAGCCACTAGTCATAGGTCCGGAACAGGCAAGCCGGTTTATAGCTCCCCGGCTAAGAATCTTAGGGCTGCAGCAGCAGCGCGAGCTGAATTAAGTAACCTGACCGGGGATGCTTGGCGCAAGCAGGCGGAGAGAGTGAATGAGCTAGTGGATGTGTGCAACAGGCAGAATGAGGCCTACAGGAAAGCTAATCCGGATGCTGGTGGTTCCCGGGTAGTTGTCTCGGTTAGGGCTGCTAGCCAGAAGTCTAAGGGGCAAGCGTCCTCTCCGCATGTTGGGATTGACCGAGCCCAAAGTGTGAACTCGGGTAAGAGCAAGCAGCTGCAAACTTATGATGCGGTATACGCAAGCAAGCAACTTGCAGCCCAAGGAAAAGGCGGACAAGGCAGAAACAGTGGTGGTCAAGGCAATCCGGGTACTGGAAGGGAGAATTCGGCTGGCCGAGGTCAACCGCCTCGCCACCCCGGACAGCAAATGATGGCACAGGTGCAGCAGCAGAGTGGTGGCCAGGTGGGCTACCGTTATGACGATGGCAATTCGGCTATGGCGCGAGCCGGATACCAGACGTATGACAATGCACTGGCGTCGAGACTGGGGCCTCGGATGTTGGATCCGGATGATCAGCGTCTCAAATTGGACAGAATCTACCAGTCCGAGAAGCTGGAAGAGCAGGCCCACCGGGTCCACCATGCTTTGGACCTCGGATAATGAATGAGCCAAGTGTGCCTTTGTTTCAGCTCGGCCGCAACACGAAGCCGTATAATGGGAGCACCAAGCCACAGGATTGGCTGACGGACTATGTATCATCAGTGCACATTGCGGGGGGCAATCGCCGATGGGCGGTCCGGTATCTCCCGCATATGTTAGAAGGTCCAGCCCGGATCTGGTTGAATAACTTGCCGCCGGGTAGTATCAATTGTTGGATGGATTTGGAACAGGCGTTTAACAGCAACTTCTCCAGCACCTACAAGAGGCCAAACCGACCTCAGCTCCTGGCTGCGTGCAAGCAGGAAGAGAGGGAGACAGACCGAGAGTATTTGACTCGGTGGAGCAACATGCGCAATTCTTGCGAAGGTGTAGTGGAGGAGCAGGCCATTTCATGGTTTGCACAGGGATGCAGGCATGGTACACCACTTTGGCAGAAACTCCAAAGAGATATGCCGAAAACCCTGGCAGATATGATCCGGATAGCAGACACGTATGCGCTGGGTGATCCAACACAGCCCGCATTGGATGCAGTGGGAGCAAACAGGAGGCAACCAGTTAATAACCGAGTTGGACCATTAAGGCCTAGTGACCGACATGAATTCGGTTACAAGAGAAGAGATCCGGATTACAGATACGGTTCTGATCAAGTTGCTGCGGTAAACATGGATCAACCCGGTGGAGGAGATGCGCAGAGGCAGAAAACTGATGGTCCAGCTTGGAGGCCGAATCAAGGTGCTTGGCCGAAGAAAGTGTGGGAGGGACCAAGTCCACCTCTGACTTTTGAGTCCAGATTAGATGGGCCTTGCTGTTATCACACCACCGATCCGCGCAAACCGGCTAATCATTCGACCCGGAACTGTAGTTGGCATCACCGCATTCAGGCGGAAGGTCAAAGAGGACCACCTCAAAGAGGTGCTCCTAGACCGAATTTCAGGCCAAACATGCCGCTAACCGGAGCCAATGCGACCCCGGTCAACGCTGGAACTCCAAGGCCAGCAGCAACGAAGCCGGTTAACCTGGTGAACATGGGAGGCAGTGACAATGGTGATGGCCCAAGTAGGCAAGGTGGATACCCTGGGAATGATTACAAGGAAGCACATCAGAGTTATGTGGTTTTCGTGACCGAGCCAACTGACAAGAAAAGTCAGTTGAGACGAGCAAAGGAGGTGAATGCCGTGATGCCAGCAGTTCCAAAGTACTTGAACTGGTCTGAGCAGGAGATCACTTGGAGCAGGGCGGATAACCCAAGGATCATGCCAAGCCCAGGGAACTATGCACTGGTGGTGGATCCAACTTTGGTTGGACCCAAGCTGAACGTGAAATTTAGCCGAGTCTTGGTCGACAATGGCAGTGCCATAAACATCATGTATCGGGACACAATGATCAAGTTGGGTATTTCGCCGAATCAGTTGCAACAGAGCAGCTGTACTTTCCATGGCATAGTACCCGGGGTATCTTGTTCCCCCATGGGTAAGATCTGGGTAGATGTGTTGTTCGGTACCAGGGACAATCACAGGCTTGAGAGTCTCGAGTTCGAGGTGGTGGATTTGGAAAGCCCATACCATGCTCTGCTTGGCAGGCCAGCATTAGCCAAGTTCATGATATCTACTCATGTGGCCTACCTCAAGATGAAAATGCCTGGCCCGAATGGTGTTATCACCGTTGCGGGAGACTACAAGAAGGCCATACAGTGTGCTACAGTTGGTTCCAACTTAGCCGAATCACTGGTGATACAAGCTGAAAAGAGCAAGATGCACGAGGTGGTGGCAATGGCGAAGTCGGCTCAGTTAGGCGTGCTGGCCATGACCAACCCGGATGGCGGCGCAACCTTTGAAGTGCCCAAGGAGACAAAGAAGATCCCCATTGACCCGGAGAACCCAGAGCGCATGGCCATCATTGGAGCCGGTTTGGGCGAGAAATAGGAAAGCGCGCTCTGCCATTTCCTCCGTGAGAATCGGGATATCTTTGCATGGTCGGCTAAGGACCTGCCTGGTGTTCCGAGGGAATTGGCAGAGCACTCTTTGTTTGTCAGGCCAGAAGTAAAACCGGTTAAGCAACCGACTAGGCGTCTCTCAGAAGATAGAAGAAAAGTGGTGCTCGATGAGCTGGCTAAGCTACTGGCAGCCGGATTCATTATGGAGGTGCTGCATCCAGACTGGATATCCAATCCGGTTCTGGTAGAGAAGAAGAAGGACGAACCAGCTGTGGTCAAGGTGTGGCGCATGTGTATAGACTTCACCAATCTGAACAAGGCGTGTCCGAAGGATCCATTTCCTTTACCTCGGATTGATCAAGTGATCGATTCCACTGCTGGGTGTGAGTTGTTGTCTTTTATTGATGCGTACTCTGGTTTTCACCAGATACCACTGAACCCTAAAGATCAAATAAAGACTGCTTTTATTACCCCGTATGGGGCGTATTGCTATCGTGTCATGTGTTTCGGTTTGAGAAATGCCGGTGCTACTTATCAGAGATGTATGCAGAAATGCCTACACTCCCAGATGGGCAAAAATGTGCAGGTCTATGTCGATGATATTGTTATCAAAACTAAAGAGAAACATACTCTCCTCGGGATCTCGAGGAGACATTTGTGAACTTGAGAAAATATCGGTTGAAATTGAATCCGGATAAATGCACCTTTGGTGTCCCGGCTGGAAAGTTGCTTGGCTTCCTTGTATCAAGCCGAGGCATTGAAGTTAACCCGGCTAAGATCCGAGCCATAGAAAACATGAAATTGCCTAAGTGTCTAAAAGATGTGCAAAAATTCACCGGGTGCTTAGCCTCATTAAGCCGGTTTGTGAGTCGGTTAGGAGAGAAAGCTTTGCCCTTATATCAATTGATGAAAAGAGCACCGGGTTCACATGGACCCCACAGGCAGATTCGGCTTTCAATGAGTTGAAAAAGATGTTGTCCACTGCTCCAGTTTTGGCATCACCTTTGCCGAGTGAACCGATGTTGCTTTACATTGCGGCCACTAACCGGGTCGTAAGTGTGGTTATTGTGGTAGAAAGAGAGGAAGAGGGCAAATCCGTGCAGAGGCCGGTGTACTATTTGAGTGAGGTGATCTCAACTTCGAAGCAAAATTATCCTCACTACCAGAAGATGACATATGGTGTGTACCTGGCGGTCAAGAAATTGAAACATTACTTCCAAGAGCACCCGATTACAGTGGTGTGTGAAGCTCCAATTGCGGAGATCATTGGGTGCAAAGATGCAACTGGCCGAGTTGCCAAATGGGCGATAGAAGTGTCTCCTTACACACCGCATTATGAGAGAAGAGACGCTATCAAGTCTCAGGCTTTGCCGGATTTCCTTTGTGACTGGGCTGAGATGCAATATGAGCCACCTAAACCGGATTACAATTACTGGAGGTTGCACTTTGACGGTTCCAAATGCAAAATCGGGCTAGGTGCTGGGTGGTGCTCACATCACCAAAACAGGATCAATTGCGATATGTATTGCAGATTCATTTCTCAGCGTCAAACAATGTAGCCGAGTATGAGGCACTGATCCATGGGCTTAATGTGGCTCGGGACATCGGCGTTCGCCGAATTGAATGTTTCGGTGATTCGGATTTGGTCGTACAGCAATCTTCTGGAAATTGGGATGCTCTTGATGCCAATATGGCACTGTATCGGTTTCATGTTCAGAAAATTTCGGGATTTTTTGAAGGCTGTGAATACAAGCATATACCTCGGCTGGAAAACCAAGCTGCAGATGTTCTGTCAAAACTCGGGTCGTCTAGGGAGGCAATCCCACCCGGAATATCCTTGAATCATCTAAGGGTCCCTTCAATCAAACCGTCGCCTGATTCCGAGTCGATTTTTATTCCCAAGCAAGAATCCGAAGCTATTCCTATGAATGTTGACGTTGAGTATATCGAGGAAGACCCGGGGACTGCATGCCCGGACTCGGGGACTGCTCACGCAGATTCGGAAAATGCTAACCGAGTCTTGGGAAAGAGGAGTAGAGATGATGATGCTAACCGGATTGTGGGGAATGGACAGAAGCTGATAGAAGAATAATGGCGGCCAAACCTGTGGAAGAAAATGAGCACTTGTTCCCTTTGCATCCAGTACCAGAGTGGGCTGAAGAGATCATGAAGTTCATCGAGGAAGGAAGCTTGCCAAGCGATGAGACCAAGGCTAGGCGTGTCCAGAGGAGATCCAAGGCTTATACCATCATCAACAAGGAGTTATACAAAAGAAGTGTAACCGAGGTGTTGCAGCGCTGCGTGGAGCCAGCAGAGGGCAAGGAGATGCTCCTAGAGATACACCAAGGTGAATGTGGACATCATTGCAGTACAAGAGCCCTGGTGGCTAAAGTGTTCCGGCATGGATTTTATTGGCCCACTGCTCATGCAGATGCGGAGGACATAGTCCGCAGGTGTGAAGGATGCCAGAGATTTGCTAAGCAAACACACTTACCCGCATCGGCACTGAAGACAATTCCTATTACTTGGCCATTTGCGGTGTGGTGTTTGGATATGGTGGGAGATTTCAAGCCGGCTAGGGGCAACATGACACATATGCTGGTGATGGTGGATAAGTTCACCAAGTGGATAGAGGTGAAACCAATACGGAAAGTGGATGGCCGTTCGGCTGTAATCTTCTTGAAAGAAATCATTTTGAGATACGGATACCCTCATAGCATCATCTCGGATAACGGCACAAACTTTGCTGTCGGAGAGTTTGCCCGATTCTGCATGAATAAGGGGATCCGGTTAGACATAGCCTCAGTGGCACATCCAGAGTCCAATGGGCAAGTGGAAAGATCAAATGCTCTAGTGTTAGCCGGCATCAAGGCTCGTCTCATTGAACCATTGTTGAAAACTCCAGGGTGCTGGATAGATGAAATCCCATCAGTTCTATGGGGTCTAAGGACTACACCGAATCGGTCAACAGGCTATACGCCATTCTTTCTGGTGTATGGGGCAGAAGCTGTCCTACCCACTGACATAGAATATGATGCACCAAGGGTGGCAATGTACACTGAAACCGAGGCAAAGGAGGCCCGGGAAGATGCAGTGGATCTGCTAGAGGAAGCAAGAGAGTTGGCCCTGTCTCGGACAGCAATATACCAGCAAAATCTCAGGCGTTATCATAGCCGGAAAATCAGTCCTCGAGTGTTTCATGAGGGTGATCTAGTGCTGAGGCTGGTGCAGCGCAGCAAAGGCCGACACAAATTGTCACCTCCATGGGAGGGACCATTCATTGTGAGCAGGGCTATGCACAATGACTCGTACTATCTTATAGATGTACAGGAACCAAGGGAGGATGGCTTGGACAGACCCGGACAGGAAACCAAGCGACCTTGGAATGTAGCTCTGCTTCGACCCTTCTACTCTTAAAGGGCGCAATGTATGTATTTCAATTTATCATGAATGAAATCGCAGTAATCCGAGTCTGGACTCGGGGACTGCTTCGTCCTTATGCGTGTGTTGTTTATTACGGCTTTGTTTGTTGCCGTTCATGTGCCGAATCGCTTTGAACCTTGTTCTGAGTTTCAAGTAATGTATGTTGTGTTGTTGATCTCGTGACTCGACTGACAAACACCAAAATGGTAGTCAAGAGCAGAGATGAGGAATATGGGAAACATGAAAATGGACACGGGGACTCGGTCCAAAACCGATTCGGCACATGTCGTTTACTAACCCCTGTTATTTATTTTTTCGTTTATGTTGAATGATTCTAAACCACAACTCGCATGTTTCAAGTACTGTATGCTATGATTCCTATCTTGTGACTCGACTGTCAAAACACCCAAAGAGGTAGACAAGAGCAAAGATTTGGCAAAAGTAGTAAACAAGAAAACAGACTCGGGGACTCGGTTTAAGATGATCCAACATAAACCTTGTCCGGATCACGTTAAGCATGATAAGCATAGTCTCGAAAGAACTTAAAATAGTCTATTACATCTGCTCCCGGCATACCGGGGATTTAATGTTTTTGTTAAGTACTTCAGGGGCAGCGGACTCGGTCGCGGCAGACTCGGTCATAGGAGTTTCGTTGCGGGAACTTCTGTGGGAGGAGCTTCGGTTAGCGGAGCTTCGGGGCGCGGCTCGTTACGGGTTTCGGTGGAAGTGGACGCGGTTACGAGAGGTTCTGTTGCTGGAGCAGATTCGGAAGATGGTGGCTCGGAAGTAATCTTGACTGGAGAGCTTGAAGGATGGGCGGATTCGGAAATTTCCGGATCGCGTGAAGCCTGTTTAGTAATCACAGTCAAGTTAGTGGCTGAAATCACAAAAGACTCGGTTGGAGTTTGTTCGGTGAGCTTGGCCGAGTCGGAGGCTGGTACCTTGCTGGATTTTCTTCATCAGACTCGCCCTCTGAGTCGGCATATTCTTCAGCGGAGGCGTCGTCTGATTCCTCTTCTTCAGTGTCTTCTCCATCCGAGTAGACTGGAGCCTCCAGATCAAGATGCTTGGTGCGTGCAAATTCGGCCATGAAGTTGGCGGCTTCTTCACGGATCTTGATCCGGATAGGGTCTGTAGCCCATGAAGAACCCTCGCGAAAGGAGCGCACTTTGGCAAGGTCAATCAGCTCGTACCAGGACATGATGAATAACAAAGCTGCGTCAGCACCAGCGCGGGCAGACGAAGACCTCCACTGTTTTAACCGGGTCATTGCTTGATCCAGGTCTCTGATCAGCTCCTCCACGGGCACAACTTGCCGCGCTTCAGGAAACAAGATTCGGTGAGCCTTGAGACTTGCATTAAGCAGACCAATGTGGGAATCCTTCAGAGGAGCAATCCGAGCCTTAAGTGCTGTAATATGATCTTCGATGTCCCATGTCTCGGATAGGGGAGCCTCGGTTAATTTAGCTCTCTCAGCTCGGGCGTTTCGCACAGCCTTGGCGGCTTGAAGCCGAATGCTGGTAAACTCTCCTACAAACAAATAAGCTAATACTGAGTTCAGCAAGAAGGAACACAAGCATATGTATCGGTTAAGAGCAGAAAGAAAAAAGGGGATTCGGTGAACTTACGATCCATGTCATCGTTAAGGCTAGCAAGTTGAGCCAGCCATTTCGCACTGGCCGCTTGGTGAGCAGCCAGTTCTTCTTTAGCAGCTTTCAGTTCAGCTTCAGACTCGGCCACTGTGGTTTGAATCTGCTTATCCATTTCGGCTCGCCTCTGTAGCCCGGCGTGCAAAGTGTCTCGCTCCTTCTGAATTGTATCTTTCTCCTTTTGGAGCGTGTCTCTCTCCCTCCGCAGTGCATCCCGCTCTCCTTTAACTTTGTTCTTCACTTTTTCAACCCGGTCAAGCTCCCGCTGGACTCGGGCTACCTCTGATTTTTCCTCGGATAAAGCACGCTTTTGCTCTTCCTCTTTGCTATTCATCTTGAGGACCAAGGCATCAAATGATTTTTGGAGCTTGTGGTACTGGTTGGCAAGCTGCTTAAAGAGGTCGCTGCGAGTGCCCGTGCTTTCCTGAAAGAAAGTAGATAGCGTCAAAAGAGACTCGGGGACTGATACCCGAGACAAGGTGGAGCCAAAACAAATCTCGGAGATTGGCCGAGACTGACCGAATCGGTTAAAAAGAAACCCGGGGACTGGGGGTCTCACAGTTTTTTCAGTTAAGAAAAAGATCATGATCAAATTTTTTAAAAGATTCAAGCCGAATGACTTTCTTACTCCAAAGAGTATCAGTCGTTCGACCCGAATCTCGGGGACTGGGTGTATACTATTTGATCATGACGAACTAAAAGCAAGATTCGGCAAACTTACCTCGAAGACTTGGTGCGATGCAGTAAACGCAACCTTCACTGAATGAAGAGATTGCATCATTCGGCTAGGACCAGCAGGGTGCGGCGTTGCAGCGGAAAAGCCTGGTGCAAGGTCCACGGCGTTCCAGGCCTCAATAAAGTCATTGGCAGTGCTGAGCTTAGGCTTGGCTTGGCCGGATTGAATGGCAGAGGAGGTAGCGGTGGTTTGCTTGACAGCAATCACTTGCTTATCCGGAGTGGAGGAAGTTGTGCCAAAGACAACTTGAGTCGGCTTGGGTGGAGGTGATGCACCCGGGGTCTGTCTCTGATGTTGCGGTTTCTGTGGTTTCTCGGAAGTTTGTTGCTGTTGTTGCTGCTGTTGCTGCTCTTCAGGGGTTACTTGTGGTTGTTGCTGCCTCGGTTTCTTCTTCTTCTGCTGCTGCTCTTGGCTCAGTGCAGATTGAGTTGCAGGAGCAGGACGGGAATCCGGCTTAGGTGTGGACTTAACCGATGTCTTAGCCTTTTCCTTCTCCAGCTCCTTCAAAGGACGTGGCCAGCTTGAATCTCGGATTGGAGCCGAGGTTTCCTCACTCTCCAAGTCGATAACCGGCTCTGAGATGGGAGTCGGCTGGGGAATATTGGTAGTTGGGACACGCGTGGGTGAGGTGGCAGTTCGGTCAGGAGACTGGGTTTCCATGGCCGTATCCAATGGAGGAATGGGAGAAGAGATGGATGAATGAGTCTGCGCGGTGATGAGGACATCACTGCATAAAGCAAAGCAAACAGTTAACTCGGATAGATATGACTCGTTAATAGAGGAAGAAAGCAAATAAAGTTCGGTCAATGTTACCCCTTGGTGGTGGGCATCGGTTTGACACGGCTCGGCTTGTCGCCGGATTTCTTTCTTCGCTTGGTCTCTGGGGCATTTGTCTCGGGCGCCTCAGCGCGTTTCCGAGATGTCTCTTGGGTATCATCTTTGGCTGGAACATAAGGTGGTGGTAACCATGAAATCGGAATAGCATTGATGGGTTCTAAGATGCAGCAATCTTCATCTTCCTCGTCGGAAAGGTTGTGAGTGTTTGATTGCTTACCCTTGCGGACTGGCTTGGCACGGGGAATGGGCAAATAGTCATCCGTATCCGGATCTTCTTCGCCCTCGCGCGGCGGGCTGAGATCCGGTGTCCATGCCTTGGTGGAGAGATCTCCGTCTTCAGTAAGTTGGCGATCAAACAGCTACAAAAAGTAATGCGAATCCGGATCAGGCCGGTTATGCGGATGAAGTAAGATTGGGTTCGGAGAGTGGTGAGCTAACCTGTGGAGGAAGTTTTTCCCGGTAGAATGGCTTTACACCCCACCGCCATTTGTCCGACATCTCATTGGCAGCAATGGCGTTTACCCGTCTGAAGACGGAAGCTTTGTCAAGCTCGTGCTTGCTGATCCGGGTAGGATCTAGTGCGCCACGCATGTGGCATATCTTGTGGTCACGCCTTTGAAGAGGGCTGACCCGGCGAGAGATGAAGGTCCGGAGGAGGTCGTCAGAGATCATGCCATTCTTCAAAAAATCCTCCAGAGCGGTGTGCACTGTCTGGAGTTCAGCAATCGTTTCAGCCGGATTGTAACCGAAGTTCAGCTCGGCTGTGGGCGGCTCCATCCTGAATTCGGGCAGATTAAGAGCGTCATGGCCCTCAGCGCTCTTTATGTAAAACCAGGTCCTTTGCCATTTCTTCACCGTGTCTAGGCCGGTGACTCGGGGAAAGGCGGATCCCTGCCGTGGCGTGATGCTAACCGAACCGCAAGCGGTCAGCTCTTTCGGCTTGGTACCTGGATGGTGTGCTTGCGAAGGTGGAAGTACTTTGCCCATATATCCACACTCGGCCAAAGACCGAGATAGCCTTCGCAGAAGGAAGAGAAAGCTGATAAAGAGACGAAGGCGTTCGCCGGGAGGTGGTGAAGCTGTAATCCGAAGAAGTCCAGAAAGGCCCGGAAGAAGTCACTGGCAGGTAACCCGAGCCCGCGCTCGAAGTGTGCTATGAATACCACGCGTTCACCGGGTTCGGGCGCCGGTGCGAGTTCTTTTCCGGGTCGGCGGCAGATGGCTTGGGGCGTTATGCGCGGGTGGCTCGTAGCCATTCCAAGTCATTTTTGGTAACATCAGATCCTTCCCATCGGCCAGGGGGAAGTTTGGCCATAACCGAATCGGTCCTGCAGCAAAGAGTCGGATAACCGGGTCAGGAAATTCGGAATCCATGGGACCAAAGAAGAATCGGATAACATTAAAGCCGAATCAGATCTATGGTGACTCGGCTAATCCTATCCCGGGTAGGGTTAACCGGGTCCGGTGGAGAAGGTGAAGCGGTTGGAAGTCGCAAACATCTTTCCGCAAGTTTCTAGGGTTGGGAAGATCTACAGCGGTGGTAAAAAAGAAAGAAAATCACGGGTAAAAACATGGTTGAACTGCTCCAACGGGGACAAGTGTATCTAGGCCAGTCTATGCGGAACTTGGACAGAAAATTTGCGGAGTGTGCTACGGCAGGAACACGGGCTTAGATACGCATCAATCTACCAAGAACAGGTGTGTGTATTCCGAGAGTATGAACTCGTCACGGTGGCTATGGCGAGAGGAGGAAGAACTTACAGTGCGAGTCGCTCGAAGGAGAGTTCGACGGAGAAACGTCGGAGATGGGCGCGAGGCGCGGCTCCGATGGTCTTGCTCTGGTACGCTGTGCGTCCCTGGCGCGGCAACCTTGAATGGCGAGGTTGCGGCGGCGTCGATGGAGCGGGTTAGTGGGAGTTGAGAGGAAGAAGAAGGGGAAAAACCACCGCGCCCTCTTTATAGCCTCCAGCGGTAACTGCCCCCCACTACCGCGCGGTTACCGGAGCACGGTTAGATCCCTTGCGTCGCGGAACTCTGTGGCAGCTGCTGTGGCCGTGTATTTCAAGCACTCGTGGCCACGCCGCAGAATTGGAAGCGGTGGAGCGGATCCTATGTGCCGGTCAACGGAGAAAACGAGGAGACGTGGTCTTCTGGTCAAACACACTCGAGTACCCGGTGGATCCGGATAACGAGCTGACAACCCGGGTTATACGGCTTTGCACAGGCTTTTCCTGCCAAATGTCCCGGAAAATTCGGTGACAGCTAGAGTGATCCGGTTAGTGATGTTGGTTTAGAATCTGGAACGGCCCTTCAGCCGATGCCGTAGGACCGCACCAGCTTCGGGGACTACTGTCGGGGGGCTGCCCCCGGGTAGGGCAAAGATGATGTGTTATGAGCAGTTAAGGTCTAACCGGATCAAGGAAAGAAGAGCCGGCTAAGTTATCCGGGTCGGATCTCAAGGCGATTCGGTCAGTCCTACTTCAAGCCAGTGAAAGAAAGACCAAAGGGGATCCGGTGAGGTTTAACCGGATCCAGGAAAGAAGAGCCGGCTAAGTTATCCGGATCCGGGTAGGGCAACTCGGATGATGCACAGGGGCCAAGTAATGTCAGTAAAAGTCACGGGCACTGTAAGGTTACTGACCGGGGCTCAGAAGACAGCAAGGTGCTGCCACAGGTTTTCCGGGTCACAAGCCCCTAGGCGCTGACTCGGCCTATTCGGGAAAGGGGCAGTGGCTAGGCTACTGTGGTCTACACTGCCTTAAGCTCAAAGAGGAAAGATAAGCCTGTGGTGAACAGAGGGTGAGCTGGGCTGAGTGACAGTGGCCAGTGTTTGTCCTGTTCTCCTTGTCCATGCCATTGTCCTCTGCGGCCAGGGGCAAAAGGGTAATTCGGTTACTGTATATAGGCAACACCACCTCCTCTGTGGGGAGGATCGACCATTGTGAGCATCATTTCCCCCCCAAGCTTCATCTTCTACCTAGAGCCCTCCTTTGTTCATCATACAGCTCAAGGAGCGCTCTGTACTTGTAAACACTTGAGATATAAGAGAGTAGGCTAGAGCTGCAGTAGGGGTGTTACCTCCACAAGAGGGCCCCGAAGCAGGGTACATCGTGGTGTTCTTCGCTGTTCTTGGTTTGCTTTGTTCTTGTTGATTCCTGCGAGTTCTTGTTTGATCTTCATGCGTGCTTCATAGCGCGCAAACCCTCCCCGGTTCCCCCAACGCCCAAGCGAGCCCACACTTAAGCCATACCCATGGCATCTGCCGTGACACCACCACGACAGGCACTCTCCGCCCTATTGCAGTCCCCGAGTGGAAATGAGATGAAATCGGTATGGACTTCATCACCAGGTTTCCCAGATCTCAAAAGGGCAACAATGCAATCTGGGTGATCATTGATCGTCTTTCCAAGGTTGCTCACTTCCTACCAGTCCGTGATGATATACGGGCAAGTCAACTTGCTGACTTATATATGGCTCGTATTGTTCCATTGCATGGGGTCCCTCTGAGGATCATATCGGACCGTGGGAGTATCTTTGTATCCAAATTCTGGCAGAGTTTCCAAACTGCTATGGGGTCCCGTCTCAACTTCAGTACCGCCTACCATCTCCAAACTGATGGTCAGACCGAAAGAGTGAACCAAGTTCTGGAAGACATGCTCCGGGCATGTGTAATCTCTTTTGGCAAGGGTTGGGAAAAGTATCTCCCTTTCGCGGAGTTCTCCTACAACAACAGCTATCAAGCTAGTCTGGGCATGGCTCCCTTTGAGGCTCTTTATGGAAGAAAATGCCGCACTCCTCTAAATTGGTCCGAGACCGGAGAGAGAGCTCTCTTTGGTCCAGATGTGATCAATGAAGCTGAGGAGAAGGTGAGAATCATACGGGAAAATCTGAAGATCGCTCAGTCTAGGCAGAAGAGCTACTATGATAAGCACCATCAGGAAATTCACTATGAAATTGGTGATAAATCTTATCTCCGCGTCTCTCCCCTTCGTGGCGTTCGCCGCTTCGGAATCAAAGGGAAATTGGCCCCTCGCTATGTTGGCCCTTTCACCGTTCTCGCCAGGCGAGGAGATCTTTCTTACCAATTGGAGTTACCGGTCATATTCCCAAATGTACATGATGTGTTTCATGTCTCCCAACTTCGCCGGTGTTTCAAAGATCCTATCCATGGGGTCAATCATGAGGAGCTGGATCTTCAGGAAGATCTTACTTATCGCGAGCATCCTATCCGTGTCCTGGATGAAACCGAAAGAAAGACCCGTAACAAGGCTACCAAGTTCCTCAAAGTTCAGTGGCCTCACCATTCCGAGGAGGAAGCAACTTGGGAACGAGAATCTAGTCTTCGTGAGGAGTATCCCGACTTCTTCCCGCAATCTTAGAATCTCGGGACGAGATTCCTTTAAGGGGGGTAGAATTGTAACAGCCCAAAGTTGAGAACCTGAAAAACCTGTGTAATTTTTCCACTTTTGTGTTGTTTGCATCATGGCATTCATGCATCATGTTGTTGCTAGGGAATTGTTGCTAGGGAATTATGTGGTTGCTAGGGAATTGTGGTGGTTTTGCACCACTTAAAACCAAATTGCCAAATGTGCTTCAACAAATTTCAAATTAAGGAAGGCACTCAAAATTTCAAAACAAAATTACCTTGACCTCTTATATTTGTCAAGGAAGTTCCAAGATTTCAAAATACTATTTTGGACTTGCTCTAAAATTCCTAAAGGATTAGAATTTGGGGAATTTAGAAAATTGCCATATCCAACCTTGCTAAACAAAAGTGGTCCAAACATTTTTATTTTGAGACGCCAATTTTTGTGGAGCTTCCACATGATATGAAAAGGCTACTTGAATTTTGCCATATTTCCAAAAATGTTTTAGTGCCTCAATTAAATACCTAAGGTACTACTGGTTTTTAAAAAGAAAAGAGGAAAGGATTAATCCGTGATAGAAAAGCTTCTCCAGGGGGTTTTGCGCAATTGTGTCATCTCCCTCCTGTAGCCATGCCGCCCGGTCGATAGACGCCGTGGCCATGCCGCACGCTGCCTGCTCCAGGGCCCCCTCTGCCCTCTCCCCTGCAAGGAAGGGAAGCAAGCCACGAGCCCCACCTGCTCCTCACCCCATCCCCCAGAATTTCTTCCCCGTTCCTCTCCTTTTCTTGCTTCCCACCGAGCCGCCATGGCCGCGCCGAGCTCCACCGCCGCCTAGCCGTTGACTGAAGCATCCCCAGGCAAATCCAAGACAGCAGGAGGGTCCGCCGCGCCGTCTCCTTCATCTCCGTCGAAAGAATCAAGCTGGGGCGACCGGAATCGAAGTAGCCGTCCACTACTTCGCCGCCGCCGTTCACGAGCCGCCGGGAGCGATTCCGCCGCCGTTGCACCGTCTCCAACCTCACCGCCTCCCCTACGCGCTCAGGGTGAGTGTGTGAACCTCCCCGTGCCCCCGTTCCTCCCCTAGCTTGCTGTGTCGCCGAAGCACCGCGCGTCGCCGAGCGTCGCCCTGCTCTCATCTTCGCTCGGATATTCCGCACAGAGAAAATTCGGATAATCCGACGTACGCCCGTGCGAGCTCATTTCGGTCCTTAGCAAAATTTTACCTCTTTGTAGCCATCGGATAATCCGAGCTTGGGAGGATTCGGATCTTCCGAAGTGTTCCAGTGCTGGACTCCCTCGAGTCCTTAGCCAATTTTCTTGTGAACAGTCAATCGGATTTTTCGATTTTGGAAATTTCGGATATTCTGAATTTGTCCAGCATCCAAGTTATTGTACTGTTTCTTTTATTTTGTTTTCTTTCTATTTTGGCTAAGTAATTCCTTTGATGTTAAACATCAATTGTAAAAGGAGATAATTAAAAGGGGGAATTATAAAATGTAATGACTTGTAATTATTTTGGAGCATCAGAAAAATGCGTGTAATATACCCAGATGTCCGGGAATTTGTGAACCAACCTTTAAAATGGTTATCATGTATACTAAATCACCTACACCCTGCATCTCTCACTTGATCATGTCATATCATCTACAAGTTAAATCCTAGGGTCTCGACTACCGTGATCAATAAGTAAGATAATTCATGACCTAACTCCACGGTATACCCGGGATGCGCCCCTCTAAGCACCCGAACTCCGTTTAATTTGAATAGTGGAATCATCCTCCTCCCGGGGATTTAAAATGTCATGTCATCATGTGTTTGCGCATTGCATCTGTTAAAGCCTGTGTGGTGATTGATTGTTTCTTCCCGTGTTTTATGCTCCGATAGATCAAGCAGCCGGGGTTACACCGCAATACCCCGAAGAGCCGTACTACCAGCACTTTGAGCAAGGCAAGCGTAATCCCCACTCTGAGCATATCTTATCCTATGTTTCCGCAAATATTTTCTCCACTATAATATTGCATGCGGTTCCAAATGTCAATTTTATTGGATTAGAGTATCCTATAGTTGCATTAAGTTTCCGATGCCAATACCTGTTTCCCTCCTATTATCCATAGGATTGTATTGTCGGCCTGAAATACTTAACTATGCTATGTTGTTGCTTAGCCATGCTTAGTTAAATGCTTAGCCGTCCGATGGATGGTTCATGTTGGAAACAGGTGATGAGATAAATGGTTGATGGTGGAGGAATTGTGGAGGCAGGTAATAAAATGCTTAAAGGTGGGGATGAGAGGCCACTATGGTATGGTGGTGCTTTTTCTCACTCTCGCCGCCTAGGTGCGAGTTCTTTACCTCTTGAACCAAGAATGAGCGCGCTTCCATTCGGTGGGGTATATGGAGCCCTCGTCGACCGACTAACTTGTGGCGGACTAGCCGAGGGTCCTCTAGTTTGGCTTTCCATTTGCGCGTGCGTGGAAGATGGTGGCCAAGACGGAGATGAGGATGGTGGTGTCAGGAAGATAAGTGGCCGCGGGACAGGGTGCTGGAGGTACCCCTTGTCCTACCGCCACTGATGATCCTGGGTTAGTCTCAAGCAAGGTAAAGGTTGTAACCGTTCCCACTCAGCCGGCTTTCCCCGGAAGAGAGCTACGTGTAGGCAATGAGCCGGGCGGTACCGAAGGTAAACACAGTGCACCCATGCAGGGTTAAATCTTTTCGAAAAGCCGTGTCCACGGTTACGGACAACTTGGGAAAGGACGATAAGACCATAGAATAACTTTAACGGAATGATTAAAAACTGGGTACTAAAGGTACCACTCAAGTGTGCTAGGTTGACTTCCTCGAGGGTGATTCGGGGTGGTGCCTTTGTAGAACAGGTACAATGATGATGATGGTGGTTGATGATGAGAAAGGTGATTGAAGAAAAGAGTTACCTCTTACCTCTTTTTAAAATACTCTGAATAGTCGATGCCATTGAGTTAGTTTCTATAAATAAAATCAGCTTTAAACAAAATAGCCATAAAACTTTGAAAGCCTCATCGAGCTAAAGCTCTATATATAATCTTGCGAGTTCGTCGAACTCAACGTCATTTGTTTTGTTTCAGAGGAGGACTTCACCGACCTCGAAGGTGGGTTCTTTGTGGACGTCGACGAGTAGTCTGGTGTTCCCAGGTGGCAGCTTGGGACATCCCGGAACAGCTGGCGCTGGATGTTTATTTGTAGGCCTCTTAGGACATAATCTGGATCTTGTTGTTTAGAACAACTTAATTTGCTTCCGCTTGTTGTAATGTTGGGTCTGTGACCTCTGGTTGTCATTTGCTATCTTTCTCTATTGTAAGAGTTGAACTATAATGATTTGTGTCGTAGAGTCTGTGATGTGCCAGTTGTTCCACAAGTCTTGATCTCTCTATTATGCTTTGATAGTGTGTCTGGTGGTATCGGATAACTGGGGACACAGTATCACTGCATAGCAGTCGGGTCGGGGCGCTACAACGTACGAATCACTGTAAAGTCAATATCACTGATCAGTAAGGTTCAAAAAAATATCACTGATCAGACGCTATGGGCCTGTCATAGCATTGTTTGTTATGACACCATTGTATTCACGATCACCTGTTTGACAAAATAACTAATAGCTCAGCCATACAACTCAACTTACCAAGCAAAACAAAGAAAGCTCTCAGAATAAACCTAAGCCATTATCTGGTGGAGTGACAAACATATTTGAAATAGTGAATTCACTTTAATTATCCATGGCGTATCATTCACAAAGACAGACTCATGTTTCAAACTTGACTGACAAGATAAAAATATGATGTACCTAAATGTTGGGTTAAATCAAATGAAGCATTTCCATTTCATCTCAGCACAACAGTTTAGCTTGCCAAATTCTGTCATTCAAAAAGACAAACTAATAAGTATCTGCTCAACGAACTTTTTTTTCACAAACCTACTCAAAGATCTAAGGATAATATTTCAGCACACGTCTACAAGCTGACTCCTGGGGTTTATGTTGTTTCTCTGAGTCTCTGACTAATGCCACTGGTCTTAGGTGAAAAAATCTTCATCAAGGTGTAGTGCATAGCTAACGACAGCTACAGAACCTTCTGTAATGTCCTGGATTTTGAAACGTGATTACAATTCAAAGGAGGGCTCAAAACTGAATTAAGCTTAAATACATTTTATGAATGTTCACTTGCTTTAGTCGATTAAATTGAATAAAATGCCTCCTTAGAAGATATGCTGTACTGAGTACACTTCCATATATGTTTGAACCGCAACACAATCTGCCACTCGACCTTAAGATAATCTGAACCATGTGATGAGCTTGAAGAAGACATTTACATGTTAAACCTTTCCTATATAATGCGTTATACTTCAGACATCAGACATGGGCATTCAGATCTCTGTCGGAATAGGCCCAGTGAAAAACAATAGAATTGTGCAGACTGCACAGTGCATCCCAGTGTTGAACTAAATTCAGTACTGCTAAGTTCACTGCAACCAAATTGCTAACTAACAAAGGGGACGTATCCTAATTATATTTACCTCGCGTTTATGAAATATAGATCGTAGAAAAGTGTCCGCCGATGCCGCCCAAGGTAGAGGCGACCAGATGTCGGCGACGGCGGGTCCGTGTTGCTCGCTGTGGCCTGGATGGGGAGGCGGAGCGCAAGCCGCTGCAGGTAGGTGGCGTGGCAGTGAAGGAATGTCACATGCAGCCTTAGGTCCTGGCCTCTAGGGAGATTGGCTCAGGGTTTTGCCTTCGGGGAGGCCAGCGTCCTGGGCGATAGCAAGGCAATGTCAGGACCCGGGGTTGGATTTGGTAACAAGAAGCAAGGAATCGAACCGGATAGCAAGAATTGCGGAAGTAATTGGAGGAATTCAAGGTAAATTCCCGTGACCTTGGCAGGCGACCAAGCGCGAGATGGAGGATCAGGGGCAGCGAAGCCGGTGTGGTGGAGGCCGGCGAGGGCAGCGACGCCCGAGTGGTTGAGTGAGCTCGGGGGGGGGGGGGGGGGGGGGCGGCGGCCAGGGAGAGGGAGATGAAGGGATTGAAGAGGGAGTCGAGAGGATCCCGGTGCTGGATTTTGTTGGGCTTTGGCCCATTTGATAGCGCGCGGGGCGAGCGGAGAGAACCAACAGGGCGACGGACGACGATGTTGGACAAAGAGATTTGACGTACGAGAGGACTTTGGTGAAGCTGAAAGTCGTTTGGCTGAAACAACTGCGGATTTTGTGCGAATTATGACCCGTCGGAATTTCTCGTCAGAGTTTGCGTAGCTCCGCGAAGACCACATAGGCTTGCCTCCGGCCACCTCCACTTTCGGCCGTACCTCGTCGGAGCATCGCCGGAGTTGGCCGGAATCTCACCAGAATTCGTCGGAGCATCGCCGGATCATCGCACAATTTCACCGGAGTTGGCCGGAACCTCATCCGAGTTCACCGGACCGTCGCGCCTCATCGGAATCTCGTCGGAGTTGGCCGAAACCTTGCCAGAGATCATCTGAACAACCCTAAAACCTCACGAAACCTCATCGGAGCTGTTCGGGACTTCGTCAGAGCTGCCCTAACCTCGCCGGAACCGTCCGATACTAGAATATACTTCCTCTGTTCATAAAAAGATGTCTCAACCTAGCTCAAATTTGCATGTATCGACACACTAAATTATGTCTAGATAAATGCAAATTTGAGTTAGGTTGAGACATCCTTTTATGAATGGAGTGAGTAGAAACATGAAGCTTATGCAAAATTGAAGTTTATACGAATACGCACCCATCACGTCAAGCATCTTGCTCGATCCACAAACCAGTCTCTGCCTCCACTAGCTAGCTAGCTCCCTAGCTTTCCTCTTTAATTCTTGCATCCGTGACAATGTTGCAAAATTGTGACCGAGCTTTGAGAGATACGCCCCATGGACCGGCTAGATGCATATGTAGGTAGACTCCAGCCGTGGTTAATTTGATACGTTGGAACTGAAATTGATGCATCGGATTGGTGGGTACGTATGTGTGCAGACAAGAACTAGATTCGTCAAGAGATGGATCCTTGCGCTGTCACACTCTCGACTCAGCCGTGATTCGAGAGCAACTCCTTTCTCAGTTCTCACTACGAGGAGCGGATCTTGTGGACTTATGGCTTCCCGAGATCTAGTCCAGCGCTGGAACCAAAACCATGGCTAGCAACGCCTCCATCTCACTACGAGGAGAGGATCTTGAGGCGGCGGCGGGAAGGCCTGCACGACCGCGGGCCCAAGTATTGGTGGCGCGATTTCTGGCCGAGAACGTCGGAGTCGTGCAGGCCTGCAGGGACGGCGAGGGGAGGGTCGCCGGACGCGGTCTAAGGGAGGTTGTGCATGCAGCTTGGGGGAGCGGGAGGAGGCGGAGCACCGGTGGAGGACGGCCGGCCGTTGGCGGTCTGGCCGGAAGAGCAGGGCGGTGGGAATCCGAGCACCGTGCGCGGCCTTGGTCTTCTTTCCCTGGTCGATGTGTGCGCGAAGGGGAAATTGCTTCCTCGCTCGCGTTGAGGAAGAAAAAAAGGAAAACACTTGTGTTCCCCCGGGGGATCGTTCGCTTCTATCCCCCGGATGCCCAGCCGTTGGATGCGACTCATCGTGCGAACGTGGCTTTCCCTGGCCCTACTAGTCCACAGCCCATGGAGAAAATATCTGGGGCCTTATCCGCTTGTTCCCCACACACATCTTCTTCTCCGTAGCGTGTTTCTCGCTCCCGATCCGAGCGCCGCTCCTGCGCACGACGCCCCCGCCCCTCTCCTCAAGCGCCCGCGCGCGTGACGCCGCCCCGTCTCTCTCCCTAGTACTCCTCTTCCGAGATCTTCGTTACCTGCTCCGGGCTTGCACTGTCCTCCCATCCCTCCGACGACCACTCACCGCCAGCGAGGCTCCTCAGCCCCGTCGGGGCCGCGCCGCCGCACCCGGTCGGCTCCCGCCACCGCGTCCCCGTGGATCCCGCCGGACGCGCTCCTCCGCCTAGGCTCCCACACGTCGTGCGCCCACCGCGCTCCGCCAGGGCTGCGCCGCCGCGCCCAGGTTGGCTTGCCGACGCCGCGCTTCGCCGAGGCTGTGCCGTCACCGCCCCGGTTGGCTCCGCGCCGTGTCCCCGTGAATCCCGCCACGGCTCGCCCGCCATGGGTGCTGCAGGTCGGCGTTAAGGACGACGGGCGCGTGCTGCATGCCGGCGTGGAGGACCGCCACAGCTCGCCCGCCGTGGGTGCTGCAGGTCGGTGTTAAGGACGAAGGGTGCGTGCTGCAGGCCGGCGTGGAGGACGACGGGGTGTGTGCTGCAAGCGCCATGGCTGCGGATCTTGAGCTGGAGGAAGGCTACAGCTAGGGGAAGGACGGAGCATCATACGAGGAGCAGGTCGTGTTGTCGCCAGCGACGAGGCCGCGGATGATGCAAAGACTAGCCTCCAAATGCTACATACGGTGGGCAGCAGAGCTGGTGCTGCAAGCAGTAGGTGGTGCTGCGAGATGCAGAGTATGAAGATTTTGCATCGTGTAAAAAATTGTTTTTGCTACATCTGTTTTCATTTTAGCTAGTATGCTACAATAGAATGAAATTGTTGCTACAAAAGTCTTGTTATGTGGCTACAATAATATAAAGATTTTGCTACGAGGTCTCCTCTAAAAGTGCCCGGCGATGTCTATAGCAAAGTCGATTTGCTACAATAGCATCAATTATTTTTGCTACAAGCGTTATAGTTTTGCTACAACGGTAAAAAAATTTGGCTACAATGTCTCCGGCGAGAGTCTACGGCGATTTTTTGGCGGAGTCAGTTTTCCTACAATAGCACAAAACTTTTGCGAAGTTTTGCTACAATAGCACAAATTTTGCTACTGTCGAGCTGACAATGCTACCGACGGCATCCGCCCGGTCGGCGCCGCCCGGTCCGTTCCACTCCGGGGGCTCAGTCGAGGCCCCTACTATCGACGACCTCGTCGCCTCCTACTGTGCGCGTCCCGGCCGTCGACCTCTCCCTCCCCGACGCCGATTCCTGTGCCACCATCCATGACCCCGTGAAGCACTGAATGCTCGCCTTCCGTCGGACCTGGTGGTGCTGCAAGGGAGGCGGTGCTGCCGTCGTGGCGGCGGTGCTGCCATGGACCGGCAGTGGTGTTGTCGTGGTGGCGATGCGCGGTGCTGCTGTCATGGTGGCGGCAACGTGTCGGGGTGATGCTTCCAATGGCTGTCGCACTTGCTACGAGAGACGTGAGGTCGTGCTGCCATAGACGACGACTGATGCAAAGTTTTTCTACCAAAGTTTTGTTATTTTTGCTACAATAGCACGAATGTTTGCTACCAAAGTTTTGTTATTTTGCTACAATAGTATAATTTTTTTGCTATCCGTTCTCTAGCGATGTCTCTGGCAAAGTCGTTTTTGCTACAACAGCACAATTTATTTTTACTACAACGGTGTTTGTGGATATGCTAACAACGTGTACACGTCTCGCGGTGTTGCTACCGATGGTGCATGTCATTGCTACCGACGAGCCGACGATGCTACCGCCGTGCGGTGTTGCTACCGACGGCACGTGGCGATGCTACCAATGACGCGTGTCGTTGCTACTGACGAGCCAACGATGCTAGCCGATGGTATCCTGCAAAGCTGATGCTACATGACGGTATCCGGCAAAGCTATGAGAACATGTTGCCGACGTCTTGTGTTATTGCTACCGACGAGCTGACAATGCTACCGACGGTATCCGGCAAACTACGAGCGAATGCTACAGACATCTCGCGGCGTTGCCACCGACGAGCTGGCGATGCTACCGACGGCGCATGTCGTTGCTACCGACGAGCCGGCAATGCTACCGGTGACGCATGCCATTGCTACCGACGAGCCGGCGATGCTACCGGGTGCGCGCGACATTGCTACCGACGGCGCAGTGATGTTATCGATGGTGCGCAGTTTGCTCCGTAAAAAGCATCTAGGATAGTGCGAGCTGGCGATGCTACGAATAAAACTTTTTTCCATAGAAGCATTTGCTATGAACAAAACAAAAAAATGCTACGAATGAAACTTTTTGCTCCATAGAAGCATTATGTGCGATTTGAGAGAAAATTGAACTTTTGCTACAATAGTACAAAATTCTTGTTACAAACAACCTGTTTTTGCTTCGTAGAAATATTTACAAGATTTTTGGTGAAAACAGGACATTTTGCTACAATAGCACAAAATTCTTATTACGCGCAAACCGTTTTTGCTTCAATGAACCATTTGCGGGAGATTTTTGGTTGAAATTTGATTTTGCTGCAATAGCACAAACTTCTTATTACGTTCGAACCGTTTTTGCTTCAGTCGCGATTTGGTGGGATTTGAGTCCAGGGAGATGGACACGTGTCGTGCAGGGGACCCGGGGGATTTTTCCCCCAGATCCCCCGGGGGACGCCTAGCACTGTCCAAGAAAAAAAGGCCGAACCGGTACCACTTACCAGTAGCGCAGTGGGTAATTTTTCACGGAAAGATGATTCCCACCGCGATGGAAGCAGTGGTCAACCTGCTGCAAAAATTACATTAGCAGAAGCAGCTGTTTTAGGATAATCAGCTACGAAGATTAACCCCTTTGGTTCAGCTTCTGTTTTCTCACCGCGGAAGTTGGTTCTACAAGCTAAACCAAACGGACCCTTAGGCGCGATGCAGCTTAACTGGATCACGTTCCGAAAACAGAACACTGGACTGGGTCATTACCGTGTTCACTTTGGGCGAGTACTCCAAATTCGGGTTCTACAAGAACATGGGGTTATTCTTAAAAATAACGAGAACATGAGGGTTCTACAAGAACATGGGGGTAGTCTAAAAAAACAAGAACACGAGGGCAGCTTGGGATCTTGCCCAGGAGGTAAAGACTAGAGATCTGAATGATATTCTACATATGTTTCAATTCTCATATTTCGGTGACTGAGAGAGAGTGATGGAGGGAGGTCCATGGTCTTTCCAAGGGGATCCGGTCTTGATGGCACCTTATGATGGATTCACTAAGCCCTCATCGACAGAACCGAACCACTTGGACATCTCGATCCAAATTCACTATCATACAGACGGATATGCTCCGGTCCCTTAACCAAGCCACTGCCTATGAGTCACCAACTCATTCTTGAACAGGCATGCATGCTAACAATAATTAAATCATCTTCCTATATGATAAAAGTTCTATCCTCAAAGGTAGGGCAGTTTATTTCTTCAGAGAGTACTAGTCATGGTTTTGAAGGAAATTTCTATTGGGCTCATGTAAAGTTTGACATTTGCAAACCTAAGAGTGATGTTTCAATGGTTTGGGTGGCAAACTTGAGCTAGCCTTGGATGTGTTGTGGAGGACCAATTCTGATAGCATATAGGAAAACAAGGTAGATTGATTTGGTTGAATCGATACCTTTACCTCGACACGCCTTCGTATTAATATAGGACTGAGTATGGCAAATTACAACAATGTTGTTACAAGTTTGATTTACAATAAATGGAGCAAAATCGGTTTATATTGCACCAATGTACAATACAACATAATATATCTCCACCAATTGTTGTAACGGAATAGAGTGAATTCCACTTTTTACCCTAAAGTTATTCATTTGTGACACCAATTACCCCATCTAGCGAAAAATCATCTAAATTGCCCATTTTAGAAACTTTAGACCCTCGTTTTCTTATGCATTTTTGTTGGACAAGGTGTAAGGTGATGATTGAGAGTCAAAACTATCAAGACAACGACGCCCAATTGAAAAAATTGTAAAGAGAAGGTTGAACATTATCATCGTTGCTGTCCTCCGATCTTTACATATTTTGACACACCACATAGTTCTAAGATGCCGGTTTATTCTAACGAAACACGCGGAATGCCAAAATGGGTTAAAATCATGTTAAAAAAAGCATATATGGTGTATTTCTAATTTTGTCTCACTAAATGGGGTAATACGTGTCACAAATGCACAACTATAGGGTAAAAAATGGAATTCACTCAACGGAATATATCCTACTAACAACTCCAAACCTTATCGTTTAACACATTACACCTAGGTTCCAATGGATACAAGCAGAAA
The DNA here is from genome assembly GCA_947311845.1 of Poa pratensis. Taxonomy (NCBI): domain Eukaryota; kingdom Viridiplantae; phylum Streptophyta; class Magnoliopsida; order Poales; family Poaceae; genus Poa; species Poa pratensis. The sequence goes on along the minus strand of CAMZMU010000106.1, from coordinate 24,703,755 downwards.
AGCACTTCTGACTCATTTGGCCTGGATTACATTGTTGACTGCATCACTAGTGACAGCACGACGTACTTACTATTGTAGACACCTTCTTCAAGTTGCCGGTATTCTACATACAAAATATTTTACCCCAGCACAGAGAAGTAATGCAACCATGAGACGGTTTCCTAATGCGTATTCCCCATATCACAGCAATTGTAACCGCAAATCCGGCACCAAATCCCAGTCCAGTAAGGAGAAACAGTACAACATCCACTGGTTCTTCGTCCGAACGATGTAAGGCCGTGTTTGGGGCTGAGTTGTTGCATTGCTTGGACAATGGAGGTCCACAAAGGCCAGTGTTTCCAATGAATGAGAGATTGGAGAATGTCTCGAAATGAGGTGATCCTGGTGGTATTCTGCCAACCAACTGGTTGTAGGACAGGTTCAACACAGAGGTAGTCCAACCATGTTAATTCTTGTGGAATCTCTCCGGAGAGACCATTTGAAGAGAGGTCCAGTGACTCGAGTTGATGAAGAGCACCGAGGTGAGATGTAAGCGTTCCAATGAGGGCATTATGTGACATGTTTAGCCCACGAAGCAGAACAAGCTCCCCAATTGACTCGGGAATGGCACCATGGAATGCATTATCTGAGACATCGATGATTACAAGGGTCTTCAGAATCTTTGAAAATGTGAGAACAGACCCTTTGTATGTGATTGCAGTGGTAAACACATATGTTCCGTCATACTGACCATTGTGGTTTTGCATAAGCAATGTGTCATGAGTAGATGCAGCCTTCATGGAACTGAAGCTCTTAAACCAATTCTTTCGCAATGACCCATAGAAATTATTTGAAGCCAATGACAAAATTCTCAGTTTCATGAAGTCGCAATGATTTTCTTTTTGTCCTGCTGCAGATGGCCCCACATGTCCAAAGAACTTGTTAGACTTGAGGACAAGGACTTGAAGTCGAGGAAGCATATTCATCCAACATGGAAAAGTATCATTGATCCGATTATTTCCAATATCCAAAAGCTGCAAGCCTCGGCAAGCAGCTAGAGACCGTGGTAGTGGTCCTTCTATCCGGTTGTTACTTAAATTGATTTCCTCCAGTGCACATTCTTGTTTGAAATTATGGGGTAATTCTCCTTGTAGTTGATTTGCTTCCAAGTTTAATACACCCAGGGAATGGATATCCTCCATTAAACAAGATGGAATCGGGCCACTGAGATTGTTGTAAGAGAGATCAAGGAATTCTAGGCCCCTTGCATCACAAATTGATGGTGGAATTTCTCCAAAGAGGTTGTTATTGGAGGCTTTGAGATAGAAAATGTTTATCAGTTCAGAACCAAAATTATTTGGGATGGATGAGAATCGATTGTTTGAGCAATCGAACAACTCAGTGTCGGGTCCAGGGATAGGCAAGGGCCCTCCAAATAGGTTAAAACTGAGATCAAATAAATATATGTGGGTGAGTGAAATAGAGTCATACCCTATACTGTTGAATTGATTGTGTGATAAGTTAAGGACCAGCATGCTGTCCCATTTTTCCCAGGCCCAATTAGGTATAGCACCACTGATTTGATTATCTGAGAGGTCAAGATAAAGAACGTAACTGATATTCCTCAAGAAACCAGGGAAGCTCGATATGTTACAAGAGGCTAGACGCAAAGTGCCCATTTCCCATGAAGAAGTAAATCCTCCATCTACAACGGAAAGTCTATTGTTTGAGAGACTCAATCTGTATAGATTTGATAGTCGCCGGAATGAACTGAGCTCCAATGTACCGGTGAATTTGTTCGAATGAAGATATAGCGAGATTAACTGGCTAAGATTAAATACCTGTGGAGGTATTGGGCCAGAAAAGTTGCAATTGTATAATGCTAACCAGGTTAGGTTCTTGAGATTACCTATTGAAGAAGGTATGTGACCAGATAAGCTACAGCTGGAAAATTCAAGACGGACTAAAGAAGTTAATCTTGTAACCCAAGATGGTATTGATCCTACTATACCAGCCCCGGTTACCTCTAACCAATTTAAGGATGTGAGCTCACCAATTGAAGAGGGAAGCTCTTCGGTAAAGTCAGTTGCTGCAAGGCCCAACGTGTTCAAGGATTTCAGATTTCCTACTGAACTGGGAATAGGACCAGAGAAGTTGGTGTGGCTAACCATCAAATTTACAAATTTATTATCTAAAGAGAAATCTGGATAAGAACCAGAGACTTCTATATTATACCTGATATCAAGAGCTGTTAAGTTTATGTTATTGAAAATTCTCAATGGGAAATGTCCTTCCAGATCATTCCGGGTAAATCGAAGAACACTTAGGGATGGTAAATCAGCAAGAAACTCTGGAACTGGACCATGCAAATGATTATACTGTAGGTCAATCACAGTGAGTGAAGGTATGCTGGAAAGTGATCCACAAATACGACCATAAAGGTTGGAAGATCGTAATCTTAGAACCTGGAGCTGAGGAGTAGTCGAATTAGAAAAGACAGTGCACCACTCGGCACCATTGCCAGACAAGTCTACCCAGTCAAGATGGAGCTCTCTCAAATTGCTAAGGTTTGCGACCAAGGATTCTATGTTTGGCTCGACAAGGCTAGAAGAAAAATCTGTCAATGTGACATAATATGTATAATCTTCGAGCTCTTCTATAATATAAAAGCTGGTTGAGAGGTCAAGAGATACCAAATTAGTGAGGCCTCCTATTCCAACCGGTATGTGGCCATCAAAGCTGGAGCTGGAGAGATTGAGATGCCTGAGCTCGGTGAGGCGCTCGAACCCAGAGCCCGGAAGCTGGGAATGATTGAAGTTGTTCCAGGCGAGGTTGAGTTGCCGAGGGAGGTGAGGCTAAAAATGGCAGAACTAAGAGCAGGGCTCAAAAAGCCGCACTCACCCAGGTCAAGCGAGGTCACACGGCCGTTGGCGTCACGGCAGTGGACGCCCTCCCAACGGCAGCAGTCCGTGCCGGCCCGCCACGAGCCGAGGGTGCACCAGGACTCGCTGGTGACGGTGAAGGAGCGCTTCAGCCGGAGGAGCGCCGAGGCCTGGTCCGGCAGGCAATGAACCGGCGGCATGCCGCCGACGGACGTATGGTTGCTGTACGTAGCAGCAGCAACGGAGCAAGAGAGCTGGATCGCTAGGATGACCACGCAGAGTAGCACTAGTGGCTCGCGACGGCGCTTGAAGATGGAGGCCATGTTTGCGAACATAAGCTAGTGTTTGGGCTTGTATGCGGTGTGAGAAATGCACTCGATCTACCCACCAATATATACGCATAGATCGACTCCACCGTTCGGCTGTTCTGAGGATAAGAAACCAGTGGATCAGCTCTCGGCGAGAGGTCGTTGCCGGCAAATGACCGGCAGAATGAAGCCGCTCTCGGCTGTACTCTATATTTTTTAATAACAAATTTATTAATATCAAGTTATAGACATGATATTAAGCACCCAAGGTGAAAAGGTTAATTTACACACACGATGGTCTTATGTCGTTACATCGAAAATTTATGTTATGTACACAAATAGTGACGTTCATATTGGCATAACAAACGCAAGATCTGAGTTATATAGCAACGTCAAACACATAAAACTAGCATAACGATAAGCATTTTACACCGTATTTTTGTAACGCCATGTAAATAAAAAGTTACGACATGTCTATAGTTCCTACATTTTCTTGTCGGTCAAAGCCATGTGTTTTTTTTTTGGTTTTCGTCTCTCTCGGGGTGATCCGTGAAACATGTAAATAACTCTCTTTTTCTATCTAATCGGATGACAGACGATTGTCTTTAACCTCACAAAAAAAGTAAGACAAAAAGGCACCACTTTCCATTATGATTTCAAAAAACCACCACATTTGCGGCTACGGTAACAAAAAGCCACCACTTTTTGGTAGGATTTCAAAAAACCACCGATTCCTCGCTAATCCGTAACAGATAGCACTGACTCGACTGAGATGCTTGTCTAACCGCGAATTAAACTGACGGGTGACAAACTCCGTTAAGGACGTGTTCGGTGCCCTAACTCCACTCGTTCAGAGACGGTTTGCTCACTCTCTCGCGCTCACACTCGAAGCAATGGAGATGGTGAATTCACCCGCGCCAACTCGAACACGATGACACGGGGCATGTGTCAGGCTGTCGTGCTTAGTCGTGGAGGACGGGGGAAATTATGGGGATTTTTTTTATGTGATGTATTTTCTTATTTCGTTTCACTGAATGGAGTAATAGGTGTCACACATGCACAATTTGCATTTTTCAAAAGGTGGAGTACTTACAGTTTTAGAAGACGATTAAATTGAGATTTACTAGACGTACTCCCGTTTGATGAAACTTGTTTGATCTAATTTTACTCCCGTGCGCGGGGAGTCGAAGGAGACGCCATGCATGTATCGACCAATGACTGAAGACCGCGGTTTTGCACCAGCACGTACACGAAGAGGATCGGAGTTGGCAGCATTCCAGTTAACTGCATTTATCAGGACTGGAGGGGGATTCTTGTAAAAACGGTTCGCTACCTCCCGGGTCGTCTCCGCGCGAGGCGACTCCGGAGGCGCCCAACCTCCAAACCCTAGAGGCGGCCGCCGGCGGCGCCCTCCCGGCCGCTGCTGCCGCTCAGGCGGTGGCGGCCTCGCCTCGCTGTCGTGCACAGGGGGCATCGGTGGGGAGCCCTGTTTCTCCATCTCGCGCGGGGGCGGGGGAGCGTGTGGGCGACGTTGGTGGCAAGAAGGCGGCGGCGATCTGGGTGCCGCCGGCGCTCGGCGGTCAGCAGTGACGCCAGGCGGTGGAGGAGGGCGGCTCCGCGCTGGGCGCTGGGGGAGCGGGTTCGGCCATGGCCCGATCCAATCCCGCCGGCGCGCTGGACGTTGGGGGAGACGTCCGCCGGCGGCGCGGCTTCGGCGGCCACGACGGCGACTTCCTTTTCGACCAATCCGGCAAAGAGTTGACTAGCGGCGTGGGGGCCTGCCAGTCTCGCGAATAATGGTGGTGGTCCTTGATTCTTATTCGCGCCAAGATGAAGATCTACCGGATGTTGGTCCCCATCGAACATGCTGGACGGTCGTGTTCCGGAAGGCTCCACCGGCGAACTCCATTGGGCGATTCATGCCTGGAGATAGCTGGATTGGGTGGTATTCGGTCGGATGCACCCATGTTTTTATCTGACCGTTTGGTTTCAGAGGGGGCGCTTTGAAGCTCTGCTGGCTGTTAATACTATGGAGCACGCTTTCTCGTTCCATGGTGTTGGCGGAGAATGTCATGGAAGGAGGGATCTGGGGAATAGCAATGGTGGTTTGTGTCTTCGTGGCGATGAAGAATTGGCTGGGTGATTCATGACCTTGAGCAGCGGTTTGTCAGTGGGGGCGACTGCACAGGAGAAGTCCAAAGTCTGATGTCTCAGGGTGAAGATCCAAGCTCTGGCCTTAATTGGTTGTGCCTGGCAATGACCTTGTTGGAGGCATTGTTTTGAGTGCGAGGACTTTCTTCAGGGGAAAACCTATGAAGAAGCTGGACTTCTAGTGTTGTCTGGTTGGTGTTAGTGCTGCTGTCTCAAGGAGTAGATCGCTGCAGCGGGACTTTTGTTTTTTGTAATTCTTCTTTCTTTTTTTTGGCTGTGTGCATCCGTAATGCCGTTAGGGCACTACGTTGTTGCAGAGGCTGGGTGTATGTGGTACTTGATATCAATAAATTCCCTTTATCTAAAAAAAAAACTGCATTTATCAAGCACGCCAGTTACCAAGAAATTCATTGCTTGCTGACCTCGCATCGATCGAGCGCGTGCACCTCCCTTGATATGCCTATAAAATCTCCTAGTAGCCAGCGCACCCTGTGTCATTGCCAGCTCCATCTTCATCCCAATCTGCAGGTTAGCAGCATATGCACTCTTCGTATCAGTATATACTAATTTAGCATGCTCGTTGTTCATGATTCCTTAATCGTCGCTGCTTTTGCTTTGGCAAGGACTCGTTGGGAGGGCGCCCATACGGCCATACCTCATCCGGCGATGCAGAAAAAGAGCGGCAAGAAGGGCGCCAAGGGCAGTGGCGAAGGCGAACCAAAGGGTTGCAGCAGTGGCAGCGTACAAAAGAAGGCGAGAACCACCAACATGGAAGCCACATCCCACCCGGAGCACGAAGAAGAAGAGGAGGAAGAGATATGCAACGTTTTCACACTTGAGATTGATACTCTCGAATGTGACATATGTTTCCTCCCATTTGAATCTCAAGTTTACTCGGTCTGTAAATCCCCACGCATTGTTTATTTTTACTTTCCTAATATCTAACAGTCTATTTTTTGTCCGACTTTGCCTGTGATCAGTGCAAGAACGGGCATGCGGCGTGCGCCAGCTGCTGCACCAAGATGGAAGGAAATTGCCCCTCCTGCAACGAGTCCATCGGAGACTTCAGGTGCCGCTCCACGGAGAAGATCTTCGCCGGCATGACCTGGCCATGTCGGTTCAAAAAGCACGGCTGCCTTCAGACCATCCGGTACACTGAGGCGAGAATGTTAAATCCAGAGGATCGACTAGGGTAGATCAATGTGTGTAGAAATAGTGGGATGGAGGAGGAGGATGTTCACCTTCTCCTTGAGCAGATGATCCCGGTGCGGCGGCCATGGTGGAGGTGGCCGACGACGGCAGGGAGTGGCGGCGGTGGTGGTACTTCCCGTCGCTCTCTGCGCAACCTAGATCGGTTAGGGTTTTGTCGGTGGGTGTGACGGCGCACGATCAACCTCGTAAGGCGTGCCGCCGGCCCCCACCTGTCTTCATAGCGCAGCGCGACAGGGGCCCACCAACCATTGGTTCGGTTGGGCGCCCCCGATCAGGGCGCGAGCAAGGGTTGCGGTGCGGTCGTTGGAGCCGCACGTTGGAGATCAACCTAACATTCTCTCCTTTGATCTCAACTTTTACTTTTGACCATGTACTTTATACTTTACTCGTTTCATCACAGATCAGTACATAGAGCATGTTTCATCGTCACAGCTCAATTGCCGATAGAATCAGACAGCTACAATATACCTCTCTGTTTTGAAACAAATTATGTTCCTTTTGGGCCTCTTATGATCCAGAAATCATAGGCTTTTCATTAAACCCATGCCGGTTACGTGTTCCATGAACACGCTGGGTGGTAAGCCTTTCGTAAGCGGATCCGCAAGCATATCCTTTGTCCTTATATGCTCGGTACTTATAGTTTGATTTTGGATTTTATCTTTCACAACATAATACTTTATCTCTATTGGTTTGGTAGCATTACTCGACTTGTTGTTGTGAGCATAGAATACTGCGGGCTAGTTGTCACAGTACATCTTTAGTGGTTTGTGAATACAATCTACCACTTTCAAGTCGGGTATAAATTTCTTTAACCATATCACCTGCCCCGTGACCTCATAAGCTGCTATAAATTCTGCATACATCGTGGATCATGCAACTATTGACTGTTTGGAGCTTCTCCACGAAATAGCCCCTCCAGCGAGAGTGAACACGTATCCTGACGTGGATTTTCTATCATCTTTGTCTCCCGCAAAATCTGCGTCTGAATATCCTCTTATCTCTAGGGAATCAGATCTTCTGTATGTTAGCATGAGGTGTTTTGTGCCTTGCGCATAACGCAATGCTTTCTTTGCCATTTTCCAGTGCTCTGGGCCTGGATTCTCTTGATATCTACCGAGTACCCCGGTGATAAAAGCTAAGTCAGGGCGGGTGCACACTTGTGCATACTGTAAGCTTCCAACAGCCGAAGCATATGGTATTGCTTTCATTTTATCGATCTCGTACTGGTTCTTGGGACATTGGAATTTCCCAAAAATGTCGCCCTTGACTATAGGTGCAGGTGTGGCACTACACTTATGCATATTATACTTTTAAGAACTTTTTCAAAATATGCCTTCTGCGATAATCCTAAAACTCCATTTTTCCTATCTCAGTGAATTTCTATGCCCAAAACATATGATGCTTCACCAAAATCTTTCATATCAAAATTTGAGAATAAGTACTTCTTTGTTTCTTGTAGTAGACTACCATCACTGCTAGCAAGCAAGATATCATCCACATACAAGATTAGGAAAATATATTTCCCATTCTTAAACTTTGTATAAATGCAGTTATCCTCAATATTCTCTTTAAATCCAAAACTTTTAATTGTCTCATTAAACTTTAGATACCACTGTCTAGAGACTTGCTTTAATCCATAAATGGATTTTTTTCAGGCGACATCCCATATCTTCCTTGCCTTCCATGATAAAACCCCTGGGTTGTTTCATGTAAACGTTTTCTTTTAAATCCCCGTTTAGAAATACCATCTTTACATTCATTTGATGTAGCTCTAAATCAAAATGTGCAACTAATGTCATTATGATTCTGAATGAATCCTTACATGAGACTGTGAAAAATGTCTCATTGTAATCTACCCCTTCTCTTTGTGTAAATCCTTTTGTCACAAGTCGTGCTTTATACTTTTCTACATTTCCTGTAGAGTCATACTTAGTTTTGTAGACCCATTTACAGCCTACTGTTTTGGCTCCTTTAGGAATATCTTCTAAGCCGCAAACATCGTTGGAACTCATCGATTTCATCTCTTCTTCCATTGCCTCCACCCACTTCGATTAGTGAGGGCTTCTCATGGCTTCTTCATATGAAGTGGGATCACTTTCCATATGAACTAATTTTGTATTATAAACTTTATAATCATCAGAAATAGCTGATCTTTTAGCTATTTTAGACCTTCTAAGGGCCTCATTTTTTGGCGGTGGCTGCTGCACCTCCCTTTCATGCTCAACAACGGGTTCAGTCGGCTCCTGACGGACAGGTTCTGGATCTTCACCCACAGTTGTCACGGGTGGAGTTACAACAGGTGCTTGCACCTCAACCTCAGGGATTGTTGGTGCAGGTACAACAGGTAGTGTGAAAAATGGCTCCTGAATCATCGAAAAAGGTGCACACACCCTCTTCTCCTCAAGATCAATTTTCCGAGCTACCATGCCCCTCTCATCATTTCATCCTCTAAGAAGACTGCATGTCTCGTTTCAGGATAGCCAATGAAGTGGCAACTGACTGTTTTGGAATCTAACTTTGCAATATTTGGATTAAACACTTTGGCCTCAGCTGGGCTCCCCCACACCCTGAAGTGTTGTAGAGAGGGTACTCTTCCTGTCCACAACTCGTACGGTGTTTTGAGCACCGACTTGCTTGGTACTCTATTGAGAATGTGAATGACGGTTTTAAGCGCCTCCATCCACAATCCCAATGGCAAGGTGGAGTAACTCATCATGCTGCGCACCATATCCATAAGTGTACGGTTACGCCTTTGAGTTACTCCATTTTGCTAAGGGTCGCCCGACATTGTATACTGTGCCACTATGCCAGTCTCCTGTAAGAACCTCGCAAAAGGTCCAGGGACTTGGCCATATGGAGTGTGCCGACCGTAGTACTCCCCCCACGGTCAGATCTCACTATCTTTATTCTTTTATCATGCTGATTTTCTATTTCAGCTTTGAATATCTTAAATTTGTCCAACGCTTCAGACTTTTCTTTGATTGGATAAATATAACCATATCGGGAGTAATCATCTGTGAATGTTATAAACGAGTCATAGCTATCCACACTTTTCACAGGAAATGGTCCACAAATGTCAGTGTGAATGATTTCTAGTGTTGCTGTACTTCGGTTTGCACCCTTTTTGATTTGTTTTACGTACTTTCCTTTAATGCAATCTATGCATTGTTCTAAGTCTGAGAACTCTAATGGAGGAAGAATTTCATTTTTAACTAGACTTTCTATTCTCCCCCTCGAAATATGGCCCAAGCAACAGTGTCATAATTTCGATGAGTCATGAGTTCTCTTTCTTTTATTTTGTTCTTTATCCGACGCGGAAACATGCTCATTCACTTTACACACAAAATACACTTTTTCACGTAGGGATAATAAATAAAGCTCATTGTGAAGTAAAGCAACACCCACATAAGCATTATTAAACCATATGGCACACTTGCCATGTCCAAAATAACATTCATAACAATCTTTGTCCAAACATGAAACACTAATCAATTTTCTGTGTAATGAAGGAACATATAAAACATCTCTAAGCAGAATCGTGAATCCGTCAGCTAACTCCTGGGAGATGTCGCCGACAGGTTCAACGTCTGCTTGAACTCCATTTGCAACTTCAATGCATCTTTCGCCTCTTTGCGTAGTCCGCGTCGAATGGAATCCCTGTAATGAATTTGCAACATGAACAGTTGCACCTGAGTCAATCCACCAAGTAGATTTTGAAAACTGTGTACACAAGGATTCATTTACAAAGGAAACAATATCGTTATCTCTCTTTGCCATTATGGACTTTAGCTAATCAGGGCAATCTTTCTTGTAGTGCCCAGTCTTCTTACAGTGGAGACATGTATCTTTGTCCACTGGAAGAGACTTATGCTGACGCTGATGATGCGTGGGAGCTTTTCCATGTGGCTTTGAAGGGGAACCATTGCTACTTTGAGTGTAGTTCTTTTTCTTGTTATCCTTCACATAGTTCAGAGAACCACCATGTGAAGCTTTAAGTCCTTCCTCTTCTTGCACACACATGACTATTGTCTTTTCAATGTCCCATTTTTCAGGTGACATGTTATAGTTGATAACAAAAGTGTCAAACTCTTTTGGCAGTGAAGCCATAACCAGGTGAACAAGAAGTGTAGGCTTGAGCTCCAAATCATCGTCCATGGGCTTAAGCTTAGCTGCCATGTGGCTCATCCGGAGGATGTGCTCTCTTATGCCATGTCCACCTCCTGTGTACTTTTCTGTCACCAGCTGCTTTAGCAACTGGGTAGCATATATCTTTGAAGAACTAGCGAACTGGCTCTTTATCTTTTCAAGAAACTCCCTTACAGAAGTACACTCTGCAATTGAGCCCACAATAGCGTGCTCAATTGTGTTCTTTATGAAAGCCATGCACTTTTTATTGGCAGTGAGCCACTTTTTGTTATCGAGGGTATACGACATCTACAATGGAGCATAGTCCCTATTCTTTTTCTCCCAAGCAGCATCATCATCTTTGTCATATCTGACTGGCTCTGTAGGTTTGACCGGCTGTGGAGTGTCCACAACCCAGTCCACCTCAGCACAAACGAAGGCCAAATCAACCTTCTTTCTCCATTTAATGTAGTTGTCACCTCTGAGGGTTGGAACATCCTTGATACAGCTCATCAAGTAGTACCCTCCTGAAAAATCACATTGAGATGAGAACAAAACAACAATTGCATGCAATAATCCAAGGTTGGTCAAAATTAAAACATACAACTATTTATGCAGTTAAATATATATCACCGTTGGGCAGAAAATAGAAATAGATGCTCATATAACAACAATAAATCTTGATTACGTTATTAACAACGTTGGTCATAAAATAACAGAATCATAATTGTTTCAATAATCACTTTAACATGCTCTTATAATTTAATAATCACTTTAGTTCTATTTAACTTTTAGAGCACTTTTATATATTTGCAGCGGAAAAACATGAATAAAAATTCATGAACTTTATAATTTTCAGAAGCATTTCTTTTACTTTTCTGTTCTCTAAACAAAAAATTTCGTTGGATAATTTTGAATAGAAAAACATAATGAAATTTGTCCAAAAAATGAACAAAAAAACCAGCAAAACATGCTTCTGTAAAAATAAGTTATGTGCGGCCCAAAATAAACTGCCGCTCGAGCGACGCGTACACAGCCTACGACCTGACTATTGCGCGCCACATAGCACGCTGTTCTGCGGCCCATCTGGGCGATTTCTTTTTATCTGTCGCTTGCTGCGACACGGCACAAGGCCTGCCTGCAGCCACTAGTACAGAACGACACATCGGATACCCCTCTATGGCAACGACAGGAGTTAGGCGACGGTAAATCGCGACATCCCCCGCGTGCCCGCACTGGGCCGTAAAGCAGGCCCACAACAAATGCAACGGGTGAATAGTGGAATATATGTTGGCAACGGAGTTTGGTTTAACTCCGTTACCGATGTGTGCTCATCGCACACGGACAGTTTCGTAATCTCCGTTGCCATTAGAAGCAGCCCGACAACCGGCCTATAAGAACCTACTATGCCCTTCACTCTCACTCTCACTGTCTCACTTCAAACCCTAGCCGCCGCACAGTCTCCTCTCTCTCCACTCTCTCGCATGGCTTCCACCGTCGGCGCTGTTAGATCCGGCCATCGCAGCCGTGGCCGTGGCCGCCCCACCCTCCGGGCCTTCAGGCAGTAGCAGCGTCAGCTGGTGTTGTGGGACGAGCTTGCGGAACAGGCCGCCGCCGATCCGGCCCCCGCGGGCCGGTCCCGCAGCCTTGGCGCTCGTCCGCACGGCGAAGGCTCCGGCCCCACCCGCTCATTTGGCCACCATTGCAGCTACCGCGAGATCCGTCAGGCGATGTACCCCGGCCGCCATCCGTCTTCCTCCTCCTCCTCGTCCTCGTCCTCCGACGAGGAGGAAGAGGAAGAGGAAGAGGAAGAGGAAGAGGAGGAGGATCGTGATCTGGAGATCGCTTGCCAACTCTCCCGCGCCAATTTCGAGCGCGAGGACGCCAAGCATCGTCAGGGCGAGGCCGATCTGGAGGCGGCGGTCCTCCTCTCCGAGGCGTCGACCCAGGTCGAACGCGCCGAGGAGGCGGTCTACCAGTCTGACCTCCGGGCTCCATAGCCCTCTCTTTGGTCCACGGCGAGGGCAAGGCGCCGCCAGGGAAGGCCGGCGCAAGCTCCGTCGCCGGCGGCGACGCTAAGCGAGCCCGCCTCGCCTAATGTAAGACCCCAGTTCAGTAGGATAGCTGTTTTCTAGTTGTAAGTAGCTAATTGTTTATCTATAGATTTGCTCTGTTTTTAGTAGGCATTGTTTACACATAGATTTTAGCTGTTTTCTAGTTGTAAGTAGCTAATTGTTTATCCATAGATTTGCTCTGTTTTTAGTAGGCATTGTTTACACATAGATTTTAGCTGTTTTCTAGTTGTAAGTAGCTAATTGTTTATCTATAGATTTGCTCTGTTTTTAGTAGGCATTGTTTACACATAGATTTTAGCTGTTTTCTAGTTGTAAGTAGCTAATTGTTTATCCATAGATTTGCTCTGTTTTTAGTAGGAATTGTTTACACATAGATTTTAGCTGTTTTCTAGTTGTAAGTAGCTAATTGTTTATCCATAGATTTGCTCTGTTTTTAGTAGGCATTGTTTACACATAGATTTTAGCTGTTTTCTAGTTGTAAGTAGCTAATTGTTTATCCATAGATTTGCTCTGTTTTTAGTAGGCATTGTTTACACATAGATTTTAGCTGTTTTCTAGTTGTAAGTAGCTAATTATTTATCCATACATTTGCTCTGTTTTTAGTAGGCATTGTTTACACATAGATTTTAGCTGTTTTCTAGTTGTAAGTAGCTAATTGTTTATTGATACGTCTCCAACGTATTTATAATTTCTGATGTTTCATGCTTATTTTATGTATCATTGTCGCATGTTTTATATGCATTATATATCATTATTATACATTTTCTGGGACTAACCTATTAACAAGATGACACAGTGCCAGTTCCTGTTTTCTGCTGTTTTTTGTTCCAGAAAAGCTGTTCGGGCAATATTCTCGGAATTCGACGAAACAAAAGCCAAACCTCCTATTTTTCCGAGGGACACACGGAGCCAGAAGGGCAAGCCAGGGGGAGGCCCACGGCCTCCAAACCACATGCTCGCGCGGTTGGGCCTCAGGGCGCGCTGCCTGGTGGTTTGGCCCACTCGGGACTCCACCGACGTTGCCCCTTCGCCTATTTAGTCACCCCGGCGCGAAAACCCTAAATATATATCTAATACTCCAGAAAGACTTCCGCAGCGCCGTCGCCATCGCGAGACCTCGTTTCGGGGGTCAGAAGTTCCTGTTCTGGCACCCTGCCGGGACGGGGATTGACCCCCGGAGCCATCTCCATCGACTCCACCGCCTCCACTTCGACTCCATGATGGTTTGTGAGTAGTTCCCCCATGGACTACGGGTTCTTGGCTGTAGCTAGTTGGTACTCTCTCTCCCATGTACTTCAATACAATGATCTCATGAGCTGCCTTACATGATTGAGATCCATATGATGTAATTGGTGTTGTGTTTGTTGGGATCCGATGAATTGTTACATTATGATCAGATTGTTCATCATATTATCATACTATTGTTTATTTAAGATCTTGCATGCTCTCCGGTACTTGTGGTTACCCTGATCAAGTAGTTGCTTGTATCTCCAAGAGGGAGTATTTATGCTAGATAGTTGGGTTCAGCCTCTATTTAACCTGGGATAGTGACAGCAAGTTCTAAGGTTGTAGATGTGTTGTTGCCACTAGGGGTAAAACAGCAATGCTTTGTCTAAGGATGAATGTGTTGTTTACATTATGCACAATACTTAATGCAATAATCTGTTGTTTGCAACTTAATACTGGAAGGGGTGCGGATGCTAACCGGAAGGTGGATTATTTAGGCACAGATGCATGCTGGATAGCGGTCTGTGTACCTTGTCGTAATGCCCAATTAAATACTACAGTAAACCTTATCTTATCATAAGCATGCATTGTCATGCCCTTACAATTATCAATTGCCCAACTGTAATTTGTTCACCCAACACCTGTTATTTGTTTGGAGAAGTTACCACTAGTGTAGATAGCTGGGAACCCCGGTCCATTTGTCATCATCATTGCTCTCCGGTCCTATATGTCATTAGAAGTAGTATCAACTATTTTCTGGTGCCATTGCCTCCGTGTTACTGCTGCTGTGTTACTGTTACTATTGCTCTCATATTACTGCTGCTTTCACATCACCCCTGTTACTAGTGCTTTTCCAGGTGCAGCTGAATTGACAACTCAGTTGTTAAGGCTTATAAGTATTCTTTGTCTCCCCTTGTGTCGAATCAATAAATTTGGGTTTTACTTCCCTCGAAGACTGTTGCGATCCCCTATACTTGTGGGTTATCAAGACTATTTTCTGGCGCCGTTGCCGGGGAGCATAGCTCTACTCATAAGTTCACCTGGGGAGTACACTCTACCTCTCTCTCTGTTTTTTTTTATTTTGTCTTGTCTAGTTTACTTTTGTCTAGCTTATTTGTGCTTAGTTTATTTTGTTTAGTTGTGTTTTGTTTAGTTTACTTTTGTTAGTTTATTTTTGCTTTGTTTTGTTTTTCTTATAAATTCGAAAATCCATAAAAATTTGAAAAACCGAAAAATTAAAAAACTGTTGTTATGGAAGAACCCACAACCTATACGGAGCTTATAGAATTATATATGAAGTATAGAGAATCAAAAAGGGTGAAGTCATGAGTGCTGTGTTAGAAAAGTTGAATACAATTGCTAAAATCTTGCTTAAACGCCATGATATAAACTGTTGCTCTAAACAGGATACTAAACATCTTAAATTCCAATGTGCTTTAGTGAAGAAGTTTTAATTGTGAACTATCATTGGAATAACTATATTCATCTTGGGTTCGAAGAAGTAGAACAATTTGTTTTATTTATGGGAGCCTCTGAGATAGAATCTTTCATGGCTAAAAATTATGAAACTTGTATTGCTTGTAAGGACCTTAAAGATTATGTCTCTTCTATCCTTGATTATTGCATAGAACATTACAGCAATAATCCTTATATCGTTGATTACAAAGAGAGACTCATTAATGCACAAGAATGCACTCACAATTTGCAGGAACCTGTGGAAGAAATTGCTGAACCTGAAAGCTCATTAGATGAAAAAGAGGAGGAGAGTGATGAACAAAAGGAGGAAGAATGGATTAGCTACCCATGCCTACCTTCTAATGAGAGTAACTCTTCATCTCTTACATTATTTGATTGCCCTCCATGCTTACCCAAGGAGGATGAATGTTATGTTCCTGTTGATTCTCTTGAAATTTTTCCTATGAGTAAAACTTGTGAAATAATTATGCTACTGTTATATATGATAATCCATGCTATTTTGAAAATCTTATGATAATCCTTTATTTGTGGCTGATATCGAAATGCATGGTACTAAAGAGTTTTGCTTAGAAAATGTTTATGATAAAGCTCTAGATGATGGTCCTATGTTACTTGATAATATTAATTGTACCACTAATGAAAATGGGATTGGAGAAGTCTTGACTTTATCTAGTCCCATATTTTGAGATTGATCAATCATCTTGTTATAAAATTGTTACATGTGGGTTCGAAATTTTAATCCCACTATTTTGAGCTTGATAAAAAATATGTGTTTGTAGATCATGAAAAGCATGCTTTGTGTGATAGTTATATTGTTGAGTTTATTCATGATGCTACTGAAAATTACTATGAGAGAGGAAAACATGGTTGTAGAAATTTTCATGGTACTAAAACACCTCTCTATATGCTGAAACTTTTGAAGTTACTCTTGTTTTATCTTCCTATGCTTGTCACTTTGTTCTTTATGAATTTATTTGTGTACAAGTTTCCTATGCATAGGAAGTGGGTTAGACTTAAATGTGTTTTGAATTTGCTTCTTGATGCTCCTTTTGCTTCATTTTCTATTTTCATGAGAGCATCATTAAAACTATCAAGCCTAGCTAAAAGGCATTAAAGAAAAGCGCTCTTGGGAGACAACCCATGTTTATTTCTGTAATTTTTCTTTTGCTTTTTGAGTCAAGGAGCTTGCTTACTTCTGTAACAACTCCTTTGTATCTTTATTTTTCGAATTGTTGTGCCAAGAAGAGCCTTTAATGATTAGATGATGCTAGATTTGGATTCTGCGCAGGGACAGATTTTTAGCTGTCACGAATTTGAGCTTTTCTCCCTGGAGAAAAATCGAAAAATTCTATAAAAAATCACGCATCTTCCTCAGATATGTACGCATCTTTCATTAACTTCACTTTTTCCGATTTGAGCAACGGAAGTACCTCGAAAAAATTCGTCTTTACTGGCTGTTCTGTTTTGACAGATTCTGTCTCTGTTTTTTGCATTGTCTCTTGTGGACTTTAAGTAAGGTTTCTAGACGTGGAGGGCTGTAGCTAATGTTTTATTGAGTATTGCAATGTGTCACTACAGAACCAAAAGTGGATTAATGTTTTTGAGTACTAACCCCTCTAATGAAGTTTATGAGAAGTTTGGTGTGGCAGAAGTTTTCAAGGGTCAAGAGAGAAGGATGATATTGTGATCAAGAAGAGTGAAGAGCCTAAGCTTGGGGATGCCCCCGTGGGTCACCCAAGCATATTTCAAGAAGACTCAAGCATCTAAGCTTGGGGATGCCCAAGGCATCCCCTTCTTCATCATCAACTTATCAGGTCATCTCTAGTGAAACTATATTTTAATTCTCACATCATATGTGCTGTTCTTGGAGCGTCTTTGTGTTTAGTTTGTTAGTTTTATTCTCTGATCATATCAATGTCGGATCCTATCTATCTTGTTTGGGAGAGAGACACGCTCCGCTTTTTCATTTGAATACTCCTATTCTTCACTTATATTGTTGAGTATTCATTTTCGCACTGTTTAGCTTCTAGCTCTTGGTTTTCATGTATCTCTTGTTCAGAGCTATTAGTTATTTTATAGAAAGTACTCTCTTGCTTCACTTATATTTATTTGGAGAGTTGCTTGGTTGATGTGTTGGTCCAGAAATTTTTGCATGTGGTAGTGGTATAATGAAAAACTTGCATAATCTTGTAGATCATTGAACTTTGATAATCTGATTCTTTGCAAACGTTTTGAGGTATTTAGATGGTAAAGCTTGCTGGTTAATTAAGTTAAAATCATTAGTGGATTGTTGTCTTTAAGCTTGTACCGTACTACAAACTCTAAAATTGTTGAAGGTGTAGTTGGACTTGATAGCTTTCCATGTCTGAAAG
Organism: Poa pratensis; assembly: GCA_947311845.1. Taxonomy (NCBI): domain Eukaryota; kingdom Viridiplantae; phylum Streptophyta; class Magnoliopsida; order Poales; family Poaceae; genus Poa; species Poa pratensis. The sequence continues at coordinate 24,685,948 of CAMZMU010000106.1, read as the reverse complement.
TTCATTGTAATAACTAAGTTGTGCTGAAGGTCGAGGGATCTAACGGGGTACTTGTGCCGCCGTGAACGGCCCTTCTTGGAGTGAATTTTAATCATGCTCTTAATGTTGAACCTGCTAGTTGTTTGCAATAAACTTGTGAGTTCTTTTTGACTAATGTTAAGCTACGGTTTTTGGCACTTCCACCATCCAAATTTGCTAGCCTCTTCGGTGCTGTGCATTGCCTTCTGCTCACATTGAGAGTTGTGCATACTTCGCCGGTACATCCAACCCCGTGGGAGGACTTCCTCTTGTTCTCCTACACATAAGCCTATACATCTTCCTCAAAACAACCACCATACCTACCTACCACAGCATTTCCATAGCTGTTCCGAGATATATTGCCATGCAACTTCCATTTACATTACATGACTTGTTGTCATTCATCACTTATATATTGCTTTGCATGATTCTATACAGCTGATGTGTGGTTTACCCATGTTACGCTAGATCATTGCATATCCTGCTACACTGGCAGAGGCATACAGTTTCATACATCATGTCTTGTTCGTTATGAGTTATATGTACCAAAAAGTGTGTTGTCATATTAGAATGTTGCCCCTGAAAGTGAAAAGTGCTATGTGGCCATCGAAAAGAGAAACAGAAAAAGAAAAAAAATAGAAAAAAGGAAAAAAGAAAAAAAAAGAATAAAGAAAAAGGGGGCAACATTACTATCCTTTATCCACACTTGTGCTCATGTTTAGCACCTGCAGTATTCATAGTCATCATTTGTGCTCGTGTTTAGCACCTATACTCCATGTGAGAGAGTTTTCATGTTCTACTAGTATAACTATGTGGGGAATTTACACTATAGAACTTGGGTTGTATATTCCAATGATGAGCTTCCTCAAAAGTGCTCTAGGTCTTCATGAGCAACCAAGTTGGATGCACCCCCACTAGTTCCATTGGAGAGCTTTCATACACATATAGCTCTATGTGCATCCGTTGCATGGCAATCACTACTCCTTACATAGCTTCGATTATAAGACTTCCTCTTGTCTAATGATCACTTATAGCTTTGTGAGACTTTCTTCCATTGGCCTTCCAAACCCCCATTAATGTTCTCTTTGCCATAACATCCTGGTGCCAATACCAAATGCTTGCGCTCACCGGTTGAGTAGACTTCGAAACAGTTGATTCATGACGTTCATGTTTATGTTTACTTGGCTGAATCCTTCTGTGTTATGAAAATTTGCTTGATGCTTGGATTGAAGGATAGAACTTCTACGCTGGATACTTAAACCATCTTTAATGAACCTTGTACGGTTTCATGTCTTTAAAGCGATAGTTCATGAAAACTTTTAGCTTGTTTGACTCTTGCTTTATTATCTCTTATATCAACTATAGACATTTGCTTTGAATGATTTGATCTCAGCTCACATGCCTTACATTATTATTGGATCAAGATTATGTTGGTAGCATGTCACTTCAGAAATTATTTTCTTTTTATCGTTTACCTACTCGAGGACGAGTAGGAACTAAGCTTGGGGATGCTTGATACGTCTCCAACGTATCTATAATTTCTGATGTTTCATGCTTGTTTTATGTATCATTGTCACATGTTTTATATGCATTATATATCATTATTATACATTTTCTGGGACTAACCTATTAACAAGATGCCACAGTGCCAGTTCCTGTTTTCTGCTGTTTTTGGTTCCAGAAAAGCTGTTCGGGCAATATTCTCGGAATTCGACGAAACAAAAGCCAAACCTCCTATTTTTCCGAGGGACACACGGAGCCAGAAGGGCAAGCCAGGGGGAGGCCCACGGCCTCCAAACCACATGCTCGCGCGGTGGGCCCAGGGCGCGCCGCCTGGTGTTTGGCCCACTCGGGACTCCACCGACGTTGCCCCTTCGCCTATTTAGTCACCCCGACGCGAAAACCCTAAATATATATCTAATACTCCAGAAAGACTTCCGCAGCGCCGTCGCCATCGCGAGACCTCGTTTCGGGGGTCAGAAGTTCCTGTTCTGGCACCCTGCCGGGACGGGGATTGACCCCCGGAGCCATCTCCATCGACTCCACCGCCTCCACTTCGACTCCATGATGGTTTGTGAGTAGTTCCCCCATGGACTACGGGTTCTTGGCTGTAGCTAGTTGGTACTCTCTCTCCCATGTACTTCAATACAATGATCTCATGAGCTGCCTTACATGATTGAGATCCATATGATGTAATTGGTGTTGTGTTTGTTGGGATCCGATGAATTGTTACATTATGATCAGATTGTTCATCATATTATCATACTATTGTTTATTTAAGATCTTGCATGCTCTCCGGTACTTGTGGTTACCCTGATCAAGTAGTTGCTTGTATCTCCAAGAGGGAGTATTTATGCTAGATAGTTGGGTTCAGCCTCTATTTAACCTGGGATAGTGACAGCAAGTTCTAAGGTTGTAGATGTGTTGTTGCCACTAGGGGTAAAACAGCAATGCTTTGTCTAAGGATGAATGTGTTGTTTACATTATGCACAATACTTAATGCAATAATCTGTTGTTTGCAACTTAATACTGGAAGGGGTGCGGATGCTAACCGGAAGGTGGATTATTTAGGCACAGATGCATGCTGGATAGCGGTCTGTGTACCTTGTCGTAATGCCCAATTAAATACTACAGTAAACCTTATCTTATCATAAGCATGCATTGTCATGCCCTTACAATTATCAATTGCCCAACTGTAATTTGTTCACCCAACACCTGTTATTTGTTTGGAGAAGTTACCACTAGTGTAGATAGCTGGGAACCCCGGTCCATTTGTCATCATCATTGCTCTCCGGTCCTATATGTCATTAGAAGTAGTATCAACTATTTTCTGGTGCCATTGCCTCCGTGTTACTGCTGCTGTGTTACTGTTACTATTGCTCTCATATTACTGCTGCTTTCACATCACCCCTGTTACTAGTGCTTTTCCAGGTGCAGCTGAATTGACAACTCAGTTGTTAAGGCTTATAAGTATTCTTTGTCTCCCCTTGTGTCGAATCAATAAATTTGGGTTTTACTTCCCTCGAAGACTGTTGCGATCTCCTATACTTGTGGGTTATCATTTATCCATAGATTTGCTCTGTTTTTAGTAGGCATTGTTTACACATAGATTTTAGCTGTTTTCTAGTTGTAAATAGCTAATTGCTTATCCATACATTTGCTCTGTTTTTAGTAGGCATTGTTTACACATAGATTTTAGTTGTTTTTCTAGTTGTAAGTAGCTAATTGTTTATCCATAGATTTGCTCTGTTTTTAGTAGGCATTGTTTACACATATATTTTAGCTGTTTTCTAGTTGTAAGTAGCTAATTGTTTATCCATAGATTTGCTCTGTTTTTAGTAGGCATTTTTACACATAGATTTTAGCTGTTTTCTAGTTGTAAATAGCTAATTGTTTATCCATAGATTTGCTCTGTTTTTAGTAGGCATTGTTTACACATAGATTTTAGCTGTTTTCTAGTTGTAAGTAGCTAATTGTTTATCCATAGATTTGCTCTGTTTTTAGTAGGCATTGTTTACACATAGATTTTAGCTGTTTTCTAGTTGTAAGTAGCTAATTGTTTATCCATGGATTTTCTCTGTTTTTGGTAGGCATTTGCTCTGATTTTAGCTTTGTTTCTATTATGCCGATGATTAAAATTAGGTGACACCGTGTGATCCGGGGGTGACGCTAGTGATCCTTGTGATATGCACAAATACACATCGATCTTGTGCATCCTACTTGGCTCGCTTGCTCCATCCCTGGAATTTGTGTGTCCAATCTACCTATATACGAGGCATTGTTTAGGGTATGTTCTAGTTGTAATTAGTTCTATATTTTCTGTAATGCCGATGAAGAAGCATATGTCTTGTGTATAGAGATGAAGGAGCTTACATTTTGATTTTTTTCATCTCCTTTAGGTCGAGGAGGAAACCAGGAGACTATGCGGCGGCCGTGAAGACGTAGGAGCGGGGCTCCGTCCACACGGTCCACTGAAGCCGGCGCCTCCAGGAGCAAGACTTTTGTGCAGTACTAAATAGGTAGAAGAAGACCACGCAATGAAGCTGGGCGAAGAGGAAGGTGAAGAACCGGCTGCCGTCAAGCAGGAACCACAGGGCTCCGTCGACGGTGCAGCAGGCGTCACCGGTTTTTTTTCCTTTAGCCCTCATTACAAACGGTCAAAAACTAATCTCCGTATCTGATGTAAAGACTAAAGGCAACGGTTATATATTATGCCCGTTGCTAAACTTATTGCAAACGATAAAAATCTCCGTTGCCATTGTGAGGCTTCACATCAGTGACAGAGGCGGGGACACGGACCCTTTCTCCGTTGCCGAAGGGGTTTTTGGCCCGTTTCCGATGTGTCGTTCTGTACTAGTGGGCCCATGGCCCATGGGGAGCTAGGGTTAGCAACAGACCGCGCATCTTGGCCGTCCGTCGAATCCGACGGCTGTCCGCGCTAGTCGCTGGATCAAAACCAGCTGCGCAGACTCATTCTCCCCCCCCCCCCCCGCGCTTCTGCCTCTCTGCCTCTCGCTCTCGCTCCCGCGCGCCGGCGGCCGCCCGTGGAGGAAAAACTCCCCGCAGCGCTGGCACGGCGGTGGCCGACGGCCGGCGACGGCCTCGTGCGCCTTCTCTCCTTCCCCGCTGTCTCTCCTTCCCCGCGCGCGCGCTAGGGTAGGGTTAGGGTTAGAGTTTCGCGAGCGCACTCCGGCGACGGCCGCATCCTCGCGACGAGCTTACGTGTTGTGGCGGCGCCGTTGCCTTCCCCCTCGCCGGTCGCGCGTTCCCCTTGCGGTGAGCGCGCCTCCGTCGAGCGGTTAGGCCGCGGTGCTCTTTTCTTTTGCCCACGGAGGGGCTATTTCTTCTTCTCGATGCCTCGGCTTGCCGATGAGCATCGAGATCGAGAGGAATGGCGCGGCCGTGACGGCGGCGCTCTTTGCCGGTGAGCCTGAAGGCGAATCCGGTGAGTTCTTTTGCCCTTTTTAAATTTCTTTTTCCTTTGCTTCTCTTTTCTTTTCTACACGAGATCTAGAACCCTCTGGCTCTGATACCAATGTTAAATCCAGAGGATCGACTAGGGTAGATCAATGCGTGTAGAAACAGTGGGATGGAGGAGGATGTTCACTTTCTCCTTGAGCAGATGATCCCGGTGCGGCGGCCATGGTGGAGGTGGCCGACGACGGCAGGGAGTGGCGGCGGTGGTGGTACTTCCCGTCGCTCTCTGCGCAACCTAGATCGGTTAGGGTTTTGACGGTGGGGTGTGACGGCGCACGATCAACCTCGTAAGACGTGCCGCCGGCCCCCACCTGTCTTTATAGCGCAGCGCGACAGGGGCCCACCAACCATTGGTTCGGTTGGGCGCCCCCGATCAGGGCGCGAGCAAGGGTTGCGGTGCGGTCGTTGGAGCCGCACGTTGGAGATCAACCTAACAGAGAAGGCATGAGGAGGAGCTGTGTCGCCACGCCACCTACTGCTGCCCGTTCGACGGCTGCGCCTACCGCGGTAGGCTGCTCTACGGCCACATCCTGGACACCCACGCCTATAGCGCAACCTCCGCCCTCTTTGGGTCCATGACTCTGACCCTGAAGAGGTGCGAGCCCTTCCGTGCAATCCTTCACAGCGACGGTGAGAGCGTCTTCCTCCTGCTCAACGGTGGCGACGTTCTAACTGGGCGCTCTCTGGCGTTGGTCCTCGTCAGCCCGTACCCAGCCGAGGAGGATCCTAAGGGAGTGGAGGCGATGTACACGGTCGCGGTGAAGGGCGATGAGCCTGGGTTGCCCTTGCTGACGGTGTCCGGCAAAGTTCAGTTCGTCCGTCGGCTTGATGGGGACAATGCCAAAGGTTTCCTTATCGTGCCGGAGGCTCTCTGGGGCTCTTCCGGCAGCGTCACAGTCACCGTGTACATCTGATGGATGGAATGATGGATGTTTTCTACTCCCTCCGTTCCAATTTAATTGATTTGCTATGCACCAAATATGGATGTATATAGACATGTAACAAGTCTAGATACATCAACATGTGCTGCATAGCAAGTCAATTAAATTAGAACGGAGGGAGTAGTTTCTAGGTAGTCTATTGGTTGGTGCTGCTATGCTATCTTGGATCGTAGTTGTCTGCAACATATTGACATCGTGACATTCCTGGACACGCTTTGACTTAGTTACCTTCTATTAGAATGCTTTGTTGGATCATGCATCAATGTTTTCGTTTGGAAAACTGAAACTCATGTAACAGTGCGTTATCTCCCAAGATTCCAAGCATATTTCTGGTGATAGCTCTCGCGGGCATGTTTGTGCAATACCAGATTTTATAGGGTAAACATGTTATTTTAGACGAAATCCCAGGCTAATTATGAAATCGACTGGGTCCCAATGTGTATTACTATATGATTTAGTGAACCAGTTGCCAAAGGTCACACAATTTCTGCAAATTCCTCAGTGCGGCAGAAAATTGACAATACTAAGACAATAATACAACATTACCTCTGCCGGTGATGTACATATAGTTTCACATCGCAACTGGTTATGAAAGTTCACGTGTGAATTTCTGAACCCTAAACTGTCGCCTAGTTTGGTTACCAAAGGGTCCAGATTGGCCTATATGGCTTCAAGTTGTGAAGATCTGACGGTCCAGGCTGAACATGACATCATCCTAGCGCGCCAAACTGTATCTGAAGCTATCACTGTCAGCCGTTTGCTTACATTACTTTCCACTTACGTCTATTAATCTGAACTACACATGCATCCAGGTGGATGAACCTGGCACAACGTTAGTGTTTCATGTTTAATTGAAAGAGTCATCGAATTGTGCGATAAACTCATGGGGTTGATGAACCTAGCAAAATGTTATTGTCTCAACTCTCAACTGAATTCAAACAGTAGTTTTAAGGCCTAGAGCTGAATAAAATATCATCCACGTCTGGCTCAACGGATACAACATGCATTACTTGACAAACCGGAAGTTTGTGCATTTGATCCCTCGCTAGAATCAACTTTCCCTTAGGTCTGACATAGTTCCGAGGTTTAGATGTAGCAACTATCTTTGCTCACGGCAAGGGCAAGAGGAAGACGGTGTCGAGTTTCTCCAAGGAGATGAGTGTAATTTTACCTTTCTTCATGGACTGTCTTATAAGGGTTGGTTGACTTTAATACATGTACAATGGCCTCTTTAAAGAAAAGAGCACCACATTTGTCTTTTTATGTTAAAATGATGTCTGACGACGATTTTCCATAACTCTAGAAGAAATACAGTGCATTCAAACGTGTAGTCCGCAAACTCTTTCGATCATAAGGTATATCAATAAGTTTTCGAATACCTTTATTATGATTTAAAGACTGGAGAACATGCGTCTAGCGCAGTGATAAAATCTCCATGTATGAGGCCACTGACTAAACCAAAAACCCTGGTTCTCACACAAAATAAGGCTACTGACTAAACCTCAGATGTAGCAAATTCTGGTAGATTGATCAGACCCATGCAGTACGCCGCAATGTAGGATAAAAAGATATACTAGCATGATAAACCCCAAGAGCAGCTTGAACTCAAATGTCACTCTTTCCACACACAGGAAACTAGTTTAAGAATAAAAATACTTTAGTTCAAACTTCAAATTTACTGAATAAAAGCACACATGAATCAACCTGGCACAGAAATCAACTGTCGCTGAGATCTTGCTTGATGTTTGTAAGCTGGTTGTGTGGCCGCTGGCGCTTCCTGCTTTGCTCTCGCGACGTTTCCACCATCTCCTCCATCTTGGGTGTGAGGTACGCCCGAGGAGCCTTGCTCGTGGACGAGGACGCAGAGGCTCGCTGCTGGGCGTGCGAGCTCATGCCGGCCAGCAGGCGCGAGCGTCCTGTTTGCTGGTACTCCCGCCGGTCGCCCACGCGTGCGCTAAGGTCTTGCAGCTCCTCCTTGAGCGCCTCGCACGCCGGGTCCTTTGTCGCCGCCGACCGCTCCACGGCCTTGAGCCGCGACTCCAGTATCCGCTTGGCACCGGCGTGCTGGCCGCCGTCAGCTGCCACTCGTGCCGCCGCGATGTCCTGGGTCGTCGCGACGCGCACGCGCTCCCGCTCCACCTCCATGGACGGAGGAGCCATGCCATCGGTAAGCTCCAGCGGCCTCTTGGTGACCGCTGCCGGGGCGGCGGCATGGGCCGCATGCCCCGTCGCCGCGTCGCGGTAGGCGCAGGTCACCTTGACCAGACGGGTGACCGACTCCTCGAGCCGGGCTCTGGGAACGTAGACGAGCACCAGGAAGCGCCTCTCCTCAGCGTCGTACAGCTCGCCGACGTCTATGGAGGCGGCGCGGCCATCGGCGTCCACGTGGTTGGCGTAGCAGCCCGACTTGACATCCTGGACGCGCACGCCGCGGTGCAGGCACGTGACGGCGATGCGCGCCTGCTGCACGGCGACCGAGAGGAGCCCACCGATGCACTGCGCGAACGAGTCCTGGATCGCCGCCTGGTTGTCGATGAAGGAATACGTGCCGCCCGTGGCTTCTGCGATGGCGTGCATCGCCGCCGCGTCGTTGTCGGCGCCGAAGCCGAACGTGTGGATCGGAGATGGCCGGGTAGCGGCCTGCCTGAACGAAGGCGGCACGAGGTTTTGACCGGGGCCCTTCGGCTTGAACGTGTCCGCCCCGTCCGAGAGAAGGATCATGCTCGCGACGGCGTTCTTGTACCGGCGATCGGCGAGCACCTGGGCGCCCACACGGAGGCCTTCTCCGATGTTGGTGCCCGTCCATCTGACGACGATGTACCCCACGGCCAGCTTCGCTGACGCCTTTCCCGCGTCCGTCATGCGCGCCAGCGGGGTCAGGCGGGTGGCCTCCCCGGAGAAGGACACCATGGAGAGGCGGTCGTCGGGGCCGAGCTGGTCGATGACGAATCCCATGGCCTGATTCAGCAGCTCGACCTTCTGGCCTTGCATGCTGCCGCTGACGTCGAGCACGGTGACGAGATCGAGCGGCGCGCGCGCCCCGTCGGCGGGCGCCTTGGCGTGCACGAGCACCGCGAACTTGTCCCGGGACGCGCCCCTCCCGAGGGCCGGGAACTCGCACTCCGTCCTCAGGACCAAGCCGCCGTTGGTTGCCGGCGGGGCAGGCTGAAACCCCAACGGCTCGTCGTCCGGCAACGGCTCGTCGTCTTGGTAGTTCACGCCAGCCGGGGCCGGCTGCGGCGCGTAGAGCTGCCTGTTTGCCATCGAGATCGATTGCATGTAGCGATAGTGAGCTAGGGTTAGATGATTCATTTTCGTTAGCAAGGGAGATGAATCAATAATCGACTTGTGTATTTTTCATCGGCCAACTGGCCGAGGTATATATGGAACCTGATCAAGGAGAATCTCCATGCATGCAGGAACTACCCAAAACGTTTTCCAGATTGATGCTTCTGCCGTACGCGAGAAGGTAACCGCATCCGGTAATTGCGTAATCAGGAGTTGCCACGATCCTTTCATACTGTTTTTTGAGAACCTATCCTTTCATATTGTTGGGATCTAAAATATATACTATTTGTTGAAAACCTTTTTATAGGGAATATTTGTTGAAAAACTTAAAACAATGAGTTTATAAGATTTGCCAGCTACTTCCTCTGTTTTTTAATATAAAATGATTTATGTGGTGCACATGTTCTCTAGATACATACTAAAATGAGTGAACATACATACTAAAACATGTCTACATACATTTGTGTACATATGCATGTGGACAAATGCTAAAACATCTTATACTTGAAAAACGGAGGGAGTTGTCGTGGTGGTATCACGGCAGATGCCATAGGATGGCTTGAGTTGGGGCCGATGGACGCTGGTGGAACCGGGGAGGGATAACGTGCTAAGGAGCGCACACGGAAGACACGAAAACACACACGATCTAGCCAGGTTCAGGACCCTCGTGAGGAGGTAAAACCCCTACTCCTGCCTGTCTGTCTCAATATACTGTGATATCAAGAATACAAAGGTGCTCCTCGAGCTGTATGCTCTCTGCTATGGTGAAGCTCTCAAGGAAGAAGAAGGAAGCTATGGGGGAAAAGATCTCTCTGCCATCCTCCCTCACGCAGGAGGGGGAAGAGCTCTCTTTATAGCCTAACCCGAGCAATGGTCTTGTCTCCTTACCGGCACTGTAGCCATGCGTGCCTGCATCAGTCGCTTGGTCATGATTGTGTCCTCTGCCACGGACAGGACGTGGCCTGCCCATGCCTCGTACTCTATTCCCAGGTACGCCCGTGGTCAGCGGTAGGTGTGACCGGTCACCTCGCACCTGCGCCATACCGCCTGCCATGCTCCCGTGTCAGGCGGGATGTGACCTTTGCATTGACTTCCAACCGTCATAAGGCGCCTCTTCTCTTTAACCCGGCATGGATATGCCGGATTTCCCTTCCTTGGTTATCCTCCCCTGCACATAAGAGAAGACACGATGATACCGACATTCGTATGTCGGTCAGTATATGTCGGTTTGCACCAGCATCATATCCCGGCCCCTTCTGGGCCTGGTTATGTCGGTCAGTATATGTCGGTTTGCACCAGCATCATATCCCGGCCCCTTCTGGGCCTGGTTATCTCGGTTTCACTGTACCTCGGTCCAGTCTTGGACATAATTTATACCGTACCTTGACCCTACCTCGGGGTAGCCCCCCGACATTAGTCCCCGAAGCTGGTGCGGTCCTGCAGACTTGGATGAAGGGCCACACCAGGTTTACACGACCAAACCAACTTGGCCAACTATCCGACATATTTATGTCGGTCCAACTCAAACATCAGGAACCAAACCTCCAACCACTTTCGACATCTACCCTTATGTCGGTTCCTCCGACACAAGAAGATTTCCTCGATCTTTTCAAAGATCTTGCCATTGCACGTGGCAGCAAAACGCTGCGCGTCGCCTAGGTTCCGGTGCGCGGACAGACATGCCTCTGCGCGCATGCCACCCACGTCACGCGAGCCCCCACTAGCTGTCACGTCCCCTGCGCACTTGAGTGCTTTGACCGCAGCGCGGCTCCTCGATTCTCGCGCCAATAACCACACCATTAACCACGCCCTGTGCAGTTTCCACTTTGCGGCCCACCATGTGGCCGAACGTGCGGCCATTTTTACCGCAAACCGCGCAGATCGTGCGCAGTTAATCCGCGCGGCGGTTACGGGGATCGTGCGCGGTAATTTTGCTAACCGCTCACCTCCCACGCCCATAAATAGGGGAGCGGGGGCAATCCTTTTCTCCTCTTCTTTCTTCCACCTCACTCTCCTTCCTCTGTGCTATCGCCGCCACCGCGCAGAGCACTCCGCCACCGCGCGACGCCGGACCCCGCGAGCCGTCGACGACCGGAGTTCTTCGCGCCGCCGCCGAGCCAAGCTTTCTGCCGGCACGTCCTGCGTTCCTCGCCTCGCGCCGCCGCCGTTCCTCCGGTAAGCTGCTCGCCCGTAGCATCTCCCGCGGCTAGCATTTAGCTCTTCCGCAGTTCTTCCGTAGGTTTTCTTTAGATCTTCTCCGTAGATCTTCTTTTTAGTTTCTTGCTCATAGATTCTTGTTTCTCTTTGTTGTTTCTTTTTCCCCACCGCGTAAACATCGAGAGATGCTCACCGCTGGTGAATCTTTGCCTTTTTGCAGATTTCCGCCGCCGGCACGGGTGCGCGGTTTTCATTTCCTCATCGCGCCGTCGCGATGTCTTCTAGAAACGCCGCGGATCCCGCCGACGCCGCCGTTGAGGAGGGTGAGCGCGCCGGGTGGGAAGGTTCCGACGTATCCCAAGAAGAAATTGACTGGCTGATCCGAACTCGGCGTATCCCGAAAGAGGTGATATGCCGGCCCCCTGGCAAAGAGGCTGAGCCAAATTTGGAACCCGGCGAGCGTGTGGTCTTCGTCGCGCATTTCGAGCGCGGCATTGGCCTCCCGGCGAGCCAGTTCTTCCGAGGCTTCTTAGATCAGTTTCATCTTCAACCCCATCACCTTCCAGCCAATGCTATCACCACTCTCTCGGCATATGTCTCTTTCTCCGAGGGATATCTCGGTCTTTGGCCCACCGTTGAACTTTGTGCCAAGTACTTCCAACTCCGGAAGCAGAGTGTTCCGGATCCGGAAAACAAGAACTTTCCCAAGGAGATGACCCCGTGCGGAGCCGCTACAATTATACCTCGGAAAGGTTCCATCTTTCCTCGGATTCAAGGCCTGGAGTCATGCCGGAAGTGGCAGCGCACGTTCTTCTACGTGAAGAGCCCAGACAATGCCGATCTCCTCAACTTGCCGACATTCAGTCTCGGAGCCCCCACGGATCAGTTCAACTGGCACTTCAACCCAAAGGAGACAAATCTCGAGATCAACCAGATTCACAAGTTCGTCAATCAGTTCCAGGGGGAAGGGATGACGGGCGATGACCTCTTGAGAACCTTCATTAGCCGCCGAGTCTCCCCCTCCAAAACCGAGTTCACAAGATCTGCCACATGAGTGGCCGATACGACCCTACTCGGGTCAGCACTCATGAGCTGAGCAAGGCCGACATCTGGAAACGCGTCAAGTCAATTGCCAGGACGCGGATGACAGAGGAATGGGAATGGGGTAAAGAACCCCATGATAGAACTCAGCTTCCGGAGCATGTAAGTAACTTGCAATCTAGACCGACATATTTTGCCTGCCGAGACAACTCTTATGTCGGCACCATATTTTGCTCCTAGAATAACCCGGTTTTATTGCGTCTGTTTTGCAGAGATTTGCTCGGCAAGTGACTGAAGACGGAGTGAATCCCTCCGCCAAATGGGGCCAAGATCTACCTGTCCCGGCCGTCGCCGAGGTTGAAGACCCGGACGATGAGGATCATATGCCGATTCCGGCTGCTGGCGCCCCTGCCTCGGGTAAGCCTCAAGCCCGAGCCTCAATCAGAGATTGGTCAGATGACGATGACGATGATTGTCAAATTTTAGAGGCACTTGATGTTCGTCCCATCGCATTTGCTTACCCACTACCCTCGGCACCAGCTGACCCGGGCGGCCAGGTTCCGAGTACACGCCCTGCTACCTCGGGCAATCGAGGTGGATCTCGCAAACGTGCCGGGACTGGTACCTCAGATACCGGGACCTCAGGAGCCTCAGTCTCTGCAGCGAAGAAACCGAAGCTGCAGAAGAAATCGGGACATAAGCCACGGGGCAAGAAGATGCCGCCAGTTACAGAAGGGTAAGATATGCTTTGCCGATATATGCTCGTTTCCCTTTCTTCCTTTAACTGAGATAATATTTCCCCGAGGTAACATCTTTTCCTGTTTCGATGCAGTGCCGCCCTTGAAGTCAATCAGAGTGCATCTTCTGTGCGCGCACCTATTCCGCCGCCAGCGGTATCTCGGTCAACCGACCCCGGCACTGCTAGCTCAGCAAGGGCGAGTCCTTCCCCGGCACATACAACTCCAGCCGACATACCGCCGCCGGCTTCTGATGCCGCACCTGGAGGAGGCCAAGACACCCCAGAAACCTCGGCCCCTGACCGAGATGATGATTCCGGTGCCCACATCATGGACTCCGAGACAGAGTGGACCGAAACTCCGATAGCACCGGATCAGCAGCAACAACCACAACAGCCACAGCAGCAACAGCAGCCACAGCAGCAACAACCACTGCAGGAGCCACAGCCACCGCAGCAGCCACAGCCACCACCGATGTCTTCCGTACCGGCATCCCAGAGACAAGCACCACCGCCAAAGCCGACACAGCCACGACAACTGGCCACCAGGAAAGTGCCGGCCAATCCGAATAAACAACTGGCGCTGACTCTGACCCAAGCTCTAGCTGCATCCGTCTCCAGAGTCGTCACAGCTCCTGGCTGGGAGTTTCCCCGGCTGCGAACTCAAAGCGGTAACAGCCTGGGCTCGGTGGAGCATTATAGCATGGACTGGAATGCTGCCGATACCAGCGAGGTTTCTTCCCAGAACCCGGCGCCGCTTCCCAGACCCCGGCGCCCCGGCATCCAGCTGGCCCAAGCGCGCTTGCGCAGTCCATGCACACGCTGCAGGTTGCGGTCCTTCGAGCTAGCAAGATTGTAGAGGTAAACCTTCCTCGGCTTAGTCCTTTTTTCTTTTATCATAGATAATAGATATATATTATCCCCAGTCCCCGAGATTCGGGTCGAGTGGTTGATGCTCGATCGAGTAAAGATCACTCGGCGTGAATCTTCAAAAATTCCGACATCCAGTTCCCGAGATTCAGGTCGAGTTTACTCGGCTTGAATCCTCAAAAATTCCGATATCCAGTCCCCGAGATTCAGGTCGAGTTTACTCGGCGTGAATCTCAAAAATTCCGATATCCAGTCCCCGAGATTCATGTCGAGTTTACTCGGCGTGAATCTTCATAATAACACTAACACTTTCCCTTTTTTCAGGAATGCACCAATACTCGGACCGAGGTGTTCCAGAAGCTGCTCTTGGATCACAAGAAGCTCAAGAACTCCTACAAGCAGTTGCAGGAGGAGTTGAAGAATAAGGACGACGCGCACAACGCTGCGCTCCAGAAGGAAAAACTGAAGTGTCTCGGCTCCAGAAGGAGCTTGAACGGGTTCAGAATCAGAAGTCCGAGCTGGAGAGAGTTGCCGCCGAGGAGAAGAAACAGGGGCAGAAGATGCTCTGAAGCATAAGGAGCTCCTCGACCAGACCGAGGTCCGCGCCACCTCGGCTCAACAAGAACTGGATGCCCTCAAGGCCAAATGCAACAGCTGGTTGGCCGAGCTCACCCGGATCAACAGCGAGATGGACAGTAAGTTTCCTTTATCCTTTCTTTTCATTTCCTTTGCTTCTACCGACATTAGATATATGCCGGTATATATGACTTAACTCGGTGTAGCTTTTCTTTCTTCAGAACACTTCTCCCATTCCAAGGCCGCTGCAGCAAACATTACCCAAGGCACGAGAAAAAAGAGCAGAATCTGGCCCGATCTCGGAGGAATGGGACATTGAAGATCATCTGACGGCTCTGGATGCTCGCATATCTCCTCTGAGGTGCATTGGTACTGAGCTCCTTGAAGCTGGTATCCGGGTTTACGGATTCTATGGCCAGAGTCTGCGACTCCAGCTACCATCGCCGAGTTATCCAAGTGCCTGCTGGCCGCCGAGACAAGGCTCCGAGAGTGGAGATCTTCCTCAGCTCGTGCCGGTGCAGATCAAGCTCTGACTTTTGTGCTTTCTTGGTACGAGGCAATCGACCTTAATGCACTGAAATCCCTGCGTTCCGACTCGAAATGGACGTCGGATCCAACACTGATCCAGAGCCGCAAGGAAGCAGCCTCCTTCATGGCCAGCTACGCTCAAACCCAAATCTCATTCCTGGTCCAGTCTACTCCGACGACGAAGAAGATGACGTCGAAGAGGAAGAGGATGATGACGAGGAAGAGGAAGTTGACGAGGAGATCGAGGCTGAAACTCCCAATACTGCCACTGACGCAGCAGCCGACACTGCCGAGCACAGCAGCCGACATATCTTCGGAAGCAGCATCCGACATCACCGGCAACCCGGCAACCACCACGACGGTCGATCCTGCGACCGAGATTGCTCCTGCGACTCGCACTGCTCCTACTGACCCGAGCTCCTCCACGCAGCTGTTTGAACTTATCACAAGTTGAACTGTTAAATCCCCGGGATGCCGGGTGCAGATGTATATACTCTTAAGTTTTTATCAGTGCTACTTTAACTTGCTAGCTTCAACGAGACTGGCTTAATGCCGGATCACTTTGCACCAAGTCCCCGAGTTTACTTTCTTGTTTACTATACTTAGTAATCTTTGCTCTTGTCTACCATTTTGGCGTTCGACAGTCGAGTCACAAGATCAAAATTATAGCATACAGTACTCATAAATTTTGAGATAAGGTTTAGAGTCATCCGACACAAAGAAAGGAATAAAAAAGGGTTAGTAAACAACATATACCGAATCATTTTTGGACCGAGTCCCCGAGTCTGTTTTCATGTTTACTATATTCCATAACCTCTGCTCTTGACTGCCATTTTGGCGTTCGTCAGTCGAGTCACAAGATCACAACAAGATAGCATACACTACTTGAACTTTGAGACAAGGTTTAAAACCATTCGGCATAGGAACAACACAGATAAAACAGAGATAAAACACATGCATATAGACAAGGCAGTCCCCGAGATTCTTTTCGGAGTGCCAACATTTCATTCAAAGGAAACCGAGATACATACATTGCGCCCTTAAGAGTAAAAGGGACGGAGCAGAGCCACATTCCAGGGTCGTTTGGTTTCCTCTCCGGATTTGTCCATCCTGTCCTTCCTTGGTTCTGTGCATCTATAAGATAGTATGCATCATTGTGCAGAGCCTTGCTCACAATGAACGGTCCCTCCCATGGAGGTGATAACTTGTGCATGCCGGCTTTGCGCTGCACTAGCCTAAGCACCAAATCTCCTTCTCGGAATACACGAGGATTTATCTTCCGGCTATGATAGCGTCGGAGATTTTGCTGATATATTGCTGACCGAGATAAGGCCAGTTCTCGTGCTTCTTCGAGCAGATCGACATCATTTTCCCGAGCTTCTTTTGCCTCGGCTTCTGTGTACAGTGTAACTCTTGGCGAGTCATACTGTATGTCGGCCGGCAGGACCGCTTCTGCTCCATAGACCAGAAAAAATGGCGTATAGCCCGTTGATCGATTCGGTGTGGTCCTGAGACCCCACAGTACTGCCGGTATCTCATCTATCCAACAACCCGGAGTTCGCAGCAGTGGTTCAATCAACCGGGCTTTGATGCCGGATAACACCAATGCATTTGCTCTTTCCACTTGCCCATTGGCCTCCGGATGCGCGACCGATGCTAGGTCAAGTCGGATTCTCTTTTCAGCACAGAACGAGCAAATTCTCCTACAGCAAAGTTTGTGCCATTATCCGAGATAATGCTGTGTGGGTAACCATATCTCAAAATGATGTCTTTCAAGAAAGATACAGCCGTGTGGCCGTCACACTTCCTGATTGGCTTCACCTCGATCCACTTGGTGAACTTGTCCACCATCACCAGCATATGAGTCATGTTACCTCGGGCCGGTTTGAATTCCCCCACCATATCCAGACACCAAACAGCAAAAGGCCAAGTGATGGGAATTGTCTTGAGTGCTGAAGCTGGCATGTGGATCTTGTGAGCAAATCTCTGACATCCCTCGCACTTCCTGACGATATCTTCTGCCTGTTGCAAAGCAGTGGGCCAGTAAAACCCATGTCGGAATGCCTTAGCAACCAAGGCTCTTGAGCAAGCATGATGACCACATTCTCCTTGATGAATTTCCAGGAGCATCTCTTGCCCTTCCTCCGGTTCAACACAACGTTGTAGCACTGTGGTTGCGCTTCTCTTATACAACTCTCTGTTGATGATGGTGTATGCTTTGGATCTTCTTTGCACTCGCCTGGCCTCGGCTTCATCATCTGGCAGACTCCCATCTATCATATACGACATTATAGGCTGTGCCCATCCTGGCACAGGACGTACAGGAAAGATCGGTTCATCCACCTCCATTGGTTCAACCGACATTGCCTCCTCTGACATCAATTGGTCAGTCCCCGGGTTCTGCCAAGCAGTCCCCGGGTTCTCCCAAATGCACCCGACATCGATGTCCATGGGAACAGCATCAGATTCCGGTTTCGCCGGGATAAAGATTGACTCGGACTCGGGCGATGGTTTGATTGATGGCTTCCTCAGATGCTCCAAGGATATGCCGGGTGGGATTGGATCCCGAGATGAACCTAGCTTGGACAGTACATCGGCGGCTTCATTTTCTGCCCGAGGTACATGCTTGAACTCGCAACCTTCAAAGAACCCCGAGATCTTCTGGACATGAAACCGATATAACGCCATGTTGGCGTCTAAAGCATCCCAATTTCCCGAGGCTTGCTGCACCACCAGATCCGAGTCTCCGAAGCATTCTATCCGGCGAATACCAATTTCCTTGGCCACGTTGAGCCCATGAACAAGTGCCTCATACTCGGCCACATTGTTAGATGCCGCAAAATGAATCTGCAACACATATCTCAGTTGATCCTGCTTTGGCGAGGTAAGGACTACCCCGGCACCTAAACCAATTTTGTCTTGGAGCCGTCAAAGTGCATTCTCCAGTAATTGGAGTCAGGCAATGGTGGCTCATATTGCATCTCGGCCCAATCCACGAAGAAATCAGGCAGTGCCTGAGATTTGATGGCATCTCTTCTTTCATAATGTGGCGTATAAGGAGCCAGCTCAATGGCCCATTTGGCTACTCGGCCGCTTGCATCTTTGTTACCAATGATTTCCGAGATAGGAGCTTCACACACCACTGTGATTGGATGCTCTTGAAAGTAATGTTTCAATTTCTTGGCCGCCATATAGACGCCATATGTCATTTTCTGGTAGTGAGGATAATTTTGCTTGGACAACGAGATCACCTCGCTCAGATAATATACCGGCCTCTGCACGGTTTTGCCATCTTCTTCTCGCTCCACTACCACTACGGCACTCACAACTCGGTTTGTGGCTGCAATGTAGAGCAACATCGGCTCTTTGGGTAATGGTGAGGCCAATATCGGCGCAGTTGCCAACATCTTTTTTAGTTCAGTGAACGCCGCATCCGCTTGCGGGGTCCACACAAATTTGTTACTTTTCTTCATTAGTTGGTATAAAGGCAATGCCTTTTCTCCCAACCTACTAACAAACCGACTTAAGGATGCCAAGCAACCAGTGAACTTTTGCACATCCTTGAGATTTTCGGCAACCTCATGCTCTCAATAGCACGGATCTTTGTCGGATTTGCCTCGATACCTCGGCTTGACACGAGGAAACCGAGTAACTTGCCTGCCGGCACACCAAATGTACATTTGTCCGGGTTAAGTTTCATCCGGAATCTCCTTAGATTCGCGAATGTTTCTCTGAGATCATCAATCAGAGTGGATTTCTCCTTAGTTTTGATGACGATGTCATCGACATATACCTGCACATTTTTGCCTATTTGATCATGCAAGCATTTTTGCATACATCTTTGGTAAGTAGCACCAGCATTTCTCAAACCAAATGTCATGACACGATAGCAATAAGCCCCGTACGGGGTAATAAAAGCAGTTTTCATTTGATCAGCAGGGTTCAGCGGTATCTGGTGAAAACCAGAATATGCATCTACAAAGGATAACAGCTCACACCCGGCTGTGGAATCGATCACTTGATCAATCCGAGGCAGCGGGAATGGATCCTTAGGACATGCCTTGTTCAAGTTTGTGAAATCAATACACATGCGCCACACAATGGCCACGTTCGGGTCATCCTTTTTCTTTTCCACCAGGACCGGGTTAGACAACCAGTCCGGGTGCAGCACTTCCATGATGAAACCAGATGCAAGTAATCTGGCCAGTTCATCGCCTATCACCTTTCTCCTCTCATCCGAGAGACGTCGCATAGGTTGCTTCACGGGTTTCATATCCGGTCTGACGAACAATGAGTGCTCAGCCAACTCCCTCGGAACACCTGGCAGGTCCTGATTTGACCATGCAAAGATATCCCGATTCTCACGGAGGAAGTGACTGAGCTCGCCTTCCTATTTCTCGGTCAACCCGGTACCAATGATGACGTTGTGGTCTGGGAACGCCGGGTCGACGTTGATCTTCTTCGTCTCCTTCGGCACCTGGAATGCCGCACTCTGCTCCGGGTTAGTCATACCCGGCATACCGAGTTGCGCGGACTGGGCCAGCGCCACCACTTCATGGATCTCTTCTTCTCCGCAGCAATGATTAATGACTCGGCCAGACAAGAGCCAGCCGAGGCGCACTCCAAGGAACGCTTATAGTCACCCGAGATGGTGATGATGCCATTAGGACCCGGCAGCTTCATCTTGAGGTAAGCCACATGGGTAGATATCATGAACTTGGCCAGCGCTGGTCTACCGAGCAAAGCATGGTATGGACTTTCGAGGTCCACCACCTCGAATTGGATGCTCTCAGTTCTGCAGTTGTCCTTGGTGCCGAATAACACATCAACCCAAATTTTGCCCATAGGTGCACATGAGACACCAGGCACTATACCGTGAAAGGTTGTATGACTCGGCTGCAACATGTTTGCCGAGATGCCCATCTTCACCATGGTGTCTCGGTACATGATGTTGATGCTGCTCCCATTGTCAATGAGAACTCGGGTGAACCTGACATTGATGGTGGGCCCGATGAATGTCGGATCCACCACTAGAGCGTAACCTCCCGGGCTAGGCATGATCCGGGGATGGTCCTTCATGCTCCAGCTGATCTCCTGATCAGACCAGTGCATATACTTCGGCACAGCCGGCATAACCGCGTTTACCTCCATTGCACGCCGGTGCAGGCTCTGCTTGTCAGTTGGCTCGGTCACAAAGACCACATAGCTCTGATGAGCCTCTCTATACTCACCCTGGCGATATTCACCCTGGCGGCTGGGACCAGCATTGCTGTTGTTGCCTCCGACATTCACTTGGTTAACATCTTCTGGCCTTCTCCTGTTATCCACAGGTCTCGGAGCTGCAGGCCTCGGTGGAGGCGCATTCACGGGAACAGTGTTTGCCCCGGTGAGCGGTATGTTGGAGGTCTCTGAGGTGCACCCATCTGATTTCCTCCGGATCCTCCCCCTTCCTTCAACGTGCGCTGATACCAGCTGCACTGCCGGGTTGAATGATTAGCCGGCCTGCGGGGGTCGTGCGTGTGATAGCTGCAGGGTCCATCCAGCATTGCCTCATAGGTTAACGGCTTCCTCTGGTCACTCCACGGTCTCTTCCCATCCTGGTTTTGGCCCCATGCAGGACCGCTGTTCCTCAGACGCTGGCTATTGCCGGCACCTGGCTGATCTTGATCAACTGCAGCAACTTGATTTGAACCGTACCGATAATCCGGCCGGTCCTCTCTCCTCTTGATCCCGAAATCCTGGCGGTCACCTCGCCTGGCTGGTCCGGGTCCATTGTTGACCGGGTATCTTCTACTCGGTTCCACCGAGTTCAGCAAGGGCTGCATCGGATCACCCAGTGCATAGCTATCCGCAATCCGGATTGTCTCGGCCAAGGTGGCCGGCATCTCCCTTTGCAACTTCTGCCAGAGCATGGAGCCGTGTCGGCACCCTTGAGCAAACCATGAAATGGCCTGCGCTTCAACAACTCCTTCACAGGAATTGCGAACAGTACTCCACCGGGTCAAGTAGTCCCGGTCAGTTTCATCATCCCTCTGCTTGCACATGGCAAGCTGCTGAGGACGATTCGGCCTCTTGTATGTGCTGGAGAAATTGCTAACGAAGGCTTCTTCAAAGTCCAGCCAGCAGTCAATGCTGCCCTCTCGCAAGTTGTTCAGCCAGATCCGGGCTGGCCCTTCCAACATTTGCGGGATATACCTTACCGCCCATCGGCGGTTTCCTCCCGCGATATGCACTGCCGACACATAATCTGTCAGCCAGTCTTCCGGCTTAGTACTGCCGTCATATGTCTTTGCGCCCCGGTTCAATTGAAAGTGCGGCACCGGTGGCTCCCTCATGATCCGAGGTCCAAAGCATGCAGGGCCAGGTGGGCCTTGCTCTTCCAGCATCTCGGACATAAAGATCCTGTCCAACTTGTAGCGTGCATCATTCGCCGACAACTGGCGAGGTCCCAGCCGGGATCCCAGTGCACCTTCATATCTCTGATACCCGGCTCTCTCCATAGCCGAGTAACCATCATCATAACGGTTAGCCACCTGGTCAACACCTTGTGGCTGCTGAACATGCTCGATATTTTGCTGCTGCCGGGCAAGATTTGTGTCGGATACCGAGGTGGATAACCTCGGCCAGCCGAGTTAACTTTTCCGGCATCTGGATTGCCCGGACCGGGATTGCTTTTACCCCGGCCGGCACTGCCTCGCCCGGCTAACTGTTTTCCGGCATATGCCGGATCATATGTCTGTATCTGCTTGTTTTTACCGGAGTTTACACTCCGGTCACGATCTCCACCGACATGCGGTGATGAAGCTTGCCCCTTAGATCTTTCACTGGCTACCTTAGCCGAGTGAACAATCTGGGACCCACCTGCAGCTGTGTTAGCCTTAAGATAGGCCTCATTTTGCCGCACAGCAACACCTACTAGCTCATTAACCCGGTCTTGTTGCTTACGGAGAGCTTCTCCGGATAAACCAGATAACTCGGCTCTTGCTGCCTCGGCAGCTCTAAGAGTCTTAGCAGGGGAACTATATTTGGGCTTTTCAGCCGACATGTGACTAGGAGTTTTACTAGAACTTGATCTACCATCTCTAGCAATCTCGACATTGAGGCCTCTACCCCTTTTACGCACATCTTCTATGCGACTAGGATGAGTAGCTATCGGAGTTAAACCATGAGCTTTGTTATACTCACGGAAGGTTATCTCGAATTCTCTCCTTATCTGGGACATCGCGAGAGCCTCCTGATGCAGGTTCTGACGATGCGACTCCAACTCGGCCTCCGTCAGGGCAGCATCTGTACCGGTAGCTACCGGCACAGCCAGCTTCTCGATCATATCCTCGAGAGGAGCCGGCCTGACCGGTACCTGGGATGTACCGGCCTGGTCGAGGAGGTTCTCCTTCCTCTCCAGCGGCAGTTTCGCCGATCTGGTGGTCTTGGCGGCAGGTTTGCCGGCATCTCCTTTGCCGGTTTCTCCTTTGCCGGCACCACCCGTGGAGCCGGTCATCATGACCTCTGCGCAGCTCCCGGGGCGAGCGGTACGCCGGCCGCGAGCCGCACAGACAGCAGGAGGATCCTCGGCTACAAGCACCTGCTCGGGGTACCTGCAGACAAACTCGGTGGCGACGTAGACCTCGTACGTCCCGAAGGTGATGAGGCAGCCGTTCCTCGAGAGCGGCCTGCTACCGAAGCAGCCCGTGTTGTCGTTGATGAAGTTCAGCGAGCCGAATCTGTGGACAAGGCCACTGACCACGCGCTCGCCGGAGGCGATGATGGAACCCGTCCGGATGAACACACCAGCCAGCGCCGCTGCTGGCCCCACGGTGGGCGCCAACTGTCGTGGTGGTATCACGGCAGATGCCATAGGATGGCTTGAGTTGGGGCCGATGGACGCTGGTGGAACCGGGGAGGGATAGCGCGCTAAGGAGCGCACACGGAAGACACAAAGCACACACGATCTACCCAGGTTCAGGGCCCTCGTGAGGAGGTAAAACCCCTACTCCTGCCTGTCTGTCTCAATATACTGGGATATCAAGAATACAAAGGTGCTCCTCGAGCTGTATGCTCTCTGCTATGGTGAAGCTCTCAAGGAAGAAGAAGGAAGCTATGGGGGAAAAGATCTCTCTGCCATCCTCCCTCACGCAGGAGGGGGAAGGGCTCTCTTTATAGCCTAACCCGAGCAATGGTCTTGTCTCCTTACCGGCACTGTAGCCATGCGTGCCTGCATCAGCCGCTTGGTCATGATTGTGTCCTCTGCCACGGACAGGACGTGGCCTGCCCATGCCTCGTACTCTATTCCCAGGTACGCCCGTGGTCAGCGGTAGGTGTGACCGGTCACCTCGCACCTGCGCCATACCGCCTGCCATGCTCCCGTGTCAGGCGGGATGTGACCTTTGCATTGACTTCCAACCGGCATAAGGCGCCTCTTCTCTTTAACCCGGCATGGATATGCCAGATTCCCCTTCCTTGGTTATCCTCCCCTGCACATAAGAGAAGACACGATGATACCGACATTCGTATGTCGGTCAGTATATGTCGGTTTGCACCAGCATCATATCCCGGCCCCTTCTGGGCCTGGTTATGTCGGTCAGTATATGTCGGTTTGCACCAGCATCATATCCCGGCCCCTTCTGGGCCTGGTTATCTTGGTTTCACTGTACCTCGGTCCACTCTTGGACATAATTTATACCGTACCTTGACCCTACCTCGGGGTAGCCCCCCGACAGGAGTAGCATCCAATTATTTTCTTTGCGCGAGCAGCTACAGATTGCTTTCCTGATTTCTTGAAAAAAAAACATATTGCTTTCCTCCATCAGACAGTCTTTGCCATTTACCTCCAATTTTTCGGTGGCCTATATATATGCTCCAGTGATTCAAAAACGTGCTTCTAATAATGATTATGGCCTATGTTCCTGTGCGGACCACGGCTTTCCACTCCAATCGTGACCGAGAACGTGTGCGCCAGCGCTCTCCTCGCCGGCGCGGGGGTGGCTCTGATCATCACGAACGCCGACACGCCGTGCGAGGATGGCCATTCCAGCGAGGATGAAGAGGTTGAGACTGCGGATGGGGAGATATACCAGCTCTTGCCATGCCCCGCCACGTTGGATCTGCAGGTGATGCTGCAGAGGTGGCGCATGAAGACGGCCTCGATAACGACGACGACTCGGTGAGGAGGGAGTTTCAGCCCGTTGCGGACGTCACTGACGGTGACGCGGAGGCTGTTGCGTTTGGAAACCTCCTCGCCGACGATGCTGATGACAACGCTGACGATGATGATGATGCTGACGCTGGTGGTACTACTCCCTCATCAGGCATCGCGATACATTGTGTCGCGGATCTGTCAGTGTGTCAGTTGTGCTGTTGCTGCCCATACCTCTTCCGTCAATGCCACGTGCTCATGCGGCCCTGCCCGCCCCCGACCGTCGCAGCAGCAGGCTAGCGGCGAAGTCACAACTCCCAGCGGTCGACAAAGCGCAGCGTGTCCTCCACAAGAAAATGGGGCTCGACGTTGGAGATATTCCCTGGTGAAGGCTAGGAAAGAATTCGCGAATACCTGCAAGTCTCCGTTCTCTGCTTCGGCTATCGACGGGTTGAGGACGCTCTTCAGGCTGAACTTGTCGTCCATGACGGCAGCCGATGAAGCTTTGAGTGGCCTTGCTGGCCGAGGGGGAAGCGACTTCGTGCCACCGGCGGTGCTGGACGTCTTCGCCTGATCTAATTCCTGGTCCCAGACCGTGCCACATAGTCACATTTTGAAAAATTGACGATTTATCTTTCTTAGAGACTGGACGGAGTAGGATGATCTGAATCCTCGTGGGGATACTTTTTTCTCGTTTAATAGGCCCTGACCTGTATGGCTATTTTTCTTTTGGCTTCGGCCGTATCATGTTTACTTCTCCTATATCAATATAAAAGGCAAAGATTTTGTCTCGTTTAAAAAAAAATGATTATGACCAGGAACTTCGGCTTCCTGACTATTGCCAACTTGCCAAGCAAACTGCCCATGCTTTCGCTATGGGCATACGTATAGCAAGTAACACAAATGTAAGAAATACTTGCAATTGCTTACAATTTCAGTTTTAGGTGAATCTGACGAAGTGTTAACAAATGTCCAAGCGTTGGAACACCTGACTTTGCAGTTGTCCAATGCTTTCAGTTATCTCTTGAGGCAATATTCACTGGCAAAGTTAGACACAACATTCGGTTTCATGCTCATGTCAGTGACCAAGCGATGATCATTCTGATTGATTCGAGTAGTAACTAGTAGTAGTAGCTGTATCAACAATGCTCATCGGGCTGGGTGCAGTCTAGTGGCAGTACGAGCAGTTCAAGTCAAGGTGCCGTACAACGATGCAGTCTGATAAACAGGTCATATAGCTCTTTCTTGGATGAACAAGGGTAACATTTTCAAATTATACGCGTGTCCTTGAGTTGGGAGGATATGATGTCGTGTTAGGCATGGATTGTTTGGAAGCACACAATCCTCAGAACTGTGATTGGTTGGGAAACTCTCTCACGTTCCACACAATGTTACAGCAAATGACCATGCATTGTAATGGTACTTAGTAAAGGCATAAAAGTTTAGTGTGTTTGGGCAAAGGACACGAAATAACATTGTCTAGTAGCAAATATTCCCTTAAAGTAGTCAGCCTTCCACACCCATACTGACGCCCATGGTATCAAACAGTTGCACAAGACGTATGCAACAAATTATATAGAGGCTATGGCGGTATAGTTCTCTATCAGATACTCTGCTTTTAGACCTAACTGAATTGTTGTCCGAATTTGACGGTTTGCTTGCTAAATTAAGAGACTCTGCCCCTCACCTCTATGATCATGCAATTACTCTCGAAACAAATCACCGCCTATCAGTTGTCGTCCCTGGCACCCTGCTGGTATTCGCCAATTGAGAAGGAAATTGAGCACTAAGTTGTTTTGATGATAAAGGAGGGCATAAATGTTCCCATCATGAGCCCTTATGCCTCCCTGGTTCTATTGGTCAAGAAGGGGAAAATGGATTGGCGATTTTGTATGCATTTCCATTTCCGTTCCACTCGCTGAACCTATCGGCTAAATAATTATGATCAAGCATGCAGCGGTGTCCTTTGGCGTCTTCAAAGTCGTATCGCCTTGAGCGCCGCCACACAACAACCCACCCTCGCTAACTTCGCCCCCTGCTTCACCCAGTAGTCGCCCATGTTCGTCTCCCTCTGGGATAGAGAGCTGGTGTTTGTTTCATAAGATTGTCGACCCAATATGCAGATTAACCATCTATATGGTTCAACCATAGCCAGATTACTATAAAAAAAAGGTGCTTATAGCGCTAGAGATAATATTGCATCACCAATTTACAGTGTATTTCAATAGAGCACACTTAGTTAATATGAGATGAGACAACAAAATGTGTCTCCGTTTCAAAAAAGCTAACGACTTGAGAAAGACTCTGCACGTCTCAAATTAGAAGCGGGACTTTTTCTGTTCGTCAACGGGCCCACTGTATGGTTTTACGCTGGCATGGAAACAGGAAACCTCCACTTGTATGCAGTGTATGCTAGCAAGATTTAGTTACCACGATCCGTGTTGTCAAAAAAAAAAAATTTAGTTACCACGATCCGTGTCATCCTAATACCGACCAATGGCATGGCTCTATGCGAGCACGCTGATCCGTGTCATCACAGATCTGAGCCGTCCAGATCTGGGTGCAACCGGCAGCACCAGATCGATCTAGCGTATGTCGGTTTCGTGCCTGCTAGGACCGCCTATAAATACCCAGGCCTCTCCCCTCTTCCACCTCACAACAATATCAGTGTGTCTCTTCCATCGACCAGCCTCAGTACTATTCGCTAGGCGTACAAGCAGCAACCGTGAGAGGTAAATTAATTTCAACTGCTCTGATTCACGCCCTTGTAGTTTCCTTACTGCTTCTTCTTCTTACAGCAAGATTTTGGCTTGTTTGTGTTCATCACTCCTCAACATGAATCATGCATGCATATTTTAATCCATGCAGTTCCTTCTTGTTCTAGCAAAAAATCGTTGATGATCCGACCTCCATTGCTAAAACATATGAACTAGCTAGGATATCATTACCTGATACTCCCTCCGTCCCAAAATAACTGTCTTAGATTTGTCAAAAAGTGGATGTATCTAGACATGAAATAAGTATAGATACATTTATTTTTGGACAACTTTGAGACACTTATTTTGGGACGGAGGGAGTACTTTTTGTTGTGTTTGAAGCTATACTGATTTTGAAAACTAGAATTCATCTTAGAAATGACTCACAACAAACTGGATTTTTTTAACACCTAAGAACTCAACTTGGTAAAAATTAATACTGATATCACAAGAAAATTAGCATGTTATAATAGTATTTTCAGCAGTATATTCTACATTTGATATCTAGGTATCACAAGAAAGTATTCTAAGATATATTGGTAGTCAAATTTTTCGTCATCCACCCACAATCCAAAACAACGGTTATAAGGGAAGTTAGCGTCCTACATGGATTTGAATTAGCATGTTATAATCTTACTCGTTCGCTCAGTGGGTCTATTTTTTTATGTTTGATTTAACATTTTGTTTACAGGATGGCTCGAACTAAGTGTACAGCTCGCAAGTCCACCGGAGGAAAGGCTCCTACGAAGCACCTTAGAGCTTTCTATGTAATAGACAATTTTTTGTCCCTACAATTCGCATTAATATACAATTATTTCTATATTAGAGTTGTTTGTTTGACAATAACTTAATTATTTGATTTGCTATGATAGGCCTCCGCTCGTAAAACGGCCCCCACTACTGGTGAAGTGAAGAAGCCTCGCCGGTATCGCCCTGGAACTATTGCTCTTCGTATGCCCAACAAAAATAATTTTAGGCCTTGTACTATCATGGTTGCACCTTTGTTATATATGAGGCTCTTATCTTTCATGCGCGTGCTCTTGTAGTGAAATTCGCAAATATCAAAAGGGCACCGAGCTGCTCATAAGGAAGCTACCTTTCCAGAGGCTTGTCAGGGAGATTGCTCAAGTTTTTAAGGTACGATTCCTCTTTATCATGTACATTGAAAGGCACCCATTTTAGAAACATCCAAATCCAACCGAATCCCTCGAAAAATTGTGCATACATATGCGTTAGATTACATTGTATAAAAGCAAGCTCTAATGCATTTTAACTGAAAGTTGTAAATAGAGTGTATGTGCTTACAAGGATTTTCTTTGGCTTTTATTCTACATCTACAGATTGATCTGCGTTTCCAGAGCCATGCCGTTCTTGCTTTACAAGAGGCAGCGGAAGCATACCTTGTTGGACTGTTTGAGGATTCCAATCTGTGTGCAGTCCATGCGAAACGCGTGACAATAATGTCGAAGGATGTTCACCTGGCTAGGAGGATCCGTGGCGAGCGGCTGTAATCAGTCTGTATCGAGATATGCTTCGCCAACAACATGCCTGCTTTCTTCTACATGATTTTTAGGTTCAGGACGGATGCTAGACAATGACAGTTTAATTATCCAAGGACGTTAAACTATTCTTAGTATATTGATATAGTTGCTTCTGTTAGTATGTACCCACTCGTGCCAAAACTTCGAAGATGTTAAGTGTGTCCAGTTGAACAATATATAGACTATATATATTGATGATGAATATATATTATTTGTACGGCTGGGAGTAATAAAATTCCCTTTTCTAAAAAAAATATATATTATTTGTACGGCTAAACACACCTATTTATATTTCTACTGTACTATAGGTATATGTGTATGGTTAATTGATTGGCGTCTTGAGGAGATAAGCCTTTGCATGCATGGGACAAACATGCAAATTTGTTTTGATCGCATGTGTCAGCAATTCAGCATGCAGCTTGTTTGGTTGGAGCCAAATCGTCCCATCAACACACCTCTCAGCTCTGCATGTATGTTGGCCATGGCAAAGTTTGCAGGACCCAGCCCCAGCCCATGACACACGCTGCCGCACTGAAGAAGACTCCATGATCGATCTTGCTAGCTTGTGAATTGTGATCCGGCGCCTCAGGCTTATACAACGACGACACAGCGCTAGCTCGGCGCACTGGAAGCTTGGCGTTGCCACTCACGACTGTAATGGCGAGCAGTGCCATTACCGAGTCCGGCACTGCCGAGTAGATGCCGAGGAGTGCTTCACGGTCGACTTCATAGTCGACAACTCGACATCCGTGCCCTCGATGGCTTCCCAGACACGCGCCGCCTGAAGCACGACACGCATCTTCATCGCCCATATCCCATAGTTCTTCGAGGTTAGCTGCGGCCAGTCGATGTGCGGCCGCCCTTGCGGCGCCGCCGGCGTCGCCGGCACCTGGGTTGTTAGCGGCAGAGTGATTTCGGCACTCTGGCCGCCGGTCACCGCCTTCAGCTTCGCCGCCACCTTCACCGGGTCATCCTGCTCTGCCGCCTCCCTCTCCTTGTCAAGACGTTTCTTGGCCGCCGCCGCATCTTCGGTCTCATCCAGATTCTTCGGCGCCATCTGCCGCCGCCGCCGGAAACTAACCTAGCTCTGAGGCCAAATGTAAGGGCCCAAGCTGCTACTCTCGTCTCACTATTTCCGGTGGACACACACACGCAGCTAGCTCACACTCGTCGGCGGCGAGAAAGCGAGACAGGAAAACAGAGAACACACGGTGGATTTGGTCCAGCCCCCTTTGGCTTTGGGAGCCTTCCTCTTTTACTGAATATTCAGAGTTGTGTTGCTACACACTGCAACCTCTCTTTTACATCTGCTGTCCGACCAGCAGTACACCCAGGTCGTGCTGCTACAGTGCACCGACCATACACACTATCAGCTACACTAGTGCTGATCTAAGCCATGCCTCCACTATGCTGCTTGACAAGTAGCAGCACGGTAGATAACTGGATATACTACCGATGCTTGTGCTTATACAATTGCAGCAAGCCCCGGTTTACTAAAGTGCAAATTAGACTTACAAATTTGCTTAAAGAACATCACTGTACAAGGTCAGGTTCTAACAACGACAAGCCGGCTTTCACGCATTGGCGATTCTTGAATTTATACCATGTGAGTGCAGAGTGTGCATATTAGAACTAAAATAATCCATAGTCTTGAAAACGGATGAGATAAAGTGAGTCATGAAAATATTGCGAAAATCATGTCTCCACGCACTACCTTCAACGTTGCACCGCCGTCCGCCGCTGCCGTCACAAACTCACCACGGCCAGCGCCGAGCTGCAAGGGCTAGGGTTCAAGGCGCAGCAAATTGGCATGGGAAAAAATTGTTTTCAAGGGAAAGGTGCCCGGAACTGACTATATATACTTCACGCCTGTACCTCAGAGTATTAGGTGTTCAGGACTTCAGGTAGCCCGAATTGGCGAAGCATACATTATCGCGTCCAAATCACAGCTGGCCTTCCTTTTAAACGGACTTTCCGCCTCCCCTTCCGATCTAGGGTCTACATCGTCAGGAACGGCGGCGCTTTCGACCCGGATTTCGGAGATCGATCGATCAATGGAGCCCTCCAGCAAGTGGACTCATGCCGCCATAGACCCTCCAGATGATCAACCAATGGATACCCCCAGCAAGCGGATCCGCGCCGCCGAAGACGACCGGCTAAGCGACCTTCCCGACTGCCTCATCCAGAGCATCCTCTCCTGCCTCGAGTCCCGGCAGGTGGTCCGATCAAGCATCCTCTCGCGGAGGTGGCGACACCTCTGGCGTTCCGTGCCGTGCCTCGACATCGACCAGACGTTGTTCTACCGTCGAGTTTGTTGCCGAAACCGAGAGTGCCGCAAGCATAACTATGGAGAAAGCAGGGTATGCAAGAAGGAATGGCGGCCGTTTGAGGAATTCACCAACAATATATTGCAGCTCCACGTCGCCCCGTCCTTGGATAAGCTCCGGATACACATCCCGGCTCTAGACTTTGATGATCGGTGCGTGATCTATCCATGCTTCAGATGGATCAGCAGGGGCGTTCAGTGCAGCCCCATGGTGATCGACATTCACATGGACTTAAACCGGAGTTGGGGAATTACTTCCTCCCCGATTTGGGATCTAATTCATATCGCCTCACAAGATTACTCCTTCATGGTGTGCAATTGGGCGGCATTTTGTAGAGCAGCTCCGTTCCGGGTACCCTGTGCTCGACGAGTTGAGTCTCGTGGGATGCTCTTGTAAGTTTGTCGAGATTACGTCCAGAAGGATAAGACACCTCACAATTGATGATTGTTATGGCCACTGTCGGCTAGGGGAATGGTGATTACAGCTCCAAGGCTAATGTCTCTGCGTATTTCTTTCTCAACTATCTGTTGTCCAAATGGTACATATGCAATGGACACACCTTCTTTTGTCAAGGCATCAGGCTGTGTGACATTATTCTACCAGATGAATGCTACCTTTTGGGAGAAGTTATGCAATATATTTAACGTAATGCATCTGGAATTGTTTGGTGCCGGTATGATGGTAAGTCTCTTTTTTAAGTTTTGATGGTATTAGTTGATGTTTGTTTAATCATATATTCGCTCAACTAGTTCTTTGTTGCTTAATCCGAAACTACATGGATTCATCTCATGCGTGTTAATTGTTCACTTATGCTGGATTCTCAAGAGCATGTACATCAGCTTATTTAATCATGCGTTCTTATTATGTTGAGGGTTATAATTTCTCTTGTGTGGTAGTTGCCCTTTATTAAATCATATACAATAAATATTAAACATCTATCAAAGATTTACAATATAGATAAAATATTTAAAGAATCCATATTTTTTTAACTCCGTCGTTTGATAAAAATATTGCGGCATTGGAAGTTTTGTGTGATTATTAATGATAGAATACTTTTTTGTGTTTCAGGACGAAATACAAAGTATTTCAGATAAGCTCCCAAAGTTCCATAATGTGAGAACGTTGTCATTTGGCAGATGCAATCTCAAAACGAACGCAAACGTTCAAGCACTCGGTCGCTTTCTACAAAGCACACCTGGCTTGAAACAACTTACTTTGCAGCATTGTGAGGTACTCCTTCTATGTTACGCATTGCAATATTTTATCTTGATTCTATCCGATGAAACATCTTCTTGAATTGTTTTATACGGCCTAAAGTTCTCAGATCGCTCAAGAGGACTGCAAGAGCCAAGTGGAGAAATGTAGCTCTCGAATGCCAGAATCTTATGACTTTCAAGTGTGATAATCTGGAGGTTATTGAAATCAAGCATAGCAAAGATGACAATGTCGATGAGTTCTTTGAGCTTTTTATGGGCCTTTGGAGGAATCTAGGGAAGATGAATATCAAACTCACAAAAGTGTAAAGAACTTGCCACATTCCTATCATGTATAACTTTACATTTCAATTACGGGATTGAACAAGCATCCACATTGTTCTTAGCACATGCATGTTACATTTCAATTACGGAATTGGACAAGTGCCCTTCCCATGGAAGTCGAGGACGAAGTCGGGTTCGCTTGCTCGAGGAGCAGCGACGATGTTGACGCCTATGTGCTTCCGTTGTGGTCTCTTCACGGGCAATGTGAGTTGCATCGTTTTTTGTGCCAGTTCAGTCGGTCGTGTTGTACTGGTTTTCGTCCGATTTTCTGTTGTGAACTTGGGAACTATCTTCGTCTTTATCAATGAAAATGGGATATCTTTGCCTCGTTAATTTCAAAATAGTACATATCAAAAAATTAAATGTCTCCGAATAGTTTAGGCAACAAACCGTTTCCACTGTTCTACCAAGTGGAAAAAGTGGTGATGAAATGCTTTTTTTGGTGCTATGTGCAAAAAAACAGATCGGTACTATATTTCGTTTTGCACGGAGCAACCTAAATGTCATTTATTTCTGAAATTTTGCTCGCAGGTACAAAAAATTCGAACATGTTGTTTCCAAAGAGTTGAGATTTATTTTAGAATATGTTTTAAAGTTATTGTGCTACCTCAACTTCGGAGGCAAGACTCTACTGTCGAGAGGGAGAGTCTTTCTCTAGTCGTTAGCTTTTTTTAAACGGAGACACATTTTGTTGTCTCATCTCGTATTAACTAAGTGTCCTCTATTGACACAGTAAATTGGTGATGCAATATTATCTCTAGAACTATAAGCACATTTTTTATAGTACTCGGGCTATATTTGAACCATATAGCAGCTCGGCGTCAGCGGCTGTGGGTTTGTGACGGCAGCGGCGACACAACGTTGAAGGTAGTGGGTGCAGCTATGTTTTTTGTATATCATCCTTTTTAGGACTAGCCTGAGGAGCGGATCACCAAAGAGATCATGGAATCGTCTTTGGTGAAACCCGGGCTAACGACATGAAGGATGGACACCAGGTGAGTCGGAGCCGGCTCAACTTAGTCGAATATAATGCCGACTCGGGCGAAGCGCCAATGTGTATGTTGCAGAGTTAGTTAAGAGATCTTAAGGTGGAAGTACTTATTCCTAGGTTCAGCTACAACAGTATTGTACAAATAAGGTAACGTGCATGTACTTAGAACAATGTGGATGCTTTTCAAACCACTTAACTAAAATATAAAGTTACATATGAGAAATTATTATAGGAATGAAGTACATGGCATGTTGCTGATATGAATGTGGCAAGTTCTTTAAACCTTGGTGAGTTTGATATTGGTCTTCCCTAGGTTCCTCCAACGGCCCATAAATATCTCAAGCAGCTCATCGACATTGTCATCTTTGCTATGCTTGATTTCAATCTCCTCCAGATTGTCACACTTGAAAGACATAATATTCTGACTTCCAAGAGCTACATTTTGCCACTTGGCCTTTG
Organism: Poa pratensis; assembly: GCA_947311845.1. Classification (NCBI taxonomy): domain Eukaryota; kingdom Viridiplantae; phylum Streptophyta; class Magnoliopsida; order Poales; family Poaceae; genus Poa; species Poa pratensis. The sequence continues at coordinate 24,652,071 of CAMZMU010000106.1, read as the reverse complement.
CAGTCCTCCGCTTTGAGTGATCTGAAAACTTTAGGCAGTATAAAACACCATCATCAATTCTGTAAGATGTGTGATAGGAGGGACGTCAAGTGACTGAATATTGGATTAAATACATAAAGTAGTTGGAGTACCTCACAATTCTGCAAAGTAAGCTTTTCCAAGCTAGGCGTGCTTTGTAGAAAGCGATCAATTGTTTGAATGTTTGCGTTCGTTTTGACATCACATCTATCAATTACCAAGGTTCTCACATTATGGAATTTTGGGAGTTTATCTGCCATATGTTGTAATTCATCCTAAAACACAAAAAAGGATTATATTGTTAGTAATCACACAAAAATTCCAAAGGACGATTTAAAATATCCAATGTCATAATATTTTCTGCATTTTATCAATCGATGGAGTTAAAAATATGATCTCTTTCCATGTTTTATCTATATTGTAATTCTTTGAAAGATGGTTATTGTGCACGCTATATCATTTAATAAAGCGCAACTACCATACATGATAATTATGAGCATTCGAATAATATTGGATTGCATGATTAAATAAGCCGATGTACATTGGAAAGTACTTTTTGCTCCCCAGCTTCAGTGCTCCCTCCCCTTACAAAAATTCGAAAATCATATTTATGAGTTTCAAAACATTCTGAAAACAATTCTGGATGTATCCAATGTTGTATCCCACAACTGTGTAAAATATCAATTACAAATACATTATATTTTGGGCTACACAAAAATGACAAAATCTGATAAATTACACATATGAAAATAGGCATACTTATATCCACACTTTTGTTACTTTTTTATAGCTCAAACTAAATAGTATTTTAAATTGAAATTTTGCAGCTTTGTCGGATACATCATTGACTACATCCAGATTTGTTTTTCATATTTTTTTTGAAACGCACAAATTTGAATTTCGAGTTTTGTAAGTGGAGGGAGCACTGGAGCTCAGGAGCATAAAATCTCCACTCGATGTACATGCCCTTTTATGCAACAGTGCCTTTGTTAGGACCTCATAATTCAACATTATCATGTGCATGAGATGAATCCACGTAATCTTGAATTAAGCAACAAAGAAATCTTTGAGCAAAAATATAATGATTAAACGCACACATCAACTGATACAATAGCACAACCATAAAAAACCGAAAGAGGGGACTTACCATCATCCTGGCACCAAACAATTCTAGATGCGTTACGTTAAATATATTGCATAGCTTCTCCCAAGAGTTGGCATTCATCTTGTCTAATGTAGTCACACATACGGATGCCTTGACAAATAAGGAAGATGTGTCCGTTACATGTATACCATCTGGACAACAGATAGTTGAGAAAAAAATACGCAAAGATGTTAGCCTTGGAGCTGTAACCACCATTCCGCCCAACCAACTGTGGCCTATAAGATCATCAATCGTGAGGTGTCGTAGCCTTGTAGACATAATCTCGCCAAATTGACATGTGCATCCCACGAGACTCAACTCGTCAAGCACTGGCCGGGTACCCGGAACGGAGGTGCTCTCCAAAGCTACGACCCAATACTACACCACGAAGGAGTAGTCTTGTGAGGCGATATGAATTAGATCCCAAATCGGGGAGGCACGTGTTCCCCCAGCTCCAGTTGAAGTCCATGCGGATGTCGATCACCGTGGGACTGCACTGGACGCCCCTACTGATCCATCTGAAGCATGGATAGATCGCGAACCTATCCTCCAAGTCTAGAGCCGGGATATGTATCCGGAGCTTATCCAAGGACGGGGCGACGTGGAGCTGCAATAGATTGTTGGTGAATTTCTCAAACGGCCGCCACTCCTTCTTGCACGCCGGCTTAATTCTATACTTTCGTTTGCCGCACTCTGGGTTTTGGCAACAAACTCGACGGTAGAACAACGTCTGGTCGATGTCGAGGCACGGCACGGAACGCCAGAGATGCCTCCACCTCCGCGAGAGCACGCTTGATCGGACCACCGCCGGGACTCGAGAAAGGAGAGGATGCTGTGGATGAGCTAGGCAGTCAGGCAGGTCGCTTATCCGATCATCTTCGGCGGCGCGGATCCTCTTGCTGTGAGGCTCCATTGGTTGATCACCGCGAGGATCTATGGCGGCATGAGTCCGCTTGCTGGAGGGCTCCATTGATCGATCCATCCATCTCCGGGATACGCGTGGTGAGCGCCGCCGTTCCCGACGATGTAGACCTAGAGCGGAAGGAGAGACCTGTGATTTGGACGCGATAATGTACGCTTCGCCGATTTGGGCACCTGAGTGTTCTGACACATGATTAGCCACGTACTGGTAATATTCTTCTGAGGTATAGGCGTGAAGTGCTAGTCAGCTTTGGTACGTTTCGCTTGAAAAACATCCCTTGACAATTTTCAGCGCAAACCCTAGCATAGCCCTTGCAACTGACTTCCTGACGGCCACGGGGTGCCATGTTGAAGGTCGTAGTGGGTGGAGGAGCCACATAATTAATTTTCGCAATATCTTCATAAATCTCATCCGTTTTCAAGACTATGGATTGGTTATTAGTGCTGTCACTACGTGAGCACGGAACGTTGCTGTGTGTTGGCACACGGCAAAGATCGATTTTCATTTTTTTTTGGGTCAAAACAATATTCTTTGCCGTGTGCGAACACACGGCGAAGATTTAATCTTTGTCGTGTGCAAACACACACGGCAAAGAGCTGCCATGACCGCACCGTTCCCTCTTCCGTTTGACTCCATTTTATTTGCCGTGTACCTATCTTTGCCGTGTGTTTTTGCTTGTCTTTGCTGTGTGCATTTCTTTGCCGTGTGCCGACACACGGCCCGACAATACATCCAGCACACGGCAAAGTCCAGCTCTCCCGTAGTGTGTGTATATATATATGCACAATCTGCACTTAGATGGTATACTAGCAAAGTGCCCGTGCGTTGCAACGGGTACAAATATAAAAGTTTACAGTGACATCAAATTGACAACACCCATGATTTCTTCCTCTTACAGTTCCATCATATGTCTATACAATAACCTTCATGAAAACAGAAATAAAAATTTGCAACTTATTTTCCAATATTATGTGTTTAAATATCATGGATATCCAAAAGTACTGAAATGATCACAGTAAAACTTATAAGTCACACAACACAATGATTATTAAAAGTTCGTTCAATTATACACAAAAATGACTAACAAAATATATATTATTAAATTGCCAAGAATAGACAAATTTGTTCAATTATACAGAATACGATTGACTGTTAGCGCTAGAAATATATACATTGACAGCCTGTGTTCTCCCCTTATCCATACCATGAAGGTAAAAACAGAGAGCTTGGAGCAATGCATTGCAGTTGAAACTTGTTTGCATACAGAATAGACATGAGGAAAAACTTGAAGATGCAGCGGCAGGCGCTGCCAGCTGCTGCCAGCAGAGCCGACAGGGAGTTTCATGATGCACAAACATCGGGTCTAAAACCATCGGCACTCCCAGTAGACCATCTCCATCGAACTACGAGAGCGTGACGGGTCGGTTGGAGGATCTCAGCATTCATCGTTATCTGAGAACCAGGGCGGGAGTTCCCGCATTGCATTATAGAAGAATAGAATTGATCTAGTTAATTAGGGAAACCGGATCAAAAAACATACAAAACGCGGTTACAAAACCGCACACTCTAACTCATGGAACATCGTCTGTGCCTGAAACTAGGGAACATAAACCCAAACTAACAGGCCACCTCTCATACCCAACTAAAAGGACCTCTCCAAACACACACGAACTATCTCCACTAGAGATACACTGATGTGCAACCTCCACACAGAAGAGATCAAGTATTTGTCACAACTAAAGCTCGAACAACCTCCCTCACCTGTGGTGTGTGCTGCTCCTTGTACATATGCAAGAAAAATTGCATCTTCTCATCTATGGCCTCCTCGGTGGCTTTCCCTTTGCTCTTGAGCTTTGGGATCTCTCCAAAAGCCTCCGCCCGCCTAAACTCTGCACGCTTGGCTGCTGGAATGACACAATCTTTGTTCTTCTTGTCCAGCCGGATGCTTTCTCGTTCGGCCAAAGAGGGAAAATCCTCCCGAACCTGCTTGTCCTTGGGCATGTCGACAATCTCCCGGCAGAGGTCCGCCATCGAGAAAGGCAATGTCTTCTCCTGTGACTCAATCGCATCAAACTCGGCCATCACCTTCGCGATCTTCTCCTCCGGGCTAGGGGCATCACAACCCCTCAACTCCTCCAAAGCCAAAGGCACCAAGGGCACCTGCACCACCGGGGAAACATGCTCCGAAGCAGCCATACGCGTGGAGGTGGAGTTCAGGTCAAGCGCCGAGTTGATCACACCCCTAGGGGAGTAAGAACCAAAACACTCGAGACCACCATCCACACAGCCAGTATTGACATTAGCAAGCGGAGATGGCACAGCCGGAGGCAAGGAAAACCTCTCAAGAGCAGCCTCAGCCCGTTCCACCAAGCTCCCAACACGCTCCACCAACTCCTGCACAGCTTCCTACATCTTGAACTGAGTTGCGACCATCTCCTCAAGCTGAGTCACGACCAAGCCTCGCAGCTCCACCCGCAACAGTGTCGCCTGCTCTTGCCCAGCCCGCAACAGCACTACCTGGAGGTTATGGTCGTCCCGCGACCTGGAGGATGCCTTACCAAGGTGTGGCATCGAACGGGCCAGAGCAGGGGGTGCAGCCGCATTCCTCGTTATCTGGATTGAAGGTTTATAGCCCACATTCTGTTTGTAACATAGCATACACTGTAAAAACCTATGAATTATGCAGTATACAATATACATAACTTGGTGAAAGATCTTTATACCATGCGAAGCTAAGCAATTCAAAATCATTCATATAAGAGCAGAAAAATCCTACACTATCATTACCTTGATGCACTCAACACCAGCAAGTAGATAGCTCTGTGCCTCTTCTGAATCGTTTCAACATGTGTCTACTCCACCTCTGAAACCACAAAACCAATGTGAACCTGCCAATAACGCATCATACCTGCAGTGCAAAGTTCCACCAAACTTCATTGACTATTTTCAGTAACCTTGAAAGTGTCATACACCATGAATTAATATCTATTGCAGTTTCTTCCCTAATGCATAATAAGCTTGTGCCTTATGACATGATATAGCTCCATTCATGATAGCTTTTAAAAAATAGTGATGTGTCCAGTGTAAGAAGAAGTGAAGAGCATACATGTTCAATGCCCTGAAATCTATCTTCTGCTTTAAGATTACATCCGGACTTGCTTCACACATGATATAGCCCAGCTGAACCGGACCACACATAAACACACAATAACAAATATAAATTCTTTCTTCTAAAAGCACATCTAGTGTAGTATCAAAGAAGTATTATTTTCCATGATCAAATTTGCTCTTAATTGCCCACCCCTATTTCTCACACTACCAGAAAATCGCTCTCCGCCGAGGTGTCTGGGCTTCGCCGAGTGCATAATGTCGGGGCAACTCGGCGAAGAGGGCCGTCGCCGGTAGAGCTCCAACGAGACTCGGCGACACCGAGACCACTCGGCAAAAAAGTGCGTCACCGGCTACGCGTAGGAACTGCACTCGGCGAAGAAGGAACAGTCGGCGACGTCTATAAAAAACACTCGGCGACACGGGGTCCTCGGCGAAAGGGGCGAACACGTGGCGCCTGCCAATGGGGCCCGCCTTGCTGGGTCGATGCCTCCATTTCGCCGAGAAAAGCACACGGCGAAGGGTGGGTTAAAAAAAAAATTCGCCCGTTCTTTTCTTCGCCGAGAGCCCTTGTCGGTAAAGCTCGCGCGGGAAATTTTTTAGTTTTGCCGCCATATCCTCGAATTTTCGCCGAGTGTGTCGGCGGAAGGCGGTCGGCGAAGAAGTGGCGGGAAGAAGGATAAAATTTGCCGCGCAAAAAGATTCCACTTCGCCGGGTGTCTCGGCCGAGGGCACTCGGCGAAGCCATGGGCGGGAACACAATTTTTGGTCCGCGCCATTTCTTCGCCGGGTGGGTCTGTTCGCCGGGAGCCCTGTCGGGCAAAGTTGGTTGGCGGGAGAAAATAAATTTTACGCGCCAATTCTTCGCCGAGTGCCGTACTCGGTGAACTTAGGGTATTCCCTAAGCGCCTATAAATACTCCACCTCCAGACAGTTACTCACTCATTCCAGCTTGTGTTGAAACACAAGACATTCTGGTATATTAGTTTAGCTATTCCACAGGAGATGTTTTTTAGATTAAGCCGTGTCGTCCAGCACAAATTATCCGGATTTACCCAGCTACGTCCCACCCTGCATGTGATATCGCAGCCACGGTGGGATTGTAGCTGGGTGAAACCGTATGATTTGTTGATTTATGCGTTTAGTCGCAATGTATTTTATCTTGTTTTTTATACAGGTGGTGCAGTGCCCCCTACACAAAAATCTGGAGCGGGCGCGCACTGATGGTGACGGTGGTAGGTAGCCGACCACATTTGTCGCCGGAGATGGTCGTGGGTGCTGTGGTGGTGCAGTGCCCCCTACTCAACCACGACGAAACCTTCACTGGTTCATACTATTCTAATCCATGTGGAGCAGGTCGTCGACCCGGGTCCGTTCTTTAGGACTGGAGGCCACTGCTTTGGAGGTCCATCTGGCATGGGATCGGCTGGAGGAGAAGATATTTGATGAGAAGATCGTAGATTTTAATTAATTTTTTAGTTGTTCATGATTGCTGTAATTTGTTCTTCATGCATGTTTATTTTGTTGTTAGTCAATTATGTATCGGCGGTTCTAGAATGTGTTTGTTATGTGTTAACAGTACCGAAAAATCTTTCTTTGCCGTGCTCATAATACACGAAAAACCTGATTATGTTAGGTTAAATCATATGAACATGTAAAGCAGTAGGGAAATAGAAAAATGTCTCATAATACATTGTACCCGATTACTTATTCAGATGATAAAGATCATTAGTTGGAAATGCATAGATAAATAATACATTGCACACGATCGTCGTCGTAGCTAGACCAGCTTTAGGAAATGACAACAATCTTGGGTACATAGATGAACCAGCATTAGGTTAGTCATACTCCTGCCTAGGCCTATAATACTCGTGCTCATAGTCGTCGTAGTCGCCGCCGTCGTCGTCGCTGTCGTCTGGCGGGGGCGGCGCTCGCCTGGACTGAAACTGAGGGTAGCTCAGGCGGGGGTTATCGCCGGCCGTGATGTAGTCCATGACTCCCTGGAGTGTCCGGCCGGCCCACCACAGCCGTCGGCCGGCCTCGTTGAAGTTCAAAGGAGCCGGGCCGTTCTCCTCGTACCTGGCGAGCGCCCTCTCACGCCGAGTGAAGAAGAAGGCGTCCCAAGTCGGGCGGTAGTCGGGATTCCAGCGGTGATCCATCCGCTGCTGCGGAGTGAGCTCGTTGAAGTAGTGGTTCGTGATGGCCGCCCGGCGCGCCAAACCTTGAGGGACAGGAGGGACCGGCACGCCTCCGGTGCTCAGCCACCAGCCAGCGGGGACGCCGTAGCCGGGTGGGCATGGGTAGTTCGAGGCGCAAAGCGCCTCCGCCTCTGAGTTGGTTAGAGTGGGTACGGTGGAAGCCATGGGGAGTGATTAGGCTGCAGATATGAGTGAAGGGGTGCTATGCCAATGGAGGCCATGTCTACATATATATAGTGAGAACTGTCCAATCAGAAAAAAGCACACGGATCGTGTGTTTCCTTTGAGCGCTCATGAGCCGTTGGATCGGTGTGTATGTTTCGAGTGCTTGTGAAGCGTAAAAGTCCTTGGAGGTACCCCCTTTCGACGCCCGTCGATGGGGTAGACGACACCGTCGAGTTCTGGTCTACTTTGGGGGGGTTTCGACGTAACCGGGGGCTTCGGGGTGTCGGAACCTCACCAAAACATGGTTGGTGCCCTAATATATGCATTAGGTTGTGGTGGTAGGTTGGTGTAGACATATCGAGACTCCGAGGTGTGCCTGTCTTCACAAACCCCACTTATCCCCCTCGAAGGTCATGCTCTTCTACGCGGAAACCCCCGTTTCGGGTGCGACGGAGGCAACCATGTGATAACACGAGCCCAAATCAGGTTATTTATGTTCACATGGCCCACCCAAACACAACCAAGTGTAAAAGTCCTTGGAGCTACCCCTTTTCGACGCCCGTCGAAGGGGTAGACGACACGGTTGACTTCTGGTCAACTGTGGATGGGTTTCGACGGAAGCGGGGGCTTCGGGGTGTATGTGGAAACTCCCATTTTCGGTGCAACGGGTCGAACCATGTGAATACATTGACAAAAATGGGTTCCAAGTGTTCATATGACCTAACCAAACACAACCAAGCATAAAATTCCTTGTAGCTACCCCCTTTCGACGCACGTGGTAGGGGTAGACGACACGGTCGAGTTCCGATCAAATGTAGGGGGGATCGACGGAACCGGGGGCTTCGGGGTGTCGGAACCACACCCAAAACTAGGTGTTGCCATATAATATGTGTTAGAGTGTGGTGGTAGGCTTCAAGAGCCAAAATAATACTCCGAGGTATGACCGGCTTCACAATCCGCACTTATCACCCTCGAAGGTTATGCTCTTGTATGTGGAAACTCCCATTTTCGGTGCAACGGGTCGAACCATGTGAATACATTGACAAAAATGGGTTCCAAGTGTTCATATGACCTAACCAAACACAACCAAGCATAAAATTCTTTGTAGCTACCCCCTTTCGACGCACGTGGTAGGGGTAGACGACACGGTCGAGTTCCGATCAAATGTAGGGGGGATCGACGGAACTGGTGACCGCAGAGCGTCGGAACTACACCATAAAATAGGTGGGGACATATAATATGAGTTAGAGTGTGTTAGTACATATTTTAAAATAAAATTATAAAATAACTAAGAAAACTAATTAATATAATTTTTGGTTAAATTATAAAATTATCTTTGCCGAGTGGGCATCTCGGCGAAGAATCTTGGCCGAGTTGGGATCTCGGTGACGATGCCCACTCGGCGAACAAACCGCGGGGAAAAAGAAGTGTTAGTGCCCTGAACGGGCAAAAATTCCCAAATCGATCCCTCTCCGTTCGCGCTACTGTCTCTCTCCGTCGTTCGCCGCCGGCGCCGCCGCGTCCAGCTCCACCCACGCTGCCCCCCGCCGCGTCCAGCTCCACCCACCGCCGCCGCCGCCGTGACCCCCCACCGCCGCCGCTTCGAATCGCAGGCCCCCGCCTGCCTCCCGCCGCGACGAACCCTAGCTAGCGGCCACCTCCACCGCGCCGTCTCCTCCACCCCGAGCCGCCCCTGCAGCCTCCCCCGCTGCCGTCTCCTCCACCCCGAGCCGCCCCTGCAGCCGCTCCCCTCCACGCCGCCGCCGCTCCCCTCCACCCCGAGCTGCTGCGGCTCCCTTCCACGCCGCAGCCGCCGCGAGCCGCCCCTGCAGCTGCTCCTCTCCGGCCGTCGAAGCCCCTGCAGCTGCTCCTCTCCGGCCGTCGAAGCCCCTGCAGCTGCTCCTCTCCGCCCCTGCAGCTGCTCCTCTCCGGCCGTCGAAGGTGAGATTTTCCACTTTTTTTTTACTATGTTGTTAGCTAGGGTTAGTACTTGGTTAATTTGTTGTTAGCTAGGGTCAGTAGTTAGTAGCAGTAGATGTTTATAGCAATTGTGGTTACTTTGTGTTATATGTTTAGGTGTTTAGATGTGTTAGATGTTAGATGTTTAGCTTGTGTTAGTTAGGTTACTTTGTGTTATTTATTTTGTTGTAGCTTGTGTTAGGGTTAGTAGTTGGTTACTTTGTTGTTAGGGTCTAGGTGTATTTGATTTTGGTCAGTAGTTAGTTAGTTGCTGTTTAGGGTTAGTTAGCTTAGTATTTTTTTTGTTTGCTTTGTGCACTAATTAGCTTTGTGCACTAATTTGTTTATTCATTTCTACAGGATATGCAGCGAGGTTGACGACGGGAGCGTCATTGTAGGACAGGGTTCCGGCAGGAGCTACCTCCCCTGTCTTTTTGTCGGCCACGCTTCGAGGGTAATGACGCTTTTCCGCTCCTCTTGCTAGTTTGCATTATTTGTAGCTCACCAAACAAGTCGCGTAACCCTAGGAGTCTCCCGTTCGGAAGGGTTATGGTTATAAAGATGAAACTCTTTATATATATTTATGTATACACCTTGTCAAGGGTATATGTTTATATATAAAGAGCTGTTTGTATATATTTATGTATACACCTTGTCCAGGGTATATGTTTATATACAAAGAGCTATATCTTTTATAACCGTGGCCGTTTCGAATTGTCCACGTTTTGGACAGCCCGGGTATGTGTAGCTTGTGTTCGTTTCCATGTTCTACTCCTATGCGAGACATAATTTCGGTGGCGCCTCCCATGTTGTTCTCCTGATACACAATCTCTCGAAACTTTGTCGAGACGTGTATTGGGAGAGCAGCGGGGAGGTGCTGCCGAAATTCTGTCTTGCATAGGAGTTGGACATGGAAATTCTGTCTTGCATAGCCGGCTTTGTGCTAAAGAATTAGATATCAAGGTGATTGAAGAGTTAGAGGAACAGACGCCCGAGTTGATTTGCGAGCTAGAGACTATCTTTCCACCAGGCATGTTCAATCCCATGCAACATTTGTTGGTGCATCTCGCGACCGAGGCAAGATTGGGGGGTCCTGTGCACACACGTTGGATGTTTGCAACTGAAAGAGAGCAGAAGGACCTTCAAGAGAAAAGCACGAACAAAAACAAAATCGAAGCATCCATAGCTGAGGCTACACTGAACGAGGAGGTGTCACGCTTCACCACTAAGTTCTATAGTGACAATCTTACCACTGTTCATAATCCAGTACCTCGTCTCAACACGGCAATTCAGGAAGATCTACCTGAACTTAGCATTTTCATCGGGGCCGGTGGCAAATCAAGTGGCCCCAAGAAGAAGAAATTATCATTTGATGAGTGGACGAACATTACATCTTATGTCTTGAGGAACACAACAGAAGTAGAACCCTACATTAAGTAAGTGCTCAATTTATGGTGTATTGTTCGTCACACTTTAATTTCCTAGTTTGTGGACTAACTCCGCTTCTTGAATGTGCCGTCCATAGGTCATTTGAGAGAGAAACCTGGAAACATCGAAGACCATGTTCCGAAAATGACAAGTTGGTTCTTTTTAAAAAGGGGGGTGAGGGCGGCGGCGGTTTCATTCCGTGGTTCAAAGCTAAAGTAGGGAAAATATCCCCTTGTTTAATTCCATGTTTGTGTAAGACGTTTTGTCAACACTAACATATCATACTTCTTCCTATTGCATTTGTAGGGAATATCTGACCCGAATATGAGGCCCGAGTTGAAGAAACTCACCTCATGCACCTATGTCGTCAAGAGCTATAATTCTTATGACGTGAATGGGTATCGCTTCCATACCGATCATCATGAGAAAACTAGGCCAAACCCGAGGACAAGGAATTCCGGGGTCTTATGCAAAGGAAAGGACGGCCTTGATTGGTTTGGAATAGTCCTGGAAATAATTGAATTGGATTGTGATTTCGGCAAACAAAAGAACCCTGTTGTCTTCAAATGCCATTGGTTCAATCCAAAAAGAGTGAGACGAACACCTAAAATTGGGTTGGTCGAAGTTGAGCGAGAATCCGTCTACAAGGGAGATGATGTGTATATCCTATCACACCAAGCCATCCAAGTTTTTTATCTCCCATACCCATGCAAAACTGTGAAACGTCTAATAGGCTGGGATGTAGTGTGCTCGGTACCGCCACGTAATAAAGTACCTACTCCTAACGATGACGACTACCACGAGCGCCTAAACCCGAACACCTACCAGGGAGAGTTCTATCAGGAAGATGGGCTGTCAGGCCAAATTGACATCAACTTGCCGTCTGTAGATGACATGGAAGAAGACGATGATGTCATTGGAGTCGACAATGAGCAAGAGGACGCTGAGCTGGTTGTCAACCAGAGGGACGTGCAGCTTCTTGAACGGATGAACCTACCCGATGTAGATGAGCCGAGCGGTCCACCTATAGACTACGTTCCTGATTGGTGGTACAATCGTGATAGTGATGATGATGATCCTGGTCCTAGTTATGATCCAAACAATGTTGACACGGGCTTCTGAAGCTTTGTACTCGTCGATTTAGTTTGAACCATTTGTGATGTAATATTTGGTTTGCACCATTTGTGATGTAATATTTGGTTTGAACCATTTGTGATGTAATATTATCTATGAACCATTTGTGATGTAATATTTTTTATGAACCATCTATATGCCACTTCTAAAGCTTATTGTTTTTGTTGTATTATTATGAGTTTTGGCAATTTCTTCTTACGAGTTTTTTTAAGCCTATTCATTACTATTGTGTTTTAACTCGTACTAATCAACTCATTTTTTGTGATGACAGGTGATTGAGACATGGCGGGGGGGAAGGGGGGCCCCAAGGGGAAGCCGGGCTCCAAGGAGAAGCATCTAGCAGCGAGCAATAGTGCAGCCAAGGAGAAGCTCCTTAAGACCAAAACGGTGGCCAAGGAGAAGCGGGCAGCGAAGCTTGGCAACGTGTCTAAGCTATACACGCAGAATGCTCAAGGGACTAGCGTGCTCATTGGAAGAAAGCGTGACCGGCCCGCTATGGTGGAGCCTCCTGCACGGCGTACAAAGCTGCTTGCCCACAAGACGCCACGGGGTAGGCCTCCTGTTCGCTTGAGCAGTCCTCTGCCCGCGGTTTCGTCTTCAGAGTCAGAGCAGGAGCAGGCCGAGGAGCCCTTGGAGGAGGACGTCGTGCCTAGTGACGATGACTACCAGGACCGGGGTGAGGGGAGTGACTCGGAGGAGGAGGAGGAGCGGCACTCGGAGGAGGAGGAGGAGGACGAGGAGTATGCCGTGCCAGATGAGGATCTCTTGACACACCATCCACTAGATGAGACTCTCGGCAAAGCGCGTGAGGGCAAGGTGTACTTGCGAGGGCCTTCGAGCTTTCCAGATCGCAAGCCACATGGCATGCTTGATGTCACAGCAGATGCGTAAGTGCTGGTTTAAAATGTTGCTACCTTAATACTTTAGTTACCTTTTCATCACATGCATCTAACTTATGTTTTTGGTATGTGCAGGACATTCAAGTGGGTGGGCCCAAAATGGGAGCGCTTACCTTCAGGTGTCCTTGGCCTTCTTATCAAGAGGCTTTACCCTGGCTTGGTGGACTACAAGAAGGATGGAGTCGCCACCGGTGAAAGGGGGCCTGCTAGGTCTTGGAGCCACTTCACGATGGTTCAGGACACCACCCACGGCCACCTCGGCGAGCGCCTGATCGCCGAGTTCTGGGTTAGTACTTCCTATAACTTTACTACTAAAAAATACCAGCAGTTTCGATTTCGTCGTGGTAACCCCGTTTATCCTATGCTCAATGTTTGTAGGACTTCTTCTCACTCGTCGATGCTGAAGGTAAATGTGAGGCGGCTAAGAAGGTGCTGATTAAGATGGCGAAGAAGCTCATCCCCGACCAGATTTACGAGGCCCGCATTGCCGCTGTTGTCCAGTTCTATGCTGAGCATATTCACAGGACAATCACCAAAGAGGAAGCTAGGCAAGTACACATGTCGAAAGCCCAATACATGAAGGTAACCACATATTTTCCTACTTTTCTCCACATGCCTGATGAATAGTTCTCTGCTACTCACATGAACCTTTCTTGCGTTAAATAGGTGATTCCTCAATGGCTAGCCGCCCATAAGCCTTGCTACAAGATGATTGTAGACAAGTGGGTGTCAGATGGGTTCAAGGCACAAAACAAGTCGGCACGGGCGCGGCGGAACATGGTAGGCAAGCACGGAGTCCACCGTCAAGGCCCCCTCACACTCGACGGTCTCGTGGCACACAAGGTAATAAATCAATTTTGTCCTTTCCATTAATGTTTTTATTTCTGCCCCTAAATATTATTGGCACCTCACTTGTTTGCTTCATTTTGGTGTCAATGAATTGTAGGAGTTAAAGGAGGGAGTGAGAAAGACAAAGATGCAAGTGTTCGTTGAGACCAGGAGGCCAAAGGAGAAGGATCTGGATCCTCTCAAACCCGTGGACCAGCAGTGGATCACCTCCACGGCGGAGAACCAACATAAGAACTACTGCGCCAAGTATAGGGAGGTACACGGTTCCGAGACCGATCCTTTGACCGCTCCTTTCGACCCCGAGGTTGCTATGCTCGCAGGGCAAGGAAAGCTGAATGGCCGGCCTTACATTGGCGGTGCTTCCTTCGATTCATCGGGCGTCGGTACACTTGCCGAGATTCGTGCTAGGCGTACGAGCTCAGCCCCCGAAATCGAGCGCCGCCCAAGGGTCGGACTTGATAAGATGGCTGCAATGGAGGTACACGTGTCCTTTTTCAACCATCTATTCCACTGTTGTACATTCTTGCATCGCCATGACCGCTTCTTTTACATGTTCCAACCTCTAGGCTGAAGTTGAGAGAAATAGGAAAGTCGCGGAGGAGGCTACAGCGAGGGCGCAGGCGGCTGAGGAGAACAACAAGCAAATGCATTCACATATGTTCGCGCAACAAGCATGCCTCGCGGCCCTTATGGCGGTAAGTGCTTTCACTTTTTCTTTGAACTATAGCATGTGCTACTACTTTGCAAACTAACCCTCCTCTTCGGTTTGCAGAGGATGCCCGCGGATTCGACGCTTCCTCCTTTACCTCCTCTTCCTCCACTAGTTGCCCCCCACCTAATCTTGGTAATTGCTATTCGAATTTGCTAGGCAATAATTCATCTTTTGTTTGCTTACTCGTCTAATGTCAATCTTCATAGGAGCATCCGTCCGCTGGATCCCACACTCCCACGGATGGTCAAGACGGAGGGAATGGTGGAGGCGGACCTACAAGCCCATCCTCGGCGCCAACAGCCTCCAACAACCCCGACCAACTCTAGGTAAGCTCATGTACCACATACATAGATTTCTACCCACATTTCCACACTCATGTCTTGAAACTAATCTTAGAGTGTTCAAACTTGTAGGATTGCATCCACAAGGCCTTTGGTGAACTTTTTGACAATCCGTGCACTTGTTGGCTTGTGGACTAGTGGAATGATGCTACTGGATGGATTTATGGACTTTGAACTTGTTGGATGGATGCATTTTGAACTTGTGTTGTGTGTTTACGACTTGTGGACTCTTTTTTGTGAACTTTTGGACCATTTGTGATATATTTTCTTATATGTGTCTCAATTTAGTGTTCTGGGTGTGTTGTTATAATTCATATATATATATATGCATACTGTTTTTTAGAAATGCAGGGATTTGAAAAAACAGGAAAATTTCGGACCAAATGGGCAATTCGCCGAGTGCTTTACACGGCGAAGAGATCGTCGCCGACAATGGCACTCGGCGAAGACGCGTCCCAGGAGCCATTTGGTCACCTGGGAAGTCACTTCGCCGAGCAAATTTTTTTTGCCGACCATGGCACTCGGCGAACACGTACCAAATAGTAATCTGGGAACTTCTTTCGCCGAGCCGTCTGTTTCGCCGGCCAGCTTTCTCGGCGAAATGTGGCCAAGTGGTCAGCCCTTCGGGTTCGTTCGCCGACCCTTGCGGCTGAAAGGGCACTCGGCGAAACTGTCGACACGGCGAAACCAAGCACTCGGCGAAATGATATACTCGGCGAAGCACAGAGCCTGCTCGGCGAAGCTATGAAGAAGCACTCGGCGAAGAGGCAACCCGGCGAAATCTTCGTACGGCGAAGCTCGGCACTCGGCGAAGACAATCTCGGCGAAGAGTTTCGCCGGCGCCAGTTTGGCGGACACGTGGAGCCGTCTCCGCGTTTCTACTTCGCCGAGATCCCTGGCATCCATACTCGGCGAACGTCTGACACACGCCTGACGCGTATCTGACATTGGACGACGGTGATTGCCCTTTCTTCGCCGGGTATCGTCTATTTTGTCTCGGCGAAGATTTCGCCGAGATGCCCCGACAAAAAGCACCCGGCGAAGTGTCTTCGCCGACCCGATTTTCGCCGAGAGGCCTCTGCCGGGTGCCTTTGTCGGCGAAGCCTTCGCCGAGGCCAATTCTAGCCTTCGCCGTGTTGTTTGACCACCCGGTGGAGAGCAATTTTCTGGTAGTGTCATATCATGTGCGCCAATCATTTCAAGTCATCCTTTAAGAGTACCTTACTTCTCAAATTCAGGAGATGAACTACAATTACCAGAACACATAAAACACACCATAAAGTTCCAAACATTTGGAGTCAGGTCCGAAAAGGAAGTATTATGTTTTGATACGGACAACATGACAAAACTCGTGTGTTTAACGCAGTTGGCAATATAGATTATATTCGCATCAGAACCCATAATTATTTTTTTCGTGCATACACTCATTCGCAATCATGAACTGCATTTAAATAAACACCAGCAATCATGTTGCTGGGATTAAACATGGTGTACCTTGGAGAAAGAGCAGAGCGGCTAGGAGAGGACCAACACTTCCGCAACCACGGCAGCGCCGATGTTGGAAGTAGACAACTGAAGATGCGATCTGGTACATGGTACAATGCGAAAAAGGACGGAGGGCGACAACGACCGCCAAAAAATTTGTCTACAAATAAACCACTTGTCATTTCCATTGCAAAACAGGAGCGTGTCCCTGAGAACCTGGAGGAACAATACTACATGGAACTGAAAAAGTATGAAAGGTGAATATGTTCACTGAAGATCCAACCGACCTGGGGAAAGGAGGATTTGATGTTCCTGAGAAGATACGCAACCTCATGCCATGGTTCAGTCGGTCGAACACACAAAACATAATGTGCATATCTGTCCGGCAGCAATGCTTTTTTCTTCTTCTCCCTTCTGTCTCCCTCTGTTATGGCCCAAGGCAGCAAACATACCAGGAGCTGGTGTTGACAGCAGAAGCCACACACCCGAGACCTAATCAGACTGCGGCATCAACCATCTAACCATCCGCCAATCACAATGGAGCAAGGGGGAAACAAGCCATATTAGCGCGCACTATTATTCCGATTTTGAATCGACTCGCATCCGGCGATAGTGCTATGACGCCCTCCTGCGCGGCCACGCAGGCAGGAGCTGGTTGAGGGGTTCCGGGAGAGCGGCGAAGAGAAGCTTCAGGCAGGCCACATCCCCGGACAGGCCGGCACCGTGTGCTGTAGCCTGTAGGTGCCCGGAAAGCTCCAGCCTGGGGGATCAGATCGACCGTGATTGGCTCCAGAGATGGATGCGGACCTTGAACCAAGTCGATATGGCGGGCGGTTGCACGCTAGTGAGGAAAAGCATGGAGAGTGGAAGGGACGCACCTTGGAGCAGGTCGATGCGGCGGGCGCGCTGATGATGGATGAGGAAGTGGTCATCGAGGAGATGGAGGAAGTGGAGGAGGAGCGCATGCATGAGAGGAACGACGCTTCACGGCTTGATGGAGCAGTTTCCGTGTGATTTTCTGGAGATAATTACGGTATGTGGTGGGAGGGTGGTAGCGATGGATGAAGGATTGACAAATTGAGGCTGGAGGTTGGCAGGGGACCCTGCTTCGCCGCCGGCGACCCATGGCGGCTGCCCGCCTGTCCCTGCTTGACCTATGGTGGATCCGCCACCACTGCGCTGCCCGTCACAATCCCCACCTCCTCTCTCCTCTCATTTTCCTTCAGCGGGCACCAGGCCTGCACCGGTAGCTCTGGTCCTAAGCTAGATCCAGCCCGACGGCGGCGAGATGGATGCCCGACGGCGGCGAGAAGCATCGGCGACTTCGGCCATGGGGATCGGCGGCGAGATGAGAGAGAAGACGGAGAGAAGAATTGTGTGGTACAATTGTGGCCGAATGCCAAAAAAATTGGGGGCCGAATGCCAATTGATTACCGCTGATTGAGCGTGTAATTAACCGAGCATTTAATTGCGGTTGTAGCTGAAGGAAAAAACCCTGCGCGACGAAGGACGAGAGGTTGGACGAAACGTAAAAGGGCAGAATGTGGAACCAATATTTTATTTTAGATAGGAGAGAAATTCTGGACTCACCAATGCGTGAAGGCCGCGCTGTGAGCTGTGTCGTCGTTGCATATAAGCCTGAGGCGGCGGATCACAAGCGAGATCGATCATGGAATCTTCTTCAGTGACGGCAACGTGTGTCACGGACTGCGGCCAGGGGCCGGGTCATGTCATGCATACTTTATCATGACCAACATACATGCAGAGCCTAGACCTGTGTTGATGGAACGATTTGGCTCCAACCAAACAAGCTGCATGCTGAATTGCTGACCCATGCGATCAAAACAAATTTGCATGTTTGTCCCATGCATGCAAAGGCTTATCCCCTCAAGACGCCAATTAACCAATACACATATAGCTGTAGTGTAAATATATAAATAGGTGTGTTTAGCCGTAGAAATAATATTCATCACCATATATAGTCTATATATTCTTCAACAAAACACACTTAAGATCTTCGAAGTTTTGGCACGACTGTCTACATACTAAACATAAACAACTATATGTCTATATCAATACTAATAATAGTTTAACATCCATAGCAAATCAAAGTGTCATTGTCTGACGTCCGTCCGGAACCCAGAAATCATGTAGAAGGCGCATGTTGGACTACAGCCGCTCGCCACGGATCCTCCTAGCCAGGTGAACATCCTTCGACATTATTGTCACGCGTTTAGCATGGACGGCACACAGATTGGTATGCTCGAACTGTCCCACAAGATATGCTTCCGCTGCCTCCTGCAAAGCAAGCACGGCATGGCTCTGGAAACGCAGATCAATCTGTAGATGTAGAACAAAAGACAAAGAAAATCGTTGTAAGCACATACACTCTATTTACAAATCTCCACCAATATAAAAAGAGAGGGTCTGTCAGATCCGGAGGATCTGAATCGTACACCAACTCAGATCCAACGCTCCATGTAAGCCCAATGATGTATGATGTGCACCCTCACACCATATCGTTTGCGTAGTCACACGATCCGAAGAAGAAAAACCGCTCGACATGATCCAAAAAGCAGCTACCGCTAGGCCGCTCCTCCCCGCACGTTCCTTTCCGCCTAATCCCATCGTCGCGCCATCGGCCAGGGTCAAACCCGTCGTCGAGCGGTGCCGTGGCGTCGCCCTAGCCAGGCTCTGCTCCCGTGTAGAGCGCTGCCTCCGCTGCGCCGCCCGCCACTGGCCCCATGCGCCTCCAGTACTCCACCGCCGCTGCCCTCGCGCCACACCAACTATTACTACTCCCAGTCTCCCGTATTTCTCTCTCACCACAACATCGCGCTGCACGGCCGCACTGCTACACAACGGCCAACGCGCCTGCGAGATGACATCCTTGCTAGCCGGGGCGCTCGACACACCGCCGTACTGCTGCTCGAGGCGAGGAGATCACCGGCCGGCGTCCTGCTCGCGGAGGCGGGGAGTTCATCGACGTCCTTTTCCTCAAGGAGAGACGCCGCCGTCGCCGCCGTCTTTACCATGGGCCGGCGCCCATCCACGCTTACAGGGAACCGCCCATGCGCCAAACAATGCGGATTTAAAATCACCAATATTGGAAGCTTGCTGATGAAATCAAGTAGAGATTGTCTCATGTGGGGTCCTTGCATGGTATGTGTTTGCTGATTTTTCTGAAAGGCAGACATTGTATAATGGTATGTTCTTTCAACCTGTGTGTAGCATGTTGATGTGAGTTATCCAATGCAGAGGATTACAGCGACATGTTCTGTTTGAAGAGCAAGCAGGCAGAGCACGGAAGTGATATGATACTCCAAATTCCCACAAATTGTAATGCAGAGGATTACATCGACATGTTTTGTTTGAAGAGCAAGCAGGCAGAACATGGTTAGTGATTCCAACTTTAGCATTTGATAATGGGATGTGACCTATTTGTAATGTTTGCTTTCTGTAGGACAAGGTCAGCTGATTTCAATACCACCTTTGATCATCTTAGGTGATTTCTGCACCGGTACAAGCTCATCTTAGGTAATTTTCTGAACCAGTACAGGCTCATCTTAGGTAATACCAGTGTGTTAATATGATATGCTAAAATTGTTAGCGCCTATTACTCTTCTTCTGGGATATATAATTCTTAAGAACTTTGTTTCACATGGAACTGGATATGTTCTGACAAGCAGAAAGTAATTGCTAGGCAGAAATCGAGTCCAGTTTTATTGTTAATATAGAATTTATAAATGCGGCCAACACCCAGGAATCGAGTATAGTTTCATAATTGTCCAAGTCGACAGCCTCCAAGCCCTGCAGTGAAGATATTCATCTTCCAACACCCAAGTAAGTATTTCTTGAAATTTAAAATGAGCAGAGCATCCATTTGAAGACTTCACTGTTGCTGTACTCTCATGACGTTTTTACCTATTGTCCTGGTCTACCTTAACCTCAATCGGTGGTTCTTTCGGAGATTCCAGTTTTTGATAGAAGTATTGATAGGAGTAGTTGTTTTTGCCCATCCTTCCCACAGTTATTAGTTTGGTCTGTCTACTACTTGTTGTTTGCCTCCAGCGGTAAATGCATCCTACAAGACCCACTTGATATTTTGCCAGACGAAATGCAGAACAACTTGTAACTTTTCTAAGTACGTAACCGAACTGAAGCAAGATTCCGTCAAAATACCATGTGAAGGTGATGACATTCTTTTTTGTCTTTAATACATTCATAAGAATAAATAGTTTTCTTACTACACTTGGTATTTTTGGGGAAAGAGGACACACTTAAACAGGAGTGATGTTTGTTTAGGTGAACTTTTGCACTCCAAAGATGTCAATGTAATTAATAAGAGCCAAGTTTCATTTCTCTGTATCAGGTGTGTGCTAACAAATGCGAAAAAGAATGGTGCACAGAGAGCAAAAGGAATGTCGTAGTGTCATCTTTGCAGATACATGACAATATATTTGCAATCGCACAACATTTTTCATTACCAGTTTTGGTTCTAGATATTGGCCGTACGGCGTACTGCTGCGACGCACTTCTGTTTAGAAATATCCTGATGCAAACTTGCATTCATAATTTCGCATAGGCTTGACATGTATCTAGAAGATTGAGATTCCAGGAATAAGAATAGTTGGGGCATGCAAAGGGTTCCTCTATTCGGTGAATCTATTGAAATTATCCAAACCAGTGTATATACATGTACGAGTTTGCATTTGTGATGAAACTCTAATGTTCTACCATTTTGATAGTTCTTTCTGCTATTGTCATGTCAATTACCTCATTCGTACAGTGGTGGAGCTCGCTGTGTATGTTTATTGGATAGTTGCATCATCAAAATTTCGAGGTTATGCACTTTTTTCCGGTTATAGAAATATATAATGAAAAGGAAATTGTGTCAGTGATTTACCATACAAAATGCACCAAATGGTAATAGTTGCCACATAGACATCGTTGACAAACCGAACAAACCCTGCCTTTTTTCTAGAAACATCAACAATCCCTATGTCTTTTATTTACACTAATTATTCCATCTACCAGATTTTAGCGGTGTGGTTACAAAACAATGGAATACCTTTACAAAATTATGTTGTAGTTCAAGTTGAACGACAAATACCGAAAAAGATCAATTTTTTTATGATCATTTCATGACAGGTGGGATAACTCACACTTTTTTATCAGTGGAAGTTATTTCCTGTAGTAACTTTTGTACACTTCAATTATTTTTTGCATCATTTATATATTTATATTAGGCAACACGTGCATTGCGCGTGCACCATTACTAGTTTCAATTAAAATGCATTAGTGGAAGTTTCTAAATTGAGTTCCTTTCAATGGATATGATACACATGAATCATACCTTAAAAACTTGAGCAATCTCCCTGACAAGCCTCTGGAAAGGTAGCTTCCTTATGAGTAGCTCGGTGCCCTTCTGATATTTGCGAATTTCACTACAAGAGCACGCACACGGAAGATAAGACATAAGAGCCTCATAACAATGGTGCAACCATAATAGTACAAAGCCTAAAATTATATTTGTTTCACATACCGGAGAGCAACAGTTCCAGGGCGATATCGGCGAGGCTTCTTCACTCCTCCAGTAGTGGGAGCTGTTTTACGGGCGGAGGCCTATCATCGCAAAACAATTAATTAAGCTATTGTCAAACAAACGACTCTAATATACAAAATTATATTATATTAATGCCAGTTGTTGGGACAAAGAATGTTATATTACATAGAAAGCTCTAAGGTGCTTCGTAGGAGCCTTTCACTAGTAGGAAAAGGCTTATAGCCACCAGCGTACCGCTGGCGGACAACGTCTTCGTCCGCCAGCGCTACGACCGTTGGCGGGCGGTTTTTCCTGTCCGACACTGGTTCTGGACGTACCGCTGGCGGACAACAGCACATCTCGCCAGCGGTAGGAACAGGAATCTGGGACGAGGCGGGGCAAACTACCGTTGGCGGGCACAATACGCGCCCGCCAGAGGTATTAAACGTACCGCTGGCGGACGATAGACAGGGCCCGCTGGCGGTAGTTGCCGCGGCTGTGCTCAGATGGGAAAAAATGGGGACAGTACCGCTGGCGGGCTGACGAAATAGTACGCCAGCGCTCCGTTCAGTACCGCTGGCGGGCACACTGAAGCGTCCGCCAGCGGTAACCTGGGAAGTAACATATACGTGCGGCCGCACCTACCACCCTTGCTCACTTATTTGACTTCACTCTTCTCTCTCTTAGCTCGAGTTTCCCCCATTTGTGGCTCATTTCCTCCATGAAATTAATCACTTTTAGCCAACAAAAAGTGATTTAGTTGATAGATCCCACTAGATCTCTCCCCCACATCCAACTTTGACCAAAAGAAATCCACTCAAGTCACTCAGATCTCAAGATCAAGATTTCATCTTCGGCCGACTTCCGCGGTTATTTTGACGTGTGTTTTAACATTCTTAAGGTGATCTTTTACCGATATAAGTTAAAACACATTCTTAAAATTAATTTGGTCGGATAAATGCGCCCGCCGTAATCATGCGAAATGCTGGATTAAAAATGGCTTGGAATGTGTGAAATTGAGTTGTGATGAATAAATTTGTGTTGTGATGTGTGAAAATTAATGAGGGTGCCAATACCATGCCGGAATGTTGATTCATTTTCCGTTTCGGCAACTTTTGGCACTCTCCTTGGGTCCTATTTGTAGGAAGGTCATGGCGAATTTTTTCGTGAAATAAACCCGATAAAATATTAAATGGTGCTTAATTATTGTCTTGATTATACAACGTGCAGGTGATAATGGTTATTATGAGTGAACATGTCGTGAATACATACTTGAGACACGCGACGGAAGACATGCTGCAGAATAAGCGCAAAGATATACAGTGTCCGTGTCGCGCATGCAAACTCGAGGTCGGCATCAGTCCATTTACCGGAACTTTGCTGGAACACCTGCTCTTCCATGGTTTCATGGATGGCCACACTCGTTGGTTAACAGATGATGAACATGATGGAAATGATGGTGCGCCGGAAGGAAATAATCAGGATCAAGGGCAGCAAGACAATAACAACGAGGGGCCAGAACACGAAGAGCCTGATCCCGATCCCGTGCAACATGATGAAGTAGAAGAAGACGATGATGATCGTGTGGTACTAGAAGAGGAGGACACACGGACACCGCTAACTTCAGTCGTGCGGGACCCTCATCTAACAGAATTGTTTCTTCAGAAGACGGCTAACAGGGAATCTAAGCTGGCGCAATTGGAGAAAGATTCAAATACTCCGTTGTATCCAGGATGCGACCCAGAAGCTTCCCGCTTGAAAGTATCGCTTGATTTTCTGCAGATGAAGACAAGACACAAATTGAGCGATATAAGCGTCGACGCTAACCTGGAATATTTGCACGGTATCCTTCCGAAGGGCAACACGTGTCCTAAAAGTTGTGATGAAGCCAAGAAAGTCGTGTGCCCCTTTGATTTACCGCACGAGAGGTACCATGTGTGCATCTTCGATTGCTACATATTTCGGAAAGAGGATGAGGGAATGACCAAATGTCCAGTGTGCAATGCCAATCGATAAAAGACCGGGAAGAAAGCCCCTCGCAAAGTTGTGTGGTACTTTCCGCTAGGGGTGTAAACGGATAGGAAAATTTCCATACCGAATCCGTCGCCGAATCCATTTTAAAGAATCCATATCCGGTTCCGAAGAATCTATCGGATAAGGATATCCGATTCCGAACTGAGCACCCGGATACGGTATAGGATATGGTATGTGAAATAGCATCCGAATATGGATTGTCCGAATATTAATTAGGATTATCCGATGGTTATAATCCGGATAATCCGATTTTCTACCGAAATGTCTAAACTAATAGAGCATATTTTGTAGTTATTGAGTTGTGAAGTTCATTTGTGGAGCACAATTTGTAGTTAGTTCTATTTGCCTAAACAAATAGAGTACAACTTTGTTAGATTATTACGTTGTTGAGCTATTGTTTTTGGTTATGTAGGTTGATGGTGTACATTGCGCATACCGATCCGACTAATTTTCTTTCCGCCCCGAATCCGCTCCGTTTCCGTTCCGAATCCGTGATTATATCTATCCGCCCCCGAATCCGCAACCGTTCATTATCCGATCCGATCCGAATCCGAGAAAAGAATATGGTGAAGGATATGGTAGAGGCAAAATCCGATCCGATCCGATCCGTTTACACCCCTACTTTCCGCTCATTCCTCGTCTGCAGCGATATTTCGCAGACCGTAAGGAAGCAAAGCTTATGCGCTGGCACGCGGAAAGAAAGGCGGCAGTGGTGCAAGATTCAGACCGGAGTGAAAAGATAATTCTGACACACCCTTCGGATGCAAGCCAGTGGAAAGCATTAGACTCTTTCGATGCAGACTTTGGAGACGAGCCAAGAAATATCAGATTGGGTTGCAGCACCGACGGTCTCAATCCGTTTGGCAACCAGATCAGTTCACACAGCACGTGGCCCGTGTTTGTATGGATATACAACCTACCTCCCTGGTTGTGTATGAAAAGGAAGTACATACACATGAGCATGCTAATTCAAGGGCCGAAACAACCTGGCAGCGACATCAATCTGTATCTGAAGCTACTGAAAGATGAGCTAGACACGTTATGGTCGTCCCAAGGGGTTCCCACTTGGGACGCCGTCGCAGAAGATTATTTCCCTATGAGAGCTGCCTTGCTGTGTACAGTGCACGATTTGCCCGGCTACGCATATGTTGCCGGCCAGGTGTGCCACGGATATTTCGGATGTGTCAGGTGCCTGGATGATCCGATATACCTCCAGCTGAAGAAAGACGGTTCTTCGAAAACCGTCTACATAGGCCATCGAAGGTGGCTAGACGATGAAGACCCATGGAGATGGCGTGGAGACCTTTTCAACGGTAAAAATGAGCTCCGAGAACCTCCACTTAAGAAGAGCGGCGATGACATTTACAAGTTGTTGAATGAATGGCAAGAATGCCCTGAGCCGGGAAAGAAGCGAAAGGCACCAAAACCGCTCTGTGGTGTTTGGAAGACGAGGTCTGTATTTTGGGACTTGCCATACTGGCCCATCTACACTACGCCAAATTGCCTTGATCTAATGCATGTGACGAAGAATGTGTTCGAGAGTATGTTTGGCACTGTACTCCACATGGCGGACAGGACCAAAGATGGGCCAAAAGCAAGATTGGACCTTAAACATATGGACATCAGGAAAGAGCTTCATGCGCAGCGCAAAAATGTGGTAGACGACCAGTTGGATGAGGAGATGGACGGTCACAATGCCAAAAGGGTTAAGAAGAATGACTATTACTGTCCCCCCTCTTGCTTCACTCTTAGTCCAAAGGAGGTCGAACAATTGATGAAGTGCCTTCTAGGAGTCAAAGTGCCTTTGGGTTACTCGGGGCTGATAAGCAGATTCTTAGATGGCAGAAAAAGAATTTCAGCGGTATGAAGTCTCATGATTGTCACGTGATGATGACACAGATATTCCCAGTTGCGATCCGAGGGATAATGGACAAGCACGTCCGTGAGACCCTTTTTGGACTCTGTAACTTCTTTGACGTGATCTCTCGAAAGTCAATCACCGCAAAGAGACTCTCAACGCTGCAGGAAGAGATTGTTGTGATACTATGCGAGCTTGAGATGTACTTCCCGCCCGCATTCTTTGATATTTGCGTGCATTTGTTGGTCCACATCGTGGATGATATCATTCATCTCGGACCGTTGTTTCTCCACAACATGATGGCGTTCGAAAGGATGAATGGGGTCATAAAAGGATTTGTTCGTAACAGGGCCCGTCCGGATGGAAGCATCGTTCAAGGCTTTCTCACTGAAGAGTGCATCTCTTTCTGCACGAATCATCTGGAGATAATTGATAACCCTGTTGGTTTGCCCCCAAACAAGCACTTTGGCAAGTTAGGTGGGTCAGGTCACAAAAATGGCGCGCGGGACTTACATGTGGGCTTCAGTAAGAGAATGGCCGACTTTAAGAGGGCAAACTTAGTAGCTCTCCAACACCTTCAAATGGTCGATACTTGGGTGCAAAAGCACAAACTGGAGATTAAGCAGAAGTACATTAGCCAGGGCAGGCAAAGGACCGAAGGAGAAATAATCAGAGAGCACAACTCCTCTTTCTTGAGTTGGTTCAAAGATGAGCTTGTCGCTCCGCCAACGGATGATGCAGAAGGTAGATGGTTATACGACTTGTCACGTGGCCCCGCCCCCAACCTCGCGACATTTCAAGCATATGATATCAACGGGTTCACTTTCTACACAGAGGCAAAGGACAAAACTTCTGACTATCAAAATTCAGGGGTAACAATGCTATCTTACGTCGGTGACAAAAAGTTCAGATACTACGGAAGGATAGAGGACATCTGGGAGCTTAACTACTCTGGAGAGAAGGTGCCGATGTTCCGTGTGAGATGGGCTAGGTTATCCACCGTGAAAAAGGAAGACCAATACTTCACCACCATGGTTTTACCGGAAGCCGGCACTTCATCAAGCAGCACGAACGTCACCGCACAAAATGAGCCATGGGTATTGGCTAAGCACGTGTCTCAGTGCTTCTTCATAACCGACCCGTCAAAGCCTAGCCGTGTAGTCGTGAGGAGAGGCAAAAGAAACATCATTGGAATGGATGGAATCGCGAACGAGGACGACTTCGACCAGTACGGTGACCCTAATATTGAAGATGATGAAGATGATGATAACACGCCATACACATCAAGAAGAAGCAGAACCACGCTACCCACGAGAGGAGGTCTTCCATTCTTAAGAAGAGGTCATAATGTGGGGCTGAATTATGTAGCTAAGACCACCAAGAAAGGCAAGAAGAAGGCCAAACGCTAAGAGAAAAGCGCGAGACACATGCATGTGTGTTATTGTAAAAAGTTGTAATTTAATTAAGATGTTTTGAACAATGTGATGTGTATGAATATTTATTTATATACACACAACTATTTATTTATATACGCACAACTATACTAGAAAATACTAAATAATAACAAAAAACAGAATAAAAAACAAAACAGAAAATTTTAAAACATACCGCTGGCGGATAAATCTTTCCGTCCGCCAGCGGTAACCATATACCGCTGGCGGACACCTGGCCCGTCCGCCAGCGGTAAGTGTGGCCGGCCCACTTACCGGCCGGTCGGGCCGCTCTCTTTCCATCTTCCCATTCTTCCCCCACCCGCGCCCGGCCTCCTCTCTAACCCTAACCCCGCGCCGCCCCGGCCTCCGAACCGCCCCGCCGCCCACATTCGCCGCCGCCGTCGCCGTCGACCGCCGCCCCACCCCCCACCGCCCCGATTCGCCGCCCCGCGCCGCCCCGACTCGCCTCCCCGCGCCGCCCCGATTCGCCGCGCCGCCCCGACTCGCCGCCCCACCCCGCGCCGCCCGCGCCGCCCCGATTCGCCGCCCCGCGCCTCCCACTCGCCTCCCGCGCCGCCCCACCGCGCCGCCCCGACTTAGCCGCCCGCGCCGCCCCACCCCGCGCCGCCCCGATTCGCCGCGCCTACTCGCCGCCTCCCCGACCGCCGCCGTCGCCGGCCTACTCCTCCACGCCGCCGCGCCCCTCCCGGTGAGCTCACCCGCCGCCTCCTTCCTCCCCTCCCACCCGTTAACCGCCGTGCACGGAAGGTGTTTGTTGAAATGCCATTACTATTTTTTACCCCTTATTTGTGGTTAGTGGTGACAATATGAAGTATGCATGTGAATATGGTTGCGGATGTGATTCGGTGGTGGTTGTGATGTGATTCGGAAATGCCGATTTTGGTGGTTGTGATGAATATAAAATGTTTGCAGGTACCCTTGAGTCCCTTGAGATTGCCGGAACGTTGATTAGCTTCCGTTTCGGCAAATTCGGGTACTCCATATCTCGTAATTGTAGCAAAGGTCATGCCAAAAAAATTCGTGAATTTTTTCGTTATACTAAAGTTCGACTTTTCTCGTTAGTGTGAACATGGCGGACAACGACGAGGCCGGCGGTTCTCATATACAAGACGAGGATCCGATGCAGGCGTTCATAGAGAACGAACTCAGAAATACCTTCAAATCCATGTTTCCTACTGTCCGTGAGTTTGTTGGGACTTGGATGAAGGGAGGCCAAGTAGGACCTCCCCCCATGATCGGCTACGGGTGCGGCAACTCTATCACCAATTTGGTTCCTATCTTGCCAAATCATGGGACGCCAGAAGATGCGCCGGTGAACAAGCCTAAGAAGGCACGTAAAAGATACAAGAAAACAAAATTGGACGACTCCACCGTCCCACCGGAGCAGGGGACTGAATCCCGGTTTGTGGACAGGATACCCATCAAGGACTGGCATAAGATGCATCACTTGGGTAGATCGATCCTGCCGGCGGATCGTGTCAAACAGTTGAGAGGACATTTGTTGGACCTACATGAGGTTGTTCTTGTTGTGGAGAGGAAACTTCTCGACCAAGAAGCTCCAACATATCCCCTTTTCATTGCAAATGTACCAGAACGGTTGGGCTTTGTCAGGGAAAATGGCGCAGACCTGCTCTTTGTGAGATTTGATGATATCTTCGCAGTGTACCATAGTCTTCCGCTCCACCCATCCATAGTCCGTCTTGTTGCGCTCCAAATGGCGCACCAAATCAAAATGGAGAATACCCCCGGCATAGTGATGGTTGACCCCTACTACATGCAAGAAATGTTCGTGAACAACCCTGAGGGTAGGAAATCCGCGACCGGTTATCTCCAAAAGCTCTTCCTCGACAATGCGTCGAGCCCGCCGTGCTCATTTCTCTTGCCTTATTTTCCCGAGTAAGTCATGCCTACCTGTCATAACATGCTTCCACAGATTTCCATCGTTGAATTTGCGTCTACAATGGTGATGTTTTGCGCAGAAACAAACACGGCACCCTCATCCACTTGGACATGGAACGCTTAGCTGCCTTGTATCTCGATAGCGGGGATCGCTATGAAGACAGGGCGGAGTCTAAGCGGGACTACACCGACATCAAGATTGTTCTGAATAATGCTCTCCACGGCTACGCCATGAAGGGTGGCCCGATTTTAAAAACAAGAAAGTCAGAGGATGGAAGGTTTAGGTTCGCGCACGAACGTATTTCCCCTGCATGAAGCAGGATTCAAGTAGTTGGATGGAGTCATGGTACCTCCTCTATCAAATGAGGTGGTTTTTAAAGTTTCAACGACGAGGCCAATTTATTTCTCGTGATTTCAACGCATGGGTTGCAAGACTAAAGGACTCCGCTGATTATGTTATCAGAGCCGAGTTCCGATACATTCAGAACATGATCGCGCGAATCATCATGTGTGACGTCCTAGATCAAGATGGACAATTCTACTACGGCTTACAACCACCAGCTAATGCCGATATAGAAAGGCGCTTAAGCTATTCGGGTGATGACAGGCCATTCAACTCGTTAAATGGTTGTGAACCATTCCCGTAGATACCAGAGAGAAGGTGATCGAGGAACAAATCTTTATTCTGTCTTATGTACACAACTCGTTAGATGCATGCATGCTTAGTTAATTTTTTGTTTGCTTTAATCTTTCTTCTCTCTTATGTACACAAATCTTTTTTCTTACAACTCTTATTTGACTTGTAATTTTATATGCGTCTTGTGTACAGAGAAATGGGGAAGTGGTATGTGGTGTACAAAGGTCGTGTTCCAGGAGTATATGAAAAGTGGGAAGACTGTAAAAAGCAAGTGAACGAGTTCAAAGACAACAACCACAAGAGCTACAAGACTAAAGCGGAGGCGGAAGCTAGGTATGCCAACCATCTACTTGAGGAAGAAAAGACGAACCGGATGATGACGTCCAACATCATCGTGAACAACCACAACATTTACGAAAGTAAAGCGGAGACAGAAGCTAGATATTTGCATCACCTGCTTGCGGAAGAGAGGAAGAACCGGATGAAGTCCAACTTCATCGTGATCCCCTTCTTACTGATCATTATTGTCATTCTCTTGTATAAGATTGTGTTTTAGATGACAGTAGTAATCCATTTGGAAAACTTCCGTGTATGAATTAATCTATCGACATGTATTCGTGTATGACAACTTTTGACGCGTTTGTATGTGGAAATTTCTATGTTATTATCATTTTCGTCGCCTGTACCTCAATATCCTGTATTTATATTTGATATGCTGCTGGAATACGTTATTTAAAAAAAACAAAAAATACCACGAAAAATGTACCGCTGGCGGACACAGAGGCGTACCGCTGGCGGACAGCTCTCTCAGAACTCCAACCAGCGAGGCGTACCGCTGGCGGCCGAAGTATCTTATCGCTGGCGGCCGCTGCTGCACGCCAGCGCTGCCTATCCTCGCGCTGGCGGGCGGAAATTGTGCCCGCCAGCGGTAACGATCGTTACCGCTGGCGGGCGGCCGTTACCACTGGCGTAATCACCGCTGGCGGGCGCCCGCCCGGCAGCGGTAGACCATTTCCGTCCGCCAGCGGTAGGCCTTTTCCTACTAGTGTTTCCTCCGGTGGACTTGCGAGCTGTACACTTAGTTCGAGCCATCCTATAAACAAAATGGCAAATCATACATAAAAATAAACCCATTTAGCAAACAAGTAAGATTGTAACATACTAATTCTAATCCGTGTAGGGCGCTAACTTCCCCCTAAAATCGTTGTTTTGGATCGTGGGTGGAAGACGAAAAATTTGACTACCGGTATCTCTTAGAATATTTTCTTGTGATACCTAGCTGGATGTTAAATGCAGAATATATTGTTGAAAACACTATTATAGTATTAATTTTTACCAAGTTGAGTTCTTAGGTGTTTTAAAAAACCAGTTTATTTTGAGGCATTTCTAATTAACATGAATTATAGTTTCTCAAAATGAGTATAGCTTCAAACACAACAAAAGGATCACATATAATAATAATATCGTGGCTAGTTCATATGTTGTAGTAATGGAGATCGGACCTTCAACGATTTTTCGCTAGAACAACTGGGCTAAACTATGCATGCATGTAGAGGAGTGACGACCAACACAAACAAACCTAAAGACCGCCGTAACTAGAAGCACTGAAGCAGTAAGGAAACTACAAGGGCGTGCATGAATCAGAGCACTTGAAATTAATTAAATTACCTCTCACGCGGTTGCTGCCTTGCACGGCTAGCGAATAATACTCAGGCTGGTCGATGGAAGAGGCACACAGATATTGTTGTGAGGTGGAAGTGGGGAGAGGGCCGGGTATTTATAGGCGATCCTAACAGGCAGGAACCGACATGCGCTAGATCGATCTGGCGCTGCGGTTGCAGATCTAGGTAAGTGGACGGCTGAGATTGGTGATCACACGGATCCGCGTGCTCGTATAGCGCCCTGCTATTGGTCGGTATCAGAACCACACGGATCGTGGTAATTTTTTATTTTTTGAAACGGGCACGGATCGTGGTCATTGATTCGTGTGGTAAAGAAACACATCGATCGGAATTTCCGTATGGTTTTTTGCCGCACACGCTTAGAGGAGGTTTCCGGTTCCCATATCAAACAACACGAAACCCTCCTTACGTACGAGAAAGACAGGAGAGGAGGCGATCGTGTCGGCGGCCTAGGGTTTCAACCCTAGCCGCCGCCGTCGGTGATATCTGCAGTTTTATCGTCGCTGCCGGCAAAGATTCGACGGGTCCTCGCCTCCTCTAGGTGCCGTTCTGGCACTAGAAGGGGTGGAGACCTCGGACCTGCGCACGGCGCTTTTCGAAGGTCCTTAATGGTAGAGTCTGGGTTTGGTCATCATCTTCTTCGTTAATGGAGATGGTATCGTCTGTAATAAGTGATCTTCCACGCTTCGTTCGACGGCGAGATATCCTTCCCGACGTCAATGGTGGGTTTGGAAGATTAAGTCTGTCTAGGTATGGTTCTTCAGATCTTACTTCGCCAGATCAATCTTAGATTGTTTCTCATGGTTGCCGCGAGGAGGTTTGTCCTCGCAATATCTATCCCGGCTACTACGTCTTCGGCAATGGTGATTCGTTCTCTCGGCTCCCAACAACGTCGACAAAGTGGTTCGGTTATTTGTCCCTGGAATATCAGTGGTGGTGCTCTTGCCGATGTTGCTTGATTAATTTAATGGCTGTGTGCGTGCACAAAGTCTTGGCATTGCGGCTCAAAATTAAAAAGGGAGAAACTTCGGTGATTCACAGGTCTGTGGTTTGGTGGTGTTGGCGTTGTTCTACGGCTGCCTTCAGAAAAGTACAAGATTGTGTCATGGATGAAGAAAGAGCTTGAAGATCTCATAAATTTGCTAGTCTCTTTTAGTTTTGTTTTTGTAATCGATTTAATCGTGTACTCTTTGCTGGTTTAATATACGTGGAAAAATTAAAAAAAAAGTTTTCCGGTTCCCATGCCACGTAGGCACCTACGGCCGCACGACCTAGCCTTGGTCAAAAGCTGCACGTCTAGGCCTAGCCGCTCTTTGATTCTGGTGAACTCCCTCCGCATGCAGCTCCTGCCACACCACACACTACGCCGCGGCCGTTTGTACCGTCCGTCATCGCCAGTCACGGACACGATCCACAATTCCACACATTGTGCGGACAAACCGGTTTAGCATAGCTCGTGGAATAAAAGCCAAGGACAAAAAAATCGGTACATAAAAATTACAAATGAGAATTTGGTCAGGTACTTTACGGACTTAATTACGGTTGACGTGACCCTGGAAGAAATTATACAGTAATTTCTTTTTTTCCCTGCGGAAAAAATGTTTCATCGATTAAGCAATATATAACACAAGAGTAATTACAGTAGTACTCAAAAGAAGTCTAATGTTTATAGCTTTCTATGTTGTACGCATAGAAATGTCCAAATATCTTAATTTTTTAAATCCAAAAGGTTTTAAGAACATAGAATAATTTGCACATGCATAAACAAATATACTCCTAGTTATAGACATACCAATAACTGTGATAAATGGAAAAAAGTTCGAGGCCATATATATGGGCTGCGTATTTTCGTATGAATTTTGCTTACCATTTCTAAACCCTATGCACGAAATAAAAGTGATAGCACGAATGAATGAGTTGAAGATACGAGCAACTTGTGTTTTTCTACATAGATCATAAACGGATTTTTAATCAAAATTTGCGAGCGCATGTGACTCAAACAGTAGCGTGCATTTCTTTTTTTTTTATAGGTTTCATGAAGTAGTTTTCGTTTGCACAAGAAGTATGTGCTCCCCATACACATTTGATTAACCCTGATTGTCACCTCTGATCCAGCCATCAACCGAAAACCGTTTGAGAAATAGATATACTTTCAAGAAAGAAAATAAACTTTGACTGACAACACTCTCCTTCATCTTAGTTTTCTTTGTTCGACAACCAACGTGTAGCCACCTCCACTGCTTGCCGCTCTGACGGTGGGAGAGGGTGGGAGACCTCAGATCTGGACTCGATACTATTGTTAGGGCCCCTAAAATTAGAGTTCAGTCAATCTATGACGATGATATGATAGCTATGGCGGCATTGTGCGGAACAACAATAAGGTTTTCTCGTCTAGCTTGTTGGCGGTGGCCTTTCTTGTGTTGTTGAAAAGAGTAGGGAATCGTCTAGAAGCTGCTCTTTCAGAGTTGTGGATCACGTTTTGTCTGTGTATGTTGCAGCCTTGGTGTCAGAAGATTCAGGTCGATTCAAAGTTTCAATGACGATAACTTCGACTCCGTGACGCTTATACTTAAGGGCCCATTCAAGAATACTTCCCGGCTATCATCAACAAGGTCATGTCGGTTCCGATAGAGGAACAACGACAACGGTGCGTCATCGGTTCCGATAGGTATGGTCCAAGAATGTAGATACAAATTTTATTACCTTTGGGGTGATTTAGAATTTTGCTAATTTTTAACTACACTCGGATCCTTCTAAAAATGCTCATTTGAATCATATGAATTTTGACTCGCCAATAAAAATTATACATATGGTCATTTATTTTCATGCCACAATTCAGATACAATACTGAATTGACAATTCTGTCCGGCCAAAGCTTATTTTTTGTTCCGCAACTGCAAGGGCAAAAAGAGGATAAAAAATGCCAAGCTCGCCGAAACAACACAGTTCATGCTTTTGCTGCAGCCACAAGCCGACGAACCAGAAAAGGGCCCCTGCCCGTACCGCCGTACCGGCGTTCACGCCGCCGTCGCTACCAACGCACTCGCAGCCGCGCCCCTTCAGGATCGAGATGGCGTCCGCCGCATCGCCGTCGCCGTCGTGGGTCATCCTGGGCAGCGTGCCGCGGGTGCTGTCGGCCGCCGCCGAGCTCCCTCCGGGCCCGGGCGCCGCCGACTTCTCCCTCGCGCTGCCGGCGCCCCCGCGCGTCGCGCTCCTCACCATCCCGCCGCGCCTCTTCCCGGGCCGCCTCACCGCCAGCAGCTTCCCCTCCGTCCTCGCCGTCGACCCCTCCGGCCTCCTCCTCCTCCACGCCAACCAGGGCCCCGCCACGGCCAAGGGCCGCGCCGTCACCGACGCCCCCGGCCGCCAGCAGCTCCCGTGGCACCCGTACCTTGCCGGCTACTTCGTGCTCGACGCCACAGCCGCCGCCTCCGCCCTCCCGCTCCCCACGCCCGAGGTCATCTCCGACAAAAGCAACCTCGGCCTCATCGCCTCCCCCGACGGCGACGGCTACATGGTCGCCGACCTCCAGCGGGTCCCTGCCAGCGACAAGGCCGAGGCCGTTCTCCTGTGCTTTTCGTCGAAGGACAGCGACTGGGTAAGCAAGACCCTCGCCTACCCGCTTCCGCCCGGCAGCCCGTTCCGCGCGACCCGCGTCCTCTCCTGCTCTGGGCGGCTATGGTGGGTGGATCTCTCCTCGTGCCTCATCACCTTGGATCCATTCGCCGGCGCACCGGTCCTCACCGCCGTCCACTTCCCCAAGGGCAAGGGGCTCAAGTCCGGGAAGGACTGGGGCATACCGGAGAAGTACCGACTTGTCGGCGTGAGCGCTGGCAAGCTGCGGTTCGTCGACACCTTCAGTAACCGTAACAGAAAAGGGGCCACGGTGATCAGCGTCTGGACTCTGGACCCTCGCCGACCATCCGGACGAGTCGTGGACACTGGAGTATGAGGCCACCTTCGCGGAGATAGTCAAGGATCCGAGCTACAAGGCCACTGGTATGCCGAGGAAGATCCCCGTGCTCGTGCTCATCCATCCCACAAACCCCGACGTGGTCTACTTCTTCCTCGACGGGCACCTGCTCGGCGTCGACCTGCGTGCTCGCAAGGTCGTGGAGTGCGAGGTCTACGAGCTGGTCCAGCCGCCCCTTGACCAGCTCAGGGAACACGTCGCAAGCCGCTTCCTTCAGGCTTGGCAGCTGCCACCGGCTCTCTGCTCAGGTGATTCTACTGAATTTCACACTCTTTGTACGCACATATTCTTGGTACAAATTGATGCTGTGCAGCATCCATGATTGGAATGGTGTGCAGCATTGTGAAACATTGTGGCTGTTTTAGTTTAGCTTGTTCTAATTGATGCTGCATGTAGTGCTCGTGTTAAAAAATTAATGTGGCTTTTAGAATTTAGGGTAAACAACTGATCTGTACCAATTTGTACATGGTCTAATTTTAGCTAGCTGTGTGAGATTAACTATTAACTTCTCTGAATATTCCACCAAAATAATTCCTAATAATATGTCCAATATACAGTTTAGGCCTCAATTGAAGTTTATATGCCATATATGGATCGAATTGATAAGATGATTAACTGCTACTACCTTCATCCCATAATTCTTGTCATGGTTTTAGTTCAAATTCACGACAAGAATTATGGAACGGAGGGAGTAGTATATATTTGCTATGTTTCTTCCTTGTATCTGCTAGAAAGCGAAGTCTATGTTTTACACAACTTCAGTGCATGCTAGAAACAGTAATTTAGTTCTTTGTGGATAGTACTGCTTGGTTATGGTTGTTGCTAAATAGCTGGCTGTTGCTGGATGGGTCTCCTCCAGTGAGTATCCTGACGACACAATCGTATTGATATAACTTGGCCAATAATTTCTTCACAAAGCATTTATGCATATAAGGCAAGACTCTATATGTGAATTTTTATAAGGCCTTTCCACGGGTTTCATGTGGCTCCTTGAGTCATAAGATGCAGGACAAACATTCAAGAATTTGGTTTTTATGTTTCTAAAGATACTCACTATTACTACTTCAACATATACATGCACATTTTTAATACAAAATGGTTACTGAATCCAACACAAGTGTCCGGTTTTTTGAAACAGAGCATCCTCTCTTACTTGTACTTAGTACTACTCATTGATGATGATGTGCTCTTTTTTAGTTGAGACTTGCAGTGTCTGAGAAAATATGTAGAGAGAATCAGATGTTACACATAAACAGAGTATTGAATCAAATCGCCAAAGCTATTGCTTTCCTGATTTCATTCAGTCCCTTGAACACATGGATTATGTCCCTAAAGATTCTCTGTTGTGCTTCATTATGAATAGTTGCAAATTTCGAATTAATTTTGGTAGGGGAGCTACTCTTTTGACTTGGAATTGTCACTGGATTCAGTGACTAGGAGATTCGTTTCTTCAAGTCTGGTATCCTTTTGTTCTGTATAGTTATCAGAATACTTGTGCCAGCTCCTTGGCTTCAGTTTCCATTCGTGTGACAGAAGTATATTTTTATGGATAGACATGATGATCAACTATTAGTCCAATGTCTGTAGCCTATAGAAGAATTAGATGATCAAATGGGCTAATATGATATGCTCTGTTCGTTGAAGGTCTTGCAAAGGAGACAGATGACGGCCTAAACGAAAAGATTGAAGGTTCTGATGATGAGAGTGACGATGGCCTGAACGAAATTCTGCAGAGGCTGAATCTGGGAGGTGAAAACGAGGAATGAGTAGCAGGATTACTTAGCAGGTTAGGTCAGCTAAGCTAGATGTCTCCATGTACCAAATTAATTAAGCTTTGACACACTATTTGTTTTTCGCTGATTGCAGGCGGGGGAAGTAGTACAACAGGTAGATCGATCGTTTCTGAAGTGAAGCGACAATGGCTGCTGAAACGTGTTGGTTGTCACTGTTTTAGTTCAGACGTTAGTACTAAGTCATCAGACGTTAGTGCCATGCTTGATCTATCTTGGCTCTTGTTATGTTTAAGTCTATCTCTTGTTAACTTGACGTGAGTGAGGTTAACCACACAGACTTGCCTTTAGCATCTCTGCTGCTGTCGACTGAACAGAGGAACACACGTATGCAGGATGTTGCATTCACCTAGTCTGAAACTCAGTTTGTGAAGTAATACATCAGGTAGATAGGTCGTTTCTGAAGTAGTACTGGTCTTTTTAACATCGCGCTATGCATGCTTGACCTGTCTTGGCTCAGAACTGAAGGTAGTTTCCAGTTCTCAGGGATTATGGTATGGTGGCAGTATGACAGTTATTAAGCTCTTGTCGTTATGGTTATATCTGTTGTTAACTTCCTGCCA
This sequence comes from Poa pratensis, assembly GCA_947311845.1. Taxonomy (NCBI): domain Eukaryota; kingdom Viridiplantae; phylum Streptophyta; class Magnoliopsida; order Poales; family Poaceae; genus Poa; species Poa pratensis. Next base: position 24,614,274 of record CAMZMU010000106.1, on the reverse strand, counting down.
GTACTTCATGTGAGTCTGAAACTCAGTTTCTAAGGAGCAGTATAACATCGGACCAAGCACATAATTAATTAAGGCTGAACCAGTTAATCCATAGACTTGCTAGCTTCGTGCATTTGTAACATTGGAATATAGAGACAATTTCTACAAGAATGTAGGTCTTCTTCAGCATAACAAAAATCACTGTATTTTTTTTTATGAAATGAAGTCCACAAATCATCAGTACTCTCTCAGCAATATAGCACAAAATTTCGAACAAAAATTCAGCTTGTTTGAAGCCAAAACAATTCAGACATCTCACAGCATAAGTGGACGGAATTTGTAGTGAGTTAGGAGAACTACAACGTGCTGACCCATTTGGTCCTTTCTATCCCATTCTAGCCGTTTGGGAGAAAACCACGGCCCAACGCGCCGACGACGCAAATGGACACATGTCCGTTTATCTGTCCGCGCGGACCCTTTTCCGCCCAAATTTAAGCCGGGTTTGCGTCCGTGGCGGACACGCGCGGTGTTCTCCCCCGACCCGCCAGACAAACACACTTACCTCTTATGCTCGCACTAGTCCCTCTCGCACAACTCCATCCCGCGCTCCCAGTCGCCGGCCCACCTCTGTCCGCCGCCACGCCGCATCCTGCCGGATTTCTTTGCCGAGGTCGTCTCCACCGACTCCGCCCTAGTTCGACGGTCGGAAAACAGCCGGAGGCTACCATGACCGACCTCACACACAATGTGTTCGGCCTTTTTCCGGAGGTACAAATTCATTACCCCCTACCATGGCAGGTAGCTTGGACAAGTACTTTTACGACCAATATTTTGATTTCCAGGATGAGTTGGTTCAGCCTCAGGGTGGAGCGGCAACATTTGCACAATTCATCCGCTTTCATGGTTGAGATGCGCGATCGTGATGCTTACAAGCAACTTCAAAATAATTTGGTTGAGCATATCTAGACATTTTTGGAAAATCAACCATAGCACAATTGGTTTAGTTGCTACACTTTTATTTCAATTTTGGTTGTAATAAAAATGATGTGATTTTATTCAATTTGGTTGTAAAAACTATGATTCTATTATTTAATCATGTGCAACATTTGGGTAAATGATTTATGTGTCCGAATATGCTGAGTCAAAAAAAGGAAGAACATACCAAATGGGTAGCCCCATTGGATGCACTGACTAGAAAAGACTCGACAGAACCGTACGCCTGTCCGTTTCGAGACTCAAACGGATAAAATGTGTGTAGGTTGCACTGACCAATAATATGTGCAAAAATATGACAAAAACATATACTCCTAGCTACCAAGCTCGCCGATCGAGACAAACAGTTCATGCTTTGGTGACGCCACAAGCCGACGAACCAAAACGGGTCGCTACTTTTGAAATTTGAATGCAGTCCAACTTTTGAAATTCTGCACGTTCCAAAGGCTGCGCTGCTCCAGGGTTTTGAAATGGCAGGAACACGACCCAGTCGCACATTTTCCGGTCCACCCCACTCGTCCGTCGCTTCCTTCGCGTGGCCGCCAGCATACCCTAACCCCCGTCGCCGGCTCGCCGCCACTCGCCTACCGGTACCGGGGTGCACGCCGCGTCGCCCTAACCCCCGATCGAGATGGCGGCCGCCGCGTCGCCGTCTTGGGTCATCCTGGGCCGCGTGCCGCGGGTGCTGTCGGACGCCGCCGCCGCCGCCGCGGGGCTCTCTCCGGGCGCCGCGGACTTCTCCCTCGCGCTGCCGCCGCCGCCGCGCGTCGCGCTCCTCACCATCCCGCCGCGCATCAACCCGGGGCCCACCACCTCCAAGCACTTCCCCTCCGTCGTCGCCGTCGACCCCTCGGGCCTCCTCCTCCTCCACGCCGACCAGGGCCGCGCCACGGGCCCCATCCGCATCGACACCCCCGACCTCCAGCAGTGTGCCTGGGTCCCGTTCATCCCCGGCTACTTCGTGCTCGACGCCACCGCCACCGCCTTCGCGCTCCCGCTCCCCAGGCCCGAGCTCATCACCGACCCGGGCCACCTCGGCCTCATCGCGTCCCCTCACGGCTACATGGTCGCCGAGCTCCAACCGGTCTTTGGCAGCGACAAGGCCGAACTCCTGCGCTTCTCGTCGCAGGTCGGCGAGTGGGTCAGGGTCTCAGGGAGAGCGTCGCATGCCCACTTCCGCGCCGCAGCCCGTTCAGCGCCAGCGGCGTCCTCTCCTGCTCCGGGCGGCTCTGGTGGATCGACCTTTCCTGGTGCCTCCTCACCTGCGACCCCTTCGCCGACGCGCCGGTGCTCGCCGCCGTCCACCTCCCGGAGGGCAAGGCGCTCAAGTACAAGGAGGCCTGGGGCCTGCTCGACAAGTACCGCTGCGTCGGGGTCAGCGCCGGCAAGCTGCGGTTCGTCGACATGTACAGGAACCGCAACAGGCGCAACGGGGCCGCGCAGATCAGCGTGTGGACGCTTGCCGACTATGTGGAGGACGGGTCGTGAACGCTGGAGTACGAGGCCACCTTCGCCGAGATCTGCAACGACCCGAGCTACAAGGCGACTGGTCTGCCGAGGAAGATCCCCGTGCTCGCGCTCATCCATCCCACCAACCCCGACGTGGTCTACTTCTTCCTCGACGGGCACCTGCTGGGCGTCGACGTGCGTGCGCGCAAGGTCCTGGAGTGCGAGGTCTACGAGCTGGTACATCCGCCCATCGAAAACGTCGCCAGCCGCTTCGTCCACGCTTGGAAGCTGCCACCGGCTCTCTGCTCAGGTGATTGTAACTGCATTTCGACCCTCTTTGAGCATACATACTACTGGTTAGTGATTGGAAAGGTTGTGGAGTGTTTCTGTGGAGCATTGTGATTGTGATGTGCTTAATTAGTCCAACATTTCAGTTCTGGCAGAGTAGGGATGCAAAACTTTATTTGTTCTAGATTAGCTTGTGTTAATTGATGCTGCATGTAGTGCTTGTGTTTATAAATGAGGCTTGTAGAGTAAAACCACTTGTGTTTCAGTGTGTACATGGAACATGGTCTGATCCTACCTAGCTGTGTGAGATTTATAGCTTATTACTAATCCTGTATCTAATGCAAATCAAATATTCCACCGAAAAATACCTAATCAGATGTGCAATATATAGTTTGGGCCTCATATTCTTGATATGGGTCGAATTTATAAAATGATTAACTGCCATATATTTTTTCGCCTGTCTCTAAAAAAATGAAGTAGATATTGTACACAGCTTCAGTGCATGATAAAAACAGTCATTTAGTTATTTCTGCATAGGTTTCATGTGGCTCCTGGTTAGTCAAGATGCAGGACCAACATTGAATAAGTTTATCTTTATGTTTCTAAAGATACTCTCTGTTACTACTTCAACATATAAATGCAGAATTCTGAAAGATATTGTCTGCAGGAATCTGTACACAAGTGTTTGGCTGTTTAAAACATAGCTTTCTCTTGTACATAGTGGTACTATGAATAATAATGATCACTTGTTATTTTTAAGACTTGAAATGGTCTGAGAAAATATGCATAGTGTCAGCTGTTAGAAATAAACAGAGTATTAAAGTGATTGTGATGTGCTTAATTAGTCTAACATTTCAGTTCCGGCAGAGAACAGATGCAAAACTTTATTTGTTCTAGGTTAACTTGTGTTAATTGATGCTGCATGTAGTGCTTCTGTTTAAAAATGAGGCTTGTAGAGTAAACCACTTGTGTTTCAGTGTGTACATGGAACATGGTCTGATCCTAGGTACTTGTGTTTCAGTAGTTGTGTGAGATTTATTGTTAATTACTAATCCTGTAGATCTAATGCAAATCAAATATTCCACCGAAAAATTCCTAATTAATTATATGTCCAATATACAGTTTAGGCCTCAATTGAAGTTTGTATTCTTGATATGGGTCGAATTTAATAGATGATTAATTGCTATATATATTTTTCCTTTTTCTTGTATCTGTTAAAAATGAAGTTGATATTTTACACAGCTTCAGTGCAGGATAGAAACAGTCATTTAGTTATTTGTGGATAGTACTGCTACTCTGCTAGGCTATGGCTGTGTTGTGCTTTTACTGCCCAAATGTTAATGACTTTTTTAGGAGTACATGCATGCTGCTAAATGGTTGGTCTGTTGTTGGATGGGTTTCCTCCAATTAGTATCTTATTGATATAACTTTGCCAATAATTTCTTCGCCTGTATAAGGCCCTTCCATGGGTAATGGTTTTCATGTCGCTCCTGTTGAGTCAAGATGCAGGACCAACTTTGAAGAAGTGTATCTTTATGTTTCTAAAGATACTCTCTGTTACTACTTCAACATAGAAATGCAGAATTCTGACATATGCTGTCTGCAGGAATCTGTACACAATTGTTTGGCTGTTTGAAACATAGCTTTCTTTTGTACATAATAGTATGATGAATAATAATGATCACTTGTTATTTTTAAGATTTGAAATGGTCTGAGAAAATATGCATAGTTTCAGCTGTTACAAATAAACAGAGTATTTAAGTGAATTGCCAAAGTTATCACATTCGTGGGCATCATTCAGTCCCTTGAACACACGCATTATGTTCCTAAAGATTCTCTGTAGCGCTGCACTATGTATATCTGTAAATTTCCAATTGATTTTCTTAGGGAGCTACTCGTTTGAATTGGAATTGTCACTAGATTCCATGACTGAGAATTTGATTTCTTCATATCTAGCATCTTTTTGTTTTCTGTATAATTATCAGAATGCTTGTTCCAGCTGCTTCGCTTCTGTTTTTGTTCCTTCAGTTTCCATTGGTGTGACAGAGGTACATTGTCAAGAATAGGCATAATGATCAACTATTAGTCCTAAGTACATGCAAGTTGTTATATTTGTCCAATTGCTGTAGCCCATAAAAGAATTACTCCTAGATGATTAAATGGCCTGGAGTGTATGCTGCCTTGGCTAATATGATATGCTTTGTTCGTTGAAGGTTCTGCAAAGAAGACTGACGATGGTGTGAATGAAGGGCTACAGAAATTGCATGTGCGAGACGACAATAAGGACTGACAAGCAGGGTTTACTTAGCAGGTTACGTCCGTTGAGCTGTATATCTCCGTAGACCAAATTAATTAAGCTGCGACGCACTAAAATTTATTTTCTTTGGTTGCAGGAAGGGGAAGTTGTACATCAGGAAGATAGGCCGGCTCTGAAATGAAGTGACTACCGGTTGGCAATGGCTGCTGAAACGTTATGCTTCTCACTGTTTTAGTTCAGACGATTAATCCTTGGTAGTACTGGTCTTCATAATTGGCACTATGCATGCTTGATATCCGCCCTCTTGGCTCAGAACTGTAAGACAGCGATTCGAGCTATCTCTTGTTAACTCCTAGCGAGCTCTTGACGTCAATGAGGTTAACCACGCAGGCTTGCCTTACAATTTTTGCTTCGGTCGAACATATGGATGCATCCCTGTAGCTTTGCAGAAAATGCACGAGAACAGCTTGTCTCCCCCTCTTGTGCTGTGTACACATGATGCCTGGTCTGGAATGCAGTTTCCACGGAGCAGTATAGCATCGGACCCAGCAGGATAAATTAAGGTTGAAATACTTAGCTTCGTACATTTTTAATACAGGAATACTTAAACAATTTCTGCGAGAATTTAGTCTTCTTCAGCAGAACAAAGATCATTGTATTTTTTTTCGGAAATGAAGTCCGCAAATGATCAGTTACTCTATCAGCAATAAAATCCCAAATTACCAAACAAAATTTTACTACTCCCTCTGATCCTAAAATATTGACGCAAAAAGTGAGCTAGCTCTGTAAAAAAATTGTATACAACTCACGATAGTTCAATGGGTTCAGAGGGAGTGGTACACTTGTTCGAAGCCCATGCCAACTCAAGCCCAATCTCAATCCCAGGTGAAACCTAGTCTAAGGATCCAAAATTTTGATAAAGAGAATATATTAATAACAAGCAAATATCAATTACACACGGCCTCTACAATAGCATAATGTCAAGATACACATAAAAAAATGCACAAAGCCAAAAGAAAAGAAAATACCCGCCAAACTGATCAGCAAACCACCATGGCCACACCTGGACTGAAAAAGGTTCTGCAAGAACGACGCCTCAATGAAGGGAACAGTACACAAACACCATTGTCGCGTACAACGAATGAAGATCGGACCAAGGGGTTTCACCCCAGATAATGAGACTTGGTGACCAAAGAACACCACCAAGAATGAATTCCCCTGTGCTGCTGCCCTCGCTTGCCAAGACTGCTTTAAAACACCGATCATTCGGCTCACAGTTTTCCCAACATTCAAAACCTTTGCCTCCGTCATCACCTTGAAATCTTGAACTCGACATGAGCCATCAAGATCCACTTCTGGATGCTACCATCTTGATATCCCCATCATTATCAACACCACGGTAATCCTAACTAAAGATGCCATGGTTGGCATACCCGCTGGTGCCAACAATAGTGGATCCTCAAGACGTGCTTCCTCGAAGTCGTACAAGCATATTCTCGCATGACTAGTTCTCCAAGGCGGGGATGTGGACATTTTCGACTAATCAAGCCTCCGGTGAAGCCGGTGGGAAGTCCTCGTGCTCCAACTGAAGAAGAGCGTGCCGTCCTCGTCGCACGCGCCGCCGACCATCATGAGCAATCGCCTGTGTATACACGACTTCGGCGTAAGGACAACAACGATCTATGGGGTGCATCTAGTGCTAATCCTTTCGAGGCCTGCCAAGTGGCTGCTGAGAACCTGGTAGAACCCACATCCAGCAGCGTGCTATTGTGGGGCGAATAGCCCAGGTGCGACGTCTTTACATGCTATTCACTGGAGAACGACGTCGTTCGATGAAATAGCTCAGAGGCGACAGTTGGAACGGCCCAAATAGCGACGGCCCGATACGGCTCTTTTAGCCCTTAAACGGAAGCAAACTGTCAGCTTCAATTTGGATTATGTGAGCTGGGCTGTTAGAACGCGGGACCCACCAGGCAACCGTTGGAACGCGGGACCCACTGTGGGCCAACTGAGACAGGGACCCACCACTTATCCACGTCAACCTTATCCATTTATAAAGAGGCAGAGTGAGCCCCGCTCCCGTGGTCCTGCCCTGCCCCCGACATTACCGTTGCCTCTCTTCCTCTGTTCTTCCGCGCACCTTCTTCTTCCTCTTCTCCGGCAACGGTCCACGGCGGCGGCGGCGAAGGATGTCGAGCTCCGCTTCTGGCTCCCAGAAGTCATGGCCGCGTTATGGAGAAGTCCCGATGACTACATGCCCGGACTGCCCTCGCCTAGATCCACTTAAGCGCTTGATATGTGTGCGCTCGACGAGGGGCAATGTCGGTCGGGAATTTGTCAAATGCGAGAGCGCCCCGCATCGTGGGAAGGATGGAAAGGTAGGGTTTGTATTGATTTGTCTCGATTTGGCCTGAATTTGATTTTGCACTATGGATTTGGAAATTAGTGTTTTCGTTCCCCTTTTCAGGATTTGGCGGAATGCGGCTATTTTGTGTGGATGGACAAGTATATTCGGGATCGAGGGCTTCAAGTTGAATTGCTGCCCCCAATTCAGGGGCCCCCAATCCAGGAGGCTGCCATCTCATCTGCTGTGGAGGAGGAGATCTCATACAGAGCCGATCGTCCTCCATTGGGCCCTCCTCCATTGGAGGAGGATGTTTTGGTGAATAGGGAGTTGCAGAAATTGAACAAGCAGTTGAAGAAGCAGTTGAGCCAGCTTGTGGAATTGAAGAAGCAGTCAAACATGATGGCCGGAGCATTTTATGTGTGTATCATTGCCATTTATTTGGTGTATCTTTGTCGTTCGAATTAGAAATTTCGATTTAGGAGTTGGGGATTTCGATTTAGGAGCTGTTTGTCTTATGAACAATGTTATGATTCGACTAAATTAGCTCTGAAATCAGTTAACACCTCGAACAGGTTCAGTTAGCCGTTTCCGAGCTTTCTAAAAAAAAAGTTAGCCGTTTCCGAAATAGAAAAACCGACAAGTTCATGGGCCCGTTGTTGGGCCAAGCCGTCAGTGCTCGCTTAAAATAGGTGCAGGGAAAAAAAGAATTTCATGTTGTTGGGCCCGTTGCTGGACCTGTTGTTGGGCCAAGCCGTTGTTGGACAGAAACAATGGTTTAAATGAAATATTGTTTGTTGGCCAATAAATGACGTGTCAAGTTAAAAGAAATGTCTAATTGGATGTGTACATAGAAGTGGTTTTTTTATAGTTCTATGAAATGACTCCATATTGGTCACGGACACTATATTTGTGCACTAGATGTTAACCCTAAAGTTTGAGTTCATTTGGAGAAGGTTAAAAAATTCCTCGGATTAGAAATGAGGTTGTTTGGGCTACGTTTCGGGCTCTTTTTTAGAACAAGGAAGATTTTGACCACCATGAGATTGTACTCCTTGACCACCGTGAGTGTTATAAATTTAATTTATATTTTTTTATTTTCCACGATTGAAAATTGCAGTCCTTAACTAGTTATTTTTTATTTGTACATCAGCGACCAATGAAAAATAAGTAGAAAAATGTAGTTTTAAATAAATGTGGGTTGAAGACTAGCACACTTATAACGACATAAGATTAATAAAATGCACACTTATAACGTGTGCCCTCTTACACGACTAGCACACTTATAACGTGTGCCCTCTTACAACTTACGAGAAATAAACTAGGATGGAAATAAATAAACATGGAAATAAGCCCGAAATAAACTAGGGCACTAAGAGTTCTCCTTGGGGCACTTCTCCTTGACCTTCTCCTGGGCTCCTCCTTGGCTCCTCCTTGGTGGCTCACTCGTCGTCCTCGTAGGGGAGGCCGTGGATGGTGCCCCGGTAGTGGAAGATGTCGGTGAAGTCCGTGAAGACGTTGAACGGCGTGAATGCGATGTACTCGCACCCATACCAAAACGCCTTCCGACGGAGGAGGAGTGCGTCGAAGAGGTTGGTGAAGGTGACGTAGTAGCCGATGACGAGGCCGCCATCATAGAACTCCTCGAGCCGGTACATGGGCGGCCCGCCACGAGGGAGGTGGCGGAAGCCGGACGAGAGGAAGAACTCCGCTAGATCCCTTGCGCCCCTCCACCTCGAGAAGGCCCACACGCGCAGCTGGCGATGCTCTACGAGATTGGGCGTGGTAGAGCGGTACTCCCGCGTGAGGTTGGGGAGGCGGTAGGTCGGGGCGCTGTACTCCATGGTTGCTGGGGCTGCTAGGGGCGGGCGGGGCGGCTGCTTGTTTGAGAGAAGAGGGTTGGAGGAAGATGGGATGCGGTGTGCGACTTGGAGAAGAACTGGGTGCTATTTTATAGCGGATCTTGTTTAATGCGATGGTGGGGAGGTGAAGTGTAAAACTCGGTTTAATGCGATGGTTGGGAAGAGGCACGCGCACACTGCAAGCGCGCAGCCGGTCGATTCATTTCTGGTCTGCGTGCACACTGCAAGCGCGCCGCCGTCCCGCCGCAAAAGTCAATCCGTCAAAAAAGAGAGCAACAATAGCCCTGATACTACGTGGCGTACAGCGCAGCGGGGTGCAGCGCGAAATTGCTCAGATGAGACGTCTGCATGCACTGCCGTCGAATCGCTCAGCGGGGCCCACTCGATGGCATGCATGCGTCTACGAGGGTCCGCTCAATCCAACGGTCCGACGAGTGCACCGCTTCTCAGCCAATCAGGTAGCAGAACCAGCCATCCCACGGATCGTGTGTTAGCTCAGGGCCAGATCGCACGGCCACAGTGCAGCAAGGTAGCGATCACACGGATGAACGGTCGACGTTGCATCCGAATTTGAAATAATCATAAAATATTCAAAAAACATCAAAAAAATGAAAATCCAGTGCACATGTTCTTATTTTGTCATGTACTAACAACTCCAACTGATAGACAAGGTCTAGATACATATTAAACAAGAAATGTTTCAATATGGTGTGAAATAGGCCGAATTTGAAATAATCATAAAATATTTAAAAAACATCAAAAAAATGAAAATCCAGTGCACATGGTCTTATTTTGTCATGTACTAACAGATCCAACTGATAGACAAGGTCTAGATACATATTAAACAAGAAATGCTTCAATATGGTGTGAAATCTCACATGTCAAACTATGAACTCTAATGTGTGAAGAGAGGTGGTTTGGGATTTGCAACATGAAATTTACAAAAAACTCACCAAAGCTTCATTTTGGATTGACTAAGAAGGATCCAAGCTTGGTTTTTCATTTTCATGTTTAAAACTTGTTTAAATGCTGATTTGGCTTGAGTTTGGCCGAATTTGAAATATTCATGAAATATTCAAAAAACATCAAAAAAATGAAAATCCAGTGCACATGTTCTTATTTTGTCATGTACTAACAACTCCAACTGATAGACAAGGTCTAGATATAATTAAACAAGAAATGCTTCAATATGGTGTGAAATCTCACATCTCAAACTATGAACTCTTATGTGTGAAGAGAGGTGGTTTGGGATTTGCAACATGAAATTTACAAAAAACTCACCAAAGCTTCATTTTGGATTGACTAAGAAGGATCCAAGCTTGGTTTTTCATTTTCATGTTTAAAACTTGTTTAAATGCTGATTTGGCTTGAGTTTGGCCGAATTTGAAATATTCAAAAAACATCAAAAAAATGCAAATCCAGTGCACATGTTCTTATTTTGTCATGTACTAACAACTCCAACTGATAGACAAGGTCTAGATATAATTAAACAAGAAATGCTTCAATATGGTGTGAAATCTCACATCTCAAACTATGAACTCTTATGTGTGAAGAGAGGTGGTTTGGGATTTGCAACATGAAATTTACAAAAAACTCACCAAAGCTTCATTTTGGATTGACTAAGAAGGATCCAAGCTTGGTTTTTCATTTTCATGTTTAAAACTTGTTTAAATGCTGATTTGGCTTGAGTTTGGCCGAATTTGAAATATTCATGAAATATTCAAAAAACATCAAAAAAATGCAAATCCAGTGCACATGTTCTTATTTTGTCATGTACTAACAACTCCAACTGATAGACAAGGTCTAGATATAATTAAACAAGAAATGCTTCAATATGGTGTGAAATCTCACATCTCAAACTATGAACTCTTATGTGTGAAGAGAAGTGGTTCTATGTTTTGATAAATGACTCCATATTGGTCTAGGGCACTATATTAGTGCAATAGATGTTAACCCTAGAGTTTGAGATCATTTGGAGATGGTCGAAAAAATGACCAGATTAGAAATGGGGCTGTTTGGGCTACCTTTGGGGCTCTTTTGTAGCTCATTTTGGAGAACCGCTTACTTGTTGGAGATGTTTACCCTAGCAAAAGGGAAGGATTGTTCACAAAACGAGCATAACAACTGAGAAATCAGGGTTGGTTCAAATTGTGAGAAATATTTCACACAATTTTGAATTTATTCAAATTCAAAACCAAATTCAAAATCAAATTCAAATTATTACACAAATTTCACGGCTCAAGTTTAATCTCAAATTTCACGCTCTCGATTTTCTCTTGTTCGTACCACCAGATTGTGTCGGCACACCAGACAAAACCCTCATGCTCTTGGTTTTCTTCGAGTCAGTCATACGAGGCCGAGGCCACACAAGTCGTTCTTCGTCTTCAGATGACACCTCTTCAGATGACAGATTCAGTTCTGGAACAGCTTCAGCGTCAGCTTCATTTTGCACCGCGGCATCAAGAACTGCATCAGATGGCACCACATCATCCAAAACTGAATCAGTTTGCACCACATCATCCAAAACTGAATTAGATGGCACCACATCATTCAGAACTGATTCAGATGGCACACTTATCTGTCTTCGGCCATTTTGTCTTGCCCTTCTTGTTGCCCAGAGATTGTCAACAACAATGGGCTCACTTCCAGCCTTTGCTCTGAAAAAATAAAACAGAGTATGAAAACAGAGTAGAATTGCAGTTGAATTTAAATAAATGATCAAATACTTCAACTTACTTTGGTTGTTGTGGACGAGGGTACCGACATTTGGATGATCCAGCTCGGTGACCAAGTACCTGACACTCCTTGCATCTATTTTTGGTACCTTTCTGAGGCCGTTTTGGTTTGTCATCTTTTTTCGCCCTCTTACTACAGCCGCCTTTCTCAAACCAGGCCTTGAATCTGCTCATTTTAGGCCTGCCAGCCTTTCTTTTGGCAAGGGGGGGACACATATCAAAATCAAAAGGCACTTCAGGCCACTGCGACTGATCTGTAAGTGCTGGTATTGGAGCTGCATACGCAGCCTTGAATCTTGCTACTGAATAATACTCATGCAGATAAGGGTGCATGTTTACCCTCGGTTTTCCAGCCAAGAAGAGTATGGCATGCTCACATGGTTTTCCAGTATGTTGCCACTCGAGGCAAGTGCATTCATGCAGTTCAGTGTCAACCACATGCCTTCTTCCAGTCTTGGTATCTCTCACTTCAGCTCCCCACAATGAAGAATTCTCAACTGCCAAATGTGTAAGATTTCTGCTCCTGTTAACCACCTGCTGTACCACTGCTGGAAGCTTATCCCCTTGCAAAGCATCACCTATTCTTCTTCTCAATTCCCACATCCGCATGATTATGATCCTGATTTGGTCAACCATGTCATGCACAGGCAAGTCTTTTAACTCTTTCACCTTGTTGTTAAAACTTTCTGCTAGATTGTTGTTGATATGATCACACTTGATGTCTGTATTAAATCCTGACCTATACCACAAAAGAGAATGGTATGCTTCCAGCCAGTGCTGAAACTCAGGATCTGCTGCAATAACCTTCGCAAGGTGATAAGCATGTGTCTGTTTCGAGTAAGATCTTGCTGCTGGCCACAGTCGCCCAAAATCTTCTCCTCTATGTTTCTTGATCACATTCATCCACATATGCCCGAAGCACTCCCTCTGCTCAGCATGTGGAAATACGGCCTTGACAGCATTTTCTAGCCCTTTACAAGCATCAGTGTGTATAGCCAAAGGTGTCACTGTCCCAATGGCTCTTTTCAACTGCATCATGAACCATGTCCATGAAATCTCTGTCTCTGATTGAAACAGGCCAATAGCAACAGGAAACATCCAGTTGTGTCCATCTAGAGCATTGCATGCTGCCAATTGACCATTCCACTTTCCAGTCAAAAAAGATGAGTCTATGCTCAAATATGGCCGACACCCTGCTTTGAAGCCATCGGTGCAAGGCTTCAAAGCCATAAAAAATTTGGAGAAAAATACCTTGCCATCAGGTGCAACCTCGGTATCTATCTCCACAATACTGCCAGGTGACCTCTTCTCCACCTCTGCCTTGAAACTATACAGCATCCTGAAGGTATTTGCCCAATCACCATATAGTTCTTTCATTGCCTTCTGTTTTGCCTTCCACACTGTGGTATATTTCAGCTTAATAGGGTACTGGGCTTCCATGTCTAATTTCAGTCTCTTTGCAGTAGTGTTTGGTGTTTTGGCTAAAATAGGAGTGATCTTTTGTGCAACCCAGGCCTGTGATGTCATGGTTGAGGGATTCTGTGAACTAGTAATACAAGTATGTTCATTGGGGATTTGATTAATTCTGATTGTACTGCCATCAGGTTGGCGTCTAGCAGAAATGTACCACTTGCAAGGTTGGGCACTGCCATCAAAGCCTTTGCACTTCGCATAAAATTTCTTTGTATCTGTCCACAGAGTCTTGCTGTCAAACTGCTTCTTCACTGCATAAGTCCTGTAACACATCCTAAACTCAGCCATGGTTGGAAAATACTTTCCTACTGCAATTACAGGGTTATCTTTGTCATATACATTTATCATCTCATCATCATTTTCATCATCTACATCATCAGCAGCTTCCTTCATCAACTCTGCATCCACAACTCCAGAACCAGCAGCCGCATTAGCCGCATCCCTCTTCTTCTTCTCCTTGTCTTTATCATCGACTGGAATTCCAAAAAGGTCTGCCATCTCAGTGTCATCCAAGGGTGCAATGACCAAATCAGTAAGCTCTTTCAGTTCTACTGAATTCCAGTCAACAACAGCCGGGCCCGTACCAGCCACCCCATTAGCAGCACCATCACGGGCTGGGTCTTGTGCATCATCTGCTAACACTGTCAATTCGGTTACAATGGGCATTATCTGTCTAGCTGCAGCCCACTCATCATCTGCAATCTGCATAGCCAACTTTGATGCCACATATCCTACTCTTGAATCTGATTTCAGATCAACCAGCTCGGCAAGAAGTGTAGCACGTTTCTTTTCAAAGCCCTCTTGTTTATCGATTTCATCAACAACGGCTTCGCCATCCTCCATTCTCACATACTCTCCCTTCCAATCTTCGTACCGTAGCAATGCCACTTCTTGCTCTGGACCCCAAGGAATACTCTCCCCTATTTTCTCCACAATATCTCTCACCGCTTTCTCTTCTTGGTTCACTAGTTCTTGTGGATCGATGTCGTAAAATGAAAGCTCCAAACTAACTAATGTGTCGTGATCTATGGTCCTCACGCTACCATCAGCTAGCTTCGCCTGAGATAGCATAAATTTGACACCCAATTCGAAACTTTTTCGGGCATCTCCCCTGTTTTGACAACGACGCGGGAATGTGACGACAGTAGAATTTGATGACTTGGAAGTGAACGAGCTCAAATCGAAAGCGGAATGTGCACGAGAGTGATGAATTACCTCGAATTTGACTGTGCCGGCTCCGCGGAGCTCGCCATCTACCTCCTTCTTCCGGGCTGCTTCCCCCGCCTCCAATACGCCTGGCCGCGAGCAAAAACGGCAGGGAATGTGTCAGATTTGGGGCAGAATTACGAAGGGAAGGCCACGCGGGTTCGATTTGACTCACCCCAGATGCCGGCGACAACGAATTCGACGCCCAGGAGTGGATAGCTCCGCCGCCGGAGAGGGAGCAGGGCGCCCACTGTCGGGGTTCAGATGGCGCGGTAGGGCAAGGTCGGTCTGTGCGGTCGCTCGAACCGGTTGAGTTGACCGGGTACAAGTTAGTGGGTCCCACGTCCGCTAAACCCTCCTTACCTAGCACAAGTAAGTGACACGGCCGTTTCATCACAATGGGTGGGTCGTGGCTATTTTGCTGCTCTCAAGCGTCGTACCCTAGCTATTATCTCCAACTATGTCGCATCGCAGCCAATTCCCTGAAAAAACGTAGTACCTGAGCTATTGGCCCGCTATTGTGGCGACGAGCCGACGACAAAACAACCATCGAGCCAGGACGACCCTGACATGACCAGATCGGAAAACATGTAGCCGCAGGATGGAGATGGAAGAAAACTGCCGTGGCAGAATAAGAAGACGCGGGTGACACCCTACGCGGGCCTCCACCGTCCGACAACCTCTTCTAGCGGTGACGGGGTGAAGGACATAATGGGTGTGTGGACCCTTTTTGATGGCGGCGCCGGCGCCTCCGGAATCGCACGACAGTGACCTAGGAGGCTGGCTGGCTAGCTAGCTAGGGTCTAGGTTCAACTTGGCTAGTCTATTTATATCTAATAAGGACCAAATATATCTTTTTCCCGATCATGTGATAGAAGGAAAATTTGTCGCACAAATCCTAAATCAAACACTTATGTTGCTAGCTAGCGATGAAAACCAAAATAAAAGCCTTTTGAGAGTAAGTGGCATCACAACACCAGAGGAGATCTTAACTAGAGTAGAAGTAGATCTTTTTCTTCTACAATCAATTACAACAATCATGTAAAATTAGGTACATGTACTAAGCACAATGTTGATGCTTGTCCAACCCGGTAATTAAAATGTAACAGCACTACATGACGAGAAATTGTAACATAACCTAAGTGCACAACTTGTAGCGAATATGAATGTGGCAAGTTCTCTAAACTTTGGTGAGTTTGATGTTTGTCTTGCCCAAGTTCCGCCAAAGGCCCATAAGGAGTTCAAACAACTCATCGATGTCGTCATCTTTGCTATGCTTGATTTCAATCAGCTCCAAATGATCACACTTGAAGGACATAAGATTCTGGTTTTCCAGAGCTACATGTCGCCACTTGGCCCTTGCACTAGTAGAAAAACCATCTTTGGTCCAGGGCCGCTCCAGCCATTGGTCCCGGTTCAGTGAAAAACCGGGACCAGTGCCTGGCACTGGTCCCGGTTTGAGCTGCCAGGGGCCCGTGGACCATTGGTCCCGGTTCGGTTGGGTGCATTGGTCCCGGTTCTTGGCATGAACCGGGACCAAAGCTCCAGAGCCGGACACGTGGCTGCCGCGGAGCTTTGGTCCCGGTTCGTGCCAAGAACCGGGACCAATACCCCTCCCTGCCTATAAATAACCCCCACCCCCTCTCTTCTCTCCTCTGTTTTTTTTCTGGTTGGATTGGTGGGAAGTGGGTGCTAGTTTTTTTTTCCTTTGCCACGCACAAGATGTGTTCGATGAAATGCCCGAGCCACACTTAAGTTCACACAAGATGATATCCTCGGCCGAGGTTAGCAACTTATCCTTTTCATCTGTAATTGATACAGAAATATTGCACGTGTCGATGTACGGTGGTCATTTCACTATTCAAGATGTTATTGTAATGGTATTTGATAAACTTAATTATATATATGATGCAGATGGATGCACGGATGCGATGGATGTACGGCGAACGACGCAGTTCCGAGTTTATTGCAGGCCTGCATAAATTTCTCGATGTGGCTGAGGCAAACAAAGTGAATAATTTTATGCCTTGTCCATGTGAGAAGTGTCGGAACGTCAGGGAGTACTCTGACCCGAGAACCATTCAAGACCACGTGATTCGGAAAGGTTTCATGCCCAGCTATAATTGTTGGACCAAGCACGGAGAAAGAGGGGTTACGATGGAAGACAATGAAGAAGAGGAGGATGATGACAACTATCCTATGTTCCCTGAGGAATGCGGTGATACTGTAATGGAAGACGTTGAAGAAGAAAGAGGTGAACATCGGGCATCAGATGAGCCCGCTGATGGTCTTGGTGGGGTCATTTCTGATGCAAAGCGAGAATGCGATACAGAAAAGGAGAAGCTAAAGTTGGAGGCCATGCTTGAGGATCACAAAAAGTTGCTGTACCCAAACTGCGAAGATGGCAGCACAAAGCTCGGTACCACACTGGAACTGCTGAAATGGAAGGCAGAGACTGGTTGTTCTGACAAGGGATTTGAGAAGTTACTGAAAATAATGAAGCCGAAGCTTCCAAAGGATAACGAATTGCCCGAGACTACATACGAAGCAAAGAAGGCTATCTGCCCTCTAGGATTAGATGTGCAGAAGATACATGCATGCATTAATGACTGCATCCTGTACCGCGGTGAGTACGAGAATATGGATAAATGCCCGGTATGCAATGCACTGCGGTACAAGATCAGACAAGATGACCCTGGTGATGTTGAGGCGATGACGAGCCCCCCCGGAAGAGGGTTCCTGCTAAGGTGATGTGGTATGCTCCTATAATACCACGGTTGAAACGTCTGTTCAGAAACAAAGAGCATGCCAGGTTGTTGCGATGGCACAAAGAAGAGCGTAAGAAAGACGGGAAGTTGAGACACCCCGCCGATGGGTCCCAGTGGAGAAAAATCGACAGAGAGTTCCCGACATTTTCAGATGACGCAAGGAACTTAAGATTTGGTCTAAGTACAGATGGCTTTAATCCTTTTGGGGAGCAGAGCTCCAGTCATAGCACTTGGCCCGTGACTCTATGTATCTACAACCTTCCTCCTTGGTTGTGCATGAAGCGGAAGTTCATTATGATGCCAGTGCTCATCCAAGGCCCGAAGCAACCCGGCAACGACATTGATGTGTACCTAAGGCCATTAGTTGATGAACTTTTGCAGTTGTGGTCCGAACCAGGTGTACGTGTGTGGGATGAGCACAAACAACAGGAATTTGACCTACGAGCGTTGCTGTTCGTAACCATCAATGATTGGCCTGCTCTTAGTAACATTTCAGGACAGTCAAACAAGGGATACAATGCATGCACGCACTGTTTAGATAAGACTGAAAGTATACATTTGGGAAACAAGAATGTGTACCTGGGGCATCGTCGATTTCTTCCGAACAGTCATGCCGTAAGAAAGCCCGGCAAGCATTTCAACGGTGAGGCAGATCGCCGGAAGAAGCCTAACCTCCCTGATGGTGATGTTATATATGACATGGTCAAGGATTTAGAAGTAATCTTTGGAAAGGGTCCTGGCAGTCTATCTGTTCCGAATGACGCTGACAACCACGTACCCATATGGAAGAAGTGCTCTATATTCTGGGAGCTACCCTATTGGAAAGTCCTAGAGGTCCGGTCTTCAATCGACGTGATGCACGTGACGAAGAATCTTTGCGTGAACCTGCTAGGCTTCCTGGGCGTGTATGGGAAGACAAAAGATACACCGGAAGCACGGGCAGACCAGCAACGTATGAAAGACCCATACAACAAGCAGACGGATAAAGGGCGTCAATACTTAAGCAGCTACGCTCTTACCAAAGCAGAGAAGGAAATCTTTTTTGAATGCCTGAGCAGTATCAAGGTCCCGGCTGGCTTCTCGTCAAATATAAAGGGAATAATAAATATGGCAGAGAAAAAATTCCAGAACCTGAAGTCTCATGATTGCCACGTGATTATGACGCAGTTGCTTCCGGTTGCATTGAGGGGGCTTCTACCGGAAAATGTTCGAGTACCCATTGTGAAGCTATGTGCATTCCTCAATGCAATATCTCAGAAGGTCATCGATCCAGTAACTCTACCAAGTTTACAGAAGGCTGTGGTCCAATGTCTTGTCAGCTTCGAGTTGGTGTTCCCCCCATCATTCTTCAATATTATGACGCATCTCCTGGTTCACCTAGTCGACGAGATTGCCATTCTCGGTCCTGTATTTCTACACAATATGTTCCCCTTCGAGAGGTTCATGGGAGTCTTGAAGAAATATGTTCATAACCGTGCTAGGCCAGAAGGAAGCATCTCAAGGGGCTATGGAACAGAAGAGGTCATTGAGTTCTGTGTTGACTTTATTCCTGACCTTAAGCCGATTGGTGTTCCTGAATCGCGGCATGAGGGGAGACTGAGTGGAAAAGGCACGCTAGGAAAGAAAGCACTGATATGTAGGGACGGGCATTCTTTAACTCAAGCACACTACACAGTTCTACAAAGTTCCACCTTCGTGGCTCCGTATATCGAGGAACACAAGAATTATGTACGCTCCAAGAACCCGGGGAAGGATGACTCCTGGATTAAAGAAAAACACATGGAGACCTTCGGCAGTTGGTTGCGATTACAGCTCATGAATGACACCACTGTCGGAGATCAGCTCTACTTGTTGGCCGCGTCACCATCTTCGACTGTATTGAATTTCCAAGGGTACGAGATAAATGGGAATACATTTTACACGATCGCCCAAGATAAAAAGAGCACCAACCAGAACAGTGGTGTCCGCTTTGATGCAACAAACGACGATGGGCAAAAGGACACATACTATGGTCGCATAGAGGAGATATGGGAACTTGACTATGGACCTACTTTTAAGGTCCCTTTGTTTCGGTGCAGTTGGGTCAACATGAATGGAGAAGGGATAAAGGTAGACCAGCTGTACGGGATGACAACAGTGGATCTCAAGAATCTTGGTTGTTACAAGAACGAACCATTCGTCCTAGCCAATGATGTGGCTCAGGTTTTCTATGTGAAGGACATGTCCTCCAGACCGAAAAAAAGAAAAAAACAAGCAAACGAATACATCAGACGATGAGCCAAAGCGTCACGTAGTTCTTTCAGGGAAAAGAAACATCGTGGGAGTCGAGGACAAGACAGACATGTCAGCAGATTATGATAAGTTTGATGAAATTCCGCCCTTCACAGTGAGAACTGACCCAAGCATCCCGTTAAATAATGAAGATGCTCCATGGTTACGGCTGAAGCGATCATAGGCCAGGGACATACGCGAAGAAGGGTTCATGGCTTTTATGTAAATCAATGTAATGTATTAAACCTTTATGTGATGTGTAGTAATGTATTAGCACCGTAGGGCTGTATGACGGGAATCCGAATGCTTTGTATACTGCAAATCATCGCGTGGTCGTGAGCAGCAAATCGACCTTCGATCCACAGCGGCAAGACGTCTCTGATGATCTACGACCGTCCCAAAAAGTGTTGGGAATGTCGCAGATCATCAGAGCGCCTTGCCGCTGCTTGGATCGGACCGAGGGGCATGGCTACCACTTCCACCACCACCACCACTCCCACCTCCTCGGCAAATCATCATTGCGTCACCCTAATCCAGTGGCTGGATTCAACCTACCTGAGGGCTTGTGTTTCCAACAGCGTCGTTGTGTTGTCATTGTTCACCGTCCTACAGGAGGTGGCTCCAATGGCTGGCCGGTGAACAAGGACGAACACAATAATGCCAGGGAACATGCCAGCAGGTAGGCTAAATCCAGCCATTGGATTCGGTGGCGAAGGTAGACGCTCGTTGTGTGCCGTTCGCTGCAGGGACGCCGCTATTTATAGGCGATTAGAAAGTGTACCTGTGGATGAGGTGGGAGTGGTGGTGGTGGTGGGAGTGCTGATCCAACAGCTCACAAGCCCTCAAAAGAAACACACCCCTGATCCAACGGCTCACAAGCCCTCAAAGAAACACACCCCTGATCCAACGTCTCACAAGCGCATGAAAGAAACACACGATCCGTGTGCTTCTTTAGTCCCGGTTGGTAACACCAACCGGGTCATGTGGCTCACGAAGTGGTCGTGATACTGCTGATCCAACAGCTCACAATCCCTCAAAAGACACACCCCTGATCCAACGGCTCACAAGCGCTTGAAAGAAACACACGATCCGTGTGCTTCTTTAGTCCCGGTTGGTGACACCAACCGGGACTAAAGACGGGCTTTGCGGTCACGACACGTGTCCTCCCCAGCGCTTCCCTGGGCACGTGTCCTCCCCCAGCGCTGCCCTGGAGGTCTTTATATATTGTCGCCGACGGGGTAAACCCTAATCCACCATTCCTAGCCACGAACGCATCGTCTCCACGAGATGGATCCGCCACGCCCGCCGCAGCGCCTTCTGGACGAGGTCGAGCGTGCTCGGAAGAGCGCGCTTGGGCGCAACCGCGGGAGTCTATCCCGCCGTATGCCCACGAGCCCGGCGTGGAGAGGAATGCCCAGCTACCGGCCTCCTGCTCCACCAGGTGCCGCCGCACCTCCACCTGGCGCCGCTGCACCTCCACCAGGCGCCGCCGCTCCTCCCGCGGAGGAGGAGGAGGACGACGACTTCGACTGGAGCGACGACGGGGAAGAAGGTTGTGGGTTGCAGATACAGGAGGCCATGGAAGCCTCCTTCCAGTCTGTCCGCACTACCCTGTCTAGCGAGCCAAGACTTCCTACCATCAAGGCGAAGGAGGCTTCCGATCTGGATTGGGCGCTGAAAGACTCATCCTCTATGGATCTTGCCCTCCGCCGCAAACGTGCGCGCGAGAACCGGGCGGCCGCCCACGGGGCTGGCTCCTCCCGCCGTTCCCCTAATCCTACGGCATTCGAGCCAGCAAGTCCGTTTATGTAGAATAATGTTGGTGATGTTGGATCAGGGGTGTGTTTCTTTCAAGCGCTTGTGAGACGTTGTATCATGTGTAATAATGTATTAAACCTTTTATGTAATGCATTAAGATAAATGAATTAATAATTTTTATCTGCTTTCTTCTGCATTTTACAACACCAAACATTCATCTTACAAATATAGGTTTACTGAAATTGTTCTGCATTTACTTCTGCTTACGGATTATTTGTCGAATTTCGACTTACGGATTTAAAGAGATGAATTTATCCATATTAAATTGAAAATGACAATAATAATGTAAAATTGATTTTGGATTATTTATACAAATTCAAACACTTTTCACGTTGAAAGTTTTGTCAATTCAAAATATGCAATAAAGTTAATATATTTTTAATTGAAAATGGCAAAATGGTTAATAGTTTGTATAGTTAGAATAATTATTTCAGAAAACAGAAAATGGTTTTGGATTATTTATTCAAATTTAAACACTTTTCATATTGAAAGTCTTTTCAGATTCAAAACCATTTGAAATTCATATTCAAACACCTAAATAAGAAAAAAAAGGCGGGAACAACATTTCAGAACTGAAAAGTTCGAAATAATTTTGAAAAAGGACTCTTTGGTCCCGGTTGCTGGCAAGAACTGGGACCAAAGAGTCCATGGGCGCGCCACTGGATCTGGCATTAAATGACCCACTCTTTGGTCCCGGTTGCTGGCAAGAACCGGGACCAAAGAGGCATTGGTCCCGGTTCTTTCCAGCAACCGGGACCAATGACCCCCTGCTACTTAACCGCTTCCCCTTCTCCTTCCCCGATTCATTCGCAGAAAATGCCTAAGTCCCCGGAGAAGCGACGGAGCGAAATTGCGCCGTCAGGCTGCCCGACCTCGCCGTCGACGCTCCCTCGACGCCGGCACCCTCGACGCCCGCGCCGCCGCGCCCTCGACGCCCGTGCTCTCTATCTCTCTCCCGGTGAAACCCTAGCCGCACGGCCGCCGCGCCACCGCAGTTCGAGCTTGATTCCGGCCGTCTTCGACCTCGCCTCGCCGACCATCTCTACAGCTTCCTGGTGAGCTCGCGGTCCTCGTGGACCTTCTCTCCCTCTCTATTGCGCTCTGTTTCGTCCTCGCGTCGATGTCCGCCGCCGTCCGCCGCAAACCGTCGTCGCCGGTGGTGCTCCGGCGACCATTTGGTCACGGTGCCGCCCACGAACGACTCCCCATGCACGTGCGCGTGC
Source organism: Poa pratensis (assembly GCA_947311845.1). NCBI lineage: Eukaryota > Viridiplantae > Streptophyta > Magnoliopsida > Poales > Poaceae > Poa > Poa pratensis. The sequence goes on along the minus strand of CAMZMU010000106.1, from coordinate 24,591,608 downwards.
AACACGCCCAGTCGCGCGTGCCCGCTCGCCCTCCTCCGGCGAGACTCGCCGGAGCAGAGCCGCCGTGGGTGCTCCTGTGTCTTTGACATGTGGGCCCCGGCTGTCAGCCTTTTATTCTTTTCCTAAAATGAGTTTGGAAATTATTAAATCTCTGACAGGTGGGACCCAGCTTAATTAATAAATGCCAGAAAATGATTTAAACTTGTAAAATCAATATCTTTTAATCTGTTTATCAGAAAAATATGAATAATATATCAAAATGCACAGAAAAATAAATGCTAGCTATTTATGTCAAAATACAAACATTTTGGAACATTTCAATTTGGTGAATATTTGGAAATAACTTCAATGCATTTCCTTTAGTTATGGAGCTAATTTAAATAAGTGTTTATATTTGAAATTTGACTTCTATTAACATCTAAAATATGTTTTAGAGCTCCATGTTAATGCATTAAATTGGTCATGCATGATTGAACAATGTTAAATTAGAAGAACTAAAATACCTTCTTATATTAAATATGGAATTTGTGGAAATGATTTTATTAGTCATTGCAATTCCATTTAAATTGACCTACATGACCTAGGATGCATTTCAATATCTTTAATTGGTCATATCATACATATTGTTTGCAGTGCATCGACGTCGTATGTTGATTGCTCTTTTCCTTTTACGGGTTTACGATACGAGTTTACGGGTTTACGATACGAGTTTACGGGTTTATGATATTGTAGATGTATCTTGACATATGGAACAAGTTACCCAACTAAAGTTTTGTGCATTGTTCTTAATTTGCAGAAACTATGGAACGAGACGAAGATCAGGAAAATATCCTCCAGGATATAATCCGCGGGCCGGAAGATATTGTCGATGTCACCACGGAGTTTTTGAACAACTCCGGTGAGGGAGATGAGTCTCTCAACCGAAGAGACGGCTCCGGTGAGGTAGAACCCGACGGCCGGGGTGAGGGAGAAGTCAGCGAGGGAGAAGCCGACGAGGGAGAAGCCGAAGGCTCCGGTGGAACATTAAATGTTGCAAACTCCGGCGAGGTGCATATACATATATTAATGAAGCCGAAGATTGTATTAATTAAGCCTCTGCTGTCTATATACATATATTAACGCTCTTTCTTCTTTTAGCCCTCCGGATCGAGCAAATCTTCTGTAAGGACAAAACGAGGCCCAGCCAAAAAGTTGGGCGACCAAGAAAGGTACACGATCGAAAGAGTCGCTGAAGACGGCACACCGACTGCTCCCCCTGGTGTTAAAAATAAAATGGTAAAGCAATGCGGAGTTCTTGTTAGGGACTTCATCCCGATCACCGTTCGAGAATGGCATCGGCCAAAGGAGAAAGGACAGCTATATGTCAGCGATGAGGGCAAAGAAAGACTTTGGAGAAAGCTCATGGTTAATTTCACCCTGCCGGCGCCAGAGGTGGATTCAGATGAGGAGGATCCAGATGAGGCAGAAAAGATTGCCCGGAAAATCATGGAGCAAAAAGTCAAGGACTGGGCACTTAAGAAGATGGCCGAGCTATTCAAGAACTGGAAGAAAAGATTGAACAAACTGTTTGTCAAGAAAAATAAGACTCCAGACTTCGATAAAGGGTATGAGAAGATAAAGGACTACTGGGAAGAATTTGTGGCGTACAAGAAATCAGAGGAAGCTCTGGAAAAGTCTGCAAAAAATGCGGCAAATGCTGCTCTAAAGATGTACCACCATACTATGGGGCCTGGTGGCTACGCTGGTAGCATGCCTAAGTGGGAGAAACTTGAGGCGGACCTGCTGGCTAATGGGATCACTCCAGAGCCACTCAAGTGGATCGAACGGGCAAGAAATTGGTTTTACGGGCATGGGGGCACGTTGGACGCAGAAGGGAAGTGCATATATAACAGAAGACACAAAGATAATCCCCTACTACCCATCCAAGAAATTAGAAATGCAGTAAAGGATGTTGAAGAGGGACGGTTCATTCCCGATAGAGAGGATGACGAGCTCACACGCGCCCTTGGGAATAAGGAACACGACGGACGGTTACGAGGCGTACCTGGCTCCAAGCCCAAGACAATTGCGATTCCCGAGCACAGGAAGAAATTTCCTGATAGAAGCCATCAGAGGAGAAAGGAAAGGGAGGCAATGGAAGCACGCGCTGCTGCAGACCGGCTGCGTAATATAGAAGTAGAATTAAAGCTGCAGAAGGAACAAATTGCCGTGCTTAGCCAGCAAGGTACTAGCGGCCAATCTCAACGGCACATGGTAGAAGCTGCATGCGATGGTACCGGTGGCCCATCGAATCGGAAAAGCAGCGTGGCTTCCACGGAGCTCCAGGATGGTAATGATGATGCAGTGGCTCCACTTCGTCGCTACCCAGTGGATGATATCACGGAGAGCACACCTTGTGAGATGCATGTGAAAGTTTTTAACTTAACCGTGAAGGTGGCGGTCGGCTATGTCGTACCAATTGGACCTAATCCAACTTACCATTTCTCTCCGGTTCCAAATGGCTACGCTGTTGTCGCGGTGGATGAAGTGATGAAAGATTATGAGGAGCTGAAGCTGCAACACCCTGCAGGTGAAGATGGGGAGGTGCTTGAACTTGGAGAAGCCAAGAAAGCGACCATTCTATGGCCAAAGGAATTCATCGTGCTTCCGAACTGGCAGCCAAGGCCATCGACTCCTCACCAGTCTCCAGCGCAACAGTCCTCTTCACCGCCTCAGCATTCTCCAGCGCAACAGTCCTCTTCACCGCCTCACCAGTCTCCAGCGCAGCCGTCTCCGCCGCCGCGTCAGCCGTTTCCGCCCACCGCTCGTACTATGAGGGGTAAGCGATCACCGAAACGTAAAAGGTCGCCCCTCCCAACAGTACCTCATAAGAATCTTCCCATTAGACCTTATGACAGGACTGTAGCGGAAAACGCCGCGGAGGTGGCTGCCTACAATAAGGCTTTTTTTGCACCAAAAAAGCCCGAGCAGAAGCCGGTATACGATGAAAAATCCAAAAAGTGGAGAAAGTCCTTCCTTGAGCAGCCATCCCAGATATCGATGAATCTGCCATCTGACTATGGTCGTGAACTTACTAAGCTAGCACGTGCCCAGTCTGAGCAGAACAAGGGAAGAAGTGCAAAAAGCGGGAAACAAATTGCCCAGCTCGGACAGCAGAAAAATCAATCGGTCCCCCCGCTCATAGTGTGTTCCGATGTCGACAAGGACTTCAGAGTCGCTATGGATAAGGACCTGGAATTATTGGACCCCAGAGCCATAGCTGCTGCTAAAGAACTTGGTGTCACTGTATCGCAGGCCAAGGAACAGGCTACCGCCTTGGGTATGAGCCTTGGTCAACTTTTAGGCTATGAATATGCGCCAATGTTAGAGATGGCACGGAAATATGTCCAAGGGGAGCCTATGGTCAGTAATGAGGAGCTGACGGGTCTATCAACACATATGCGAAATCTGCATACCTGGTACCTGGTGCACACATCAAAGAAGGACGCGAAAGAGTGGTTTCCGCTGGACGTTAGAGTGGAGCATTTCTTCAAACGTTACATTATACAGGTTCAACTGACTGAACTGTTCCAGTTATTCCAAAAGCGCGCCCTCGACAAATCTATCCTCTCTTGCTATTGTCTGTAAGTGATTTATTTTCGTAATTAAGTCTCTAGCTCAGCTCGTTCATTGCCTGTATTATATTATCCTGACTATATATATATCCTTTTGTACGCTATTATGCAGAATGAAGATGCTGGAATGCAAAAGATCTAAAGTTTTTGAGGTTGGGTTCGTTGACCCATATATCGTGAATTCACATACGTTAGTCAATCACCCCAAAGACGTGGAGCATGACCTGACCACCTTTTTAACCATGCAACATTTCTGTACGGAAATACTATTTCCTTACAACTTCAGGTGAGTGTTTCTGTCTTGTACATATTTTTATTTGGCTTTCTCGATGTTAAGTGTAATTGATGAGCTATGCATGTCTGCTTTATGTAAACGTCCGCAGGTTCCACTGGATTCTGCTAAGCATTCAACCTGACAAGTCCACAGTTGAAGTCCACGACTCATTAAGTTGGGACCAAGCGTTGTGGTCCGACATGAAAGAAATGCTCAACAAGTAATTTCAATCATTATCGCATTATATCGCCCTCTTTCGTTCGTTCCCTGATGTCAAGTAATTAATAACTCCTTTGTTCATTTTCTTTGCCAAAGCAGGTGTTGGACAATTTTCAAACAGAAGGTAGAAGGTCCATTCAAAGATGAGCTAACTTATAAAACGGTGGAAAGTCCGCAGCAGCCACCGGGGAGTAATTTATGTGGATTCTACGTTTGCGAGTTCATTCGCGAGTTGACCACTGAGCGGAGAACAACTGCTTTCAGCAAAATGCGGGAGAAGATCGACCCAGAACTGCGCGTAGGAGCAATTCAAGAGGAATTGGCGGGATTTCTGCTTAGGGAGGTCATCGATGAAAGGGGAGAACATTATGCTTCGGACGATGAACTACATATGCCTTGATGGCTTGATCTATCTCCATGTAATTAAATAGTTGTATTCTCGCAAGAGATCGAATATTAATTATATATGCATCAACATGTACTGTGTATATAGTAGAGCGTATAATATGCGTACGGAAACGATGGAGAGCACGTCGGCGATGCGAAGAAGGGGGAGACGACGGAGGCACCGGCGAGAGGGAGAGGGGGCACCGGCGAGAGGGAGAGGAGGCACCGGCGAGAAGGAGAGGGGGCACCGGCGAGGGGGCACCGGCGAGAAGGAGAGGGGGCACCGGCGAGAGGGGGCACCGGCGAGAGGGAGAGGGGGCACCGGCGAGAGGGAGACCCTAAACCCTAAATACCAAAAAAAAAAATCACTCATTGGTCCCGGTTCGTAACAAGAACCGGGACCAATGAGTCTCTCCCCACGCCCAGCCAGAACTGGCCACGTGGCCACCATTGGTCCCGGTTCGTGGCCCAACGGGACTAGCATTAGTCCCGATTGGCCAGTCCCGGTTGGGCAACCGGGACTGATGGCCCAACCGAACCGGGACCATAGGCCCATTTTCTACCAGTGTTGAAGTCCTCCTCTTTGAGCGGTATGAAAACTTTAGACAGAATAAAACAATTCAAAAAGATGTGTGATGAAACTAAATGATAAAATATTATATTTAATGCGGAACATAGTAGGAGTACCTTACAATCCTGGAAAGTAAGTTTTTTCAAGCCAGGTACGCTTTGCAGAAAGCGATCCAATGCTTGAATGTTTGTCTTCCATTTGATAATGCATTTGCTGATTACCAAGGTTCTCACATTTTGGAGCTTTGGGACTTTATCTGACGCCCATTTCATATTTTCCTAAAAATACACAAAAGTATTATATTATTAATAATCACAAACAAGCATTCATAAAGGGCGATTTGAAATATCCCACGTTTCAATATATGTCTCATTTTTATCAATAGATTGAACTAAATATATTTCTATCAATGTTTTAATTTTGAAATACAATATATAATGTAATGCACACACCAAATAATGTAATGTAATGCCACGACCATCCAAAACTGAAAGAGAGACTTAATTACCATGGTTGCACCAAACAATTCTAGATGCATTACGTTAAATACGCTGCATAACTTCTCCCAAAAGTTGGCATTCGTCTCGCCCAATAATGTACACACACGTACTGATGCCTTGACAAACGAAGATGTGTTTGCGGTTACATAGATACCACCTGGACAAGAGATTGTCGAGAAAGTAGTACGAAGAGAAGTTAGCCTTGGAGCTGTAACCACCATTCCCTCCCACGCCGAACAATCAGCAAGTGTGAGGTGGCGTAGGCTTCTGGAGAAAATCTGGCCAGAGTGATATGCACAATTGGTGAGACTCAACTCTTCAAGCACAGGGCACCCGGAATGGAGCTGCTCTGCAAAGGTTCCGTCCAAACGCACACCGTGAAGAAGTAGTGTTGTGAGTCGAGATGAACTCAAATCAGGGAGGAACCAGCTCCCCAACTATTGAAGTCCACATGGATGTCGATCAAGGCAGGGCTGCATTGGACGCCACTTGTGACCCATCTAAAGCATGCGTCCATGGCCTGCCTATCATCGGAATCTAGTGCTGAGACATGTATCCGGAGCTTCTCCAAGGACCGGGCGTCGTTGAGCAGCAAGAGGTTGTTGCTGAACTCCTCGAACGGCTGCCATTCCTTCTTGCATGTTTTTATTTGCCCAGATTGTGTTTTGCAGCAATTTTGATCTTGGCAGCGATCTCCACGGCGGAATAACGTCAGGTCGATGTCGATGCACGGCACGGAGCGCCAGAGATGCTTCCACCTCCGCGAGAGCACGCTTGTATTGACCACCTGCCGGGACTCGAGGAATGAGAGGACGCTGTGGATGAGGCTGTCAGGCAGATCGCTAAGCCGGTCATCTTCGGTGATGCGGATCCGCTTGCTGGACGGCTCCATGTATGTATTTCCGCTAAGGTTATCTACGGCGTCGCTTTGTGGAGAGGGTTTACGGCGGCATGAATCCTGTTGCTGGTCTGATCTCTGGGGAATTTGGAGAGCTGAACGAATCGAAGCGTTTTGGTTATCTATATAGAGAGGTCTGCCGTCCGTGGTCGCGTGTTGGTGTTCGTGTCGGCCTCGACCATATCCATGCATGGCCGCGACTATCCGTATGTGGATGCTTTAATTCGTAAGGAAAACAGTACTCGGGTACAGTGCTTTTTTTTTTTTTCTCCAAATTTTTTTTTCTCAAAAAAATATACAAAAATTACATACACGAACGTATGCGCGTCGACGGGTAGACTCCATTCCCGTGAACGGTTCCCAGTTTTGTCGACTTCACCTTCTCAATTTTGGATCCAAACTCGCACAAACATTTGATGAATTTTGTCCAATTTTTTTGCAGAAAAGTCCCCGTGTTTCCAACAAAATATATACACGAAATATATGCGCGTCGTCGGGTAGGCTCCATCCCCGTGATCGGTTTCGAGTTCTGTCGACTCCAACTCCTCAATTTTGGATCCAAATTCGCACAAACATTTGACGCATTTTGTCCAATTTTTTGCAGAAAAGTCCCCACGTTTCCAACAAATTATATACACGAAATATATGCGTGCCGACGGGTAGACTCCATCCCCGTGAACGGTTTCGAGTTTTGTCGACTATAACTCCTCAATTTTGGATCCAAATTCGCACAAACATTTCACGAATTTTGTCCAATTTTTTTCAAAAAAGTCCCGTGTTTCCAACAAATTATATACACGAAACATATGCGCGTCGACGGGTAGGCTCCATCCAATTTTTTGCAGAAAAAACCCCGCGTTTCCAACAAATTATATACACGAAAGATATACGCGTCGATGGGTAGGCTCCATCCCCGTAAACGGTTTCCAGTTCGGTCGACTCTAACTCCTCAATTTTGGATTCAAATTCGCACAAACATTCGACGAATTTTGTCCAATTTTTTGCAGGAAAGCCCCCGATTTTCCCAAAAATTATATACACGAAACATATGCGCGTCGACGAGTAGATTCCATCTCCGTGATCCGTTTCGAGTTTGGTCGACTCTAGCTTCTCAATTTTGGATCCAAATTCACGCAAACATTTCACGAATTTCGTCAAATTCGAATTTGCATCAACATTTATTATGTCATTATAACAAAATATTTCATACATAAAATTTCTTTTAAAGGGTGCGGCGTGTCGCCGCGCCGAATTCAACTAGTTACTATATGAAAGATGCGCGATTCCTCGGCACCGCATCGTTCGAGCACTGTTGCGACCAACATTACGCACTGTTCACTGCTACAGTGTTGATGTCGGGGCGCTCCGCTCTCATTCGTCACAAGTTGGCCTTCATCAGTATAGAATTTGGATCATCATAAAACAACACTCCACCTTGAGACAAATTCCATCTTGTAGCATGAACGAGAACTTCACCCTGAAACAACAAAGAAAACACCTTCGGCGCCAAATAGCCTCTTGGGCTAGACAGTGATACCAACTAAGCCGAGCATAGCTCGAACTTAGTAACAGGAACTGGCTTTGTCATCATATCAGCAGGATTATCATGAGTACTTATCTTGCATACCTTCAACTTACCTTTGCAACAACATCACGCACATAATGGTATTTGACGTCAATGTGCTTTGTTCTCTCATGGAACATCTGATCCTTAGTAAGGTAAATAGCACTCTGACTATCACAAAACAGGTTAATGCAAGTATCATCTCCACAAAGCTCAGCAAACAAACCTTTCAGCCAAACCGATTCTTTACATGCTTCAGCAATAGCCATGTACTCTGCTTCAGTGGTAGACTGGGCAACAACGGATTGCAACGTTGCCCTCCAACTCACGGCACAACCACCAAGCGTGAACACATAACCTGTGAGGGATCTCCTCTTATCCAAATCGGCAGCAAAATCTGAATCCACATAGCCTACGAGTCCCTCATCAGTCTTGCCGAACTTGAGGCAAGCATTGGATGTGCCACGAAGGTACCTGAAAATCCACTGAACAGCCTTCCAATGTTCTTTACCAGGATTAGCCATATATCTACTAACCAAACTCATAGCATATGATAAATCTGGACGTGAGCAAACCATGGCATACATTAAAGAACCAACAGCACTAGAATATGGAACTCTAGACATGTACTCAAAATCCTCATCCGTACTAGGACATTGTTCAGCTGACAATTTAAAGTGAGGAGCAATAGGAGTACTAACAGACTTTGCATCATGCATGTTAAAACGATGAAGAACTTTCTTAATGTAATTTTGCTGACTAAAAAACAAACCAGAATTTCTGTCACGGGTAATCTCCATACCTAGAATTTTCTTAGCAGCACCAAGATCCTTCATCTCAAACTCGCTACTCAACTGTGACTTGAGAGCAGCGATATCTTTCTTGCTCTTGGCAGCAATCAACATATCATCAACATATAATAACAGGTATATAGGTGATCCATTAACAAACTTAATGTACACACAGCTATCAAATTCAGACCTCTTAAAGCCATGTGACAACATAAAAGAATCAAACCTTTTATACCACTGACGAGGAGATTGTTTCAAACCGTATAAGGACCTTTTCAACTTACACACAAGATCCTCCTTACCAGGCACTATGAACCCTTCTGGCTGGTCCATGTATATCTCCTCCTCCAACTCTCCATGCAGAAACGCAGTCTTTACATCTAACTGCTCAAGCTCAAGATCACGCATAGCAACAATACCAAAGAATGTACGAATTGAACTATGCTTAACAACTGGAGAGAAAACATCATTATAATCAACACCTGGAATTTGACTGAAGCCTTTTGCAACTAACCTTGCCTTAAACCTCGGAGGCTCGCTAGGAGATAAACCCTCCTTTCTCTTGAAGATCCACTTACAGCGGACTGCCTTCTTTTTCTTAGGCAAGCGCACAACTTCCCATGTGCCATTCTTATCGAGTGACTGCATCTCTTCTTGCATAGCAGCAAGCCACTTCTCGCGGTCACCGGAACCAATAGCTTCAGTATAGGTGGACGGCTCATGTCCGTGCTCCACCTGTTCTGCACAACTCAGAGCATAATCAACAATGTTACACTCTTCAATTAAACGTGGTCGAGGACCACAATTCCTCCTGTTCCTACGAGCAGCAATAGACTGTTGTGGCTGCAAAACAGGGGGTGAGTTCTGAACATTATTATTATCAGAATCAGAAGAATCAGAATCATCAGAACCAGCAGAATCAGGATCAGAATCATCTGAAGTAGCAGCACCATCATTGTCAACAGTGACATTTTCCTTTTCAACAGAGTGCTCCACCTCGACACGAACCTGCTCCTCAGAAAAATCTGGCAAAACATCTGAGGACAACTTATCAAAGTACATAACAGATTCATTGAAAACAACACTCCTGCTCATAAAGCCTTGCTAGTTTCGGGATTCCATAACTTGTATCCTTTTACACCCGAACCATAACCAATGAACACACACTTAATAGCTCTCGGCTCTAACTTTCCATTATCAACATGAGCATAAGCAGTGCACCGAAAACTTTAAGCTGTGAATAATCAGCAGGAGAATCTGACCATACCTCAATGGGAGTTTTCTTGTCGAGGGGAATAGATGGTGACCTGTTTATCAAGTAGCAGGCGGTGGCAGCCGCCTCAGCCCAAAAACGCTTACTCATGCGAGCGTTGGAGATCATGCAGCGAGCCTTGGAGATGATGGTCCTGTTCATCCGCTCCGCTACACCATTCTGCTGAGGCGTGTACGGGATGGTGAGGTGCCTGACAATGCCTTCTTTCCTGCAATAATCATTAAAGGCATTCGAACAAAATTCGCCACCATTGTCAGTACGAAGTAATTTCACCTTCCTTTCTGTTTGCCTTTCAATCATAGCTTTCCACTCTTTAAAAGCAGCAAACGTATCATCCTTATTTTTCATGAAATAAGGCCAAACTCTTCTAGAGTAATCATCAATAATGGTAAGCATATAACGAGCACCACCATAAGAGGGCTTACGAGATGGCCCCCAAACATCAGCATGTACATAATCAAGTGTACCTTTGGTGGTGTGGACAGAAGCATTAAACTTAACTCTTGTGTGCTTACCGAAAATGCAGTGTTCACAGAACTGCATCTTACCCAAACTGCATCCTTGCAGCAAGTCTCTCTTGATCAATTCTGCCATACCAAGTTCACTCATATGTCCAAGACGCTTATGCCAAAGGTTAGTTTTACTAGCGTCATCATGAGAAACAGCAGCAACAGTACCAGATAACGTGCTACCTCTAAGAACATATAACTTAGCAGAATTCATATCACCAACCATAACAATGAGAGAACCTTTTGATACCTTTAGGAGTTTATTTCCTCCTTTGTACTTGTACCCGTCACAGTCAAGGGTACTGAGCGAGATCAAATTTCTTGCCATGGTTGGTATGTGTTTCACTCCCGTCAACGTGCGTGTCATACCGTCATGTGTCTTGACCTGAACGGAACCAACGCCAACAATGTTGCATTGCTGGTCGTTCCCCACACGCACGAAATCTCCAGTCTGCACTAACTCATAAGAACTGAACCAATCTTTGTTACAGCAAATATGAAAAGAACATGCAGTATCTAGAATCCATTCATCCTGACGAGAAACACATGCAGCTAAAACAGCTAGGCATTCGCCATCAGAACTACCATCAACAACAGAAGCCTCACCGGTATCATTACCTTCATTATTTTTCGGTTGGTAAGTACCTTTTTTTTCTCCTTGTTCTGCAACTTCCAACAATCATCAATGACATGATTAGATTTCTTACAATACCTGCAGAACTTGTCTCGTCCTTTGGACTTTGAGCGACCTCTGTCACCCTTGCTCTTATCTCTGTTGTTGTTGTGGTAGTGGTTATCTCGCTGCTCAGGCCTCCCTCGGACCTGCAAAGCATCGCCCTTGGAGGACGACGACTCCTCTTTCTGTACCATACCTTTCATCTTTTCCCTGGCAAGCAGGGCCTCATATACTTCCGCGGTGGTTAGTTCATCACGGCTTAACAGTATGGTATCACGAAAATTTGCAAAGGAATTTGGCAGCGACATAGAAGTAAAAGTGCTAGATCTTCATCATCGTACTTTACCTCCATCGACACTAGGTCAGAAACGATCTCCTTAAAGATCGATAAGTGATTCATTACCGAACCACCTTCTTGCAACTTGTGCGTGAACAACTTCATCTTCACATGCATCTTGCTGGTGAGATCTTTGGACATGCAGATCGACTCCAGCTTAGCCCACAGTGCCGCTGCGGTTTTCTCCTGGAGTACTTCTTGCAGAATATCATTAGATAGATGAAGTTGAATAAGCGATAAAGCCTTACGGTCTTTCCGCTTCTCATCGGCGGTCCATGCCGCCGCATCCTTGTCGCCGAATTTCTCCAGCGCCTCGTCAAGATCATTGGACTGTGCGAGGATCGCACGCATCTTGACCTGCCACAGCGAAAATCTCGTCTTGTAGTCCAGCGCCGGTAGATCGAACTTCATCGATGCCATCCAAAACCCTAATCTGAAAACAGATCTGAAACAGGGCTCTGATACCACTTGTTATAAACGATAGCAAAGAAACGACGAAGAGCGGAACGATCAAACCAAAGGGGACACGAGATTTTAACGTGGAAAACCTCTCCAAACAAAGGAGAGGAAAAAACCACGGGCGCCAGCCAGCAATACTTCACTATATCGGGTGAGGTTACAAACGCCGTGGGTTTACAATGTATGGCTTACACCAACCAGCGGCTTACAAGATGTATATATGGTGGCATAAAACCCTAGGTCGGCTGCAGTCCGACTCTGGGGCGCTCCGCTCTCCTTCGTCACAAGTTGGCCTTCATCAGTATAGAATTTGGATCATCATAAAACAACAGACATGACACTAGCAACGTGACACTGCTTGTTGGAGAGCCGAACGTGCATACCACCTTTCGGACCTCCCCGGCATCCAACTCGCACGGGGAGGAGGGGAGGCATACACAACCAGAAAGATTCCTACTGCCTCGACAAGCTAGGTCGGCACTGGATCTAGTCCCACGTGGCCCAAATTTATCCAGCGTATGCGTAGCACGCAACCGCTAGATCTGGTCGTGTCTGGTCCAGATCCGGTGCCCCAGCCACGAGACTACCTGAGAAAACATCAATGAGCCGCAACCCGGCGTCGAAACTCACTGGCTAGGACCTGCCAGGCCCGAGAAGTCCCAAATCTAACCCGAGCAGACCCGCCACCATAGTGTCGTTCCTTCGCCTGAATCTGCCCTAGATGTTTAGGCCGTGGCCCATCGTCTCCAACATCGACAATATTGTTGCCCCGTGCCTCGTCGCCACCTGCCAGGATTATTTTGAAAACCAGACAAGCACACCGTGCTTTCCACCGTGCAGCCTGCCCCACGACCGGGACCCCCGTGCGCGCACTTGCGAATGAGGTGATGGTTGGGGATGCGCTTGGGCTACACCCATGATCGCCCGCAGGGATAAGCCAGCAGCTCTCTCGCGAAGCATTTCTTGACTGGTTAGAAACCTTACAATGGTCGTACAAGCCGAAGTTACCAAACAAGGTGGCTAAGAACCACCATCTAGCACAACGATGTAGTCAAAAACATTCTTACACTACTAGGGAAGTGGCTTTCTATGGAACGCCTTTTTGTGGCGCACCGTTATGCCGTGCGCCACAGAAACAATTTCAGTGGCGCACCAGCCAAATGCGCCACAGATTACTGTGGCGCATGCACCAATCCATGCGCCACAGAAATGTGGTGGGTCCCGCATCCAGGAAAATCTGGTGACATTTCTGTGGCACATGGATTAGGGTGCGCCACAGAAACATGACATTTTGTGGCGCACGTGGGATGATGCGCCACAAAAAATTACGGTGGGCCCCACACCAATGTTTGCCTGGGTGTCCATTCTGTGGCGCACCCTGTCCCGTGCGCCACAGACAGTCATGTTTCTGTGGCGCACCGGAGCCCGTGCGCCACAGAATTCCGGCACTTAGCCATTTTGGCTCGCGCGGGTCCAACCCTATCCACACTCTCCCACTCATCCCCAACCCCACGCGACACCGCGTCGCCGCGCAACCTCCACGCCGCCGCTCCTCCCCTCGACGCCGCCCCAACCCTCCCCACCTCCCTCCCGCGCCACCGCCCCAGCCCTCCCACCTCCTTCCGCGCGAATCGCCACGCCGGCCGCCTCAATTCGCCGCTCGTGCTCCTCGCCGCGGCCGCCGTCGCGGTCGAGCTCGTCGTCGACCGCTCCGCCTCCGACCCTGCTTCCCCGCTCCGCCGGTTCAGGTAGCCACGACGCCACCTCCTCCCCCTCGCTCCCTGAAATCTCTGCTAGGTTTCGACTAAAAATAATTTGCTACATAGTGAAATTTAGTGAATTTATTTGCTTGTGTAGTTGTTGTTATATTTTGGTTGTGTGGTTGCATTATTTGCTAGTGTATTTGCTTGTGAAATTTAGTGAAACATGTATATTGTTAGTTGTGGAAATAGAGTAAGAAAAACTCATGTAATGCTCCTATTTTTAAAATTTGTTGAAATTGCCAAACCTAAAAATTTGTTCACAATCGGGAACATCGGGAAAATCGGGAACATCGGGAACATCGGGAACATCGGGAAAATCGGGAACATCGGGAAAATCGGGAAAATCGGGAACATCGGTAACATCGGGAAAATTGGGAACATCGGGAAAATCGGGAACATCGGGAACATCGGGAAAATCGGGAACATCGGGAAACATCAGGAAACATTTAATTTTATGCAGTTTTTTATGTAATATGACTTGTATGACTCGGATCGTTTTCTTGTTTCTGCTTCAAGTTCATGATCTTTTTCTTTTTTTTGGTTGTACAGGTGCAGAGGTTCTTGTGTGTGCTAGAAGTTCTTGTGTGTGCTTCAAGTTCAAGAAGACGCCCTTTGGTGAGCTATTGGTACCCCGATCGAGAAGTTGTGTGTGCTTGTGTTGATCTGTGCTACCACGACCATCGTGTCGTGGTTGTTTGTGCTCCGACCATCGTGTCGTGGATATGCCGGCCGGAGATGTGGATTTTTTGTGAAATGTCTGCAGGTACCCCGAGGCCCTTGAGTTTGCCGGAACGTCGATTAACATCCGTTCCGGCAAATTCGGATACTCCATATGTCCCTTTTTTAGCAAAAGTCATGCCAAAAAATTTCGTGAATTTTGGCATGACTTTGCTAAAAATAGGACATATAGTTGTGTAGCTTAGATTGTAGATAATTTTAGTTGTGTTCATTGTTGGTTTATATTGTGTAATTTTCACATTGCTAAAAATGAGTTTGAAAATTGTGTTGTTGATATTAATTTGATATGGTACTATGTTATTTGATAGTTGCTATGAATTTGTACTTTATTTAAATTTGCTTGCTACTTAAAAATTGTGTTTTTTAGTTTATTGTTCTCGGCGACGATGTCACTGTTGGACCAGAGGGGCGATGTCCGCGACTGGACTCCGCCGGGCTGGCACTGGGAGGTGCTACCTTCCGGGACGCGTATCTTGGTGAGGAATCCGGGTGACGTCGTCGACCCGGATCTTCTTTGGTGGCGGTCGCGTGGGCCATGCTCGGTGCAGAGGGAGCCGGCCCCCGAGGAGGTGCTACGTCGCCGTATCAGAGAGGGGGACGAGCACGTCCGTCTCTACATGTATTTGTTGGATAGGCAGTACAACAATGGATGGTCGTTTCTTCAGAGGGTTCCTCCTCACGTGAGCTATGACCCTGTGAGGGTTCCTTATCTTTAGATGCGCAGCGCCCGCGGCTCAGCACCCCGCGGCTCAGGACCCGGTCGAAGTTAGTTTCAGAGGTTCATGCATGGGAGAGGAGATATATTAGTGATATTATTCGCGATGTATTAGGGTTAAATAAAAATGGACCAAATTATTCATGGGATCAAGATGTATTAGTTATACTTTTGCATATTTGATCAATGTCCCTACATGCATGAATATAATTTTGGCATGACTTTGCTAAAAATAATTTTAGTTCTGTTCATTGGTTTATATTGTGTAATTTCCACATTGTGTAGTTTGTAGTATATAGTTTTGTAGTTTTTTGATTCTAATGAATTTGTTTTTAATATGTTTTAGTTTCACGGAATGGCCGGGTTTAAGGGTGTGAGGGCGTGCTATAGGAAGAAGCTTGGTCGGTACGTGTATGGATGTCAGATCCATATCAACAAGAGGAAGCACTGGGCTGGGCAGTTTAATACAGCGGAGGAGGCGGCGCGCGCCTATGATTATTTCGCCGTACACGAGCACGGTGATAAGAAGAAAGATAAGGATCTTAACTACCCAGCGGATCGCCACCGTGTGAATGAGTTCATACCGGATGGGATCAGACAGGTGGAAATGGCCAAGGAGATGGAGCACAGGTTGGCTGAGGCGCAGATCGCACGTCGCAACGCACGCCCCCAGGACGACCCGTATGTGAGGCATCTCCTGCAGAACGAGCCAAACTTGATGTCCTACCAGCAGTTCGGCGCTAGTCCTTTTGACGGTGCTGGTCCTTCGTACGGCACCGGTCCTTCCCACGGCGCCGGTCCTACTGACAACGACGACATCACTTCTCTTGGGATCTGGGAGGAGGAGGAGGAGCAGCAGGAGTAGGACTGGGAGAAGGACAGGGATTCTGACTCTGAGCAGCGGCGGCAGAAGCGGCAACAGGAGCGGCAGCAGGCGTCGGAGGAGCGGCAGCAGCAGCGGCACCAGGAGTGGCAGGAGTCGGAGCAGCAGCTACTGCGGATGTTCGGGCCGCCGAACCCCGATGCTTATCACCACACCGACCCTAGGCACTGGGTCGATGTGAATAGGCGGGACGGCGTACCTCCGTTCCGCACTCTTTCGGGTCAACCGTGGGGGAGCGAGGACACTGATGACCTCGCAGATCCGATGTTCTGGGCTCAGCTGAATAGTCCTAGGGACGACGACCCATAGAGCGACTTGTCCACTTCTTTCCGTACTATGTTTTATGTTGACTTGTCCACTTATCTATGTAGACTGATGTTTCCACTGTACTTGGTTAAGACTAATGTTTTATTTTCATGCATCACATGGTTGACTTGTCCACTTATGTTGACTTTCATGTGGTTGTTTGTGCTCCGACCATCGTGTCGTGGAGATGCCGGCCGGAGATGTGGATTTTTTGTGAAATGCTTGCAGGTACCCCGAGAGGGCCTTGAGATTGCCGGAACGTCGATTAACTTCCGTTCCGGCAAATTCGGGTACTCCATATGTCCCTTTTTTAGCAAAGGTCATGCCGAAATTTTTCGTGAATTTTGGCATGACTTTGCTAAAAACAGGACATATGGGGTATTGCGACTAATGCATGGGCCGAGGTATCTTAGTACTTAATTAAGTGATTTTTTTCTTATATTTGGTATACTAACTTCGACGTTTTTTTTCTTATAGGTGCGAACATGGCTGACAATAACGAGGCCGGGGTTCTCGAACAGGAGGCGAGGAACCGATAGAGGAAAATAGTATGATTCAGACGGTCATCGCACAGGCAGTGACAAAGACGTTCACGTCGCTCTTTCCTACCGTCTGTGAGGGTGTCAGGGTTTGGATTGAGGAAGGGAAAAAAGGGCCTCCCCCAGTCATCAGCTTCGGCTCCAACAAGTACTCAATCAATGTGGCTACAGAAGATGCACCCCCAGCATCCCCAGAGGTAAAGAAGAAGAAGCACAGGAAGAGAAGTAAGCCAGCTCCTAAGACGACTATCCGGGGGTATGAAGACATGGTATCACCCCGTGCGGATGGCTTGAGCCGAGTTCATGAAACTGGTCAACCGATCCTGTCTCGGGAGCTGCTCCACCTCGCAGACGGATGCATGCTCTCTTTGCAAAATGCTATCTTGACGCGAGAGAGCAACCTTCTTAAAGAAGATAATCCAAATTACCCGGTGTTCACTGTCAAGGTGCCAAAGGACTTGGCCGAGTTCGTCCATGAAACCCCCGCGGATCTGTTTTCATATCGTACGAGGACGTCTTCAAGCTGTTTCACTTTAGACGGCTGGACTATAACTTGGTCCGCCTATACGCGCTCAACCAGGCGATGAGGATCAGGAGAGATAATACCCCGTACATCAAGGTAGTGGATCCCTACTATATGCGTGACAGCCTGCTGGTGGAAGGATCAACGACACGGGCCAAGGCCACGAAGTTCCTCCAGAGAATCATGCTGAACAACCAGGATAAGAACAGTTTTCTTATGCCTTTCTTTTCCGAGTAAGTACACATCCGGTCGCCGCCGTCGTATCTTATGCTTTCTTATAGATTTCTTCCGTTGTTGATCCTTTCCAACAAGTACTCATCGTCGTAAGCCCGGGGTGGTCCGTTGCCACTTATTTCGACTCGGGGAGTCTTAAAGACTTCACCAGAATAAAGGGTGTTCTCGATGAGGCTCTCGAGGGCTATGCCCAAAGGGAGGCCACTTCCACAAAGAAAAGAATGGGGAACGTTTAACGAAGGACAACAAACACATTTTCTGGCATGGGACCGGGTTCCATTGCATCAAGCATGCGCCTGGTAGCGTGAAGGATGCCTTCTACGTCCTCCATCACATTAAAGGGCTTGTCCGGGATGTAGAGACAACGAGGTGGCCATCTAGTCACCAAGAATGGAGCAAAAATGCGGGGGAAATCACCGATTCTGAGTTTAGAGAAGACTTCCATCGCATCCAGAGGCAGTTATCGCAAATCATTTTGGAATATGTCATGGAAGCAGGGGGGTCCTTACACAACGCCGGAGATAGGATGTATTGTAAAAGAAAGACTTGCCTCACTCGATAGAAGTGCTTCTTTATTTTATTTATTATAGACTTATCCACTTAATTAGATGAATAAATCATACTCTATTTATATTATTAACCAAATATATATCCCAATCCATCTCCAGGGTTGTCTAAGTGGGAGATCGAAAAACGCCTAGACAGGCAAAATGACATGAGGACGTGGATGACGAAAGACTGCTATAAACCGTTCCCGGAGCCGATCAAGAAGAAGGCTCAATCCTACCAGTGGAGCTAGACGTGTTCTCCGTTAGCGACCCAGCAAGAGACCCAGCAGCGACCCCAGCAGGAGCCGGCGTGATATGTGGGCCCTAGTGATTGCTTAGACATTAAGGGATCACTAGGCCCCACTTATCATCGTCGGCTCCTGCGCCCCCACGCTGAATCTGGCTTCTCAGCCTTATTTGTACTATGACTTATGTGACATGAGATGAACTTTTGTACAATTAATTTGGCACTTGTCACTATATTTATGTTTCTCGGGCTCTAAGTAATGTGATGACATAGTA
This sequence comes from Poa pratensis, assembly GCA_947311845.1. NCBI lineage: Eukaryota > Viridiplantae > Streptophyta > Magnoliopsida > Poales > Poaceae > Poa > Poa pratensis. Next base: position 24,572,765 of record CAMZMU010000106.1, on the reverse strand, counting down.
ATTTGTCTGTTTTCATATACCGTGTCAAATATATTATTATTTCTATTATATCTGTATAAATCCTGTATATATACATGTATTTCCTGTAATATACCTGTATTTATACAGCAGGCAGCAGCAATTCCAGAATACCTGTAAATTATTATGTGGCGCATGTTATTGTTTTCTATGGCGCATGCATTTCTGTGGCGCACGCCAGAGGGACGCGCCACTGAAATATTTCTGTGGCGCACCCTGAGTAGTGCGCCACAGAAATCTGAGCTTTCTGTGGCGCACCCAGGGATGCGCCACAGAAATATATTTTAGTGGCGAGCTAACTGTGACGCATCCTCCATGCGCCACAGAAAGCGTTTTTGGTGCGCCACAGATAGCATGTTTCGTAGTAGTGTTATGCAAATCTCAGGTCATCTAGAGATGTTTCCTCACACGCTCCGGAAACCAACATCGCCATTTTCCGCCTACACATTTTATACGTGTAGATGGAAGCAAAAACGTGAGGCCTGCCATCCACGACATTCAGATAACACCACCGCCGTGAGCATTTATCAACACGCGTCTGTGGTCGTGAGATATTGTTCCGTCACGCCGTTAGTACTCGCTGTCGTCAATATGGAAGATGCAACAGCCGGGAGGGGTTGTGTGAATTCTCGATGTCTTTCTTATTTTTTACATAGTATCGTTGTTGCAGAGCTCAGGTTTATTTGATATTAGCTTTATGTTACTCCCTCCTTTCACTTTATAAGGCATGGTAGATATTTTAGTTTGGTTCACATACATATCAAGATGAGTGAATCTACACACTAAATATGTCCAGATACATGTATTTTCCAAAAGAATCTAACAGCAATTGGAAAAGTGAACAGAGGGAGTAATATATTTCCTTTTATAGGAAAGAAAATCACCACAAAAGGGGCAATGGCCCTGGCCTCTGCATCATGTTTTAATTAATTAATGGCTCCGGCCTCTGCATCATGTTGATACACACAACCAATTATATGAAAAAGTGTTTTAAAGTGCAAGTATCTCCAATATGTGCCAGACGACCTATCAATATGTGCCACACAACCTATGTCGAACAGTAAGATGACGCCAGAACAAGATTTATTATCAACATGGGTAAATCTTTTTGTTGAGAAAATCAACATGTCAATTTGTTCTACAAGAAACGACCTTACCCTCTTTTCCTTTTTTTTTTCTACATTCGCCAAAATACTAATATGACAATCTTAAGTGAATGATCATGTTCTTCATAGGTGGTGGCGACAGCTTACTGCTAGAATTTTCCCCTCAGAGTTAAGACTGAAGCAAAGTCTAGCATCCCTTGGTCTCCGTCAATATAGAGAAATTTCGCCTGATGTCAGTGACAAGCAGCGTGCCCGTAGGTCCACGTTATGGGAGGCAGATGGAACCTCCGATCTTTTACAAACCTCATATTTGTTCAGATTAAAAGTAAGATTCCATTTATATATATGGTACAGAACGAAATCCTTTTAAGTGTGAAACTATGAGCATTTGTAGCATCCTGCACAGCGATGTGTAACGACTTTTACGATTGGAGTCGTCGAGACTTGTGAATCGATCGCCATGACGGATGGTTGGCTAGGATTAACTTAACGTGTTTTATCTTTTTTTTTTTGGAACTTAACGTTTTCTATTATATATATGCTACACTATATATAAACTGCTGAGGCTATTCCTAAGGCAAGCCAAATTACCTGCACAAGCCTGGCAGCTTGCATACCATACACTGTTTTTCTCACGTACAGAACAGTTAATTTAGGTAGTGGACCATCATGAAGCGATCTTCATCTTCTTCCTCTCTCGCGCGCAGAGTCGTGATCCTGGCTCTCATATGCTGCACCCTGCCCTGCCATGCCCTCCAAGGTAATATTATTAGGTCAACCAATTATATATATATAGTCGATAGCTCGCAGTACTAACTTATAGCTAGGCCAGCATCATGCAAGGTCCTTGGCACTATATTTACCCGTGTTATGTGCATGCAGTTCATATGGACGGAGACCGATTGGGACAGAGTCGTCCAACGCCGTGGCACCCGCCGGCGCCGCACGGAAAGATTATTCATACGGACGGATACCGCCGGGAAGTGGGTCCTCCATCACCGACGTCCGCGGCGGAGCGGGGCCATGAGCCTTCTTCGTCGATGCTTCGACCTTGACACTGAAACCTGCAACGTTGAGGCAGCGAAAAACATGAAGAAGCCGACGACGGACACGAGGAAGATGAGGATCCACCTTGCATGTTCATGTGGCTCCGCCGCCATGGCCACGGCATCGTCCTCACCAGTACCATGGTTCGCCGTCTTGTACCTCACGAAGAAATCCCTCACCTTTTCTTCGCACGCCAAATACATGGGCTTTCGCACGAGGAGGGCCGGCTCCGCCATAGCCACGTTCTCTATGTCGGCCATACCTGCAGCGGCTGGCTTCGGTCTTGTGCGTGTAGGATAGAGGCCGTGGTGGGAAAACCTAGGTTTCTAGGTGACCTATCTATCAGAGCGATGACGCGTACGTCGATCTTCAGTTAATAATTGTTGAGGATCCGTATTTATCTCGATCAGTCGGCCGGCCAACACGTACGTGGGACTCAGGTTTCCAGTGGGGCGGGCCGGCCCGCAACGCCGCAACGCCGCCCCACAGATTAGACCCGCTACGCGCCGCTGGGCCGCCCACGCAACTCAGAGCGGGCTGAAGCGGCACGCCGCATCAACCTGCATCGATAGCGCAGAACTGCTTCGACCCGCTTCTCTCCCCGACGAAGGCGACGATGGGGAAAGATCCCCCGATGGCGCTGGGGTCGACGGCGGCGGCAGCGGCAGCGCCGAGATCTCCACATCCGGCCCCCCCCATGCCCCTGACGCCGGATCTCCGTCAGCGATCGTAGCGAGCTAGCAATGCTAGCGATCGTAGCGATCGTAGCGAGCTAGCAATGCTAGCGATCGTAGCGAGCTAGCCAGCTTGCATTAGAGCTGCGCGGGTGCTGGCGGGCCGAAGCAGGCCACTGCTCTGCCCCGCGCTGCTTCGAGCGGAGTGTGGCGGCCAGCCCGCAAGCACCCGGCGTGGTCGATAGCGCCGCGAGTGTGGGGTAGCGAGCAGCCGCAACCCGCCCCACTGGAAACCTGACGTGGGACACATGCACACTTTTCAACAAGGCTGGTTTAGAAACCAGCTCGGATAAGTATATGTCAATTCGAGACGGAAGTGAATCTTAATAATTCATGTGTCAGGTTAAAACAAAACAATTCATATGCGGCTGAAACAAATATGGGGCGACTTTTTGCATATACGCAAAACGCTTGGAACTTTGACAAGCGGTAAATACAGCTTTAATACTCTGTAAATACGATGTTACAAAATACGGTTTTGCTATTTCTCACTCGAGTGAGAATGAAGTTAGAGCTCACTCAACCCTAATTCCATCATAATTCGTGCGAAATCTGAGTTATACATGAGTTGCAACTCATATTTTTTTCCAATTGCACATGATTGCATTATGTTCCAACTGAGATTTTTCGGGTGTAAATATCTTCCACATGAGTTACAAATGAAATTTTCTCAGTTTACACATGGTTGCACATGAGTTGCAACTAGGATTTTTCTAGTTACACATGAGTTGTAACTAAATTTTTCTCAGTTATACATAGATTACACATGAGTTGCACATGCAACTGGATGACGTCATCTGAGTGAGAATTAACTTAATTCTCACTCGAGTGAGCCCTAGTCAATCCCATATTTTCTTAAAATGTTTACATAAATGTTCTTATTGGAAATCATGCATATAAACTAAATATTTATATTGAAAATTTGTTCAAATAGAATGAATGCAATTCTTTTTAAACCATTCGAATAACATAAATGTTCATGTTTGAAAATCATTGTAATAATATCAATGTTTCATATTTCAGCAATCATTCAAGTAACATAAACATTCATATTGAAAAATCTTTGAAATAACATAAATATTCATATATAAAAATTGTCCCAATATCATAAATGTTCATATTTAAAAAATAAGATAATATATTTCATTTTATGTATGTGAAATATTTACATTTTAGAATGAAAATTTTCTGTTCTTAGTTTTCCAAAAATGTGGACATATTTTCTACTTTTAAAACAGAAAAGAAATCTGGAAATAAAGAGGAAAATTCCAACTTATTGGGCCACATTTGGAGCGGGCCATGAAGCAAGCGGAGCGGTAGAGCGCATTGCACTTGGCGTAACGCGGTAAGTAGGCGCTCCCGGGCTCTCCTATTCAGCGCTTCACATACCAACTCACGAGCGAACGCCCACCCTTACTGCTTTAGTTCATATTATGGGCTCGGCCCAATTAGTGATTTACGTTTGCTCCTTTTTCCTGCTCTATATGGAAGAATAATCCCAGTTTAGTCAGCTAATTTTGAAAAAATTGGGGAAATAAAAAAGTTCAGAAATTTTGAAGTTCATGTATTTTAAGAAATAATTAATGAAATTTAAGGTGGTTCATGAATTTAAAATGTCCTGAACTTCAAATAAGTTCTTGAATTTGAAAATGGTTCTCGAATTTGAAAAAATGTTCATGAATTTAAAAAATGGTTCTTGAATTTAAAATTGTCCGGAATTTCAAAAAAGTTCATGAATTTTAATATGGTTCATAAATTTGAAATGGTTGGTGAATTAAAAGGTCATGAATTTTAAAAATTTCATGAATTTCAAAAAATGTTTGCAAAATTTAAAATAGGTTCATGAACCATTTTGAAAATATGAACATTTCAAAATTTGAAAATTTTAAATCTGAAAATCTGAATTCTTTTATTTTCAACATTAGAAAAAAAACGTATAATTTGCCGAATACACAAAATCTGCAGAACATGAATACACTTAGAAGAAAACAAAACACCGAAAGTTTCTAGAAATGTTCGCAAAATCAAAATGAGTGAGCCTCTATATGGGCCGTCCATTTGAAAACTTAGCGCGTAGGAGGGTATGCGTTTCCGCACATACCTTTGCAACAGGTCTAAAATAGGATTCCATGGTGCTCCCCGGCATTTCCTATTTTTCGACCAGGTCGACGATAGGCAGCGTCGCACACCCCCACATGGGCCTGGCCCATGGCGTGGCCAGGAAGAAGACGGAGAGGAGGAAGAAGAAGACGGCGTGGTGCGACGGGCGGCAGTGCGGCGGCGCGGCCAGGGGAGGGAAGGGAGACGAGCCCGGCGACACTCACCGACGACGGGGACGACGCGGCTGGCCGCGGCGCCCCGGAGGTGGGGCCAGGACCTCATTGGAGACGGGACGACGCGGCTGGACGCGGCGTCGCCGGCGAAGGTGAGGAAAGAAACTTATCTGTGCGGGTGCGGTGCGGTGGCCGGATTCGTTTTGGGTGCGGGGGGTGGGTATAGAGGGATGGCCGGCCGGGCGGCGGCAGACCGTGGCTGGGCAGGGAGGGGTGGCGAGGCGGCGCGGTAGCGACGCCGGCCGCGGGTGGCGGCAGCAGGTGGTTAGGCCGCGGCGGCGGGCGGCTCAAGGAAGAAGAAGAAAGGAAGAACTGGCGGCGGCGGGGGAACGGCGAGGAAGAAGAAAGCGCGAGGAGAAGACGCGTGCGAGGCAGTGGGCCGCGGCCCACCGCGGTGCGCGGGTATGCGATGCGCCACTGTCGTCGCACGGGTCGATGAACAGGGCACCCGTGCTCCCCTAGGGCGGTCCTATTCAGCGCTTCACGCACGAGCTCGCGAGTGGACGTGCACCCCTTGCTTCTTTAGTTCGTATTATGGGCTCGCCCAATTAGTGCTTTACGTTTGCTCCTTTTTCGAGTATGTGATGACTCCCAAGTGCAGGAGATCAATTGTAGTACCTTTCGATTAGAAAAGGTTTGTCAAACCCACAGGGAGCCGAAGGTATTGGTAAACAAGAATGATAAATAAACAATGAAAGATGCAGGTGTTTTTGGGATTTTTTGTGAAAGTGTTGTAGGTAAATGGTAGCAAGCAAAAGCTCTCGAAAAGAGAGAAAGCCCAATCCTCTATGCAGCAAGAGGACAAGCTCGAGTTTGTGTTTCTCTATAGGAACAATGGACATGGTTCATGGTTTCACTCATCCTCTCTCTCAATCTATGGTGGTGATCATGTTATAGATAATAAAAGTACACACAATTGTCATGCATTCATGGTAAACTTCTATGACGGCTACATGTTCTAAAACACATAGTTGGAAGAAAATAATCATTTTGTGTTGCTATGTCACCCTCGTAAGGCTAGCGTGGTTGCTGTCACTCCCACATCATACTCTTCCTTTTTACCCATAAACGATCCAACACAACGGTAAATGCATAACAATTATCATCTCACACCACAATATCCACCATAGGAATTACATAGATGACCGTAATCATGTTCAGCAGCTCATACGGTACTAATTAGTGAACCTCAAAGAGAGGAGATACATAAGTTACCACCACAAACCCTAGTCCAGGGGTGGACTATTCCCCATTCATCATGGTGATGATGGTGGAGAAGATCTTGCTATAGATGTTGATGATGAACACGCCGGAGGGGGGGTGGAGCCCTCCGGAGGTGATTCCAGCGGCGTTTCCCCCCTCCGATCTTCTCCGGCGGCAGCCTTCTGTCTCTCTGTTTCGTGGTTTTGTGTTTCTCCGCCGCCTCCTTCCAAAGAACGTCGGAGGCTATTTTTATAGACGTTTTTAGGTTAAGACTATGTCGGTGGAGTAAAGATTGACGGCCACGGAGCTTCGAGGGGAAAAGAGGTGGGCCCACGCGGCCAGGTACAGTAGGCCGTGTGGGACCCTAATTTCCAGCCTGTTGGGCTTCTGGTCTTCAATTTAAGCCCATTACGTTCGTCTCGAAAATTCTGAACCGTGCTCTTTGGCCTTGCCCTTTTTGGAGTCCCGAAGCTCCCGGAAAGTCTGAAACACTAAAAAAGACGTTTTCTGGAAAACATGGTTAATTCCAAATAAATGGGAAAACTATGAAATATTCCCAAAATCATTATAAAACATTGATATAACCCTTATATGATGCAAATATGATTGGAATATGAATAAAATAATGCAAAGTTCATGTATGCATTTTACATGCATCAGTATGTACAGAAGAATAATCCCGTTTTAGTCTGCTAATTTTGAAAAAATTGGTGAAATCAAAATAGTTCACAGATTTTTAAAAATGGTCAGAAATTTTTAAAAGTTCATGAATCTGAAAAAAAAAACTGTTAATCAATTTAAAGTGGTTCATGAATTTGAAAATGGTTCATGAATTTAAAGAGTCCTAAATTTCAAAAAAAAATCACGAATTTGAAAATGGTTCATAAATTTGAAAAATGGTTCGTAAATTCAAAATATCCTGAACTTAAAAAAATTCAGAAATTTAAAAATAGTTCATGAATTTGAAAAATGGTTCGTGAATTTAAAATGTCCTGAATTTCATAAATGTTCATGAATTTAAAAATGGTTCACGAATTTGAAAATGTGTTTATGAACCATTTTCAAAAATATGATTTTTTTATAAATCTGAACATTTTTAAATTTTGAACATAAAAAACAAAAAATACAAAAAAGAGAAAATTGGAAAAAAAACGGCGGAAGAAAAAAGAAAACATTTTTCTAATTCATGAACCATTTTCAAATACATGAATTTTTTGAATTTAGGACATTCTAAATTCACGAACGATTTTTCAAATTCTTGATCCATTTTTCAAATTCTAGATTTTTTAAAATTTATGACCTTTTTGAAAATCTGGGAACTTTTTTCGCATGTACAATTTTCTCATATTTTAAAAAAAACGGACATTTTTTCAGCAGCGAAAACAAATTAACCAAAAGGTAACCCTGCTAATGGGTCGGCCCAGATTGGCGACAGCGTGTGCGTCGCCTCGCTAACTATTGCGTCAAGCGCAGAATAGGAGCACTCTAGGATTCCACGCTCCCCTATGTCCCGCGGCACCCATGTCTCACGTGGGCATAAAACCCGAAACCCGAATCCCGAACCCGAAAAACCCGGACCCGGACCCGTATACCCCGAACCCGACAAACCCGAGCACTTGTATGGGTATCACTTCTAGAAACCCGAATTTAGTTCAGGTAATTCGGTATCACTCCAGGTAATTCGGGTATCACTCCAGGTAATTCGGGTATCACTCCAGCAGCCCATTTATCTCAGCCCAGCACGTTTACATGTTTGCGCAGCCCAGCAGCCCATTTATCTCTCCCTAACCCTATTTCCCCACATCTCCTCGTGCTCCCAGACCACGCAGACGGCCAGACCCATCGAGCATCGACCCAGCCTCCCATCTCCGCCGCCACAACGCACAGCCATGCACACCATCGATCTATCGCTGCGCCGCCATAGCCTAGGCCCTAGAGATGCTTCGGCCGCTCGCTGCCACTGCCCACTGCCCACTGCCAGGGGCGCCCCCCATTGCCAGGCCCTAGCGCATCGCCTCCGCGTCGGCAACCAGGGCTGCTCGCCTGCAGGTTCCGCAGTACGGCGACGGCGACGACGCCTCCCAGCTCACCGCGGCTCTGCAGCACCACGAAGCCTCCATCTTCCGCACCATGGCGAGGACGACGTCCTCCTAGTGCTCCGCCGCCCTCAAATCTGAAGAAATCTGAAGAAATGATGTGCTTAGTGTGATGTATTTCGGGGAATTCGGGATTACCCGAACCCGATTTGTCGGGTACCCGATTTGTCGGGTATTAAAATTTTCTAACAAATTACGGGTATCATTTCTCAAAACCCGATTTTTCTATATCCCGAATTACCCGACCCGAACCCGTCGGGTTACCCGAACGCCCAGCGTGACCCATGTCCAGGACGGGAGGCCCGGGTAGTAAGCCCAAGCCCATTATATTCCTTGTCCACGTATGGGTAGCTGTGTTACACATCGAGGTTGACTGAGTTAAAAAAACATAGAGGTTGACTACTACCCATGCGTGCTGGCCTGCTGGCGCTGGGAGAATTGTTGGTCACATACGTGCGTGCATGCATGCATGCGAGTTCACGTCGAACGATTATAAGTTCTGCTCCACTAATTAAGATGAAGCGGCCATGTTTACTGTTTGGCTAACTGTAAGCCAAGAAAACAACCCTTTGATTCACGAAAACTAGTACTGTTGATTTAAGTTCAAATATTTTCCCTCACGTATACAACCATGATTATACACGAATATACACGGTTTTCGTGAATCTGACGGAGCGTGGGAGGTGACGACGAAGCTGACGAAGCTCTTCCATGAGGGCGCGGCGGCGATGCGCGCCGTGCTTCCCGCCGTCATGGGTCTTTCACGCCCTCTGGCCACGCCGCTTCCGCCCTCCGTGACGCAGTTCCAGGTAACCTGTAGAAATTGGACTGATGCCATCCGTGCTGCACCTCCGTCCCTCGTCAATGGCTCCTCTCGCCTCGCTTCGCCTCCGCCGTGTGCACTTGCCTGCCCCATTCCTATGCAGAGCGCGTGGGACGACGACGCCGGCGACGCACGCCTTTCGGGACCCGTGCTACGCTCTCCCTGCTCGCCACGTTCGCCGGCTCCCTCCCCTCGCGGCAACATCCCGCTGTCGTGGGATGATGATGAGGCCGGGACTGAAGCCTGGTCCGATGCGGTGGCGGACATCACCGTCCGCGTGGGCGCGGTGGCCATCGACGCACCGCGTCCTTGCGGTGATGGCCGCTTGGGCGTGGCGGCTCTCGGCGTCCTCGACAACGACACCATGGCTACCGATGCTCGCATGGAGGACGACATGAACATGGGGGCCCTGGACGGCATCGCCGTCGATGATGAGAGCACGCTGGCCACGCCGCTTCATGGAGCCAACTCATCCATGGTGCTCGAGGCGTCTCTGCTACGAAAAGGCATTGGCGTAGCTGCTACCGCGCGTCTCTCCAATCTGCAGCCGTTTGCTCCAGCAAAGGGATCCGCGCTAGGGGTCCACCTCGTCCTTCGTTGACTGCTCGATTTTCTCGAATACGCACTACCGGCGGGGATACTTTATTCGTATACGTATAGGAGACGCCCTGACACCCCACTTTATCCCCTCCCATCAGATGCCCATACCTCTTCTTTATTAGGGCATCTCCAACGGCAACGCCCAAACGGACACCAAAAGCGGACTGATTTTGTCCGTTTGGGGTAGCTTTGTGGTGTCCGTCCGGGCTGTCCGGCCACTGCACCCAACGGCATGGCGCATATTTTTGCCCGGACAACCAAATCAGAGGGGAAAACAACGGAGCAGAGTACTAGCACCATACGAATTTTAGCTAGCTAGCTAAAATCTTTCATCGGCAGAGGACTACTAGTACACAAAGTAGTAGTACTACTACTTCACCGGAGGTTCTTCGATCGGAGGCCTCGAGCTTCCGCACCAGCAGCGGCACGCACCCGTGCTCGCCCACGAGTCGAGGTAGAGGAGCAGGCTGCGCAGCGCGCCGTCCGACGCGACGACGAGCCGGAAGATTTCGCCGCCGGTGTCAGACGTGAGGTTCCGCAGGCACTCGGCGGCGTGCTCCTTGGCGCCAGCTAGCACGGCGCCGGAGTGAAGCAGGCTGACCATGACGCGGCTTCGTCCGCCAGCGCGTGGTGCGCCTCCGGTGCGGCAGAGAGATTCCTGAGCGCGACGGCCCGGGCGGCGTCGGGGGACGCCGAGAGGCGCTGCAGTGTGAGCACGGCCTTCTGGCGGCCGCCGAGACCGGACTCGGCGAGGCGGATGAGCGGCGGCAGCGCGCTCTCCGCCACAAGCATCCCGTCGCAGCCCCTCGCCTCCGCGAGCCGGCACACCACCGCCGCGGCCTTCTCCCTCACCGCGAGCGCCGGCGCCGTGAGCAGCTGCACGAGCGCGGCGACGTTGGCGCGGCCGAGCGCGGAGACGATGCTGCTCTCATCCCTGTCCCGCACGTCGGTTGTCGTCGTCCGCGTCGGGGCGGCCGAGGAGGCGTCAGACAGCACGCCGGTCCGGACGAGCAACGAGCAGTCCCGGAGGTTGACGTCCAGCCTGCCGGCCAGCGCGTCGATGGCGCTCTGCGTCTGCAGCTACCCGGCGCCGGGCGGCTGGGCCGCGAGCTCCGCCGCGTCGGCGAGCGTGGTGGCCACGGACTGTAGCAGCTCGCGGCAGAGCGCGTTCCGGGCGAAGCAGGGGTGGCTGGACAGGTCCGACAGGCTCGCGGGGAGCGTGCGCAGCTTCGCGGCGATCGCCTTCCATCGGCCAGGTAATCCGGTGGCAGCAGTCGCCGCGCTGAGCGCCGCCGGCAGCAGTCGCCGCGCTGATCGGAGGTTCTTCGATCGGAGGCGGCGCCGGTCCGGCGAGGCCTGGTCGCGGTGGTGGTCGCCGGCAAGACCGCGGAAGTGCACAGGAGAGAGAAAAGGGAGAGAGCTGCCCCGCTGGGTGGTTGTCTGGCTGATTTGTGGGGTAGGCCGGACACGCAAGGCGGACACAATGGACAGCCGGACAGAATCTTTTGTCCGCTCTCGCCCCAAAGCCGGACCAAAATTGAGCCAGGTTTGGTCCAGAACGGACAGTCCGGCCGGACAACTATGGCTATGCGCCAGCCCGTTGGGGCATCTCACATGTCCGTTCGGACAAAAACGGACTGGACTGGGCAGTTTGCGCCAGCCCGTTGGAGGTGCCCTTACTCCCCAATCCCAGATCCCATCTCGTCTCCTTCTTCTGCTCAAGCCCGTCGACGAGCTCCTCCATGCGCAGTCTGGGCGTCGTGCTCGCCGGTGCAGACCCCAGGGTGACGCGGCCGACCGCCTCGCGCACCGCTTCGCCCGAGCGCTTGTCCTACGGGCCGACGAGGGACACGGGTGCTGCCGAAGCACTGTTAGCCAGCTCTATCAACTGCTCCACTTGATATGAACTCAGCCACACATCACTTCCATATATCATATGCTTGTCAAAGGTGCGAGTTCCCCTAAAACGAGGTCCTATATGTAACAAAAGCATATCTAAATGTTAGGCAATGTACTACATAACAGTAATAAACAAGGGATAAACAATTTGGTTCCAAAGGTTCTTCATACCTCTCCTGATAAACATCGGTCCATCTACAGCATAGCCCAAATGTTCATCAGTTGAAAATGAGCCACTGTCCTCACTAGAGATGCTCATAGCGTCAGACTCTGTGCTCATATCCCTCTCTATATCAAAGCAAAATGGAATCAGTACACAACCTGGAACATTTTCCTCTATATTTTGTTACTCAAAGCAAACATGATTACATAAGTAGTACCAAGAATTGTACACGACCATTTTTGTTCTACATCAAAGCAAAATGGAATCATTTTTGTTCTAGGTCCCCTAGCCTGGCCACAGATATGTACACATATATGGCGGCAGTAATGCACTAACACCAAGTCTCTATGCACTAATGCACTATATGGCGGCGGCAGCAGCAAATCCGAACACAAAAATCAGGACACGCAGCAGCAAAATCACACACGGCAGCAGCAAAATCACTAGACACAGATACAACAAGGACTCCTACAACACGTTCACAGATACAGCAAGCAAGAACTCCTACTGAACTGAAATTTTAGAAAGGCCTCCAGTTTGAGACCACACGATGCTCTCAGTTCCAACTCATACAGCGAGCAGAGCACCCAGTTCTCCCTAAATCACACACGACTAAGCACAATCACCAAACAAGGCGACTGCAGAGATCTCACGGGCAAGAGGATCGGGATCGGGTGAGCTTACAGGGGCGGATGACGGGGGGGGGGGGGGGGGGAGGATGCGGCGGGGGAGCGGAGGACGGGCCAAGACGTAGCAGAAGTAGCCTCTCGAAGCTGGCCGGAGAAGGTGTGCGGAGATGGGGCAGCCGGCGGGGAAGCTCCGGCCTTGGGGCTCCCTCCTCATGATTGGGGAGGAGGGAATCACGGGCAGGCGACGGGGGCTTCACGGCGGTGGGTGGCGACCGGGCATCGATGCCTGCGTGGAGGGGACGAGCGGCGGCGTGGAGTGTGGATGGGAGGAGCGGCGACCGGCGGCGGCGCGTGGAGTGTGGAGCTAGGGTTCGTACCATTGAGCGCGATTGGGGAATTTGCGTCTCGACAGGCCGGGATGACCTATATCCAGGGCCATCTTCGGGTATGCCGACGGCCACTTCACTTAGGCCGTCGGCAACAAGTTTTCTTATATTTCTTTTTAAAAATAAAAACATTGGTCAAATTTCTAACTAATAATACACAATAATATACATTGGTACCCATGCATGGTTTTGTGGGATTCCGAAGCTTCGTTGCGCCATTTCCGGTGAAACCCTAGACCGTTGACCAAGAAGTCAATGTTTTTGTCTACCCCCCTAGACCGGCGTCGAAAGGGGTAGAGCAATGGACTTTGTTGCTTGGTTGTGTTAGGATAGTACATAGAAATATTTAAATTCAAGTTTTAGCACAAGTTGTCACAAGATTACATACGACACTTATCCCGCACGAAGTTTATGCACTGTGAGGTGGAAACTTCCCGCTTTGGGCCAAATATAACCACTCGATCCGGAAGAGTACCACGTCCTCGCATTTTGATAGGTGAGGAGAGTCTACTGGATTGCTAGAAATTCTGTAGGTTTTTCATGCTAGTATTTTTGAATTCTGTAGGTTTTATTGTTGCTGGAGTTATGTAGGCTTTATTCATGCTAGTATATGTAGATGCTACTGCCTATCATCACATTTCTTTGCCACTTGTTCTTTCTAAATGCAGGTGAAGATGCTGAACCCTCACAAGTAGGTCGAGGGGTCACGGGAAGACCACCTAGAGGAGGCCGTGTAGTGAGGGGACGAGGGGCAGGGGAAGACCTCCTACAGGACACCATGTGGTTGAGAAGATTCAGACTCCTTCCTCTAGCGACATACCCTCCGCCACTGGCACTAGGATTGAGGATGACGACGCCGAGAGCGAGGAGCAGAGCAGGCAGGAGGATGGCGAGGAGGGTGGGGAGGAGGAGGGGGGTGGGGAGGATGGTGGGGATGAGATGGAGTGACATGGGAGGCCTTGAAGGTCAGGTTGCGCGGAATTGCTAAGGTCCCTACGAAAAAACCAGCTACTGAGGAGGAGAAATGGTTCATAGTTCCAAACCAGAAAGGGTAAATGGACCCGGTTCATAATTTTTTGATTCTAATAGTTGAACACGTACTAATACTTTGATGCTTGTGCAGCAATTGGGATTTTGTTGGACCCCAGGGCGATGCCAAGTATCCTAATGGGATAATTACTGTTTTTCTGAAGAGGCACTGGCCGGGTCTGTACAACCAAACTGATGACGAAGATGCCGACAAGGTGTTAGCAACGAGGTGGAGCGACTATGAAGCTGCCAAGACCTCAACATTCGGGACTCATTCGAATGCTGTCTACACTAAATTTTGCTCAAGTTTTATTTAAATATGCACAAGTCCATATATTTGGTTCAAAGTTCATCACCAACCACTAACATTTCTTTCTTACACATGATTGTAGGAATTCTATAGAGTTCCACAGGAAAAGAAGGTCCAGGCAGACAAGGTCTTCGTGGAGGCTGCGAAGAAGTTGACACGGCAGTTCATATACGAGGCTAAATTCGTGGCCATCTCGCACTACTACGGCAGCGTTCTCAAGCAGAGTATGACGAAGAAAAGAATGAGGGAAGAGAAGATTACGATGTCGAAGCAGCACTTCATGGATGTAAGTAATAACATGTCTTTTTCCCCTTATTTTGTGCAAAAGATAACAGAGAGGAATCACTTCAACTGTTTCAGCATTTTTCTTATCTGTTGATGACAAAAATACTTACTTGCTAGTAGTTTATCTGTTGATCCAACACCAGCAGGACAAAATCAGTTGCTTCCATGGTATCACCCTTTTTATTCCATGAAGATGAGTAATATACTTACTTGCTTCCATTGTATCAGCTTTTTTCTTATCTGTTGAATCAACACCAACATGACAAAATCACTTTTAACTTGTTGTTCTCTTTTACAGCCTGGAAATTTCTGTGAGCCTTTTTCTGTTTATAAACTGAAGTATTTGGATAGCAATAGCTAGAAAGTTCTTACATGAAGTATGTTTGGGTGGCATGCTAACTTGCTGGGCTAAGAAAATGCTATATTTTGATTATTCAGGTGATTCCTGATTGAGCCCATGGTCAGCCCGACGCATGGTCGGCTTTGGTGGATAGGTGGATAGGGGAAGATCCAGCGTTGTTGGCCACAAGCAGTACCAACTCTAGCAATCGCGGCAATAAAGGAACACACTGTCAAGGGAGTCGGAGCGATCGTCGCTTCAAGAAGCACTTGGTATATATACATGGAACATCCTCCTTTCAATTCCTTGCATGTTCCTATTTTAGGCATAACCTTTCATTTTGATGTTGCAGGAGGCCCAACTGAAGCAGCCGGTCTCAGAAATGAGGTCATGGAAGCTTGGCCGTCAGCTCTCGACGCCTGCCAATGACGGTGCCACGCACTATGGCAACACTGCCAAGTATGCCTTGGAATATTGTGATGAGTTTAAAAGGCAACATGGGGAGGATTCCAATCCTGAAGAGGCAGATATTGATCCAAAGGTGGTTATTTTGGCGGGACACGGCAAGCCGCATGGCCGCCACAAGTGGTGCTGGTACTCCTGGCACCCGTACTCCTGGTTCACTGAGCCCACAAACCCCATCGTATCAAGGTCATGTTGCCCATATGCCTAGCTCGTCCCGTTGCCAGGACAGTGACCAGGTTAGTTACTTCAAGTCTTCTAACTATATTAGACTTAGACATGCAAACAATTTATTACTAGACCAATTCCCTTGCTAAACGGTTCTACTTCTTTCTGTAGTTATGATGCTCAAGGCGGTGGAGTGGCGGTGCTCGAAATCTGTCCTTGTCGTGCTTATGAACTTGTACTCGCGCTGTAGTGAACTTGGTCATTGTCTTTACAAACTTGTGGTACTCGTGGTGGATGTCGTGCTTGTACTGAACCTGTCGTGCTTGTACTGAACCTGTTACTCATATGTGTTGAACTTGTTAGTCATATTGTGTTTGTACTATTATCTATGTGTGGATTTGCTGATGATGGTAATATGTATGAGGGTGTGATGATGAGAATATTTCTGTATGTATATGTATTTTTTATGAATTTATATGCATCTGTAGCAATTTTAATTTGCATGGGTGGAAGAAATTAAACAAAAAAAACAATTGGTAAGAACTACGCCGACGGCAATGCCGTCGACACAGAGGTTCATAGATTCTCCAGTTTAGAACGACGCCGACGGCAAAGCCGTCGGCATATGGTTTACTGTGAAAACCCTAGGTCGTCGGCATACAAAATCAGGCCGTCGGCATTTGGTTTACTGTGAAAACCCTAGGCCGTCGGCATACAGGTGGACATGGGACCCACCAGGTGCTCTCAGAGAAGGACGCGTGGACCTCGTTGCCGACGGGAGGGCCGTCGGCATACAAAAACCAGGCCATCGGCAGCTTGCGCCGTGGGACCCACAGTAGCTCCCAGAGGAAGACGCGTGGAGCTCGTTGCCGACCCAGAAGCCATCGGCATACAAATACCAGGCCGTCCGCATATAGTTTTGTGGGACCGACCTGAAGTTCCCAGCTGTGGAGACGTATGCCGACGCCGTCAAACTTAACCGTCAGTTGTAGTTGCCGACGGGCTTTGCGTGCCGACGGGCGGGGAAAACCGTCGGCATATACCTGTATGCTGACGGTCTTTTGTTCCCGACGGTTGAGTCATTCTATGCCAACCAAGAAGATGCCGACGGCCTTATCCCGACGGTGGCCGTCGGCATAGAGTTATGCCGACGGTTGTCCGTATTTTGCCGACGGTTTTTTGCCGTCGGAAACTGGCTGATTTCCCGTAGTGCCTTCTTTGGAAGGTCCGGACACTTGGTTCATTAGCTCTGACCAATAATATGTTATCAGTGATTGATGTTGAGGATGGCTATCCATTTTCTTACCTCCATGGCATCACAAGTTAAAACTAGCATCTTGCAATCTTACAAAAATTCCAGTTGCATTGAGGTATGCAAATGAGATGTTTGACTTGGACCTCTCGAATAACAGAATAGATGGAGCCATACCAAGTTGGATATGGATGAACTGGAAGGATACTATATCCTCGCTGAACCTCTCAAACAATATGTTCACTAGCCTAGAAAACTCTCCATCTGTTATTCATGTGAAAAATTTAAATGTCCTCGATCTTAGTTCCAACAAACTGCATGGCAGTGTACCTATACCACTCAGAACTAGCAAGTGGGATGCCGAAGCTCTGTTAGATTATTCAAACAATAGCTTCTCTTCTATTATACCTGACTTCGGTAGGTACCTTCCCAATATCACCATCTATCTTAATTTGTCCAGGAATAAATTATGTGGTCACATACCAAGGTCTATTTGTACCAAACAGTATCTTCAGATCCTGGACTTATCATACAACAATTTTCGAGGCAGGGTACCATCCTGTCTAACACAAGGTAGCAGCTTGATTATGTTGAAATTGAGAGATAATCATTTCCATGGGGTGTTACCTGAAAATATTGGAGAAGGATGTATGCTTCAGACATTAGATATGAACAACAACCAAATAGAAGAGAAAAAACCCAGATCACTATCTAACTGCAGAAGTTTACAAGTTCTTGACATGGGTAGAAATCTAATTCTTGATACTTTTCCATCTTGGTTGGGTGATATGTCTAATCTTCGGATTCTCATCTTGAGATCAAATCAATTTTATGGCTCAATAGGAGGCCCTACTGAAAGTAAGGCAACCAGTAAGCACTTCTCAAGGTTGCAGATTATTGATTTGGCCTCAAAAAACTTTTCTGGGAGCTTGAATTCAAAATGGTTTGGCAAGCTAGAAACAATGACGGCCAACTCTAGCGGTGAGGGTAATGCTCTGGCCCTTGATACAACAATACATGGGGAATACTACCAAGAAATCCTCACATTTAAAGGGATTGATCTTACATTTACCAAGATCTTGAGTACTTTTAAGATGATCGATTTCTCAAACAACTCATTTGATGGCCCCATTCCAGAATCCATTGGAAAGCTTATTGCTCTACATGGCCTGAACATGTCACATAATGGCTTCACCGGAGGAATCCCATCAAAGCTTGGCGACTTAGCTCAACTCGAGTCACTGGACCTTTGCCGGAACAAGCTCTCAGGGGCGATCCCACGGGAGCTAGCCACCCTAACATATCTTGAAGTTCTGAATCTCTCCAACAATGATTTAACCGGAATGATACCAGAAGGGCCACAGTTCTCGTGGTTCGCCAACAGCTCATTCGTAGGCAATGAAGGATTGTGTGGAAGGCCACTTTCCAAACAGTGCAACAATTCAGGTACGGAAACCCCGAGCTCATTGGTGTCTTCAAAAGATAGTGCTGGGACCATAGTGTTGTTTGTGTTTGTGGGATCCGGGTTCGTAGTTGGCTTTGCCGTGGCACTTGTGTTATCACTGGTTTGGCAGGCCAATCGGTGGAAGTGCAGCTATTCCCTGTTCCACTGGTGACGATCATGTGACTTGGCCACTTGGGATGTATCGGTGTGTTTGTGTGTCATATGAGGTTGTACGTGTTGGAGGTAGTTGTGACCCTACGTAGTACGTACCTCTACCATGATCTCATGTAATCCATGATAAGCGATTAAGTTGTAAGCTCTTCAATAATGTCTTGGATCTCGGGTTGATCAACAACCTTTGTAACAGCTGTATCATGAAGATCGGCACAATTGTAAACAGCCACGGTAGGGGCTTTTTCTACCTAAGTAACACGTACGCGGGCCGAGGTAAAGGTCACGTTTTGAGCATAACGATTTACTCCGTACATGGTATCATTGCTGTAACTTTAGGATCTATGGTGTGCCTGCGTGTCATATGAGCCTGTACGGGGCTACTTGTTTGATAACAAATATCAATGCAGTTTTGCTCCTTTTCACACATAGACTGTCCGTTTGATATCAGGGAGCAGAATCACTTGAAAATCCTCCATGGCGAGTCCGGTGGCATTGACCTCCTAGACGTGCTTGGGGAATGATGATGCGTGGTAGGGTCCTGCGTCTGTGGCCGAGGCGTGTGTTGGTGGAACGATTTGGCCCCAAGAGAACAAGCTGGCATGTGAGAACAAATCAACTTACACATCTATCCTTGTCGACCCATGCATGCAAAGAAAGGTTGATCTCCTCGAAGATGTATTAACAATATATTTCAATCATAGCGGTAGTACCGTAAATACACATCTCACCATATATAGTCTATATATTGTTGAACATAACAAACTTAAAATCTAAAAAGCTTTGACACAAGTCGCTACTATATATAACCAACTATACTGATACTAATGATAGTTTAACATCCTTGTCCTCCATCCGACATGAATCCATGAGTCATATAGAAAGCATATCATGCATATGTTGATGTCGATCCAACTGTGTAGGCGAACTAGAGCCTCTCGCCACGAATCCTCCTAGCCAGATGAACATCTTTCGACATTATGGTCACACGTTTCGCATGGACAGCACATAGATTGGTGTCCTCAAACAACCCCACAAGGTATGCATCTGCTGCCTCCTGCAAAGCAAGCACCGCATGGCTCTGGAAACGCAGATCAATCTGCAGAAGTAGCGCAAAAGCAAACAGAAAAACATTATAAGCACAAACAATTAAGTATCCATTTTAAAATTTTGATTAGACACCCCATGAACTTGTTTTCATATATGCTAATCTACTAAGATCCATGGACATTTTCAGAAGGGATTGAGCTAGATTTGGATCTATCTCAAGTGAGCTCCATAGACCGCTTATGATCGAGTGGAATCATATCTTGAAAACTTGAGCAATCTCCCTAACGAGCCTTTGAAAAGGTAGCTTCTTTATGAGCAGTTCTGTTCCCTTTTGATATTTACGAATTTCACTACAGCATGTGTATGAAATATAAGAGCCTCATAATAAAGGTGCAATTATGATGAAGATCTTAACACTAATAATGGTATTGGATAGGTAGATCCATTCACAATTTTTTTTTGGATAGGTCGATAGCCGGAATTATGTTTGTTGCACATACCGAAGAGCAACGGTTCCGGGGCGATAACGATGAGGCTTCTTCACTCCTCCGGTGGAGGGAGCTGTTTTACGAGCGGATGCCTATCGTCGCAAAACCAATACGCAAGTTATTTTCAAATAACAAAGTTATTGTATAGTAATTCAAATGGCAAACACATCAATGTGAAATATTACATAGAAAGCCCTAAGGTATTTTGTAGGAGCCTTTCCTCCGGTAGAGTTTCCGGCAGTACACTTAGTTCGAGCCATCCTGCAAAATCAAAATAGTTAAATCACACACAAAAGTAAACCTTTTGAACAAAGAAGTAAAGATCGCAACATAGTTGTTCAAATCATTGTACCCCACCGGAAACAAAAGTAACCTATGTTTTGATGTTTTTCCAACGTGCAAGAAGATTGCAAGCCAAAATGTTGAGACTTGGCTACTAAAATATCTTAAGAGTATTTACATGCGATACATAGACGCTAAATGTAGATTATTATTGAATTCATATGAGACTATCTAGAAGGAATACCACGAAAATAAATTCTAGTTTCTATATATCAGTATACCTAAATTATTTGCTCAAAGACAAGTCACAAATATCACGAAAAGTATAATCAAAGGATCACATAATAACCCCATGAGCTAGAACAACCAGGTACTGGATGGGCACAACTATGCATACATCTTAACGAGTGACGACCAACCTCAAACAGACCAAACAACAACAACAAAAATCCATCGGAAGAAGTGACAAGGCACTACAAGAATTAGAGCAGTACTAGAAATCGTTTACCTCCCAAGTTTGCAGCCTTTAACACATTTGGGAGCCCTGTTCTGTTTTTTGTGCTAGAAGTAGCGAGGGGCAGGGTATTTATAGGCGCCGGTCCTAACAGGCTCATGAATCGACGTTACCGACTTAGGCTAGTAGATTGATTTGGCACTAGCGGTTACAGATCTGATTATTCGGACGGACGGCCTGTCAGGTTCTGAAGCTGTCAACAACTGCTTTGGTCTTCAGTTATATATCCAACGGCTGTGATGGCAAGATACCTCTTCAACCAATCCTACGGCTAATATTGTAATAGGACAGCTTAAGCTTAATGCTGGCACTTAATGTGCTTAATCTTGTATTAACTAATGGAACTCGTGGCTCTAAGGGGGACTCTATATAACCCCAGAGAGTGGGCGGATGGGTGCACGAGAATCCAAAACCCTAAATTTATCCTATCGTTCCTGTTCTTCCTTTCTTCTTTTTCAAGTCTTGCCAATTTCCTCTATTTGCTTCCAATTACTATTGTTGTTCTTATATCTACCCAATCAGGTGCCTAACAAATGGTATCACGAGCCACTCCTTCCCCGAAGTAGCCCCTCCCACCCTCTCCTCTCAGCTTGCGCCGCCGCTCCGACGAGGTTCCCGAATCTCACGATCTGGGGGTAAAATCCCTCTCGAATTCGTGATGGCGATTCTACGGGAGATCCACCTCCGCGAAGGAACATCCGAACCCGAAGGCACCATGCCCCACCGGCGCACGTGCTCACAAGATCGATTGGCGGCGACGGCGGAGGATGCAGCGCTCTTGGAAGCAGCGCAAGAACAGGCGAAGGCCGAGGACGCGATTCGCGAACGCCTGCCACGGGAGGTCCTGAACCTGCACCGCCAACTTGAACACCAGCAAGCATCGGTTGATTCCATCCAAGGTAATCTCAGCAAACTCACAGAGATGGTTCAGCAGATTAGCTTAGCAGTTCGTCCTCAGCAGCAACAGGATGATCTGGATCCGGCAGCTTCGGCAGTTACTGACCCAGCACCTCCAAACACCAACACGCATCCACCAGCCACAAATTCACTACCTTTGAGCCCAATTCTTGAAGTCAACACACCATCTGCAACTCCTACATCCACCCTGCGACCCAACCTAGCTTCCAGCTCAAACCAATCTCCACATCTGGGAAATTTGACCCCGGATCAGATGCCACACCCCACTTTTCCACCAGCCAGTCCACGTCCGACACCACCACCTTACAGACCACAATTGCCAACAACAACATCGTCACACCAACCTAGTTCTAGTTTTGTACCTGGAACACCACATGTAACCAACTACCACCAAGTTTCTAACCCAACATCTAACCCACACATGTACCACCCAAATCCTCCACCTTTTACCGCTCCTTATTACAGAACCTAGTTCCATACAACCCACCTTACTCTGGCTACCCATACTATCCACCAAATTCTGGTTTTTACCACTATCCACCTCAACCACAACCGCAATATACCTATTCCCAAACCCCTCCGATGTCCTATGCCCAACACCAGTCTGTTCCTTATACACCACCACCACCCATGCCCCAAACACCCCAAACCCCAACCCACAACCAACCCTGGACGCAGAGAACACCAACACCTGCGGTTGACACTCAGGCAGCTCAGAGAAGCTCCCAGCAGCAGACTGATAGCCATCAGGAACCATATCTCCGAACACCACACATAGAGCTGCCACTGTTCCATGGCTCCAATGCACAGTCTTGGATCGATGAATGTGATGGTGTATTCAGTCTGGCAGGAATCAATACTGAAGCAAAAGTAAAATGGGCTAATGCACACATTAGAGGAAGAGCAAAGACTTGGTTGATCAGCACAACTCTAGATATTTCTCTGATGACATGGCCAGAATTCTGTGAATTATTGTGTGACAGATTCCCAGAAGAAGGTGACCAAGAATCGATGGAACAGTTCCAACACCTTCGGCAGATTTCGTCAGTTAACACCTACATTGATTCGTTTGAGACTTATATGATACAGATGAAAAGAGACCACCCTGCCTTGACTGACAGATTCTTTCTGCTGAGATTCTTGAGTGGATTGAAGGAGACAATTAAACACGCGGCTAAAAGTCACCAGCCTGCTACTCTTCGTGCAACATATTTTCATGCCCGACAACAAGAACTTGCTCACCTGTCAACTGTCATGCGTAGCAACCCACCACTGAATAACAGAAACACCACAGGCCCTGCTGTCAGAATGCAACAACTAGTACGTGGGAATAAGACCTTTGTTCCTCAGGACAAGTCTAAAGACAACCACAAATGTTGGTACTGCCCTGAAAGGTGGTTATTTGGACACAAATGTGCAGGTTTAAAAAGCATGCTGCACATCATGCAGATGCAAGGCCATTCAGATAGTGAAGAAGATAGTGCGAATGAGAGTTTTCATGATGCAGAAGGTCAGCTCACAACTGATCAACAACAAGCACCTCCCAACGTTCCAGACCCAAAAGAAGCACCTTAGCGAGACGAAATAAACCTCATATCTGCAGAAGCACTACATGGTATCCCTGGCGATACAACCTTATCTGTGATTGTTCAGATTGGGGGACACCAAGCCATTGCACTTGTTGACAGTGGCAGTGGCAAAACCTTCCTCGACAAGGATTTTGTCTGCAAACATAAGCTGGCAACTCAAGCAAAAACTATTCATAAAGTTATGGTAGCTGGAGGTGGCGAACTCCTCTCAGATAGCATCATACCTGACTGCAAATTCAGTATTAATGCAACAGCATTCCAATTCACTTGTCACGTACTGCCGCTGAAGGGTTATGACATGGTGCTTGGCGCTAATTGGCTTCAGGAACACAATCCCAACTTCACTGACTGGGAGAATAGGAGTATCTCCATTACAGTGGATAAAGAATGGGTAAACTTACTAGACCGAGCGGTACCAAAATCAGACTGCATCATTTCTGTAAAGGAGTGCAACAAATTGTTGAAGAAGGGAGCTACAGCATATCTGTTACAAGTAACAAACACAACACTTCCGTCAGTAGAGGTGCTACACTCCATAACTGATAGCAAGTCGTCAGTGGAAGATATACTGCAACAGTATAGTGATCTATTTACAGATCCATTTGGTCTGCCCCCACACAGAGACTCTGACCATGCAATACCATTGCAAGAAGGAGCTAATCCACCTAATGTGAGACCCTACAGAATGCCGCATAAGCAGAATAATATTGTTGAAGAGTTGGTGCAGAACATGCTCAAAAATGCAGAAATACAACCTAGCCAAAGTCCATACTCTTCACCAGCAATCTTGGTAATGAAGAAGGACAAGAGTTGGAGGTTGTGCATCGATTACCGGCAGCTCAACGCAATCACGATCAAGAACAAGTTTCCAATTCCAGTAATCGAGGATTTGCTGGATGAACTACAAGGAGCAGAAATTGTTTCCAAGCTTGATCTCAAGTCTGGATACCATCAAATACGTATGAAGACAGAAGACATTCCTAAAACTGCCTTCTCCACACATATGGGCCATTATGAATATCTTGTCATGCCTTTCGGACTTACAAACGCACCAGCTACCTTCCAACATTTGATGAACAACATCTTTGCTCCATACTTGAGGAAATTTATTTTGGTGTTTTTCGACGACATTTTGATATACAGCAAGAACTTGCAACAGCACAGACATCATCTGAACCTAGCATTGTCCTTACTGCGAAAGCACCAACTGAAGCTGAATCAAAACAAATGCTCCTTTGCAACCTCCTCGGTTGAGTATTTAGGACACGTGATATCTGGCAAAGGAGTCGCAACAGATCCATCCAAGATTGCTGAGATTGCAAAATGGGCTTCTCCAACAACACTGAAGCAGTTGAGGAGATTCATGGGGTTTACAGGCTACTACAGGCGCTTCATAGAACAGTACGCCTCCATTTGTAAACCACTGCATGAAGTAATGAAAAAGAATGCCTTTCATTGGGGAGCTGCTCAACAATCAGCGTTCGACAAACTGAAAAAAGTCAAGACTACACCACCAGTACTTGCCCTCCCAAATTTTTCTCTTCCATTCCAACTGGAAACTGATGCGTCAGGGACAGGATTAGGCGCGGTACTCATGCAGAAAGGACACCCGATTGCTTTCTATAGCAAGTCTTTGGGTCCTAAAGCCTTGGCTCTGTCTGTTTATGAGAAAGAAGCACTTGCCATGCTAGAAGCATTGCGGAAATGGCGCCATTACCTACTGGGAAACAAAGTACTTATCAAGACAGACCAAAGAAGTTTGAAGTACCTTACGAGCCAGCGCTTGTTAGAAGGTATTCAACACAAGCTTATGATGAAGCTCCTGGAGTTTGACTACGGTATTGAGTACAAACAAGGTAAGGAAAATTTGGTGGTTGATGCATTATCTAGAAAGGATCAAGATCAAGCAGAAGACACATGTTTGGCAACATCAGTGGTGATTCCCACATGGATGACTGAAGTGCAGGCTACCTATGTAAATGATGAAAGGTGCACTCAACTACTTCAGCAATTGGCTCTTGATCCCGCAGCAAACACCAAGTTCACACTGAAGAGTGGACTCCTTCGTTACAACAACCGAATAGTCATTGGAACTACAACTGACCTCAAAGAAAAGTTATTCCAGACTTTTCACTCCTCAATATTTGGAGGCCATTCAGGTGGTAGAGCAACTTATCATAGATTGAAGCATCTCTTTTACTGGCCCAAAATGAAAGACTTCATTGCACAACAAGTTTCAATCTGTCCAGTCTGTCAGATTTCTAAAACTGAACGAGTTCATTACCTTGGACTTCTGGATCCATTGAAGATTCCAAAAACAAAATGGTCAGATATCAGTATGGATTTCGTCGAAGGACTTCCGAAATCGAAAGGGAAAGATGTGATACTTGTGGTGGTAGATCGACTAACAAAGTACGCACATTTATCCCTCTCTCACACCCATTTACTACACATCAGGTTGCTCAGTTGGTTCTGGACAAAATTGTGGAAGTACATGGACTTCCTGAAACAATAGTCAGCGACAGAGACAGGGTATTCACCTCCAAACTGTGGCAAGAAATCTTTTCAGCCCTGCAGATCAAGTTGAGTTTCAGCTCTGCTCATCACCCGGAGTCTGATGGACAGACCGAACGTCTTAACCAGTGCCTCGAACAGTACCTGCGCAGCATGGCTTTCACTGAACCACTCAATTGGGTCAATTGGCTGTCAGCAGCTGAATGGTGGTACAATGCTGGCGCTGAGTTGACGAGGGAATATATTGCGGTGTTGCTTCTATCTCCCCGGCAACGGCGCCAGAAACAGCTTGATGACTACGTGTTGGTGAACCCCAAGAGGAAGGTTATGATGTAGACAGCAGAAGTTTTCCCTTGAATAATCTACCCAAGGTTTAATCCAGTAGGACTTGACGATCTATCGGAAGGTTGTTGATGTTGACTCCCCCTGGCGCTAGGGAGCTTGCACCAACGTGGAATCTGCACAGACACAAACCAGAACTTTGCCCAACACGAAACAGAGAGGTTGTCAATCTCTCCGGTCTTGCAGAAACAAAGAGTTAAACGTATGGTGTGGAAAACAGCAGGAAAACAGCAAGTAACAGGAAACAGATGATTGCAGCAGGTTGTGTAAACAGTATGAGGAAATTGGACCAGGGTCCACAGTTCACTAGTGGTGTCTCTCTCAGAACAGATAACTAGCATGTTGGGTAAACAAATTACAGCTGGGCAATTGACAAATAGAGAGGGCATAACAATGCAATACATGCCAAGATGTCTACTATGAAATCTAGTTGGGCATTACAACAAAGTACATAGACCGTTATTCCAACCGCATCTATGCCTAAATAATCCACCTTCAAGGCAGCATCCGCATCCTGTTCAGTATTAAGTTGCTAACAACAGATTATTGCATGAAGTAAAGTGTGTAATGTAATCAATACAAGTGCCCTTGGACACTGCACCAATGTTTTATCCCTAGTAGCAACAGCACATCTACCATCTTAGACCTTTCTGTCACTGATCCAGATATCTAGAGACTGAACCCACTATCGAGCATAAATACCCCCTCTTGGAGTCACAAGCATCTACTTGGCCAAAGCATCTACTAGCAACGGAGAGCATGCAAGATCAAGAGCACATAGATAAACAACTTGAATAAACATGGTATCAATATTCATCGGATCCCAGCAAACACAACATCTAGCATTACAATAAGATGATCTTGATCATGTTAGGCAGCTCACAAGATCTAAACATGGAGGCACAAGGTAGAGAGACAACCATCTAGCTACTGCTATGGACCCGTAGTCCAGGGGTGGACTACTCACGCATCACTCCGGAGGCAGGCATGGTGATGTAGAGCCCTCCGGTGATGATCTCCCCTCCGGCAGGGTGCCGGGAAGAGCTTCAGAACTCCTCCGATCTGAGATTGACGATGACGGCCGCGACGGAACTTTTCGTGGAATATGATCGACCGTAATAGGGTTTTCGCGTCGCGGAGAATATATAGGCGAAGAGGCGGCGTCGGTGGCCGAGGGGGGCCACCACGCCATAGGGGGCGCGGGCCCACCCTGGGCCGCGCCCTAGTGTGGCGTGGCCCCCTGGTGGGTCTGCTCCGACTCCCCTTTGGACTCCGTGATCTCCTCGTGATATTATTGACGATGTCTTTTGTTTCGTCCAATTCCGAGAATATTTCCTTAATAGATTTTCTGAAACCAAAAACAGCAGAAAACAGGGAACTGGCACTGTGGCATCTTGTTAATAGGTTAGTCCCAGAAAATGCATAAAAATGATATAAAGTGTAACCAAAACATGTAGCAATTGATATAATAACAGCATGGAACATCAAAAATTATAGATACGTTTGAGACGTATCAAGCATCCCCAAGCTTAGTTCCTGCTCGTCCTCGAGTAGGTAAACGATAAAAACAGATAATTTTTGAAGTGACATGCTACCAACACAATCTTTGATCAAATAACAATGTAATGCACATGATCTGAATGAAGTGATCCAAGCCAATGGTCTATAGTTTGCAAGCAAGTAAATAAAGAGTAAACATAAGTGATCACACAAGTGCAAACTTTCATGAATAATACTATAAAACATTTAGAGATATAATAGTCTAACATAATAGTTAGTTCACAGCAGCAATAATTTCAACATGAAAGTGTTTGTATCAACACAAAGGAAGATAATAGCTTCAGCTTTTGCTTCAACTTTCAACATGTATATCATATAGATAATGTCAATGCAAAGAATATGATCAACCAAACACAAAGTTATGTAAAAACTGTTATACTGGAGTTGACAATGATGTTTGCTTAAGTAGACAGAAAGAAGTGGGAAAACTGACTCAACATAAAAGTAAAAGAATGGCCCTTCGCAGAGGGAAGCAGGGATTAACATCATGTGCTAGAGCTGTAGTTCCCGAAGGCATATAGAGAGCATAAAATATTGTTTTGTAAGGTAATGGTGTATACAGGTGTCAACAAATCAAATAGCAGGTACTTGTCATCTTCCATGGCTAACTAACTTTTAGAGCGGTTCCGAGAGTTTTTAGGACTGCACTTGTAACAAGCACTTATTGGTGACACTCCTCCCAACCATTTACTTTCCACAAACCATGGCTAACCGAATCCTCGGGTGCCCACCAACATTCACCATGGAGGAGTGTCTATTTATTTATTTATAGGGTGGACTAACCAGCTCTTTAATGCAAAATAAAAGGTGGAGAAGCAGATGAAGCTGCCAATCCTTGTAAATTAATTAGCATGGAAGATGACAAATCTCACTACTACGTCCTTATGAGCTTTTCAAGTAGTGACACAAAAAGGAAATGTAACAGTTTTGAGTAGTTAGTAGATAGCACATGAAGAAATTTACTTGGAATGGTGAAAACACCACATAATAGGTAGGTATGGTGGACACAGGTGGCATGGATTTGGCTCAAGGTTTTGGATGTACAAGAAGCATTCCCTCTTAGTACAGAGTTTAGGCTAGCAAGGTTATTATAAGCAAACATCATTATCAACTGGAATAGCAAGAGTGTACATAAAACACAAGGTTTGACGAACCATAGACTCCCACTGTCTTCCTTGTTAACACATAGCCTTCATCCAAAAATTATCTAGACTACTATGGACTTCCAATTATGCAACAGATTATTATAGCAGAAAATCCTTATAGTAGTTCTTCATTAATAGCCATTACTTACATGATGCACAAGCTTAAACATTAATTACTTGACAGCTCAAAACAATTGGCAAGCATCAAATTACTCAAGACAACGATCTAAAAAGATTCATGTAAGCATTTTATACCACTACCACATGCATAGCATTTTTCTGGTCCAACCAAACACCAATCAACTTATTTGACAACTCTCCAAACAGATATAAGTGAAGCAAGAGAGTACTTTCTTCAAAAGAAACTGAAGCTCTAACAAGAGTATGAAAAACTGAGAGCTAACAGCAATAACAGCAACTAGACAGGAATACTCAACAAGTATAAGTGAAGCACAAGAGTATTCTAATGAAAAAGTGGAGCGTGTCTCTCTCCCAAACATGAATGCTAGGATCCAACAAGTATAGCACAGCAAACAAAACAAAACAAACTGAAAACAAAAACACACTGACGCTCCAAGGAAGAGTACACTAGTATGAAGCAATAAAAATATAGCACCATTAGAGATGACCTGATAATTTGTAGATGAAGAAGGGGATGCCTTGGGCATCCCCAAGCTTAGATGCTTGAGTCTTCTTGAAATATGCTGGGGAGGTAAGCCTCCCCAAGCTTAAGCTCTTCACTCTTCTTGATCATGTAATATCATTCTCCTCTATCAACACTTGAAAACTTCCTTCACACCAAAACTTAACAGCTTTTCTCATTAGCAGGTTAGTGCACTAAAAGATAATACTTCAAAGTTCTAGCAAAGACAAAACTCACAAGCCAACTATTTTAAACATTAGCCACTGTTACTAGGCTCAAGTGGGCACTTTTACACGAAAAGAAACCACTTAAAAACTTGTAAAAGAGAGAATGCAAAATAAAAGACAGAATCTGTCAAACCAGAACAGTCTGTAATGACGAATTTTTTCGAGGCACTTACGATGCTCAGATGAAAAACTTTTGAAATAATGAAAGTTGCGTAACATCATCAGGAACATGCACAAAAATTTCAGCATTTTTCGATTTTTTCTGATTTTCTACTGAATTAAACGGTGACGAACAGCAATCTGTCCCAATGCAGTCCCGAAAATAAAAACCAACTTTGCATTAGTAACTCTCCTTGGCACAACAAAACAGCAAATAAAAGATACAAAGGAGTTGCTACAGAGGTAAACAAGCATCCTTGACTCAAGAAAACAAAAATAAAACAGCAAATAAAAACATGGGTTATCTCCCAGAAGTGCTTTTCTTTAATGCCTTTGAGCTAGGCATGAAGAGATGCATCAATATTGCCAAAAATGTTGAAATCCTCCACTCTTTCGGTGGGATCCTCTTTCTTAATTGGGAAGAAAAACTTTCGGTTGATAGGTGCAACAAACTTCATGAACCCATATTTTGCATTGATAAATCCCCCATTACTCTTCAAAAAAGATCTTCCCAAAACTATATTACTAGGAGATTTTGTAAGGATCATAAAAGTTGTAGGTATATTTTTATTTTGCATAGTAATCTCAACATTAATGATCCCTACACTTTTTATAATAGTGCCATCAGCATGAAAATGAAAAACAGGATAATCAACCATACCATCAATTTTTAACAAGTCAAACACTATCTTAGGCATGATGGACATTGTGGAACCAAGATCACAATAGGCACGAAATTTCTCACTACCAATGCTTATTTCAATAAAGGGTTCCCAATCATTTTTTAACTCAACATGAGGTGGTTCCTTAATGTGGTGGTCTAAGGTTAAGTCCTTGAGTGACTCTTCTATTTTATCAAGCCTAGTAAGCACACCTGTCTTATCCTCTTGAGGAAATTGAGCAAGTCCATTCAAAATTTTATAGGCTTTTTCTGTATCATGTTCATAGAAAGTCTCCCCCACCATAGTATCTAGAGCATTTTGGTATAAAGGTAGCAAGCCAAAGTAGAAACGTTTAATAAGAATGTCTAAGTCCATTTTAAGTTGCATCTTCCTATGCAGTTCTAACATCCTTTCCCAAGCTCCTTTAAAAGTTTCTCCACTCTCCTGTCCAAACCCAATAATTTCTCCTAAAGGGGAAACAGTAATGAAAGGACTGGAGCTAGACATGGTAACAAGCAAGTAACAACCGAAATAGTAAACTAGATGCAGGAATTTAATTTTTTTGGGTTTTTGATTTTTAACAGCAAGCAAAACAAAACTAAAACAAGACAAAAACAAAGTAAAGAGATTGGAACTGAGAGACTCCCCTTTCCAATAGCCTCCAAGTCCCCGGCAACGGCGCCAGAAAACAGCTGGCGCTGGTTGACGAGGGAATATATTGGGTGATGTTCTATCTCCCGGCAACGGCGCCAGAAAACAGCTTGATGGCTACGTGTTGGTGAACCCCAAGAGGAAGGTTATGATGTAGACAGCAGAAGTTTTCCCTTGAATAATCTACCCAAGGTTTAATCGGACCAGTAGGACTTGACGATCTATCGGAAGGTTGTTGATGTTGACTCCCCCTGGCGCTAGGGAGCTTGCACCAACGTGGAATCTGCACAGACACAAACCAGAACTTTGCCCAACACGAAACAGAGAGGTTGTCAATCTCTCCGGTCTTGCAGAAACAAAGAGTTAAACGTATGGTGTGGAAAACAGCAGGAAACACAGCAAGTAACAGGAAACAGATGATTGCAGCAGGTTGTGTAAACAGTATGAGGAAATTGGACCAGGGTCCACAGTTCACTAGTGGTGTCTCTCTCAGAACAGATAACTAGCATGTTGGGTAAACAAATTACAGCTGGGCAATTGACAAATAGAGAGGGCATAACAATGCAATACATGCCAAGATGTCTACTATGAAATCTAGTTGGGCATTACAACAAAGTACATAGACCGTTATTCCAACCGCATCTATGCCTAAATAATCCACCTTCAAGGCAGCATCCGCATCCTGTTCAGTATTAAGTTGCTAACAACAGATTATTGCATGAAGTAAAGTGTGTAATGTAATCAATACAAGTGCCCTTGGACACTGCACCAATGTTTTATCCCTAGTAGCAACAGCACATCTACCATCTTAGACCTTTCTGTCACTGATCCAGATATCTAGAGACTGAACCCACTATCGAGCATAAATACCCCCTCTTGGAGTCACAAGCATCTACTTGGCCAAAGCATCTACTAGCAACGGAGAGCATGCAAGATCAAGAGCACATAGATAAACAACTTGAATAAACATGGTATCAATATTCATCGGATCCCAGCAAACACAACATCTAGCATTACAATAAGATGATCTTGATCATGTTAGGCAGCTCACAAGATCTAAACATGGAGGCACAAGGTAGAGAGACAACCATCTAGCTACTGCTATGGACCCGTAGTCCAGGGGTGGACTACTCACGCATCACTCCGGAGGCAGGCATGGTGATGTAGAGCCCTCCGGTGATGATCTCCCCTCCGGCAGGGTGCCGGGAAGAGCTTCAGAACTCCTCCGATCTGAGATTGACGATGACGGCCGCGACGGAACTTTTCGTGGAATATGATCGACCGTAATAGGTTTTCGCGTCGCGGAGAATATATAGGCGAAGAGGCGGCGTCGGTGGCGAGGGGGGCCACCACGCCATAGGGGGCGCGGGCCCACCCTGGGCCGCGCCCTAGTGTGGCGTGGCCCCCTGGTGGGTCTGCTCCGACTCCCCTTTGGACTCCGTGATCTCCTCGTGATATTATTGACGATGTCTTTTGTTTCGTCCAATTCCGAGAATATTTCCTTAATAGATTTTCTGAAACCAAAAACAGCAGAAAACAGGGAACTGGCACTGTGGCATCTTGTTAATAGGTTAGTCCCAGAAAATGCATAAAAATGATATGAAGTGTAACCAAAACATGTAGCAATTGATATAATATCAGCATGGAACATCAAAAATTATAGATACGTTTGAGACGTATCATACAACACCTCCTATCACACTTCTATTCAAACATCTCCCTTTGAAGCCTTGTTCGAGTACAAACCACCACACATAACTCATCTGGTGTCTAGTGCTGATCTTTCTGAAGAAGCTTCTGTTACCCTACATGCTGAAGGCAGTATGCTTAAAAAGTTGCAGCACAATCTCTTACAGGCTCAGAATAGAATGAAGAAGTTCGCTGACTTAAATCGAACTGAACGGCAATTTCAAGTTGGGGACATGCTCTACTTGAAGATGCAGCCCTACAGAGAAAATGCCCTGGGATTGAGGAACGCATTGAAGCTCACATCAAAATACTACGGACCCTTTCGTGTGCTGCAGCGTGTGGGTCAAGTTGCTTACAGACTCCAACTTCCTGAAGGCACAATGATTCACGATGTTTTCCATGTGAATCGGCTCAAGAAACATCTGGGTCCTGCGGCTGTGCCAAATGCCAGGCTACCTCTGATAACCCCTGATGGGAAGATCAAAACCGAGCCTCTGGTGGTTTTACAATACAGACAGGTACCATGGAAGGCAGGTGATTATGACATTCCTGTGGCACAATGGTTAGTGCATTGGGAGAACTTGACTCCTGAGGATGCCACCTGGGAAGATGCAAAGTTCATCCGAGCAACATTTCTGAATTTCCATCCTTGAAGTCTGGTTTCGAGGGCAGAGCAATGTCAGGTTCTGAAGCTGTCAACAACTGCTTTGGTCTTCAGTTATCCAACGGCTGTGATGGCAAGATACCTCTCCAACCAATCCTACGGCTAATATTGTAATAGGACAGCTTAAGCTTAATGCTGGCACTTAATGTGCTTAATCTTGTATTAACTAATGGAACTCGTGGCTCTGAGGGGGACTCTATATAACCCCAGAGAGTGGGCGGATGGGTGGCACGAGAATCCAAAACCCTAAATTTATCCTATCGTTCCTGTTCTTCCTTTCTTCTTTTTCAAGTATTGCCAATTTCCTCTATTTGCTTCCAATTACTGTTGTTGTTCTTATCTCTACCCAATCAGTGCCTAACACGACCCAGATCGGTGGTGGCACGGATTAGCGTTCATGTATCGCGCCATGCTATTGGCCGGTAGTAAGATGACATGGATTGTGCTATGGCTAGATTAAGGAACGCCGAAAGTGCATGCTGCCGTGCAAGATGTTTTTTTTTGAACTAGAACCCAAACTTCTATTAACTTGGCACACCAGACTCGGTGGCCACCACAACATGAATGTCACCTGGAACAGCGTCCAGCCACCGACGCCTATCAGATACCGGTTAAGGTCGAATCGATCCGCCGTCCCCGTTTCTAACCTACCCGCCAGGCGGTTCCACAGCTAGAGTTCCCCGCCGGTGATCCGCTGCTCCCTTCCCCTCCGCTTGCCATCTTGGCAGCTCGAGCGGGAGGGGAGCTTCGGCTCTTGTTTGTGTGGTGTTTTCATTTTAAGTTCCGTGATTCCTCCGTCGGTGTCATGGTGGGGCTGATGTCGATGATGCTCGAAGGAATAATGGTCTTTCAGCCCTTGCTCCTTCTCGTCGGAGGTGTTGTTGGTGCCGGCAAGAGGTTCGTGAAGTCCAATCTGTTGGAGCAGTTTCAATCTGATATTGCGTCTAGGCGTGACGCAGCAAGGGACTGCTATTGAAGTACGGCGGTGCTGACTGCTGTGGATATGCGAAAGATGGTGTGGGATCCGACCGCTTGTTGAATGGGGGGTCGCGTTGGCCCCGGATCCGACATTAAAGAGGCTCGGAGGGATCCTCCGGACGATGTACTTTATCGGGATAGATCCAGGCCTACGCGGCTGGTGGCTATTTCGGCTTATTAACGCCTTATGGCGGGGGGGGGGGGGGGGGTCTCTTTAACGTCAAGATGTGGACCAACTGCTGGTGTTCTTCTTCTCCGGCAACGGCGTAAGACGTGGATGCTTGGTAGTTGCGACAATGACAGTTTGCAGCAGTTTATTTCAAAATTTTAAATAGACCGCTATAGCCTCGCTAAAGTCTTTGCAGAGCACACGCGTTAAAACTATGCACTTTAAACGCTAAATTGAAAACGACTCTAATAGCCCGCTAAATCCGCTATAGCTCTAAATTTGAAGTCATTTAGCCCGCTAAGCCGCTACAGCCATAGAAGGGAGTCACGTTAGTACTTTGTACCACAAATTATCCATCTAACTTATTATTCCATTCTGTTTTTAAAGTATATATGGCGCATTAATGCAAAGCTTAGTTATTGAGTTGGGATTTCTAATAAAAGTTTGGGTTTTAGATATCTGTGAATTGTATGTCATAAATATGTGATATGATCACGGCGGCGAGGCGGGCGGTGAAATTCAAACTCCGACCCCACTGCCAGGTGGGCCCCTGACGAAAGCGGATCTCAGCCGCACATCGCCATGGAGTCATCTCATCCGTCGGTTTGCGGGGCTGTGGAAACCCTTCGCGTCTTCCTCACCTATTCGCTTCACCGCGCCGTCCGTCCCCGACTCTGTTCGATCCGCCGCGCCGCCGCCTTCGCCATCTGCTGCAACCCCTCCCCGTCCCTCCCCGGCAACAGCTCCTCGTCCTTCCCCGACAGTTGCTCCTTGCCCTACACCCGAGCGCACCCCGAGCCACCTCTCGCGCACGTTCGCGGAGGTTGTGTCGTCGCCGGGGCCCATGGCGGGGCAAGGGGCCACGGGTGGCCAGCCGGGGCACGGACTGCAAGGCACACAGCAAGCTCCTCCGGCCCAACTGCCGGTGACCAGGCCTCCAATGATCTTCGGCCGCTTTGCGGGTCCGGGAACAAGCACGGCAGCGGTGAATGCGGCGGCGCCCGCGCGCACCGGCGGTCTGGTGCTGCCCCGCGGGCCGCAGCGGCGCCGGCGGTTCAACAGCCGGCAGTGATCAACCCAACGACGACGACTAATGTGCCTTTTGTCGTGGGTACGACTACTGTCCCGGGGAAGACCGTCTCGAAGAAGAAGGGCAAGAAAAAGAAGAAGCCGTTGTTGCCAACTACGTCGGAAGCGGAGCCCAGTCAGGGTACTGCCATGACAGCTGCTACGGCTACTTCTGTGGATGGTTCTGGGGTTGAAGTTGTGGGTGCTCAAGGGGTGGCAACGGCAAAGCGGAAGAGGTGTTCGAAGTGCAAGGTGGACACTCATGAGACTAAGGAGTGCTCGGTGGATCTGTACTGTTACTTCTGTGACAAGAAGGTGCATCCGACTTTTCGGTGCCCAATTCTTAGGGTGCCGAAACCATATGCGGGGATGGCGGGCATCGGATGCGAGGATACTATGTTTAGCCACCTGCCGGACGGCGTCTTTAGACCGCAGATGGCTACGTCTACTCCTGTGGCTGTGGTGACGGTGACTGGGGAACCCGTGACTGCGGAGGTGATTCAGTCCATGATAGCTCGCTATTGCCCGTTACAGTCTGCATGGCGCTGGGAGGCCATCCCATATGATAAGTACAAGGGGGACTCCTATTTGGTTAATTTCCCTTCTATGGCGGACTTGGAGAGAATGGATGGATCCGAGCTAGGGGTTCCAAAGCAACAGATGGTGATTGCCATAGACATCTGGAAGCCGGATGATGTTGAGCCAGTGGCGGAATTGACACCAACTTGGGTACATGTGACTGGTGTGCCAAATTCAGTGCGCCACTTTCTGGGTCTTTGGGCAGTGGGTACCCTCATTGGGAAGACCATGGACGTGGACTTGTTGGCTCTCTGACGTCATAATGTGGCTCGGATTCTGGTGGCCATCCGCAAGCTCGACCTGTTTGAGACTAGAGAGGTCAAGTCCGATGCCTTCCTGCTGCTCAAGGGGTACTCTTTTCGGTTCACCAAGGAGGCAACTGACTATGTTGCAGAACCGGATTTTGTACCTTTCCTATGGAGGCGGACCGAGAAGGACGATGATGCTAAAGGTATGGAGGAAAAAAATCACGAGGAGACACACATGAGTGGACCGACGAACACAGCGGATGGAGATACTCATATGCCTCAAGCTAATGCTACGGGGCCGGGGGGGTCGACATTGGGGCTTGTTGGGTCGGCGGATGTGCTCCGTGGTATCGCTGTGACTCCATTCAACAAAAATCCGCAGACACCCAGGGGCAAGGAGATCATGGAGCAGCTGGTTTCATCCGGGAGTTTCACGTGTATTAAGGTGCAGGAAATACCTGGAAATACTACTGCCCACATCGAGCTGGGAGGATCGCCGGGGGCCATGCTGGGCTGCGCGGAGTCGCTGCGCGTGGCAGACAGCGCCGTGGTGCAGCAGGGCAACCACGCTCTTCACCAGCTCGATGCTGGGCTGCATGCGGTGGCTACCCCGCAGCCGGCCTTGGCTGCGCCTGCCGGTCCGTCGGGCCCCGGTGATGGGCCAAGCACGGAAGGCCACCGGGAGGAGCAGGGAGGCTCCCCTGCTGGGCCGCGAGCGGTGGCGGCCGTTCGGCTGCCCAGGGCGGACGAGGAGCTACAGGAGACACATGGGCTGGCGGTGGAGAAACGGACAGGGGCAGGGGTTTCTTCTCCAACACGATCCCTGTCCGCCTCCGCTGTGCTGGGACCAAAGAAGGACATGGCGGTGGAGAGGCAGGCGAGGACAGGGGATACTTCTCCGTCACAGCCCCTGTCCCCCTCTGCTGAGCTGAAGCTGACGGCGGACATGAGCATCGACGACACGACGACGATGGTTCGCGAGCCGGCGCGGGGGGAGGGCTTTACCTCATCACTGCCTTTCCCGTTGGCGACCCCGTTGCGGAGGAGCGAGAGGCACATTGTGGCCATCGACGGCTCCACTGCTACGGATGAGGACTCCATGACGAGAGCGATGAGGCGCAAGGCTGAACAAAATCTGGACACGACTGGTATGAACACAACCCCAAAGTCATTTCTTACATTTTCAAATTCAAGTATTGCTGCTAAACTGAATAGTGTAGGGTTCTCTTTGGGTAACAATGTTGAAAAAATTGCTATGTCGACTAATGCACTAAGACATTTGGAATACGACCGGTTAACAGTCAACCCAAAAGTCTCGTGTAAGTCGCCCATTACCCACATTGATGAGGAGGAGCAAAATGACACAATTGATGTTCAGCTCCTCTCACATCTAGTGGGCGATGTATCGGAGGGGGGCTTAGACGAGGCGATGCTTAGTTCATTATATGATCTGAAAGCGTCTGACCGTAAGTCCAAAGCTGACTCTCATAAGAAAAATAATAAAACGCCACGAAAAAAGGCGAAGTTCTCCACACCTCCAATTGTTTCCCAATGAATGGCTTCTTCAAAAATAGCAGAGGTCTTCGTGACTTGGCTAAACATGCTTCTTTTGCTGATGCTATTCGGGATCATCATTTGGATTTCGTGGGAATTTCCGAGACGGGTAAACGGGACTACTCAGCGAGCCTACTAAACCGTCTGTCTGGTGGTGTAGAGTTCACTTGGAGGTCTCGTCCGCCACGTGGTAGGTCTGGGGGCATCTTAGTAGGCATCAGAACAGAGACCATGGATGTGTTGGCTAGTTCGGAAGGTGACTTTCATATTAAAGTCCACATTCGTAACAAAGCCGACAACTTCACTTGGACTCTTGTCGCTGTATATGGAGCCGCCCAAGATGAGCATAAACCTGCTTTTCTCAGGGAGTTGGTGAATCTAGCAAAAGATAACCCGTATCCTATAATTATAGGGGGAGATTTTAATTTGCTACGATTCCCACATGAGAAGAGTAGAGGCAGATTCGACAACCGATGGCCTCTCTTATTCAATGCGGTCATTGACAGCCTTAGTCTAAGAGAAGTATCGATGACTGGGAGGCAATACACTTGGGCTAATAGCCTCCCAGAGCCAACATATGAGAAGTTGGACCGTGTATTGATGGATTCGGACTGGGAAATTAAATACCCACTGGCCTCAGTACGGGTCCTCGAACGTATAGAGTCACTGTCGGATCATGCACCCATACTTCTAACCACGGGAACACCTAATCCATTATGTAAACGCCATTTCAAATTTGAATTGGGCTGGTTACATAGGGATGGGTTTTTCGAAATGGTTAAAAGGGTGTGGGAGAGACCTGTACCTGGTCTAACGCCAATCCAAAGGTGGAATAACAAGATAAGCGCATTGCGCAAACACCTGAGTGGTTGGGCGAGACATATGGTAGGTCAACTAAAAAATGAGAAGCTCAGGTTGTCATCTATTATGATGAATTAGAGGCTTTTGCGGAAATAAGACCACTATCAACGCAAGAGATCGATCTAAAAAATCGTTCTAATGCCGAGATGGCAGGTCTTCTTCGTGAAGAGGAGATCAAATGGTACCAACGATCAAAGGCCCAATTTATTCTGGAAGGGGACTCGAACACGAGATACTTTCATAGTCTTGCTAATGGCAGACATAGAAAGAAACTCATTCATTCCCTAATCCAGGACGAGGGGACGATTGAAGGTCACGAGCACTTGAAATCCTATATTACGAAGTACTATAAAAATCTGTTTGGGGAGCCGGATGCGGATAATTTCTCGCTAGATGAATCCCAAACAAATGATATTCCGCAAGTTTCCGATCAGGAAAACGCCTATCTGACAGCTCCTTACTCTATGGAGGAGGTGAAGAAGGCGGTATTCCAAATGGAACACAACAAACACCGGGTCCAGATGGTTTTCCCGCTGAGTTTTATCAGACTTTCTGGGACATAATCCAATCGGACTTGCTCGAGTTGTTTAGTGCTTTACATGCTGGACAACTTGAGTTATTTCGCCTAAATTTCGGTGAGATAATTTTGTTGCCTAAGGTGAATGGAGCAGAAAGGATCCAGCAATACAGACCTATCTGTCTTCTGAACGTTAGCTTCAAAATATTCACTAAAACCGCTACTATTAGGCTTAATTCGGTTGCCGATCACGTTGTGAGACCCACTCAGACGGCGTTTATGCAAGGTCGCAATATCCTTGACGGTGTTGTGATTTTACATGAAACGGTTCATGAGATGCATCGGAAAAAGCTAAATGGAGTTATCCTAAAAATAGACTTTGAAAAGGCTTATGATAAAGCCAAATGGTCTTTCCTTCAACAGACACTCCGGATGAAAGGTTTTTCCGCCGAGTGGCGTACAATGATACATAATTTCGTTTCCGGAGGAAGTGTCGCCATCAAAGTTAATGACGATGTTGGTAGATACTTTCAGACGAAAAAGGGATTACGTCAAGGCGACCCATTATCACCTATATTGTTTAATATAGTTGCTGATATGTTAGCCATAATCATTGAATGCGCGAAGTCTGATGGGCAAATTGCTGGAGTGGTGCCACACCTTGTGGATGGTGGATTATCCATTCTGCAATACGCGGACGATACAATTCTCTTTATGGAACATGATATGGAAAAGGCAAAGAACCTGAAATTAATATTATCAGCGTTCGAGCAACTTTCCGGTCTAAAAATTAATTTCCATAAAAGTGAAGTGTTTTGTTTTGGCGATGCTCAGGAGGACGCTACCCAATATGCTGAGTTATTCGGCTGTGGGCTTGGTCAGTTTCCAATTAACTATCTTGGCATTCCAATTCACTTTAGGAGGCTAATGATAGCTCAATGGAAACATGTCGAGGAGAGACTCCAAAAAAGATTGAGTAGCTGGAAAGGAAAATTATTGTCCTTGGGAGGGAGGTTGGTGCTCATAAATTCAGTCCTAACGAATATGGTGCTGTATATGATATCCTTCTTCCAATTACCAAAGGGAGTCTTACATCGATTGGATTACTTTCGATCAAGATTCTTTTGGCAAGGGGATAATGAAAAAAAGAAATACCGATTGGCAAAATGGGATGTAGTGTGCCGACCTAAGGACCATGGAGGTCTTGGGATTCAAGACCTACAGGTCAAGAATAGAGCCCTCCTTGGCAAATGGCTGTTTAAGCTTTTGACCGAAGAAGGGGTGTGGCAAACTCTTCTTAGGAGAATGTATGTTGGCTCAAGTGCTTTGTCACAGGTTTCTTGGAAATCAGGTGATTCGCATTTTTGGGCCGGCCTAATGGCGACGAAGAAATTCTTCTTCCCATATGGTGCCTTCTCCATTAAGGATGGGTCTGAGATAAGGTTTTGGGAGGATACATGGTTGGGTACTACCTCACTCCGAGAACAATATCCAGCGTTATATGGAATAGTCCAAGGACGTCACAAGAGCGATACGCTCGCTCAAGTATTGGTTAATAACCAACCAATTGTGACGTTCCGTAGAGATCTAGTTGGTCCTAGGCTGGTTGCTTGGCACGAGTTGTTACAGCGACTAACCACTGTCAATTTGACACAAGGGTCTGATGAGTTTCGATGGAATTTGCGCACTTGCGGTAAATTCTCTGTGGAATCCATGTATACAGCACTCATCCAACCAGACGTGCCGGTGGACAATAATAAGAAGATCTGGAAGATGAAAATTCCACTAAAAAACAAAGTTTTTGCGTGGTATCTTCGTCGAGGAGTTATTCTTACAAAAGACAACCTTGCGAAACGCAATTGGCATGGAAGTAGACAGTGTGTCTTCTGTCACAAAGACGAGACGATAAAACACTTATTCTTCGAGTGCAAATTGGCTAGTTCTATATGGTCTATAATCCAAATAGGTTCTACTATTTATCCACCTAAAAGCATTGCTAATATTTTTGGCAATTGGCTGAACGGGGTGGATAATAGGTTCAAACAACTTATTAGGGTGGCAGCGTTGGCCGTAATATGGTCGCTTTGGCTATGTAGAAATGACAAGGTTTTTAACGATAAAAATTGCTCTCTTATGCAGGTTATCTACCGGATTACTGCTACACTCCGTTCGTGGTCTCAGTTGCAACATGTGGGGCATCGAGACCTGTTTATGGAGGTCTGTACAAGACTGGAGGATACGGCGAGAGACTTTTTATCCCGACATGGATGGCAGCATAATTTGCGGATCGGCCCTCCACCACCATAGGCGTTTTTACAATTTTTCATTATGATATGTAATTCGCCTTATTATTTTTAGTACTTCAGACTTGATACGGCTGTGTGCATCTTAGTTATGCATAGGCTGGGTGTAATGATTAAACTTTTTAAGTAATAAATCTCCCTTTATCTAAAAATATGTGATATATAATATATGATGTTTGATTATAGACTTATTTTTTTTTACAGATTTTCCTTACTTAAGAAAAACGCTAAATGGGCTTAGCTTCGCTATAGTTCCGCTATAGCCTTTCATAACTTCTGTCGGAACCGCCGCTAAATGGAATAGCCCGTTATTAAAACTTTGGTCTATTCGCTTGTTTTCTTCTAGTTTTATGTTGTTTGTATCTGTGTCTCTGTATCCGTACTTTTATCAATACAAGTTATGTATGCCTACAGGCGTACAATGTCAAAAAATAAGATGGAAACATGTATCGCGCCCTCCTATTGGGCGGTAACACGATGACACGGATAAGCCGGTTTACCACTTGTCGTGGGCCCGTGGCATAAAAACGCAATGAAAAATGGCTTCATAGGATTTATGCATAGTTGACCGGGAGCTTTTAATATGTTGATCAAAGTACTCCCTCTATCCGGAATTTGTTGTCTTTGAAGTGAGTGTGTCTAGACGCGTTTAAGGGTGTGTTTAGGTCAGCTGTGAATTTAAAAAATAACTGTTGAAAACTGTGAGCTGTGGAAAACTTACTGTGAGGAGAGAACTGTGGAGAAGCTGAAAGTTGTTTGGCTGAAACAATTGTGAAACTGTGACAAAACCGTGGGAGAGCCGTCAGACTGAATTCCTCGTCTGAGTTCTCTTAGCCCGCCATGGCCACCTAGGCCTCGTCTCCGGCCACCTCGCTCACGTCCGTACCTGGCCGGAGTATTGCTGGAGTTCGCCACGCCTCGCCGGACCACCGCGTCGGACCGTCTCCATATCGTCGGACACTCGCCGGAGTTGGCCGGACCTCACCAAAACCTTGTCGGAGATAGGGAAAGACATGCTGGAACTCGCCGGAGCCGTGCTGGACCGCCTCTCCGGCCACCTTGATACCGCCGGAACCTCGCCGGAGTTGGCCGGACCTCGTCGGAGATGGCAAAAAAAATCATGCATGAACGCGCGTATCAGAACATCACTACCGGAAACGAGTTCTTTTCCGTGCGGCCAAATCGCACGGCAAAGGCTGTTCGGAACACGGCACAGACTTTGCCGTGCTGAACCGCACGGCAAAGCCCACACGGCCTAATACGCGTCGGTAAAGAGGCTCTGCCGTGTACTTTCCACAAACATCACGGCAAAGCCGTTTTGCCGTGAGCCGATGGTTTGCCGTGCGCCGATGATTTGCCAAGATGGTCAACGACGCCGCCGACGACGGGGCGCGCTCCTGACACACGGCAAAGGCTCGTTGCTCTTTGCCGCGCGCCGTGGGCAAGCACACGGCAAAGAAAAGGGATGTCACCAAAAAAAATCCCCGCCGCGTCCCTCGCCGGGGACGGGCTGGCGTGACGACGTTCAGGAAGGAGGACGGCGTTCCAGGGCGGAGGCATGACCGCCGGAGCCGGAGGTCATTGTTGGCGAGGCAGAGGTCGACGGCAGGGGCGGCAATGGCGCGGACGGATGTCCTTGTTGGCGAGGCGGAGGTCAACGGCAGGCTCCGTTAGCTCGATGCGCCGCTCCGCCTGCTGCGTTGGCGTCCTTCAGGTCACGTCCTTGCCGCGAGGTCGACGGAGAGCTACGTCCATGGTGCAGGTCGACGAGGACGGCGGCGGCGTCCTCCGGGTTGATGCGGGCGTCGATGGTGGCGTCGACGGCGCGGCGGGCCTGGACGAGGTCGCGGTGGCCGACCACGGGCAGGCCGTGGAGTTCGAGTGCGCCGCCGCCTCGAGATACAGGTGTCCAGTACGACATCGCCGCCGCCGACTGCGCCGTCGTCGAAGTCACTGCTCCGCTCGTCGGTCGCCCTCGCCCGGGCCACCCGCTTCGTCCACGGCGTGCCCTGCTCTCCCGGCTTCGCCGTCGCCAGCGCCGCGCACGGACAGCGCGCCCAGCGGCCAGCGCCGGCATCCCGCAGTCTTGCGAGCAGCCTGGTGCCCGGTCGCCGGAATCACAGTCACGCCGTGTGGGCGCCGTCGGCGTTCACGCCGCTGCTGCCGCACCCCGGGCGACGCCGGTCCCAGGAGCAGCACGGCCATCCACTCCAGGCGACGCCGCACAGAGGCTGGTGCGTCACGCGTCGCTGCGTCGTCGTGAGCTGCGTCGTTGCTGCGTCGTCGTGAGTTCCCGGTCGCAGCGTGGATCGACGAAAAGGAAGCTACTAGCTAGCTATGGATGGAAAAGGAAGCCACGGGCCTCCAGCCACTTGACATGGATCGGAACCGCATGTGCAGCTATGGCCACGGATTGTGTGCTTTCCATGGACGGCTGATAAATATCCAAGCGCATCCAATGGCTCAAAGGGCGATCCGTGTGAAACTCGTATTGGCCAATCAACACGCATAGATTCTTTGCCGTGTGCCTAGATTCTTTGCCGTGTGCCGGCACACGGCAAAGA
The DNA here is from genome assembly GCA_947311845.1 of Poa pratensis. Taxonomy (NCBI): domain Eukaryota; kingdom Viridiplantae; phylum Streptophyta; class Magnoliopsida; order Poales; family Poaceae; genus Poa; species Poa pratensis. Next base: position 24,528,329 of record CAMZMU010000106.1, on the reverse strand, counting down.
TGTTTTGTAAAGCGGTCAAAATGGCCACCATGGCTATTCGTCGAAAGGGGTCGAATTTTTCTAAACCATCGACGGTTCTGTGATGTAATCACTACTTGTGTAGCTTAAAATGATTTTTAAAAAAAATTCAGAGCAAAATATCACACACTTGTAGTTCAAATTTGAATTACTTTCGGAAAATCGGCATAAAGTCATTTAAATAGGCGAAATTAGGTAGAAATCGAGAAAATTCCTAATATTTCTGGATTATCCAAAAAATATGGTCTACTTTGTGTGAAATCTTGATGGGTTCATTTTGCACCATATTATTTGTACTTGCTTCACAAAAAAAGTTATTTTCGGCACTTAGAAAATGAAAAATTATATTTATACAAATAATTTGAAAAAACTCAGTTCGGCAACATTGTTTACCAAACCAAAACTCAAGTTTATTATTTTTTATATCAACTAGTACACATAAAAGGTCTCCATGCCAAAAGGATTTCATTTTTTGAGCAATTTATCACTTTATTTGATTTTTTTGAAAAAAGGGTCAAAATGGCCACCATGGCTATTCGTCGAAAGGGGCCAAATTTTTCAAAACCATCGACTGTTCTATGACATAATCACTACTTATGTAGCTTAAAATGATTTTTGAAAAAAATCATAGCGAACTATCACACATTTATAGTTCAAATTTGAATTATTCTAAAAAAATCGGCATAAAAGAATTGGTAAAAAGCTATAAAAATTGTAATACTTTTGGATTACACATCAAATATGGACTACTTTGTGTGGAAATTAGATGAGTGCAAATAGTCTTAGATAATATGGATTATACCATGGGAATGGCTATTAGTGTTAGAAAATAGAAAAAAATGATAAATATTCTTTGCCGTGTGTATTTTTCTGGAACACGGCAAAGAAAATAGACGTGAAAAATTTTGACGCAGAAAACTTTGGGCTTTGGGCGGAAAGAAACATAACGTGTATGAGATGACTGTCGACGTGGCCCTAATTCTTCACTTTTATCACCTATAATTGTTGGATGATTGCAGTGTTGTGTTGCAAGAAAAAAGAATAGCTACAGTGATTTATTTTATCTAGGCAAAACATCCAGCTAGCTACCTACTGTGATTGCGATTTATTTACCGCACTGAAACAACTTTGCTTTAGTGCCTGGCTATTTAGCTTGAATATCGTTGCAACCCAACGGAAAGCAGCTAGCTAGCTACCTCAATCATTCTAATTTGCCGTGTGTTTTTCATATGTACACGGCAAACCATGTATTTTAGACACACGGCAAAGTACATGTTATAGCTGCTCCGTGAAATTTGACCAGGACGCACACGTGGTCTCTAGTTGTTGCCGTGCGTGGTGTTTTGCCGTGTGTTTTCTTACATGTTTGTCGTGTATAGGTCTTTGCCGTGTGTTTTCCTTGCTCTTTGCCGTGCTCGGCTAAACTGGACACACGGCAAAGAGACAACCTCACGGCAAAGAAATTTTTACCGTGTTTTAAACTTTGCCGTGTGCCTTTTACAGTTTTGCGGAGACTTTGCCGTGTTCCGCAAAACTGGACACACGGCAAAGAGACAACCTCACGGCAAAGAAATTTTTTCCGGTAGTGCATAGTGCAGACTCGATCTGTCGATTAGTGCTAGCTCGACTTGTTTCCTGGCAGATTGCTTTCTCGCCGAAAGCTCACATACAAAGCTGGCTCATCTGGTATTGATCACTTGATTGATTGGCAACGTAGAAGCTAGCAACAACCAGATGAGACAAAAGTAGCTCACGACATGCAAGCGGAATCAATTAGTTACAGGGCACCACAACCAGGGAAAAAACTTTCGTCGAAATTTCGTTCGAATTTCGCGAATTTACCGAATCTCGATGAGGGGCGAGAAAACTTTATATCAGACAGAAATTTCGTTAAATTTGAAAATAGTCTCATGCTTTACGAGTATAATATAAATAAATCAGGTAAACTATCAAGAACATGGCTTTAGTGCATTGGTGGAGGCTTACGCTGGGGAGTCCCAGGTCGCCGGTTCGAATCCAGCCATTGTCTTTTATTTTGGCCAAATTATTTTAAACTCCAGACTTTGAACTTTTCCGATATTTTTGAAAAATTTCTTCGAAATTTCGTGAATTTCGCGGAATTTACGAATCTCGGTATGGTGCGAAAAAAAATTCGATAACGAAATGTTGAACCCTGCCACAACCACGGGAGGTACTGGACGCCCTCGTCCCGGCCAGTGCCATATTCCATCCTTGCCTGGAGCCAGGTCCATGGCGTACTTGGCGATGTAACAAACAGGACGGCGGCAGCATAATGAACTGTGGGGGGCGCTACAGAAGGGAAACGGCGGGGTGGAAGCCGGAAAGGGCCGGATATGACCGGGACGAGCTGCTGCATGGCGCAAAGAGGCCGCGCGCTGGGGGAGTGGGGCAGACGGAGGGGGCGGCGCTGAAGCCTAGGAAGAAGGGTTTGCGCGGTTGCGCCGTGGGCGAGCGAAAAAACATAGTCCTGATTAAAAGAAGTGAACCGGCATTCACTTATTGGTGGCAGTGGTGGATAATTTTCACACGGTTTTGATTTTCACCGCATCAAAAGCAGGAGTGGAGCTGCTTTAGAAAATACAATAGAGGAAGTTGCTAGCTTTTAAGAATCTGTTGTGGAGAAAAAACCTTTTGGTTAGCTTTTGACGACAGCAAAAGCATGTTAGAAAAGCTGAACCTAAGTGTGTAGATTCACTCATTTCAATGACATCTAATTCTGCAAAGAGGGCAATTCTGCAAAGAGGGAGTAGTACACTTCATCGATCACTAATTAATTATACCACCCAACTTATGTGTGTGCTAGCACACGTTACTTGCTTGGCTAGCTTCACCTCTGCATGCATCAAACCTGTGCCGCGAGAACCTCCTCCGGTTGCCGGAAATGAGCTTCTCAAACTTACATGGCGCACAACCCGTATCCCGACCATCCATTTTCGCGATTGAACGGTCCAGATTTACCGTTGAACGAGTTGAACATTTAACGCATTTAACAACAAATCTCGGCCGTTCAATCACGGAAACGGACGGACGAGATACCGGTTGCAGACTTGCAGTCGCCCTCATGGGCCTCGCTATGCAATGTTGCCTTTGATAAAGTGCTTGAAGGACCAAGACGAACCCGGACCAAAATTTCTACAGTGCTTCTCTCAGGTATTCTTCTCTCAGTTCTTTCCTGCTGGATCAAGTTACTGTTTGAATTTGGTTGCCCAGCCGGTCACGTTGGATGCCAGCTCAGTCTATGCTGCATAAGTACGTGGCTCGGGTTACTCGAACGAACCGCAAAATCGACTGTTTTTAGACATCAATGGAAATTTATGGGAAGAGCAAAAGCAAACTGTTTGAATTTCCTCGAAAAATCTAATTGTTTAAGTAACGGTTCAAAATGATAGTTCTCATAGGAGAGTGGTTGTTTTTAGGATGATGCTCGAGTTTGGTTATGCCAAATTCATCTTACTCTATGGCTAGGACCTGCCCCTTTGCTCTTCCATTAAAATCAGAGCCCAACGGATCCAGTTATTAACCGTGCGCAACGCAACACACAATTAAATTAGGACCCCAACATGTGTTTTTGTTTGTTTCCTATGACATATGTACTCTGTAGCAGCAATAGCAAATGTACCCAGGACTCGCCTTATCAATATTATTTGAACTTCTCCACCATCGTGGACTCTTACTAGCCCTTAACTATTACGAATTGACTACACATGAGTTGCAAATGTAATTGTTCACGGTTCACTATTGTGGCCGACTGGCAACGCTTACCGCCTCCTCCTTCACATGAGATAGCTTGGCTTCTGCTCGTGCTCTTGAAATGCAACATCACGACCACTTGGTTCCCTCCAAGGTCTCGAGACCCGTGTACAAAAAAAATTAGTATTGCAACAAATCATCATAACATTTAAAAAAATAGTAATGCTATAAAAAAGTGTTTAACCAACATCTTTTTTGCTGCAGATAGCTTTGCAACAAATATCGTCAACAATTTCAACAAAAATCATAACATATTACAACAAAAACCATGTGTTTGTAGCAATACAAAAAGTGGGAAATTATTGTTGAAGATCCTTTTGCAACAAAAACCATCAAGTAGTTCAACAAATCTCACAAACTATTACAACAAAAAACCATGTATTTGTAGCAATTCAAAAGTGGGTAAACAACAAATGTTTTGCCACATATTCATTTGCAACAAAAATCACCACCTATTTCAACAAAAAAAAACTATTACAACAAAATCACTTATTTGTAGAATATTAACACAATAATAAGTGGCTTAGCAACCAAAAAGTTACCGTAGATTCATTTGCAACAAAAATCGCCACTTATTTCAACAAAAATAACAAAAATGATCACCTATTTCATCAAAAATAACAAACAACGGCAACAAAAAACATGTGTTTGGTACATTTTTAAAACACGTACACCAACATTTAAAGAAAACATAGAAAATTGGTGCAAACGCCTAGTATACATTGCAATATCTAGCGTGTGATTTCACAACAAAAAGAATATGAGTGCGCTACAATTTGGAAGTACGGATGCAACATAGAAAACAAGAAGAAACACAAACTTGTAGCAAACATCAAAAAAATTGCAACATCTTCCCTGTGCTTTCTCAACAAAAAATTTGTACCTTTGATACAATTGTTATATATGTGAACAACATTGAAAAATCCGGAAAGAAAACTTAGTTGTACCATCAACAATGGTGGTCGGATCTCGCCGATTTTACACCCTCGTTCACTATCCAGATACCTAACGACACTAGATCAGGCGACAACAAGTTCGTTCTCCCTACTTCATTAACTCGCCGGTATCTTCATAGTCTGAGGGATCAGACAATGTTACGGGTGTAAACTTGGAGGGCTCCTTCTACAAGTAGAAAAGGCGACGACTTGGTCAGTATGTTACTGGCATGCGCACACACGGCTTCCGAACCAGCGAATACCACGACGAACGGACGACTAGACGGAACAAACTAGCCGATTACAAACCCTGAGCATACATTTTACTAGCTACCAAACAACCAGTGCAAATGCTAGCAAAGCAACTATGGAGCCACCATGTAAAACAAAGGCGTATGCGTACATTTTGCTTGCATGGATGAGCAGACGAATAGAAAAGAAAAGAAAAAACTAGCTAGCTACTAGCAGTATGCATGCAGTCGAGGAGTTAGCTAGTTTGGTCCCGAAAAAAAAATAGCTACGTCTACCGCTTGTTGGGCTGGAAATAGGCCGAAACACGTACTTCACTATTGGGCTGACGAAAAAGGCTCCGCACGGCCGCGTGCGCGCGAGCAAGTTCGGAGCGACCTACGCGAGGGCGCGTTAGGTCGCCCTAACTCAAGAGTTTTCCTTCCCACAGGTAAGCTGTCTTGGAGATGTGACCCCGCGCCGTCGACCTCGTCCACGACCGGGCATGTAGCTGCGTAAGCGCGCGGCCGCCACAGGCTCCCTCGAGCCCGGCGCAACCGGATTTGTCCGTTGTGCTGCTCCCTCCTTCCTGCAGGCGCCGAAGATGGGCTCGGGCGTCCCTGTGCCGTCCTTCCCGTCCTTGCCGGTTGCGGCCCCGTCACAACCCCGTGACCCGACCAGCTTGTCTACGACGCCTCTCAGCCTTGTCCTCTGAGCTGGCTGCAGGCGACACGCCGGCGGCCCTGTCCTCTGCTTCCTCCGACCAAGTTTGGGAGCTCATGTCCTTGCCGCCTCAGCCAGCACTGGGCCGCTCCGCGGCTCCAGCTTCGTCGGCCCCCTACACCTAGTTGTGGCCTGGTTCCTAGGCCCCTGTCGTTGAAGATGTGGAAGACAATTAAGAGGAGCTCCCCCCAGACGCCGCCTAATGCTCTCACCAATATCCTCTCTTCAGCTAAAGTGTTGTCCGCGTCGGGACACTTGGACTGGGGTTTCCGGATGCCACGCGCTCCCACGACTCCGGCACCACCACCCATCGTCAATGCTGTGGCCGCGGATCCCCACTGCACGTCTATCCACTTGTTCGCCCAGGTGGAGATGACCAAGCTTGGGCCGGTCACGCCAGCTCCATCGACCACCTCCGCTGTCGCGATGGCCGCCGCCGTCCTGGCATCCCGCAAGGCTGACCCGGCTGTCGGTGGTCGTTTGGCTCGTCCCCGCCGCCCCCTTAGGCCCGTGACTACGTTTTCCTCACTTCGGCCCAGCCGCTCGACACTGCTGCCATGGCGGCTTGCTCTTTGCTGCCGTCCCCCCCCCCCCCCCCCCCTATGGGTCAGAGTCCAAGTGTTGCATCTGTCAATGGCAAGGAAGACTGGGTGTATGTGGGTCAGGGTCATCGCCCTAGCCGAGGACCTCACCCGAGCGTCAAGGGAATATCTTGAGCGTTGCCTCGCCTTCAAGTGTTGGGCTCGAGGAAGGTGCTTTGATTGCCTCGAGCGTGGCCACCAAGTCAGATCATGTAGTGAGCCTTTCAGATGCATTCGATGTGGTCGCCCTGGTCATCGGGGGAGGTTCTGTCGTGCTCGCTCTCGGTTGCTCGCGATCGCTCTCCATCTGCCCGCGCTTGCTCTCTGGTCACTCGTGCTCCTTGCGAGCGAAGCCGCTCTCGGTCTGTTCAGCATTGTCCTTTGTTGAGTAGGAGTTGGCTAGGGTTGTGGACCACTCGTCGCTACGTGTATCGGTGCCGCCAAGATAAGTATTCTATTGCCAGCGCATTTTTGTCTCTGCTTTGGAGCCCCAGGTTGCGCAAAGCCCTGGTGCGCATGGAGCTCATTCTGAATATTGTGATGCTTCGCATTGAGCTCCACGATGCTCTTGCCAAGCTTTAGGTTGTGCCTGTTGTGCCTTTGCCGTCTGAGCCTCAGATTATTTCTGTTGATGAGGGGGCTAAATGCTACTTTGGAGATTTTTCTCCCCGTGCTCTTCATGTGACGCCGTTTGTCCTTCGGAGTGATGTTAGCACCGTGGTTCTGGCTCCAGTTGTGTAGATTTGGCATGTGTTACAGGAGCCTTGTGCGGAATCATCTATGATGCTTCTGATGGAGCTGGGCTCATTGGATTCTTTGGCGATGGACATGGCGCCATCATCATCACCTCCGTCTGACACCTGCTAGTTGTCTGCCTCTTTGGATAGTGGAGTTTTGGTTGCTTCTGTCACTTTCTCATCCTTGAGTGACCAGATTGATGTGAAAGGTGTGCTAACGTCTAACTCTGAGACTGTGTTTGGCAAAAAGGTTTACGGCTTGCTTGTCGATTTGGAGGCGGCTTGCCCTAGATATGGCAAGGTTATTGCTTGCATCTTGGCGGGGACAACTTCGGATGGTGTAATCATGAAGATGGAGAAGTCTCCTAGGAGGGAGGGCAAGAATAAAGCTTGGCGTTGCAAGGAAAGCTTCCAGTTTTACTTGATTGTCAGCCCATTTCAGGTTGTAGTGTTGTCTCGTCCTGGTTGTAGCAGGTTGGGCGTTTTTGTTGGCGGTTGGGTGGTTATTTGCTTGGGGTTGTTCGTTTGTGGTTGTGGGCTTGTCGTATCGGTCTTCGCCTGTTTTCCGTTAATTAACTGGACAACTCTCTGCTTCTTAATTAATAGATTGGAGCAAAGCTTTTGCCCCGTTTCAAAAAAAAAGTGTGCCGAGCAGTTGCCTCTGCCATCTCGAACCCTGCTTCGACTGTCCATTATGAAAATTGTAGTGGGAGAGCATGCCGCACACGGATGCATGTGTGGAAGGAGCTGGCCGCAAAATATTCTACGATCAATTATAACGATATTTAACAATTAGGTAATATGTACTAAGCACAATGTTGATTATTGTCCAATCGATTAATTAAAATGTAAATATACACACATGATGAGAAATTTTAATACAAATTGAATTGCACAAGATGTAACTAATATTAATTAAACTTTGATGAGTTTGATGTTGGCCTTGCCGGCCAGGTTCCTCCAAAGACCCATAAGGAGGTTAAATAACTCATCGACGTTGTCATCTTGCCTATGCTTGATTTCAATCGCCTCCAAATTATCACACTTGAAAGACATAAGATTCTGGCTATCGAGAGGTACATGTCGCCACTTGGCTGTCCTCTTTGAGTGACCTGAAAACTGTAGACAAAATAAAGCAATTGAAGAAGATGTGTGATAGGAGGGAAACTAAGTGATAACACATTGTATTTAATGCAGAACATACTTGTGTACCTCACAATCCAACAAAGTAAGCCTTTTCAAGCCAGGCGTGCTTTGTAGAAAGCGATCCAATGCTCGAATGTTTGCATTCGTTTTGAGATTGCATCCGTTGATTAAAAAGGTTCTCACATTCTCGAACTTTGGGAGTTTATCGGATATCAATTGTATTCCATCCTGAAATACAAAAAAGTATTACATTAATAATAATCTAAAAAAAAGTTTCCCAATGGTGATTTCAAATATCCCATGTCGTGATATGTCTCATTTTTATCAACCGATGGAATTAAAAAATATGATCTCTACCATTTTTTGTACCTTGACGTAATAAGATCGCATGATTAAATAAGACGACGTACATGCTGTTGAGTAATACTATGTATGTTGCTAGGATCTAACATAATTAAATTATCAATTAACAAGTGCCTAGGATGAATCGATGAAGCAACAAAGAACTAGTTGAGCAACTATGTACACGACGATTAAACACACACCAGCTAATGTAATACCACGACTATGAAAAGTTGAAAGGGATAGTTACCATCATATTGGCACCAACCAATTCTAGATGCATTACGTTAAATATGTTGCATAAGTTCTCCCCAAATTTGGCATGCATCCCGCTGAATATATTCACACAAACAGATGCCTTGACAAATGAAGATGTGTCTGTTGCATATATACCTTTGGGGCAACAGATTGATGAGAGGGAAGTATACAGAGAAGTTAGCTTTGGAGCTGTAACCACCATTCCACCTCGCGTTAAACAATCATCAATTCTCAGTTGTCGTAGGCTTGTGGAAAAAATCTGGCCAAAGTAATAGGAGCACCTGACGAGGCTCAACTCTTCAAGGAGAGGGCACCCGAAACGGAGCTGCTCCGCAAAGCCATCGTCCAATTTCACACCATGAAGGAGTAGTGTCGTGAGGCGAGATGAACTAGAACCCACAATATCGGGGAGGAACCAGGTCCTCAAGCCATACGGGGCGCGCAGATGGATGTCGATCACCGCGGGGCTGCACTGGACGCCCCTTCTGATCCATCTCGTGTTAGATGGTCTAGTATCTGTATGTATACGTGTACGTATTGTAATCTGTATGTAACTATTGGTCAATATATAACAGAGATATGTGGAGGCTTTGCCCCACGCAACCCTAAAACCAAACTTGGTATCAGAGCCTTCCCTGCCCGCCGCCGCCGCCTCCTAGCCGATCGTCGCCATGGTCCTCTCCAACTCGCTCGCCGCACCTCCAGTCGCCACCGCCCTTGCTCCCCTCGCTCCCGTCAACCCCATCGGCGTACGTCTCGAGGGCGCGAACTTTCCGTTCTGGCGCATGCTCGCCTTCACCAATCTCTCCGGCGCCTCTCTTCACGGCTACCTCGACGGCTCCAAAAAAGCTCCGGAGAAGACACTCCCAGAAGGAACGGGCGCTGCGGCTCGCACCGTTCCAAACCCCGAGTATCTGCGGTGGTGGACGCAGGATCAGAAGGTCCTTGGGTTGCTCGTCTCCTCCATGGCGGAGGGGATCGCCATGCAGCTTATAAACTGCAAGACTGCGGCTGAGGCGTGGGCTGCCATCCACGCCATGTACAGCGCGCAGAAGAACGACATGACGGCAAGCGAGTAGATGAACAAGGTGCGGGCTTTGGCCGACACCATGGCCGCTGCCGGGTCGTCGCTCCGCGATGACGAGATCATCGATTATATACTCACCGGTCTGGGGTCGGCTTACAACCCCATCGCCGCTTCCCTCTCGGTCGTGACAGATCCGGTGAGTGTCCCTGCGTTTTATTCCATGGTTCTGAACTATGAGGCTCTTCAGCTGTCACAGCAGGCTGAAACCGAGGAGTGGTCCTCTTCGGCTAACATCGCATCACGGCCGGTCTACACCAACAATCCCGGGCGCATGCAGTACTACGGGCACCCGAGTGGTGGCCCGAGTGGTGGTCGCCCCGCCGGCGGGAATCCTCCGCACGGCCAGGGGCAGGGCGGCAACGGCCGCAACGGAGGTGGAGGCGGCAGTGGCCGCAACGGAGGTGGAGGCGGCAATGGCCGCAATTGGCATCCTAAGTGCCAACTCTGCAAGAACTGGGGGCCTGAGGCACCAGCTTGCCGCAAGTTCTTGGATCGTGATGATCGCAACACCAACCCCTCCGGCAACATGGCATCCACCTCCTCCAATGATCAACCTCACTGGCACATGGACACTGGAGCTACGGATCACCTGACGAGTGATCTGGAACGACTCCACGTCTACGAGCGCTATGGCGGGAAGGATCACGTGCAAGTGGCTAATGGTGCAGGTTTGTCTATTTCGCATATTGGTCATTCGCATTTAGCTGGTTCATCTCTCCGTTTGAACAATGTCCTTCATGTTCCGCGCATTAGCAAGCATCTCTTGTCAGTTTATCGTCTTGTCTCCGATAATGATGTTTTCGTTGAATTTCATCGTGATTTCTTCCTTGTTAAGGACAAGGCCACGCGGAGAACTCTTCTTCAAGGCAGTAGCCATGGTGGGCTCTACCCTATTCCTTTCCATCGGGCATCGTCTTCGTCACCTCGCCATGCGTCATCCACCATCACCACGTCGTCCCGGTGGCATCAGCGTCTCGGTCATCCCGCAAATAATGTAGGTCAGTCTATAGTCAAACAAAACAATCTTAAGTGTTCTTTAGACAATCAGTCTTCAGTTTGTAATGCTTGCCAGTGTGGTAAAAGTCGTCAATTATCGTATCATGCCTCTCATCATGTTTCTACAATGCCTCTCGAATTAATTCATTCTGATGTTTGGGGGCCGGCTATTTCCTCTTCTGGGGGGTATAAGTATTATGTTAGTTTTGTGGACGACTATTCTCGTTTTTGTTGGATCTATCTTCTCAAACACAAGTCGGATGTTGAGAAAGTCTTTTATGCCTTCCAGGCTCATGTTGAGCGTCTTTTGAACACTAAGATCAAGGCGGTCCAATCGGATTGGGGTGGAGAGTATCACAAGTTGCATCGCTATTTTCAGCGTATTGGCATTTCTCATCGTGTGTCCTGTCCTCACACTTCTCAGCAGAACGGTATCGCTGAGCGTAAACATCACCATTTGGTCGAAACGGGTCTTGCCCTTCTCGGCCATTCTTCTCTCCCGCTACGATTTTGGGATGAGGCTTTCCTCACTTCGTGTTACCTTATAAACCGCATGCCTACGCCCGTTCTTCGCAACGACACACCCCTCCATCGGCTTCTCAAGGTAGAACCGAATTACTCCTTCCTACATACGTTTGGATGCGCGTGCTGGCCTAGCTTGCGCAAATATAATACACACAAGTTGGCTTTTCGCTCCAAAATGTGTGTTTTCTTAGGATATATTCCTTTGCATAAGGGGTATAAGTGTTTGGACCGCACCACTGGGCGTATCTATATATCCCGTGACGTCATCTTTGATGAATCCGTTTTGCCTTACTCCACTCCCGGTGTCACCGTTGATTTATCTACCCTTGAGGCTGCCATCTCTTTCCCATCGGATGAACCGGCTACGGATGTACCTAGGCGAAATTATGACCTGTCATATTTGTCCACTGACCTGCCTGTCCCAGGCAATGCTCCTTCTATGCAGGATCTCACGGCGCCGACAGACGTGCATGGCGAGGCTGCGATCGGCGTGCATGCGCGCACGGATCCCGCTGCGCCAGCCTCACCCGCCTCGGCTCCGTCCACTGGGCCAAATTCGCCAGGTCCAGCTTCGCCTGGTGGGCTGGATCAGGCCACGTCGCCCTCTGTGGCGCCCGACCAGCCCGCGTCGCCACTCGCCGGGACACCTCCGACGTCCCCGGCCGCGCCGCCCTCGGCTGATGCTTCGCCGTCCCCCTCGCCGCCACCCGTGCCTGCACACACGATGGTCACGCGGCTGCGCGATGGTACTCGTTGTGAACTGAAGCCCACTGATGGGACAGTGCGCTATGATCCTCGACGGCACGCCTTCTTTGCGACTCCTACATCGCATCGTGATGCTCTTCTGGAGCCTGCCTGGCATCGGGCGATGTCAGATGAATTCGCTGCCCTTCGTCAGACAAACACCTGGGTTCTCATACCCCGGCCACCTGGTGTCAATGTTGTCGGCAGCAAGTGGGTTTTTAAAATCAAGCAACGTCCTGATGGGTCCATTGACAAATACAAGGCCCGTCTGGTTGCTCGTGGCTTCACTCAGCAGCAAGGTATAGACTATGGCGAGACGTTCAGTCCAGTTGTGAAGCCTGCCACAGTTCGTCTTGTGCTTTCCCTTGCTGTCTCGCGAGGATGAACTTTTCGGCAGATTGATGTCAGCAATGCGTTCCTTCATGGCTTCCTATCTGAAGATGTTTATATGCAGCAACCACCTGGTTTTGAGGATGATCGGTGTCCCTCTTACGTGTGCAAGTTGCAGCGAGCTCTTTATGGTCTCAAACAGTCTCCTCGTGCCTGGTTTGCTCGGTTGAGTGCTATGCTTTCTCAGCTTGGTTTTGTCTCCTCGAAGGCTGACACGTCCCTGTTCATTTCTCTCGTGATGGGGTTCAGATATATATGCTCGTCTATGTTGATGATATCGTTATTGCTGGCTCGACTCCTGGAGCGGTTGATGGTCTTGTTCGTGCTCTCTCGGAACAGTTTCCTATCAAGGATCTTGGTCCTCTTGCATATTTTCTTGGGTTGGAAGCGTCCTACAATTCAGGGGGCATGATACTGACTCAACGCAAGTATGCTCTTGATCTTCTTCACCTAGTCAGCATGGAGAATTGTAAGTCCACTCCTACACCGTTGCACACCACAGATCGCTTGGCTCGTGCGTCAGGGAAGCCTTTAGGTAGTGATGATTCTTTCCGGTATCGAAGTGTTGTGAGAGGTTTGCAATACCTGACACTTACTCGCCCTGACTTGTCATTTGCTGTAAACAAAGTATGCCAGTTTCTCTCGCAACCCACTGATGTTCATTGGGAAGCTGTTAAGCGGATTTTGCGATATGTCAAAGGGACACTGGATACAGGACTGCGGTTTCGTAAGTCATCTCTCACCGGTATTAGTATTTTTACCGATGCAGATTGGGCGGGATGTGTTGATGATCGCCGTTCCACTGGTGGATTTGCTGTGTTTGTTGGACCGAACCTCATCTCGTGGAGTTCGAAGAAACAGTCTACTGTCTCGAGATCTAGCACCGAGTCAGAGTATAAGGCGATGGCAAACGGAACTGCTGAAACTATGTGGGTGGAGTCCTTACTCCAGGAGCTAGGAGTATCTCAGCAGCGTACCCCCATTTTGTGGTGTGATAATCTAGGGCCTACATACCTGACGGCTAACCCAGTTTTTCATGCACGGACGAAGCACATTGAGATTGATTTTCATTTTGTGCGAGCGCGTTGCTTCTGGATGTCTTGATGTCAGGTTTATCTCTACTAATGACCAACTGGCTGATGTATTCACTAAACCAGTCACTAAGCACATGCTAGACCGATTTTTTTTTTTTGAACAGGTGCTAGACCGATTTCAGTCCAATCTAAATCTTGTATGTAGTAGTAGTTCAGATTGAGCGGGAGTGTTGGATGGTCTAGTATCTGTATGTATACGTGTACGTATTGTAATCTGAATGTAACTGTTGGTCAATATATAATAGAGATATGTGGAGGCTTTGCCCCACGCAACCCTAAAACCAAACTTCTCGAGCACGCGTTGACCGCCTGTCTATCTTCGAAATCTAGTACCGGGACATGTATTCGGAGCTTATCCAACGATCGGGCGTCGTTGAGCAGCGAGAGGTTGTTGCCGAACTCCTCGAACGGCCGCCACTCCTTCTTGCATGGCCATTTCCTGCAGCACTTTCGATCTTTGCAGCGATCTCCACCGGGGAACACCGTCTGGTCGATGTCGAGGCACAGCACGGAGCGCCAGAGATGCCTCCACCTCCGTGAGAGCACGCTCGTTCGGACCACCTGCCGCGACTCGAGGAAGGAGAGGATGTTTTGGATGAGGCAGTCAGGCAGGTCGCTTAGCCTGTCCGTGAGTGTGACGGCACGGATCTGTTTCCTGGGCGGCTCCATTGAAGTCGCTTTCTTGAAGGCGTCTACGGCCACTTGCTGCAATCTCCGGGGAATTTGCAGACCGGAGAACTTTTGTGGTGGCAATAATATACTAGTAGTGTTCGGCCGTGTGGGTGTTGGTCTCGGAATCGACCCATATCGGTGCCCGTGCTGGTGCTGAGCTCAAAGGCCGTACGGTCCGATTTGATTCGTTCATTACCAACCGGTATCATTACCAAATCCGTTAATGCAAGCATCAGGATATTTAAGGTTGAAAAATAGCTAGCTTCGTACTACTACATTTGAACTTGGGACTATGGAGAAGATTGCTGCTTGCACTAATTAATCTTTTTCTGCATTAAATCTATATTTCTCATTTCTTCAGATCCACACAAATGATCAGTGATAAATCATATATATGGACCAACATTAAACCTCAGTGTGTCTAGCTAAATTTCAGTAGGCTGGTTTTATATTTAGCCAAATTATATACGTTATCTTGGGATTCAAAAGCGGGCGTTATCAGGGCCTGCTCATTGCTTCAAACACGTCTATCTAGCCCAAAGCGAACAATTCTGCGGCCAGGTAGCAAAGCCTTCCCGTGGCAGCAGACCCGTCCTGCTCGCCTTCCGCCGGCCACCGTAAGGCGAGCATGCCAGCACTGACGCAGAGGAGGGCGTGGGCCCCGCGGCGTCAAGGGGAGCGAGGAGGCGGAGGCACTGGAGGAGCCCCACCGCTCGGGCGTGGCTACTTTACGAGCGCGCGACCGCTCACGCGAATTCCGACAAGCCCACGTGCGCGTTCCGACAGCGACGGGAAGAAGAAGAGCAGCTCGCCTCCGCCGCCGCCTTCCCTTCCTCTCCTCCGGCTGGGCCGCCGCCTTCCTCTCCTTCCACTGCCGTGTTCCTCTCCTCCGGCTGCGACGCCGCGCCTCCCTGCCGCTCGCCGCCGGCGTCCCCGCCTCCGGCGAGGTCCTGTCCGAGGCCTTGCCGGCGTCGCCGTGCCTCGCTGCCGCTCGCCACGGCGCCCCCGTCTGCGCCCTCGGGTTTCCTCTCCTCTTCTTCCACTGCCGTGTTCCTCTCCTCCGGCTGCGACGCCGCGCCTCGCTGCCGCTCGCCGCCGGCGTCCCCGCCTTCGGCGAGGAAGCTGCCTAATCCGAGCGGCGGTCACCGCGATATGGCCCCCCACCCGCACCTGTTAACCCTGCTCCCTCGCCTCCACCGGCGACGTCGCAGCTCGCTGCCGCTCGCGGCGCCGTCCCCGTCTCCGGCGAGGTCCTGTCCGAGGCCTTGCCGGCGTCGCCGTGCCTCGCTGCGCTCGCCACGGCGCCCCCGTCTGCGCCCTCGGGCTTCGCTCTCCTCCGGCTGCGGCGCTCTCCTCTCCTCTCCTTCCACGGCGCCCCCATCTCGCTCGCGTGCTCGTGGATGGATAAGAACTGGGGAGAGACGGGAGGGAGGAGGAAGAAACGTCTGGATGGATAAGACGTGGGTGGGTCCCACCCACGCGCTCGCGTGCGCGAACCGCGCGACTGATCGCGCGCTCGTCAACAAGCCTAACCGCCACCGCTCCTTGCCCCGCAACCGTCTACCGGCGCTGGGCCCTCCATCCTCCCCTGCTGAGTGGAGTAGCATCTGGCGGCGGCCTCCAACTCCACACTCCAAGGTGAGCCGCGAGAATCCCCAGTTCTGAAATTTGTAATCCATGATTCTAATTGCTCGTGGCTACTACGTCAATTTCATTGGAGCAATAGCCACACATTATGGTGAATACAGATTTTAGAGTACTTGGTAATTTTAACAACCGTCCATCTGCTTAAATCTAACGGTGGGAAAATAGGAGCTACCTAAAACTACAAGAAGAAAACTACCTGAAACTACCGAAATTGAATTATTTTTTATGTGATATTAAAAGGGTATTTAGGTAACGAGAAATCTATTCCGTGCATGCGCACTATTGGTGTCTTAAAAAGTGCTCCCTCTCGCGCGCGTTGGATCCTCATCGTGTGGCTGGTGCGGACTGATATGCAAGGAAGCGGTCAGAATGTCAGATACGTCCAGATTTCCCCATTCCCCTTTTGTCGTCTCTCCCGCAGGCTCTTCTCTCCTCTCCTTCGATTTATCTCGTCGGCGGTGACGGTCCGGCGGTCGGTCCACGTATCAGAGGGCGGGGTCCTGGGCCATGGTAAGAGGGTGGTGGCGGAGCATCGACGGCGCGGACCAAGGCCATCTCCCCAGGAGCGCCGCATGTCTGCGCATCGAGCGGTGGCTGTGGTGAGAGGCGACGGCGGCGGAGGAGCATGATGGCGCGGCACCGCCTCCATCTAATTACTGCTAGTTTCCCCCACGCCCCATGAATCGTACCCTCTGTGTAGTAAATTGCTTAGAAACAGCATGTCACACCCAATACCTTCGGCAAGGTGGGCCTGGACTTCATGGGCCGGCAGTTCCTGTGGAGGCCAAGTTGCCAACAAAAGGGAGCAGCCGCACCTGGAGAAGGTATCGATGAAAATGAACTGAAGTCGGGTTGATCCCGTTTCTCTCTCCTGTCGCCTATCTCTCCGGTGCCGCTCTCCACAAGCGGCAGTCTCCGACGGTGGCCGCTCTCCACAAGCGGCGGTATCCTAGCCTCACGTCCCGGTGATCTCCGGCGGCAACGGGGTGGTACACTTGGTATCAGAGCTAGCGAATCTCCACCGAAAATTCCACACCAAAAAAAAAAATCCCCAAATTCCCGTCGATTTGATTTTCAGTGAGGTAACGGAGGCGATGGGAGTTGCAGCGACGACGGCAGATGCGGCGTTAGCTGCGTCCATGGCGAGCCTCAAGCTATCAATCGAGCGGATGAAGGAGATTGAAGAGCGCTTGAAGTTGACGGATGCAAACTTGGACATGAAGAGGACGGCAGCGCAGGTGCCCACTGCCATAACCACGCTGAAATTCGTTTCGGGTCGAGTAATGGACCAGAAGACGACCAAGCCTTCTTCACCCTCGCTCTTCTCGGCGAATCAGGTCGTGGGAGCTGGTGCTCCACGCATGGGCGCCGCCACGCCCACCAGGTGTTCGACAAGAGGTCCCGGCCACTACAGCGACAACGGCCGTGCCAAACTCGTGTTCCCAGCCAGTGACACTGCAAATCTCCCTGATGCAACCTCGTTTGGTGCCGGGAGCTGCACACCGTGTACACGCACTCACGACGCCGACTCCAACATGCCTCATGTTCCTCTTTGTCAAGTGGGGGAGCAGCCCGCAGTTCGGCGTCCACTATTTCCGCAGATATCCTTTCCCCGCTTTAACGGCAACGACCCGCGGCTCTGGCTAACTAGGTGCCTCGAATTCTTCAAGACCTTCAGTATACCCGAGTGCATTTGGGTCACTGCTGCCACACTTCAAATGGAGGGTATTGCTGCTGAGTGGTATCACGCTTACAGGTTGCGTGAATCTGTTGGTAATTGGTCCCAGTTCATGAATGTCGTGGAAGCAAAGTTTGATGCTGGGAATTCCGAGACACATGATACATCTGAGCAGCGTATGCTGTGGTGTGAGGCAAGCTTGGGGGATGTCACACATATGGTAGAGCCATTATTCTAGTGTTCTTGCTTAGAGCTCTTATGTTTGTCCTACTGAATCCGCGACAACTTGTTTGCCAAGGGAAAAATATCCCTGAATTGTTGCTGCTAACCAGTGCGAAACAAGATTTTTTTTCCTGCCAGCAGTTTGTGCGTTCCAGCTGCTCCTTTATTCATGATAGAAAAATGGAGGCAGTGGGTTGAACATTACAGATGCAACAAGAAATGGGTGAATCCAATACTGTGGCAAATGGGATTTTTTCAGCATGTACAAAGCCTAAGCTTAGCTCTTACTATTTGCTGGTGTCAAATGGGTATAGTGTTGAACTGCAAAAACTTGATTCCCGAAGTGAAAATATCTACAAGTGTTGCCATTGGTCTGAGAACAGGTGCAGATGAACAGTTCACTGAAGAGGCTACATGTTTCCAATCTCAAGCTGGGAATCCACTGGTGTTTTCGTCAGCTTGTCGCTCTTTGCATCTGAAGAGCATGAACATTGAAATTTTTGACATCATCTGGCTTCTACCAGTGCAAGCTGAGCTATACACGTGCTATGATTTCTCTTCCATGATACAATTAGCAAGTAAGCTCCAGTTCAAGCAATGGGATCCCGGTGTCTTAGGGATTTTTGTTGGAGAACCGACACAGCAGGGACATAGGATGTGTGCGGCTTATCTTACCATGGAGAAGATGCGGTCGTTGAGAAGTTGGAGAAACAAGGTGTTGCATCATGCTCCATTGCTTGAGGGCAAGCAATGTTTCTTGGGGCCGGTATTGTCACACCCAATACCTTCGGCAAGGTGGGCCTGGACTTCATGGGCCGGCAGTTCCTGTGGAGGCCAAGTTGCCAACAAAAGGGAGCAGCCGCACCTGGAGAAGGTATCGATGAAAATGAACTGAAGTCGGGTTGATCCCGTTTCTCTCTCCTGTCGCCTATCTCTCCGGTGCCGCTCTCCACAAGCGGCAGTCTTCGACGGTGGCCGCTCTCCACAAGCGGCGGTATCCTAGCCTCACGTCCCGGTGATCTCCGGCGGCAACGGGGTGGTACACAGCACAATCGATTCGAACTCGGCTAGTACATTTTCAATATGTAGGAATCGTTAGTAGTGTTTGTCTGTTTTTTGCTAGGATCCTTCTGATAATGTAATTTGTGTTCAACATTTATACGCTTATTACTTCCATGGCCTGTATAGCAACATCAGAGGATGTCCTTTCCAATTAGCTCGTATTTATTCACATAAACCTGATGTAGCACTAACTTACGCTTTTCATGCCAAATGCCACTGCTATGTGAAGAATGTGCTGGTGATTGTGATTCCTGCTAGTAAATAGGCAAGCTAGTATATGTATTAATAAGTTGTTGAGTGCCAAATGCTTACAAAAGTTTGCTGCTCCTATATGTTCCATAGAGTTTCTGACACAAACTATCAAGCATGTCCTTTAGCCACATAATATAGGCAGCTTCAACCTTCTTTAAAATTTCTCTCTCTTAATTTTTCATGACACTAGTAGAAACAGAGGCTTCGGTGCGGCACTTTGGTACCGGTTGGACAGGAACCGGTACTAAAGGGGGCATTAGTACCGGTTCCAGAAGCGAGGCGGCCGGCCGGAAGCCGTCCCGGTTGGTGCGGGGCCTTTTGTCCCGGTTGGTAATACCAACCGGGACGAAAGGGTTGGGGCAGGCGGCTTCAGTGGTGGCCCCACGGCGAGAACCTTAAGCACCGGTTCGTAATACGAACCGGTACTAAAGGTCCATCTTTAGTACCGTTTCGTATTACGAACCGGTGCTAAAGTTTCCCTATATATCTTCTTCCACCCCGTGCCCAGCTCTATTTTTCCTGCTCGAGCACAACTCCATTTTTTGCTCTCTCTTCCCTCTCCCGAGTTTGAGTTCACCCCATTTTTCTCCAACATTTGTCAAGATTGGTGGCACCTACCTATACAAGGGTTAGCAAATTCATCCTCTCTTCCGGCATTTCAAGTTAAGCTCATTTTATTGCTAGTTTAGCTCATTTAATTTTTGTAGTGCTAGCTAGGTGTTTGATGAAATGTCTAAGTTAGGGATTTCATTTATTTTATATGCATTTTGAGCTCAAATTAAAGTATGATTTGTGGTTTTTTAGTGTCGTCCCGTCCCTATCCTCACCACCGTTGATCGCCTGCGCCGTCCCCATCCTCACCGCCGTCGATCTCCTGCGTCGTCCTGTCACCGGCACCACCTCGGTGAGCCTCTTGTTTTTATCTTAAAAAAAAAATCTTAGTTGTATCATTTAGATGCATAATTATTACTTGTATAATTTTCTTATTTGCATAATTGTTTGTTATATATAGTGCCATGGTTTTGACATCTGTTCACACCAGCTCTCGTCCGCTCTATTATTCGGATGTGGTATGATTGTTTGTTATAACTATTTGTTTCATTTCGTGTTTATGACAATTATGCCGACCAACTTGACATAGATATATTTTTATCTAGGAGGTAGTTGATGCACGGCTTGTCCACTGGTGGTTCATGCACGGCTGCGCCATGGCGCGCGCGCGGTTCGTGCGAAGGTTGAAGACAACCTTGTCCACTTTTCAGAAACCCCCTTGGTGTTTTAGGAAATTGTGAGATGTTCTACAAACAGGCCCCTGGTTCCTGTTTTGGGTTGTTTGAGGGCGAAATTAGGAAATGTTAGGAAATGTAAAAATTAGGAAATGTTAGGAAATTTTTAGTACATGTAAAAATTTAGTACATTGTAGTTTTGTAATTTTGTAGTACATGTAAAAATTAGGAAATTTTAGTACTTTGTAGTTTTGCAATATTTTTGTGTAGTTGCAAAGATCATTTAGATCATTTTGTTTGAAGTTATTATTTTTGGATAGCAAAATTTAGGTCATTTAGATAGCAAAATTTAGATCATTTAGATAGCACAATTTAGGTAGTGTTAATAGTTAGTAGAAAAAATTGTTAGTAGAAAAATTGTTAGTAGAAAAAATTGTTAGTAGAAATTTTTTGTTAGTGTTAATAGTTAGTGATAGAATTCATAGTAGAAAAAATTTGGGCAATGAAAATTTGTTAAAACTTTGCACTTTAGAAAATGCACTTAAACAACAATAAAACTAAATTTGGGCAATGAAAATTTGTTAAAACTTTGCACTTTTGTATCAATTGTTGTTACTAAATTTGCTAAGTACTTTGTAAATTGCAGTGACATTGAGCTATGGACGCCCCCTTCATCAGAGACGAGGAGAATGAAGAGCGAATGGCAGAAATTATATATGAGAAGACCCTTGGAGTAAATTCGATGGAGAAGATTCCGGTGGAGAAGACGATGATTTCAGCGAAAAATGTTTGAACGACTCCGGTGAGGGACTTGAGCTAGAAGAAATAAGAGACGACGACGAAGTGCCCTTAGCAAACTCCGGCGAGGTATATATATATTAAGTCTCTGTTGATCACTAGATGCATTAATTGATTTATATTGCACTTATTAACGAATCATTTTTCTTTTAGCCCTCCGGATCTAAGCCTCGAACTCCGCCAAAGACGAAACGAGGCCCGAACCAAAGGATAAAGCTGCCAGATGGTGCAAAGTTGTCGATCGACGTAGTTGCTGATGATGGCAACCGCTGAAACCCGAAGACAACTGCCGTAAATATGTAGGTCAATGCGGAGTTCTTGTTAGGGACACGATCCCGATCACCATTGCAGAATGGAATAAGCCGAAGAAAGCCAACGTTGGAGCAAGTTATGTCGAGCAAAGAATTAAAGATTTGCTTTGGGACACGCTCTTGACATATTTCAGCCTACCGGAAGGTCTCCCAGAGAAGAAGAAGGAGAAAGTCAAGGAGTGGACTCTTAAGAAGATGGCCACGCAATTCAACTGCTGGAAGAAAACATTGTGGAGAAAATATGAGAAAGTAACTCCAGATTTCACTGGACATCTAGAGAAGATAAAAGATGTGGCCCGCATTTGTGGCGTATAAGAAATCGGACACCGCTGTGGCCCGATCGGCCAAAAATAAGTTGAATGCTAAGAAGAAGAAATATCACCATACTTTGGGGTCAGGTGGCTACAAGACTGCCTTGCCTAAGTGGGAAGCCTTTGAAAACGAACTGCGTGAAAAAGGGATCACTCCACAGACAGATGACTGGCCCGAGAGGTCCAAGTTCTGGTTGTTCGCGCATGGGGCAGGGTTGGACCCAGACACAGGGCTGATTGTTGCAAAGGGAAAATGGAAGAAAAGAATTACAAGTCGTAAAAAAACTAGTGGACGCAATAGACCTAGTCCGAAAGGGAAAATTTGTTCCCGATAGAGAGGACGACGAGCTGACACTCGCCCTCGGGAATCCTGAACACTGGGGACGATGTCGAGGCAGAGGAGCCGGGGTTAACGGACGTTGCAACTTATAGAAGCCGTTCCAGAAATAAGAAGAGGGGGTTGGACCGGTTAACGGAATTAGAACGCCAGGTGCAGCGGCAGCAGGAGCAACTGGACTCAATTACCCAGCAAAGGGCATCTCAGCTGCTAGAAGATCCTGCAGTCGATGCCTGCCCATCTCAGAGGAAAAGCAGCGTGGGTTCCACGCAGCTAGAAGATCCTGCAGTCGAACCGTCGGCGGCTCACTACCCCGTGGATGATATCACGGAGAAGACAAATTGTCAGCTACATATGCCAATGAAGAACATTAGTTGTCCGGTGGCGGATGGCTATGCTTTACCAAATCAACCTGGAGCAATCTTCCATTTTGGTCAGATTCCAGCTGGCTATGCTCGTGTCGGGGTGACAAAAGTTATGCCGGGATTCCAGACAATGGATCTTGACATTCCTGGAGGTGACGACGAGAAGACACTGGGAGAAGTCGAGCTTGGTATCGTTCTATGGAAGAAGAAATACATCGTGTTTCCAGACTCGGCGCCAAGGCCACCGACTCCTCCGAGTAGAAATCCACCACCTCAAAGTCCACCCGCTCTCCCCGACGATTGGGAGCCCACCGCGAGTCCATCGCCCACGCCGTCCCGTCAGCCGACTGATGCGCCCACTAGTAATTTGACAAAGCGGAAGCTGTTCACGTCGACTGGTACTATGCTCAGGAAAGACAGGTCCCCTGTCAAGAAACGTGCAAACATACCCAAGAAAGTCAAGACTCCTGAGAAGTTAGCTTGCGAGAAGAGTATTGAGGAATTAGAAGAGAGCACGCGTGCCGAGGTGACAGCCTTTTTTGCACGGAAAAAAAGGAAAGACAGGACCCCGTAAAGGAACTTCTGAAGACTATACCAAGTGAGAGACTTGATCGCACCGTTGACAACTTATATATCCCTCCAGTGAGGCCCCTTTCAGACTATGAGTGCGGTATTAACAAGCAACATAGCTCACAGATGGAGAAAAGAAATACGGGAAAAAAGTTCCCCAGCTCGGAGAACAAGAAGTACAATCGATCGCCCCGCTCATTGTGCCTTCTGATAAGGCGGCCCTACAACGACAATATTGTTGCTCAGGAAATCGATGGCGATACAGGTTACGCCATTGCTGAGCTAGCATATAAATATGTTTCCGGGCAGCCTCTGGTCACAGATCCGAATGCTCTAACAACACAGTTATGGAAATTGCATAACTGGTACATGACCGCCGCAAAAGAAGGGAGATTCTATTTCATGGCGGGAGTTAAGGAAGAGCACTACTTCCGAGAATATGTTGTGCAGGTTGAGTTCTCCGAACTTTTTCAGATGTACAATCAACGTGCCCTCGACAAATCTATCGTCAGCTGCTATTGTCTGTAAGTGATTTATTTGTGTAATTTAATTCATTAGTTAAGCTCGTTCATTACCTGTAATTATCCTCACGACATTCTTTTGTACGCTATTATGCAGAATGAAGATTCGTGAATGCAGAGTGGGAGGAATCTGGGACATTGGGTTCATTGACCCGGATAAAGTTCATGAAGTCACCGTAGAGCAGTATGCCCAGGACACAGAGGAGTTTTTGCTAACGTTTTTAAAGCGACAAAGTACCAAAAAAGAAATATTTTTTCCTTACAACTTCAAGTGAGTGTTACTGTCTTGTACACATTCTATTTTGCTTTCCCGATGTTAAGTGTAATTGATGAGTTATGAATAACTGCGTATATAAACGTGCGCAGGTTCCACTTCATTCTGATGATCATTAGAATCGAGGTTGGAGAAGTTGAAATCATGGACTCATTAAGGAGAGACCCTGATGATTACAAGAGCGTGCATTATATGCTCAAGAGGTAATTTCAATCGCACTATATCGGCCTCTTTTCGTTCATTTCCTGATATCAAGTAAGTAATAACTCCTCAATTCATTTTCTTTGCCGGGCAGGGTTTGGAAACGGTTCATCACGGAAGAACGCGGTGAATGGAAAGATAAGCTGGAGTTTAAGGCTAACAACGTAAGTAGTACTACGTACCTAGGTCCGCGTATCTCTCTAATTCTAGTTTCAATACCATTATCATTCTCTTGATTATTATTTGATTGAATTCTATTCTCGTATAGTGGTGCCTGCGACAACCACAGGGGACGGATTTATGTGGATACTACGTTTGCGAGTACATTCACATGAAGGTCAATGAGAGAGTCAATAGTCGAAGAAATCAAGAGGTACGTAAACATCATTCACAACTTTATTTTGCTACCATCAATTGTGTTTAGTTTCCTTCATAATTGATTTGATCTCCTTCTTTTAAAGATGGCAAGGAAGCGGAACCAGCTCCTACCAAAAAACCGCGTAAAAGCAATTGCGGATGAATTGGCGGGATTTTTCCTTACGCAGGTCATAGCTGAATCCAGAGAATTCCACTATATCGAAAAATAGACTCCCTCCATGTACTAGCAGTGATCTCCATGTAATGAGTACTTTATATGTGTACATATATATACCAAGTTGTATGTGTGTTATGTGATCTTTACGTGTGCGAAAACTTTTTTTTTGTGCATCGACGTGATCTCCTCCGAAACCCTAAACCCTGAAAAATAAGCGAAAAAAAAGCATAAACCTTTAGTCCCGGTTGGTGTTACCAACCGGGACCAAAGGTCCTCCGCCCACGTGGAGGCCTTTAACACCAGTTCGTGGCGTACCGAGACTAGAGGGGGGGGGGGGGCTTTAGTCCCGATTTAACTGTACCGGTTGCACAACCGGTGTTAAAGGGTCTCTGAAACCGGTACTGAAGCCCCTTTTTCTACTAGTGTGAATTATTGGACAGGAAGCTGATTTCCTATTGCCTATTAGTCAACTTCGTCGTCGGACTGAATTTTCCCATCAGCATTACGGAGCAGCTTGTTAGTTTCATACTTTCATTCACTATAATGTTTTTTGTGTGAGAAACATTATTTAACAAATACAGTCAAAATCAAATGCTTACTTTAGCTAGCTGTCATCTCAAGAACTATTTTCACAACATCTGAACTTTTATCATTGCTATTTCATTCCTCTGTATTTTTACAGGATGGCAACAACGACGGCAACTGGAAGCATGCAGCTTTGTTCGGACTTGCTGACTGTGCCAGAGCCATCATAGCTCTGATGAACAAACCGCCAAGCAGCAGCGAGCCCGTGTACCTCGTGGCCGAAGTAATTGTCATCACTCCCAGCATACTGGAGGTGCTGGCCGCACTATGGGTCTCATGCGACGCCCGCAACTGTCGTGGCTGGTGACAGGAGGTTGCTGAATTAGAGCTAGAGCTACAGAAAATGAAGGCAAATAAGAAGAAAATGGTGAAGAATCATATGTAATAGCTGAGAAATAGAAATAGGAAGGAAATGGTGATATTTCTTGTACTAGCAGCTTGTATTGTGACCTACTAGAAGCTTGTATTGTGACCTGGAAGGTGTGTAGTGTTGCATAATATGAATTTGATGTTCGAATAATAAGAATGTTAGGTTTTTTGAAAATATTTGCTTGCAATTTACTGAATTTAAATATATTGGTTGCAGTTGTATTGTTTCATTTTCACTGAATTTAAGATGCCAGGTTTACTTACCAGTACAAGATGAATTTAATATGTTTGCTTGCATAGCAGTACAAGATGCCAATCAGCAAATAAACAAATGGCAGGCAGCAAAAATGATCAGGTTAGCTAGCTAGCTAGCAAATGCCAGGTTTTGGTACTGGACATGCACCGAACAAACTAGGCCAAATTGCAATTTGTGCTAGCAAACCTGATCTGAAATTAGAAAATGCCAGGTTTGCTAGCTATAGTTTGAGCAGTACAAGAATTAACCGAAAATATAGTCTCACACTGGTTAAGGCAGTATTTGACACATGCTTTACATTTATCATTCAAATTACTCCGAAGTTGCCTGCCAATTGCTAGCTGGCTGGCAAACCTGCTCATGTTTTGCATCTATATTTTCATGTACTGTCATGTACTGTTAATTTTCATCACAGTATATCAAATTTCAGTAAAATTGCAAGCAAGCAACATTTTTATTATTCCAGCATCAAGTTCATACATCCCAGCCATACATCAGTACACAAAACCCCTAACAATAAAGGCAACACAGCCATACATCACTAACAAGCTGCTACTACAAACAAAATCATCTTTTCCCTATGACCTTCCGCCGTTTCTTGCTGCCGTAATCCTAGTCCGCTACAACTCTGCTGTCGGATCGCCGATCGCGTTCGATATGGCCACGGAACCTCGTAAGTTCACACGCGGTCTGCTGTGTCGCCGCTGCCGTCCTGGTCTACTTCGCACGCTGCTGCCGTCTTGCATCAACTCGCTGAGGAACACGACGTCCTGCTACTTCGTCTATCGCTGGAATCGCCAGCTGCTGCATCAAAACGACATCAACAGGTTATGTACAAGGGAGATAGACATAAGAATATATGATATTACTTAGAATTGACGTACTGGACAAGTTCTAATATATACAGGTTGTACTATTATACACTAGACTTGCAACCTTCTGAACTTGAAGTATTGAGTTCTAACAATTAACTGTCTGTTCTCGACTTAAAGAATGTTAAACTTGAATTATCCACATTCAGTGTATTGGGTAGAATCGTCTGAATTAACTTTTGGAGAACTATCAAGGAAAACAAATTAGCCTCAACAACTCTAACAATTTTATTAGTGATTACTACATGGCTAAATAAAAATGCATTATCAAGTTCTGACCAACAAGCACAACGACATGGGCAACAACACAGGCACAAACGCAGGGGCATCACACACAGAGCACACAGTACCAGCACCATATGTATCAACGCAGGGGTACATCCTCTTAATTTTTGTGGTTGTTCAGTTCATTTTTTTTTCCTCTACCATCGCCCATCGGAGACTGAAAAGGAAGGACGTGCCCAACTAAAAGGAAGTTCTCAGTCATATTAGGATGACTCCTTTGGGACCAATTTAATTGACATAGAATAGAATCGAGTACTGGCATCGAATACTTCTATTAGCCCGTATACAGCGTGCATAGCATTTCTAGTTCTGTTCGTTTTTTCCTTGCGCACTGATTGGATCTAATCAAATAGACTGCAGCGTCCGGGGAATAAAACATCAGAGCAAGGAACGGAGCCACAGATGGTGGCGTAAATAAAATGCAGGGGAAGCAGTACAACAGCGTCTCAAAGACCAATGCGAGCAGAAAATCTAGTACCACTTCCATTCAATTAAGATATCATCTTTACATGCCCTGTGAAAACATAAGTTCCACACCACAATGTTCTATAGTTGTGTGCCTCTAAGACTATAAGCATCAGGCAAGAAAATCTTTTGACGAACACCACAAATGTTCATGCAATGGATAGAAAGTTAGTATCTACGGCTGTAAACATGAGGTAACGAATTATTTAACAATCAACGCCATGAACATCACTCCCAGCTACTAAAGTACTTACAGTGGCAGCACGTCGGGCAACGGACGAGAGGCCTGAGGGAATGTAGCGGAGGGCGTCGATGCGGCGGGCTTCTGACCTTGGCGTCGGGGGCCGCTCCAGTCCCAGTCCGTGCGCTGCGTGAAGGGGGCCGGCCTCGTCCTCTGGCGTGCGCGATCCTACGGCCGGCTGTGTGGCGGATCAGTCACCCAAGATGGGGACGGTGGCCTCCGTTCCCGCAGCCGAGGAGAGAGAGGTTGCCGGCGGGTCCGATTCAACGGTGAGGACGGCGCCGGCGCCGGAGTCAGCTGGTCAAGAAATCAGTAGCCTGCAGGAGGAGGGCGACGGGGATCGAAGGAGGAGGGCGGCGGCGCTGCAGTCTGCGGATCGAGGCCGACGAGGACGAGAAATTTGACCGCAGATAGATCACATACGACTAAAATACCCCTGCGTGATTATAGTTTTTTTCTTTAATACTTGGACGGCTGGAATAATTTACCACTGCTTAGTACGAATCGGACGGCTCAAATAATTTTCGACGGGAGCTACCGCAGGTAGTTTCCCAAGCACCGTAAAACAGCTCGATGGTGAATTGTTTGAAATGTTTTTTTACAACTAAAATGGATTTCGAAATGTAGATCATTTAGATTGTTTCTTTAGTATTGCAGTTTCTCTAAATTTTTTGAGAAATATTTGGTATCAGAAACAGTTTATTCCCTGGTACTTTGCTAGATGCTAGAGTGCTTTATGTTTTACCTCACGGTGGAACTTAGCCTTCTATCGGGACTGAATTATCTTTCTATGTTGAGCCTTTCTAACAACATGTTATCAGTAATAGACGGAGAAGGCGACTATCAATTTCCTCCCCTGCCTAACATGCAAAACTTATACCTTTCATTTTGCAGCCTTACAAAATTCCAAGTATGTTAAGGTATCAATATAAGATGGGTGATGTCGACATTTCAAGCAATAATATTGATGGTGTTATACCATGTTGGATTTGGGAGAACTGGGAGAATAGCCAACGGTTCAACCTTTCACACAACCTATTCACTGGCCTAGAGAAGTGTACACCTCTTAATCCTACCATGAAGAGTTTGGTTTTTATTGATCTTAGTTCTAATAAACTTGAAGGAAATTTACCGATACCACTCATATCTGGCAGCGGCAGCTCAGTTTTGCTAGATTACTCCAATAATTTCCTCACTTCCATTACACCGGTTGTGGATATACATGCCAATACTCCGTCTATCTCTTAATTTGTCCAAGAATAAACTAAATGGTCATATACCAACTTTAGTTTGTGGTGCAAACTATGAAATGCTTGACTTGTCGTACAACAACCTTACTGGCTCAGTTCCAGCGTGCTTAATACAACATGGCAATGCGAAAATGTTAAGACTCAGAGAAAACCAGTTACATGGGATGTTGCCTGAGAATATTGACCAAGGCTGTATGTTTCAGACAATTGATTTGAACAATAACCGAATTGAAGGAAAAATACCCAGATCGCTCTCGAATTGCAGAAGCCTAGAGGTCCTTGATTTAGGTAACAATCATATTGTTGATTCTTTTCCAACTTGGTTGGGAGATATATCCAGCCTTCGAGTTCTCATTTTGAGATCCAATCAATTATATGGTTCAATTACTGGAGGTCCTACTGAAAGTGATGCAACCATTAAGCACTTCTCAGGTTTGCAAATTATTGATTTGGCCTCAAGCAAATTTTCTAGGAGCTTGAGTTCAAAATGGTTTGGAAAGTTAGAAACAATGATGGCCAACTCTAGCAGTGAGGGTAATGCTCTAGCCCTTGAGGGGATTTCCGGATATAACGGGTATTACTACCAAAAAATCCTCACATTTAAAGGGGTTGATCTAACATTTATCAAGATCTTGAGTACTTTTAAGATGATCGATATCTCTAACAACAGATTATATGGCCCCGTTCCAGAATCAATTGGAAAGCTTATTTCTCTACATGGCCTGATCATGTCACATAACGCCTTCACTGGAGGAATCCCATCAGTGCTTGGTGATTTAGCTCAACTCGAGTCACTGAATCTCTGCCAGAACAAGCTCTCAGGGGCGATACCACAGGACCTAGCCATCCTAACATATCTTGAAGTGCTGAATCTCTCCTACAATGATTTGACTGGAATGATACCAATAGGACCGCTGTTCTCGTTGTTCATTAACAGCTCATTCAAAGCCAACAAAGGACTGTGTGGAAGGCCACTTTCCAAACAGTGCAACAGTTTAGATACGGGAGCCCTGTGTCTTCAAAAGATAGTGTTGGGACCGTAGTTATGTTTGTGTTTGTGGGATCCGGGTTCGGAGTTGGCTTTGCCGTGGCACTTGTGTTATCAGTGGCCTGGCAGGCCAAACGGTGGAAGTGCAGCGGTTCCCTGTTCCACTGGTGATGATCATGTGACTTGGGATGTATCGGTGTGTTTGTGTGTGTTTGTAGATTGTATGTTTTGGAGTTAGTTGTGACCCTACGTGCATACCATGATCTCATGTAATCCCTGATAAGGGATTAAGTTGTAATCTATTCATAAATGTCTTGGATCTCGGGTTGATCAACAACCTTTGTAACAGCCATATCATGAAGATCGGCACAATTGTAAACGGCCACAGTAGGGACTTTTCATGTGGGAGCGGCGCCCGGACGAATAAAATTGCCTCAACTCTATTCCCACACCGACGTTGTCCTTCATGGCGACGTCTCGGAGTTGGTGGCATCGTGTGCTTGGCGATCTTTCAGGTCGGTGGCTTTAGGGTTCTTGGATGGGGTTGGCGAGGCGGCGGCGACGACTTCATCAGATGAGTCTTTCCTCCTGCTCTGTCCCCGCTGCAACGACGTTGTCTCCGGCGCCATGGTGAAGCAGAGAGGATTTTTCCAGGAATACATGCAGACGGTTGTCTGTGCTGGTGACAGACGGAAGATGGTGCACCTTGTGCTGGGTTTGTGGTTGGAGGTTGACGGTTCTGGTTCGCTACTCCGACGTCGTCGTGCGGGGTGCCGGTTCTGAAGTTCGATGGCGTGTCCAGGGTCATGCTGCCCCGGTCTGATTCTTTCAGCGACAATGGTTTGTCCTATGGCAAACTATTTTGGAGGTCCGAAAAGCTGCTGATCAGCGATGGAGCCGCGTCGAGTTCGGGTGAAGAGGTGATCTGTCTCGCTTCACTTTGGTGGCTGCTATGGTAGTGCCGAAGGAGAGGGATAGACGATGGTTTGTTACATAGATTTATCCTATCTTTACAGATCTGTATGATCGGTGTACGTGATTTGTATCTTGTGCTTTATTTATTAATGAGAAACGTATTACCTTGCAAAATAAAAGAGCATAACGATTCACATGATATGACCGTATGAGGGCTCAACGCTCTTCCATATAGAAAAACACATCTAGTTCATGGCGCCATCCATGCTGTAACTTTAGGATATATGGTGTGCATGTGTGTCATATGAGCTTGTACGGGTCTACTTGTTTGATATTAGTACAGTTTCGCGAATCGTGATAAAATGTGTCGTGAAATCCTTATTCTATCCCCGAGATCAGTGAATTGTGCTCATCTGAAAAGGTAACAGATGCATCATTGATTCATTGATGTTACACACTTCGAGTCCATTTAGAGTTACAGTTCCTAGTGCTCAAGCAATCCTTTACTTAACGCGCCAATCTATCTATATATCAAAGTCGAAGGACTCAGCCCCCCCTCCGACCGGCCACGTCGCCCCGATTCTTCTCGACCGTCCGATCGGCCGGCAACGGTTCACGTTCGCAGATAATCGCACTTCTACAGTGCTCGGTGGGAGGACCGATTTGTAATTCGCGAAAAGATCGGGGGGTTCCGTGCAAAAACGTCACTGCAGCGCAACATCTTGCAAAAAACCCCGCAAAGGACTAATTCGCAAATTCAAAAAATCTCATGGACCTTTGTGTAAAAACGCGCACACATCTCCCCTCGCCTTTCTCTCTCCCGCGCGGCCCCGACCTCGCCGCCGCCGCCGACGCGCTCCGCCGGCGTCCTGCCCCTCCCCGCACAGATCGACGGACACGCCGCGCTCCGCCGCCGCAGCCTGTCCCTCCTCGCCCACTCTCGTGTGCCGGGACGCCGCGAACTTGCGGGAATCGTCACCGCCGCGCCCGCAGCCGTCCGCCGCGTCCGCGCGTCACCGGCGATGCTCCGGCGACCTAAACGGGGCGGCGCCGCCGCTTTCGGGGACACCACGGCCACGCGCGTCCGCCGCGCGCGCGCTCGCGTCCCAGCACGCGCGGACGCGTCGCCGGCGAGCTCCACGCCGCCGCGGCGGAGCCCGGCCGCCAATGACGTCACCGCATGTCTGGGCTGGGCCGGCTGCTGGGCTGGGCCGCGTGCTGTGCGTCTGGCTCGGCCTGGCTCCTTTTTTTTCTCTTTTTTTTTCTTTTCCCAAAACTTTAAGAGATTTTAAAATATATCTCAAAATCAATAAAATTTCTCCAAATCAAAAGTTTATGTAGAAGCACTAGATTCTTTTCTAAAATATTCCAACATTTTAAAAACAATAGATTTTTTAAACAAATTTTGAAAAATCCAAATCAATAAATTTTGCAACAAGTCTCCAAACCAATTCAAACCACTTTCTAAAAATTTGAAAAAAAAAATATCCACTCCAAAACAAAATCTTAAAACGATAGATTTTTTAAACAGATTTTGAAAAATCAAAATCAATAAATTTTGAAACAAATCTCCAAATCAACTCAAATCACTTTCTAAAAATTTGAAAAAAAAATGAAAAATAACCACTCCAACTACTTTGTGATCTTTTCCAAACTTTTACAAAAAAAACTTAAACACTAGGAATAATTAACAAATTTATATAATGAATTTGCGAATATATATGAATTTGCGAATATATTCAAATACATAATGAATTGGAATATTTAAAATAGTTTCTATTCGAAGATACTGATTTGTAAAACATTAATCATTTTCTCAGAGTATTTTACGCATATTTTCCTTATAGTTAGATTTAAATCTATTGATTTTACTATCACAACATTGGAATAATAATCAAGAGGAAGAAAAATTTGTAAAAATGACATCTCAGCACTATTTAATTCCGTCTCTGTATTTCTTTTATTTTGATTTTTGCTTTCCTTTTGTTTTGCACTATCACAACATTGGAATAATAATCAAAAGGAAGCAAAATAATTGCAAAATATTTTAGCTCACAATACAATTGTAATTTCGCTTTTTAAATTTCAATTTGTTTAAAATAAATTGCACACAACAAAATACAAGTACCATATTGAATTTTACCAAATTTTACCAACTCCTTGGAAATTCATATCTTCTAACCTACAGACCATTTCAACCAAATTTCTAAAAAAAAAAAAGTACATACACCAAATACTTATTTCAAATGATTTGGGATCTTTTTCAAATTATTTCAAACCTTATTTTCCAACAGAAAATAATTGAACCAAAATACAAAATTCGAAAGAGGTCATGATTCAAACAATTTTAAACATTTCACAACTTATTACACCTTTTCAAACAGATTAACAAACAACTCCAAACCATTTCAAACAAATTTCTTTTAAAAAAACAAATTACAAACACCAAGTACTCATTTCAAATGTTTTGTGGTATTTTTCAAAATATTTCGAACCTTATTTTCCAACTGAAAATAATTAAACCAAAATACAAAATTCGAAAAAGGTCATGATTCAAACAATTCTAAACATTTCACAACTTATTACAACTTTTCAAACAGATTAATTAGATATAATGTATTACCTCCGACTTTGCTTATTTCAACAATTTTTGAATTTGTCCGCTTCTAAAAATAAGGACATTTACAAATTTGAATTTCACCGCACGGGCGCGGCGGTGTCGCCGCGCAAATTTCCCTAGTATGATGACATTATGAGATGCTTGTATTTTGTTCCCAGGCATCTGTGAGATGCAGCTTTCCAGCAGGGCAGCAGGCACAATCCGTTGAACACCTGGAGCGGGACGAACAACCCCATGCGTCCAATTGATCACAAAGTGGGACGAAAAAAGAGCGAGTCTCTAACAACTTTGCGGCGGTCAACTTAGAAAATAGGTTTAGGCTTTTGCCGTGCCGTCTCGGCAGGCCATCCATCTCTATTTATATTAATGATCAACATACAATTGATTACAATCAATCAGATCCTAAAATCGTGGGATATGCTAGCTAGCTAACTTGGGAATCAAGTCATATACGCTACAGCCACGTGTACACATTTACATACGTGATATGTGACCGATCTTAACACTCCCCCTCAATCTAAACTTCTAGAAACTAAATTTAGATTGGTACTAAATCGTCCAGCATCTGCCGTGTGACTGGTTTAGTGAACACATCAGCCCACTGATCATTGGAGGAAATGAACCTGACTTGGAGTTCTCCATCAGCTACTCGCTCACGCACGAAATGAAAATCAATCTCAATGTGCTTGGTCCGAGCATGAAACACTGGGTTTGCTGTCAGGTATGTAGCCCCTAAGTTGTCACACCACAGAATTGGTGTGCGCTGCTGTAAGACGCCAAGCTCCTTGAGTAATGACTCGACCCACATGGCCTCAGCAGCCCCATTTGCCAATGCTTTGTACTCTGCCTCGGTACTAGACCTCGAGACGGTAGGCTGCTTCTTCGAACTCCAGAAAATCAAGTTCGGGCCTACAAAGATGGCAAAACCTCCGGTAGAGCGTCGACGACAGACATACCTCTGCACGCACGCCGCCCACGAGCTGTCACATCCCCTGCGCACTTGAGTGTTTTGACTCCTCGATTACCGCACGGCTCCTCGATTCTCGCGCCAATAACTGCGCCACTAACCACGCCCTGGGCGGTTTCCACTTTGCGGCCCACTATGCGGCCGATCGTGCGGTCATTTTTACCGCAAACCACGCAGATCGTGCGCAGTCAATCCGCGCGGGGGTTACGGGGATCGTGCGCGGTAATTTCGCTAACCGCACACCTCCCACGCCCATAAATAGGGAGCGGGCGCCCCTCTCTTCCCTCTCCTTTCTCCCATTCTCCTTTCTCTCTCCCATTCCTCTGCGCTATCGCCGCCGCCGCGCAGAGCACTCCGCCACCGCGCGACGCCGGACCCCGCGAGCCATCGACCACCGGAGCTCTTCACGCCGCCGCCGAGCCAAGCTCACCGCCGGCACGGCCTGCGCTCCTTGCCTCGCGCCGCCGCCGTACCTACGGTAAGTTGTTCATCCATAGCACCTCCCGCGGCTAGAATCTAGTTCTTCCGTAGTTTTTCTTTAGATCTTCTCCCTAGATCTTCTTTTTAGTTTCTTGCTTATAGATTCTTGTTTCTCTTGATTGCTTCTTTTCCTCCACCGCGTAAACATCGAGAGATGCTCACCGCCGGTGAACCTTTGCCCTTTTGCAGATTTTCGCCGCCGGCACGGGTGCGTGGCCTTCATTTCCTCATCGTGCCGCCGCGATGTCTTCTAGCAACGCCGCGGATCCCGCCGACGCCGCCGTCGAGGAGGGTGAGCGCGCCGGGTGGGAAGGCTCCGACGTCTCCCATGAAGAGATTGACTGGCTGATCCGAACTCAGCGTATCCCGGAAGGGGTGATATGCCGTCCCCCAGGCAACGAGGCCGAGCTGAGGTTTGAACCCGGCGAGCGTGTGGTCTTCGTCGCGCATTTCGAGCGCGGCTTTGGCCTCCCGGCGAGCAAGTTCTTCCGAGACTTCTTGAATCGGTTTCATCTCCAACCCCATCACCTTCCAGCCAATGCTATCACCACTCTCTCGGCATGTGTCTCTTTCTCCGAGGGATATCTCGGTCTTTGGCCCACCGTTGAGCTTTGGGCCAAGTACTTCCAACTCCAGAAGCAGAGTGTTCCGGATCCGGAAAACAAGAACTTCCCCAAGGAGATGACCCCGTGCGGAGCCGCTACAATTATACCTCGGAAAGGTTCCATCTTTCCTCGGATTCAAGGCCTGGAGTCATGCCGGAAGTGGCAGCGCACGTTCTTCTACGTGAAGAGCCCGGACAATGCCGATCTCCTCAACTTGCCGACATTCACTCTCGGTGCCCCCACGGAGCAGTTCAATTGGCAATTCAACCCAAAGGAGACAAATCTCGAGATCAATCAGATTCACAAGTTCGTCGCTCAGTTCCAGGGGGAAGGGATGATGGGCGATGACCTCTTGAGAACCTTCATTAGCCGCCGGGTCTCCCCCCTCCAAAACCGAGTTCATAAGATCTGCCACATGAGTGGCCGATACGACCCTACTCGGGTCAGCACTCATGAGCTAAGCAAATCCGCCGTCCGGAAACACGTCAAGTCAATCGCCAGGACGCGGATGACAGATGACTGGGAATGGGGTAAAGAACCCCATGATAGAGCTCGGCTTCCGGAGAATGTAAGTAACTTGCAATCTAGACAGACATACTTTGCCTGCCGAGTCAACTCTTGTGCCGGCACCATGCTTGGCTCCTAGAATAACCCGGTTTTATTGCGTCTGTTTTGCAGAGATTTGCTCGGCAAAAGATTGAAGACGGAGTGAATCGCTCCGCCAAATGGGGCCAAGATCTACCTGTCCTAGCCGTCGTCGAGGTTGAAGACCCAGACAATGAGGATCATATGCCGATTCCGGCTGCTGGCGCCCCTGCCTCGGGTAAGCCTCAAGCCCGAGACTCAATCAGAGATTGGTCAGATGATGATGACGATGATTGTAAAATTTTAGAGGCACTTGATGTTCGTCCCATCGCATTTGCTTACCCACTACCCTCGGCACCAGCTGAACCGAACGGCCAGGTTCCGAGTACACGCCCTGCTACCACGGGCAACTGAGGCGGATCTCGCAAACGTGCAGTGCCCGGTACCTCAGATACCGGGACCTCAACAGCCTCAGACCCTGCAGTGAAGAAACCGAAGCTACAGAAGAAATCGGCAAATAAACCACGGGGCAAAAAGATGCC
Organism: Poa pratensis; assembly: GCA_947311845.1. Taxonomy (NCBI): domain Eukaryota; kingdom Viridiplantae; phylum Streptophyta; class Magnoliopsida; order Poales; family Poaceae; genus Poa; species Poa pratensis. The sequence continues at coordinate 24,491,747 of CAMZMU010000106.1, read as the reverse complement.
GCCAGTTACAAAAGGGTAAGATATCCTTTGCCGATATATGCTTGTTTCCCTTTCTTCCGCGAACTGAGATAATATTTGCCCGAGGTAACATCTTTTCCTGCTTCGATGCAGTGCCGCCCTTGAAGTCAATCAGAGTGCATCCTCTGTGCGCTCACCTATTCTGCCGCCAGTGGTATCTCGGTCAACCGACACCGGAGTACATACAACTCCAGCCGACATACCGCCGCCGGCTTCTGATGCCGCACCTGGAGGAGGCCAAGACGCCTCAGAAACCGAGGTCATGGACTCGGTTGCCTTTAATACCGACACCTCGGCCTATGACCGAGATGATGATCCCGGTGCCCACATCATGGACTCCGCGACAGAGCGGACCGAAACTCCGATAGCACCGGATCAGCAGCAACAACCACAACAACAACAGCAGCAGCCACAGCAACAACAGCAGCAGCAACAGCAGCCACAACAGCAACAGCAGCCACAGCAGCAACAGCCACCGCAGTAGCCGCAGCCACCGCAGCAGCCACAGCCACCACCGACGTCTTCCGCACCGGCATCCCGGAAACAAGCACCAGTGCCAAAGCCGATACAGACTCGACAATCGCCAAATCCGCTACAGAGTCAACTGGCCACCGGGAAGTGCCGGTCAATCCGGGTAAACAACTGGCGCTGACTCCGACACAAGCTCTAGCTGCATCCGTCTCCAGAGTCATCACAGCTGGCTGGGAGTTTCCCCGGCTGCGAACTTAAAGCGGTAACAGCCTGGGCTCGGTGGAGCATTATAACATGGATTGGAATGCTGCCGATACAAGCGAGGTTTTTTCCCAGAACCCGGCATCCCGGCATCCAGCTGGCCCAAGCGAGCTTGCGCAATCCATGCACACGTTGCAGGTTGCGGTCCTTAAAGCTAGCAAGATTGCCGAGGTGAACCTTCCTCTTAGCTCTTTTTTCTTTTATAATAGATAACAGATATATATTATCCCTAGTCCCTGAGATTCGGGTCGAGTGGTTGATGCTCGACTGAGTAAAGATCACTCGGCGTGAATCTTCAAAAACTCCGATATCCAGTCCCCAAGACTCAGGTCGAGTTTACTCGGCTTGAATCCTTATAATAACACTAACACTTTCTCTTTTCTCAGGACTGCACCAATACTTGGACCAAGGTGTTCCGTAAGCTGCTCTTGGATCACAAGAAGCACAAGAACGCCTACAAGCAATTGCAGGAGGGGTTGAAGAACAAGGACGACGCGCACAACGTTACACTCCAGAGGGAAAGAGATGAAGTGTCTCGGCTCCAGAAGGAGCTTGAACGGGTTCTAAATCAGAAGTCCGAGACGGAGAGAGCTGCTGCCGTGGAGAAGAAACAGCGGGAAGAGGATGCTCTGAAGCAGAAGGAGCTCCTCGACCAGACCGAGGTCCACGCCAACTCGGCTCAACAAGAACTGGATGCCCTCAAGGCAAAATGCGACCGCTTTGGCCGAGCTCACCCGGATCAACAGCGAGATGGACAGTAAGTTTCCTTTATCTTTCTTTTTATTTCCTTTGCTTCTACCGACATTAGGTATATGCCGATATATGACTTAACTCGGTAGTAGCTTTTCTTTCTTCAGAACACTTCTCCCATTCCAAGGCCGCTGCAGCAAACATTACCCGCAAGGCACGAGAAAAAAGAGCAGAATCTGGCCCGATCTCGGAGGAATGGGACATTGAAGATCATCTGACGGCTCTGGATGCTCGCATATCTCCTCTGAGGTGCATTGGTACTGAGCTCCTTGAAGCTGGTATCCGGGTTTATCGGATTCTATGGCCAGAGTCTGCGACTCCAGCTACCATCGCCGAGTTATCCAAGTGCCTGCTGGCCGCCGAGACAAGGCTCCGAGAGTGGAGATCTTCCTCAGCTCGTGCCGGTGCAGATCAAGCTCTGACTTTGTGCTTTCTTGGTACGAGGCAATCGACCTTAATGCACTGAAATCCCTGCGTTCCGACTCGAAATGGACGTCGGATCCAAACTGATCCAGAGCCGCAAGGAAGCAGCCTCCTTCATGGCCAGCTACGCTCAAACCCAATCTCTCATTCCTGGTCCAGTCTACTCCGACGATGAAGAAGATGACGTCGAAGAGGAAGAGGATGATGACGAGGAAGAGGAAGTTGACGAGGAGATCGAGGCTGAAACTCCCAACACTGCCACGAGCAGCCGACACTGCGAGCATACAGCAGCCGACATATCTTCGGAAGCAGCATCCGACATCACCGGCAACCCGGCACCACCACGACGGTCGATCCTGCGACCGAGATTGCTCCTGCGACTCGCACTGCTCCTACTGACCCGAGCTCCTCCAACGCAGCTGTTTGAACTTATCACAAGTTGAACTTAAATCCCCGGGATGCCGGGTGCAGATGTATATATACTCTTAAGTTTTTATCAGTGCTACTTTAACTTGCTAGTTTCAACGAGACTGGCTTAATGCCGGATCACTTTGCACCAAGTCCCCGAGTTTACTTTCTTGTTTACTATACTTAGTAATCTTTGCTCTTGTCTACCATTTTGGCGTTCGACAGTCGAGTCACAAGATCAAAATTATAGCATACAGTACTCATAAATTTTGAGATAAGGTTTAGAGTCATCCGACACAAAGATAAGGAATTACAGGGTTAGTAAACAACATATACCGAATCATTTTTGGACCGAGTCCCCGAGTTCGTTTTCATGTTTACTATATTCCATAACCTCTGCTCTTGACTGCCATTTTGGCGTTCGTCAGTCGAGTCACAAGATCACAACAAGATAGCATACACTACTTGAACTTTGAGACGAGGTTTAAAACCATTCGACATAGAAACAACATAGATAAAACAGAGATAAAACACATGCATATAGACAAGGCAGTCCCCGAGTTCTTTTCGGAGTGCCAACATTTCATTCAAAGGAAACCGAGATACATACATTGCGCCCTTAAGAGTAAAAGGGACGGAGTAGAGCTACATTCCAGGGTCGTTTGGTTTCCTCTCCGGATTTGTCCATCCTTTCTTCTGGTTCCTGTGCATCTATAAGATAGTATGCATCATTGTGCAGAGCCTTGCTCACAATGAACGGTCCCTCCCATGGAGGTGATAACTTGTGCATGCCGGCTTTGCGCTGCACTAGCCTAAGCACCAAATCTCCTTCTCGGAATACACGAGGATTTATCTTCCGGCTATGATAGCGTCGGAGATTTTGCTGATATATTGCTGACCGAGATAAGGCCAGTTCTCGTGCTTCTTCGAGCAGATCGACATCATTTTCTCGAGCTTCTTTTGCCTCGGCTTCTGTGTACAGTGTAACTCTTGGCGAGTCATACTGTATGTCGGCCGGCAGGACCGCTTCTGCTCCATAGACCAGAAAAAATGGCGTATAGCCCGTTGATCGATTCGGTGTGGTCCTGAGACCCCACAGTACTGCCGGTATCTCATCTATCCAACAACCCGGAGTTCGCAGCAGTGGTTCAATCAACCGGGCTTTGATGCCGGATAACACCAATGCATTTGCTCTTTCCACTTGCCCATTGGACTCCGGATGCGCGACCGATGCTAGGTCAAGTCGGATTCTCTTTTCAGCACAGAACCGAGCAAACTCCTACAGCAAAGTTTGTGCCATTATCCGAGATAATGCTGTGTGGGTAACCATATCTCAAAATGATGTCTTTCAAGAAAGATACAGCCGTGTGGCCGTCACACTTCCTGATTGGCTTCACCTCGATCCACTTGGTGAACTTGTCCACCATCACCAGCATATGAGTCATGTTGCCTCGGGCCGGTTTGAATTCCCCCACCATATCCAGACACCAAACAGCAAAAGGCCAAGTGATGGGAATTGTCTTGAGTGCTGAAGCTGGCATGTGGATCTTGTGAGCAAATCTCTGACATCCCTCGCACTTCCTGACGATATCTTCTGCCTGTTGCAAAGCAGTGGGCCAGTAAAACCCATGTCGGAATGCCTTAGCAACCAAGGCTCTTGAGCAAGCATGATGACCACATTCTCCTTGATGAATTTCCAGGAGCATCTCTTGCCCTTCCTCCGGTTCAACACAACGTTGTAGCACTGTGGTTGCGCTTCTCTTATACAACTCTCTGTTGATGATGGTGTATGCTTTGGATCTTCTTTGCACTCGCCTGGCCTCGGCTTCATCATCTGGCTGACTCCCATCTATCATATACGACATTATAGGCTGTGCCCATCCTGGCACAGGACGTACAGGAAAGATCGGTTCATCCACCTCCATTGGTTCAACCGACATTGCCTCCTCTGACATCAATTGGTCAGTCCCCGGGTTCTGCCAAGCAGTCCCCGGGTTCTCCCAAATGCACCCGACATCGACGTCCATGGGAACAGCATCAGATTCCGGTTTCGCCGGGATAAAGATTGACTCGGACTCGGGCGACGGTTTGATTGATGGCTTCCTCAGATGCTCCAAGGATATGCCGGGTGGGATTGGATCCCGAGATGAACCTAGCTTGGACAGTACATCGGCGGCTTCATTTTCTGCCCGAGGTACATGCTTGAACTCGCAACCTTCAAAGAACCCCGAGATCTTCTGGACATGAAACCGATATAACGCCATGTTGGCGTCTAAAGCATCCCAATTTCCCGAGGCTTGCTGCACCACCAGATCCGAGTCTCCGAAGCATTCTATCCGGCGAATACCAATTTCCTTGGCCACGTTGAGCCCATGAACAAGTGCCTCATACTCGGCCACATTGTTAGATGCCGCAAAATGAATCTGCAACACATATCTCAGTTGATCCTGCTTTGGCGAGGTAAGGACTACCCCGGCACCTAAACCAATTTTGTCTTGGAGCCATCAAAGTGCATTCTCCAGTAATTGGAGTCAGGCAATGGTGGCTCATATTGCATCTCGGCCCAATCCACGAAGAAATCAGGCAGTGCCTGAGATTTGATGGCATCTCTTCTTTCATAATGTGGCGTATAAGGAGCCAGCTCAATGGCCCATTTGGCTACTCGGCCGCTTGCATCTTTGTTACCAATGATTTCCGAGATAGGAGCTTCACACACCACTGTGATTGGATGCTCTTGAAAGTAATGTTTCAATTTCTTGGCCGCCATATAGACGCCATATGTCATTTTCTGGTAGTGAGGATAATTTTGCTTGGACACGAGATCACCTCGCTCAGATAATATACCGGCCTCTGCACGGTTTTGCCATCTTCTTCTCGCTCCACCACCACTACGGCACTCACAACTCGGTTTGTGGCTGCAATGTAGAGCAACATCGGCTCTTTGGGTAATGGTGAGGCCAATATCGGCGCAGTTGCCAACATCTTTTTTAGTTCAGTGAACGCCGCATCCGCTTGCGGGGTCCACACAATTTGTTACTTTTCTTCATTAGTTGGTATAAAGGCAATGCCTTTTCTCCCAACCTACTAACAAACCGACTTAAGGATGCCAAGCAACCAGTGAACTTTGCACATCCTTGAGATTCGGCAACCTCATGCTTCAATAGCACGGATCTTTGTCGGATTTGCCTCGATACCTCGGCTTGACACGAGGAAACCGAGTAACTTGCCTGCCGGTACACCAAATGTACATTTGTCCGGGTTAAGTTTCATCCGGAATCTCCTTAGATTCGCGAATGTTTCTCTGAGATCATCAATCAGAGTGGATTTCTCCTTAGTTTTGATGACGATATCATCGACATATACCTGCACATTTTTGCCTATTTGATCATGCAAGCATTTTTGCATACATCTTTGGTAAGTAGCACCAGCATTTCTCAAACCAAATGTCATGACACGATAGCAATAAGCCCCGTACGGGGTAATAAAAGCAGTTTTCATTTGATCAGCAGGGTTCAGCGGTATCTGGTGAAAACCAGAATATGCATCTACAAAGGATAACAGCTCACACCCGGCTGTGGAATCGATCACTTGATCAATCCGAGGCAGCGGGAATGGATCCTTAGGACATGCCTTGTTCAAGTTTGTGAAATCAATACACATGCGCCACACTTGGCCACGTTCGGGTCATCCTTTTTCTTTTCCACCAGGACCGGGTTAGACAACCAGTCCGGGTGCAGCACTTCCATGATGAAACCAGATGCAAGTAATCTGGCCAGTTCATCGCCTATCACCTTTCTCCTCTCATCCGAGAGACGTCGCATAGGTTGCTTCACGGTTTCATATCCGGTCTGACGAACAATGAGTGCTCAGCCAACTCCCTCGGAACACCTGGCAGGTCCTGATTTGACCATGCAAAGATATCCCGATTCTCACGGAGGAAGTGACTGAGCTCGCCTTCCTATTTCTCGGTCAACCCGGTACCAATGATGACGTTGTGGTCTGGGAACGCCGGGTCGACGTTGATCTTCTTCGTCTCCTTCGGCACCTGGAATGCCGCACTCTGCTCCGGGTTAGTCATACCCGGCATACCGAGTTGCGCGGACTGGGCCAGCGCCACCACTTCATGGATCCTCTTCTTCTCCGCAGCAATGATTAATGACTCGGCCAGACAAGAGCCAGCCGAGGCGCACTCCAAGGAACGCTTATAGTCACCCGAGATGGTGATGATGCCATTAGGACCCGGCAGCTTCATCTTGAGGTAAGCCACATGGGTAGATATCATGAACTTGGCCAGCGCTGGTCTACCGAGCAAAGCATGGTATGGACTTTCGAGGTCCACCACCTCGAATTGGATGCTCTCAGTTCTGCAGTTGTCCTTGGTGCCGAATAACACATCAACCCAAATTTTGCCCATAGGTGCACATGAGACACCAGGCACTATACCGTGAAAGGTTGTATGACTCGGCTGCAACATGTTTGCCGAGATGCCCATCTTCACCATGGTGTCTCGGTACATGATGTTGATGCTGCTCCCATTGTCAATGAGAACTCGGGTGAACCTGACATTGATGGTGGGCCCGATGAATGTCGGATCCACCACTAGAGCGTAACCTCCCGGGCTTGGCATGATCCGGGGATGGTCCTTCATGCTCCAGCTGATCTCCTGATCAGACCAGTGCATATACTTCGGCACAGCCGGCATAACCGCGTTTACCTCCATTGCACGCCGGTTCAGGCTCTGCTTGTCAGTTGGCTCGGTCACAAAGACCACATAGCTCTGATGAGCCTCTCTATACTCACCCTGGCAATATTCACCCTGGCCAGCATTGCTGTTGTTGCCTCCGACATTCACTTGGTTAACATCTTCTGGCCTTCTCCTGTTATCCACAGGTCTCGGAGCTGCAGGCCTCGGTGGAGGCGCATTCAGGGAACAGTGTTTGCCCCGGTGAGCGGTAGTGTTGGAGGTCTCTGAGGTGCACCCATCTGATTTCCTCCGGATCCTCCCCCTTCCTTCAACGTGCGCTGATACCAGCTGCACTGCCGGGTTGAATGATTAGCCGGCCTGCGGGGGTCGTGCGTGTGTAGCTGCAGGGTCCATCCAGCATTGCCTCATAGGTTAACCTCGGCCTATCCTCCCAAGGCTTCCTCTGGTCACTCCACTGTCTCTTCCCATCCTGGTTTTGGCCCCATGCAGGACCGCTGTTCTTCTGACGCTGGCTATTGCCGGCATCTGGCTGATCTTGATCAACTGCAGCAACTTGATTCGAACCGTACCGGTAATCCGGCCGGTCCTCTCTCCTCTTGTTCCCGAAATCCTGGCGGTCACCTCGCCTGGATGGTCCGGGTCCATTGTTGACCGGGTATCTTCTACTCGGTTCCACCGAGTTCAGCAAGGGCTGCATCGGATCACCCAGTGCATAGCTATCCGCAATCCGGATTGTCTCGGCCAAGGTGGCCGGCATCTCCCTTTGCAACTTCTGCCAGAGCATGGAGCCGTGTCGGCACCCTTGAGCAAACCATGAAATGGCCTGCGCTTCAACAACTCCTTCACAGGAATTGCGAACAGTACTCCACCGGGTCAAGTAGTCCCGGTCAGTTTCATCATCCCTCTGCTTGCACATGGCAAGCTGCTGAGGACGATTCGGCCTCTTGTATGTGCTGGAGAAATTGCTAACGAAGGCTTCTTCAAAGTCCAGCCAGCAGTCAATGCTGCCCTCTCGCAAGTTGTTCAGCCAGATCCGGGCTGGCCCTTCCAACATTTGCGGGATATACCTTACCGCCCATCGGCGGTTTCCTCCCGCGATATGCACTGCCGACACATAATCTGTCAGCCAGTCTTCCGGCTTAGTACTGCCGTCATATGTCTTTGCGCCCCGGTTCAATTGAAAGTGCGGCACCGGTGGCTCCCTCATGATCCGAGGTCCAAAGCATGCAGGGCCAGGTGGGCCTTGCTCTTCCAGCATCTCGGACATAAAGATCTGTCCAACTTGTAGCGTGCATCATTCGCCGACAACTGGCGAGGTCCCACCGGGATCCCAGTGCACCTTCATATCTCTGATACCCGGCTCTCCCATAGCCGAGTAACCATCATCATAACGGTTAGCCACCTGGTCATCACCTTGTGGCTGCTGAACATGCGCGATATTTTGCTGCTGCCGGGCAGGATTTTGTGTCGGATACCGAGGTGGATAACCTCGACCAGCCGGGTTAATTTTCCAACATCTGGATTGCCCGGACCGGGATTGCTTTTACCCGGCCGGCACTGCCTTGCCCGGCTAACTATTTTCCGGCATATGCCGGATCATATGTCTGTATCTGCTTATTTTTACCAGAGTTTACACTCCGGTCACGATCTCCACCGACGTGCGGTGATGAAGCTTGCCCCTTAGATCTTTCACTGGCTACCTTAGCCGAGTGAACAATCTGGGACCCACCTGCAGCTGTGTTAGCCTTAAGATAGGCCTCATTTTGCCGCACAGCAACACCTACTAGCTCATTAACTCGGTCTTGTTGCTTACGGAGAGCTTCTCCGGATAAACCAGATAACACGGCTCTTGCTGCCTCGGCAGCTCTAAGAGTCTTAGCAGGGGAACTATATTTGGGCTTTTCAGCCGACATGTGACTAGGAGTTTTACTAGAACTTGATCTACCATCTCTAGCAATCTCGACATTGAGGCCTCTACCCCTTTTACGCACATTATTTTTCTTGCACTATAATCAATAGTACTGTGACTTTTTCTTGCCTATATTTATGTATGTCCTGTAAACAGGGACATCCGATTCAAGGATGTTGAAGAAATGCATGTTCACAGCTCGTGGAATATGACGGCCAAAGTTGTCTCTGCTCAAATCAAACAGACGAGTAGTGGAAATACAATCTTCCGTGCTGTACTCACCGATCTATCTGTAAGGAACCACCCCAATTCTAGGTTTAACAAGATTTTTAGGTTTTTATTTATAACAATGCCCGTGCATTCTTTACAGGGTGACAAAATGGAAGCAATAGCTGTAAGACATCATGCAATCCGTTGCAATGAGCTGAAGATCGGCGAGGTCTATTATTTCAAGTGTGTGGGGTTTGAGCCCGTGTGGGGTAGAACACCAACTACATTGAATATACCTACATGTTATTATCTCGTACTGCATCATCGCACTCGGTTCATGCTTGTTGGACCTAACGTACCAATCCTGAGGCTACCGTCACGTTTCATGCATTTTAGAGATGCATCAACACTGTGAAATAAAATAATTACAGGTTATATATTTCTATCTTCGCTGGTCCCACCTTTCTGCATTCTCATCCTTTCATAGAGGCTAATAATGTGTATTCCATACATATAGATATCATTGGGCTTGGCATGAGAGGAGTGATAGCCTAGCTATGCAGTTCCGCGGCATCATCGGCCACCATCCATGGCCGCCTTTGGGATCAATAGGTTAGGGCTTCTTCATAGTACATTCCGGTAAGTTCTATCATTAGTAATCATGTGGTAATATTCCTTGGAACAAATGTATTTGGCAAACAAAACTGAAGTTCTTCGCACGAGTGTGAACACACTAAGTGCTTCATGTTTTCAAACGTGTCGTGGTGGTATCACGGCAGATGCCATGGGATGGCTTAAGTTGGGGCCGATGGACGCTGGTGGAACCGGGGAGGGATAGCGCGCTAAGGAGCGCACACGGAAGACACAAAAGCACACACGATCTACCCAGGTTTAGGGCCCCCGTGAGGAGGTAAAGCCCCTACTCCAGCCTGTCTGTCTCAGTATATCTGGATATCGAGAATACAAAGGTGCTCCTCGAGCTGTATGCTCTCTGCTATGGTGATGCACTAAGGAAGAAGAAGAAAGCTACGGGGGAAAAGATCTCTCAACGCATCGTCCTCTTTCACGCAGGAGGGGGAAGGGCCCTTTTTATACCCTAGCCCGAGTGACGGTCTGGTCTCCGTACTGGCACTGTAGCCATGCGCGCCTGCATCAGCCGCTTCGTCATGATTGTACCCTCTGCCATGGACAGGATGCGACCTGTCCATGCCTTGTATTCTGTTCCCACGTACGCCCGTGGTCAGCGGACGTGGCCAGCCCATGCCTCGTGCTCTGTTCCCACGTACGCCCGTGGTCAGCGGACGTGGCCTGCCCATGCCTTGTGCTCTGTTCCCACGTACGCCCGCGGTCAGCGGTAGGTGAGCCCGGTCACCTCGTACCCGCGCCATACCATCTGCCATGCTCCCGTGTCAGGCAGGATGTGACCGTTGCATTGACTTTCAACCGACATAAGGCGCCTCTTCTCTTTAACCCGGCATGGATATGCTGGATTCCCCTTCCTTGGTTATCCTCCCCTGCACATAAGAGAAAACACGAAGATACCGACATTCGTATGTCGGTCAGCATATGTCGGTTTGCACCAACATTATATCCCGGCCCCTTCTGAGCCTGGTTATGTCGGTTTTACTGTACCTCGGTCCACTCTTGGACCTAAATTATACCATACCTTGACCCTACCTCGGCGTAGCCCCCCGACAAAACAAAAACTAGAGTAAACTCTGAAATATAATATGATACCTAATTTGTTTGCATAATAACCTGAACCAAAGTGGTGAAAATCAGTACACCGACAGATGAACTATGCTAACAAGTAAAAAATTATCAGCGGCAACCATTCTTGGTTTTGGATGAATTTCAGTATTTCCATTGAACATCTGCTAATGTCACACTGGTATATTCAGGTTTCAAAAGATTAGGATCTTATATAAATATATAACTACTCTATAGTGGCAGCTCTGCTTATATATTGAAAGCTAATTAACTATACAATTTCAGATTACTTTTATTCCATGTTGTATAAGTCCCCATTATATAGGTTTAGCTCTGCTTATATATTGAAAACTAAATAACTGTACAGATTCACATTAATATGTGTGGTATAAGTCCCCATTAGGTAAGTGCCATTTGATCGAACTGTTCATTTTTTAACATATACCTAAATGGTTTCGGTATGTTTCATTAGCCATATTACAAAGTCAAAAAATTCAATCTACTGAATGAAAAGTACTCCACTGTTCAAAAATCTACTTACTGTATTTTTGTTGCTAAGTCGAGGTATTTATGCGAATTAATATTTTTTTTCAGAATGCCATTCTGTTCTATTAGTGGCTTATGGAATTGAGCATGACAATGCCATTCTGTTCTATTAGTGGCTTATGGAATCGAGCATGACAGGGCATGCTTGTAAAAGCACATTTATATTCTCCCAGTAATTGTCATGATGCTCTACCTTGTGACACCCATTGTCTCATTCAACATATATAGCTGGCTGTTATACCTCAGCTCGTTTTTCCAGTGATGTAGTCAATGATAGAGAAAACAAATTTATGTATTGCTTCATGTATATACATTGTATTGGAGAAACCACATGGTATACGTGGTGAGCAACCAATTCAAAAAAAAAAACATTGTATTGGTTTTCCAGTATCTCATTCATTAGGATAGCTTCATGTATATACATTGTATTGGAGAAGCCAAATGCATCAAGATTACTTAGGCTGTGTTTGGATGTATGAATTGGGGCTTGGAATTGGCTATTTGGAATTTAGAGGCCCGAATTCCCTTGTTTGGGTGCCCATAGTATTCGGGCTGGAAATCGGAGCAAATTCCAAGCCCACTCCCCGCACGTGTCCGGTTGGACTCTCCCAATACGGAGCCTCTCCCCTCCGTATTGCCTTGGAATTTGCTGGTACCTCTTCCTCTCGCTAAGAAGGCTCGCAAGAGCTCGCTAGCCCGTGACCTGGCGGCAAGGCGGCTGCCGGCCGCCTCCCTCTCTCCCCTCCTCCTCCCTGGAGCTCCTCCTCCTAGCCCTTCCTCGAGCTCCTCTCCCCCTCGGTCGTCTCTCTCGCAGAAGGCCACCCCAAACCCTAGATCGAAGGGCGGATGGCGGCGGGAGCAGCCATGGCGGCTCCTTGATTGAAGGGCGGATGACGGCGGGAGCGGCCAAGGCGGCCGAAGATCCTTTCCCTCCTAGGAGATCCGCCGCCGCCCATGGAGGAGAAGAGAAGGGAGTTCTGCTCCTATCCTCGTCCTCGTCGGTCGTGCACCACGGACATGAAGGAGCTCTGCCACCACGGATTGGAGCAGGGCACTCCACCGCCGCCGCTCATGGAGGAGAGGACCAGGGAGCTCCGCCTCTTGAGCTTGGAGCTACGCCGCCGCTCGAACTGCTCTAGCGCGGTGGCGCCATGTGCTCGCGAGGGAACAGTTGAAAGAGACAGAGTAAAACGTCCGAATCCATTTCAACACTTAGGCCATCCAAGCACAACCTAAGAATTTGTTGGTCCTCTTAGATGCAACAACCCAATACATGTACATCGAAACAAGAAATTTTGAATTGCAGCCCATTTCAATGCATATGTTGATTTGGTATTGGGAACAATTCAATTCCAAGCCCTCCAATTCATATATCCAAACACAGCCTTATTCTTTTTTGGATGATGTTGCTCTTCGGCCATGATTAACTACTCACCTATTTAATTTCCACTCATGTAATGATTTGTGTATTGCATGGTGACTCAGTTTTGCAGGTAACTGCAAGGTTAGCTGGGGTTCTTTAACTTTTAAGGTGAGGGCAATCGAATACCAACATCATATGCTTTCGGGTAAACAAACGTTGTTCTTGATGTCAAAATAATCTAAAAAACCTTAAGACATACCAATATCCATCCATGTCCTACGTGACATGGGCAAAGGATTGTAGCCATTGGGGAAAAAAACAATTTGGCGCTACAAAACACGTTTTTTGATCATCCGATATATTTTTTAATCCTGGGATGCACCATACATTGGATAGGGGAAAAACAAAGAAATGTCACTTTTATTCATGAACTTAATTTGCGGGAAATAATACAAGATTTTCTCCCCTGTTGCAACGCACGGGCATAGTACCTAGTAATTCAAATATTGATTTCCGTCCCATGGGTCAATTTCGCCAGGCCCTCAATGCTGGTCAGCTGAAGGAGGTCAAGCTACAGAATAGAAAGTTCACATGGAGCAATGAAAGAAGCGAACCTATGTTGGTCAGACTCGACAGGGCTTTCTGCAACCCTAGCTGGGACCTCGCCTTTGGTCATCATGTGTTGACCGTCCTCTCTTCGTCGCTATCGGATAAATTCCCCCTTATGCTGTCAAGCCAATGTGGACCCAGACGACTGTCCTCCTTTCGGTTTGAGAACTTTTGGACTAAGATGCCGGGCTTTTAGGATGTGGTGCAAGCGGCTTGGGACGAGCCTACTTCGCACACCCAACCTGTGCACATCTTCAACCATAAACTAAAGCACACCGCAAGAAAGCTTCAAGCTTGGAGCAAGAGCCTCTATTCTAACCACAAGCTCCAGTTCATCATGGCCCTCGATGTTATTCTCCAGCTGGACATCGCTCAGGAATCAAGGGACCTCTCGGGCGAGGAGAAAAACCTAAGATCGGGATTGAAAAAAACGTGTCATGGGCCTCGCAGTTTTAGAGCGCACCTGGAAGAGGCAGGCCTCTAGGATCAGCAAACTTAAGGAAGGAGATGCCAATACAAAGTACTTCCGCATTCCTGTGAATTCCCGCAGGAGGAAAAATCACATCCAGAGGTTGCAGCATAACGGTGGATGGGTGACTGGACATAACGACAAGGCCTCGGTGATCCTTGACTATTTCACCCGGACTTTGGGTCAACCACCTCCCCGCCAACTTGATCTCAATTGGGAGGAACTTAACCCTGGCACTGTGGACATGGTCGACCTGGCTTTACCTTTCTCTGAAGACGAGGTCAAACTTGCCATTGAAGACATGCCTAAAGACAAAGCCCCTAGACCGGATGGTTTCGCCGTGGCCTTCTTCTTACCTGCTGGGACATTATCCAGACTGACCTCATGCGAGTGATTGATGCCTTCTCAGAACTGTCTGTGCAGAACTTCCATGTCATCAACTCTGCCAACATTGTGCTGATTCCAAAGAAAGACGGGGCCGACTCGGTCTCGGATTTTTGCCCCATTAGCCTAATCCACATCATCCCGAAGATCTTAGCAAAGGCAATGGCACGTCACCTCAGCCCCAAGATGAACAACTTGCTCTCTCACTGTCAGAGCGCCTTCATCAAAAACAGAAGTATCCATGACAACTTCATGTACGTCAGAAACACTGCCAGAGGCCTACATCGCGCTCGCAAGCCAAAGCTGCTCCTTAAGCTCGACATCGCCAAGGCTTTTGACTCAATGAGATGGGACTACCTTCTGGATGTGATGCAATGCCGGGGCTTCCCCCCACGATGGAGGGCTTGGGTTTCCATCCTTTTCTCCGTCGCCACGTCTCGAGTCCTCCTGAGTGGCATTCCTGGGCTTGACTTCATCCATGGCAGGGGGCTGCGATAGGGGGACCGCTGTCCCCTCTGCTCTTTGACATCGGCATCGAACCTCTCGACAGAACTCTCTAGCTGGCCACTGAACAAGGTCTCCTTCAGCCTTTGCCAGATCGTTTGTCAAATTTGATGCTCTCGCTCTACGCGGACGATGTGGCAATTTTCCTAACCCCACCGCGCATGACATCTCCAACCTCGCTACCACGCTTCAAAGTTTCAGGGAGGTAACAAGGCTGGCTACGAACATCACCAAGAGCACTATCTCTCCGATTCACTGCGAGGACATTGACTTAGCTGTTATTTTGGCGGATTTCCCGGCCACCACTGCACAGTTCCCTATCAACTACCTGGGACTGCCTCTGTCTTTTGGAAGGCTTCGTCGGGCTGATATTCAGCCTTACATCGACAAAACTGCTTCCCGCCTGCAACCTTGGAAAGGAAAGTTCATCAACCACGCGGGTTGCATTGCCCTCGTCAAATCGGTCTTGTCCTCCATGCCAATATTCCTTCTCACTGCCATCAAAGCCAATAAAAGCATGCTGACACTAGTACAAAACATCAAATGGGAGACGGGACCAAGAGCCGGTCGAACCAAAACAAAATTTCATCCGCTTGGGACATATCTCCTCAAGCGGTTCTATTATTTAGACGTCTCTAATATAATCTGAGACGTCTCAGATTGCTCGCCGTCTCCCATACAAAACTATTAGAGACACCTAGAAATCTTCACCGCCTATAGAAAACAGTAGAGACGGCTGGGAAATGTCGCCGTCTGAGAAATAGCTCTCGCGCGCAGAATGAAACAAAATTTTGACTGAAGACAGAGTGCGCGCCAAAATGTGAAAAAAATCATGGACAACGACAGAGTGCGCGCCAAAACGTGAACAAAATCATGAACAGAGAAATTGGAATTAGACAGATCGATATTCGATCAGAGTTCATAACTTACTATTATAATTAGTAGCAAAATACAGTGAAGTTGGTATATAATTTTCACCGCACCGGCTGCCGGTCAAATCGTCGAACGATTGGATCGATCTTAGCTAGTGCTAATTAATACTATCGATCGTCTATCCTAGCAAAATATGTGCCGCGCGCCCCTCCACCAGTCGCGCGCGAATATGTTATCGATCAATGGCTGATCGATCGATCGATCCCGGCCCCCGTCCACGGATCGATCTCAATCTCAAAATGTACTAGCCAGATCTCAATCTCTAATATACTACTAGCTAGAGATCAAGCTTAATTACCTACTAATAGATCGACCGGTCGACGATCGATCGGTCTAAACGAAAGGGCTGGGCAGGAAGATCTCAATCTCTAATATACTACTAGCTAGAGATCAAGCTTAATTACCTACTAATAGATTGACCGGTCGACGATCGATCGGTCTAAACGAAAGGGCTGGGCAGGAAGATCTAGTCGTCATCCTCGATTGAGGATTCACACACGCCCTCCTCATGGTCGGGCATGTCCTCATCGGAGTCGGGCATGTAGTCCTCATAGAAGGCCGCCGGCATGCCCTCGTCGTCGTCGTCGTCGTCGCCGTCCTCTCCTGCATCAGCGTCCGGCATGTCCTCGTCGGAGTCGCCGTCTTGATCGTCCTCGCCCGCGGCCGCCTCGCCGCCCTCTTCCTCGCCCGCGGTCGCCGCGCGCGCCGCGGCCGCGGCCACTAGGATGTCGCGGTTCTGCTCCACAAGGGCGGGGTCGGCCCTCATCTGCCCGATGAGTGCAGCATCCACGCGCTCGGCCAGGATTTGCAGCCAGGCCACGCGGTTCTCTGCCTTGACGGCCTCCAGACGGGCGAGCACCCTGGGTGCCGGCGCATCGACGCCATCGCCCCCCACCATGGCCAGGCCCTCACCCTCACCGCTATTGCCCGCCGCCGAGGCCTGGCTCTCCAGCACGACCTGGCCGTCATTGCCCGCCGCCGAAGCCTGGCTCTCCACCATGCGCGCACCACCATGTGCCACCGCCGCGGCCAGGCGCGCCGGCATGCCTTTGCGGCCAGCGCGGATCGCCAAGAACTCCACCACGGCGTCCGCCACGGCCTTCGCTATGGTGAAGACCAGTGTAATATAGCTGGTGGGCAGGCGCATCTCCCCCACAGCCTCCGCCATGGCCGCCGCCAATGTCTCCGCCGCATCTGGGATGTTGGCCGCCGCGCGCATCTTAGCCGCAATGGCGGCGTAGCGCTCACGCGTGAGCTTCGAGTGGGTCGTGGCCAGGCGGCGAGGCATGATGCACGCGGCGGCGGATCTTGGATTGGCCGGCAAGAGGCGGATGGATGGAGGCGGCTAGGGTTTGCTCAAGGTGAAGGGGAATCTTGGAGGGGATGGATTTCCAGCGTCCGACGTCGCAGTTAATAAAGCTCATAAGTCCGGAGGGGAATCTCGGGCCCTGCGCCGGCTGGCCGCGGTTCCGTGGGACCTGGAGGTCATTTGCATTTATCCGAAGGTTCAGACACTGCGCCGTTCACACTGGAAAAAATGTGGTCAAATCCTGCGCAGGGAGACATCCATGCGATCTGGTCATCCATTTCTAATAGTCCGGAGGGTACGGACGTTTAAATGTATCGAAAGATCAAGTTTTTGATATATTTTGGTATATTTGCAATATACGTGATAAATTCTGAGCTATATTTATGCATCAGTATAGTCTATTCGTCGGTATATGGCGCAAATATTGCGTGAAATCCATATGTTGGCTAATTTAATATCTGGAGGGTCAGGCTATGATCCAGATGTTTAATAATTTAATATACCGAACAACTATTTCTTCTACATTGATGTACATGGATGAATAATCCGTATAATGGAAACTCTATGAGCACACTATCTGAAACCATTAAAATTGCTCATATTTTGTGGAAAGTTCTTTCATAGGTTTGAAAGTACTCGCGCTCCGTTCCATAATGTAAGATGTTTAAGGTTTACACACATGCATGTCTACATTCATACTAAGAAGAATGCACACATATAATAAAAAGTGTCTACATACATGTATATGCATGGGAATGTGGAAAAGGGCTAAAAAAATATATTGTGGAACAGAGGGAAATACACAGCTGTAAAGAAGAAGAACACATCATCGTTACACCAGCCCTTTCCCGTGTAAGCTACAAGTTTTCTACTACCTGATAAATTATCTTCGGTATATGAACCTAATTCTCCGTCTACAACTCAGTGTAACATTAATTAGGACGCATAAATCATATATCTTCACTTTTGTTTGAATTTTTTGTAAGAAATTTTGATTTTGTTAAATCTCGGAGTGAACAAACATATCCGGATGGTGCGGACTGTGAATAACTGGCGTCAAAGTGAAAAATTTCGGGTTCCAAATCGATAACGGGAGGGTGAAATTTTCCCCCTCTTGCCGCCACGCCACAAATCAAAATCTCGCCCACCTCCCCACCAAACCCTTGCCCGCCTCCCCGCCACCACCCCCCTCACTCCCCGTCTCCTGCCGCCGTTCCCCTCACCCCCTCACTCCCCGCCTACCCGCCGCCGATCCCCTCACCCCCTCACTCCCCGCCACCGTTCCCCTCACCCCCTCACTCCCCGCCTCCCTGCCACCGTTCCCATTAGATGCGACGGTACGCCGCCGTTCCCCACGGCTGCGGCTGCCCGCCGCTGTTCCCTGTCAATGCGCCGGTCCGCCGCCCGCCCCCGTCGCTGCGCCTTCCTACCGCCGTACGTGACTCTACCCCTCCGAACCGGCCCCTCCCCACGGCACATCTTGCCTCGCCGTGCCGCAGCTCACTCATCGGTTTGCTGCATGTTCTAACCCTAGTTTTCTATTTATTTTAGAAATTATGTCGCGCATTTTTAGGAATTTGTGCTGCATGTTGTCTAGTTTTAATTAGTTCTCAATTAGATAGCTTCTTGGTTTGCATATCGTGTGTAACGAATTTGTGATGCCCACATTTGTACGACTTAAACTCATATATTTATTTGAAAACTAGCTTGAATTGCTATGATATAGGAATTCGTTATGCACATGTTAACTTAATGAAACCAGAAATGACATGCCCAATATGCGAGCACGAGTGCTCTAGCTTCCTCAGTGCAGCCAATTTTAGTGTTCAGCTCCGAGCTGAGAGTCGTCACAGCAAGTCATTCGTAAGTAGGACGACAACTTCTAATATTCTTTAATGTGTTTCTGTTGCATAGTACTGTATAATACGGCTTATCATGTTTATGTTGCACAGGTAGTACCGTGCAACGGCCGGGAAGCGTTCAACCGGGTAGTAGGCGACACTATGTTGTTTCGTCCTCTTGAGAAAACATACACCATTTATGTTATCAAAGGACAGAGGACGACCCGCTTGCACGGGTTAGGATGGGAACAGTTCGTCCAGAACACCAATTTTATTCACAAGGAAGTAGTGCTGCTTGTTTTTACAATTGCAGGACCAAATCCCATGATCTCTGTTGCCTTTCTGGAATATGCCAACAATGAAGAGTACAATGAGAAGGATTATGAAAGTTCTGCCTGTTGTTCTGAGAGTTCTGTTGGGATTGACGACGAAGAGGCCAGTTGTTACATAGTTTCCCAAAGAGTTCATCTGAAGACAGATGAGAACGACCGCCTGGTTCAGCTTCTCCCCGTGACAGCCGATGTTGGTGTTCCTTTTGTGACCCGTTTGACGACCACAAATTTGAAGAGATATGATATGGTATGTGCCTCTTTGCAAAGTAAAAATTCTAGAAGACTGTCTCTTTTACTCTTTACCCGGTATATATGCCTCTTTCCTAAGTTAATATAGTACTGTATATGTTGTCCTTTATGCGCAGGAACTACTTAAGATCATAGTGCAAGACGATGGCGTACCAACTCATGGCAAAGCTGGACTATGACTTGGAGCAGCTGGGGCCTTTACAACCATTAGGTACAACAAGAAACATGATGACCGCATTGAGTTTGACAAGCTGGGGTGGAAGAATTTCATTGAAGGCAAGCATTTTAAGATCAATGAACCTGTTTTGATCATTATGAGGAAAACCAATCGCCTAAGCTTGGATGCCATGATTGAGATGCAGATCATATAGAACAATATTTTATCTAGATTGTTGATCAATTTTCTAGGTAGTTTGTTGGCATGAAAATGCACTTTTTAACAATCATTTAGCTAGTTTCCTGAACATTTTCTACATGTACGTGTTGTATAACTGATTTCAGTAATGGTAGAGGTTCTGCTATCTGTATAACTAGCTGGCTAAAACCGGCCGGGTTGCTGTAAATATTTTGTTTTAATTTGCGTCACTAAGTTGGACCCCCCGGATATATTCCCGAAGGCAACGAATATACGCCCGGACGGATGCGTCGGACCCCATGGGGTGTGCGATGGCCAGTGTTTACTTACGTCTCTGATTAGTCATGTTTACAGACGGCTGCTTAGATTGGCC
Source organism: Poa pratensis (assembly GCA_947311845.1). Lineage (NCBI taxonomy): Eukaryota > Viridiplantae > Streptophyta > Magnoliopsida > Poales > Poaceae > Poa > Poa pratensis. Next base: position 24,471,615 of record CAMZMU010000106.1, on the reverse strand, counting down.
GTCTCTGTATTAGAAGCGGTTGAAATTCCCGGCTGTCTGAGGTGAGGAGTCATTACAGCCGGCCCAAGGCTGCCGCCTCTAATGGAGCATACATTAGAGACCCCCGCGCAGAAATGGACAGTTTAACCGGCTGAGATGACTCTCTGGGGCCGGCTCTAAGTTACGTTTCTGTACTAGTGTGAAGGCGTTCGACAATATCAAGAGAAGGATGCTCTGGAACTGAAGTGAAAAGGTTAGTGGTGGCAAGTGCATGGTCAGTTGGGACAATTAGTCTACCGCCCAACGGTTCTTGGTGGCCTAGGAATCCTCAACTTGGAAAAGTTTTCAAGGGCCCTGTGACTGAGGTGGCTGTGGCACGAATGGGCATCTCCTGACAAGCCTTGGGTGGGCACGGAAACGCCGAATGATGAAACCGATAGGAACCTCTTCAACGCTGAAAGGATACAGGATGTCGCCTAGAGGGGGGGGTGAATTGGCGATTTAAAACTTTTCCGGTTTAGGCTTGATAATTGCAGAATAAAACTAGGTGTTTAAATTAACAAGCCAACAACTTATGCTAAGCAAGACAAGCAACAAAGTGATAGCAAGATATAATACTTCAAGCACGAAGGCTATCACAATGTAAAGTGCATAAGTAAGGAGCTCGGGTATACAAATAACCGAGGCACGCAGAGATGACGATGTATTCCCGAGTTCCTCCTTTTTAGGGGAGTACGTCTCGTTGGAGGGGTGTGAGTATCAAACTCAAGATGCCACAAATGGCCTCACCCTATTCTCCGATGAACCTTGCCCAAAAGCTTGGTTCACCTTCCACTATTGATTTCCTTTGGGGCGGAAATTGTGTCCCTTACAACATTCTTGAGGCACAACCCACAAAAGGATTGGGAGCTCCCAAGTGGCCACAAAAGGCCTCAACCACCACAAAAGGCGTCAACTGCCACAAAAAGGCGTCTAGGGTCCAAAGACCCAAGAGTAACAAGCTCACGAACTTTTACTTCCACGAATCCTCGTGGAGAGCACAAACCGATGCACAAAAGCAATGTCAAGAACACACGAAGTGCTCAAAGTCCTTCACTCTCAAATCCCACCAAAAGCAACTAATGCTTATGGGGGGAGAAGAGAGGAAGAACAAGGAAGAGAACAACAAATGAACTCCAAGATCTAGATCCAAAGGGTTCCCCTCACTTAGAGGAGAGATAGATTGGTGGAAATGTAGATCTAGATCTCCTCTCTCAAATCCCTCAAAGATATGCAAGAATCATGGGAGGAAATGGGAGAAAAGCAAGTTTTCCAAGGTCAACAATGAAGGAGAGAGAAGGAAAAACGAGCTTTTTGCTGGAGGAAGAAGGAGAGGGGTATTTATAGCCCCTCTGGAAAAAGAGCTGTTGCAGCAGCAGAGGACCGGATATTCCGGTCCAAGTCATGACCGGATATTCCGGTCCACCGGATATTCTGGTACAAATAGAAATCTCCGACTGAAAAATCCGATGACCAACAGAACCAACACGTTCTGGTCCTTAGCAGAAATTCTTCGACAAACCTTCTGGACCGGATATTCCGGTGGCACCAACCTGAATTTCCGGTGATCTCCAGCACCTCGGAATTCTGGTCCTTAGCCAAATTCTTGAGCAACACAGGGGACCGGATATTCCAGTCCAAAGAAAAACGGAATATCCGGTTTACTAAAAACCGACAGAACCAGTAAAAATGAAACAGCAATAACTTTTGCTAGGAAGCTCCAAACGAGATGAAACCAATGAGGTTGGAAAGGAAACGACAAGAGCATTGCTACACACATGGGAAGGTGTGGAACTTTCCTCACGGATAAACCGATAATATTTCCAACACGAAAACACAACAAGTTTTCCATCCGGACTCCGATTTCGATGATCTTGGGTTGTTGAAATCGCAACGAAGAGCTCTACAAGATCATGCATAGAAACATCATAGTCCATCATGTGAGGAGGAGACCATAAGGAGAGAGTTTGACCTCTCTTAGAAAAGACGCACCGGTAAAACCTCCAACATAAAAAACGCAACAAGATATTCATGACATCCGTTTTTGATGAACTAGAGCTTGGTATAGAGATGAACACAAGCTCAAAATCCTCACATGGATAAAAGCCAAATAAGAACCAAGAAAGATGATATGCTAAGTATGCAAAGGTTTGAGCTCTCCACAAAGATGCGATCAAGTTACTCACTTGAGAGCCCCTCTTGATAGTACGCCGTCTATCCTATAACCCAGTCTTCCACTAACAACATGAGACCGGTAAAATAGAAACCCTATCAAGATCATGCCTTTGCCTTGCGCAATCCACTTGAGCTAGATGATGACGATCTTCATCTCTTCAAGTGGACCACCTTTCTTGATTGCACTTTGCTAGCACATGCTTGATGAAGACTTCTCCAAATACTCCCCCATACACCATTATGGGAGAGCCTTGCTAAGCTCCATCTTCATGAATCCACTTGCACTTTATCTTCTTCTCTTGATATAGATGATGGCTTGGAGATAAACATGAATGTTCACTCAATCTTCTTTTTCAAGCCATGCTTGCAATAACCTCAACTCTACACATGACCATTCTTCATATAAACCCTTGAATAGAGCATTGATCATCATGTAATCTTCTAGAGTCCAACACATGAACTCCAATCTTCTTCATGGACAAGATCTACAAGAATATCTCAATGCAAACATTAGTCCATAAGGATTGTCATTAATTACCAAAACCACACATGGGGCAACACATGCCCTTTCAAACGCAGCCACCAGAGTGACAGTGGGAGATGGCCTGAAAGCCTCCTTCTGGGCATCGTCTTGGCTGGACGGGCTACCCCCCCCCCCCCCAAGTTATCGCCCCTGACCTCTTCGAGGCCTCCAAGCGCAAGAAAAGGAATGTCCACGACGCCCTTGCGGACTTCAAATGGATTGCGAATCTCGATGTGGCTCACTTCACGGTCAATCACATCTCCCAGTTCATGCAACTATGGGAACTTATTCAGGAGGACACCCTCTCCCCTGGAGTCGCGGACACCATCACCTGGACCATTACCACCTCGGGAGTCTACTCGGCCAAGTCCGCCTACAAGGCTCAGTTCCTTGGTGCGTCATCCTATCACATCCCAAATTTGTAACAAGTGTATTAGTCAAAAATTTGGGACCAACAAAAACTTTTGTTGCTTGATTGTGTGATTGAATTAAAAATCTAGAGCTCCAAAAATAAAATTGGAAACAAACACACAAATTGTCATGTGACATAAAAATATCTCAAAGTCAGAAAATCAATATCTCAAGATTTATAAGTCAAAATAAATCGAATCAAAATTCTCTGGTTAGCTTATAAAATTGTTTATCCAACCAAATTGGTTTCATCCTGTTTAGATTAATAATTAATGTGTAGTAATTAAAGTACCACAGAAGGTTTAAAACATAAACTTGTTTGTTTCTGATGCTCTATTAACCCAAATAATACCAATCCAATTTTGTTAGGACCAATTTTGTTAGATCACATTTAATCAGTGCTAGTTACCCCTAAAAGGATTTAATTTTATGATTAACAGAACTTAGGCAGTAGCTAAAACTTGATTAACAAGCTTCTGGAATAAAACAATTGTGTAGGAAATTTGGTAACTCGAATTGAATCCAATCCAATTGTCTTGTCCTCTAGATATCAGTAGCTATCTGTAGAATTTTAGTTTGTATTTTTGTGATCAACAGAACTTGGGTTATACATTTAAACTTGTGTAGCTAGTTTCTGCCATATTCAAGTCATGTTTAAATAATGGTTAATTCAATTAAATTGAACCCAAATTGTTTGCCTTGTGGATTGCAGCAGCTATTTGTAGAGTTTAATATTTGTAATGGATGTAAACTTTGATATTCAGTTCGGATTATGTGCAACGACAGACTGATCACGGGATCGTTGTGTTAAGCATAATCGGGTATTTCAGACCGCTAGTCCGGGGTTCCCACACATCCTACCCATTCATGGCCGTCGTTTGGAACACCTGGGCCCCTCCAAAATGCTCCTTTTTTGCTTGGCTTGCCGTGCAGAACCGGCTTTGGACCTCCGACCGCCTGGCAATTAGAGGGTGGCCACACCAGCCTGTCTGTCAGCTCTGCAGGAATCAGCCTGAGACGGGGAGACCTGTTGTTTGAATGTCGCTACTCCAAGAGGATTTGGGTGGAAGCATCAACGTGGCTAAAGTGCCCGACGCTTATGCATTCCCTTGGAACCACCAAGCCCACTATCTTCGACTACTGGAAAGCCTTGGCGGCCACGCCATTAACCTCTCGTCAGGGAGTCAAGACGGCGATCATTGTAATCACCTGGGAAATCTGGAGGAACTGAATGCGAGGGTCTTCAACAACACTTTCACTTTGCCCTCCATTCTCTTCCAATGCATAAAATATGAAAGCAATAACTGGAACCTTGCTGGGACCAAGAAGCTGGCTGAAATTTGGGAGTAGTACGTGTTTGGGCTCCGGGCTGCTGTGACGCCGGGCCTTTGTATCTTTTTTTCCGGCTTCGGTCGTGTACCTATCTTTGCTCCTTCTATATCAATAAAAGGCAAACCTTTTGCCTTGTTTCAAAAAAAAAGTGTGGTGAGTGATATTTGGAGAGTTCGATAGTTTCTATTGATTGAAACAGAGAGGATTACAATGTATATATAGTACATGAGGCACCGACATAGGGTTAGGGTTTTGGTGTCCTATTACAATACGTATTCTAACACCCCCCCCCCCCCCGCAGTGTCAACGTCTGGCGTCGATGTTGAGACTGGAGCGTATGTCAGTGAATGGAGTAGTAGCTAGACCCTTGGTGAAAATATCAGCAAATTGAGCACTTGTGGGAACATGAAGAACGTGCACTTCACCAAGAGCGACTTTCTCACGGACGAAATGAATATCAATCTCTATGTGCTTTGTCCGTCGATGATGAACAGGGTTGGACGCCATGTAAACTGCAGATATGTTGTCACAATAGACAATAGTAGCTCGCTCTATCGGACAATGTAGCTCGGCGAGAAGCTGGCGAAGCCAAATGGACTCGGCAACAGCATGCGCAACAGACCTGTACTCCACCTCAGCTGATGACCTGGAAACTGTAACCTGCCTTTTGGAAGACCATGCAACAAGATTAATCGCCCAAATAAACACAATAGCCAGATGTGGATCTTCGAGTGTCTGGACACCCTGCCCAGTCTGCATCAGAATAAGCTATCAAACTTGTTGGAGAAGAGGAATTAAGAAGCAAACCATGATCAAAAGTGCCTTTGAGATATCGAAGTATTCGTTTGACATGATTTAAGTGAGGAAGACGAGGATCATGCATGTATAAGCATGCTTGTTGAACAGAGAATGAAATGTCAGGACGTGTAAGAGTGGCATATTGAAGAGCACCAGTGAGACTACGATATAGGCTAGCGTCAGGAACGAGATCACCATCAGCCGAGAGTTTGGCGCCAACATCAGCGGGCGTACGAGAAGGATGATAGTCTGACATGCCTGCACGCGTGAGCAAGTCAAGAATATATTGGCGCTGAGATAGAAAAAGACTGTTAGGAGAGCGAGAGACAGCAACGCCTAGAAAATGATGGAGGGTACCCAAATCATTCATGGAGAATTCATTGTTAAGAGAGGAAATGATGTGGTGTAGGAAAAAATCAGAGGAGTCAGTAAGAATAATGTCATCTACATAGAGTAAAAGATAGGCAGTATGTTCGGAGGAATGAAAAATAAATAAGGAGGAATCAGATTTAGAGGGTGTGAAGCCAAGAGTTTGAATAAAGGTGGCAAACCGATGAAACCAAGCATGAGGTGTTTGTTTAAGACCATACAAAGATTTGTGAAGAAGACAAACTAGATTAGGAGAAGAGGGATTTTCAAAACCTGAGGGCTGCTGACAGTAGATAGTTTCGTTGAGTGTACCGTGAAGAAAAGCATTTTTAACATCAAGTTGGTGAACATGCCATGAGGAGGAGACAGCAAGACTAAGAACGACACGAATAGTACTTGGTTTGATGACGGGGAAAAGGTCTCATCGAAATCAACACCGTGTTGTTGAGAAAAACCTCGACAGACCCAACGAGCCTTATAACGAGCTAGGGTACCATTGGCATGAAACTTGTGGCGAAAGACCCATTTACCTGAGACGATATTAGCAATAGATGGTTTAGGAACTAGAGTCCAGGTGTTATTCTGAGTGAGAGCATCAAACTCGTCACGCATGGCGGCAAGCCACAGCGGATCAAGAAGAGCACGCTTATAGGATGTTGGAATTGGAGAAATTGTGGGTGTGGCGGAGAGGTTTAATTTATGCACGGGAAGATGAAAGCCACGCTTGGCTCGAGTGCGCGTTACATGGTCGTTTTGGGGTATAGGTATAGAAATGGCTTGAGGTGGAATAGGTAGATCGAGCGACGCAGGAGATGGGGGCGACGGTGCAATTTCGTGATCACATGAAACACTAGGAATAGGAGTAGGTGCAGCGGAGTTGGGTGATGGAGGTGTACCGGGAGAGAAATCGGCCCCGGCAGACGCTGGTGATGGTGGTGAGGAAGGTGGATCAACAGGATCGTTGATGGGTGCAGGCGTATCGGGAGGGGGAGACGTGTGTGTGACAGGTGTAGGTAGAAAGTGGACTTCGGATAGGAGTAGGGTTGGGTGGCGATGAAGAGGATGTGGTGGCATATGGGAAAATATGTTCATGAAAGGTGACATGGCGTGAGAGAAGAACGCGGCCAGAGGAGGGATCGTAACAACGAGAGCCCTTGTGATCGTCGGAGGGTCCAAGATAAACACATGGAAGAGAGCGAGGATCGAGTTTGTGATTTGTGGTGGCGGTGTGTTTGGGAAGCATAGGCATCCAAAAACGCGAAGAGAAGAGTAGTCAGGATGATCTTGAAAGAGAGATTGAAAGGGTGTATAGCGAGGGCATGTTTTGGTGGGTCGGATGTTGAGAAGAAAGGTGGCGGTGCGAAGTGCCTTGGCCCAAAAACGAGGAGGAAGAGAGGCTTGAATGAGTAGGGTTCGTATAATGTCGTTAATGGATCGAAGAGATCTTTCGGCTTTTCTGTTTTGGGGAGAGGTATAGGGGCAAGAAAATATAAAAAGAGTACCAATGGGGAGAAATAAATCGCGATTACGAGCATTATCTAATTCACGGCCATTGTCACATTGAACAAAATGTATAGGAAGGCCGAAGTGGACAAGAGCATATTGGCGAAAATTAACAAAAATAGTGTGAGCATCCGATTTGGCACGAAGAGGAAACGTCCATATATAGTGAGAATAATCATCAAGAATAACAAGATAATACTTAAAACCTAAAACACTAGGAATAGGCGATGTCCAGAGATCACAATGTAGTAATTCAAACGGAAACGAACTAGTTGTACAAGAGGAACTAAATGGTAATCGAACATGTTTGCCGCATTGACAGGCATTACAAACGGTAGAATCATGAGAAGAACTAGAGCTAGGGATACAAAATTCTTGAAGTAAAGAAGCTAGCGTATTTTTATTTGGATGACCCAGTCGACGATGCCACAAATCAACAGAAGCATGGAGAGCTTGTGGACTCGAGGAAGGCACGCTGGGAAGAGGGTATAGATCACTTGAACTATTGTATCGCGCCAGAACCGTCCCGATGTTCAGATCCTTCACAGATAAGACAACAGGGTCAAATTCTAAAGAGACAGAATTGTCAGTGGTAAATTGCCTAACAGAGATAAGATTTTTAATTAAGGATGGAGCAATAAGAATACCTCGTAGAAGAAAATTTTGTGTGGAATTGGGAATATACGAGTGACTGGTGCATGTGATAGGTATAGAAGAACCGTTGCCAACAATGATGGAAGAAAACGGTGAAGGAGAGCAAGAAGACAGCGAGTTCATATTTGAAGACATATGCGAGGATGCACCAGAATCAAAAATCCAATCCGTACCTTGGTTGTTGAGGGTAAAATTGTTCATGGCGGCGATGAACGCAGCTTGGTCCCAGCTTGGTGGTGCGGACGAGGTCGTGGATGTCGATGGAGCCGGCGGTGCTGGTAGATATGGTAGAGCCGGAGGGGCACCGTATGTGTTGTAGTAGACCGGTGCAGCAGGCCCGTATGTCGAATGGGCGGTGGCAGTGTAGATGTGCGCCGGTGGCTGTGAGCCAAGCAAGCTGGGAGACCCTGTCGATGGCCGAAGGCCAGGGTTCCAGGCGCCGGTGTAAGCCGGAGGGGCGCCGTAGGGGGACGGCGAGGTCCAGGGCATGGGCCATGCTTGTACGAGGCCGGTCCACGGATCATGAGCGGGGCGCCAAGTCGAGACAGCATCGGGAGCGACTAGAGGCGGTGGAGCGGGACCGCTTGTCGATGAAGAAGCAGTGGAGCGCGGTGCAGTTGGAGGCCGGTAGATCGAATTTTTGCCGCGATAATTGGGACTTGGTTTCCAACCAGGAGGAGGTTGCGCTGGTGTGTACGGTGCTGGCGCCGGAGGAGCAAGGGCCGTGGCAGGTGCGGGAGGCCTGGCGCTGGTGTGGAAGACCTGGGGCGGCCGAGCTGCTTTGCAGGCCTGAGTTAAGGCCTCAAGCTGCAACATGGAGCGAACCTCGGCGAAGGAGGGGCGCGGCCGCATCATTTGTATGAAGGCGATCTGTTTATCGAACTATTCTCCGAGTCCAACGAGAAGAGCATTGATGAGGGTCCGATCGTCCACGCGATCACCAAGCTCGCGGAGCTCATCGCCGATGGCCTTGATGCGCTGATAGAAAACGCTGACCGTCGAGTCGCCTTGGGTGGTGGTGCGGAGCTCGGTGTGGAGAGCGTTGATCTGGGTGTCGCTGTTGTCCTGGAAGAGTTGGCGCAAGGAGGCCCATAGGTCGGATGCCACTACAAGAAATATGCCAACTTATGACTATCTGATAGTGACTTTGGAAAAATTGGTCATAAATCTATGACCATTTTAAATCCATTGGTCATGAGCGGGTTGGAAGGGAAAAAATGGTCATAAATCTATGACCTTTTCTACAAAAAAGGTCATAGGCTTCTTTAGATGAGATGGTCATAAGCGGGTGGGACCCTTTGGCAGTGGAACCAGCCTCACATCCACCTGGCAAGTGGGTCCTGCCTCCACACCAGCCCCACCACACTCCCCACACCCACCGCCATGTGGGACCAGCCCCACGCCCACCAACATGCGGGTCCCACTTCCATAACCACCTCCACAACCTGGCAAGTGGGTCCCGCCTCCACACCAGCCACACCCACCGCCATGTGGGACTCTGCCCCCACTACACCATACATGTGGGACCCAACCTGCCCCACCTAACAAGCGGGTCTGGTCCAGCACCTCTCATGTACGATTGTTCGTCCCACCCCACATGACAAGTGGGACCCACAACGGCTCTGCCTGATATGTGGGACCCATCCCGGCCCACACAACCTTACATGTGGGTCCAGCACTCACCCGCCTGACACGAGGGACCCAGCCCGCCTCGGATCACCTGACATGTGTGTCCCACGCAGCCCGACATGTGGGACCTGACCCGCCCCCACCATCCTGACAAGCGGGCCACGCTTCTGACAACTCAAATTCGGATGATGATTATTCAGCAAAAATAGGACGTCCAGGAGTCGAACCGAGGACCTCTCCCTCTAAATGGAACGACGAATACCACCAGGCCACCACAACTTCGGTGAGAGATTAGCGCCTCACCTCCTTTTATTGTAAATCGCCTACTGGGCTTGGTCGTTGGTGGGATGAGGCAGAGTGGGCCTTGGCCCATGCAGGAATAAATGGGATGCCCTCATATTCTACACCGAGATGTATTTGGCCCATATTCTAGTTACAGAAAGAGGCCTGGGCCGGTGGGGCAAGCCCGCAAGGTAATGGGCCAGCTCCGCTGGTACTTTTTTTTCCTTTTTATTATTTCTTTATGTTTTCTTTTATAACTTTTGATTTTGAACTCCAATTTAAACCAAATAAAATTTGAAATTTTTATAAAGATATCGTCTGTAATTATAGATTACCATGGACTGTTTTTATTCAATATAAAACACAAAAACCCCTAATCTTATACTTGCTTTATATAGGGTTTTGTGGATTTCGAAATAAATTTTAGGATTATTATTTAAATACAAATGCAAGATAAAACAAATGCAGGGTTTAAAATTATGCTATGATTAGATGGAAAAATTCAATTCTAAAATTTGTGTTTTAAAATTATGCCATCCCATAATGAACACATGTGCCAAATTGGGGCACATTTGGACAAACTATGTCATGAAAGTTGCCAAAACATTGCTATTTTGTCTTGAAAGCTATGAATGTTCGTTCGTGATAGCCACTTTCTGAGAACACTTTTTCTATAAAACTTTCTTATTGCAAGTTTATATTTTTTTTCTCGTAACTAGGTCACATATGATGACGCTACGTGAAGGTTTTCCATTATTTTGATTTTTTTGAATTTCGTATGCTCATTTGAAAATCTAGTCAAATTCGTGGCCGTGACCGCTTGTGTCTAGTTGTTGAATCATGTGGATATTTTAGCGTATCTCTAATGAAATGGATACTTGTGAGCCTAAAAATGAAATTTTGAAAAAATAACGGGCAAGCTATGTGGTGGCTACAGTTCAAAAACTAGCGGTTTCCAGTGGAATCGGCACGGTACCGTTTAAATGGGCATAAATAGGTAAATATCTCGGAAATGCATGCCTTTGGGTGAATGTACATAGAATGATGTCTACTTTGTGACAAACATGTATCGGTGCCCTTTTGGACGACACTCTCGGTAGCCGCTTCACAAAAAACGCTATTTTAAGCACTTGAAAAGTGAAAAGTGGGTTTTTTTGTGAAACATGTCGAAATCTTTGTTCGGCAACATTGTTTGCCATCCCATAATGAACACATGTGTCAAATTGGGGCACATTTGGACAAACTATGTCATGAAAGCGGCCAAAACATTGCTCTTTTGGCCTGAAAGCTATGAATGTTCGTTCGTGATAGCCACTTTCTGAGAACACTTTTTCTATAAAATTTTCTTATTGCAAGTTTATATTTTTTTCGCGTAACTAGGTCACATATGATGACGCTACGCGAAGGTTTTTCATTAATTTGATTGTTTTTGAATTTCGTGTGCTCATTTGAAAATCTAGTCGAATTTGTGGCCGTGACCGTTTGTGTCTAGTGGTTGAATTTTGCGAAACTATTGTTATATCTCTGATGAAATAGATACTTGTATACCCAAAAGTGATTTTTTCAAAAAATCATGAGCAAACTACGAGGCACCTGTAGTTCAAATTTAACCCGCTTCCTACTGAATCGACAGAAATTTGTCTTTTTGACGGGAGGTAGATAGAAACCCTTTGAGACACAAACATTTGGTTATTTGTACATCAAGTGTGGTCTAGTATTTGTAGAAAATGTAGTGCTCCGATTTTGCAACATAGTTTTGGTAGGTGCTTCACAAAAAAAATCATTTTTCGCATTCGGAAAATGAAAAATGATTTTTTTGTGCAAGGAAAATGAAAACTTTCTTCGGCAACATTGTTCACGGTTCCAAGATGCACGTTTGTGCCGAATGTGGGCAAATTTTAGCAAACTATGCCATGAATGTGGCCAAAACACTGCTTGTTAGTTTTGAAAACTATGAATGTCTATTCATGATAGCAAGTTTCTGGGAACATGTTTTAAAAAAAACTTCTGAATTGCAAGTTTATATTTTGTATAGTAACTAGGTCACATATCATGACGCTACGCGAAGGTTTTCCATTATTTTGAATTTTTTGAATTTTGTATGCTTGTTTGAAAATCTAGTCGAAGTCTCGGCCATGACCGTTCGCGTGTAGTGATTGAATCATGCAAAGATTTTTGTGTATCTCTGATGAAATGGCTAGTTGTGAACCTAGAAATGAAATTCTTGAAAAATAACGGGCAATATATATAGCATTTGCAGTTCAAATTTTAGCCATTTCCAGCTGAATCGGCAGGAAACCGTTTAATTGACCGGAAAATGCTAGAGAGCTCAGAAATGAATACTATTTGGTGATTGTACATAAAATGATGTCTACTATGTGAACAAATTGTATCGGTTCAATTTTGGACGACACTCTCGGTAGCCGCTTCACAAAAAGTCGGGCTATTAGCACTTAAAAAATGAAAAGTCGATTTTTTTTGTGAAACATGTCAAAATCTCTGGTCGGAAACATTGTTTGCCATGCCACAATGCTCGCATGTGCCAAATTTGGGCACATTTCGACAAACTATGTCATGAATGTGGCCAAAACACTGCTTGTTAATTTTGAAAACTATGAATGTCTATTCATGATAGCAAGTTTCTGTGAACATGTGTTCAATAAAACTTCTGAATTGCAAGTTTATATTTTTTATAGTAACTAGGTCACATATCATGATGCTACGCGATGGTTTTCCATTATTTTGATTTTTTTGAATTTTGTATGCTTGTTTGAAAATCTAGTCGAAGTCTCGGCCGTGACCGTTCACGTGTAGTGATTGAATCATGCAAAGATTTTTGTGTATCTCTGATGAAATGGCTAGTTGTGAACCTAGAAATGAAATTCTTGAAAAATAACGGGCAATATATATAGCACTTGCAGTTCAAATTTTAGCCATCTCCAGCTGAATCGGCAGGAAACCGTTTAATTGACCGGAAAATGGTAGAGAGCTCATAAATGAATATGTCTCTGCCATTATAGACTATTAGTACTATTTGTAGTCAAAATAAAATACAAAATACCACCTTTTTTAAGAACAATACCGTAGGGAAATTCCTATGGTGATTTCAAAATCAGGTCCAAGTCGCTGTCGTGGCCGTTCGTGTCTAGGGATTGAATCATGCGGATATTTTGGTGGATCCCTGATGAAATAGCTATTTCTTAACCTAAAAATCATTTTTTCAAAAAATAAGGGGAAAACTATGTAGCACCAGCAGTTCAAAATCTAGCTGTTTTCACCTGAATCGGTAGGAAACCATTTTAATTGATTGAAATTGGTAGAAAGCTATGAAATGCATGCTTTTCAGTGATTGTCCATAAAATGTGGTCTACTTTGGATCAAAAAGGTCACATAAGATGACATTGCGCGAAGGTTTCCCATTTTTTGATTTTTTTGAATTTTGTATGGTGATTTCAAAATCAGGTCCAAGTCGCTGTCGTGACCGTTTGTGTGTAGGGATTGAATCATTCGGATATGTTGGTGGATCTCTGATGAAATAGCTACTTCTGAACCTAAAAATGTTTTTTAGAAAAAATAAGGTGAAAATTATGTAGCACCTGCAGTTCAAAATCTAGCCGTTTCCATCTGAATCAGCAGAATTTTTTAATTGATTGGAATAGGTTGATAGCTATGAAATGCATGCTTTTCGGTGATTGTCCATTAAATGTGGTCTACTTTCGGTCAAAAATTGAGCAGTGCCGTTTTGCCTGATATTCTCGGTAGCCGCTTCACAAAATACTTTATTTTCGGCACTTAGAAAATAAAAAGTGAATCATGGAGATATTTAGGTATCTATGGAGAAAATACTTCACAAAATCAGGTCCAAGTCGCTGTGATGACTGTTCGTGTCTATGGATTGAATCATGCAGATATTTAGGTGGATCTATGATGAAATAACTACTTTTGAATCTAAAAACGATTTTTAGAAAGAATAAGGGGAAACTCCTTTTGTTTATTCCCCATTGAAACGCATGGACACATGTGCTAGTATTATTCATATAAATCTTTTTTTGGTATTATATTTAACTGTTTCAAACGAATAGACCATATATGATCATATATTTACTTATATTATCCCCGGACCAAAAATCCTGAAAAACCCTCAAAAGAAATTCCCTCTCACAATACATTTCCCCCATCCAAGCTGAAAATTTCGCTCAGCGGCAACTTCTCCCGCCTCCACATTTGTTGGACTTGAAGTGACCGAATTACCCCAGAAACTCCAACTCACGCATGACCCAAATAATCAGGGGCAAGTTCGTGAATTCAACCAGGCCACCGTATAAGCCCACCGAATCGGTCTTCTCAAACCCTAGCCGCTCCTCCCCATTCCACACTTCGAACAGATCCACCGTCGGCACCTTCCGATCTTGGCCACACTTCACACCTGAGTGCGACGCCGTGACCCCGCTCTCCACACTCCCCTCCCGAAGCGGCGCGAGGAGGAGCTCGACACCTTCCTCTCCCTCCCGAGGCGACGCAAGTACAAGCATGGTAGGAGCCGCCGCGTACGGTGCTCCCTTCCGACGAGGACTCGTCGCAACTCAACCATGGCCGCCGCATGCGACTGAGGCCTTCCTCGAGGAGGTAGCACCGACCTCTACACACAGGCCATGGTGACCCGCCGCGGCGGCGCCACCCGCTCCAGGCCCTCCGATCTGGAGTTCCCACCTTCCGGTCTCCTGCCACCGCCGTCTCCACTTCGCTCCAGCCAGCAACGGATCCGTCCGCTGGTGCCGCTGATGCGCTGACCAGGTGCAACTCGCGCTGCTGCACGCCCGACCGAAAGAAAGGAGCGGCGGCGCCGTCGACCTCAACCCATCCTTTGCGGCAGCCAAAGCTTCCCCTCTCGCCCCTCTCCTCCAATTCCATCGAGGTGAGCTATTCACTTTTCCCGTCCTCTCCTGACTTCTCGTACTTGAGAAGCCATTGATGTTGAATCGCTGCCTGGTTCCTGCTCAGGCGGATCCAAATATTGGCAGTGCTATTGTGCATTCCTTATTTTTGTAGCCCTCAGATTGTGATTAAATGGCACATATGACTGATATGTGAAGATATACGCCTGAAATATACTATTGGCCCACCTAGTTGATTCTAGGATCCGTAGTTGTGCATCTTCTTGTACTATATAAATCCACTGGGCTTGATGATATTATTGTTGTTTCATATTATACTTACCTAGATTGTTATATTCTCAAGCATGGAACTGCCATAAATTGCCTATCTGCCTCCCCTTGCATTTCAATAATTGACTCAGAATTGATGTTGATTGTACACTGCTGTTGTTTTGAATTTCAATAACATTGATCCTTCTAGTTCTTCTTGTCTGTTTTGGACTCAATTTAATCTTTTAATCTTTAATCTCTGGAATATTACTAATACCGAAACTTGTTTCAATTTGATAAGCATCCTGGACAGTGGGTACTAGGAGGTGGTTGGAGAGATGATTTTGGGGGTGTTGAACATTGCAAGTTTTTTGTGCCTGAAGACGGTGAACTCCTTGTTTGTGCCTCTGAGATATGCATGTGCCTTGTGTTTTACAACTTGTCTGTGTTATTGTTTATTGTTATTTTCTGTTAGTCTGTCCTTGATGTAATACCCACATGGTGTACTCGTTTGTGCCTCCTTGCCTGCAGGTGCAGCGCGAGTTCCGCCCTGCACTCTCCCTCCATATTTAACTGAACTTGTTCTGTTGTTTTTTATTTTACCATTTGTTGCATTAGTAATTGATTCTAGGCTGCTGAACAACTTGTAAATTACAACCCAACCCTTTACTGCAATCATCATCTAGCTCTTTGTATCTTCATTTTTCAGTTTTCTAATGACAAGTCCGTGCTTTCTTTAGTGCCAATGGGAGGGCACCCGGGTCAGTGCTTCTTCCTCAACAATGACGATGCTATTGTCTTCTTTGGATGGTTTGCTGCTTCCTCTCCACTTTGAATTTTTATCCCCTTCCTGGGCACTATATTTTAATGGTGATGAGATTACCGCTAGTATTTTCACGACATTGTACATCGTATGGATAGTTGCATACACTGAGATTCAACCTTTATTTAAGCCCTGCTGTTCTTGCACTCCGTAGTTGTGCAGTGGTAGTAAATATACCCCTTTCTGAATGCCATGGACAGGTACTGCGGCTGGTTGAGCGCAGGAACTCAGTGCAAGACGATGCGTACCAGATCTTCAAGGTAGGCATGCTCTCCCCTGTCTACTCTGTACTCGAACTGATATGCTAGAGTAGATGTTTTTTACCTGTAACGTCATGGACGTATTAATTGCCTGATGTAGTCATAGAACAGCACAACATCAGGTTCATTTTGTGGAATTTTTGCTATGTCATGGAACAACCTAGAGCCAAAAACTATGTCTCTTGTTAGATGATTATCACTGTTGTGAAAATGCTATTGCCTGACTTGATATGATATTCATGCTCTCCCCCTGTCTACTCTGTACTCAAACTCATATGCTAGAGTAGATGTATTTTTTCTGTAGCGTCATGGACCTATTAATTGCCTGATGTAGTCGTAGAACATCACAGCATAAGTTTCATTTTGTAGAATTTTTGCTATGTCACGGAACAACAGAGCCAAAAACTATGTATCTCTTGTTAGATGATTATCACTGTTGTGAAAATGCTATTGCCTGACTTGATATGATATACATAGCTCTCTGTTATTGTTTTGAATGTTTTAAATCGATTGTTTGCCAAGAAGTGCACATTGCTAATTTTTGTGGACATGAATCTTCTATGCCACTTTTTTTTTACTTGGTCTTGGAGCAGCATCTTTATGCTTACTAACCCCCACCTTCTCGCAGATCAGAAGAGCCTGATGCTTTTCTTGTGTGATGGAGCACATCTACCCTGGCCACGTTACCAGATTCAAAGTGTCGAGTTCACCATGCTATTGTGCTCTAAATTTTCTGTATTTATGTTCTGTGCTGTATAGAGTGTAGAACAGTGATGGTACCTGATAATGTGTGTGTGATGATGAACCTGGGTCTTGAATATGGTAATTTTGGTCTGTGATTTGGATCTGGAAGAATATATGATGATGTTGTGTTGATTTGAAAACCTGAGAAATTTATGTATTTCAAATTTACACAATTCAAATTAAATTTGAATACCTTTTTAGACTAATTTAAATTTTAGCTGATACTGTGCAACTGGACTAAAGAGGCCTTGGGCCCAAAATCTTTGGTCTCTAAAAGGCCACGGCCCAGGAAATCTAACAATGTAAAAAGGCCAAGGCTTGTAAAGAAATGGTTGGAAGCCAATTAATCCGACCACATAATAGAGAAAAAAAGGTAAATGGGCCGAACAAAGTTGGGCTGGCCCATATAGAGAAGCAGTTTATTCGAACAGAAATTAGAGAAAAAATAAATAAATGGGCTGAATTGTTGGGCTTGGCCCATCTAGATGACCTCGTTGGACTGGGCTGAATCTGTTCTATGACCTTCTCAATTAGTCACAATTTTGCCACGTAGGATTGGCCACGTAGATCTGACGTGTCCACGACAGACAGCGCATGACCAAATAAATTGGTCACAACACTTATGACCCTCAGATTTGGTCATAGATGGTTTTGACAAATTCAGAAAAAATGTCACTTTTGACCGTTTGAGACGCTTGGTATGTGACCTTCTGTTTTTGGTCACAAAAAGGTCATAGATGAAAAATTATGACCTTTTAGTGACCAAATTTGAGGGTCATGAGTCAGCATATTTCTTGTAGTGTGCGGTGGCGTCGTCGTTGGAGACGAGGTTGAAGAGCTCGGTGGAGATGCGGGTGTAGATCCATTGGATGATCGCAAGATCGTCCTTGACCCAGCGCGGATCATGGTGCTGTGGAACCGAGGTGGACTCGATGTGGTGGCGTAGGCCGCAGCGACCAAGGTGGATGTGGAAGAGGTGGCGCCAATGGTAGTAGTTGTGCGAGGTGAGATCAAGCACGACGGGGATAAACGGAGAGACGTCGGCGATGGAGTCAGCTAGAGAGATTGCAGCTGTTTGCATATGGTGTTGGAAAGAGGTGGAGGTTGGAGGTAGAAGAGGTAGAGAACCGGCGGCGCGGAACTCTTCAAGGGTGAAGAGCCGGCGCGGCGGCGGCGGCGGAGGTTTTGGCGGCGGCGCCATCTAGGTACGGAATAACCTAGCCATGATATTTGGAGAGTTCGATAGTTTGTATTGATTGAAACAGAGAGGATTACAATGTATATATAGTACATGAGGCACCGACATAGGGTTAGGGTTTTGGTGTCCTATTACAATACGTATTCTAACAGTGAGGCTCTCTTGGACGACCACCGATTGGGAGATACGTGTGTGTGATTGATTGTTCAGTGCTTGCGAGTGCATGTCCTTCCCGAAGCCCTGGACCCGACACGGAAGGTGGTCGCTCAGGTCAAGTCAAGTGAGGCCATCGCATGAACCCTGTTGCCTAGGGCGGAATGTGTTGGCTGCACTGTCTGACTTGTACTTGGAGTCTCCGGCCGGGGAATAACTCCAATACTCCATCTATCCGGCCATATGGCCCGCGACAACCACGGTAATGGTGTGTGTGTGTTGAGGAGGCGCTGCGAGCCTGCTAATTCTTCGGTTGGACCTCACACTAGCTTCCATCTTATCCACCTCCAAGGGATTGAGTGGGATAACATGCCTTCGTTGTGTTTTCTCTTGTTTCCTCCCCACTCCCTCTCCCTCCGTTGCAAAATACTTGACTTAAAATTATGCAAAGTAGAATGTATATATACATAAAACATGTCTAAATGCATACAAATCTAAGTCAAGTATTATGGAACAGAGGGAGTACAATGATATTCTGAGAATTTCTTCTATGTTCGTCCTTTTGGCTGAGTGGCTGGGTTGTGCCCCTTATCCCTGCACTATTTTCCAGCAGTACTATTTAGATTTGGCTCTTTTTCTATATCGTTGGTTATATTTTCCTGCCACATAATTTTTGCCCCAACAAACAGGCAGTCAGACACAGCAATGCGAGTACCACTTGACGTGCTGAATCGGTCTATGACAACAACATAAACTGCACCACAGACCACATTCGTCATTGTTCGGTTTCGCCCACGGCCTCACAAAATTTGACGACTTCATCTAGGAATATCCACGCAAACTGGCAAGTTTCCTATATATATACATTGTACACCATTGAGCAAGAAGCAAGCCGGTACAGCAAAATGACTATCAGTAAGCAACACCACCTCCACGCCCTCTTGCTCCTCCTCATATGCTCCTACTCAATAGGTACTGCCGCCAAGCATAACACAACAATCCCTTGCCTCCCAGATCAGGCTTATGCCCTCCTCCATCTAAAGCGCTCATCCGTCCTCGGCGATCCAAAAGGCTTATCGTCATGGCGAGCTGGAAGTGACTGCTGCCGCTGGCTATCCGTCACTTGTGACATGGCCTCCGGAAGAGTCATTTCCCTAGACCTCAGTCCGTTTAACTTGAAGAGTCTTGACCCTATACTCTTCAACCTTACCTCTTTGGAGAGTTTGGGCCTTAACACGGCAGGAATTTCTAAGGAGCTCTCCTCATTAAGTAAGCTTCAGTTGTTGAATGAATTGCAACTCAATGGATGTGACTCGGAGAAGATAGTACTGTCTGCGATTGGCAATCTAAAGCAACTGACAACTTTGGGGCTGGAGTGCTATGAGTTTTCTCGGTCAGGATTCTCTTGGATCGGCAATCTGTCGAATTTGGCAAATTTGGAATTATTGAGTTGCAATTTCTCTGAGCCAATACCTTACCAAATAGGCAACCTTGGAAATTTGGAAGCATTGGACGTGGAAGGTTGTAGCCCCACGAGGCAGCCATTTCCTTCTTGGATCAGAAATCTTACAAAACTGGAAAGTCTGGGTCTCCAAGGTTGTAACTTCTCTGACCCAATTCCACCAACAATTTGGAACTTCACCAAACTTGAAGAAATACAGATTGGGTACAACGACCTTGCTGGTGAGTTCCTTTCGAAGAATCTGAGATAATGCTTATTTCTCTCCTAGCTAAACTCATACAATAGTTGAAAAACCTTTCTTGTATCTAAATTTCGATGTATAGTACTGCTAAGGAAAAAAGTTTTTGTCATTTTAAACTGCCTAAAATCATGAGATTAATGTATGCATTTAGTGAAAGCATAATTAGTTGTAGAAAAATACAACTTCTTATAAGGGAACTCTAACTTTCTTTGCTAGTACTCAAAAAATCTCAAAACGCTCCCGAGCTGAGAGCGCACTATTTTTCTTGCCATACGAGTAAAAAAAATATGTTTGAAATATCGCCATAATGGCAAACTATTTTGCTTTTTCTTCATGCAAATGGCAGGCATACGAAAAGAAATTACAGAACTATTTGAATGCAGGTAATCAATAATTTACTTAGGAAATTTATAAATATAATAATAATCGAAAATTCATTTCTTTGGGAATAAATCTGCGAACCTCGCATGGGCTGTGACTGTGAGCCAGAACTCATCACTGTTTAGATTTTTTTAGAAAAAAAGACCGTTTAGAAATTTGCTGCCACAACATCCGACCAGACATCAACCAAAAGAAACTCCAAAACTCACACAGGAGCCGCGGAATTAACAATAAATAGCACAATACACAAACTCCCAAGGTTTATGTTTCTTTTTTCTTCCTTTTTGCCGTACTAGGCATTAGGCAACTCTGTAAACTTTGGCCTGGCCTTTCTTTCCTCTGTAATGTATATAAATATATATCCTGCAGCGCTCCTTCATGGTTAAAAAAAGTAATTATATTGAATCAGTGACAATTAATATTGACCGAAGTGAGTACTATATTTAGGCATCAAAGACGTCTTAGGTATTTCACATCAATTAAAAAATATGCGTATTGTAAGGCTACATTTTGCCTCACCAGCCTGGTATGCGCGTTGCATATCTACAGCCAATCTCCGCGGTCGACTTACGCGGTTACGCCTCACGGGGAAATCTCCAGATCGGCATATAACTCGCTGGCCTGTGCGATGTAGCCTCCATTCGTCGGCATGTTTTTTTTTTTCTTTCTATATGGGGCAAAATATTTTTCATTTTCATTAATAAGAAAAGAAGTGACCGGTTACTTTCCGGGTAACCGGCCAATAACCGGTGTAGACACCCTCGCCCGACCGTCATGAAATACGACGGTCACGGGGGCACACACAACCCACCCTGGCTACCAAACACTAACCGTTGAAGACGAAGAGCGTTGTCGAGGTTGTCCACTAGCGTTATCGTCATCACTCCACGAATACCGACCCCGACTTCCGAAGAGACGACCACCTAGGAAGACCTCGTCGTAGAAGCCACGTGAAGCCCACACCAGGCCATTCCAAACAGATGACCCTTCGCGTAGAAGACTAGCAGCTCTGATTTGTTGAGTAAAAATTTCCACGCGTGGACCTTAAAATTTTCGCCCATGCCATCTAGAAGACCCTTCGTGCATGGAGTTTAAAATTTTCTGCTTACATGTAACTATCAAGATCTATCTATAAAGATACCAACACCCTGTTGTGGAAGTAGATGTTTGTGTAGTCTTTTTTAGATAAAAGGCTATAAAGACCAGCTTTAAATTAATAAAGCCAGTCGCCACAAGTTACAAGGTGTTAAGGAGAACCTCATACAAAGCAAAATAAGGTCAAGCAGAAAAAAGGGCTACACTACGCCGAGCACCGCACCCATGCGTAAAACGGCCAGCCACAGGGGCAGGAGCGGACCACCAACGAAGGAACCACGAGAACGCGCCGAGCTTGACATCAAAGAGGGAAACAGGAGACGAAAGTCCAGAGCCTCCAGAAGCAGCCGTGAGCATGAAGCAGAGTACGAGCACCAACCACATCCTTGCGTAAGACGGCCAACCACCAAGCGGGGCAGGATCGGAGAGCACAAGAACCATCACTTCAGGTCGCCGGCTGCAAAGAGGCACCACCTTTGCACTCAAACAGCCATGTCGAAGAAAGGGGAACCCTGCTCCGAGACGGTGCCTCCAAGGAGGTCACGACACAGTAGCGCCTCCACCGCTCGGTCGGAAGACCAGGGTTTTCACCCGGAGCATAAACGAGGATGGTGAAGTGGAGCCATGGTATCGCCCCCAAGAGGGTAAAACGGCGTCCGTGGGCGTCGCTGACACTGGCATCAACCGACGGCTTGAGCTTTCGCTCGGTCCAACTCCCACATATCCATCGTCGAGGGCCACCAACACCAACCCCCACCACGAAGGGTAGGGGACAACATGTCTGCACGAGAGCCTCCAGATCTGAATCTGGGCGAGAAACGACACCCATGCCGAACCTCGCTAGGGACTCCACACGCCGATGTTCATGCCGCCCACACGGCCAAAGAACAAGGCCAACACCATCGCCACGGGGCTTGCCGAAGAGCCACCCATGTCTCCGCCATCCAGAGCCGCCGCTCCGGCGTCCGAGAGGGACCAAGCTCGCCCGCCACCAGGAGGTAACGGCCCACCCGCGCGAAGCCAGCCAATCCGGCTACCACGCAAGGCAGCGCCTCCGTGAACCTCAAACCGCAACCTTTGCCCACGAGGACCGCGACATCATGGCAGCTCACCTGAGAGCCAACCTGGAATGAAGCACCGCACCGTGCGGAGGTCAACGGCCAGGCAGGGGACAGCTTCGGACAGCAAGCGCACCCCCGCACCCGAGCAGGAGCGCGCCGTGTCGACCCGCCCGTCAGATCTGGGCCCTCCCAGATCCACGCGAGGAAGGAAGCCACCAGCCCCCACCACCCAGGAGGGAGCACCGGCGACCACCATCGCGTCGCTGCCGTGACCCAGACCACGACGGAGGACCGAGGAGGAGAGGCGGGAAGACAGGCGCAGCTGCGCCAGATGCGCCGTCAGCGGGGCTGCAACGTGGGAGAGAGGAGAGAAGGCGGGGTGGCTGGGCGCCCCGCCGCCGGCGGCGGCCGGCCGGCGGCCGCCATCGACGACGGCGAGGAGGGGAGAGCGCCGGGGAAGGGGGAGAGGCTAGGGTTTGGGTCGCCCCCGGGTCGCCCACGCAGGGGCGACACGGGAGCCGGGGGAGGAGGAGTGCTCGTGTCTGTATAGTCTGATGAAGAACCTCACGGCCAGGGGCGAAGCCAGCCTAGAAGGGTACTGGGGTCATTTCCATTGCATTGGGGTCATTTTGCACTAATGAGACATAATATCACTAATTTTCCAATAAATTACCAAGGGGTTCCATCAAGTCGTTGGGGTCATTTGACCCCACAAAATGCACCTAGCTCCGCCCCTGCTCACGGCTAAACCTAGTGGTGAGAATGTCGCCGATTCTCCGAGTCCAGACGAGCAAGGATCAAAGGTATAATTCCTCAGAGAGTTCGCACACGTCCATCAGCTCCGGTCTAGCAGAATTCGTCATCAAAAACTTACTATCTAAAGGTGTATAAGAGGTGGAGATCTCACACATGTGAGAGAGAATATATACGGGGAAGGACACCTCAAAAAAATATGGTAAGTTTAGGGGAACGGTTGGAAGACGCTCTAACATTTTTGATGCGCGGATCGGTTGGAAATGCTCTAACAGTTTGATGTGCGAACTTGGTCAATGACAGCGACACAAACCGAATAACAAATTGCACTCGGTAGTATACTAGTATTCCCTTCCACTCACGGCCTTGCACACATGAGTGCATATACAATCTCCATCAACTTTGCTCTCCATTTTTTTGAAGTTGTTCCCAAATAATTCCGGACAGTACAATCACAACTGTAATATTGACGTACACAAACTATATTTAATACTCCCTCCGTATCAAAATATAAGACTTTCTAACGTCTGCAACTAAAACATGTCTACATACATGTATGCATGCAAAGGATAGAATGTCTTATATTTTGATACGGAGGGAGTATTACTTTATTGGGGCTTATGCAAAAGCATAAGCCAACTTACAAATTTTGGTGGGGAGAAACTGCAGCAAGGGAGCGCTAACGGTAGCTAGCAGCAGGGGAGACGACGGCGCTGCGGATCAACGCGATGGCGCTGGGTCTGGAGAGGAGGTGGTTGGGCTTCATCAATGAGCAAGTGGTCGATGGCGAGTTCCTAGTCGTCGGCGAAGCTCCTGGACGTTGGGCGCCAGTTGGGGACGGCATTGGTTGGGGACGTCGTAGCGGGAGGAGAGGCAGGCGGCCGCGAGCGTTAGGGGGTGGACATGAAGCTGGCGAGGACGGGCAGAGGCTGAATATGACAATCTTAACAAAATTGACCCTTTTTTTAGTTTATCACACAAAATGGACAAAAGATCCAAATATTTCATGATCTAACACTTTTTCATCGCGCCCGACCCTGGAGCGTCATGTTCAACTGCACGACGCCCTGGCAAAAAGCGTCATGGACCATGCCATGTCGGACTAGATGGGCCCGCACCTCATTAGCATGGCGCTCCGGGCCAAGGCGCCATCCTTTATTCCTTTTGCGCCTTGGCTAAAATCGTAAATAGAAGAAATTGCTCTAGGATTGATTCAGTATATGAAATATGCTCTATCCCATTGGTCTGAACGTGGTATGCTGCTCTGAGGTTGTGAATTCGCGTCCATGTACTCTTCCAATTTTTATTTTTCTGAAATTTCGTCGTTTTTGTATTCGTTCATGCAACATATGCAATATGTCATGAAAACCATAAAATTTAAATATATTCTCAGTTTAAACATAAATTAAATATATGCTCAGTTTAATGTAAACTACATATAGCGAGAAAGCTGGCATGAAGACTTACTATCTACCGGTGTATAAGAGGTGGAGATCTCAACACATGGGAGAGAAAGAGAATACACGAGTTTGAAAAATCACCAAACTATCCTTTAGTCAAATTATTGACTGAAGCATATTAACAGATCAGCTTAGTACTACGCAGTACACACCAAAATATGTACCATAAAAAAATTCTAACTAAAAGACTACATTATTTTACTCTCTGGGTATATGTAAAATAAAACACCAGTTGGCATTTATCGTCCAACATGTGTTGATGCTTACTTTTTTTAGAACAAATGGGAAAAAATTATAGGTCAAATTAATAGAGTATACAAATGTATCAATGTAATATGGTACTTAAAAGTGAATTGGTAACAGATATATGTTTTCGGAAAGTAATGGATCATCTACTTGTTAACAAAAATGGATTGCAAATATTATTTGGGATCACATTTTTTTGTGCATCTTGGTGTATCATTATCTTACATATTCTGATTAGGACTCGCCCTTTTCATGCAGGGAAAATTCCCAAGACTTTGTTTGATATTCCAACACTGCAAGTGCTTTACCTAAACTCAAATCAATTTTCTGGTTCTCTCGAAGACATTCCCAACCCATTATCTTCACCACTATATATAATTGACTTAAGCTCAAACCAACTAACTGGCACAATACCAAAATCATTCTTCCAGCTTAAGCATCTTGAAGTTCTTCTCCTTGACTCAAATACATTGTCAGGCACACTTAAATTTAGCTCTTTCTGGGGGCTAAAGAACCTCACTTCACTAAGTTTGTCTGACAACATGCTTTCAGTTATTGTGGAGGAAGGAGACAACAACACATCCCTCTCCGTTCCTAAACTCCAGTACTTATACATTGCATCCTGTAACCTTACGAAGCTTCCAGGTGCATTGCAATATCTTGATAAACTTTCGGATCTAGAGCTTTCCAATAATCAAATTAAGGGAGTTGTACCAAGCTGGATATGGGAGAATTGGAAGGACCAGCTTTCTAATGTGGACCTGTCATACAACATGTTTACTACTTTGGAGAGGGCTCCTTCTCTTTTTCATGCGCCAAATTTAGTCAGCCTTGATCTCAGTTATAATAGACTACAAGGAAACATACCAATACCTATTTCATCATTTCCTGGGGCTGCTTTGGATTACTCAAACAATAACTTCTCCTCCATTGCACCCGACTTCGGAAATTTACTTAAAAATGTCACCTACCTAAATTTGTCGAATAATAAATTGAATGGTCTTGTACCGTCCACCATTTGTAGTATCAGTGAATTATCTATACTAGACTTATCTTACAACAATTTTACTGGAAAGTTCCCATCTTGTCTAATACAGAATGAAAAGTTGAACGTGCTGAAGCTAAGAGAAAACAAGGTCCAGTGGATCATGCCTATAAATATTAAAGTAGGACGTAACTTTCAAACAATTGATTTGAATGGAAATCGAATTGAAGGTAGACTACCAAGATCGCTATCGAGTTGCCAAGACCTGGAACTCCTTGATGTTGGAAACAATCACATTGTTGGCTCTTTTCCATCTTGGTTGGGTATTCTTCCACACCTTCGAGTTCTTATCTTAAGATCAAACCAATTCAATGGCACAATTATAAGTGACAAAAAAGGTGATCATCATATCGGCAATGACTTTCCAAGTTTGCAAATACTTGATTTGGCGTCTAACAACTTCTCTGGAAACCTGCCAAAAGGATGGTTCAGTAAACTAAAAGCAATGATTTCAAATGGCAATGATTCCGGACAAGTTCTAGAGCAGCGGACAAATTTAAGAACAGGATTCTATCATGATATTGTTACTGTCACATTCAAAGGGGGTGAGCTTGAGTTCATAAAGCTCCTAACCGTTTTCGGCGCAATTGATATCTCAAATAACACATTTGATGGTCCTATTCCAGAGTCAGTTGGCAGGCTTACATCACTCCATGGACTCAACATGTCATACAACAACTTCACGGGACAAATTCCATCTCAACTTAGCAAGTTGTCTCAGTTAGAGTCGTTGGATCTTTCCTGGAACCAACTTTCAGAGGAAATCCCGCAAGAATTATCCTCGCTAACCTATCTTGTTTTGTTGAATGTTTCATACAACAACTTGACGGGAAGAATACCGCAAGGCAACCAGTTCTCAACATTTTCCAACAGTTCGTTTGAAGGTAATATTGGACTTTGTGGAGTTCCACTGTCCAAACAATGTGACACCCCAGCCTCACTTGCTCCGAATACAGTGCCTCCTCCAGTATCAAACAGTTTGTGGCAAGACAAACTCGGGGTCATCCTTCTCTTCGCCTTTGTTGGCTTGGGATTTGGAATAGGCTTTGCATCGTCATTCTTGGTACGCCCGGTTTGCTGCATAAAAGGATCGGTTGCAAGCCCTGATGAGCATATCTGATACTATTACGCTCAGTATGTATTGTGTATTAAACGTTCATCCTAGTAAACGATATACCGTGCAGGCCCCTGATACCGCGTGCGTATAGTTTGTACTTGTTAGATGAGACAGCTTGCTGGATTGCAAGCAGTGATGAAACCTTATGTTATGTACGGTTACACACTGTATGCATCAGTACGCTAATCTCTTTCCTGAAAATAAGATACGTTCATTTTCTTTGGCAGATAGTACTTGCGTGCTTTGTTTCTTATATATATATATATATATATATATATAGGGTGGGACTATTCTACAACCCCTCTTAAGAGATTGTAGATTAACTATTCTACAACCCCGGTTCCCACACAAAAAAACCACCGGCCCTCCACCGAACCAACGACCAAACCTGACAAAGAAAGCCATCCGACCCATCTTCTTCCTCCCGAGTATCACCTACAGCTAGGGGTGGGCGTTCGGTCTTTTCGGTTAGTTCGGTTCGGTCTTTCCGGTCTTTAACAATTTCGGTCATCCAGAAATGATACCCGTAATAAATTCGGTATTTTTGGTTTTCTGTTCTTCGGTCTATTCGGTCCGGTCTTCGGTCATGACCAAATAGACCAAAATATAGGGCGCAAGAAGTGGAATCAGCGCCCGGGACTGGGAAAGTGAGAAGCGATCGACTAGTCTCTCGCGCACGGGAGAATTTACAGTACGCTGGGCTGGGATACTCAGTTGTTGAGCCTAGAGACTAGATGGTATACTTGGTTTAGTAGTTGGCCTATAGACTAGATGTACACATAAGCTGGGCTGGCACACAAATCCGGCCGCTTCCGTACGTAATTCACTCAAAATTAAATAAAATCGGTCTTTCGGTCTATTCGGGTTATTTATAAGTGATGACCGAATTTCTGATCTAATTTCGGTCTTTTCTAATTTGCTACCCAAACTTTTAATGGTTTTTTCGGTCTCGGTCATTTCGGTTTCGGTCTCGGTCTTTTCGGTTTCGGTTTTCGGTCTTTGGTTTTTATGCCCACCCCTACCTACAGCTACCGGCCTCCCCCCGTGCGTGCCCCCACCTGCGCGCGCCGCCCCGGCGACCTCCCGCCGTGCGCCACCCCGGCGAACTCTCGACCACGCGTCCCCAGCGGCCCGTCGAACTCCCGCGCGTGCGGCCCCCGACGACCTCCCGCCCTGTGGCTCCCGGGACCTTCCGCCGTGTGCTGCCCCGTCGACCTCCCGCCGTGTGCTGCCCCGGCGAACTCCCGCACGCGCGGCCACCGACGACCTTCCGCTGCCCGGCGACCTCCCGCGCGCCGCTCCGGAGATCGATCAGGCATGCTACCCGATAACCTCCCACCACTACTTGCCTCCTCCGGTCGCCTTCCTCACCGGCGCGGCCATGTGTCCCCTGCTCGACGTCCTGAGTTCCGATCTGGCTGCAGCTTACGCAGGTCAGGACTCCCTCTGAACCTCCTCCTGCCGCGATGGAGCAGACGCATAGCATACGCCAAGCCGGCAGCAGGGTGTGGGACGCCGCAGATGGGGAAATTCAGAGCAGCGACTGGGGAGGTTCAGAGTAACGCGGTTTTGAGGTCCATCCTCTGAACTCCACCTCTCCTCTCCTCTGAATTTCCATGCTGCCCGCTCCGAATTTCTATAGGCCACAGCTCTTGACTGGCTACCCCATGCCCTTGAGCTGGTGGTGTATTGCTGGTGGTGTATTGCTTTAAAACTTCTTCTGGATGCGTGTGTATGCCTGCGTGGACTGCTATCCTGAGATGAATTGAACCCTGAAATGAACTGAGCTGCTACTTGATTCGGCACTAAAAACAATTGCATCGGAGGTTCAGTTTTCTTTGTCCAGAGATTTAGTTATTTTAGTCATGAAGTTCACTTTATTCGTGCTTAAAAATACATACTTGGGGTAGTTCATTTTTTCTAGATGGTTTGAATGAAGTTCATATTCTTGTAAAAAAAGAAGTTCGTTTTGTCAGTGCTGGAAGATCATTGTCCTATAACAATACTAATTTTCTATTAAAAATCATTTCATACTTGTTTGTTTTGGGCAGTAGAGAAAAATCGAAAAGTTAGCTCGGAAAAATAACTGAAGTTCGTATGAACTGCATGCGAAGTTCACATTTAATTTCAGAAGTTTGCCGGCCGGCCATGGACTCCCAAGTGTGCCGTCCGGCCATCCCATCGCCAGGGGAGTCCACTCGCCAAGGAGCACCGACGTGCAGCACGTCTCCGTTTGGCTCTGTCATGGTGTCGGCTCCCCGCGTGCTCGCCCTATCGCGGTCGGCGCCCTGGTGTGGCACATCAACATGAATGGAGGTGACGCATAGGAGGTCGTATCGGCTTGCCTATAGTCGGCAGCGGGAAACTAAGGGAGTTTACATTATATATAAAAGGTAGTTATGTGAAGTTAACAGTAGAAGTTGTGTGAAGTTCACAGTAACAGTTGTATGAAGTTTAATGATATCAGGAGTTTCGATTGCACACATCACACCAAAAAAAATAGATTGAAGTTAACAGTAACACTTATATGAAGTTAACAGTGAAAGTTCTATGAAGTTCAAAAATATCAGTAGTTTCAACTTACACATACCTGAGAATATATGAGGATAAAATCATGTAGAGATTGAAGTTAACAGTAGAAATTATGTGAAGTCCACAGCAACAGCTGTATGAAGTTCAAAAAAATTCAGTAGTTTTAAATTACACACTGACATGAGAAAAAAAAAGAGGATCACATCATTCAGTGATTGAAGTTAACAGTAGCAGTTATGTGAAGTTCACAGTAATAGTTGTATGAAGTTTAAAAGATATCAGGAGTTTCGATTGCACACATCACACCAAAAAATATAGACTGAAGTTAACAGTAACAGTTATATGAAGTTAACAGTAAAATTTCTATGAAGTTCAAAAATATCATTTGGTTCTCTCACCTGGGGGGTTAACGAGGTAGTGTGACAAGATCCCGGAAGTTAGCTGTAGGGTTTGTAAGAAGAGCTATGATTTAATGAATCTGTGAAATTAAAAGTACACCGTGACATGGAAAGTCTGCATCAAAGAGACGTTAAGAAAAAAATGAAGTTATTTCGGTAAGTGCGTGTGTGTGTGGGCCGAGGCAGCTATCCAGTGCTAAACTTGCTTGAAGTTCACTTATAAACTACCCCAGGTTACGTTCAACTGCTGTGGAGGCATCCATTTATGAAAAAAAACGTCACGGGCGAAGTTAACATATGTGGCAGGCGAAGTTCAGAAAAAAATTATGGTCAGCCAAACAGTTCATTTGTAAAATTTCTGTGAAGTTCACTTACGTGACGGGCGAAGTTAACTTATGTGACATGCGAAGTTCAGAAAGGATTGTAGAATAGCTATTCTACAAGTGGTTGTAGAATAGCTGAGACATATATATATATATATATATATATATATATATATATATATATATATATATATATATGAAGCGCCAAGAAAAAGGATTGTATTGTACTTCAGCTCTGTTTCTCAAGTCCCATGCATCTCCTCGAACAGGGGAAGTAATCATTCAGAGTAGTAGTGGCGTACCTGCTGCATGTGACCCGAAATTGTTAAACCATGGACGATGGGAGTTGGGAGGAATACGTCGTTGCCAGCTTAATTTGTAGTACTGCGCTATGCTCATCAGATCAAACTATCCATCACCGTGCAAAAAAACGTGCGAGCAGCAGATCCAATCTTCGTCGTGAATGTTCACCGTGACGGCCGTGGCATCCGCAGCGGACCAGTGCTCAGGATGCTTCAACGGGCGGACGCAAACAGACACTTATTTGATCTGAGTTTTGTCTGTTTGGATCGGCAAACGGACAGGCGTCTGGCTAGTGGCAGACCTGCAATTTTGTCATTGGGTATGCCGCACAAATATTTGTTGGCCATTTTGATAAAATATATTTACCAATTTAATAAATAATTATAAATTTGCATTGTAATACGATATAAAAGCAATCCATAATATGTAACTAAAACATCAACTACAAAAGCTGCATAAATTTCCATAAAAAAATAGATCAAAACCCATACTATTACCTTAAGTACAAGAAAGTCTCGATTATATCATCTTCATCCACGTCGAAGAAAATATCCCGATAAAGTTTCATCTGACAAACGATTCGAAGCGGCGGCATCTTTTTTGCCGTGTGTTTCTGATAAAGAGATGCAATGCCCCCCTTCTCTTCATAATTGGAAAAATCGGAAAAAAAAAAGGTGAGTACAACAATTGGCTTGTCATATTACAATATTCACATGTGATGAATCAAAAACTCATAGATTACGATGCAGCATGTCTTCGTTCTCGTGGATTCCTGATGATCGGCGAAATACAAACTTGGTTGGCGACTGTCGGCGAGACGGCGAAGGGAGAACTAGCGTCCAAGCTGGCGGCGTGTCGACGTGTTCACCCATTTCCGAAGTCAGGTACCTGTCGGGCGGCTGGACGTCTGATAACAAATCAGTCACCGATTTATAAGTACTCCTGGACTGGACGCCGGCGGACGGAAGGCTACCTGGTTGGGCGTCAGTTGTGCTCGTAACCGCTCGGAGCTTGAGAAAGTGTAGAAACCAACGGAGGAGAGTTTCACGGGAACTGGCGGTAACTGCTCGGCACGATCGCATGCGGCTGCCTGTTTCTTTTTCTTCCGATCGATGGATCGCATGCTAATTCGCTATTCGCTAGTTCTTTGGCAGGCCACAGCCCTGCTGCCTAATACTCACCCGGCATACTCAGTCTGTAGGTCCGTCATTGCGTCTGGGCTCTACATGTCAAAAACAAAAATAGATGGGTATGTGTGTGCGGATATGGGTACTACGTTAGCATACCTGTTCCCGCAATACCCGTTGGATACATACTTTTAACCATGTGCTTATCCATGGGTAAGTTTTCTTTACCAAATCCTTATCCTAATGGGTAAATACCCACTGGGTATGCGGGTGATGGGTACCCATTGCCATCGGTAGTCTGGCCCATGTTTGATTCTCGCTGGCCACTGTGCCCAACGGGTCGACGCATCCGGTCCACCCGGTCAGGGATTTGCTAATGTTTTGATTATTTTTACCACATTGATCATTCAAACAAACAAATGTAGAAAACAAATAGTTATTACAATCCGAATAGTTCAATAGTTATTATAATCTAAATAGTTCAGCAGATAATACAAATAGTTTTACAATCCAAATAAATAATAAATTGTATCAATGGGAACTAATGCTGATAGTTTCCATAGTGCTGCCACACATGCTCAACCAAATCATTTTGGAGCTGAACACGAGTCGCCTTCTCACGAATATCACAGTGTAAGTCGAGGAACTGAGCAAAAGTGTGCATTCCCTGAGGCTCAACCAACTCTCCTTGAAACTTCCATGCCTGATCATACATACTGTCATCGCGTTCATCCTCCACGATCATGTTGTGCATGAGATCACACAAACTGTCATCACCTCCAACAGGGTCTCCTTGCTCCATGTCCTAGCAGGGTGCCGAACAATAGCCCATCGTGATTGGAGGGCACCGAAAGCACGCTCCACATCCTTTCTAGCACTCTTGTTCTTTGGCAAACCTATTCTGCTTCTCATCATTTGACTTGGAGATTTTCTTCACAAAGGTAGTCCATGTGGGATAGATCCCACCAGCAAGATAGTATGGCTTGTTGTATGTGTGTCCATTGTTCTCAAAGGTCACCTCTTGGGGCATTGGCATTGGAGAGCCTGATGAACACGACCGCTCAAGCACATTGATATCATTGTGCGAACCTGCCATGCCAAAAAAGAGTGTCAAATCCACATATCTTGTGATGCCACGGCCTTAAGTATGACCGTGCACTCTCCAACATGACCCTTGTACTGCCCCTGCCAAGCGAATGGGCAGTTTCTCCACTCCAAGTGCATACAATCTATGATGTCAATCATCTGAGGAAAGCCCCTGGCCTCGTTGATCGACAAGAGCCGGGCCTTGTCCGCAACATTGGGCTCCCTCCAGTACTCCTTGCCAAAGACTTGTACCAAAGCTGCACAAAAATTGTACATAGCTTAAGGCACGTGGACTCACTCATCCGTACGTACTCATCCACAAGATCCCAGTAACTCCGTATGCAAGCATGCAGATAGCTGCGGTGCATTTCTGATACGAGGAGAAGCCGACGGTGCCAACCGCATCTCTCTTTCATATGAAATAATCATCATAATGCATCACTCCCAAACTGATACCGTTGAACAAAGACCGCCTCATCTGGAACCGGCGGCAGAAAATCTTGGGAGGGTTTGTTGGTTTCACCTGACGAAAGTAGTCCCCATAGAGCTAGACGTGGTTAGCTTCTCTGTTGTGGTCCAAGGCGGGAGAACGGCCCGACACAGACCCTCCGAACATTGACCACATCCTTTATATGTATTCATTGACGATGAGGGTGGCAACAAGGCCATCACTCTCATCATCGGATGAATCGTCCGAGGAGGACTGGTACATGATGTAGTTCTTGTAAAAATACTCATCGGAGTTATCCATGGCGGAGCCGTACCTCAGTTCTGGCCGGGGCTCTCATCTCCCCCGTCTTCCTCTTCCCTCTCCGCCTCTCATCTCCTTCCTCTCCAGCTCCCCCTTTGTTGTTCCCCCAGTTGCGCCCCGCCTCCGACTTGTACGCCGCCTCCCTCTGCTGCCCCCGCGTCGGCAAGCTCGGCCACGGGTGCGGTCGTCCCGTCGACAGGCGCCGCCACCAGCTCCGAAAGGCCGTCGCCGGCCCGTTCCTACTCCTCCACGTCGACCTCCCGCACCACCACAACCTAGTGCTCGGCTTTCCCGCCGGTTCCCAGCTGCGGCGGCGAACACATTTGGCTCGGGTCGGGAACCACGGGAGTCCCCTCGCTGGCGGTGGGGTGCCCGGCCCACAACGAGCTACTCTTCCAGATTAGAGGCATGCGACCGTGTCCTACTCCAACAAATAGCCTGCCTTTACAAATTTATTGAATTTCAGTGATTTCGGTTTTCGGTTTCAGCCAAATGACATTTTTTTTCTTAAAATTCATTTAAATATTGAAAAAATATTTCAAATATTTTTTGAATTCCAGTTCAGTACTTGTGTAGTATTTAAAGTACTGAAATATTTTAACCGAAAGGTAATTATTTTGGTTTCGATGAAATCTCACTGAATTTTCAAACCATTGGTCAACCAAGAGCTGGCAGGCCATGGCAAAATCCAGTGCATGTAATGAAACAGCGACCTGCCTTAGGGTACTTCCAACCGAACCTGCCTGGACAGAGCAGAAGGTATCTCGCAGTATATCGGCGCCACCAGTGAGCCAAGATCCTATGAGGTTTGCCCGCGTGCTCCGGCAGTCAAAGCGCGCGCGTGGTGTGGTTCTCTTGGCTGGGTACAAATCCTCCGATGTAGCCTCAGCACTTTGGGTCAATGACATGTGGGCCCTGCAGCTAGTAGTCCCACACGTCATGAACTCAAAGACATATGTTCGTGTGATGGATTGGTTACTTCCTTCGAGTACACGTCCTTCTCAAGCCCGAATGTGTTTTTGCACTGTCTGACTTGTACATGGAGTCTCAGGCAATCTCCATCGACATCCAGTCACGTACTGGCCGTGACAACCACGGCAATGGTGTGTGTGTGTGTGTGTGTGTGGAGGAGGCGCCATTTCCAACTAGCTTCGATCTGATCCACCACCAAGGGA
The DNA here is from genome assembly GCA_947311845.1 of Poa pratensis. Taxonomy (NCBI): domain Eukaryota; kingdom Viridiplantae; phylum Streptophyta; class Magnoliopsida; order Poales; family Poaceae; genus Poa; species Poa pratensis. The sequence continues at coordinate 24,437,043 of CAMZMU010000106.1, read as the reverse complement.
TGAAACGAGATAACCTACATGTGGTGCGTTTTCTCCGCCTATTTCCAGTTTGCAATGGTAGTCTGATATTTTCTTCTTCGTCTGTTCTTCGGCTGTGTGTTTAACTTCTGGCAGCGGCTGGGCTGTGCACCTCATCCCTGCGCTCTTTTCCAGCAAAATTTGAAGTTTGGCTCTTTATTTACAGCATCAGTTTTATTTCTCTTACGGGGCAGCATAGTGTTTAATAATTTGCTAATGTCCCACATAAGAGCATCTTCGACCGGAGCCCCCAAAGGCCGCCCAAACGTCCGGGCGGACCGCCCGGACAGCATTTGGCCCAAAAACCTCCACCCAATCGGAGCCCCCAAAGGCCGTCCAAACGACCGGGCGGTCCGGCACACCCCAAAGCCAGCCCATATCTGGGGCAAGTTTGGGGTGGCCCGGACGCGCCCGGACGCGTCCGCCCCGTAGTCGCTGACAGGGCGGACCCACGTTTGACCGCCCGGCCACGCGGAGTAGATAGGTTGACCGGCGTCGGCATTTATGGCGCACCGGCCTGCGGCCAGCGGCCAGCATTCATGGCATACCGGCCACCTCCGACTATAAGTGCCGACGCCGGAGCAAACCCTAGTTCACACCCATCCGAATCCGCCGCCACTCTCTTCCCCTCCACATCCACCATGCCTCGCCGCCTTCCCACCACCTGCGCCAAGCTCACGCCGGAGAAGATGGCGCAGATCTACCTCGAAGCCAAGGCGCGCGATGCGGAAGAGGCGGCCGCTGAAGTGGCGGCGGACTCCGACATCGTCGAACTGACGAGTTCGGAGTACATCTGGCAGGCGGACAAAGCGCAACGCGCGCGGGCGGAGGCGGCGGCGGCGGCGGAGCAATGGAGAGCGCATGCGGAGGCGGAGCAGGCAAGGATACGGGAGGAGGAGCATGCAAGCGTCAAGGCGGAGCACCGTGCGACCGAGGAACAGCTCAAGGCCGAGGCGGCTGACCGCATCTTCATAAGCAGATCGAAACGGAGGCGGCGATTCGTGAAGGCCGACGCTACGAGGGAGAACCGTCCGGATCATTCTCGCTCTTCTCCGACTCCGACCAGCAGGGTTCTTCTCCGGCTCCTCCCGCCAGTGCGGCACAGGCCGGCTCCGCCTCCAGCACCAGCGCAGCGGCAACGGTCATCGTCCTATCAGATGACGAGTAGAATAGGGTAGCTATCCGGAAGTAGCGAGGTGGCATCAAGTGCACACGTAGGGATAGCAATATGTGCACGTTGCATGCTTTTGTAGTAATTTGGTATCTAGATTTGAGGCATGTGGTTGTAGGACACCAGTTTTGGGGGTTGTCCGGTCACTGTCCGCGGACGCGTCCGGACGCGTCGCGGACAGTTTGGGGGCCGAATTTGGGGCCTCTGCTTGGAGATGCTCTAAGTCTCGTCTCTGCTATCATGCACTCTTGTTAGTTTGCTATGCCTCCACAATTGTACAGTGCCATTTGTAGTGGATTTCAACCGGTTTCACGCTAATGAATCGACCAATTGTGATCTACTCTTTTTTAATAAAATGAGGAAAACTTGCTCGTTTTGTTGAAAAAAATAAGTAGTAGCAGACACTATACGCGCACAAGGACATACAGACCAACGGTCCCGATCGAGTTTACAAAATTGCTGCTCAGCTCGGTTCATTAAGAAAACGAGCCGAGCTCAAACGATTCGAGCTACCGAGCGCTCATTAAGTTCGTCGAGCTTCGAGCTTTATGTCCAGCCCTAGGTATAACCACATAATTCCCAACAGATAGGCAGTCACACACGGAACTACGAGAGTCTTTTCACGTGCTGAATCGGTCTATGACAACAACACAAACTTCACAAAACTCTGCATCAGACAGTTCGCTTGTGACCACGGGCCTCAAGAGTGTGCGAATAGCTTAGGTACTACATATTTTCACGCTATTCACTTGAGAACGACGTCGTTGGTTGTAATAGCTCACATGCGACGTCTCGTTGAGTTCAAATATCTTCCCCAACTCATTGCTCTTAATCGCAGTCAGTTAGGATTACAGGCAGGCGGGTGGAACCCACAATTGCCCACGTTAGCAACGACGACTGTTTAATCTCTTCCCCTGCGCGCGCTTTCTCTGCTTCTTCTTCTTCTTCTTCTTATCCGGCGACATCAACGCAGCGCGGCAACGCCGGCGAGGCAAAACATAAATAAATGAAGATAAAATAAACCCGCGGGGCGCATACAGTAGATAAACTTTATATTACACATAAGCTCGACATTACAGAAGCTCGTGGCTCATAGATTCAAAAGCCACGCGGAGATGAACTGAAAATTACAAGCGGGGACGTTCGCTGCTGCTCCTACCCCTAGCTACGACCCAAAATTGGGCTCACACCGGAGTCCCGGGGGTGCGGCGGCGCCGCTCAGTCCTAGTCCTAGTCCTCGTCGGAGTCGAATAGCCCGGGGGAGCCGGGCCCATCGGAGTCCGAGCTGATGTCGATGACTTCGTGGAGGGAATTGTAAATCCTGACCTCGAGGCGGCGTTCGTCGAGCTCAATCTCCATCTGACGGCGCTTCTCCTCCTCTGTGATGCGCTGGAACACCTCCAAGGTGACCCAGGGCAGGTCCTCGTCGGAGACGAAGTCCCCGGCCAGGAGGGGGCGGCCGCTGCGCGGTGGGCGCTCCTGCTCCTCCTCCTCCTCCCTCTTCGGCTGCGCGGTGCCCGAGCAATGGAGGAGCTCCCCGCACCGGAGGAGCTTCCAGCCATCGCCATCGCCATGCGGCGGTCGTACGCAGGCAGCTCGCGGCGCTCGTACGCAGGCGGAGGCCGCATTCCGAGGTTCGTCCACGCACGCGCGCCTCGCTTACGACCGCCGTCGGAAGCGGCCACGGCCTTCCTAGCGGGGTCAGCCGGAACCCGCATCTTCCCCTTCCGCTCCTCGTCGGAGCCGTTGCCACCGCCGGAATGGCCACCGCGGCCGGCGATTGGACCTCCCCTCCTAAACATCGGCAGGCGGCGGGGCTGGATCTACTGGCGTAGCTCGATTTGATCACCGACGACGAGCTAATGCGAGCGGCGGCAAGGATGGTGGAATGGGGGAAATAACTAGGGCACGACAGGGTTAGTGGATAAGAAGAGAAATAGCTAGGGCACGACATGGCGAGTGTGGGAATTTTGGGCCGTAGCCTATGCGCGTTTGAAATTAATAAAACACTGCAGCTAAAAAAATTGGTTGTGTGGGTTGACCAACTAATTCAGAAAAAATTAAAATAATCACAGAACCTTCATTTTGGTGGGACTTAGAATGATCCAGGCTTATTTTTTCATTTTCATGTTTAAAATTTGTTTAAATGTTGGTTTGACTTCAGTTTGACCGAATTTGAAATAATCATAAATATTCAAAAACATAAAAAATAAAAAAAACCAGTGCACATGGTTTTTATATATAGAGTTGATGTGTAGGAAAGTTATTTGGCTGATTTAGAGAAGGTCGAAAAAAATCTTCCTTAGAAATGGAGCCGTTTACACTTACCTTTAGAGCTCATTTGAAATCTCATGTGCGAAAAGAGGTGGTTTGTAATTTGCAACATGAAATTGTCCAAAACCTCACCAAACCTTCATTTTGGTGTGACTAAGAATGATCCAGGCTTAGTTTTCCATTTTGGTGTTTAAAACTTGTTTAAATGCTGATTTGACTTGAGTTTGGCCGAATTTGAAATAATCATAAAATATTCAAAAAACATCAAAAAAAATGAAATTCCAGTGCACATGGTCTTATTTTGTCATGTACTAACATCTCCAACAGATAAACAAGGTCTAGACACATATTAAACAAGAAATAGTTCAATATGGTGTGAAATCTCACATCTCAAACTATGAACTCTCATGTGTGAAGAGAGCTGGTTTGTGATTTGCAACATGAAATTGTCCAAAACCTCACCAAATCTTCATTTTGGTGTGACTATGAATGATCCAGGCTTAGTTTTCCATTTTGGTGTTTAGAACTTGTTTAAATGCTGATTTGACTTGAGTTTGGCCGAATTTGAAATAATCATAAAATATTCAAAAAAACATAAAAAAATGAAATTCCAGTGCACATGGTCTTATTTTGTCATGTACTAACATCTCCAACTGATAAACAAGGTCTAGACACATATTAAACAAGAAATAGTTCAATATGGTGTGAAATCTCACATCTCAAACTATGAACTCTCATGTGTGAAGAGAGGTGGTTTGTGATTTGCAACATGAAATTGTCCAAAACCTCACCAAACCTTCATTTTGGTGTGACTAAGAATGATCCAGGCTTAGTTTTCCATTTTGGTGTTTAGAACTTGTTTAAATGCTGATTTGACTTGAGTTTGACCGAATTTGAAATAATCATAAAATATTCAATATACATAAAAAAAAATGCAAATTCAGTGCACATGGTCTTATTTTGTCATGTACTAACAGCTCCAACTGATAAACAAGGTCTAGATACATATTAAACAAGAAATGTTTCAATATGGTGTGAAATCTCACATCTCATAATAGTTACAAATGTTTACATTTTGGTAACACTAGCAACACTAGCAATATTTACATTTTGGTAAGTTAAATAAAAAATTAAAACATTTTGTCTATAGATGACATAAGACTCTACCTAGTTGACAATGTTTCAACTTGTTTTCAATCCGACGGCGTGCGAATGACACAATCGGGCGTGTCCAGAGCGCGCTCCCAAAGGTGTTCGACAGTGTGCATGCCACAATCTGACGGCGTGCGAATGCCACAAGGAACACAAAAACAAGGAACACAATAATTTACATTTTGTTTACAAGGTTTCACCTACAAAACCAAGGTTTCACCTACCGGAACGTGCCACGTCACGTCCAGAGCACGTCCAGGGCACGTCCAGAGCACGCCCCCAAGGTGTTCGACGTAGTGTTTACATGGCCATTTCACAAAAGAACTCCCACATACGCTCCCAGCGCTGGGCAAACACTGCCTGAAAGAGTTTCAGGCACCTAACAAAATTCACCAGACTTGCTATCTACAGAATGCAACACAATCTTCCCTCCGCCATGGCTCTGTAGCTGATTCTTCTACCTCGATTTCATCTCGCAGAGGATTTCTGAGCACACCAATCTGTCCTCCGCCATCCGGCAACTAGACAGAAAGCCTCTAGGCTCAATGCTACTTCGAAGTCCAGGCTCGGGGTTAAGCGTGCTGAACTGCTGCTCGATGAGCTCCCGCCCGAGCTGCTCTCATCGCCCGCAGCACCGCCGGAGCTACTCTCGTCGCCCGCAGCACCGCCCGAGCTGCTCTCGTCGCCCGCAGCAATGTTGCGCATCGAGGCAAACCTCTGTCTCGTCATCGGCGGCGAATCACCGCCGAGCGAAAAACCCTTGCCGCCGTAGTAGCCGTGGCGCTGCCACGCCTGCTTCAACACCTGCTGGACTGAAATCCGATATCGCTTACCGTGAAGGTAGATTGAATCCTTCGCCGCTGCACGATTCACGAATCGGGCCGCCGGTCGCCTATTCGACCGTGTACCCGCACCACCCCATCCTCCATCCTCCCTCGACGCCCTTACCTGCGATTGCGACCGCAAGCCTTGCGTCGCCGCTCGCTTGCTCGACTCCGATTGCCGCCGCTGGACTCGCGCGGCCGCTCGACTCGCCCGCTCCATTGCCGCCGCTCCATTGCCGCCGCTCGACTCGCCCGCTCCATTGCCGCAGCTCGACTCGCCCGCTCCAATGCCGCCGCTCGAGTCACCCGCTCCATTGCCGCCGCTCGACTCGCCATTGCCAGGATAATTTCCCCCAGCCCGGAGAAACCGAGACGACGGGACAGGAGTGAGGTGTGAGCTCCAAGCGACGCCGGCGCGTGGCAGAGATGGTTCCCCCACGAACAGAGTCAGGTTTCGCTGACGCATGGGTCCCACTCGAGATAAACTATTCCATGTACCGGTCAAATTTGGGTTACCGCGTGGGGAACATGACTCGACGGCCATGTCGTCGCAGAGCAATTATGGCTCGAATAGATGCCGCATGTGAGCTATTACGTGCAACGACGTCGCTGCCTGTCCAATTCCTCGAAAAAACGTCGCACCTGAGCTATTTGCCCCACAACTTTTGACTAGAAACATATGGACAGTGCAGTTAAACGCACACCGGCATACACAAAATATCCACACAAGCTGGCAATATTTCTATATATACCATTGAGCAAGCACCAAACAAGTAGCAATATGACTCATTGACTCCCACTAAGCATAAGCAACACCATGTCCTAGTCCTCCTGCTCCTCCTCGTATGCTCCTACTCCATAGGTACTGCAGCCAATCATAACAAAACAGTCCCTTGCCTCCCAGATCAGGCTTCTGCCCTCCTCCAGCTAAAGCGCTCATTCATCCACATCGATCCAAAAGCCTTTTCGTCATGGCGAGCTGGAAGTGACTGCTGCCGCTAGCCCCTCGTCGCCTGTGACATGGCCTCGGGTAGAGTCATTTCCCTGGACCTCAGTGCGTTGAACTTGAACAGTCTTGACCCTGTCATCTTCAACCTCACCTCTTTGGAGAGCTTGGGCCTTAACACGGCAGGGATTTCCAAGGAGCTCTCCTTATTAAGTAAGCTTCAGTCGCTGAATGAACTGCAACTCAATGGAGGGGGCTTGCGGAAGTCATCGCTATCTGGGATTGGCAATCTTCAGCGACTGACAACTTTGGGGCTAGCGGGCTATGAATTTTCTCAATCAGGATCTTCTTGGATCGGAAATCTGTCGAGTTTGGCAAGTTTGGAATTCCTTGGTTGCAATTTCTCTGGGCCAATATACCGTACCAGATTGGCAACCTCGCAAATTTGTCAAATTTCGAAGTGGAAGGTTGTGGCTCCACCAGGCAGCAATTTCCTTTATGAATCGGAAATCTTACAAAATTGGAAAGTCTGGGTATCCAAGGTTGCAACTTCTCTGACCAAATTCCCTCAACAATCTGGAATTTCACCAAACTTGAAGATATACAGATTGGGTACAAGAACCTTGCTGGTAAGTTCCTTACTAGCAATCTGTGACACGGCTTGTTTGTCTCCTAGCTAAACACATACAATAACTGAAACACCTTTCTTGTACTCCTTCCGTATCAAGTGTAAGTACATGTATTTAGACATGTTTAAATGCAACATTCATGTGAACCTTGCACTAAAACATGTATCGATACGTGTGGGCCAAAAAAGATAAAACATCTTATATTTTGGTACGGAGGGAGTATTTACGTATATATAGTACTGCTAAAGAAAAAGGAAATTTCCATTTTAAACTGCCTAAAATCATGAGATTAATGTATGCATTTACTGAAAGCATAAATTAGTTCTAGAAAAATACGACACTTCTTATAAGGGAACTCAACTTTCTTTGCTAGTCTATACTACTATTAAACAAGCAAACATATTTTATCCTACAGCCACCCCAACAAATGTACACGGCCAGAGTCCCACCATACGATCTGACCTGACAAAATTAAATTAACCACCCAGATTAACCAATCCCCCACGCTGTGTGCACATAGCAATTACATCAGTCGGACCGGCGTGATTGATCCTGTCGACCGGCAGAAGATGTTCTGCCAAATCTCCACCGCCCGTGTCCGCACCTCACCGAAGGCAACTAACCGCGGTAACCCCACCAGATCCATCCTCCCACGATCTTCTCCACCTCCCTCGCTGCCGCCGTCATTATTTCATCTTAATGGCTAATTAATTGCCCACTAATTCCGCTCCTCCTTAATTGCGATGCGCTCTTGCCTTTCATCGTCGCCTTCTCATAGTCACAGTGTCGTGGCTCCTTCCGTAGTTTCATCCTCGCGCCACGCGCCCACGCCGCACTAGGCTGGACGCCGCACTAGACTGGTGTGGGCGGCAGAGTGGAGCCGAGCGCGCGGGGCGGCGCACGGGACCATGGCGATTGGCGACGACGGTGTCGAACAAGCCGTCGATGGTGCTCTTCGCCGGCCGGTTTGGGTACGCGCCGTTCCGGCGGCCGGTGCTCTTCTGTCGTGTATTCCAGCTGAAGCCGGCGCTCGCCGCGGCCGCCTACGCGCGCCTGCTCCTGTCGCAGGACACGAGTTCCTCCCCGCTGACATGCCGACGCTCCTGGCCCACAAGCTCACGCTCGGCACCTTCGTCGCCATCGAGGGGGCTTCGAACACCACCAAATACCGGGCACGGAGCCGCCGTCCTGCCCAGGGACGATGCGAGAGGTCGTCCGTCTGCGTGCGTACGGGTTAGCTGGTTTCGTCAGTCTGAGCCCGTTTCAAACCAGGTAAAGGTTTTCTGCTCGCGGTTTAAGATTTTGAAGGTTTTATTCAGATAATATTAAGATTTTATAATTTGGTTTATAGAATTCAATATATTAAATTTTATATTAAAATTTATAATCATGAAGGTCATCTTGTGGTCTGTGAATCTCCCGAACAGGTATGCTTCATATCATGATACTTATTTTATTTATGTTTTATCAGAATTCGAAAACTAACTATGATTACTACTTGATTTTAGGTTCATGTGACACATTTTACAACAAATTAGCTGCAATTTTAGAATAAATGATGCAAGATGTGTAGATTTATGTTGTTCGCACATTCTTACACGATTTAATCATGAAATCTATTGATCTGGTAACAAAAAATCACTGAAGACGTGCGTTGCACGTACACAACTACTAGTACTCAAAAATCTCAAAACGGCTCCCGAGCTGACAGCGCACTATTATTCTGTCCATCCGAGTAAAAAAAATATGTTTGAAAAATCGCCATAATGGCAAACTGTTTTGCATTCTCTTCTTGCAAATAGCAGGCATATGAAAAATAATAATACTCAAAAATTCATTTCTTTGGGAATAAATCTCCGAAGCTTGCATGCATGGGCTGTGAGCCAGAACGCACCACTGTTTAGATTATCTTACAGAAAAGACCGTTTAGAAATTTGCTGGCACAACATCCGACCTGACACCAACCAAAACAAAATTCAAAACTGTCACAGGAGCTGCGGAATCAACGATACACAAACTCCCATTTCCGTTTTATTTGTGTGTGTGTGTGTGGGGGGGGGGGGGGGGGGGGGGGGTTGCTCCCTCTTCTTAAAATGTGTCTTTAAGTACCTCGACGTCTATGTGCTCACAAAATTCATTAGCAACAGAACCGATCTTTTCTATGTCGTGTGTAAAGAAGACAAATTCGGTGCTAAAAATAACTTTTTTATACGATATTTTCAGTCCTTTTTACACACCAAAAAATTATCGGTTTTCCGCTATACTTGGCGTGCGCGCATAGAATCTGAACATGTACACACTAACTTGTTTTTCTTGAATTTTTGACATTTCAAAGGGGTATATGTAGGGATGTAAATTGATAGGATAATTTCCGCACTGAATCCGCCGCTGGATCCTTTTTCAAAAATCACATCCGATTTTACGGAATCTGACGGATATGGATATCCGAGTCCGAATTAAAACATGGATACAGTATAGGACATGGTATGTAAAATAGCATCCGAATATGAATTATCCAAAAATTAGTTAGGATAATCCGATGGTTTTTTAGAATAATCCAATTTCTTACCAACAAGACTAAGCTAACATTTCGTAGTTAGTATATACTAGTTTATCTTTTAATCATTAACTCACTTACATACTATTTTGTTAGATTATTAGGTTACTGAAACATGTGTGTAGTGTAATCGAGACCTCGTATTTACGTTATCATATCCATATAGAACGATGTTGTTCACATGATCATGTTATATTTATTCACTTTATCGTTCTACCATCATTTATTATATGAGTATTTTGTTAAATTATTTTATCAATTATTTTTTATTGGATGGTTTGTTGATCTACTTATGAGTGTACGATCGATTAATATTTTTTTCCGCCCCGTCTCCACTTCATGCCGAACCGCAATCCGATATATCCTTATCCGAATCTGTAACCGGTAATTATCTCACAATAACACTTCCCTAGAATATGGTAAGGGGAAAATCCGATCCGAATCCGACAAAAAAAAAATGATGTAGGCTATGATAAGGAGAAAATCCAATCCGTTTGCATCCCTAATTATATGCTCCATGCTCTATGTACTTTGTCTCGAGCTTCTTACTACGGTTCATGAACTTTCTACACCGTGCGGTTCATGAATTTCTCTACGCTTTTCTGGGCAGAAAATACTCCACTGTGACAAATCAGTGAACTCCCCTCCCAAGGCGACTGTGTGGGCCGAGCTGCTGAGTGGCACCGGAGTTTGTGTCAACTACCTTTAGGAAGCTCATCTGATTACTCTTACTAGGCATCTTGGCGCGGCGACACGTGTTTATTAATTGGTAAAACGCAATAAAACATTAAAGCAACAAAAATAACATTTAGGTAAATGATTTAATAAATGTTTGAATAATTCAGACCTTACAATTAATATTACAACTTATTGAATTCTTGCAAAGACAAACCAATAATTTTACTGATTAAACACAAATTACAATATCTTTACAACTTTATTACAAAAAACTGAAATTCAAAAAGGGAATTTACAATTGTTTCCTAAACTAAAATGTCTTGTATTTATTTTTCTTCTTCTTGATAATTATTCCAATATTGTTTTACTGCAAAGCAAAACAAAAAGCAAAAAACAAAAGAAAACAAATACAAAGATGGGGTTAGGATTAGTATTACTCTCAGTCTAGCAATAAGATGTATTGCTATTTGCATCATCAAGTTTAATTAGGCGTCTAAGTAGTATAGTATCAGTTCTTAAATCACCACCTTTAGCCTCAGGACACCCTCATTGGCTGGATTGTCACAGAAATCCACTCGGCATGCGAAAGAAATGTATACAAACAGCACAACACCACTACCACCACACCTGATAAGAGGTTGATGCTTTATTTCTCTAGCAAAATGAACTGCTAGTTACACATGGAGTAGGGTGGTGTATATTTCACTCAGATAGGCATAGAAGTGCTATGCTAGTTCATCACAGGGATTTTAAATCAAACACAACATCTGTTCTAAATAAATTTGGGCCTCAGCCTGTGCATCATAGGCAGGAGAGATAAATCCACAAATCTGAGCAAAGGCACATAAGCAATTGTTGCTTGTTCACATCTGCTGGTAGCACAGGTCCAGCACATGGATTGCTGGGCACAAATTCCACAGGAAAAAGCACCTCAAGCACAAGCCAGTGAACCAGGAAACTGGATTAGCTAAGTATGAATACTTTTGTTCATCAACAGAAGCACAGGAAAGCATAAAAAAATTCCTTAGCTAAATTTATTAGCTAGCTTCTGTGTAACTCAAATAGAGGCATCACAGCATGCAAAGCTGAAATTATTTAGCTATAGAAATCATTTCACACTTGCATAGAGCAGATCACAATAGAGCACATCCAGTGTTCATCACAGGAGCAGCAGAGCAACTCAACACTTAATAACAGAAAACCTAAAATCACAACTAAGTATCCATCATCACAGAGCAAGACACGAAGGCCAGGGGAGATAAGAAGAGAGGTGAGGAGAGAGTGCTTACCAGCGCCCATGGCCATAGCTCCACGGCGACGGGGCAGTGCCCGTGTGGCTAGAGGAGAAGGGGCCACGGGGAGGCGTTCTTCACCAACACCACCATGGCGGCACAGGAGGAGGATCCTGCACCCAACCATGGCGAAGCCGGAGCAGCACGAGCTCGGCAGAGCGATGAACACGGCTGAAACCCTAGTTTCGGTTGGGGTCGTGCGCGGCCGCAGCTGGAGAGGAAAGGTGAATCGGGGGGTAGGGAGGCAGAGGATTGCGTGGCGCATCGTTTGTGCCACAGCACGGCGGCGGAGGTGGGCAGAGCTCGCCGTAATCAAGCGGCGACGGCGACATGGGGATCGAAAAAGAGAGAAAGAAGGGAACGGGTGAGAGTGAGGAGAGGAGGAGGGTGAGTGAGAGGCCGGGGGGACGGTTCAGTAAAATTTGGAGAGTTCAGGGGCTTTTTGCAAAAAAGGCGCGGTGACCGGCTGGAACCGGCGGCGGCGCGTGTCAATTTTCGTGCGGGCAGTGGGCAACCGGACGCGACCGGTTGAGCGGGGTCACCCCGCGCGCCAAAAACGTGCAGCTACAGTAGCGCGCGACTGTTCACCAAGTGGGGGTAGTTGTGAACCGTTGATCCGCGATCGGACGGCCAGGATTCGGTACTGTAGCTACTGTTCACCAAGTGGGGGTAGTTGTGAACTGTTCCTAGCTACAGTACCGCGTGCACTGAGAGACCGCGATCTTGTCCATCTTTTATATATAGACTAGTGGAATTCGGCGCGGCGACACGCCGCGCCCTTTAAGAGGAAATTTTAGAATTAAAATCAAGTCATGTAAGTATGTACTGTATCGCTGTTTTTGTTGATCAAGATGCAAACTTTATGAAATTTTGGCTGATTTCAGCGTACGTGTAGAGGTGAATAAAAAGACGACAGCTCGAAATATTAATTTTTTCATTTGGTACGAAATGCATGTTTAATTTCTGAATAAACATGTTTGCTTGCGTCTGAGTGGAAGAATGTTGGAAAGTCCGAATATTTTGTTTGGAGCAGGAACACAGAGATGAATCTTCCCGTTTAAAATATTTTTGCATTTTGTGATAGTGCATAATTTTGACATTTTTATGAAATTTGTGGAAACGATTGGAAAAAGTGGCCGCATTCTATTCGTCGGGGGAGGCTTGCAACGGCGGCGGTCCGCGTCGGCGCCGGCGGCGGCTCCGTCCGAGAGCCTAATTGCAAACGATGCATTTATTTAATTCAACTTCATAGTTAGAGAAAATGCATTTAGATTATATCCAAGTATTTACCAAATTGAAATGTTCAAATATGTTTGTATTTTATCATAAATAGTTAGCATTTGTCATCCTGAGCATTTTGATATATTATTCATATTTTTCTGATGGACAGACTTAAAGTTGTTGATTTTACAACATTAATAATTTTCTGGAAATTGTTTAAACAAAAGACTCTTATGAAAAAATGTTTTATTTCGGAGGACCGAGTTACATTTTTTGGAAAGTGCGAGGACCTTACTGCAAGAAAGAGGCGTCCGTAGGACCGACACACACTTTTTGGAAAGTGCGAGGACTTTTTTACAAGAAAACGGTGGTCGGAGGACCGAGTCACATTTTTTGGAAAGTGCGAGGACTTTACTGCAAGAATGCGGTGTCCGTAGGACCGAGTCACATTTTTTGGAAAGTGCGAGGACTTTACTGCAAGCAAGCGGCGTTCGGAGGACCAAGGCACATTTTTCAGAAAGTGCGAGGACTTTAATGCAAGAAAGCGGCGCGCACGTCGGCCGGACCGTCGGAAAGTGCGAGGACTTTTTTGCAAGAAAGCGGCGGTCGGAGGACCGAGTCACATTTTTTCGAAAGTGCGAGGACTTTACTGCAAGCAAGCGGCGGCCGGAAGACCGAGTCACATTTTTTAGAAAGTGCGAGGAGTTTAATGCAAGAAAGCGGCGCGCACGTCGGCCGGACCGTCGGATCGACGATCCACGGCGCGGAGGCAACCGTAGCTTTCGCGACGCTACAGTGCCCGGGGCGCTGACAGGCGCGGATTTCAGCCTCCTTTATATATCTCTACTATATATAGCAAACATGCCCGTGCGTTGCAACGGGAGTTAAAAAAAGTTTAAACGTTGGAACAACCTAAATTTTACCTCAAAATCAATGTACCCACGTAGAATAATATTTTTTCTCTACCAGATAAGTATCAAATTGACACAATAAATAAAAATATATCGATGGGTAAAACATATGTGTTGATACATTCTTATCTCTTTGATAACTTGATATAGGTTGATGTACACACTTCCTCCTCTGTTTCAATATATGCAGGGTTGACCATGGCAATCGACTCTTTGCATGGTGTGTTGTGTCTATACTCACGGTTTGCCATAATTTTCTTTATTCTTGCTTTCTTTTGTTTTGGCAGCATATTTGCATACTTTTGCTTCTCTCGCGCGCATTTTCTTGACTTCTGTTCGGGCTCGAAATCTGCATATTTCTTCCTCCCATGTGTGCACTTTTTTTGCAACTTGGTCGAATCTTTAAATGCTTTGTTTAGCTGATACGATTCACGACGCTTTTTCAGTTTTTCTTGTTTTACTTCATTGGTCATCCGTGCATACCTATCTCGATCTTTTTTCCTTCTTTGCTCCTTGGAATCCATGATTGTGGATTGCTTCCCAAATTGCTTTGACTGCATATGAGTTTTCTATATTGTCATTGATTAGAAAAAAGAAAAATCATAAATAAAGTATATTTAGGTACTTAGAAATTACTTTAATCATGCTGATGATTATTACTAATAAGATATCATACATAGAATAAATAAGTTTCTATTACCTCCTTCATGGATGCTTGCAAGCAAATAATAAGGCCCCTGCTGCTTTGTCTTCCTCCGACCCAAAACTGGTGTCAGCTCAACGACGAAGCAGGAGAACAGTACGTAGGTGCAAGGATACAGGCTGCAGCAGGCGATGGATTCAGGAATCGCAATCCAACAACTGGCCCGGCGCGGTGAGAAATCGCGGAACCGACAGGGACCAATCAATATCACGTGAATTGCCACACAAATATCTGATCAACTGGGCTTCTGAAGCGCGCGCGGACTCGAGCGATGGATCAGATAGGACGCGAACAGTTGAGCTGACGTACGAAGCGAGCCGGCCTCCGCCTGCCGCTCAGCCGGCGAGGGTGCGGGTGCGCCGAGCCCGTCAATGATTTCCGCTTCGACAGTTGCGTGGCCTAATGCGACGCTCTTGAGAGGCGTATTTAGGGACGGCTTCGTGTTCTACTTCCATCCGGAGTTAGAGTCCGGATCGAGCGACCGACAATTGTTCAATGCAAGACGTAATATGCGACGGAGGAAAACGTACTAAGCGACGTACGAAAAACGGACCAAATATTGGAGGAAGAAACCTTCGATCAATGTCAATTACAGTCTCTTTTTTCCCATGTAGACCTGTACAATGCTGGATCCTGCACGTTTTTGCTGATATTCGAGGTAGTCTGGCCCATAATTGAATTCCGTGGTGGTCTTGACATAGAACGTATGTCATATTGGGCCAAAAGACTCAAAGCCCGGTCAGCCTTGCGTACGTGCGGACAAAAAATTGAGGCAGCTTCTTTAGTACCACATTGCCCAGTTCGTTTCCATGGCAGCTTACGGACTAAACTTTGAGGACGACGTACGAAACAAACGGACGAAATTTTGGAGGAAGAAACGTTACTCGTATTATATACTCCAAAATTTCACCTGGTCGGAACCAATCCTAAAACGTCTTATATCTGAAACGGAGGGAGTAGTAGAGAATATCAGTAGTCGCCGTACGTATCGTACGTCGCAGCACGCGTTCGCTAAAAAAACAACGATGCTTCCCTCGTGCGATCTCGGCCCGGCCCAAACCAGACTACTGGCCAACTCGGCCCAAGCAGTTCACTGATCCAATTCCCAGACCACCGCGGCCGCCGCCGGCTTAGAGCTCCACGCCGCCTTAAGTTCCTCCACGCGTAGCCCCAAACTCCGGCCGCCACCACGAGGAGGGGATGTGCTGGACGATCCACAGGAGGCTTGAACGGCACCGGGGCACCGCCGCTTGGGGCCGGCTGCCGTGACTTAAGGGGTCGCCGGGAGTGAGCTCTGGGTCGCGCCAGCCAAGGGACCACAGGGAGGGGCAGGCGTAGGACGCCGCCGACGCCTCATGGGCGGCTGCTATGGAACGCCGGTCACTGGCTGCCGTCGAAACTCCTGGTCTTGAGCACGCACGTCCAAATACTGCTGCCCCTGTTCTTGACTCCTTTATATGTTTCAGTTTGGTGATGGCGGCAACAGAGGCAGGGGCGTCATGCCGGACGCCAATTGGGGTGCGCGTCCTTGCGGCGGGCGATGAGCTTCTTGCCCAGCATTTTCGTGATGACATTGCCATGTTCACCTTCAAAGTATCCCCGCAGCCTGACAAGCCGTTCATGCATGACGAGGCCATTGAGTATCACCGCAGCCTGACAAGCCGTTTATGCATGACGAGGCCATTGAGTATCTGAAGCACCTGCAGCTTCAAGTGCAGGTCCGCAACGCAGATGCATGCCTGGATGATGTAGAGATTAACTTGCTAATGCATTTAGTTTCATTGACCCAAACTGCAAACATTAACATCAGAGTTGTATTGGTAGTATCTGGCCTTACGGATTCTTAACAAAACCTGAAAACGTTCCTCCATGTTAAACATTGTGTAGTTTACAGAGGTGTTCAAAACAAAGAATGGTATATATAGCCATTTATCGGAGCTTTCAGTCAGTCCTTCCAGAATAACCATAGTAGATCAAAATTACAGTATGCTTTTCAATGATCCCCCGCATGTTAGAACAACAATTTTTGATTTAGTTATATCTAGTTGGTGTGACAGTAGTAAGTTCATGGATGTTGGGCACAACTTTGTTGCAATTTGATCAATCTAATCTTCCTAAAATATTTATAAAAGTATAAACAAATCGATAGATAGTTGGTTGGTAATCTTTTCGTATTCCTGTGTGAAGCAGCGGAACAATAATTACAGGTTAACATGATGCTACACAATCTGCTCGTTCATGAATTTTGTCGAGTCACATGGTTTAAATTAAAAATTAGCCCGTTGCAACGCACGGGCACATTTGCTAGTTTAGGTATATATGCTGAGCCCCAAATCGTCGAGAGGGCAACACGTGTACATTGTCCCGTGGTCAAAGAGACACCACGTGCGTGTGAACCACGGCTTTTTCCTCTTTCTCATTCTAATATCCTTTCATGTTCGTACGAACACCACCACCGTATCCGTTCAACCTCCCGCATCAGCCTCCCCCTCCTACATCCGGTGACGAGTCAGCTACGACTGCCTGGAGCACCGCATCACGCCGGCAGCAGTGTCACCCCGCTCCTCGCAGCACCAATGCACCGTCCCCACGCCGCAGTAGCGCGGCCCTGCTCCTTGCAGCACCACCGCACCGACATACCCGGCGTGCGAAGGTCCGATGGGATCTCATCGACCACTGCCAGTAGCACCACCGCACAACTATAGTACCATTGTGGCCCTTCGTTGGTAGCATCGGCGACCTTGATGGCAGCACGCCCTGCTTTGGTTAGGAGAAAATGACAAAAAAACCACCACATTTGCAGGCGAGTTGTCACATAACCACCACATTTGCTCTTTTTAACACATAAATACCACTATTGAGGCCATACTGTGACGCGGAGCACTGATCTCTCGTGGTTAGACATCTAACCATGTTTCTGACAGGTGGGACCCACAGGTCAGGTCTACGTGGCAAAAAAACAAAATAAAAAAGGTCCATCTCACTCTCTACATGGTCAACCCGCTCCTCAACGCCTACACGCGCTATGGAGAGTCGGAGACCACCATGGCCGTCGAGCTACGGAGACCACCATGGTCGCCTGGCCGAGCTCGAGCTCGCCCGCGCCATGGCTGGTGCTCGCCCGCGCCCGCGCCAGCGCCTGGCCAGGGCTCGAGCTCGCCCGCGCCATGGCCGGCGCTCGCCCGTGGACTGCGCCCGCGCCTAGCCGCAGCTCAAGGTTGCGCGCGCCCGCGCCGCCGCGCTCGCCCGTGGCCGGAGAATCCCAGGAGAAGAACACTCCAAGAACACATGTCTCTTTTCTGTTCCCAATGCGGGGCCGGCGAATCAACCATGCCCGCGGCCTCTCGCCGGGAAGATTCGGAGACCGCGCTGAGCAGAGCCGAGCGGAGCTTCTCCACGGATGTACGGAGAGAGAGAGGCAGAGGTAGGAGAGTAGGTGGAGTGGAAGGAGGCGGCGGAGAGCGCGCCGAGTAGCTAGCACGCCCGTCCGTCCGGCGTCCGCGCCACAGGCCGCCGCCACACACTCTCCGCCGCGATGTCTAACGGCTCGCTCTCGAGCAGAAGGTGGACGCACTTCCGTCGGCCTTGCCTCGCGGCAAGGTGCAGCACCGTGGTGCCGTGCCTCGGCGAGCGCCCGACGAGTCGCGGGCAAGGCGGGCGAGGGCAAGGGAGGGCTCCGGCGCGGGCACCGGCGAGTGGCGGGCGCGTGCCCGCGCCCACTCGCCGGTGCCCGCGCCGGAGCGGGCGCGGGCAAGGGAGGGCTCCGGCGCGGGCAAGGACGGGCCCCGGCCTCGCGCGGGTGTGGGCTCCGGCCACGCACGGGCGAGCTCGAGCTCGAGCCCCAGCCAGTAGCGGGCAAGGGCAAGGTCGGGCGCCGGCCACGGCGCAGGCGCGGCCGCCGCGGGCGAGCTCGGGCTCGAGCAGCGGGCGCGGGCAAGGTCGGGCGTCGGCCAGGGCATGGGCAAGGGCGGGCGCCGGCCAAGGCGCGGGCACGCAAAGGCGGTGAAAGGATCGTATGGCCACCTAGAGGGGGGGGGGGTGAATAGGTGCTACTCCAATTTTTAATTCTTTTTCGATTAAGGCTTGACACAAAGGTAAATTCCCTAGATATGCAACTAAGATGAATTTACCTATATGACAAGTTAAGTCTAAACAAGATATGCTACAAGTAGTAAATAACAAGAAAGGAGTAACCGATCGGGAAGCACGCGGAGACAAGGATGTATTCCCGAGTTCCTCCTTTTTAGGGGAGTACGTCTCGTTGGAGGGGTGTGAGTTTCAAACTCAAGACGCCACAAATGGCCTCACCCTATTCTCCGATGAACCTCGCACAAAAGCTCGGTCCACCTTCCACTATCGGAGACCTTCAAGGCGGAATCCGGAGCCCTTACAACAAGCTTGGAGCACAACCCACAAAAGGATTGGGAGCTCCCAAGCACCACAGCTTCACTAC
Source organism: Poa pratensis (assembly GCA_947311845.1). Taxonomy (NCBI): domain Eukaryota; kingdom Viridiplantae; phylum Streptophyta; class Magnoliopsida; order Poales; family Poaceae; genus Poa; species Poa pratensis. The sequence goes on along the minus strand of CAMZMU010000106.1, from coordinate 24,418,214 downwards.
ACAAAAGTAGCAAGCAAGTAAGTACAACAAGATGCCTAGGTTTTCCTAGTGGAAACCCTAGGCTCAAATCCCTCAAGTGAATGAGGGGGAAATGAAGAACCGCTTGGTGAGATGTAGATCCGGGCCTTCTCCTTCAATCCTCCAAGTATGAGTGAGTTTGGGTGGAGGGATTGGGAGATACAATGATTCTTGAGCTTGCAACAATGGTGTGTTTGAATCTGGGCGAGCTCAGCTTCTTGGAGAAGAAGCAGTCTTTAAATAGGGGTCCCTGAAAATCTAACCGTTATGTGCAGAAAAACTGCACAGCGGTACTACCGCTGGGACAGCGGTACTACCGCTGCTGGTCTCCCTGCGGTACCCAGTGTACTGCACGACCCAGCTGCGGCGGTACCTCGCAGAGGTACCGTAGCTGTCAGGTATGGCGGTACTACCGCGGCGCTGCCGGTAGTACCGCTGGGATCCTTCGAATAAAACAGAAGGAAACCAGCGGTAGTACGAGGCGACTACCGCCGGGTACCGTAGCGAGTCCAGAGAGCAAATTGGCCTAGCGGTACCCCTGGCGGTACCACCAGCGGTAGTACCGCTGGCTACCACCGCCAGGAGAAGTACCAGCTGTGCTGCAGGAGTCCCGCTCCAGGTGGAGCGGTACTACCGCTGCGACAGCGGTACTACCGCCAGACACATAAAAGCTCTACTGAGCTGATTTCCAGGGCCACTAGCTCCAACTTGACACAAAGTTTCGACGATACTTATCTGCAACTGTCAAGCACACATTAGATCAGATGATGTGTTGTCATTAGACACCCAAAATAGAGTTTAGAGCAAGTATGCTCTTTCAATCTCCCCCTTTTTGGAGTATGATGACAACACATCAAAAAGGTTCACAAAATATAGACGGGCTCCCCCTAACCCTATGCATTAGTAGAATCTTGCGTTTTGAATGCAAAATGCATATAGGTTAGGATCAACACTCCCCCTAGATTTTGTAAACCGAGCAAGTTCATAGATAAACAATAAGGCACAACTTGCACAAGGTAAGACAAGAGATAATAGCACACAAAGCACAAAGTCTTGCACACATAGTCTTACAAGAATTTAAAGTTCTCACATGTCTTACCCCATGAGTTCAACGAAGGCAAAATAAAACGAGGAGCACAAGCGATAGACAAACACCAAATATAAGAACCGAGCTTGTGCCCTCAACCATACAAAACCCCGGAGAACCTAATAGAACACTCTCCCCCTTTGGCATCATGACACCAAAAAGGGAGAGGCGATGCTAACGTCCCTAGTGGAAGTCACTCCTCGCCGGAGTCTTCATCGGAGGTAGTGGCCGGGGCGACCTCAGCACTTTTCTCGGCAGAATCGTACCATCACCATCCTCATCATCATCATCAGACACTTCTGTATCAGCATGAGCAGTGGAGGAACCAATCTGAGTGCGAGACCAAGGGATATCGGGCTGAGATGAGGAAGCATCATCCTGAAGATCGAAATCCACCCAAGGGCGACGGTTCTTGAGCCAAGCAGCTTCTTCAGTAATTCTGTCCTCAGACCCGGGCTTAACAGGAACGCCTAGGTGCTCAAAACGCTGACGGGTGAGTTGACGCTCTTTCTTGTTCCTAACATGTTCTTTATAGGCCCTTATGTCAGCATCGTCTTGGCGGCAAAAGATGGTCTTCAAAGCACCAGCCATCCACTTCTTGAACCCTTTATCTTGAGCATTTGCCTTGGGAGGAAGTTCAAACAAGGGATCATCTTCATCATTGGAGGAGCTTTCTTCTTCATTGGGGATAAGCGGAGCAGAATGTTTCTTTATGCTCAGCTCCTTGACCTTGTGCTCAGTGGGATTCTCCTCATTGTCCAAGAGAGCCAAAGGAGCTTCTTCCTAGTCCACGTGTCAATGATCAACTGCATAATGTGAGCACCAAAGATGGAAGGTCTCTTTTTCATCACCACAGCATACATCTCATGCCATATGATGTCCATCACATCAAGTTTCTTGCCTTGCCCAACCATGATAGAGGATTCAAACAAGAGATCAATAAGCTTCCCATGGATTTGGTCAAAGTTGCCTACACGGGGCATAACGGTGTTGCGGTAGATCCTGTGCATGATGTCCCACACCTTTAGCAAGTTCTTTTGGAACCCCACCATGGCACGTCCTTGGATGTACAGATCATAGAGAACCTCGGGCTTCATCGGATTTGAGTTATAGTTGATGCGAAAGAATTGTTGCTGAGCAGCTTCATCCAACACAAAGCCATTGTCAACCAAACCAAGAAGAGTAGCAAACTCACTCCACTTGGCCTCAAGAACTACATCTTTTGACATCCATTTGATCCGCCTTGGCTCGTCGGAGAAGAAGTGGACAGTGGCAAAGAACTGCATGACAAGGTGATCATTGTAATTTTGTTGCAGCCCAATATAGTCATAAATCCCAAACTCCTTGCAAATTGCAATAGCTTCTCCAAAGTACCCAAGGTGCCTCTCCATGTAATCGGTGTCAATGCAAAACTGTTCACAAACCTTGGTCTTGTGCTTTGGAAGGACTTCATAGAAATTTTTCTTGAAATAGATTGTGAAACCCCGGAGTGGTGAAATTTCTGAGCTTAGGAGTGGCATAGGGATTCATCCGCCTTTCTCGAACAAAATCCTTGGATGACATTAGGTTGAGTGACTTGCTTTGAGCAGCTTTGATCTTTGCAGCATTGGACTTCTGACGGCGAGTGGTCTTTTCAGGCAAAACTTCAGGTTCATCATCTTCTTCACGAATGCCTTTGTCGGAACGAGCACGCTTAGCAGCCCGTTTGGTGTGACTCCCACTAGCCTGCTTACCAGCACCTGTGATAGCATAGGAGGATAGCAAGGAGATAAGTATTGCAAAAACAACTGAGACCAAACGAGAAGAATCCAAACTGCACAGTTCTGGAAAAATGCCAGTTCCAGCGGTAGTACCGCTGGTCCACCGGTAGTACCGTGGAGCGGTAGTACCGCTACGAAGGCGGTAGTACCGCTACCTTCAGATCTAGCGGTTGACTTCCCGGTACTCGCTCGATCTATGGAAACTTCCAACAAAACTTTGCAATGAGGATCCTAGACTAAGTACCATCTATTTCCTACAACTTCTACCACAAGAACTACGGAAAAACCTAACCCCATTGCATCTCAACGAATCGACTAGGTTGAGAGGTAGGAGTGAGAGATTTACCGGAGCTCATCGCGGAGGAGAGGAGGAAGAAGAGGGTGCTTGAGCTTCCTTCTGGCCGGAGAGGGGCTATCCAGGCCGGAGGTGGGCTCCCCGGCGACGAACCGTGGCGGCGGCGGCAGCGGTGGAGTGTGGTTTCGAAAAGGGGGTCGGGGGTGGAGAGGTAGAATAACTACCGCTCCACACCCAACTTAACCCCTGGTGAAAACGCACCCAGCGGTAGTACCGCTGACCCAGCGGTAGTACCGCCCCGCTGGTACTGACGGTAGCCTGCGGTTGTACCGCTCCTGGGATGGAACGGTAGTACCGCTGACCACCGGTAGTACCGCTACCTGGTACTATTGACTTCCAGCAAAAATTGCTGAGAATCAACGGTAGTACTAGGCACCTGGTGACTACGGTACCGCTCGAGGGACTGCTGTGCCTGGAAACTCCAGGCAGCGGTAGTACCGCGAGGGCACCGGTAGTACCGGGCACTTTTGCCACGAAACGTCGACGGGTTGGTCACAAAGTTTTACAAATAGAGAGAGGTGTTTATGGGATAGGATATTGGCTTAGGATAGAGAAAGTAACTGGGGGAAGAGAGGCAAACCAAGTTTGCAAGAATCAAACAAGAAAAGCCAAACTTGGTGCTCTCCACAAGATACACAAGAGGTCCAAATAAAATCCAAATAAAATCAAATAAGATCAACTCCTCACATGGAGGAGGGCGGTGGCCTAGGCCACCATGTATGAGTGTGTGGTGTGACACCGCGAAGATGTATCTTGGGTTCACGGCCACTACTCGTCATTTAAGCTCACAATTCATAAAATGAAAATATAGAGGCAAAATGAGTTCTTACTATCGGCATAATGGGGGGAGGGATAGTCCAATGGATTAGGACCGCACTCCCCCTATGTCCATGCCTACATCCAAACCAAATTACTATTGTCTAATATGGGTAGGTATGCAAGAAGTCCACTAAGTCCAATTGCTTATGTCCACCACATTTAGTTCTCCTCTCAACTCCTTGAATCTTGCTTCACCAAGAGGCTTTGTGAACATATCGGCGAGTTGATGCTTGGTGTTGACATACTTGATTGCAATATCACCCTTCTCAACATGATCTCGTATAAAATGATACGGATCTCAATATGCTTGGTCTTCCCATGAAGTACCGGATTGTGAGCAATTTTGATGGCACTTTCATTGTCACATAAAAGAGGCACTTTGTCACAAATGACACCATAATCCTTTAAAGTTTGCCTCATCCATAATAATTGTGCACAACAACTTCCGGCGGCAATGTATTCGGCTTCGGTGGAGGACGAGGCCACACAATTTTGCTTCTTGGAAGACCAACTCACAAGAGACCTACCAAGGAATTGGCAAGTACCCGAAGTTGATTTTCTATCCATTTTGCAACCCGCCCAATCCGCATCCGAATAACCTACAAGATCAAAGCTTGTCCCATGGGGGTACCAAAGACCATAGTTAGGAGTATCTATCAAGTATCTTAGAATCCTTTTAACCGCGGTTTCATGACTTTCCTTAGGACTTGATTGGAATCTTGCACACATACCCACACTAAACATAATATCCGGTCTAGATGCACAAAGGTAAAGTAAAGATCCAATCATAGAACGATAAAGCTTGGGATCAACTTCCTTACCCCGGATCTAAGTGTAGATCCGCCTTGGAGTCCATGGGAAACTTATATGGCTTGGCATTGTTCATATCAAATTTCTTGAGCATGTCTTGAATATACTTGGCTTGACATAAGAATGTTCCTTCTCTCCATTGGTGGATTTCAAAGCCAAGAAAATATTCAATTCTCCCATCATGGACATCTCAAATTCCTTGGTCATTAGCTTAGAGAATTGATCACTAAATTCATGATTAGTAGAACCAAAGATAATATCATCAACATATATTTGGCATACGAAAAACTCTCCATTTATCCTTTTTGTAAAAAGGTGGGATCGATTACCCCAATTTCAAAACCACGGTCTACTAAGAACTCCTTGAGATGATCATACCAAGCACGTGGGCTTGCTTGAGCCCATAAAGAGCCTTATGTAGTAAGTAGACATGGTTAGGAAATTTAGGGTCTTCAAAACCCGGTGGTTGTTTACATACACAATTCATTTAGTGGACCATTTAAAAAGCACTTTTAACATCCATTTGATATAAGACAATATTATGAGTAGATGCATAAGCAATTAGTAAGCGAATGGATTCAAGTCTAGCAACGGGGGCATAGGTTTCACCGTAGTCGACTCCTTCGATTTGGGTGTAGCCTTGTGCAACCAATCTTGCTTTGTTGCGATGACTTGACCATGTGAGTCTTGCTTGTTCTTGAATATCCACTTGGTTCCAATGACATTATGTGATGTGTCTTTGGGTCTTTCAACTAATGACCATACTTTGTTGCGCTCGAAATTGTTCAATTCTTCATGCATGGCCGCAACCCAATCCATGTCTTCAAGAGCATCATATACCTTGAGAGGTTCTAAGCTAGACAAACAAGAGACATGACCACAAAAGTTAGATAATTGATTACGTGTGGACACACCCTTATTAATACTCCCAAGGATATTCTCTTTGAAGTGTTGAGATGATCCAATGTTGATGCACGCCGAATGACTCGGCGTTCTATGGCTTGACCAATTGTTTCACCAACACGAACATCTTCATCATTTCCTTCTTCTTGTTCATGGTCAACCCGAAGTGGAGTTCTTGGAGATGGGGGTTCATCATGTTCTTGTTCTCCACTAGAGTTGGGTGGGTCTTGACCATTATCTTGCTCATGTGGATGAATATCTTGATCTTGTTCTTGTATAGCTTGTTGATCAATTGTTGAGGTGGATGGTTCAACTTGAGTAGAACTTGTTCCTTCTTCTTGAGTGTCAATAATAGGTTCTTCAATAGGAATAAGTTCCCCTATGCCCATAGTTCTTATGGCTTGAGATGGAGGTACATCACCTACATCATCATGATCAATATGCTCCGCTTGGGAGCCATTATCCTCGACAAACTCCACATTCATAGATTCTTCAACACATCCGGTGGATATGTTGTAGACCCTATAAGTATGGGAGTTTGCGGCATATCCAACAAAATACCATCAAAAGTTCTAGATTCAAATTTAGCAATTGGGCAACCTTTAATGTAAACATGGCATTTGCATCCAAATACGCGAAAGTAAGAGACATTTGGCTTTTTACCGATAAGGAGTTCATATGGTGTCTTTTTCATGAGAGGACGAAAGAAGAGCCGGTTGAGTAGTGGCAAGCGGTATTGATGGCTTCGGCCCAAAAGTTATATGGGGAATGAAATTCGGCCAACATAGTTCTTGCCATATCAATAAGAGTGCGGTTCTTCCTTTCGGCGACACCATTTTGTTGGGAGTATAAGCAGCGGAATATTGGTGTTGAATGCCCTCCCCACTTAGGAAATCATCCATAGTGTAATTCTTGAACTCCGTACCATTGTCACTTCTTATTGCCAAAATCTTGGAGTCATATTGGCGTTGAACTAAGGTTGCAAAGTCAATGAATATCTTTTGAGTTTCACTCTTCCTCTTGAGGTAGAAAGTCCAACAATATCTTGTATAATCATCCACAATCACCAAACAATATTTCTTGCCACCAAGACTATCATATGTGGGAGGCCCAAAGAGATCCATATGAAGGAGCTCCAAAGGCTCTCAGTGGAGATAATGCTCTTCTTGGGGTGATTCTTTTCATGCATCTTTCCGGCTATGCAAGCACTACAAGGACGATCTTTGGAAAAATTAACATCGGTTAGTCCTACCACGTGTCCACCCTTCACAAGAGTTTGCAAATTTCTCATACCGACATGGCCTAGCCGGCGATGCCAAAGCCAACCCTTGTCGGATTTAGCCATTAGACACGTGGCGATTTGAGTGGTCTCTTTCGAGAAATCGACCACATACAAACCGTTTACACGAAATCCAACAAAGGCTACTTTAAGAGATTGAGTGAAAGGATGGTCACGTGGTGTTTATTAAAGATAACGGTGTAACCGACATTGCATAATTGACCAACGGAAAGTAAATTATATGAAAGGGATTCAACAAGAAGGACCTTCTCAATGGATAACTCCGGAGTGATCACTACCTTGCCATATCCCAATACCTTAAGTCTTGCATTATTCCCGACGGTGACATGAGAAAATGTGAGTAATTGATTCAATAGGCCCTTTACTACTTCTTTGCTTCCGGTCATGTGAGATGAACACCCACTATCAATGAGCCATGAAGATCCACCGGAAGAAAAGTCCTACAAGAATCAAGTCTTTGTTTTAGGTACCCATTGTGAATGGGTCCTCTTTTGTTAGTCACAAGGGTCTTTGGAACCCAAATAGCATAGTGATAATCATCTCCATATGAAGTGCCAACATATTTAGCAAAAACACAACCATCTATAGATTTCATAAGAACATATGAAGGGTTGTATTTTCCCGCAAAGTCATTGTGAGTGGCATTGCCCCTTGTGGCATCACCACTCGCAATGGTAGTCTCTTTGCTTGTGCGGGCTTGGCCTTCTTCTTGTTCTTGTTCTTCTTTTTCTTCTTGGCAACATAACCAAGGCCCTCTTCCCTATGTGTGCTTTTGCGCTTGCAAGAGCTCATAAAGAGGTTTCTCACCTTGAGGGCTAGAGGCCTTGGCAAGCTCATCCTTCAACCTAGCATTTTCCTCAATGACATTTGCATGATCACAAGAAGAAGTAGAGGAACTAGGTGCATCAATTTTAGTAGATTGTATTTGAAGTTGTTCAAAAGACTTGGTGAGAGTAGAGTGTTCACTCTCCAAGGCCTTGTGAGCCTTGGTGAGCTCTCTAGCTCATCGGTTAGTCTATTATGACCAACACCAAATACGATCTTTTGTTTCTCTAAAACTTGTATTTAGCAATAGCATGGTCACGTTCTTTAATGATTTTAGAAAGAGTTTCATTTTGAGATTCATCAAATTCTCAAGCTTCTCTCAAGAGAAACTCGAAGCTCATGCTCTTCCTCAATAGCCATGGTAAGGGAAGCGATCTCATTAGCATTTCTCTTTCAAGTCTCCCCTTTTCTTCAAGGAGATCTTGTGCCATGCCATATTGATCATAAGAATCTCAAGCCGAATCTTGCATTCACCTTGCAAGTTAGTCATCAAGAAATCCAAAGCAACATTTTCTTCCTTAACTCTAAGACTCATAAGTTCATGCATTTCATTCATAGTCTTAGAAGGAGGGAAGGTGATACCTCGGAGAGCTTGGCCATGAGACACGTAGCGGATTTGGTGGTGACATTATCATTGGGGGATTCAAAGAGAGAAGGGGTTGTCGATGAAGCAATGGCTAAAGCGGCCACTCCACTTGTGGTTGTTTCTTCTTCATCACTCTCCTCCCCGGACATATATTCTTCTTGCCACCAACACCTTGGAAGGTAGCTTCTTGTTGGAGATGAACTTCTTGAAGTAAGGCTTCATGGGAGAAGAACTTGAAGCTTCCTTGAGAATGAGTCTTCCTCCATGTTCTTCACGGTTCTATAAGGGCATTGGCAACATAGTGGAATTGATCTTGACAATTGAAGCAAGTCTTCATTTTTGGGTTGCCCTCCTTGTAACCACTTGATTTGTACTTTTGATCCACATAAGCTTTAGCTTTAGATGGATTCTTCCAAAAGGTCTTTGCCATGAGAGCCACATAATCTCTATGAGCACTCATGAGTTCCTCGGGTGCCAAGTAACTTCCTCTTCATGATCTTGGTCTTCATCTTGTTCCACCACCTTGGCCTTCAAAGCAAGTGAGGAACTTTGGGCCATTCCAAGAGCTCGGGCACGAGAGTCTCTAGCAATTTGGGCTTGGACCTTGTAGATTGCATCTCTTGCATGACTTCATTTGAGGTCAAGGTGTCATAGTTGTGCTTTCCTTGGAGACTCTTCAAGTCGGTCTCTTCAAACGGCATGAGGGCATTCACATACTTCCTCTTGATGTAAGTATCATCCACATGTTTAGCACCAAGGTCTCTATATGCGGAAGCAAGAGCCTTGAGCCTTTGATACATCTCCTCATGAGTTTCATCATCTTTCTTGTAGAAGCCTTCAATTTGATTGCTCATGGCTTCATATCTATTTCTCCTCATGCTCTCATTTCCAACGAACACCTCCGTGAGAGTGTTCCATGCTTCCTTGGCGGTGGTGCAATCTTCAATGTGATGAATGTTCTTCTCACCCACGCAACACGGATCACATCAAGAGCGGTGGAATTTAGTTGAGCTTCAACTTCTTCTCGCCTTGTCAAATCATTTTCATCCACCGGTATCCATCTAATGATCTTCCAAAGACCTATGCAACCACTTTTCAAGTGAGATTTCATAGAAGATTGCCAATGGTAAAAGAGATGCATTAAGACTAGGTGGAGCTCCTCTTAAGTGATAGGAGGATGAGGGATAGGTAGGTCGGGAGAGTAGCAAAAGGAACTCTAGCATGTTCTCCTTTCCCATTAGTGTTTTAGATGGGGATTCATTTTTATTTTGGTCCACCCCCGGATCCCTTTATCCTCGTTCTCCTTTAACTCCACTTGAGGAATTCCAGAGAAGGAGGTGATGCGGTTACCTTTGCTTCCGAGAGTTTTGCTATCATTTCACGCAACTCATCCATTTTGGTTTCCATAGAGGTCTTCAAGTTAGTGAAGTCCTCCATGGAAACCGAAGTGGCCGGAAGAGCAAGAGGGTTCCCATCGGCATCGAAGGCCATATTTCTCTTAGGCGGTTAAGCCCGAATAAAGAGCCGAGGCTCTGATACCAATTGAAAGGATCGTATGGCCACCTAGAGGGGGGGGTGAATAGGTGCTACTCCAATTTTTAATTCTTTTTCGATTAAGGCTTGACACAAAGGTAAATTCTCTAGATATGCAACTAAGATGAATTTACCTATATGACAAGTTAAGTCTAAACAAGATAAGATACAAGTAGTAAATAACAAGAAAGGAGTAACCGATCGGGAAGCACGCGGAGACAAGGATGTATTCCCGAGTTCCTCCTTTTTAGGGGAGTACGTCTCGTTGGAGGGGTGTGAGTTTCAAACTCAAGACGCCACAAATGGCCTCACCCTATTCTCCGATGAACCTCGCACAAAAGCTCGGTCCACCTTCCACTATCGGAGACCTTCAAGGCGGAATCCGGAGCCCTTACAACAAGCTTGGAGCACAACCCACAAAAGGATTGGGAGCTCCCAAGCACCACAGCTTCACTACACAAAAGTAGCAAGCAAGTAAGTACAACAAGATGCCTAGGTTTTCCTAGTGGAAACCCTAGGCTCAAATCCCTCAAGTGAATGAGGGGGAAATGAAGAACGCTTGGTGAAGATGTAGATCCGGGCCTTCTCCTTCAATCCTCCAAGTATGAGTGAGTTTGGGTGGAGGGATTGGGAGATACAATGATTCTTGAGCTTGCAACAATGGTGTGTTTCGAATCTGGGCGAGCTAGCTTCTTGGAGAAGAAGCAGTCTTTAAATAGGGGTCCCTGAAAATCTAACCGTTATGTGCAGAAAAACTGCACAGCGGTACTACCGCTGGGACAGCGGTACTACCGCTGCTGGTCTCCCTGCGGTACCCAGTGTACTGCACGACCCAGCTGCGGCGGTACCTCGCAGAGGTACCGTAGCTGCAGGTATGGCGGTACTACCGCGGCGCTGCCGGTAGTACCGCTGGGATCCTTCGAATAAAACAGAAGGAAACCAGCGGTAGTACGAGGCGACTACCGCCGGGTACCGTAGCGAGTCCAGAGAGCAAATATGGCCTAGCGGTACCCCTGGCGGTACCACCAGCGGTAGTACCGCTGGCTGAAGCCAGCGGTACCACACGGTACCACCGCCAGGAGAAGTACCAGCTGTGCTGCAGGAGTCCCGCTCCAGGTGGAGCGGTACTACCGCTGCGACAGCGGTACTACCGCCAGACACATAAAAGCTCTACTGAGCTGATTTCCAGGGCCACTAGCTCCAACTTGACACAAAGTTTCGACGATACTTATCTGCAACTGTCAAGCACACATTAGATCAGATGATGTGTTGTCATTAGACACCCAAAATAGAGTTTAGAGCAAGTATGCTCTTTCAGGCGGGCGCCGGTCACGGCGCGGGCGCGGCCACGCGCGGGCGAGCTCGAGCCTGGCCAGTCGCCGGCACGGGCGTGGCGGGCGCCGGCCACGCCACAGGCGCGTGCAAGGGCGGGCACAGGCACCAGCCACGGCGCGGGCGCGGGCAAGGACGGGCGCCGGCCACGCGGGTGAGCTAGCCGAAGGGACGCCGCGCGGATGAGCGAGCTGAGCTGAGCGGATTGGTTTCGGGAGTGAGCTGACCTGCTCTTTTTATTTTGTTTTTTTGCCACGTAGACCTGACCTGTGGGTTCCACCTGTCAGAAACATGGTTTTTTTTTTTGCGGGTACAAGGGCTGATACAAGTTCAGGAAATTACAGAGAGGTCCCTCGAGAAAGAAAATTACAGTCCAAGCCTCGCTGTAACTCGACTCCATCGTCGTCCTTGACGCCGTCGGTGGCGCGCCGCCGCTCCTGCTCTCCTTGACACCTTGGAACGAGAGCATCCCCGAGCGGACGGGAAGTCGCCGATCGCCGGCCGCGGAGGACCTACGCCAGCAGACGCCGTTGTCGCCGACCCGAACTCCATGAGCCACCTGCACAGGAAACGTCGACGCCGGATCCGCCGTCCCACGGCATCCGACGAAGGGGAAACCACGCACAGCAGGTCCGCAGAGCTGCGAACGTGGGTGCGGCGGAAGATCGGCAGCAGAGCTCCACGGAGCGCCGTCGCCGAAGAGGAAGTCGTCCGCCTGCAAAAGAACCACCGGCCGCGCCATCTCCTCCTCTGCGCCTCCGGCTGGAAACGAAAGAGATCCTACGCTATGTACACGTCGCGGATCGGGGTTCCCCCGTCCTCCCGCCGCCGGAGCGGCCGACGGAGGGCGAGGCAGCCGCCGATCCGGCGACGGCGAGGTGGATTTCCTTCGGTCGCTCAGAAATTCGCCCTTCGGTATGTAGACGGGGAAGGGGAGAGGTCCAAGGTCCTCTGTTGTCAGAAACATGGTTAGACGTCTAACCATGAGAGATCAGTGCTCCGCGTCACAGTATGGCCTCAATAGTGGTATTTATCTACACTACTTATAAAAGAGCGAACTTAAACTTTTATATGTCCACCCAGATTAGTGTACCCCGAACAACCAGCACCATTAGATCATCCCCACTTAATACAATCCAACCGTCTGTATCAATTTGATCATCTGGCCAACAATCCGACGGACCAGATCGATCCTGTCAACCCGGCAGAACATGTCCTGCCAGGGTTCGCAGCGCTACGGGTACCCCGCACGTCCTTTGTGCTCTCGATCAGTTTAGGAAGCCAAATTAATTCCTCGCGTAATCTTCGCCCGCAACAATTCCTCAACCGAACGCATCCTGCGGCCCTACCCTCCACGGCGATGCGCTCCGTCCCCAGTCGGCGCTCTCCACCTCCCCGCCACGACGCCGATGGCGACCCTGCTCTGTGACGCCGCGCCCCACCATATCTAGCGAGCAAGACCATCACCCCCTTCTCTTCTTCCTCCTCAGCCCCCGTTCCTCTGTTAACCCCACGAGTATACCATATTACGCTGGATCTGATTAAGTTAAATCACCGGTATGTGGCTCCAGATGGTGATCGACTTGAAGGCATCATGTGTGGGCCTGCCACTTCGTTCAATCAGCCTTCAAGGAGATGGCCTCCCGCTTCGCCGACTCTGTCTTCGTCAAGGCCAACCTGGACGAGCTCGGTGTATGTCCCTCTCCCTCCCGCTTGTCTTCAGTCTAGACCACCTAATTACCGTGTAATCTGGCTTCAGTTCGTGCAGTTGGAAAGAAAAAGGTTTTGATTTTGTTTAATCTTATCCAAGTTTTGCCTGATCGTCCAATTATAAGAGGAAAAAGCCCGTAGTGCTTCCGATAGCACAAGATTTACTTATAACTAGGAGTCGAACAGAACGACTTCCCTTTAGTATGCTTCAGTGTTACCTTTTATTACTGAGTAAGATTTATGATAAGTTTGCTAACTTTGGATCATATCCTTGAAGGGAATAATTCGTCCCTGTCAATATGCGCAAGTGGATCTCCATTTGGCAGCTGAAACGCTCATCCTCCATGGATTTAGTGGCACACTTACAGATATCCTTCAGGTTCTAGGTTGGTTGCTTCACTACGGGAAACTGACTCGCCGCGAGTGGTCTCAGCTTCGCTGAGTGCTAAAACGCGGGGGCAACTCGGCGAAGAGCCCTACGCCGACGCAGGACAAAGAACACTCGGCGACGTGCACGCCACTCGGCAAAATAATACTTCGCCGAGACAAGCACTCGGCGAAGAAGCATTTTCTCGGCAACGAGCAAAAAAGACACTCGGCAAAGTTATGCTCACGGCGAAAAGGAGGGACACGTGGCTCGAGACAGTGGGACCCACGGGCGTCGTGATGGAGCTGCCCTTCGCCGAGTGTCCGAAGATGTCACCGTAAAAAAAAAATTAATGGACATTTTCTTTGCCGAGTGCCCCTCTCGGCAAAGAATGCGCGCGAAACTTTCTGTGTTTGCCGCGTGAATTAGGTCCCCTTTGCCGAGTGTGTCGGTGGCCAGCACTCAGCAAAGTATAGGGCGGGAAACGAATTTTTGCCCCGCGCCATTTCTTCGCCGGGTGGTTGTCTTCGCCGAGTGTTTCTCTCGGCGAATAAGGTGGGCGGGAAACGAAATTCCGCCTCGCGCCATTTCTTCGCCGGGTGGGTTTCTTCGCCGAGTGTGTCTCTCGGCGAAGACAGTGAGCGGGAAAAATATTTTAGTTTCGCGCCAAAACTTCGCCGAGTTATTAATTTCGCTGAGTGTCCCTCTCGGCAAAGTGTGCGGTTTTCCCGCTTTTTTCACCAGTTTTGCGTCTCGTTTTGGCGCCGTTTTCAGCCCCTAACGACGCCTATAAATAGGCCACTGAGATTACTCACTCACACAGAACATTCCAGCGTCACTCGGATAGGCATCTTTGGGCAACCAGCGCAAGACGTCTCTGATGATCTGCGACCGTTCCAGCAACCGTTTGGAACGGTCGCAGATCATCAGAGACGTCTTGCTGGACGGTTGTAGATCATCAGAGACGTCTTGCCGGACGGTTGTAGATCATCAGAGATGTCTTGCCGGATCGAAGTGACCCTCAAACACAAAACATTCGGGTTCCCTAGCTATGCCCGACACTGAATGCAACGGCATTCGACCGTGAATCAGTGTCGGGCTGTAGCTAGGAGAAACCGTGTGTTTTGTTTCCCAGGTTACTCACTCATATATTCTACGTTGTGCTCAAACACAAAACATTCGGGTTCCCTAGCTATGCCCGACACTGAATGCAACGGCATTCGACCGTGAATCAGTGTCGGGCTGTAGCTAGGAGAAACCGTGTGTTTTGTTTCCCAGGTTACTCACTCATATATTCTACGTTGTGCTCAAACACAAAACATTCGGGTTCCCTAGCTATGCCCGACACTGAATGCAGCGACATTCGACCGTGAATCATTGTCGGGCTGTAGCTAGGAGAAACCGTGTGTTTTGTTTCCCAGGTTACTCACTCATATATTCTACGTTGTGCTCAAACACAAAAGATTCGGGTTCCCTAGCTATGCCCGACACTGAATGCAACGACATTCGACCATGAATCAGTGTCGGGCTGTAGCTAGAAGATATGAGCCGTAGTATGCCCAATCAGGAAGAAGCACACGGATCGTGTGTTTCCTTCGTGCGCTTGTCAGCCGTTGGATCAGCGGTGTGTTTCTTTCGAGCGCTGGTGAGCCGTTGGATCCGGAAGAAGCACACGGATCGTGTGTTTCCTTCGTGCGCTTGTCAGCCGTTGGATCAGCGGTGTGTTTCTTTCGAGCGCTGGTGAGCCGTTGGATCCGGAAGAAGCACACGGATCGTTCCCGCCCAAATATTTCCCGCTATCGTTCCCGCCACCGTTTCTCGCCAAATGTCGCCACCGGTAGTTCTATATAACCCAGTCGAAGGTAGGCATGGTACTCACTTGAGCGCAAGCATGGTGTGTATTGGTCCTTGCGAGAAGTGTGTGTCCGGGTTTCACATTTCCGCATCCGAGCATCTCGCTAGGCTTTCGAGCAATTTGAAGGTAGATGGTAGGGTAGTTCCAATTGAAGAAATTTTGCACACTGAGAGTCATCTCGCTTCGCTCGGGGCGAAGCTATGCCGCGATGGGTTTCCGTATAGGACCCCACTCCAAATTCGTGCAGAAATGCTCAGGCTTGCAGATAAGTTTGACAGGAAAGTTACGAATAGTCCGTTCTACCGAACTGAAGCTGACCGTGATTCGTACGGTCGTTCCTGTCTCTGGGTAGTTGACAGCGATGATGACGACGATTTCATGCCGTCGTCAAAGGAAAGGAGAGTTGAAGCACTGAGCAAGAAGGCTGAAGCTTCGTCCAAGGGCAAAGGCAAGAAGGCAGAATCTTCGTCAAAGGGCAAGGGTGGCAGCACACGCACGACATAGGGTGGAGAAATTTGTTAGTTGTTCGTGATTGTTGTAATTTGTTCTACATGCATGTTTACTTGTTTGTTAGTCAATTATGTATCGGCAGTTCCAGAATGTGCTCGTTATGTGTTAACGTTAAATCAAATAAACCAAGTATAAAAGTCCTTGTAGCTACCCCCTTTCGACGCCCGTGGAAGGGGTAGACGACACGGTTGACTTCCGGTCAACTGTGGGTGGGTTTCGACGGAACCGGGGGCTTCGGGGTGTCGGAACCACACCCAAAACTAGGTGGTGCCATATAATATGTGTTAGAGTGTGCTGATAGGCTTCAAGAGCCAAAATGATACTCCGAGGTGTGACCGGCTTCACAAACCGCACTTATCCCCTCGAAGGTTATGCTCTTGTAGGTGGAAACTCCCATTTCGGGTGCAACGGGTGGAACCATGTGAAAACATGGGGCCAAAATGGGTTCCAAGTGTTCATATGAACTAACCAAACACAACCAAGGATAAAATTCCTTGTAGCTACCCCCTTTCGACGCCCGTGGTAGGGGTAGACGACACGGTTGACTTCTGGTCAAATGTAGGGGGGTTTCGACGGAACCGGTGGCCGCGGAGCGTCGGAACCACACCAAAAACTAGGTGGTGCCATATAATATGTGTTAGAGTGTGGTGATAGGCTTCAAGA
The DNA here is from genome assembly GCA_947311845.1 of Poa pratensis. NCBI lineage: Eukaryota > Viridiplantae > Streptophyta > Magnoliopsida > Poales > Poaceae > Poa > Poa pratensis. Next base: position 24,401,781 of record CAMZMU010000106.1, on the reverse strand, counting down.
GCGAAAATGATACTCCGAGGTGTGACCGGCTTCACAAACCACACTTATCCCCCTCGAAGGTCATGCTCTTGTAGGTGGAAACTCCCATTTCGGTTGCAACGGGTGGAACCATGTGAAAACATGGGTCCAAAATGGGTTCCAAGTGTTCATATGAACTAACCAAACACAACCAAGGATAAAATTCCTTGTAGCTACCCCCTTTCGACGCCCGTGGTAGGGGTAGACGACACGGTTGACTTCTGGTCAAATGTAGGGGGGTTTCGACGGAACCGGGGGCTTCGGGGTGTCGGAACCACACCCAAAACTAGGTGGTGCCATGTAATATGTGTTAGAGTGTGGTGATAGGCTTCAAGAGCCAAAATGATACTCCGAGGTGTGACCGGCTTCACAAACCGCACTTATCCCCCTCGAAGGTTATGCTCTTCTAGGTGGAAACTCCCATTTCGGGTGCAACGGGTGGAACCATGTGAAAACATGGGGCCAAAATGGGTTCCAAGTGTTCATATGAACTAACCAAACACAACCAAGGATAAAATTCCTTGTAGCTACCCTCTTTCGCCGGCGACCTCGTCCACCCCTGCCGTCGTCCTCCTCCACCCCGAGCGGCTGCCACCTGCGCCGCTCCCCTCCACGCCGCCGCCGCCGCCGCGAGTCCACCGGCGGCTGCCACCTGCGCCGCTAGCTCCTCCACCCCGACAGGCTCCTCCACCCCGAGCCCCTGCCGCTCGATCCGAAGGTGAGATGTTTCCTCTTTTTTTTTTAATTTGTTGTAGCAATTGTTAGATGTTTAGCTTGTGTTAGATGTTTATAGGTGTAATTGATTTTGGTTACTTTGTTGTAGCAATTTGTTGTAGCAATTTGTTATAGCAATTGTTAGATTTTAATTTGTTGTAGCAATTTGTTGTACCAATTGTTAGATGTTTAGCTTGTGTTAGTTAGGTTAGTAATTAGTTGTGTTAATTTAGACTTTGTTAGTTGTTTTACTATATAGTTGTTAGTTGTTAATTGTAGCTGTTTTTTATTTGTGCAGGACATGGATCGAATTTGTCCCAGGAGCGTCGTCGCAGGGTAGGATCTTGGTGCAGCGTCCCCTATAGGCTTTGCCGAACACGCTTCAAGGGTAAAGATATATTTCCTATCTTCCAATGTAGGTGTATTCATTTTGTAGCTCACCAAACTAGTCGCGTAACCCTAGGCGTCTCCCGTTCGGAAGGGTTATGGTTAATAAAGATGAAACTCTTTGTATATTTATGTGTACGCCTTGTCAAGGGTATTCATTATATACAAAGAGCTGTTTGTATATATTTTTGTATGCACCTTGTCCAGGGTATACATTTATATACAAACAGCTATATTTTTATAACTGTGGCCGTTTCGAATTGTCCACGTTTTTGGACAGCTCGAGTATGTGTAGTTTGTGTTCGTTTCCATGTTCTACTCCTATCTGAGACAGAATTTCGGTGGCGCCTCCCTGTTGTTCTCCGGATACACATCCTCTCGACATTTGTCGAGACGTGTATTTGGAGAGCAGCGGGGAGGTGCTGCCGAAATTCTGTCTTGGATAGGAGTAGACGTGGAAACGAACACAAGCTACACATACTCGGGTGGGATTAGGACTTATCTTTACCTAGTAGTGATAGGTGAGTGCATTCGACGCGTAAAATCTATAGCTTTATAAATAATTGATTTGATGATGCATGAATCTCTTTGTTAAATTAAACACGTTGTACATATGTCTGCATTAATCAGTGTGGATATGGAGGATCGTGAGTGGATGTACAGCGGTCGACCTAGTGCGAGTCAGATCTCTGAGGAATGGATTACTAAGACTTTAGAGTTCCTGGAGATTGCATTTGATAAAAACCATGGGGTAGCTGGAACTTGGTGCCCGTGCAGTAAATGCAAAAACCAGCGAAACCAAACAGTAAATGCAAAAATCAGAAGGTTAACTACTGCTCCAAGTTCAAGGAGATCCACGGTGAGACTTCCGATCCTTTGACCGCTCCGTTCGACCCCATGGTTGCTATGTGCGCGGGACAAGGTAAGCTGAATGGCCGGCCTTACATTGGCGGTGCTTGCTTCGAGTCTTCGGGCACTGGTGGATCACTTGCCGAGATGCGTGCTCGCCGTACGAGCTCAGCGCCCGAGATCGAGCGCCGCCCAAGGGTCGGACTTGGAAGGATGGCTGCATTGGAGGTATGTACGTCGTTTTTTAACCTTCTTTTCCACTATTCTACATGTTTCCATTGCGATGACCGCTTCTTACATGGTTGCAATCCCGTAGGCCGAACTTGAGAAGGCTAGGGCCGCCGCGACGGAGGCTACTGCGAGGGCGCAGGCAACAGAACAGAGGGCGCAAGCAACAGATGAGAAGGTGGTGCAAATGCAGGCATACCTCCAGGCGGTAGTGGCAGTAAGTGCATTCACTTTTTCTTTCAACTAAGCCATGTGCTTGAACTTTGCAAACTTAAACTCGTCTTCGGTATGCAGAGGTTGCCCGCGAATCCGTCGCTTCCTCCTCTTCCTCCACTAGCCCCCCTCCTCTTGGTAAGTTGTCTTGAAACTCGGTAACAATTCATCTTTTCTTGCTTATTCGTCTAATGCAAATCTTCATAGGAGAATCGATCGGCTGGATCCCACACTCCCGCGGATGGTGAAGGAGGGAATGCTGGAGACATAGAGAATGGTGTAGACGGAGGAGCAAGCCCAACGTCGGCGCCATCGACCTCCAACAGGCCCGAGTGACTCTAGGTTAGTTCTCATTCTTATTCTTTGTTAACTTATGCATGAGTTGGAACTTGCTAACTAAAACTCATGTTTCTCACAAATTTTAGGACTCTAGGACGGATTGCATCGACAACACCTTCGTTCTTGAAGCCTTTGTCGTTTCAGTTCTTTGAACCAAACTATGGATATTGTTCTTGTGAACTTCGGATATTGTTATTTTGTTGGATGTGCTACCAAACTTTTGTAAAATGATGTGTGTGATGTGCTACCAAAATTGTGTTTGTCCATTTGTTGTGTTCTATCTATTTTCTGTGCCTGCTAGTGAAGCAGATGTGCATATACAACTATATTACTGTTTCTGTGCAGGGAATGCAATTAAAGCAGGAAAAATCTGGACAATTTGGGCATCTTTGCCGAGTTGGGCACTCGGCGAAGACGCCTTTGCCGTGTAAGGCACTCGGCGAAGCGGTGCTCCAGGAGCCAAAACGCTCACCTGGGAACGTGTTTCGCCGAGACGTTCCCCTTTGCCGAGTCTGCCACTCGGCGAAGATGTTCCCCAGGTGACCTTTTGGTCCACCTTTGCCGAGCACGTGGTGACCGCGCGGTACTCGGCAAAGCCGCACCCGGCGAAGCAAAGCCTCGGCGAAGGAGGCACTCGGCGAAGCTGAGGCTCGGCGAACAGCAAGCCTGGCACTCGGCGAAGACAGCATCTCGGCGAAATTCTTTACCGAGCCCGCCATTTCTGGACACGTGTCGCGCGGTTGTGCGCCATGTCTTCGCCGAGTGTCTTGTCCCCGGACTCGGCGAATGCCTGACACTCGTCTGACACACATCTGACAAGGGACGGGCTGGATCTGCTTTCTTCGCCGAGTGGGGTATAAAGACACTCGGCGAAGGCTTCGCCGAGTCCCCCCGACAAAAGGCACTCGGCGAAGCCTCTTCGCCGAGGCGTTTTTTGCCGAGTCTATGTCGCCGAGTTCCATACTCGGCAAAGGCATCGCCGAGCTGGATTTGGGCCTTCGCCGAGTCTTTTGACCACTCGGCGGAGAGGCATTTTCCCGTAGTGCTTGTACAACTGTGTCCCCCACTTTAACTAGGCCAGCTGATATGGTAACTTCTCTTCCTACTATCCTTGTTTATCTAGAAAGCAAATATAATCAGTTTTTGGTTTGTCTTCCACCATACTTCTATATCTCATATACAAGACAATGGCTACTTGTATGTTTCCATATAATTAATTCTGTGACATTTCAATTCAAGAGAAAATGTTTGCCATTTATATTAGAACAATCTGTATTAGTCAACATATGAACACTTCGTTTTAGTTCTGGATTCTCTTTCAATAAATAGTATTGTTTTCCTTACGTGTCCTTACATTCCCTTTCGAGTTATGTAAAAACTATTAATTAAATTCCGAGTTTTCTTGGTAACTAACAGAGTTTGAGTTTCTGCCATGTCGAACATGGAGCTAAAGTAATACAATATTTCTTTCGATGGATAAGCAGGGATACTTCTATTATTTATGGTTCACTAATGTTGTACCCTTAATCTGCACTTATTACAGCCTGATGGTATGTCATTTTAGTATCCATAGCAAAAAAATAAGGTAGTGCAAAGCCTGGTGTGTGAGCAGCATCAAGATAGCCTTAGGCAAGACATGTACATTTTACTACTAGAGTCAAGGCAAGATAGCTTTTGCTGGAGTCAAATATTTATGTCATACAAAGAACTTCAGACTTGAGGTAGGCATGGAGGTCAGTATAAATCTCAGATAGCAACTACTTGGTTGTTCTGATAACCAGGGTTCAAGCTTTAGATATCAGGTCTTCAAAATTATACTTTTAGTGGCATATGTTTTAGCCTAGCAAGATTCAGATCAGAGATAGTTCTGCCCAATATGTACTTATTTCCACACAATTTTTTGGTGTTTAAAGCTCCTTTTTATCTCAGTACTCTGCAAAGAAGGTTGAGGCAGGACGATACACCCAACAATATATTTGAAATCGTGCAAGATTTTTTAAGTCAAAACTTGGAGAATCTGTGCATGTCAGGGATGATGAGAAAAATGTATGTGGAGCTAGAGATGCATGATGTGATGTGTGGCTTTGTGGCGTGATGTTCATTTTTTTTCAAGTACTTATTCTATTAATCTGCATCCCAGCATCAAAAAATTTATTCTATTGAATTTTTTTAAGAACACAATCTTATACATCTCTTGTTTACTATGAAAACGATGCTTACGTTGGTGGTTATCTCATTTATCTCCCTCAGAGGAAATGCTAGGGACATGTTTGTTTGCCAGTTACGCATAACTTGATGAATATTCTGACATGTCACAGTTGCGTTGAACATTTCTATTTCTTTCAGGAGGAGTGTGCCCATTTGAGTGTCGGATACCAAAAAGAAGAGTACAAACCCTATAAGGAGTATTGAGAAGAGTGCTTGCTACCACATGTTCATGGATTGAACTTTATTTATTTCATCAACACACTTGCTTTTTCTACAGATTCATATCAACATAATAGCCCTTCTCCTTGGTTGTGAGCAAAAAGGAAGACTGTATGCAATGTTCTTTTTACATAGCAGTAGGATTATAAATTGGTTATATGTGGTTACCTTATTTTGTTTTCAGACTTACTTCAGTATACTTTAAATTGTATAATCATTATTGATATATCCACTGCTGAACGCATGGCAATTTATCATACAACTATTTTTAAGTGATATAGTTCTCATGCAAATTTTACATACAAACTTATTATATGGATATAGTTTACAAATCATTATGATTGCATTTTGTATGGACTGAGACGTGCACACGACAACACTTTTTAACTCATGAAAATTGATTGAGTGGTTCGATTGTTTGCACGTACAATAATTTATAATAAATACTATGTTCTTTTGATTTTTGTACCAAGCCATTTAGATGTTCCCAATAAAGAGCATTTGGTCAACACGTGAGTGCATTTGAATTGTCAGAGTTGTATATAACATATTAAACTACATGAAAAGTAACTCATTAAAAAGAGGAATGATATTAGAAAAAGGTATGTCGTGTTATATTTTGAATACGTGCGTTGCACGTGCAAAACAACTAGCGTGTCAAAAAGAGCAAAGGTGTTTGGTTATGTGACAACTCGCCTCGCAAATGTGGTGGTTTTCTGTCATTTTCGTTAGCATGGACCCTCATCTATGGTAGCACCACTGCACAATTATAGTTGCAACGTCAACGTTCATTGGCAGAATCGGCTTCCTGGATGGCAGCACCTCCTTTGATTGGATGGTAGCAACCTTGACCGTCGACGACAGCACCTCCTCGCGCGAATGGTAGCACATGCCGACGCCGCCCACCTATGGCGGTACCGCTGCTCGCCTACGGTAGCATGGCCGCTCGCAGACGGCAGCACCGTCGGCCACCTATGGAAGCACCACCGCCAACCGAAGGTAGCACTGTCGCTCTTCATTGGCAGCATCAATCTATGAAGACTGGCCGGCTTGCTGCGACGTCCGCGGCCGCTTCCAGCATCTGCAGCGGTTGTTTGCAGCAATTAACGGCGGCGCCCCGGCCACTTTGCAGCTCCGGAGTGCCCCCTGCCAGCGCGGCGACGGCTAGCACTCAAAAAGAGGAAGAAGATACTACGATGGGGAACGACTTGGGCCGGGAGAGGAAGCAATTTGGAGCAGCGGCAATTTGTGTGGGGATTAGGAGGTGGCGGTTCTCGCTTTGAGAAGGAAATAGGAATTTGGGGGCGACGGTGAGTGTTGAGACGGCGGCGGCGTGACGAATTTGGCCGGTGACGGGCGAGGCGGCAAAGTGCCTTGTCCATGGGCCATAGCGGCCTGGGCTGCCGTCGATGGTGAGGAGGACGGGGAGTGGATGAGAGGAGAAGATAAGATAAGATCAAGGGGTACGTGGTAGGACCCAGTAGCGGTGTCGCTCCGTTTTCATTGCCACAATGGGTTACATGGCGAGCGTAGGAGCCAGGGGATGGAAGAGGCCCCGGAAAGTCCAAATGTAGCTACATGTAGCTCGTTTTTTTTCAAAATTTAAAATCCACACTTTTTAATTTCCAAAAATCATGAAAAAATTCCTAGATGTAGTTAATGCCTAGATCTAAAATCGTGCAAATTTCAAAGCAAAATTCGTTGTATTTTTGGCTGCACAAAAAAGATAAATTGGACAGAATTTTAATTTTTTGAATCTTTGTACTGTTTACCACCTAGATCCACCCATTTGTCATTTTTGTCTAGCACACAATATAACGAATTTCAAGCTAAAATTTTGCATACCTGTAGATCTTTAACACTATCAACATCTGTGATTTTTTTTCGATTTTTGAAAACATAAAAATGCAAATTTCGAATTTTTCAAAAAACGAGCTCTATGTAGCTCGGGCTACAAAACGCCTCACTCCGCGATCCCCCAACTATATAGAAGCGTTTCCCTTACTCTTGGGTATTTCACAGTAATTACCAAATCACCGACAATCAAATATTGATTGGAGGTACTGTATTTAGGCATCAAGGGCATCTTAGGTATTTCATATCAATGAAAACATATGCCCGTTGTAAGGCTACATTTTACCTCACCGGCCCGGTATGCGCGCTGCATACCTACAACCATGCTAGAGGTCTAGTTGCGGCTCACCGGGCATTCTCTGCACCAGCGTATAACTCGTCGGCTCGTGCGTTGTAGCCATATTTCACTCGTCGTCATGCGTTTTCTCTAAACGAGGCAAAATACTTGTCATTTTCATTAATTGAGAAAAGAAGTGAGTAACTGGCCAAAAACCGGTGCATGCACCCTTGTCCGACCATCATGGAACACGACGGTCGTGAGGGCACACACAACCCACCCTGGCTACCTAACACAAACCACGCACACACATAACTGAAGACGAAGGTCATTGTCGAGGGTGTCCACCGGGGTTATCATCATCACTCCACGCTACCGACATCGACTTCACCGAAGAGATGACCACCTAGGAAAACCTTGCGGTGGAACATCGTGAAGCCCACGCCGGCCCATGCCAAACATTTGACCCTTTGCGTAGAAGACTGACATCTCTGATTTGTTGGGTAAAAATTTCCGTGCATGGAATTTTAAAAAATTTCCCATCCAAAACTAGAAGACCCTTCGTGCATTGAATTAAGAATTTTCGCCTTACATGTAACTATCAAGATCTATCGATCAAGTTACAGGCGAGAGGATAGATCATAGATCTAGTTCATACCAACAACCTGCAGCGGAAGTAGATGTTTGTGTAGCCTGAATAAGATTCTCACGGCTAAGCCTAGCGGTGGGGATGTTGCCGATTGCCCAAGTACAACCTTCGTGTCCAACCCAGAATGGATCAAAGGTATGATCCCTCTGAGAGTTCACACACGTTTCATCAGCTCCAGTCCATCAGAATTTACTATCTACCGGTGTATAAGAGGTGGAGATCACAACACATGTGAGAGAGGTAGAGAGAATAGATTTGGGAGAGGACACCTCAAGAACCCTTAGATCAACTTGTGTAGAGGGGAGGGGGTCCTCTCCTTTTATAGGAGGAAGGGGGATGGGAGCCTTGGAGGAGGGGGAAACCCCTCCCCCTCATGCGTCCCCGCCCTGCTGGGTCGGGTGGGCCGGACGAGCAAGTGGAGGCGCCCCAAACCCTAGCCGGCCCACCCCCTTGCGTCGTTGCACCCATCTGGTGTCAGTCACATTGTCCTGCTAATAGTGGGGCCAAGCAAAGGGTGGCCGCCCCTCCTTGCGAGCTTTGGCCCCATGTGGCTACACCCCCTCATGGGTCTAACCCAATGGGTGCAGCCCACAGACTTTTCGAATATTTTCTAGACGTTCTACACCTTCTAAGATATTTCAGAAAAATCTGAGACCATTTTCTGGATGTTTCGAGACATTCCTGACATCCTGGAACTCTTTTGATATTCTCTCGGAATTATTTTGATCACACTCGGAACAATTCGGGTGACTCTCTCTCTTGTTCCAACCTTTCTAATATACATAAATGGTTGTAGCTGAGTTAAGTGTGTGACCCTACAGATCGATAACAACTGTAAAAGACTCAGAACATCTTCTGATCAATAATCAATAGCGGAGCCGTAGACACCCATATTGATTCCCAATGTTATATGAAGATACTCAGTTGAACCTTGTGGTTACCGCACTTAGTTCGCATTGCTTCGCGATAGTCAACAATAACCGAGGTGAGATATTCTGATATCATGTGAAGCAACTCTTGATCATGATATCTTGTTATCCTTGTTACCCACACGTTCTCTTTTACTCGTTCCCATAATCCGGTATCCCCATGATTAATATCATGACATGTCTACAAAACATATTGGATACATTCATACCGAGTGGGCTAGGATGTATCTGTCTTCCGTCAGAGAAGAAATTCTAAGTCTTGAGCATCGAGATCAATACAAGATTTCTATGTAACCTAGAAGCTTCCGTTATGACCACCTGTTACGGTGTAAGTGTAACATTAGACAGAACCACTGTTGTGCATGATTCTAATAAACTCATGATATAAGGACATATTAGTAGGTCAACCTTTCAACGATAAAACTAACATCACCAATGACAAAAATATCTCACATCATATCATCTAGTTGGATCTACTAGTCACATTGTCCTGCTAATAGTGTACTCTCATTGATGTTGACAACCATTTTCCTATGACCAGGAAACGGAATCATCTAGAAATCAATAAGTTAATCTACGAGGCAATACTAGGGTACATGTCTGTCTTCATACACGTGCATTTGAGTTTTTCTCGGAAACTAATTAATATTCAGAACTCACCATAGATGTACCATAAAAACATAACCATTAATTATGAAACACATATTAATAACTTTTATTATTACCTTTTGGGCATATCCAACACATGATTCTGAAGATGAGCTCCGAATAGGACATGGGCAGGACTTGCAGCAACGAAGATCGTCACAACTAGACCGCCCCGCGTAGGTCATCGACGTCGCTCGTCAGAAGCTCTGACTTCGTGCAGAGGAAGTCCAACAGCAAGACGAGTCGGGCACGTCGGAACAAGAAGCCACCTAAGATCGTGCCGCAACCAAACCACCGCTCATCACCATCATTGTTGCCCTAGCCACCACGTGGAACCATGCATCCGCCAGCCATTCGACTGATGCATACCTCTAAAGTTGATGCCGCCAAACTCCTAGTTGCCCCGTGCCTCCAAGAGCCCTGCATCGCCGCCGGGAAACCCTGTGCTACAAATACTCCATCCTCTAGAGAGAGAGAGAGAGAGAGGACGTAGTAGCTGTTGAACTCATCGCGTATCTACTCGAGTATACTATGTCACTTGTTTACTCGAGTTTAACAAATTACCAAACCATCCTTGAGCGAAATTCTTGACAGAAGCATATTAACAGATGAGCTTACTACTGCCGTAAAAAAATTCTAACCAAAAGACTCCATTAGTTACTCTATCTCTGGGTATATGTAAAATAATACACGAATTGGCATGTAGTAATCAACATGTGTTAATGTTACCTTTTTTAGAACAAATGCTAAAAAAATTTAGGTCAAAAATTGTAGAACAAATGTATCAATGAAATTTAGTATCTAAAAGTAAATTGGTAACGAATATATGTTTTCGGAAAGTAATGGATAATCTACTTGTTAACAAAAATGGATTGCAAATATTATTTGGGAGCATGTTTTTTTGTGCATCGTGGTGTATCATTATCTTACATATTTTGATTGGTACTCGCCCTTTTCATGCAGGGAAAATTCCCAAGTCTTTGTTTCATATTCCAACACTGCAAGTGCTTTATCTAAACTCAAATCAATTTTCTGGTTCTCTCGAAGACATTCCCAACCCATTATCTTCACCACTATATATAATTGACATAGACTCAAACCAACTAACTGGCTCAATACCAAAATCATTCTACCAGCTTAAGCATCTTGAAATTCTCTACCTTTACTCAAATACATTGTCAGGCACACTTGAACTTAGCTCTTTTTGGGGGATGGAGAACGTCACTTATCTGGATTTGTCTGACAACATGCTTTCAGTTGTCGTTGACGCAAGAGACAACAACACATCACTCTTCCCTCCTAAACTCCAATCCTTATACCTTGCATCCTGTAACATCACGAAGTTTCCAGGTGCATTGCAATATCTTGATAAAGTTTCTGATGTAGACCTTTCCAATAATCAAATTAAGGGAGTTGTGCCAAGCTGGATATGGCAGAATTTAAAAGAACATATTTCTAATTTGAACCTGTCCTACAACATGTTTACTACTTTGGAGAGGGCGCCTTCTCTTTTTCATGCACCAAATTTACAAAGCCTTGATCTCAGTTATAATAGACTACAAGGAAACATAGCAATACCTATTTCATCATTCCCTGAGGCTTTTTTGGATTTCTCAAACAATAACTTTTCTTCCATTGCACCTGACTTCGGAAAATTTGTTAGAAACGTTACCTACCTCAATTTGTCGAAGAATAAATTGAAAGGTCTTGTACCGTCCAACATTTGTAGTGTCAAGGAACTATCTCTACTAGACTTATCTTACAACAGTTTTACTGGAAAGTTCCCATCTTGTCTAATACAGAATGAAAAGTTGAACGTGCTGAAGCTAAGAGAAAACAAGCTCCATTGGATCATGCCTATAAATATTAAAGTAGGACGTAGTTTTCAAACAATTGATTTGAATGGAAATCGAATTGAAGGTAAACTACCAAGATCGCTATCGAATTGCCAAGATCTGGAACTCCTTGATGTTGGAAACAATCACATTGTTGGCTCTTTTCCATCTTGGTTGGGTATTCTTCCACATCTTCGAGTTCTCATCTTAAGATCAAACCAACTCAATGGCACAATAATAAGGGATAACAAAGGCGATCATCATATCAGCAATGACTTTCCAAGTTTGCAAATACTTGATTTGGCCTCAAACAACTTCTCTGGAAACCTGCCAAAACGATGGTTCAGTAAACTAAAAGCAATGATTTCAAATGGTAATGATTCCGTACAATTTCCAGAGCAGTGGAGAACTTCAAGAATAGGATTCTATCAGGATATTGTTACTGTCACATTCAAAGGGGGCGAGCTTGCTTTCACAAAAATCCTAACCACTTTCGGTGCAATTGATTTCTCAAATAACTTATTTGATGGTCCTATTCCAGAGTCAGTTGGGAGACTTACTTCACTCCATGGACTCAACATGTCATACAACAACTTCATGGGACAAATTCCATCTCAACTTAGCAAGCTGTCTCAGTTAGAGTCGTTGGATCTTTCTTGGAACCAACTTTCAGAGGAAATCCCGCAAGAATTATCCTCGCTAACCTATCTTGTTTTGGTGAATGTTTCATACAACAACTTGACGGGAAGAATACCGCAAGGCAACCAGTTCTCAACATTTTCCAACAGTTCGTTTGAAGGTAATACTGGACTTTGTGGAGTTCCACTGTCCAAACAATGTGACACCCCAGACTCACTTGCTCCGAATACAGTGCCTCCTCCAGAATCAAACAGTTTGTGGCAAGACAAACTCGGGGTCATCCTTCACTTCGCCTTTGTTGGCTTGGGATTTGGAATGGGCTTTGCATCGTCATTCTTGGTACGCCCGGTTTGCTGCATAAAAGGATTGGTTGCAAGCCCTGATGAGCATATCTGATACTATTACGCTCAGTATGTATTGTGTATTAAACTTGCATCCTAGTAAACGATATACCGTGCAGGCCCCTGATACCGCGTGTGTATAGTTTGTACTTGTTAGATGAGACAGCTTGCTGGACTGCAAGCAGTGATGAAACCTTATGTTATGTACGGTTACACACTGTATGCATCAGTGCGTTAATCTTTTTCCAGAAAATAAGATATGCCGAATGTTTATGTTAATTTTCTTTGGCAGATAGTACTTGCGTGCTTTGTTTCTTATATATATGAAGCTCCAAGAAAAGAGATTGTGGGTGACTTGTTTTGGGCTTATGCTTATGCATAAGCAGGCTTATAGATTTTGGTGGGGAGAAACCGCGGTGGGGAGAAGCTACTAGAAACTGATTGGAGAGTTCTTTTGAGCTTTTGATGTTTTAACTTATTTGTTGTGTTGACTTGTGAAATGTCTCTAATGCCCCTGAAATAAATATGTGCACTAAATAAAGAGATGATATCTTACATACGCTAGTTTTTAGTAGAAAATGGGTAAGAAATAATAAAAAGGCAAGAAACTAACTGAATTCTATGAGAACAAATACATGCAGTCATTACGACAAGCAGCTTGCACGGACGCACAGCTCTCGTTCGCTACTAATGGATGCCTGCTTGCAATGGCACTTGAATTTTTATGCAAGTATTTTTGGCTTTCAACCGCATACACACAAACAGACCTGATCCCTGAACACTATGACACAAGCAACACATACTTCAGAGTTCACAGTTCAGAGCAGAGTCCCGAACGCATATTAAGGTTTATCTAGCAACAGAAGCATGCAAACCAGGATGATTCGATCTGCAGGACGTGCCGCCGTGCCGGAGCTCCTGTGACGAGGCGCTGGTTGGGATCGACGGTGAGTTGGTCGGCACGACCTGCGGGTCGTCGGATCCTGACGGCGGGGCGAAGCTGAGAACGACGAGCTCGAGGTCGCCTCGAGGAGGAGCGGACGGCGGCGTGGAGCAGAGCACCGGGCGACGGGGGACGGAGCGAAGCAGAGCCTCTGGAGCGGAAGTTGGCGGCGGAAATCGGCCTGGGCGGCTGGTATCCGGCGGTGGCGGCGGTGAGTTAGCGGGGATGGGAAGCGGCGGCCAGGAGCAACGAAAAAAATAGCGCGCTATTTCGCGGTTAATAACACGATATAGCATACTTAGAGAGGGTACGCTATATTTAGTCTAAAGTGGACGCTACGCCGCTAATGGCGTTTTATTCGCGCTAAACCACGCTAAACATGCCAACGTTATAGCGCCCTAAGAAAAAGGCTGGAAATAACGGAAGCCCATCGGCCCAAGTAAAAAGTCCAACACGTCAACATCATACAGTCAACATCCTAACCTAAGGAAATCACCTTATCTCGGAGGTTTTCGTGAGCGAAGGCGGCGGCTACGGCTGCCCCAGCCGCCGCCGGCCAGCTCGCCTTCCTCCGGATCGAGCTCTTTCGTCCAGATTGAGTTGCAGAGGCAGTGGCTTCGGTGCTTCTTCAAGCTCGACTCGCTGCGGCGGCGGTGTCTTCCTAGAAACTGACCAGCGGTGGCTTCGGTGCTTCCTCAAGCTCGACGGCAGCTTCCTCTAGACCCAAATCTCACTTTGATTCCTAGGTGCAAACGATGGTAGTAGCTACTATGTTCGTAGGTTAATCTATGAAAAATGTCAGTTTAATTCCCTCAGTTTGTAATTTGTAAGCTGCTTGTTTAGGCAGTGGCAAGCTAGTCAGCTACTGCTTGTTCGGCTTCAGTTTTAGGCTACTGATGTTTGTTGCTTGTGCTGATCTACTTGTAAACTTGCAAACTGCTTGTTCCTAATTTGTAAACTGCTTGTTTAGGCTACTAATTCTACTTGTAATTGGTCTAGCTGTCCGATTGTAGGGGTTGGCTTGTCTTGTTAATATTTGGGCATGTATTGCTTCTGGACAAAATTTTGGTGCTAAAATTCTTAATATTTGGGCTATATCTTGCATATTTTTCATCACGCTATTTTAAATGTAACTTCGCTATATCACGCTATAACTTGTATAGCTTCTGGAGGAGGGTTGCGCTATTTTTGATAGCACGCTATTTTTTTCCTCGGCCGGGAGCCTGGTGAGGTGGCCAAAAAATTCTCTGGGACCGGGCCGCACTCTCCCTCTCGGGAGGCACCTCCTCAGATTAAGCCACGTCAGCTTAGAACACTAATCTCAAAGCTATCTCTAATCCCCAATTCACTTCGTGCGTAACTCCTCAAAAAGAAAAAGAAAAAGAAAAAGATACTCGTACCTGTCTTCAACCTCTGGCGACGACGAGAATGCTATCGATCTGTGCCCTCCCCTGCACCGGTGACCAGAATCAGTTGTCCTCGCGTTTCTCTTCCGTCTCGGTTCGCCGTTCCTCACGGAAGCGGCGACTATAGGGAACGCCGCCGGGATCGCCACTGCCGCCCGCCGCCGGGATCGCCACTGCCGCCCGCCGCCGGGATCCCGACTACCGCCTACTCTGTCTCCGCTGTCTCTTGCGGCTCATTGAAGAAGATTGAGAACGTAGCAATATTTGTCCACAATAACCCTCTTGGCTGGGAAGTAACTATGGATGTAAACGGATCGGATCGGATCGGATTTCGCCTCTACAATATCCTTTATCAAATTATTACTCGGATTTGGATCCGATCGGATAATGAATGGTTGCGGATTTGGTGGCGGATATATATGATTCGGAACAAAAACAGAGCAGATTCGGAGCGGAAATAAAATTAATCGGATCGGTACGCGCAACGCACATCATCAACCCACAAAACCAAAAATAATCGCTCAAAAACTTAATAACCTAACAAAGTTGTATTCCATAGTTTGTATAATGGCCATATAAGTGAGTTGTTCTTCAACGGATGAACCTCAAAACTCACTAATTACAAACTGTGCTCTATTAGTTTAGACCTTTCGGTAGAAAATCGGATTATTCGGATTATAACCATCAGATAATGCTAATTAATTTTCGGATAATCCATATTCGGATGCTATTTTACATACCATATCTGTCGTGTCTCGAAAGATGGACACCGGGGATAAAGGATACCCCTTTTTAGGTTCGGTATGGGGCACGAAGGAGGCTGAGAATCATCTCTCGGGCGTGGTCTAGATCAAGCTCTCCTCTCCACGATCAAAGCAAGCAACCAAAGGGATACAAGGAGCTACCTAGGTTCAGGCCGCCTGGAGGCTAAAAGCCCTACTCTTGCATGTCTGGATTGATGAGTTCTTCATAGTGTAGCTTACAGTAGAGATCCCGGGTGGAGTACCCGGAATGGTTTGGGCTCGAGGTAGACGAAGGACAGATCCTGACCCGGGGAGATCACCTTCCTTCTCTACCCTCGCAGCCCTAGTCTAATCTTGCCCTGGTCCGACTTGTTCTCCAACTTTCTCCTTTTCCCTTTCCTTCCTTCTCTCTCCTCCTCCGTGCCTTGGTCCTCCTTTTATAGGCCAAAGGAATACCACATGGTCACGTGAGGAGCGTGGGGGTTTTAGGCGGGAAGAACCCCCCACAGCTGGTTGAGGAGGAGACGTGGCCTCTCCTCCTCCAAGTGTCTCCTTTGGGTTAAGTGGGAGCATCAACCTTTGGGGAAAGCGGGGCGGACAGAGGCTGACAAAGCCACGGGCCATGTCCCTGACCTGCGCCTCCATCGCCTTGCTTCCCAAGTTTTCTGAGGTCTTCTAGCATGCGCTGGAGTGCTTATCCGTAGTCGTACGGAGATGTACCTGAGAGGGAGCCCGGCCTCCTACCGGGAACTCGGGCTCTCGGGGACTTCGCCGTCTTCCCGTGTGGTTAGGGGACCCGGCAGGCCCCCAGGACCAGGGTCCTTTGTCGATGTAGCTCTCGCGTGATCTTCCTGAGGTTGGGGGGTGGACCCGCTAACCTATCTTGAGTCTTGGCCTTGTCCACCTTCATCCTGGGCCCACATGCGGTGGACCCATTTTGGCAGCATTAGGGGAACCCCATGTTCCACTGTTGCGACAGTAGCCCCGGGCATGGTTCTGGCGGCTCTTGTTCCAGCTGCCGGGGCTATGACATAAAAAATAGGTCAAAGTGGGTCCTGGGCATCTGGTCTTCCTTGCTTTGTTGCACCAGTCAGCGCCACGGTCTTGGAGTTATTCTGCTCGAGGGAATAACTGTGATTGCCTCCTCGATTCCTGGAAACGGAGGAGACCACTGGTGAGGACACCGCCGAGGCTATAAAAGCGGGTGCGACCCTTGCATCTTCGCTCATCTCATCCTTCATCCCAACTCCAAATCCCACCGAGACCATTGGTGTCAATGGCGAGGGCGAAAAGGGGAGTTGGGCGTCCTCGTTCTTTATCAGCTGCAGCGGAGGGTGGCCCTTCCAACCGTGGCAGGGCCGCCCCCCGAGGTCGTGGGAAATGAGGCCACGGCAGTCGAGGAGGCCGCGGCTCTGCTGCTCCTCCTCCAATCAGCACAATCCATACCGGCTTCGCGGCGTTTGAGTTCGTCGCAGATCTGGACTACAGGATTCGCAGCAGGCTGCACCTGTCGGACTCCTTCACGGCAGCGATGGAGGACGATAAGCCTCCCGGCTTCTAGCTTTAGGTGGACGGCTGCCCCAGTGGCCCCTCCTGGGCCTGGGCGGAGTACATCGTCGATGGCGCCATGCTCCTGGGTCAGGGATGGAAGTCATTCTCCCGCTCCCGTCGCCTGACCCAGGGAAAGTTCCTGGTGTTCCAGTACGACGGAGATGCGACGCTCTCCGTGAAGATCTTTGGTGCCGCCGGAGGACGCGTGGAGTGCTGCGTGGAGAGCGAAAGCAGCAGCGGTAGCTCCAGCTCCTACGATGAGGATGAAGATGAGGAAAGCTCATCCAGCATCAAGGTCGAGGGGAGTTCATCTTCCTGAGGGCGAGGAGCTTCGAGACGACGGCCCCGAAGATCTCTTTGACCTCCTTCTTGGCTGCCTCGTCGACGTATTTCTGGAAGTAGCGTCTTTCGTTGTGCGGTGGTGTTCCTTGTTCACCGGGAGCCAACCTTTTTGTTGTAAGAAGTAGGTCCCCGATGTAGTCCTTGTAAGTGAAGAAGAACTTGTCTCCATCTTGCTTTCTGGCCTTCGGGTTGTACTCGTGTGAATGAGAATGGGTTTTTTGCAAAACGCGCTCCCATTACTGCGGCAGTCGCTCCGTCGAGGGGTAGGTGGAGAGTGAGAGGCCTATAAAATCCCCTCAGCCCCCAGCTCTCTCGACACCTCTTCTCGTCTCGCTGCCTTCTGCTTGTTTTTCTGCCCCCCCCCCCCCATAGATCGCAGGACGATGTCTGGTGAGGCAGGGATGTCTTCTTCCGACGTGTCGACGGCGGAGTCGGCCTTCCGTGGCGTGGCAGAGGCACCCAGGTAAGCTGGAGCCCTAGCCGTCGTAGAAGGAGAAGTCGCGTCCCGCTCCACATTTGCTCAGAACCTTGCCCATCTGGCGGCCATTACTGGCCCTGCTGCTCAGGAGGAAGCCAGGGTGAGAGCCGGTAGGAGGGCATACCTGATGGCCAGCTTGAAGGAGAGGACAGCCGAGGTCCCGGGGCTATCCCAACTCTGGACTGAACTTGAGGCCATTGAACAGGTAGGCGCCTTGCTCTCTTTGCCCTTCCACCTTTCCGTCGGCCGAGCTCGATTTTCACTTGGTTCGTTTTCTTGCTGTAGGCCGAGAGTCACTCCATGGACGAAGTGGCAGATGGAATCTTCCTCCTTTTGGGCCGAGGAGTGCCTGGATTTGCTGCGAGGTCTCTTGTTCCTCGAGACGCCTGAAAGCCCTGCGCGTGCACCGTCCTCCCATCCAGGCATCCCCGGAAGAGAGAAGTTTACCCGGCAGGCAAAAAGCAGAAGACAAATCTGCGCAGCTAGGAATCCTGAGCTGGCCTTAGTGCCACAGGCTAGATATGTACTTAGGGAGCTGCATAACTGAATGTAATTTGGAATTGTAATTCAGAATTTAATTTCAGATGAATGAAACCTAGTCCTCAACTCCCGGGGTCATTTTCCAAATCTCCCTTTGCACTAACACGCCGTCAAGTTTTTAGAGGAGGTCTCTTAGGTGCCAAGTACTCTAACTGCCTGCCCAGTAGCAGTACCCCTAAGAGCACTATACCTTCCGGGAGTCCACTCCACAGCCGCGGGTACTAGGCCAGAGGGAAACAGACCGTTCGCCGGGGAGGACGCATTACCCCCGCAAAGACTCTCTTCAACTGTCAAGCATGCACAGGTTGATAGTATATTGACTCCGAGCGAGATGTCATGCCTAGTATGCAAGATGCAGATGCAAGGACTTAGCTGGTTTATGCCGCATCTTCGATCTATTCTGTCCTTCCTGGGTATCCTTAGCCGCTCTTCAGCATCCGTTCCTGTCCCGGGAGAGGCGCTGCACACAGCAAACTTTCAGTAGGAAAAGAATGGACCCTCCCTTTATGTCGTGAAAGTGTTTCATCCGAAGCAACCCACAAGCAAAGTTGAATGTGCATTTCTATGTTTAGGTTCTTTAAAACACAGCACTACCCGTTTCACTTCTTTCCGCGGCAGTACGGCATGATCGGGTGGCAGTGCCTACTGATAGGCCACTCGCGCTTGACCCGTCAGCCACCGGCACCATGTCAGCCCCCTGCTTGGGGGTTGTTACGGATAACACACTTCACGATAATAAAAGAGGCTCACGGACTTGAAAAACTTATATTTTATTCCCTTGGCGACGATTCTTACGCCCTATTAGAGAACACTAGCCCCTTGGGCGTGCTTAGTGGATTCGACTATCTGTGATTCATGTTCGTAATCAGGGGTAGAATTTGCAGAGATTCTCAATGTTCCAGGCGTTACCCTCCGGCCTGCCTTTCTTGTCCTCTAGATAGACTGCTCCAGGTCTCAAGGTATGAGTCACCCGATAAGGTCCTTCCCACTTGGATGACATCTTGTTCATGCCATCAAGTTTCTGCTTCTTACGGAGTACCAGGTCTCCGGGTTCTAGTTTCCACGATCGGACATGGCGATCGTGACAGCGACGGAGTCCTTGCTGGTATCGAGCAGATCGTAAAGAAGCTCGACACCGGACCTCTTCCAGAAAATTTATGTCATCGGTCCTCCGCTCAGCTTGGCTGTCCTCATCATAGGCGAGTACCCGGGGAGATCCGTGCCTTAGTTCTGTTGGCAAGACGGCTTCAGCTCCATAGACAAGGAAGAATGGTGTTTCTCCAGTTGCTCTGCTTGGTGTGGTTCTGAGAGACCATAAGACACTTGGTAGATGATCAATCCAGTTCTTGCCCTTGTCTTCCAATTTGTCAAAAGCCTTGGTCTTCAAACCCTTAAGGACCTCCGCATTGGCTCGCTCTACTTACCCGTTGCATCTTGGATAGGACACCGAGGCGAAGCACACCTTGATGCCCAATTCTTCGCAAAAGTTGAGGAAGGCTCGACTTGTGAACTGAGTGTCGTTGTCGGTGATGATTCTGTTGGGTACTCCGAAGCGATACACGATTCCTTCAGTGAACTTGTCAACAGCCACGAAGAGGTATTCATGTCCCTCGATAGACTTCGGTATCTTGCTCGCAATGTCCAGCCCCCAGACCGCCAACGGCCAAGAGATTGGAACTGGCTCTAGAGCTTGTGCTGGCTGATGTATGTTCTTCGCGTAGTATTGACAGACTTCACAGGTCTTGACTAGTTGCTCAGCATCATGAAGGACTGTTTGCCAGTAAAACCCGTGACGAAAGACTTTCCCCGCCAATGATCTTGATGCCACGTGACTTGAGCACATGCCCTCGTGGATGTCCCTTAGCAGCGCTTGGCCTTGCTCTTGTGGTATGCAGCAGAGCTTGACTCCGTTGTCCCATCACCTATAGAGCTCGCCTTCGACCAGGACGTAGAGCTTAGCTTGACGAGCCACTCGCTCGGCGTCATGATCATCCTCCGGGAGGGCGTGCTCCGTCATGTACTTGATGATGTCCAGAGCCCAGTGTGGGAGGGTCCTTTCGACCGGTAGCACCATTTGACAAGAGGGAAGCATGGCTTCCTCTGTCGCAGGAGCTGCCGGGTCTTGAGCATCTGGGCTAGCTACCCCTGTTGTCGAAGTAGAAGGGTCGCCAGCCCCCGGTGTTGGTGCAGATCTCGTCTTGAGCCTCTCGGGAGTAATCGAAGGTTGCCTGAGCACCTCGATGTAGATCCCGGGAGACACTGGTTCTCGCTTGGAAGCTAGCTATGATAGCTCATCCGTGGACGTGTTTTCTCCCCGTGGGATGTACACGGCCCAGAAGCTGTCGAAGCACCGCTGGAGCTTCCATACCTCCTCGACGTATGGTGCCATCTGGAGGCAGGCGTACTTCTTATTCACTTGTTTGATGACTAACTGAGAGTCACACTTGACAACGATCTTGTTGATGCCGAGGCTGATGGCAGCACGAAGTCCCGCAGGCAGGCCCTCGTACTCCATCGTGTTGTTGGACATGTTCCCTTGGTAGTGCATCTGGACGACGTACTTCAGCCGGTCATCGGTTGGCGAGGTTAGGACAACTCCAGCACCTCCTTGCCCCTTGGTGAAGGAGCTGTCGAAGTGCATTGTCCAGGCGCTAGGGTCCTCCTTCCCTGGGGGGCTAGTTTCCTCTTCCGGGCCATCGAACGCCGTCGCGGTCCATTCTGCTGTGAAGTCTGTCAGCGCCTTTCTCTTGATGTTGTCCGTGTGCTCGAACTTGAGACCGAACCCTTGAAGCTCCATGGCCCACCATGATATGCGTCCAGTGGCAAGTGGGTTCTCCAAAGGGCTTCTCAGGTTGTACTTTGACACCACTGTGATTGGATGACTCTCGAAGTACGGCCTCATCTTGCGGGAGGCAACGAGGATTGCCAGTTGCAGCTTCTCCATCATGGGATACCGCTCTCGAGCGTCGCGTAGCACCGAACTGATGAAGTAGACTAGATGCTGCACCTTGCGGGTCACCGAGTCCTGGTCGGGCTCGGCTTCTTCCATGTCGTTGACGTCTTGAGGTGGGGATGAGGTAGCCCCCAGTGGAGTCCCTTCGAAAAGAGACTCTCCGTTCTCGGTGGTGACGAGCTCAGCGACATCTAGTAAGGTTGCCGTGACGTCAGGATCATCAGACCCCTGGTCACCCGACAACCTCTTCTTGCTTGGTTGTCCTGGGAGAGAGTTCCCAGGTCGCTTGCCCTTGGTCTTGCTTGATTTCTTCGGAGGAGCGTCACGCTCTGCCACAAGCACAGCACTGATCACCTGATTGGTGGCAGCGATGTATAGTAGCAGGGGCTCCTTCTCTGTTGGGGCCACGAGGACTGGCGGCGAGGCGAGGTAGCGCTTGAGGGACTGAAGAGCTTCCTCAGCCTCGGGGTCCACTCCACGGGGCCCGACTTCTTGAGCAACTTGAAGAACGATAAAGCCCGCTCCCCAAGCCTTGAGATGAAACGTCCGAGTGCAGTGATGCACCCATTGAGGTGTTGTACGTCCTTGACCCGCCGGGGTGCCTCCATGCGCTCGATTGCCTTGATTTTGTCCGGGTTGGCCTCAATCCCCCTGTGGGAGATCAGGAAACCCAGCAGCTTGCCGGACGGCACCCCGAACACACACTTGTCGGGGTTGACCCGGCGGAGGTTCTCGAAGGTCTCGTGCAGGTCTTGGATGACGGAGTCCTTGTACCGGGTCTTGACCATGATGTCGTCGATGTACGCTTCAACGTTGCGGCCCAGCTGAGGCCCAAGGCATGCTTGCATAGCGCGCTGGAAGGTAGCGCCGGCGTTTCGAAGGCCGAAAGGCATCCGTGTGTAGCAGTAGCAGCCCTTGGGAGTGATGAAGGCCGTCTTCTCCTGGTCCTCGACTGCCATCATGATCTGGTGATACCCGGAGAAGGCATCCAAGAAACACAGCAACTCGCACCCGGCCTTGGAGTCCACGATCAGGTCGATGCGCGGCAGAGGGAATGGATCCTTAGGGCAGGCCTTGTTCAGATCTGTGAAGTCGATGTAGAGTCGCCACTTGAAGGTCTTGGGTTTTGGTACCACCACGGGGTTGGCCACCCAAGCTGGGTAAGGAACCGCCATGATGACACCGGCTTCTATCAGCTTGTCGACTTCGGCGATGATGAACTCCAGTTTTTCCTTCCTTTGATTCCGAAGAACTTGCTTCACGGGGCGTGCATCCGTGTTGACCGCCAATTTGTGCCGATCACCTCCCTTGGTACACCGGGCAAACCTGATGCCTCCCATGCGAAGACACAAGAATTTTTCCGAAGGAAGGCGACGAGCGCGCTTTCCTATTTGTCGGTGAGGCGGGCACCGATAGTGATGGTGCGAACTCCATCGCTAGTCAGTGCCACCTTCTTGGTCAGCTGCGGTTCACCATGGAATGGCTCCTTCTTGGGGGGAGTTGATACCGAGCCCTCGGGGTTCCCTTCGCCCCTGGAAAATGCACCGACATCAGCCTCCTATACATCTTGATTCTTGATGGACATCCGCCGTCGCCGCCACCGTCTGGTTCAGCTTCTGGACGCAGAAGATGGCGTCGTCGACATCGACCTTGATCACACCCCATGGTGCCAGGATCTTCATCATGTTGTAGGCGAAGTGGGAGACGGCCATGAACTTGGCCAGAGCGGGTCGGCCAAGTATGCCGTTGTACGAGAGCGGAGTGTCCGCGATGTCGAAGACGACGTCCTCGGTGCGGAAGTTCTTTTCATCACCGAAGGTGACCGGAAGAGTAATCTTGCCGAGCGGCCGAGTGACGCTCCCGTTCACGCCTTGAAATACACCAGTGTCTTGCAGACGAGAAAAAGGGATTTGCAGAGTAGCCAGGACCTTTGCCGTCAGCAGGTTGAGGCTGGAGCCTCCATCGACTAGCATCTTGGTGACCTTGTAGTTGTGGATGATGGGAGACACGATCAGAGGCAAGGTTCCTACTCCGGCGACATTGACAGGGTGGTCCTCCAGGTCAAAAGTGATGACTTGGTTGGACCAGTCCAGCGGCTTGGGCGGAGTAGAAGCGACCGCGTTCAACTCCCAGACAAGTCTCTTGCAGGCACCGTTGGAGGGATGCAGAGAGGCTCCCCCGTGTATGCACCCGACGACTCCAGTGACCTCCTGAAATTTCCCGCTGTTGCCACCTTGGGGAGCCGGAGCTTCCCCGTTGCCGTCATGGACGGCCTCCTGGTTGTTCTGCCCGTGACCGCCTTGACCGCCGCGTCCTCCTCCTCGGCCACCACTGCGACCCCACCCAAGGCCGCCCGCGCCATGGCGACCCGTGGGATAGTCACAAGCGATGTGCCCGACGGTGCCACAGTTGTAGCAGCCGTCCGGACTGACCCTGTCAGCTCGGCGCTGCTCTCGGATGGCGAGGTTGTTGAGCATGCGGCAGTCCTTGAGCAGGTGGTTGCCTTCTGGGTGGATGTGACACCAGGGGTCACCCTCACCCTCTTCCTCGGAAGTTGAAGCAGGCTTGACCTTCTTCGGCAGAGGCTCGGTGACGGCCTAGAGTCCCGTCTCTTGTTCTTGGCGAGAGTGACTTTGTCCTCGAGTTCATCCTGTCCGGGGACCTTGACTCCTTCTGCTCGGGCGCACCGGTCTGCAAACTCCCAGAGCTTGCGGGTGGACTCGATGCGGTGAATGCTCAGCTTCTCGCGCATCCGGGTGTTGCGGACGTTGGCGTGGAAGGACTGGATCACCAACTCCTCCTTGATGCAGGGTATGGTGTTCATCTTCTGGGTGAAGCGTTGGACGAACTTACGGAGAGTTTCACCCGGAAGCTGCTTGAAGTCGTGGAGGTCGCTGGGAGCCTCCGGGCGCTCGTACCCGCCCTGGAATGCGCACAGCCTTCAGTGCCTACCAGGAACGGACGGAGCACCTGCGAAGGTTGAGAAGCCAGGTCAGGGCATCTCCCTTCAGAGCCAACGGGAACCAGTTGGCCATCATGATCTCGTCAGCCCCGGCAACCACCGAAGCGAGAGAGTAGAGCTGCAGAAAGTCTCGGGGATTCGTGGTGCCGTCGTAGTGATGAACGTCGATCTTGAACTTCTTGGGCCAGTCGACATGGCGAAACTCAGGGGCGAGGGCGAGGCAGCCCTCGGCGATGTCATCGTCCCGATCTTCCCGTTGATGATGTTCTCGGCGTCGCTCGATACGGGTGCGCATATCCTCGGTCAGACGGTTGTTGAGGTCGTCACGAAGATCTTGGTCATGAGAAGTGGACGACCCGACGGAGATGGCCTTGCCACGGTCACGGTTTAGCCGATCTGCCATTGGTGGAGCGATGCGAGGAGGTACCGTCTCGGCTTGACGCTCACCACGGGGATGGCCCCGCGGCTCGTGTGTCTTGTATTTTGCTGCTCCGGGGCCGTTGACGGTGGGAGCTTGAGTAGGCTCGGGCCGCCGTCGGCGAAGTCGAGGAGCTTCTCCACACGGGTCCTCCATTCCTGGTAGACCTTGGGGTCGCTAGTGCTTGGAGGAAACGACAGCAAAGCATCATGGGGAGCTTGCGCATCCGAGGGCGAGTGCATGGAGGACTTGCTCTTGGTGGCTCGTGGACGTCCGCTGGCGTGAACGCCGTGGTTCCCTTCCCCAGCGGTAGGTTCCATGTTAGCGCTTTTGCAGACGCTTTTCTCCCCAGAGCGAGGAGGAGGTCTGACGGAGCCTTTCGGGGTCGCCGCACCCTCAGGTCCGTCGTTCTTGTTGTGGTCGTCCGCTCCGTCCGGCACCACCTTCTCTGTGGGTAGTGGGGGCGGAGTGGCGCCCCACCGTGCTTCAGCAGCTCGGCGATCAGCTGAAGCCTGGGTGCGTGAGGGAGAAACAGGCTTGGAGGCTGTAGCGTCGACCTTCTTCTTCGGCGGCATGCTTGACGAAGAACTTGACGATGATCTTGAACCTGAAGACGAATCCAGCACTTGCGCCCCCTACCTGGCGCGCCAGATGTCGTGTCTCGAACGATGGACACCGGGGATAAAGGATACCCCCTTTTTAGGTTCGGTATGGGGCACGAAGGAGGCTGAGAATCGTCTCTCGGGCGTGGTCTAGATCAAGCTCTCCTCTCCACGATCAAAGCAAGCAACCAAAGGGACACAAGGAGCTACCCAGGTTCAGGCCGCCCGGAGGCTAAAAGCCCTACTCCTGCCTGTCCGGATTGATGAGTTCTTCATGGTGTAGCTTACAGTGGAGCTCCCGGGTGGAGTACCCGGAAGGGTTTTGGCTCGAGGTAGACGAAGGACAGATCCTGACCCGGAGGAGATCACCTTCATTCTCTACCCTCGCAGCCCTAGTCTAGTCTTGCTCTGGTCCGACTTGTTCTCCAACTTCCTCCTTTTCCCTTTCCTTCCTTCTCTCTCCTCCTCCGTGCCTTGGTCCTCCTTTTATAGGCCAAGGGGATACCACATGGTCACGTGAGGAGCGTGGGGGGTTTTAGGCGGGAAGAACCCCCCACAGCTGGTTGAGGAGGAGACGTGGCCTCTCCTCCTCCAAGTGTCTCCTTTGGGTTAGGTGGGAGCATCCACCTTGGGGAAAGCGGGGCGGACAGAGGCTGACAAAGCCACGGGCCATGTCCCCGACCTGCGCCTCCATCTCCTTACTTCCCAACTCTTCTGAGGTCTTCTAGCATGCGCGGGAGTTCTTATCCGTAGTCGTACGGAGATGTAACCGAGAGGGAGGCCGGCCTCCTGCCAGGAACTCGGGCTCTCGGGGACTTCGCTGTCTTTCCGTGTGGTTAGGGGACCCGGCAGGCCCACAGGACCGGGGTCCTTTGTCGATGTAGCTCTCGCGTGGTCTTCGTGAGGTTGGAGAGCCATACCCGCCAACCTATCTTGAGTCTTGGCCTTGTCCATCTTCATCCTGGGCCCACATGCGGTGGACCCACTTTGGCAGCATTAGGGGAACCCCATGTTCCACTGTTGCGACAATATCCTATACCGTATCCGGGTGTTCAGTTAGAACCGGATATCCTTATCCGTCAGATTCTTTGAAATCGGATATGAATTCTTTAAAACGGATTCGGCGACGGATTCAGTGCGGAAATTATCCTATCCGTTTACACCCCTAGAAGTAACACATCTTGGTGTCGAGGGTTTGTTTTCTTTTTTCCTACCTACCGCTTCGCTATGTTGACCGCGAGAGAGAGGAGAGAGGCCAAGCGCTTGGATGGCAGTTTGGGCGTAAATTGGGTGAAAGATATGTCTGTTTTCGTGAAAGGATTCGAGAGCCGAGCTGAGAAGCTCGGGAAACTGGTCTCCACCAGTTTCTCTCCCCACTATACTAAACTTGGCTTTTAGGGAATTTTACGATGGGGAGAATCTGTGAGTTCTTGTTGGCTTGTGTGGTTTGGTACCAAAAGCTGGGTGAAAAGCCTAAAAGAAGTCAACATGTATTCGACTTCAGCTCTGTTTCTCAAGTCCCATCTCCTCGAACAGGGGAAGTAATCATTCAGACTAGTAGTGGGGTACCTGCTGCATGTGACCCGAAATTGTTAAATCATGGACGATGGAAGGAATATGTCGTTGCCAGCTTAATTTGTAGTACTGCGCTATGCTCATCAGATCAAACTATCCATCACAAACTCTCCATTGTGTTTATGAAGCTGTCTCGCCGAACCCTCCTACGTCACCCAGAATGTTGTCTGCGAATTGTATCTTCTCTAGCTCATCCCACCAGCAGGAAAGTTCTCCGTACACAGCTTCCAGGATTCTCCATCCCAGCGACCGCGTGCACGGCCGTTCGGGAGAGCAGACTTCCGAAAACCCGTCCATTGAGATCCTGCACTGGAAGATGGGGGATAAGATTTCCGGGGAGCGTCCCGACGCGACTGCTCGCTTCCGTTCGACTCGAACACTGAAGTCGGCGGTCTGTCTGCTTCATCGTCACCGCCATGGCTGACATCGACAACAACGTTGTGGTGGAGACCTTCCCGGTCAACACGTATGTGCCACTTCTCTCTGTTTGCACTAGTAGTTGGTTCATATTCAGATCTGCTAGATATGTCTAGTTTGAAGTATGTGATTAGATATATGTGATGTTAATTTTGGTAATTAATCCCACGTGGAAACTGCCTAATATTCCAACATAACATTTCGCCACTGGGCCCTAGCAGTCCGCCTCTTCGAGCGATCTATAAACTTTAGATACTATAAAACCATGTAAGAGGATGTCGAAAGGAGGGAAATTAAGTGATGAAACATTGTATTAAATGCAAATGTAGTTGGAGTACCTCACACTTATGCAAAGTAAGCTTTTCTAAGCTCGGCCCGCTTTGCAGAAAGCGATCCAATGTTTGAATATCTTCGTTTGTTTTGAGATCGGACCGGTCCATTAACAAAGTTCGCACATTATGAAATTGTGGGAGTTTATCTGAAATCTGTTGTAGAATTTTCTGAAACACAAAAATAACACACTACTATTAATACGCACAAAAGGAACTTCCGAATGGGCTAATTTGAAGTACCCCATGTCACAATATTTGTCGCATGTTATATTAAGCAATTGTATTAGAAATTAAATATAATACAATTATTTCACGGATATTTTTGGTTGCGTTATATCATTGAATAAAGGACAACAATCGATCGAAAAAATTACTACACTTGACATGATAAGATTGGCATCAGTACTTTGCTAGGATCCAACATTAACCAAACTAGCAAAATGCCCGTAACATAACTACTGTAACATAATAGTTATTGTCTAAAACTTGGTTTTATTATAGCATTAGAAATATCTTGAATTTCGTCCTAATTTTGTACCGTTAGAAACATCTTAGGTTTCACAGGCATGGCAAGAAAAATACGAATCTTAAGATGACCGAAATGAGCATTCACGGCACATTTAAATTTCTCAAAAGCAAACCTGTTCAGATTTCGCTCCAAATTCAGTAATGCGTAATCTGAAATGTATTATATTTATTAGTTAGCAAGATGAATAAATAAAGGAATTAACACGATATCCATAGGTGTATGTTTGATTCTTTTCTGCCTATCAAACAGCAAAAAGAGGCATGTATCAGCAGTAACGAACATACTGTCAAAGAACCAATTTGTGTAGCCTCAACTGTAAAGAAATAGCACATCAATAAAATTAATGGGCAGAGAATGCAGCCCGAACTCCTAGTGATGGAAAAAAGAATGTAGACCACACTGTCGCATCTGAGAACTGACAAATTCTGATTATCTAAACTACACATGAGCAGACTGCACATCACAACACATAGTAGGAGCTAGCAACGAAGTTGATCCAATCGATCGGTCAAACTTAAACGCGATGGAGAACGTTGTTGTGGAGCCGGAAGCTGGATCTTCATGTGGATGGCATGTGCGTTCATACCGCCGCCCCGCTACATCCTTGCTGGCCCGGAGCGGCTCCGCCGCCCACAATGGTCCAGCGTGGCGCTGGGGTGCATCTTTCCCGATCCCTCATCGTGCAGCCGTGCGTCACCGCGCACCTGACCAGGCGCCTCCATCACACCTGTTAGCCGCTCCCGGGAGAAATTCCTCTGTCCGGCGACGCTCCCAGCGGCGAGCACGCTGCCACATCAGGCATCATCAGCGCCGCCGACGAAGGTGTGTATCAGACAGAGGACATCGTCGCCCAAATCGAAGCAAAAATAGGAGGTGAGAGGGAGCCGTCCCGCGCTGCTTCCCCCGGATAGTGTCGGATCCGGAAGGATCAAAAGATTGAGCCATCCCCGCTTCCCCAAGGTCGCCAGATTGCACAGGTTCAGAGCGAGGGCGAGGGCCGACCCACTGGTTCGTCGGCGCGATGACCGGATCTGGGGGAATCCGAGGGCGGTGCGGGAGGCGTATCGGGGTGGAGGGCCGGCGCAAGGAGCGGGGGCGGCGTGGTGGGGTGAGCCATCGTGCAGCGCTCTTGGAACGAAGGAGATGAGTGGAACGAAGGAGATGAGAGGCGACGGGGTCACAGGGGGGAGGAAGGATGTTTTTGCAAAGTGCAATGGCACCCGGTACACACTAAAGAAAGGACTGCGGGTTGAATTTAGAATTCCCGAGGGGCTAAAATGCAAAACAGCCCAACGTACGTCTGCCACGGTCGTTTATCCATATTATATAGTAGAGATATTGACCTAAGCGAAAGATCACTACTTGAGCAACAACATGAACGCAAATCATCCTGTCACCAAACAATTCTTTTTTTTGTGACATGAAAACAGATCTACCATTACTCATAGTACACAGCCATATCGCTGGCAACTAAAACTGAAACGAAGTCTGGAGCTTCACCCTCCCATCATGTGCAAGAAACATCAGCACGCAGACCATACTGGGCTAATGAGTGAGCAGTAGAATTGCATGACCGAGGAACAAACTGGAACTTGTGGCTCTCGAACGAGGCAATGCATAAACTGCGGACCTCCTTCAGAATTACCCCGATGGCAGCGAGGTCAGAACCCGATCCCTTCAGTGCTGTAACCAAATTCTTGCAATCTGACTCAAAAATCAGACGATGAAGGCCAATCGCAGCCGCTCCCTCTATAGCAGCATTACATGCTTCTGCTTCGGCTTGAAAAGCATCCTTCACATGCAACAATCTCCCTGCTGCTGCCGCTATGAATTCACCTTCATCAGACCTGGCAATGAAACCCCAGGCAGCTTGTCCCGTCTCCTCAATGAAAGCAGCATCAAAATTCACCTTCACATGATTCTCAGGTGGTTTACACCACGTATCCGTTGTTTGGGCTCCTCCCATACATTCCCCGCCACTAGCACTTTGTTTCTGTCCAGCCACCTGAAAGTCCATGCAGTGCCGCTGAATTCGATGACATATCTCATCTGCACTACCCTCCTTGCCCTCTGCATTCATTTTATTTCTAGCTGTCCACCAATCCCAAAGGAGTACCAGAACTAGGCTTCATCGAGGCTCCTTAAGAGACAGAATCTGTTTGAAGAACATCAAAGAATTTGGAGCGCCCAGAAGCGACAACTGGACATCATCTAGCAGAAGATTTCGCCACACTGGTTTTACTTTCTTACACTTCAGAAATAGGTGGCCGCCATCCTCATCAGCTCGATTACACATCGGGCATCTAGTGTCCAATTCAACTCGCTTTCTCTTGATATTCATTCTTGTTGGCAGGCTATTGTGACAAAGTCGCCAACAAAAAATTTTGATCTTCCCTGGCAACTTCAGATTCCAAACTGTCTTCCATAACAGGTTATGTCCATTAACTGCTATAGACGAACTAGCATCCCGATTCTGCTCCGAGTCTCTTACACTGACTCCCAATCGGTATGCCGACTTAACTAAAAAAATCCCTTTGCTATCAAAGTGCCAGGCTACCCAGTCCTCCATATCCCGGCGTAGCGGAATAGCCAGGATCTCGGCCACATCGTCGGGATGGAAGACCGTGCGCACGACCCCCTCGTCCCAAGCTATACTCTCCTGATCAATCAGATCACTGACAATGATCGGCTCCTCCGAAGCATTGGGTGTAATTGGTCGACGAGTTGTCCCCCTCGGAATCCAAGGGTCTTTGAACGCATCAATATTTTCTCCCGTTCCGACCCTCCATACGATACCTTTCTTTAGCAGCTCAACCCCCTTCAAAATACTTCTCCAGGTGTAGGACATCGCTGGTTTAGGTTGGGCTTCAAGGATTGTTGAGTCTGGGAAGTACATGGCTTTAAGCACGTTACAACACAGCGAATCAGGGTTTTGCAACATGCGCCACCCCTGCCGAGCTAGCATAGCCATATTAAAAATATGCAAGTCTCTGAAGCCCAAACCTCCATCATCCTTGGATTTTGACAGCTTTTCCCAACTAATCCAGTGGCATTTATTCTTCTCATCTTGTGCATTCCACCAATAACGACAGATCATGGCACTAATTTCTGCACACAAAGATTTTGTGAGATCGAAACATGACATTGCATAGGTTGGAATAGCCTATGCAACAGCCTTGATCATTATTTCTTTTCCCGCGTTGGAGAGCAACCTCTCCTTCCAGCCTTGTATTCGTTGCCATATTTTCTCTTTTAGGTACTCAAACTCTTTTGCTTTAGCAGACCCTAAATGGACAGGCAAGCCCAGGTATCTTTCATTACGTGATTCTCTGGGTATGCCCAAAACTCACAGCACTTCACGTTTGGCCGCCATCTTTGTGCCTTTGCTAAACATAGCACTTGACTTATCCTTGTTTATCATCTGCCCCGATTGTTGCTCATACACAGCCAAAATTTGCTGCAACTTCCTCGCATTAGCAGCGTTGGCCTTCATTATTATCAAGGAATCATCAGCGAAGAACAGGTGATTGATCTTGGGTGCTCCCGCACATAGCTGTATGCCTTGTAAAGACCCCTCTTCCTCTGCATGCCGTAGGAGTGCCGACAACCCCTCCGCACACAATATAAACAGGTACGGAGACAGAGGATCTCCCTGACGTAGCCCCCTCTCAGGTACGAAACTGTTATGCAGTTTCCTGTTCACCTTCACTCTATAAGAGACCGTACAAACACAGTTCATAATAAGCTGTATCCACTGACTAGAGAAGCCCATCTTTTCCATGATTCTCGCAAGGAAACGCCATTCCACTCTATCATATGCCTTACTCATATCCAATTTCACCGCCACAAGCCCATCTCGGCCCCCTTCTTCCAATGCATAGAGTGTGTGATCTCATAGGCTAGCAGCACATTATCCGTTATCATTCTTCCAGGGACAAAAGCTGACTGTGTAGTGGATATGATATGAGGCAGCACCAACTTTAGATGATTTGCTAGCACCTTCGAGATCAGCTTGTATAGTACGTTACACAAACTTAACGGCCTAAATTCTGTAATTTTCTCTGGGCTCTTTACCTTGGGTATTAAGACAATAGTGGTCTCATTCCACCCCACCGGCATAGCACTACCATTCAGCACCCCTTGCACCTCCTCCTGGATTCTAGGTCCGATCATTTGCCAGAACCTTTTATAGAAAATAGACGGCATACCATCTGGGCCCGGTGCCTTTAAATCTCCAATCGTATCAAGCTCCTCCTTCACCTCATCCGCTGTAAAATTTTTGATCAGGGCCTCGTTCATTTCTTGTGTCACAGATTGAGGGACATGTTGAAGGAGATCATCATTAACCACACCTGCAGAAGATGCGAATAAACTTTTGTAGTGATTAGTAATAAAATGTCCTAACTCCTCTTCTCCTTCCACTAGTACTCCCCCTCCCTCTCTATTCAGCTTCTTTATAGTATTTATCCTTCTTCTCTCAGATGCAAAAGCATGAAAATAGCTTGAATTCCGATCCCCATATTTGAGCCAATTTGCATGAGCTCTTTGCTGCCAGAAAATGTTGTGTTGCTCCTCCAGCCTACTTAGTTTGTACTTCAGCAGGTGCTCCCTAGAAACACCTTGTTGATTGATAGGCCCTCGCCGACACACCTCCAACTCCTTTTTTGCCTTCTTTATTCGCTTCTTCAGCTCTCCCAAAACCTCCTTGTCCCATTCCCAAAGACTCCTGCCCACTCTCCGGATTCCTTCCCCCACCGACCCATCTTCTTCCTCAACCGCCTTATTCCAGGCCTCCTCAACCACCTTCACACAGTCCTCCTCTTGTAGCCAGGCAGCTTCAAAACGAAAAACCCCTCTGCCCCCTCCACCCTTGTCTTGTATGGCCTGCTCATTTAGAATCGCCACCACTGCTCTATGATCAGAGGTGCGGTGCTCTGAATTGATAATCTTGTACATAGGAAACATGCATCGCCATTTTACATTTGCCACGGCGCGATCCAGCCGCTCCCGCACATACCCCTCTGCAAGATGCCAATTGTTACGCCAGGTGAAGGCATCACCCACAAAGCCGAGATCACCAAGTTGAGCATCCTCCAGTGCCATCCGAAACGCCTCCATTGCCGATGGGGCCCTAGCCGGCCCCCTTCCTTCTCATGTGCAAAGAGGACTTCATTAAAATCCCCCATACACATCCATGGCAGATCATCTTGTGCTTTTAGAGTTCTCAACAATTTCCAGGTATTCTCCTTCTGACCAGATCTCGACTCTCCATAAATTCCTGTGAATCTCCATTTACTACCATTTTCCTCTACAACATTCACATCAATGTGATATCTCCCCTTCCATCGCAGTTCAACATTCACACCCCGTCGCCAAAAAAGAGCAAGACCACCACTCCTTTTCACTGGATCCACCACGATCATATGTGGCATATCTAGACTCCACCTGAAACGATCCATCTCCTTCTCCGTCAATTTTGTTTCTGACAAGAACAATATGTCGGGATCTTCTGCCTTCTTCAGATCGGGAAGGCCCCGAACTGCTGGCTGATTCCCAAGCCCCCGGCCATTCCAGGAAACACACTTCATTGACGCACACATAGTTGTTCCAGCAGTACCACCAACAACTGAAGAACTGAATTGGTTTGCAACTGATTGTCTCTTTCTATCCTGGGAATTAGGGATTACCTTCTCCGCATCCTCCTTTCTCCTACATTCTTCTCTGACGATCTCAACAGCTCTCTGACGCAGAGTGGCTATCTCTGGACAAAGACTCGTTCTGCCCTTCACTGCCCACGAGTGCCTGCAAAGACCTAGGATTTGCAATGGCTCTCCGGGCAATTCTCTGTAGACGATGCCGACCATTTATCCCCTCCAACAGACCCCCACGAGGGAGAGCATCATGGCTGGACTCTGGACGCGCCGGAGTGGCCAGACGATCCACAGTCCTGGCCGACACGATGACGTGCCCTCCGCCGGCAACAGGGGCCAAACTATGGTGGAAGAATTTGGATGGAAAGCTGAACCCTGCAATACTCACAGAGAATAAGGGCGACAGGACCAGGAACCCAAGCCTGGGGCGATCGGAAGGACGGCGGCCTTGACGGGAACGTGGCCGGCGACCTTGACGGGAACAAGGACGGCACCCCAGAAGTCAGCTCGCCACCAAAACCGCCCTTGCGAGACGGCCACCAGGTCGTCACGCTTGCGAGACGGGGGCTGCCGGGAATGCAAGCTACAGGATCACGACGACGGCGAGCAAGACCTCGCGCAGACGAGATCCGATCGCCAGCGCAATCGCCGGAACAGAAAACCAACCGTCACCCCTGGGACGGACCAAGAAAAAAAAAATCACCAAACAATTCTAGATGCCTTATGTTAAATATCTTGTATAACTTCTCCAAAACGCTAGCGTTTGTCAGGTACAATGTAGTACGCATACTGACGCCTTGATGAAGGAAACCGTGTCCATTACATCAGGCCAGAAGATATTATTTAAAGAAGTACGCAAAGAAGTTAGCCTTGGAGCTGCCACAGTAATTCCCAGAAACTGGTCATCGCCTAGACATTCATCAATTGTGAGGTGTCTTAGCCTTCCGGACACAATGTCACCAAAGCGACAGAAGCACTGAACAAGACTCAAATCTTCAAGCGCAGGGTACCCGGAACGGAGGTGCTCCGCAAAGGTATCGTCCAATTTCACACCATGAAGGAATAGTCTTTTGAGACGAGATGAACTGGATCCCAAATCAGGGAAAGGGCCATAATTGTTGTTCCGATGCCAGTTCTGCCCACTCCAATCGAAGTCCATGTGGATGTCGATAGTCGTCGGGCTGCACTGGACACCCCTGCTTATCCATCTCAAACAGGCCGGATCGCCTGCCTATCATACAAATCAAGAGCCGGGACATGTATCCGGAGCTTATCCAACGACGGGGCGCTGTGGTGCAGCAAGAGTTTGTCGCTGAACTCCTAGAACGGCCGCCACTCCTTCTTGCATACCTTCTTTTGTCCGCAGTGTGTTTTGCAGCACTTTCCACTTCGACAGGGGGCTTGACGGCGGAACAATGTGAAGTCGATGTCGATGCATGGCACGGAGCGCCAGAGATGCCTCCACCTCCGCGAGAGCACGCTCGATCGGACCACCTGCCGGGACTCGAGGTAGGAGAGGATGCTGTGGATGAGGCAGTCAGGCAGGTCGCTCAGCCGGTCATCTTCGGCGGCGCAGATCCGCTTGCTGGGCGGCTCCATTGATAATGCAGGCTTCCCGGCATATGGTGGGCTGGGTCGAATCGTTTTTCACTTGTTTCCGTGCAAACATTTTCCCTTGTCCCTTTCGTCTTTGCAGGGACACGAACCCGCGACTTTTTTGAACAATGGTAGAAATTCTCGACTAGCCAATGCGCAAAATGTGGACAAGCCAATGCGTGACGGCCGGCGACGAGAGGAGGCGGATCGCCTTCGAGATCATGATCCATGGCGTCGGGGAAGCCTGAGAAAGGCAATCGTCTTCAGTGACTCCGGGCGCGACAGGGAGCAGAGTGTCACACTACCACCGTCTTGGGCGTGATTGCCATTATTTGATCGCTGTGGCTATGTAGAAATGACAAGGTTTTTAACGATAAAAAAATGTTTCTGTTATGCAGGTTATCTATCGGTGTACAGCTACGCTACGAGCATGGTCGGCCCTGCAGCGTGTGGAGCACCGAGACTTATTTTTGGAGGTGGCGTCGAGGCTGGATGCTGCGGCCAGGGAGTTATTCTCCCGGCATGGATGGCAACATAGACTCCGGATAAACCTACCAGTTTCTTAGGCGGATTTACAATTTCTCATTATGATATATAATTCGTCTTTTTACTTTTTGATCTGAATTGATTACTGGTAAACTGGTGGCTGTGTGCATCTTAACGATGCAGAGGCCGGGTGTAATGCTTAAATCTCTTAAGTAATAAAATCATTTTATCTAAAAATCACCGTCACCGAACACCTACGGGGCTGGGTCATGCGTACATTGCCCCGTGGCCAACATGCATGGTCGATCGTGACGTGTGTAGATGGAAGGATCTGGCTCTAACCAAAGAAGCTTGGCTCGTTGTAATTAATCTGCATGACTGCATACATAAATTCAGTCTGGTTTCAGTGACTGCAATGTGCTATATACTGTAGTATATTTTTCGAAAAGGGGAAAAGCCAGTCTCTACATCGATTCCATATTTCATTGTAAGAAAGAAAAGAAGAAGAAATATATCGATCTCGTTATTACTACTATATTTAAAGACAAGCCGCTTCGCGGCCTCTCCGCGCTCTGGCCACTGTAGATAATGAACAGTGTTGAACAGTGTGCGGCACTTTGCAAAAAAAACCCCAAAAAGGACTAAAATGTAATTTCAGCACAATATAGGGACTTTTTAGCAAAAACATCCACAACTTCATCTCTTTCCTCTCTCTTCCGCTCGCGTCCGGAAGTCGCCGTCGCCGTCCATCGCCGCCGCTCCGCTCCTCCCCCTTCACATCGACGCCCACGGCGAGGTTCGCTGTCGTCGCCTAGCTCTCCATCTTCGCGGATTATCGCTTGCTGATATGCTCCAGTCGTGCCGCAATCGTCGCCGACGTTCGTGCTGTCCGCCGCCGCGATTGGTCTTCGCCGGCGATGCTCCGGCGACCTACACGCAGCGGCGCCGCCGCGTCTGGCTACCATGCATCTAGGCGCATCTACCACGCTCAGCTTCACGTCTCAGATCGCGCTGGCGTGCCGTCGGCGAGGTCAGCGCCGCCACGGCAGAGCTCGGCCACGTATGACGTCACGATGACGTCAGTGTGGGCCCAACCTGTCAGCATTTTCCTCTTTCCGTAAAAAAAAAGGCATAAATTGCAAAACTCCTTACAGGTGGGCCCCTACTACTTTAGGCAAATTCCAAAAAATGAAAAATGTTACAAACTCAACAACTTCAAATTTACACAACGGGGAAAAAAATATAACAAAATAGTCACACAAAAAATGCCGACTATTTTTACCATGCGATGAAATTTTAAATTTAATTTTTTTTAAATTTCAAATGGTCTTCAAATTTAAACATTCCGTAAATGTCAAAAACATTTCAGACCTAAATGAATTCCAATTTGAAATTTTTTTGAAATCCTCACAATTTTTAAACGTCACTTCCTTCGAAATTCAATAATTTCCAAATTTGAATAAATTTCAAATGTGAATGTTTCCAAATTTGAATTTTACAACACGGCCGGGGAAAAACGTGACAAACATATCAACATGAACACACAAAAAAATTATTATAAAAAATACTTATATAATGTATGCCTCTTAATTATGGAGCTTAATTAGATAGCTATGTCAAACTACAAACATATTTGAAGATTTAAATTTGCTACAAAATTTGCATATACTCCAAACAACAAATTACGATGAATTTTAACATTTTGAATCACAACGTCCACGATTATTTTTTGTTCTCCCTGATCTGATTACTAAGTAAAGTTTCTACGCGCGGCCTCAGGCAGCGTTGCGGCTAGCTAGCCACTCGTCGTCCTCCTTGATGACGTGGTCCGTCTGGTTGCGTCGAGCGGCTTGCTTGGCCTTTCTCCCCCCACGGAGCTGCAGCGACATCGCGCAACTTGAACCGCTGGACGAGCGACTGAGCCGCAATCTCCTCCTCGGATAGCTCGTAGCCTCGCTTCGCCCCCGCCGACGGCGCGTATGCAGCGGGTGCTCTGAGTTGTCCTTCTCGTCGTCGCATCTGTGCCGCTTCTCCATCATCGCAGCGTCGAGCTTGTCCTCCGGCCGCTCATGGCCTCTCTTCATCCCTATCCATGCCGGCTCGCATGCACATGCATAGTCGTGGTAATATATAGCACTTCTCCATCGCTTCGCTTCTCCCAAAGCCAAAATGATGGGTTCTTATGAACTAGACTAGAGTACTAGACTAGATAGGTTTTACCTTTGAGGCCGCCCTGTTCCAAATCGAAGTGGGCTAGCTAACTGAGCCCTTGACTACGAACTGCTTGCTTCAACCAACCTGTGCAATATGATCATCAGTTCATCACCACTGGTAGAAAACCTGTCTTTCGTCCAGAGCCGAACCAGGCTTTAATCCCGGTTCAGAGAAAAACCAGGACCAATGCCTGGCACTGGTCCCGGTTCGAGATGCCAGGCGCCCGTGGACCATTGGTCCCGGTTCGGTTGGGGACATTAGTCCCGGTTCGTGGCATGAACCGGGACCAAAGCTCCAGAGCTGGACACGTGGCGTGCCGCGGAGCTTTGGTCCCGGTTCGTGTCTCGAACCGGGACTAATACCACTCCCTGCCTATAAGTAACCCACCCCCCTCTATTCTCTTCTCTGTTTTTTTCTGCTTGGATTGGTGGGAAGTGGGTGCTAGTTTTTTTTCCTTTGCCACGCACAAGATGTGTTCGATGAAATGCCCGAGGCACACTTAAGTTCACACAAAATGATATCCTCGACCGAGGTTAGCAACTTTATCCTTTTCATCTGTAATTGATACAGAAATATTGCATGTGTCGATGTACGGTGGTCATTTCACTATTCAAGATGTTATTGTAATGGTATTTGATAAACTTAATTATATGATGCAGATGGATGCACGGATACGATGGTTGTACGGCGAACGACGCAGTTCCGAGTTTATTGCAGGCCTGCATAAATTTATCGATGTGGCTGAGGCAAACAAAGTGGATAATTTTATGCCTTGTCCATGTGTTGACTGTCGGAACGTCAGGGAGTACTCTAACTCGAAAACCATTCAAGCCACGTGCTTCGGAGAGGTTTCATGCCCAGCTATAATTGTTGGACCAAGCACGGAGAAAGAGGGGTTAGGATGGAAGACAATGAAGAAGAGGAGGATGATGACAACTATCCTATGTTCCCTGAGGAATGCGGTGATACTGTAATGGAAGAAAATGAAGAAGAAGGAGGTGAACATCGGGCATCAGATGAGCCCGCTGATGGTCTTGGTGGGGTCATTTCTGATGCAAAGCGAGAATGCGATAGAAAAGGAGAAGCTAAAGTTGGAGGCCATGCTAGGATCACAAAAAGTTGCTGTACCCAAATTACGAAGATGGCAGCACAAAGCTCGGTACCACACTGGAACTGCTGAAATGGAAGGCAGAGACTGGTTTTCTGACAAGGGATTTGAGAAGTTACTGAAAATAATGAAGCCGAAGCTTCCAAAGGATAACGAATTGCCCGAGACTATATACGAAGCAAAGAAGGCTATCTGCCCTCTAGGATTAGATGTGCAGAAGATACATGCATGCATTAATGACTGCATCCTGTACCGCGGTGAGGAGTACGAGAATATGGATAAATGCCCGGTATGCAATGCACTGCGGTACAAGATCAGACAAGATGACCCTGGTGATGTTGAGGGCGATGACGAGCCCCCCGGAAGAGGGTTCCTGCTAAGGTGATGTGGTATGCTCCTATAATACCACGGTTGAAACGTCTGTTCAGAAACAAAGAGCATGCCAGGTTGTTGCGATGGCACAAAGAAGAGCGTAAGAAAGACGGGAAGTTGAGACACCCCGCCGATGGGTCCCAGTGGAGAAAAATCGACAGAGAGTTCCCGACATTTTCAGATGACGCAAGGAACTTAAGATTTGGTCTAAGTACAGATGGCTTTAATCCTTTTGGGGAGCAGAGCTCCAGTCATAGCACTTGGCCCGTGACTCTATGTATCTACAACCTTCCTCCTTGGTTGTGCATGAAGCGGAAGTTCATTATGATGCCAGTGCTCATCCAAGGCCCGAAGCAACCCGGCAACGACATTGATGTGTACCTAAGGCCATTAGTTGATGAACTTTTGCAGTTGTGGTCCGAACCAGGTGTACGTGTGTGGGATGAGCACAAACAACAGGAATTTGACCTACGAGCGTTGCTGTTCGTAACCATCAATGATTGGCCTGCTCTTAGTAACATTTCAGGACAGTCAAACAAGGGATACAATGCATGCACGCACTGTTTAGATAAGACTGAAAGTATACATTTGGGAAACAAGAATGTGTACCTGGGGTCGTCGATTTCTTCCGAACAGTCATGCCGTAAGAAAGAAAGGCAAGCATTTCAACGGTGAGGCAGATCGCCGGAAGAAGCCTAACCTCCCTGATGGTGATGTTATATATGACATGGTCAAGGATTTAGAAGTAATCTTTGGAAAGGGTCCTGGCAGTCTATCTGTTCCGAATGACGCTGACAACACGTACCCATATGGAAGAAGAAATCTATATTTTGGGAGCTACCCTATTGGAAAGTCCTAGAGGTCCGGTCTTCAATCGACGTGATGCACGTGACGAAGAATCTTTGCGTGAACCTGCTAGGCTTCCTGGGCGTGTATGGGAAGACAAAAGATACACCAAAGCACGGGAGGACCAGCAACGTATGAAAGACCCATACAACAAGCAGACGGATAAAGGGCGTCAATACTTAAGCAGCTACGCTCTTACCAAAGCAGAGAAGGAAATCTTTTTGAATGCCTGAGCAGTATCAAGGTCCCGGCTGGCTTCTCGTCAAATATAAAGGGAATAATAAATATGGCAGAGAAAAAATTCCAGAACCTGAAGTCTCATGATTGCCACGTGATTATGACGCAGTTGCTTCCGGTTGCATTGAGGGGGCTTCTACCGGAAAATGTTCGAGTACCCATTGTGAAGCTATGTGCATTCCTCAATGCAATATCTCAGAAGGTCATCGATCCAGTAACTCTACCAAGTTTACAGAAGGCTGTGGTCCAATGTCTTGTCAGCTTCGAGTTGGTGTTCCCCCCATCATTCTTCAATATTATGACGCATCTCCTGGTTCACCTAGTCGACGAGATTGCCATTCTCGGTCCTGTATTTCTACACAATATGTTCCCCTTCGAGAGGTTCATGGGAGTCTTGAAGAAATATGTTCATAACCGTGCTAGGCCAGAAGGAAGCATCTCAAAGGGCTATGGAACAGAGGAGGTCATTGAGTTCTGTGTTGACTTTATTCCTGACCTTAAGCCGATTGGTGTTCCTGAATCGCGGCATGAGGGGAGACAGAGTGGAAAAGGCACGCTAGGAAACAAAGCAATGATATGTAGGGACGGGCATTCTTTCACTCAAGCACACTACACAGTTCTACAAAGTTCCACCTTCGTGGCTCCGTATATCGAGGAACACAAGAATTATGTACGCTCCAAGAACCCGGGGGAGGCTGACTCCTGGATTAAAGAAAAACACATGGAGACTTTCGACAGTTGGTTACGATTACAGCTCATGAATGACACCACTATCGGAAATCAGCTCTACTTGTTGGCCACGTCACCATCTTCGACTGTATTGAATTTCCAAGGGTACGAGATAAATGGGAATACATTTTACATGAGAAGCCAAGATAAAAAGAGCACCAACAAAAACAGTGGTGTCCGCTTTGATGCAACAGACGAGAATGGGCAAAAGGACACATACTATGCTTACATAGAGGAGATATGGGAACTTGACTATGGACCTACTTTTAAGGTCCCTTTGTTTCGGTGCAGTTGGGTCAACATGAATGGAGAAGGGGTAAAGTTAGATAAGCTGTACGGAATGACAACAGTGGATCTCAAGAATCTTGATTACAGAGATGAACCATTCGTCCTATCCAATGATGTGGCTCAGGTTTTCTACGTGAAGGACATGTCCTCCAGACCGAAAAAAAGAAAAAATAAGCAAACGAATACATCAGTCGATGAGCCAAAGCGTCACATAGTTCTTTCAGGGAAAAGAAACATCGTGGGAGTCGAGGACAAGACAGACATGTCAACAGATTATAATAAGTTTGATGAAATTCCGCCCTTCACAGTGAAAACTGACCCAATCATCCGTTAAATAATGAAGATGCTCCATGTTTACGGTCGAAGCGATCATAG
The DNA here is from genome assembly GCA_947311845.1 of Poa pratensis. NCBI lineage: Eukaryota > Viridiplantae > Streptophyta > Magnoliopsida > Poales > Poaceae > Poa > Poa pratensis. The sequence continues at coordinate 24,359,741 of CAMZMU010000106.1, read as the reverse complement.
TCAAGGGACATACGCGAAGAAGGGTTCATGGCTTTTATGTAAATCTATGTAATGTATTAAACCTTTATGTAATGTATGGTTCCCGAGCATTCTGAATAGTTCCCAATACAATCTCTGCATATAACTGATGATCTTTAGCATTTCCAAGTGATGCAGACGGATCGTTTTTAGAACATCACTAAAAGTTTTCAGAACACTGATACATTATTACATAAACGGACTAGGGGTAATGGCGCCGGCAATTTTAACAAAATTGCCCGCGCGTATTAGGGGGAACGGCGGGAGGAGCCAGCCCTGTTCGCGGCCGTCCGGTTCTCGCGAGCACGTTTGCGGCGGAGGGCAAGATCCATGGAGGATGAGTCTTTCAGCGCCCAATCCAGCTCGGAAGCCTCCTTCGCCTTGAGCTGGTAGGCAGTCTTGGCTCGCTGGACACGGTCGTCGTGGAAGGAGGCTTCAATGGCCTCCTGCATCTGCGGCCCGCCTCCTTCTTCCCCATGGTCGCTCCAGTCGAATTCGTCGTCGTCATCCTCCTCGTCGGGAGGGGCGGCGGCGACCGGTGGAGGTACGGCCCTCCGCACCTCCTCCGGCACCGCAACAGGAGGCCGGTAGTTGGGCATTCCTCTCCACGTCAGGGTCGTGGGCATACGACGGGATAGGCTCCCGTGGTAGCGCCCAAGCGTGCTCTGCCGAGCACGCTTGACCTCGTCCAGAAGGCGCTGCGGCGGGCGTGCTGGATCCATCTCGTTGCTAGGAATGGTGGATTAGGGTTTACCCCATCGACGACAATATATATAGACCTCCAGGGCACTGGGGGAGGACACTTTTCATGTTGAAAGTTTAGTGAGATTCAAAAATATGCAAAAGATAAAAGTTAATGCATTTTTAATTCAAAATGGAAAAATGGTTAATAGTTTGAATAGTTAGAATAATTATTTTATAAAAACAGAAAATGGTTTTGAATTAGTTATTCAAATTTAAACACTTTTCATGTTGAAAGTATTTTCAGATTAAAAAATGTGCAATAAATATTTGTCAAAATGAATTATCATTTAAAAACCATTTGAAATTCATATTCAAACACCTTAATAAGAAAAAAAGGCGGGAACAACATTCAGAACTGAAAAGTTTGAAATAAATTTGAAAAAGGACTCATTGGTCCCGGTTTATACGAAGAACCGGGACCAAAGGTCCATGGACGCTTGAGGCAAATCTGGCATTTAATGCCAGGACTCATTGGTCCCGGTTCGTGGCAGCAACCGGGACCAATGAGTCCTGGTATAACTGCCTGCGCCTTCTCCTTCCCCATTCCATCCCCTAAATCGACTAAGGACTCGCGACCTCGCCGGAGCAAAAACGTCGCCGTCAGGCTGCCCGACCTCGCCCTCGACGCCCGCGCCCTCGACGCCAGCGCCGCCGCGCCCTCGACGCCCTCGACGCCCGCGCCGCCGTGCTGAGAAGAAGCAGAGGATCCCGACACGCCGCCGGCGCCGCGCCGCGCGTCGAGCAAGCTCACGTCGCCGTCCGGCCTTCTCCGCCCTCTCCGGCTGCCCCCTCGCGCTCCTGGTGAGCCCTTGGTCCTCCTGGACCTCTCCATTTCTTCCCTCTCCCTCTGTGTCGCCGCCGCACCAAGAGCCGCCGTCCGCCGCCGTGTTTGAGGTCGCCGCCGGCGAGCTCATGACCATTTGGTCCCCCAGCGCCGCCCATTCAGTTCCCTGTGAGGTTCTCCTTCGAACCCCCAACAAACCGTGCTCGATTTCATCCTCAAGCGAGCAAATCGTGCTCGCTCGAGCTTGGAGTTCATCCATGGTGTTCCTGACATGTGGGTCCCGCTTGTCATATTTTTATTAAATATTTATGTAAATTACAGAAAAATGGATAAAAGTTCTAAAATTAATGAAATATTCTCTGTTTATCAGAAAAATATGTTTTATATACCAAAATTTGTAGAAAAATGAAATCTTTGCAGCTATTGCATTTCCATGAATGATTAATCAACTTAAAATCCTGTTTATTTAGAAGAACAAAATACCCAATTTATAGATTTATGGAGTGGTTCCAAATGGTACTTTTAAATGCATTTGGGCTCCATTTGTGCATTGCATATTCTATTAGAGATGTGTGTATAAATTAGAGATGTGTGAATAAATTAGAGAAGTTTTACTATTTTCTATTTTTTTACTATTTTCTATTAGAGATGTACAAATGTATGAAATGCCAATAAATAAGATGAACAATACTAAGTTATTGAAATGTGTGTCTAGTATTTGCACTATATTCTGAATAAATTAAAATAACATGTTTTCCCAAATTCATGGATTTGCATTCACATATGTACAAATGAGCATCGAGGTAATAAATTAAAAAATTGTGTTAGGAAAAAAAATTGTGTTAGGAATTATTAGTACTGTGTTAGGAAAAAAATTGTGTTAGGAATTGTTAGTACTGTGTTAGGAAAAATTAAGAAATAGCTTGTTTAAGAATATTTAAAGTGTTAGCAAAATTTCTGTGTTGGCAAAATTAGCAAATTAAGGTGTTAGCAAAATTAGCAAATTTAACTTTGTATTCACATTTGCATTCACATATCCGATTCACATTTTTGTGGGTAGATGTATCTTGACATATGGAACAAGTTACCCAACTAAAGTTTTGTGCATTGTTCTTAATTTGCAGAAACTATGGAACGAGACGAAAATCAGGAAAACATCCTCGAGGATATGATCCGCGGGGAAGATGTTGGCGATGTCACCTCGCAGTTTCTGAACCACTCCGGTGAGGGAGATAAGACTCTCAACCGAAGAGACGGCTCCGGTGAGGTAGAAGCCGACGGCTGGGGCGAGGGAGAAGCCGGCGGCTTCGATGAGGGAGAAGCCGACGAGGGAGAAGCCGACGGCTCCGGTGGAACATTAAATGTTGCAAACTCCGGCGAGGTGCATATATATATTAATTAATTAAGCCTCTGCTGTCTATATACATATATTAACGCTCTTTCTTCTTTTAGCCCTTCGGATCTAGCAAATCTTCTGTAAGGACGAAACGAGGCCCAAATCAAAAGTTGGGTGACCATGAAAGGTACAGGATCGAAAAAATCGCTGAAGACGGCACACCGACTGCTCCCCTTGATGTTGCAAAAAAAAATTGTAAAGCAATGCGGAGTTATTGTTAGGGACTACATCCCGATCACCGTTCGAGAATGGAATAAGCCAAAGGCGGGAGGAATAAGATATGTCGGCGACAAAGAGAAAGAAAACCTATGGAAAAAGCTCTTGGTTAATTTCACCCTGCCGGCACCAGAGGTGGATCCAGATGAGGAGGATCCAAATGAGGCAGAAAATATTGCCCAGTAAAAACAAATCATAGAGCAAAAAGTTAAGGAGTGGGCTCTTAAGAAGATGGCCGAGCAATTCAAGAACTGGAAGAAAAGATTGCACCTCGAGTTTATCAAGAAATATAAGACTCCGGATTTCGATAAAGGGTATGAGAAGATAAGAGATTACTGGGAAGAATTTGTGGCGTATAAGAAATCGGAGGAAGCTCAGAAAAGGTCTGAAACAAATAAGGCGAATGCTGCTAAAATGAAGTACCACCATATTATGGGGCCTGCTGGCTACGCCTTTAGCATGCCTAAGTGGGAGAAAATGGAGGCCGACCTGCTGGCTAAAGGGATCACTCCAGATCCATACACATGGATCGAACGGGCAAGAACTTGGTTTTATGGGCATGGGGCACGTTGGACGCAGAAGGGAAGTGCATATATAACAGAAAACGCAAAGATAATCCCCTACTACCCATCGAAGGCATTAGAAATGCAGTAAAGGAAGTTGAAGAGGGACGGTTCTGTCCCGATAGAGAGGATGACGAGCTCACACGCGCCCTTGGGAATAAGGAACACGACGGACGAACACGAGGCATACCAGGCTCCAAGCCGAAGAAAATTGCGATTCCCGAGGACATGAAGAAATTTCCTGATAGAAGCCATCAGAGGAGAAAGGAAAGGGAGGCAATTGAAGCACGCGCTGCTGCAGACCGGCTGCGTAATATAGAAGAAACAATAAAGTGGCAGCAGGATCAAATTGACGCACTTAGCCAGCAAGGTACTAGCGGCTAATCTCAGCGGCACATGGTAGAAGCTGCATGCGATGGTACCGGCGGCGCATCGAATCAGAAAAGCAGCGTGGCTTCCACGCAGCTCCAGGATGGTAATGATGATGCACTGACGACGGCTCCTCTTCGTCGCTACCCAGTGGATGATATCACGGAGAGCACACCTTGTGAGCTACATGTGAAAGTTTTTAAGTTAACCATGAAGGTGGCGGTCGGCAATGCCATACCAATTGGACCTAAACCAACTTTCCATTGCTCTCCGGTTCCACATGGCAACGCTATTGTCATGATGGATGAAGTGATGAAAGAATTTGAGGAGCTGAAGCTGGAACACCCTGCAGGTGAAGATGGGGAGGTGGTTGAACTTGGAGAAGCCAAAAAAGGGACCATTCTATGGACAAAGGAATTCATCGTGCTTCCAAACTGGCAGCCAAGGCCATCGACTCCTCAGAGTAGCAATCCATCTTCACCGCCGCCTCACAAGTCTCCAGCGCAACAGTCCTCTTCGCCGCCGCCGCCTCAGGCGCCGTCTCCGCCGCCGCGTCAGTCGTCTCCGCCCACTGAGGCTCAGCGTACCACCGCTGGTACTATGAGTGGTAGCAGGAGTGGTAACCGATCACCGAAACGTAAAAGGTCGTCCCTCCCAAAAGTACCTCATAAGAATCTTCCCAAGAGACCTTACGACTATACGAAGGAGGAAAATGACGCGATCGCAACTGCCCAATATAAAGAGTTGTGTGCTAACCGGAAGAAGCCGAAAGCGCCAGAGTTCCCCGCCACCCCAGAAGAAAAAGCCGCCGTCTTCAAAATGCTGAAGACCCTTGAACAACCCCCGCCAAGGCTGACACCAGACTATGACCGCTCTATTCGCAAGTCGGCTGAGGCAAATAAGCAGCGGTCGAAGAGCAGTAGTGCAAGCGGGAAATCAGTTCCCCAGCTCGGAGAACAGAAAAACCAATCGTGCCCCCCGCTCAAAGTGGTTTCCAATACCGAGGTGGGGTCGAGCAGAGGTGCAGTCGACGTCGATCCTGAGTTTGTTGCAATGTACGGAGAAGCGGCCTCTGCTCAGGGCATGTCTATTCCTCAGTACTTAGACCAGTTACAAGAGTTTCAGGAAGTAGCATACCAATACCGGCACGGGTATCCTCTCGTCAAACCTGAGTTAGTCAACGGTCTACCAACAAAAATGCGAAGATTGCATAAGTGGTACATGCGAGCCTCAAAGGAAGGGGAAAACTGGCTCTACGTGCCTTATAAGAACGAGCATTACGGGCATGGAGATGGCGTGGTAATGATTGAATTTTGTGAATTATTTCAGTTATACCAACAAGACGCCATCGACAAAGCTATCCTCAGTACCTATTGTCTGTAAGTATTATTTCTGTAATTAAGTCTCTAGCTAGCTCAGCTCGTTCATTGCATGTATAATCTTACTCATCACTATATTAATTATGTAGAATGAAGATTCTCCAATGCAAAAGAGGACAAATCTATGACATTGGGTTCATTGACCCATATTTCGTTCATCAAAAAACTCTCAAAGATCATTACATCGACACAGAGAATAACTTGGTAAGGCGTTAAGGTTTTCCGAAACCAAAAGGAAAATACTATTTCCTTACAACTACGGGTGAGTGTTACTGTCTTGTATACACATTCTATTTCGCTTACTCGATGTTAAGTGTATAATTGATGACTTATGCGTGCGCAGATTCCACTTTATTCTGCTAATCATTAAACCTGACAAAGTAGTAGTACTAGTCATGGACTCGAAACGTAAACCCCTTGAGGAGTGGGCGGACATGCAGGAATGCCTCCAGGGGTAATTTCAATCATTATGGCACTATATCGGCAACTTTCCGTTCATTTCCTGATAGCAAGTAATTAATATATAACTCCTTTATTCATTTTCTTTGCCGGACAGGGGTTGGAACGGTTCACCGCCAAGGCTAAGGGTATTTGGGCGCCGAAGCTTACATTTGAACCATTAGAGTGCTTGAGGCAGGAACATGGGAATAATTTATGTGGATACTACGTTTGCGAGTTCATTCGCCAGACGACCCATCAGACGGGCGGCCGGTACTTAGAACAACTTGAAGTACGTAAACAATATTCACAATTTTAGTTTATTGCCATCAATTGTGTTTAGTTTCATTCATATATATTGAGCCCTTCTCTAAATTAGATCCAACGGTTGCGGGGCGGTCTTCTACCACAAGATCGCATACTAGCAATTCAAGAGGAAATTGCGGGATTCTTAGATGCAGAGGTCCTAGATCCGAAGGGAGCATATGCATGAAACTCGTGTGTACATGTACCGTTTGTAATATGTTCGACCAAGCACGACGAATGAGATGTGTGTAATATATTCATGACGATGATGTGTAATACTGGTTCCTTCATTGCTGTATGTAGTACCATCGAATTGAGTGCGAGATGGAGAGCCGGCGAGTGAGAGATGAGCCGGCGAGTAGTACCTGCACAGAAATATCGAAGCTTGGCCTCGATGAGCCGGCGAGTGAGAGATGGAGAGCACGTCGGCGATGCGAAGAAGAGGGAGACGATAGAGGCACCGGCGAGAGGGAGAGGGGGGTGGATGGAGGCGCCGGGCGACGGGACAAAGACAAGTGTTCGAATTGAGTGCAAAACACAAAATAAAAGTGCCCAAATAATTAAATAGAAAAATACAAAATCAAAGCATCAGTCCCGGTTCGTATTACGAACCGGACCAATGAGTCCTCCCCCAATCGCTGCAGAACAGGCCACGTGGAGACCCATTGGTCCCGGTTCGTATTACGAACCGGGACCAATGAGTCCTCCCCCAATCGCTGGAGAAAAGGCCACGTGGAGCCTCATTAGTCCCGGTTCGTGGCCGAACCGGGACCAGCATTAGTCCCGATTCTCCGGTCCCGGTTCGGGAACCGGGACAGATGGCCCAACCGAACCGGGACCACAGGGGTGTTTTCTACCAGTGCACACCACAAGTTCTAAAAGGACACGACTAGGCATATGCACACACCATCGGAATAACACACGACATATCTTCTGAGGTCTACGACCAAAGACCTATTTGAATCTCTTCATTTACCAAACCATAAATATCTTACTTTTTTAATCATAATTTGGGATCGGTGATGGTTGGTGATGCTCTGTCATGTGCAAAGACAAATTTACCTCCGATCAAACTATATATGGAGGGAATGGTCTTACTGAATGCATTGTTTTGAGAAATCGGATGACATGGGTATGCCTATCGGGTACCCTACCATGAGGGTACCTGGTGCACGTATCGACTAGGCCCAACTATCAGAGCCTACATGAAGCCCATGAAGGGAGGCCCACGAAGATGGAGTATCCTCCAAGTTTGGCGAAGCAATAGTCGGTTTAGAGTTTCCTTACTTGTAAATCGAGTCGGTTACGAACACCCGAGACCCAGCCTATTATTTAAGGACTGGGAGGGCCATCGAACCAGACAACGAACCACCAGAGCCACAAACCCTAGCGAGATCGACATCTCGCCGGGATCCTTGTAACCATCATATTCACAAAGCAATAACAGACAGGCAGGACGTAGGGGTGTTACCTCCACACGAGGGCCCTGAACCTGGGTAAAATCTTTGCCCTGCTTGTCAGCCGACGATACTTCCAGCTCTACCACGTTCTCTCCCCCATATTCATAACCTAGGGACCTTAACCATGGGTCTTGATGAGTCTACCCCTCGTCAAGTGGCGCCGTCTGTGGGAAAGAATAGCGCTGGACTCGAAGTTTCGCCGGTCCCAACAGCAAACGGCAAATCGCCGATCACACCAGCAAACGGCAACTCGCCGATCTCATCTGCAAACGGCAACTCGCCGGCCATGTCAGCAAACAGCAACTCGCCGATCCAGGCGACACACGGCGACTCGCCGATCCACTCGAAAAGCGGCAGCCTGCCCGCTTCACCTGCAAAAAGCGCATCTGCTCTTCCAATGAATTTCAATCCGCACTCGCCAGAGCTTCAGGAGGCGTTTTCCGGCCTTGAATCAGGTTTGAGCTTGACTGTTGGAGCATTCAATTTTTTCGTAAACAATCTTGGCACGCAGGACTCGACAGATCCGCAACAACTGGCGCTGGGTGCACTCGAGGCTCCGTCGACTGCGCTCGCCCCGTCGTCGATTCCTGAAGCCTGCTCGCCCGCAACAACCATGTCGACCGGCGAGCTCGACAGGTTCATGATGACGGAACTCCAAGGCGAGGAGCAGAATCAGCATACACACAAGCAACATCGACTTCAACCTACCACTCGACGAGAGTTTCGACTGCGGGATCTCCCTCGATGACTTCTACGAGCCCGCGATTCATAACGACACAACGTCGACTCGGAGATCTTCACCAACACCAACCTCGACTCAGAAATCCATAATGGCTTCGCCAACACCGAGATGAGCATAGGCGATGAGCACATCGACAACGAGATTCGCCTCGAAGATCTACTCGATGAACACACTGGCTCTGACATGAGCCTCGACGGCGACGTCGAGTCCATGACTGGAATCGACAGCACATACACCTGTCCTCGGGTCACGCCCCATCAGGTCTACGTGGCCTTCACCGCAGAATCATCCGCAGACGCAGCCGCTCGCAGGCCTGCACAATTCCCATGCACGGTAACCATGCCGGATGGGGTCACAACCTTGACAATCACGGAGGAGATGGCAGCAAAAGCAGATAAAGTCATAAAGGAGTGCACAATGATGCCACCAAATTCCACCCCAGAGGAGATGTTGACCTTCCAGTACTTCAACTGGCAGGAGTCAATTCGACTGCAAAACTACCGAGCGACGCTCGAGGAGCGCAAAAGGCAAGCCAGCCTCTCGAGTGCCCGAAGAAGGGAGCAATCCCTCGGGTCCACACAGCAACCAACCCCACGACCTAGGTCGCGGTTGGCAAGCCTTCCAGAACATGAAAGGGTAGCAATCACCCGTAACCTGTCGTTCATGACAGAGGACGCTAACGGAATCCCAGTGCCCAAAACTGCTGCGGGTGCATTATTCTCCGTAGGTGCTTACCTCAAGGCAATGCAACCTCCGGCGAATGACCCTAACGCAGCCCTGCATCGCCAACAACTCAAATCGCTAGCTCTAGCGGCACAGGCTATACAGCCAGAAGACAAAACTCCAGCAAGGAATCGCGATCGCGACATAGTCGACTCACGACACGCAGCACATCATCGCAGTGGTCGCAGCCACCACTCGGATGAAGGAAGGAGAAGCACGCGCCGGCACAGGTCCAGCAGAAGCAGATCTCGAAGATCCTATAGCAGCGATTCATACTCTGATCGCGAACCAGAGCCATGCGGAGCATTGTGCTTCACTCGACGCATCCGTGAGACGCGGATGCCCAAACGGTTCAAGTTGACAGGCGAACAACCCAAGTACAACGGTCGCCAAGAACCTTCTGGGTGGTTAGAAGATTACAGACTCGCCGTGGCATGCCAGCGTGGCACGAACACCACGGCGATGCAGTACATACGACTTATGCTCGAAGGAACTGCCCGCGACTGGCTCAATCGCTCCCTCCATCATCATATGACTCGTGGGACGATTTCCGCAGAGACTTCATCAAAAACTTCGAGCCTCTGTGTGAGCGCCCGAAGACATTCGAGAATTAAGGACATGCACTCAACGATCAGACGAGTCGTTGAGATCATACATACGGCGGTGGACCGAAATACGCAATTCGGTTGGCAAAGTGTCAGAAGACAGGGCCATGGATGCCTTCATACAAGGTCTCGCCAGGAAGGACTTCAAAGAGGCACTTGGTCGTGAAAAGCCAACCTCCCTGGCTGACCTCATCAAAGTTGCGACTGAGTGGGCAGATGGAGAGGATTCTGTACGCAGATCCCGTGCTTCCCCAACACGCGACAACTACGAAAGCGGCAGTCGAGCCGCAGAGATTCATACAGAGAAGATCGCAGGCGCAAACGTTCCAACGTCCTTACGACGATAACAGACCCGAGTTCATGGCGGCTGGATACACACACCGGGAGGACCAAGATAGAAGCAATCGACGCTCGGATGATCGACGGGACAGTCGAGATCGCGAGCAGCGGAGCGACAGCTACAAAAGGCAAGAATGGCGCAAACGTAGCGACGCAAAACCCGAGCGGTCATTCGAGGAAAAGATGGACGACTGGTGCAGATTCCACCTCTTCAAGGGGGACGACGGAAAACTACGCTCCAATCACACCCTAAGGAACTGCAGGGAATTCGACCAAATGGCGACTGACTACATGATACGACTCAAAGGTGGCCCAGCACCTGCTCAGCCCACGCCTGCACCCGCACCACAGCCGAACGCTGTGCCCGCTCTCATGGCGCCACAGCCGCCACCCACCACCACCACAGCCTGCTCCAGGCGCAAACCTCGCAGGTGCCATACAACCCGTACTACGGGCGGAAGATGATCAATATCCACAGCCCCACGGGCAGATGTACATGATACAAAAGGGTCGCCCCTCCAACAGGCAGCAAAAGCTAATCACTCGACAGGTGAACATGGCTGTCATGGCACCTCCTGCCGTGCCGAATTTCTGAAGGGATCGGAAACCATCATAAGCTTCAGTCGAGAGGATCATCCCCCAGCTGTAGTTCGACCAGGGCACGCGGCTCTGGTACTCGACGCGCAAATAGGAGGCTACGCCATGACCAAGGTCTTCATGGATGGAGGCAGCGGCATAAACATCATCTTCGCGGACACGCTCCGCAAAATGAACAGGTCAGTCGAAAACCTCCCAAAATCTTCAAATACCTTCCACGGTATCGTTCCTGGCAAAGCAATTAGCCCAGAAGGCACCATACAACTCGACGTTACGTTCGGGGACAAAGCCACTTCAGGACAGAGTCGATTGAGTTCGAGGTCGTCGACTGGAAATCACAATACCATGCTATTCTTGGTCGCCCGACGTTTGCTCGATTCATGGCGGTGCCACACTATGCGTACCTCACGCTGAAGATGCCAGGACCAAAGGGAGTCATCACTGTCCGTGGAAACTTTCAAAGGTCCGATGCTTGCGACCGCGAGTTCAGCAAAATCTCCGAGATGTTCGGGGTGGAGAATCACTCGCCGACTTGGCGATTACCAACGACCGCACACTCCTTCCAGAGCATAAGAAGTTGGCAGTCGACAGATCCTTCAATGCTACAAATGACACAAGGTCGCATCAGGTGCACCCGACCGATCCGTCCAAGACAGTCAACATATCTTCGAGCCTGCCTATCGCATAGGAAGGCGCGCTCGTCGAATTCCTCCGTGAGAACTGGGAAATATTTGCGTGGTGTCCAGCCGACATGCCAGGTATTCCCAGGGAATTCGCCGAGCACTCTCTCCAATTGTTTCCAGATGCAAAGCCAGTCAAGCAAACGATGCGTCGAATCTCCGGCCCAAAGCGAACCGCAGTCGAATCTGAAGTCGACCGGTTACTCGCAGCAGGATTCATTAGGGAAATCAAGAAATCACAATGGGTGGCCAACCCGTACTCGTAGAAAGAAGCATACAGACATCCTTCGGATGTGCGTGGACTTCACAGCGCTGAACAAGTGCTGTCCAAAGGATCACTTCCCGCTACCCGATCGACCAGATCGTCGACTCCACCGCCGGATGCGCACGACTCTCCTTTCTGGATGCTTACTCAGGTTATCACCAGATAAGGATGAAGCAAGAAGACGAAGAAAAAACGGCGTTCATAACCCCACTCGGGGTCTACTGCTACACAACTATGCCCTTTGGGCTCAAAAACGCGGGTGCAACATACCAGCGCATGATGCAGGACTGCCTCAAAAAGCAAATTGGACGCAACGTCCAGGTCTACGTGATGACATTGTCATTACCACAAGGGAAGAACACACACTACTCGACGATTTGAGGGAGACGTTCGCAAACCTCAAACGCTTCCATATCAAGCTCAATCCTAAGAAGTGCACGTTCGGCGTTCCAGCCGGGCAGCTCTAGGGTACCTAGTCTCTGCCGTGGAATCGAAGCAGACCCGGAGAAAATACAGGCCATCCTCACAATGCAAAGGCCTTCAAAGCTTCATGATGTGCAGAAACTAGCAGGACGAGTAGCAGCGCTCAGTCGATTCATCAGCAAACTGGGTGAAAAGGCTTACCATTCTATCGACTGATGAAGAAGGCGGACAAGTTCGAGTGGACGCCAGAAGCTGAAGCAGCCTTCACAGATCTCAAGCGGATCCTCACAAGCCCTCCGATCCTCGTCGCACCTAAGGAACGGGAACCACTCTACCTGTATGTCTCGGCTACAAACAGGGTGGTGAGCACCGTACTGGTAGTCGAACGCATGGAGGAGGGGCACATCCAAAGCATACAACGTCCAGTCTACTACCTAAGCGAGGTTCTCTCCATATCAAAACAGCGGTACCCGCACTATCAAAAGCTGGCATACGCTGTATTCATGTCCTCAAGGAAGTTGACACACTACTTCACCGAGCACCCGATCACCGTGGTAAGTAACTCAGCAATCGGTGATATCCTCACAAACCCCAATGCAACGGGTCGAGTCGCAAAATGGCTCATCGAGCTGGCTCCAAGAGACATCAAGTACGAGCACCCGAAGGCTATCAAAGCACAAGTCCTACCCGACTTCACAACCGAGTGGATAGAGGCCCAATTACCTGGAGCACCAGACGTGTCCAATTCCTGGACCATGTACTTCGATGGGTCCAAGAAACACGAAGGCGCAGGCGCAGGCGTCATCCTCATATCACCAAAAGGGGACAAGCTACGTTATGTTTTGCAGATGGGATTCAAACTACCCTCCAATAACGAGGCTGAATACGAGGCCTGATCCATGGCATGCGGATGGCAAAAGCACTTGGGTGCACTCGATTGATGATCTACGGCGACTCCAATCTCGTGGTGCAGCAAACAATGAAGGCCTGCGACGCAATCGCGGACAACATGATCGCTTATCGCGACCTGTACAACACACTGGAGGGCAGCTTCGAGGGCTGCGAGTTGAGGCACATAGGAAGGGAAAGTAACGAAGAAGCAGACATGCTAGCCAATCTTGGCTCAACTGGCGCACAAATTCCACCTGGTGTCTTCCTCGAGCGCATCGAACACAGATCTATCAAGGAGAAACGAGAGCCTCCTCCGTCGACTACGCCACCCAAAAGCAAATGCCTAGCACAGAGGACCCCCCAGTCGAGGTATTTCTCATTGAGCCAACCTGGACTCAACCTTTTCTGGCTTACATACTCCGTGGCGAGCTACCAGATGACATAACCGAGTCCCGACGCGTGACTCGAAGATCAAAAGCATACACCGTTATCAACGGCGAGTTATACAAGCGCAGCATATCAGGTATGTTCCAAAGATGCATCGCATTCGAAGATGGCCAAGCCATACTTCGAGACATTCATGCAGGTACCTGTGGGCATCACGCCAGCAGTCGATCACTCGTAGCCAAAGCCTTTCGCGCAGGGTTTTACTGGCCTACAGCACTCAAAGACGCGGAGGACATAGTCAAAAGGTGCGTCGGCTGCCAGAAATTCGCAACAAGGCCGCACGCACCCGCATCGGCGTTGAAGACTATACCGCTGGCCTGGCCTTTCGCCCAATGGGGGCTCGATATGGTTGGGCCACTCAAAAAATCATCGCATGGCGGGCATACTCACCTACTGGTGGCAGTCGACAAGTTCACAAAGTGGATCGAGGCGGTCCCCATCACAAATTCGACTGCTACTACGGCAGTCAACTTCATAAAGAGCATCATCTACCGCTTCGGTGTCCCAAACAGTATCATCACTGATAACGGCACAAACTTCACGGCTGAGGAGTTCAAAACCTTCTGCAAAGAGCAGGACATTACGCTCAACTACGCATCCGTGGCACATCCACAATCCAATGGCCAAGTCGAAAAGGCCAATGGACTTGTGACGAGTGGGATCAAGAAGCGCCTCCTGGTGCCACTCAAAAGAGCTGCGGGTGCTTGGGTCGAAGAACTACCATCTGTGCTATGGAGCCTACGCACAACTCCCAACACTTCTACGCAGTTCACCCCATTCTTCATGGTCTATGGTGCAGAGGCAATTCTGCCATCAGATGTAAGGTTCAATGCGCCACGAGTTGAAGCATACAATGAAGAAGACGCGGAAGAAGCACTCGAAGACGCAGTCGACTACTCGATGAGCGCGAGACACGGCCTTGGCCCGCACAGCTGTTTACCAGCAGATCTCCGCAACTACCATAGCCGTCGACTGCGAACCAGGTCCTTCGTCGTTGGTGACCTGGTTCTTCGACTGAAGCAAAAGAAGGTGCACAAGCTCGCTTCCCCATGGGAGGGTCCCTTCATCATCACGGAGGTCCTTGGTGGAGGCGCATATCGACTGAAGCACGCGAAGACAGGCGAACTCTCTCATAATCCTTGGAACGTTGCGCATCTGCGCCGTTTCTACGCATAAAGTGCTCACAATGTAATAGGCTATATGTCGGATGGCTGCAGGTTTCAGACGCGCTCTTTTCCTTACCAGGGTACCTAAGGGGACTGGAAGGTTTTTAATGAGGCGGCCTGCAGCCTAACATTCAAAAGAGGAATAAAATCAATGTTCCTTCGACTTCTTTGTTACTACTACCCGCATAATTCATACCTTAACCGCACCCGAAACCCTCGGGGCTGTGTTATTGATCAAATGAGCTCTCGCTCTTGCAGAAACACAATGCCTTAGCCGCACCCGAATGCTCGGGGGCTGCGTAACAAGGATCCAAACAAAGAACACAAAAACTCTGCAGCCGCACTCGAATACTCGGGGGCTGCACAGTCATTGGTTCACAACCAACACATATTTCACAAACCCCGCTCGACTGACTCGGGGGCTCGACAAAAAATCAAAGTATACAAACTATACAATATACAAAGAGTCAAAAATTACACTCGGGGGCTGCCCCCTATACAAAAATTGCACTCGCAAACTATTCTAATCCTCAGGCTCGTCCTTTACGGGCAGCTCGGGACCGCAAAGCTGTTCGCGAGTGCACTCGATTAGTGTCTCCGCAGCTTGGATCGTGTCATCCAGGTCTTTTTGTTCGAGAACCTCTCCGGCTGCAGGTGTCCGCAACACCAACCTTGGTTTTCGACTACGCATATACGCCATTGCAGCGTTGGCTCCAATCACAAGTCTCTGAGACAGCAACTCTCGAATGGGATTTGTTTGCGGAAGATGTTCAACACAGCACGAATCCCTTGTGGTTGTGGCCCCGAAGGAAAAAGAGTCTCGTTCAGGCGAATAAACGCTGCCCGGCATAACTCCAGCAGTTCAGCACTTCGCCAGACGCGATCCTTCAGGGTGGCGAGTATGCGGGCATGGTACCTATCAAGCCAAAAGTGTTGACGCCCAGTCGTAGGGTCGTCAACCACGCTATCCAGACGCCCTTCCACGCGAATCTTTTCAGCCTGGAAGTTGTCGACAAAGCCTACAAACACGGGCGCACCAGTCAGATCAAAAGGACAAAAGCTACGCAAAAAGCTTGTAAACAGAGCAAGACTCGAACTTACACTCGAGTTGCCTGTTCACAAGATCCATCTCCCCGAGCACATATTCCTCGCGTTGGGTGGCCAACGCGGGTCTCGCCCTCAATCGATTCAGCTCAGCCTGGGCGTCCTTCAGATCTTGCTCCATTCTCACAAATTTGGCCTTCATATACTCCATCACCTTGGCATCATTTGCCACCTGACCCTGGGATCGGGTGGTGATTGGAGCCTGCGAGGAACTAGTCGCAGTAGCAGGTTCTCGTGACTGTTCAAAGAGCATAATCACAAACACAAAGTTTGTGTCAGAAGCTAAACTCATGTCATAAGCATACAACTCTTCGAGTGAAAGACATTAGCAAAAGACAGTTTGCATAAACAAGCGCAGACTCGCGCAGTTCAGAAGGTATCATTACAAGGCATAAAAAAGCAAAAGGGTACAGCTACCCTAAACCTAAGATTCGATTTCCTAAGCAGACGATTGGCAGTCTCGAGTGCCCGGCGCTCCATGGTGTTCATAAAAACTTCGGCCAGTCGCGCGGCGGCTCCGCTCACCCCCTTCAGGAAATGGGCTTCCCATCTGGCTTCTGAGGGAACGCAGACAGTGCTGCCTCATAGTCGCAATCTATCCCATGTCCCATAAGAAGCTTGATGGTGGACTCGGATCCGCGTACCGTGTTGGCGCGAGCGAAACCCGCCATGGTGGACGTCCCGGGGCCAAACACGTGGCGAAGTCATCCACCGTCGACGGCACACGCCAGTCGGGAACACCACTTGGTATACAGCGCCAAGTGTGCTCGTCGATTTGGCGAGTGCTTCTTTCGCCTGGTTGCATAGAGCGCCTAAGCCGCCCACAGCCTGTTCCAGCGAAAGATCGTCACTCGCCACGTCCGCAGAGGCCGGTGCGCCAACAGCTTCTGCACAATTCAAAACAGGCAAAGTCATTTTACGACACTCGACAAGTTATATCGTCATATCAAAAGGAGAAAAGATTACTCACCTCCCATGACCTGCGCGAGTGCCGCGAGCTGGTCAGCATATCTCGCTCGCGTGCAGCGGCTGAGTTGGTGGCGGCAGCCAGCTCTTTCTTCGACTCTTCGCGCTGCGCGGCGAGTGCGTCTTCCAGCTCCTTCTTCTCGCCTGGCCCAGCAAAATCACGTGCATTCAATACTCGACAAAATCAAGCATTGCAAAAAGAAGTTCGGCAAAACAAAAGCAAAAAGGAAACTCACGACTGAGCCGCTCTAGCTCGGCGCGCATGGTGTCCCTCTCCTGCTCCACCTGGACATAAGCCTTGGCGGAATCTGCCAAGGTGTGGTAGAAGGGCTGCGAGCACACGAATTCAGCAAAAATTCAAACTCTCACAGACCTACAACTAAACGGGTCAAGCAAAAACTACTCACGTGGTTCATCCACGGCTCAGGAGCCGCGACTGATGTCCCGACATCTGGAGTTGCCGCCTTGGCTGTCTCAACGACAGCGTCAGTGGCCATTGGCTGGGCAGCCTCGTTTCCAGTCGGTGCAGAATTCGAGTGCTCCAGGGTTGGAACATTTCGACTGGAGGAGTCCCAGGCTGATTGTTTTCAGCGCTGTGGGCAACACAACAAAGCAAAAAGACGGTAGCACAAATATGTGACAGCACAAAATTCTCATACTCAAAAACACATACCTGTGTCCTCATCTTCCTCATCTTCGGAGTCGCCAAAAATTGGTCCCCCAAAGGCTGGGGTACCACTCGACTGAAGAGGAAGAGTTGAGCTTGTTGAGCACGCACGCAAAGGAGCGGCTTGGAAAACAGGTGGTGAACCTGATTCCTCGTCATCCTCCAAGCCCTGCTCCTTCGCGGGTGAACTTGCAGCAGAAGGCGCCTTCTTGGCCAGTCGACGCCGCTTCGGTGGCGCGGTATCGACTTCTTGGTCAGAGGTGGCCTTGTCTTCAGATTGGACCTCTTCTGCTGCTTCCTCCTCGACCTCCTCCACATGTGAAGTGGTGGCAGAAGGGATGGGCGACTGATCCCCTTTCGGGTCCACCACCTGTGCCTGTGTTTCTTCAGTCTCGCCATTTTCAGGCAGAGGAGGAAGGGAGGCAGCAGTCGAGTGACCCTGCATAGCATACATCACAAATTGCAAAGTCAGAATCAAAAAACACATATCGTAGAAACTACGAGTGGCAAACTATTAAACTACAGACATACCTCAAGCAAAGGGTTTTCCGTCCCGTATGGCGTAACGGGACAATCGATGTTGCAAGGGTCGGCTGTCGTCAGGCTGGTGATGTGGCGCACGTGCGTCACAAGCTCGTTCCTTGACAGTTCCTCTGGGCTCATCCGAGTGGAGTCACTCGCGCCCTCAAACTCCCACATGGGGTGCGCTCGGGCACGGAGTGGCCACACCCGCCTCTTCACAAAGGTGGCAATCAAATGAATGCCTGTGACCTTGTCCAGCAGTCCGTCGATTCGAGTCAGCAAAGGGCGTGCTTCCTCCATTTCTTCGGCTGAGAGCTGGTGATCCCACGCCTTGGTCCTGACGTAAGCTGCAGTCGAGAAGGTGGCGACTCCTCTTGCTCGACACTCGCATAAAACCACCCTTTCCTCCAGCCTTGCGCGGAGTCGACGGTCTTCAGGCGGAAATAGCGGGTGTCGCTGCGCACCTGGATGCCGCAGCCGCCCACGGGGTAGGTGCGACCACCTCCTCTGTTGGGTCGCACCATGAATATGGTCTTCCATAGCGCCCAGCTGGGTGCGACGCCAAGGAAGCACTCGCATAGCGTGATAAAGCACGCAATATGCATAATACCGTTCGGGGTGAGATCGTGGATCTGCACCCCGTAGGCATAAAGGAGGCCACGAACAAAGTCGTGGAGGGGAAGCGAGAAGCCCCTGGACACAAACTCCGCAAAGCAAACGCGCTCGTTGGCGCGTGGTTCGGGGCATACCTCCTTGGGCGATGGAGCGCGGACGGCGAGTTGCTCCGCGGGAGGCAGATATCCCTGCTCGCGGAGCTTGAGCAGATGGGCGTCCTTGACGGTGGACTTCGCCCAGTCCCCGCTGCCCTTCTTCAGCGCGGCGGATGCAGATGTACCCGCCACAGACTTCTTGCCCTTGGCCGCATCGGTCGCGGCAGCGGCGGCGGCACCACGCTTGGGCCTCCACCTTTCGCCATTGTAACGATGGAGGAGGGTGGAGAAGAGAGCTTGGGCGCAGAGCAATGGAGGTGGGCGCGAGGAAGAAGATGAGACGAGGGGCGGCGCAGGGAGTAAATGGCAAGTAAAAAACTCTGCCAGCGCCGTCCCCCCTATTTACCACAGATCGCAAAATGATCGTAACCGTCAAAACAATGCATACGCTCCGCGCGAAATCTGGCCATACACGTGGCAGCCACGGAGAGCAACCGTCGCCGGCCACTCCGCCCACTACGCACGAGAATCCAGGAAGCCATCATCACGCCCCGTGAAAATCGCGCCAGAACGGTCAAATCAAGTCCACGCGGCGTCATCCCTGGTCAGCTCTGCAAAACGGGCCCACAAAACAGGGTCACGTCTATATCCAAGCACGCCACCGCTTGTCAGAGATAGCAGTCGCAAAATGCGTCATTGCTGACGTTGTTCTCTCTTTCACAACTGGCATAAAAGTCACTCGATGATATCTTCGGGTGGTCTCTCGCATAAGTCTCGGTTGGTTTTTAGCAAAGTCATAGAGGCCAGTCGAAATTCTTTCGACTGCAGCATCGTACTCCCATCGGGAGCGTATCAAAAAATTTCTTTGACTAAAATGTGCAGGGTAAAAGATTTTGAGATTATCCTCCATTGCAAGCAATAAAGCACAATCTCGGGGGCTACTCCCATCGGGAGCGCTGTCGCGCACCCGATAGAATAATGGCAAAAGTGTCAGTCGACGAAACATTCGACTAAGTTCATAAGCAAAATCACACTCAAAATATTCCCGAGTTGATCCGACGATCCTTGGATGCTGCATGCATAGTGCAAAGGTAAGACCCGCCGATCAGTCGAGCTGGGCTAAGGACCGCTCCAGCAGCGTTATCCTTAAATGTTCCGTGTCAGCAGACATGATGAAAATCCCCGACGGACGCGTTGGGTTGATTCAAAATTATACTGCAGTTCGATTCGTAAGACCTCAACGGCCGTTTCGAGTCTGTCCAGTTTGTTCCAGATTCGAGTCCGGGGACTCGAGTTTGATTGAAAGCTAGTATGGTTTTGCCACAAATGGTAGTTAACTGGCCCCGATCCGTCGTGTGTGCCGGGCCTGCTAAGCTAATATCCCTTGACTATCATAAGCAAAAACTCATAGTCGATGAAACACTCGACATAGCCAACATGTGCTATTTCATAAGAATTCTAAATACAGATGTAAAAAATATAACGTGCATGATGTATGAGTCCATGCCCGACTCTTCGAATCAGACAAGTACTCGGGGGCTACTGACATGGGTATGCCTATCGGGTACCCTACCATGAGGGTACCTGGTGCACGTATCGACTAGGCCCAACTATCAGAGCCTACATGAAGCCCATGAAGGGAGGCCCACGAAGATGGAGTATCCTCCAAGTTTGGCGAAGCAATAGTCGGTTTAGAGTTTCCTTACTTGTAAATCGAGTCGGTTACGAACACCCGAGACCCAGCCTATTATTTAAGGACTGGGAGGGCCATCGAACCAGACAACGAACCACCAGAGCCACAAACCCTAGCGAGATCGACATCTCGCCGGGATCCTTGTAACCATCATATTCACAAAGCAATAACAGACAGGCAGGACGTAGGGGTGTTACCTCCACACGAGGGCCCTGAACCTGGGTAAAATCTTTGCCCTGCTTGTCAGCCGACGATACTTCCAGCTCTACCACGTTCTCTCCCCCATATTCATAACCTAGGGACCTTAACCATGGGTCTTGATGAGTCTACCCCTCGTCATCGGACCATCTTCAGGACGAAAAACTAATATCTATTAATCGGCGACAATGACGTTTGTGCATTGTATCCTTCTTGAAGACGTCGCTTTCGAAGGATCTCTTATCTAGTCGGATTGTTCCTTCTTTTTATTTGTCTTTTTACATTTGTGTATCTGACGAGGGGTTAACTCATCAATACCCATGGTTCGATACCTAGGGTTAAGATTAGAGGGAGATACGTGGTGGTGTTGGTAGTGTCGTCGGCTGACAAGCAAGATTTACCCAGGTTCAGGCCCCCGGAGGATAACACTCTACTTCCTGCTTGTCTGGTTATTGATGTATGAGGTGTACAATGGAGCTACAGCGATGTCCCGGCGAGATGCGATCTTGCCAGGGCTATGGTGGTTCGAGTATTGCTTGTCCCAGATCGGCGGCCCTCCCAGCTTTTATATAGGAGGCTGGATCTCGGGGATTCGCAACCGACTAGGTTTACAGGTAAGGTAGGTTTCTGCCGACTTAGGGTTTACTAAGCTTGGAGCATACGTCATCTTCTTGGGCCACCTTCGTGGGCTTTGGTCGAGGCCTGTCCATGGGTCTTAGCTCGTACGTGCACCAGGTATCCTCATAGCAGAACACCCGAAGGGTACATCACCGTCAGTATCCTTAATGTCTTTCGGACATTTTGTTGGTGCAGAATCTAGGTGTAGTTGGTATATTCGCGAAATTAATATATTCCCTTTAAAAAAGTCAAACTATATATTACCACCTTCTTGCTAAAATAAAATGTTTCATCTCTTCTTCACCCACGCTCGACACCCTTCCACCCCCCCCCCCCCCCCTACACGCACCCACAGCACAGATGCTAGAGTTCCCTGTCTATAGGGCTCCATTGTCGACCGCCCTCCATGCTCCCCTTGCCCCTTGTTTTTCGGTCTTCCTCCCGACCACATCCGCACCGTCATCTAGTCATCTTTTGCCAACTAGGACATCAAGCCCCCGATGACCAATCCAACTCTCTATGCTACCCTCGGTCTTCTCTCTTCTCAATACAGCCTAATGAGGCGTCGATTGAGCTGCAGTTCAAAATCTCCATTGTATGTGCTCCTATCGCGCCCATCATCTTTGTCAGATCAGAGCCGCGTAGGTCCCCCATCTTCCTAGTACTACGAGGTCCGCCATCGTTCTCCTCCACTGGGCCCGGGCATCCATACTCGACGAACTTACCGCTCCATTCCCTCCCATTTCTCCTCATTCAATAGTTTTCGTATTTAAAACACATGTTTTTGCGTTTACATCATTAAATTTGTTTTGTCCATTCCAGATGATGTATAATATGTCACCACTAAAATTCTAGATGATGTAAAATAGGGCACTGACCAACGAAACAAAAATTGAAATTTGAATCTTTTACACATTAAACATTCAAATTTAGAACTTTCAGACATCCAAACATTAAAATTTCAAACTTAAACACATCCAAACTTTTACATTACTAACTTGAACACATCCAAACGTTGAATTTCATGTTTCCACACATGAAACTCGACTAAACATAGTAAACTTGACACTAAACCGGCACTAGACAAACTTGAACAGAGATTGACACTAAACTCGACACTCACACTTGACACTGCCACTCGTCATCGAGCTCGGAATCGGAATCGTCGGAGGGGCCAAGATTGTTCCACCCATGTACCACCACATGCATGCCGTCCTGGGTTATCTCCGCGGACCAGCGCCCAGGCGGCCGCAGCCGCACGCAGAAACCCGAGCTGCTTTTCACGCGGCGGTGAGGCGGCATGATGGCGGTGAATCATGGCCAGATGCGGCGACGGGGCCACGAATCGGCGGCATAACGGGCGGCTCCGGCGTGGCAGCGAACGGGGCGGCTACGGCACTGCGGGGGGTGGCGGTGGGGAGGCGCGGCGAAGTAGCGGGCGGTCGCGTGTGGGGGGAATGGATAGGAAGAGATAAAGTGGCGGTTGGACACCGCGCGGCCATTTTTATGCGATAGGTCACCTCTTTGCTGATGTATATTTACATCACCAATCTCTGATTTTTAGGTCACGTTGTAAAAAATTGGGGCATTTTTTACATTTACATCACCTGTTAGAGCTGCGTTTTTGCCACTCTGTTACCTACATGCATGACAGTTACTTTTGCTTTACATCATTTGTTGGAGTTGCTCTAAGGACTGAATTTCCTTCTTTGTTGATGGTTTCTTTCTAGATTCATACAATTGAATCAGCCAACGTCATGATACGAAAATACATTTCTTGATTTCTTCAAGTGCACAATGAAAATTCAACTGCATTAAGATGAAAAAACCTCGACCCCTCACGCCGCTCCTCCCAGGGCGACACAGGAGGCAGCGCAGCTGCCCAGACCAGCCATCCCCATACGGCCTGCCCCTCCCCCCACCAATCTCACCGCTGTCGAGTGCCTCCAACGGGCAAAGCCCATGTTGAGCCAGCGGCAGGTCGTTTCTTCTACCAAATCCGGCGGTTTCCCTCGGTCGCGCTCGAACTGTAACTATACCGTGTCGGACTACCCGGAGGGATGCTGCTCACGTGATGGCGATGGAGGTTGGCTGTCAGGGAGAAGCAAGAAGAATTGAGGCGAACGTACGCTGTGACATTCTCAGTCTTGGAATTTTTCAACATAGGCTTCTCATACTTAGTTTTATATTGTATTATATGTTAAAGTCGTCCTTCTTGAAATTATGTGGCATCTTGTGTCTAGTTGATGAAGGTATTAAATGGCAAAGTCCTCTATATGAAATCATTTGTGTCTTGTTAATGAAGTTATTATATGAAATTATGTTGCATTTTGTCTTGTTGATGATGCAGTTACCTCAAAGTCATTTTAGTCATTTGTTTTTGCTCACCACTACAGCATTTGATCGCGGAAAGGCGAAAACACTTTTGGAATGCGAGATGAAGATTGGTTGGTCTACAAAAAGATGAGCAAAGAGAATGAAGAAGACGGTGATGACGAATCTGAACTTGCTTGAATCGCATCAAAGATGCACGTAAAGTGCCAACTCTCAAGCTTCCGTTTCCATGATGTCCATTTTGTCGTATTTAGGTATCTACCGTAAGTAATCACATCACATTATGCTTCCGGCTACTGCCTACAGGAGGTGGACCGCGCATTTGTGAACGAGCATGAAGCAGTTGAACCAGCTCCAGACCCTCACGGTATATGGCCTCTCGCTGCAGAAGACTTCAAGATCGTCATTGGGATCGAGTGGTTCCGCTGCCCCGACTTCCTATTCCAAAGGTTGACCAGGCTGGTCAGGATGGGAATTGGCCGGGTCGGCCCAACGGGCCGCCGATCCAACCCAAAAGTTTGAGGCCAGTGGGTCGCATGGGCCGGCCTCGAACATTATTTGGGTCAATAGGGCCAGCTCCGAGTGACCTGCTGGGTCGGCCCACCTCGTAGTATTTGTTGGTCCAACCAGACGCGCCGATTACTTTATGTCGACTGCGAAACATTCCGGCCAAACGTGCACGTACACTAAGCTAGTTCTGTAGCCGATCGATTCCTTGGGTCGAACACGTACTCGGAGAACTTGCATGTGGCAAGATGGTTAGGAGGGTGGTCCTAACCCCAGCCCGCCAGAGTTCAAATCCTAGATTTGACATTGGTGTTTCTCATTTAGACGGAATATTCTTCAGTGGGAGGCGACCTTCCCGTCGACAGCGAGACGCCTGTGGTGACTTCGTCAATCTCAAGACCCGACCGCCGCTCAGTCTTTCAGAGGGGCTCATAGGGGTAGGGTGTGCGTGCGTGTGGCCGTGCGTTCACAGGGGTGAGTGTGTGCACGTGGATGTGAGCGTCTGCGTTGTACAGTGTTTTGCAAAAAAAATAAAGAACACGTGCTCACACGTACTACAGGCCTGCAGCTTGATGGATTGCGAGCAACACGTACGCAACGAACAAAAATACTGGTAGTGCAGTTTGACGTGATTATTTCTAACAGTCTTGTGTCTCATAGTCATAGAACCAAACCGTGATTACTAGAAATCATAATTTCTACACTAGTGAAAATGAACCAAAGCATGCTTAAGTCTAACATTATTTTGTCTCCGAGTCAAAGTATAGCTAAATCTGGGTTGACCCAAAATACCCATCGGGCCAACAAGGCCGCTAACTATTTTTATATGGGTCGACCCGTGGCCCCTTAAATTGGCCCTAGGGTCACTAGGGCCTGGTCCAGGGCCAAGTCTGGGTTGGCCCATTCCCGTCTTGACAGGCTGGCATCGACGAGATGGTGACCAGCTCCCTATTCCCGGCATGACCTCCGGCTCGAGACGGGGATACGCCAGTTCCAGCCCTACCTCGCTTCGCTGAAACTCGTGAGGGTTGCAGACCCGTCTTGGATGCTCTCGTTGCACTGCCGCCTTCGTGGCCTCCAGCAAGTTCGTGAAGCGGACGTTCACGTTGGAGGATTACAGGGAGCATGGCGAGAACCTGTTCCATGGCTACAATATTGTTTACACCTTGTAGCAGCGTTCTCCCTTGATGTTGATGTGAACGTAGAGAGGAAGAGAAGACACCTTTTACTTAGTTGACGGACGCATTTTTGCTGTGGAATTGTTGTGGTCATGCATACAAATTTCCTCGCGCTCGAGTTTGAACCCAGAACAAATTTCGTCTATTAAGGTGGATTTCTTAATTATACTTGTTTCTGTTGACATAACATCTTATTTACCTGGGAAAACAAGTTAGTCATTTTATTTGCTCAGTGTTATTCACCTGGGAAAATAAGTTAGTACTCTACTGGTTTATCCACACATTCAACCAAAATGTAAGTTCGGTGACGCCCACCACACGGCCAAGCACAGAACAAAAGTTCATCCACATTGATAAAGATAACAGTTCAGTTCAGGAAGAATCACACAAACACAAGTTCTCCCACATTGACAAGATGACCGTTCAGTTCACGAAGAATCACACAAGTTCATCCACATTGATAAGATAACAGAGTTCAGCTCAGGAAGAATCACACTAGTTCATCCACATCAACAAGAAAACAGTTTAGGACGCACCATAACCTACAACGTAAGATGCTCAGAGGAGGAATTGTCTGTGATGCATTGCAAGTCTCGCCAGCGGCGGGATGCGCTTGGCGCCATAGCGGCCAGGGAGGCGCCATCCACATAGCATATGAGGGGCCATGGCCGTTACAATTAATTTTTCACCCGTGGCGAGTTAAATAAATATACTTACGCTGAACATTTATAATTTCTTGATGTTTCCATCATATTAAGGTTTTAACAAATATATTATGTATACTTAGTTAGCATTGCTAACTATACGATGTGTATTTAATTATTTTCAATTATCTAGTTGTCATGTACGTCATTACAAATATATCTGAGATATGCAGAAACAACATTTTTGTGGGATATTGTTCATAACAAGATACAAAATCATCATAAATATCAAAACAAACGAAAAAGGAAAACGCATGCTCCTTGACGTTCTTAAAATTGATAAATTGTATAGCGCATATGTATATTATTGTTTGGATGTTCCTATCTATTTTTATTAAATATTTTTGTGGCGTTTTCAATGTATGCAGCCTAGCAAATATCTTAATAGAGGTCTGTAGTGTATGATTATATATGAAAATATACATAAACTTCTAAATGTAAATTGAACCGTTGACATTATCTTTCTTTACTTGGTCAAATGCATCTTAAAAGTTAATCTGTATTTAGTAACATGTTGATGATTTATACTTTTACTGAAATAACATTGCTTATAGTAATCACCGATGAACGTTAAATATTATGGGTTCTACACTGTTGCGCGTATAAAATACATTAATTATATATGCTCACTCTAAGGTGTCTTTGTATACAATTGCCTTCGTTATGTTTTAAATAAGAAGTTATATATGAAATTAAACATTGGAAATATACCGAGCAAATACTTCAATATAGCATGTGTAAGGTATTCACAGGAGACTAGCAGACAAGCTAAACTTACCACCTCTAATTTAATCAATTTATTCTTATGTGGTACATTATATTTGGAACAGGGGGAAGTATAGCTATTTCATACTAGTGCCCTTTCCATCTCAAAATAAACTCACATTTCGACTAGTTAAGATAAATTTACACCAACAATAAATTATTAGTATGGGATGGACAGAAATTGCTACTCCAAAAATATTTCAAGTATTTTATGTAGCATTGGGATTTTGTATTACATCGTACATATTGAAGGAACATTACCTAATAAATGTGGATATATGCAATGTATGTTTGATCAGCCGAATGGACCATGTTGCGTTCATGCAACATAAAACATCTCTATGAAAATCTTACTCTGTCCGATTCAAAATAGGTCTCACGGTTTTGAATCGGGACTAGTTCAAAGCTTGATTTTTATAATCAGTCGGAGTTAGTATTAGATTATTTAGATGGGATCATCAAAGTTTACATTGAAGGCCAAAACTGTAGGAAATTGTGTCTTGCAACATTTTATATATCAACTACATTGTCCGAAATTAAACTTCAATGTGGAAGTATCATGAAAATAACAGCGAATTATTGATGTGGAATTGTACTTAAGTAAATATATTTAAGTAGGTCGGTACAGCTGTACTGGAACACAGTGTATATGATTATGCTGGAAATATATACCCGGGAACAGTATAGAGTGGAATACCAGGTTGTCCATAGGACTGGCTCTAGGGATTGTTAAAGCCTGCGAGTTTGATTTTATATTCGAACTCAGTGCATGACTCACACATGCGTGTTGGGACCTGATTTCTTAACAGTAATAGGCTCGGTAATGGTTGTTATTAATAGTGGTTGGTTTAACAAGTCATGAGTCTTATCTGGAAACAGATTGAGTTGTCTGGAATTTGGAGTCTATATAAAAGGTCCCACCCTCTAGCCTAAATATTCATTGTGAGCGGCACCACCGATAAGACAGAGGAATAGAGGGTAGGCCGAATTAGCTCTGACCCTAGTTTTCATACAAGAACAGCGCTCAGGGTACTACTACTAGCTGGCTGTAATTAATCTCCATACATATAAGCAATGTATGAAAAGAAGAAGAAACATATCGATCGTAATTCTCCCTACTCTAATTAGGGCATCAAGTTTTACACGCGGCCATGTCAAAAACAAGTTTTACACTCGGCCACACTAGCCAACCAAGCCACGCGCCGATCTCCTTGATGAGGCGGTAGACCTGGTTGATTTGAGCGGCGCGCTTGGCTTTTCTCCCGACGAAGAGCTGCAGCGACCTCACGCAAGCAGGGTCCTCCCAATAGTTTCCCTTGTACCGCTTTTCTATCGACTCGGCCTCAATCTCGTCTTCGGGTTGCTCGTAGCCTCGCTTCGTCCCCGCCGACGGCGCATATACAGCGATGCGCTTCCAGCCGGGGTCCTTCTCATCGTCGTTGTCGTCCTCTCGCCTGTACCGCTTCTCCATCACCGCCGCGTCAAGCTTGCCGTGCGACGGCTCGTGGCTTCTCAGGTCTTTCCTCTAGAAAAATACATGTAGACATGACAATACACCTTCGATAATACTTCATGTTTAACTACTTTCTGGAGCGTCGTACACCCATTATCTGAAACTACCACCAAGATTTTGGTGTATTTGGAGGCCTAAAAACAATACTCCGCTTATTCGAATTGCATGTCACACTACGACCAATGAAGAAAAGATTTTAGACCAATAACAAATTTACTAGTATAAGATGGACAAAATTTATTAGTATTTGCATACAAATGTGATTTTGTATAACATCGACTACATGGTCTACATATTGATGGAATATAAATTGGAAATATACTACTACCAAAGAAATTTTTGATTAACAATTTGTATTAACAAATCAAACTATGCCTACATTTTAAAAACAGAGGATTACTGAATTGGCTTTTGGTCAGTGGCGGATCCAGCATTTCCTCAAAGGGCACGATATGCCCACAAATGTTTTGACGTGTATTCTGACACTGATTTTGTCTTAGGACTTGCGTACACCGTATGATAATAAGCACATTGCACAATAGCATATCAAATAATAAAATTTGTAAATGCAAACTTAGAAGAATCACAATTATTTTTTAAATTGGTGCTTACTTTAACCAATGTTGTTTCAGTACCAATTACAAAGCATGTACACTTTGTTAAATTTTGACTTGCTAAACAATTTTGACCATGAAATATTGTCATTGGTTCAGTTTATAGATTTTATAAAGATGCTTATTTGATTATACACTAGAAACTTTTGTTGAGATATTATTTAGATGGTTTTCTTTACAGATCTTTACCATAAATATGTGCTTATAAATTATATAGACTATGCTTTAAATAAAATGTAGTACTAGAACAAACTTTGTTACGAAATACAGCTTAGTATCTTTCACTTTATTCGCTACAAATAAAAAACACACCAACAAATATTTAGTAATATTGCCATTTATGGGATGCAGATTTGTGGCACCCGAGCACTAGTGCACCTGATATTTAAAAAAATGAAACCCAGAGAAGATCCTATGATACATATGCATGTTTCCTACGTGCGTGCCAATTTTTGGTGCAAAAACTTCGTATTCCAAGCTGTATAAAAATAGCGAAAGTCTGGTTAGTAAAAAGTGAAAAAAGTGTGTTCAGTCTGTCAGAAATTATCTTTTTTGCGTAGCCCAAAATATAATGATTTTTTTACTAAATTTCTAGTGTACTTACATAATATGTATATGTAATTGTTTTAAAAAAATCAGATTTTTTGGAAGCAAAAAGTACGATTTTCAAAAATTTCAAATAACAGGAGCAGTGGTGCTCAGGAGCCACTCTGGATTTCCGCCAATTATGTGCTTAAACTATGTGATGAACAAAAAATTATAGTTGTGATACTATAACATGATAAAAGTAAGACCGAGAGAAATATAAAAGTTTAGTATAAGTTGTATTCATTTGAGTTCTTCTCGGCCCAAATATGACACGGCCTCGCCCTCCCCAGTGTCTGCGACCTCCTAATGACGCGATGGACATCCTAGTGCACTGGGCTGGCGCGGGTGCTGCTCAGAGCACTCCGTCGACGCAGAGGATACTCCCCACCACGCGACAACGAAGCAATTCCGAGGCGAAGTGGAGACCGATGCGGTACACTCGGTGATCGCCCTTCAGAAGCAGGAGCGCCCACACCTGCGGAGAGCTCCTCCGATGCCCCCGTGAGCGAGAAGCTAGATGCCGTCGGCATAGCCCACCAGTTGATCCAACACGCACATTGAATATTTATTTTTTTTCTTTTCACTTTTTTCTTATTTTACTATTTCATTTTTCCAATAGGCACATTGAATAATTAAGGAAAATCTATAAAAGTTGAGATAAAATATTTAAATAATTCAAAAAATGTTCACAACAATTAAATATATATTCAAGAGGTTCAAAAAAATGTTCTTACGTTTAGAAAATTGTTTAGAAGTTCAAAAAAATCACATCAGAGTAAATATTCGCAAAGTTTAAAAAATTATTCGCGAATTTACAAAAATGTTCATACGACATGAGAGAAAAGTACACACAATTCAGAAAACGATTGTTCCTTAGTTCAACAAAAGTTCATACGAGAGCAAAATGTTTGTATCATTCAATTAATTGTTCACAAGGTTCAACATCATATGCACTTACTAAATAACTTAATAATTTCATATGATTTCACAAAGAAAAAAATAGAAGAATAGAAAAAGGAATTAGAAAACATACAATAAAAATGTTCATTGCATTGCAAAAAAATCATATATTAATAATCTAAAATGAAAAGAAAACGAAATAGAAGAAAGAAACAAATGAGAAAAAATAAAAGTAAGAACAAACAAAAAAGAAAGAAAACAATCACAGAAAATAAATCTGAAAACAAAAAAATAAATCTGAAAACAAAAAAGCGATGTGAGCCCGATAGCTCGAGCGTTGGGCTGGGCCCAAGATCTACTTCACAATTTATTACTTTTGAATGTTGATCTACAATGTTGAGTCATACAACTAATAAGTCTTTATCACACTTTTTTTCCTATGTGTGACTCGCTTGTCTAATACTCCCTCCGTACCTTAAAGTAAGTTAAAGTAAGGCGTATATTTTTTCATCAAAAGTCAACATAGTGCAATTGTGACCGATCTAATTAATAAAAATATGAATGTTTTGAATATCAACTCAACATCAGTGGATTTACCATAGCATATATTTCCAGTGTACGTTTATCAAAATTTATAAATGTTCATATTTTGTCTATATGTTTGGTCATGTATATACTATGTTGAATTTTGACTAAAAATATACGTCTTACTATTAGGAACAGAGTTAGTACAATAATCGTGAAAATCCAGTCAACTCACCACCATATGAGGGCCCGCTTTTAAGTATGGTACATGTCACATTAATGCACATTGTTCCATGTTTGACACCGGAACCATATGTGCATTCTGAGAGTTAGGACCAAGGGCGTGTTCAGAAACCATCTGCGTAGTCCACATCCTCAAATCTGATATACACTAGTACACGTGCACGTGCAACGCACGTCTCAATAAATGAAAAAATACAATCATAATGATTTCTAAACTATATCATTATAAAAATCTGTATGTAAAATTTGCATGAGTTCAGAAATAAATCTATCTATAATGAATTAAAACTTAAAGTATACATGAAGTAAGTCTAAAAAAATAAGGCCGCCACATATAATCATTTTATAATCCTACTATTATGTAAAAAAACACAGCATACAATTTGTCCGTTTTGCTGCACAACCTGGGAGAAGGGCTTCTGCTCTTATTATGTTGATATGAATCTGTAGAAAATAGCAAGTGTGATGATGAAATAAATAAAGTTCAGTCCATGAACATGCAATACCTATTAGGAGTATTGCGCTACAACATGTTCATGGTACGCCTTTCTTCCTGGTATCCGACACTGAAATGGGCGCACTCCTGAAAAAAATGATAAACAAGAACTATATCGCAATAAAAAATTGAATGTAAAATTTGCATGAGTTCAGAAATAGATCTATCAATAATGAATTACAATTTAAAGTATATATGAAGTAAGTCTGAAAAATATAAGATCACCACATATAATCATTTCCAAATCCTACTACTAATTGAAAAACATAGCGAGGAATAATTTTGGTAATAGCACCTCCCACCCTCCCATGGCGTCTCCCACCTCCCACCTCCCGCCCTCCCATGGCGTCTCCACGGCTCTCTAGGGTTCTCGTGCTCCGGCCTCCCCACGCTGGTGTTCTTTCCAACGCCGGCGCCCCCCGATGGAGGCTCTCTTGCACTGAGATTTCTCGCCGGGATTGGCGGTTGCAGATCAGGTTCGTCACAAGTTTGGTTCCTCGGTCCATTTTTCTCCCTCTTCTGGAAATCGGGAATTCTTCCTGGTTGTTTCGTTCTCGTCCGCTTCGTTTCCCCTCTCTGAAGATTCAGTTGGAGTGGCCTTACAATGTTGCATTGGGGGCGATCATGAAAAGTTAAGGGTTTTCCAATTGAGCGATCGGCGTTTTCGCTTCTCGGTTGCTACTAGCAAAGTTGGGCACTTTATTTATGGTTTGAAGCATAGTTTAAAAAGCCGGACCGGACCAGACCGGCGGTTGAACCGGAAAAAACCTAAACCAGAGCTCCCAGCGGTTTGTTAAGCGCAGTGGACCGGACACGCACGCGAATCAGAAAAGACCGATCGAACCGCGGTCAGACCGGGCGTAGCCCTTATGCGTGGGAAAAATTAAATAGCGCAGCGGGGAATCGAACCAGCGACCTCTGCCGTCACTTTGAGGCGCTCGGTTGCGCTAGCCACCTCATCCAAGCTTTGCTTGTGTCGTATTAGTACACGGATTATTTATATACATTAAGTTTTTTCACAGATTATTAGTGTTTCTTCCCCGCTCTGTCTTTAAAAAACCAGCAAGTGAACCGGACGAACCGGCGGTTCAACCGGTGAACCGAGAACCGAGACCCTTGCCGGTTCGATCGCCGGTCCGGTTTTTTAAACTATGGTTTGAAGGACCGCATCTGGCCAGATTTTATCTGTCATTTCACACTGTTTAGAGGTGTGCATCCTTCTTCTTCCGGTTTCATTCATAATCAGTCCCAATCTTTGAATTGTGAGCAAGGTCTGGAAGTGGCTCAGCGTAGCCCTACACGTCTCAGGCCAAACCTGAATTTTCTATCTTCAAGTGCTTCGATGGATCAACTTTCATCTCGATCCGAACTTGCAAAATTTGGTTTTCATATGGACAATCAGAAGCATATTTCTAAGCAGACTGTGGTTGCACAAGAGTCGATTCAATTTGGTTCGTTTGCACCTGTAGCCAGTTCTTCCCGGATGGATATCTTCCCACAGTCGGCTTCGTCAGTGCAAACAAGATTTGGTAGTTTTCAGGATCCGGTTTTCTTGGATCAGATTGATCATTCAAAAAAGATCTTCTATGGTGACTCTTTCCTTTTGAGGTTATGGCCCCGATTCACGCGTTTACAGCTGGAATCTATAGTTGATCTGAGGCAAACGGGATATGCGGAGAAACATATGCTGGAGGCGTTAGAAACTTCTCTCCCGGTTCTCCCGCCCACGGATATCATCTTGAAATTCTTGGGCCGCTATGGTCGATGTAGTATGCATGACCATCTGGCAAATAACTGCCCTGGCGTCTGCAGAGCCTGTCAGTATCTGGACCGAAAATGTGATCAATGTGAGCCCATGAAGAATTGCTCTCGCTGTCTTGCTTCTGGACATACTGCTGTTGAGTGTGCTGTGGGCTTGCGAAGCCGCAAGTGCAAACAACTGGGCCACTATATGAGATGGTGTACAATGCGGCCCAAGACCTCTTGGCAGCCCAAGGTGCACAAACCGGCTCAGAATCCAGTTTCGGCCCGCAAAATCTGGGTTGTTAAACAGAAATTGGTAAGAGCTGATATTCCTGATCAACCCGATACTGTCATCGACACATCCAAGGCCACCGTTACACCTCCCTCCACCTCTGTTCCCCCTGCTACAGTGCCGCCGCCACCACCTATGGACATGGCGATATGTCAATCCCCTAGCATCCCGGACGGGATGTCCCTTGATCTAGGGCCAGCAGATCTTTGGGTGCACGCTACTCTTGTTACTTCCCCGGTGCAGCACGAAGCTTGGACTGATTCTGAAGTTGAAGTTTTGATTGCTGCCCAGCCCGACTATGGTTTGCATGCTTCCAATACCTTCGCCTTTGTTCCTCATGCATGTTCTCAACGGACCCTCTTCTCTGTTCAGCTGGAGAAACTGTGGCCTTTGGCACTTAACGCAGGAGATGTTTTTATTAAGCAGTTCTTGGATCCCTCTGTTGCTCTAGATAACTCTGTTTTTTCCCATATTGGGAACTTTGTGCTATCGCTCTTTCAGTTGGAAAGCAAATGCTGCATCTTGACAATTCTTACAGGGCAGAGCAGTTAAGCGTGATTGAGGTATCGCCTGCTGATCAACCTACTAGTCTGATGATCACCTCCTTAGTTCCTCTAACAACCAAGAAGAGAGGGGGTGGCAGATGAAGGCTACTCCAGCTGAGACCTCTGAAGTGCGTAGGAGCCCGAGGACGAACAAGTATAATGGCTTCAGACCTCCAGTGATTACTGACTCCAAGATTGGTAAATCAAAAGTTATGCCTAGAAAAATCCCCAATGCTGTGATGTTGGTACAGGACTCTGTCGACCTGGAAAGGACTGTTCCTCCACCAACGCCTATTGAGATCGTCCAGAAGATTGCCATTAACCTTTGTGGCATTCACTCAGATGAGGTATCCCCCAAGAAGCTCCTAGCTGAGCTGCAGGATGACGAGCCAACTGGCTCTGCTTAATCTGTCTCCCCCTTTTATTATTTCAATGAATAATGTGCGACGGTGGTTGATTCTTTGCTGGAATATAAGAGGCCTAAATGCGAAGTCTAAACAATTAGCACTTTATAATGCTATTTTGTCTAGTGGTTGTGATATTGTGTGCCTTCAAGAAACTAAAAAGTGTCACTTCAATTTGGATTTTATCAAGCTATGCTGCCCTAGAGGATTTGATGACTTTGTGTATGTTCCCTCTGATGGTGCTTCGGGTGGATTAATTATTATCTAGAAAAGTGCCCTGTTTTCTGGTATGGTTATGCATTGTACCCCATTTGCAATATCCGTGTACTTCACATCTTTGCAATCTGGACAGACTTGGACTTTGGTGAACATTTACGGCCCATGTACTGGAGAGGCACGAGATATCTATGTTCAGTGGCTTTTTGATCTCAATATACCTGATAATGAGGACTGGATAATTATGGGAGATTTTAACTTCATTAGGTCACTCGATAATAGAAATAAGCCAGGTGGAAATGTAGCCGATATGTTCATATTCAACGACTTTATTCACAGTCAGAACCTGATTGAGCTTCCATTAAAAGGTTTGGCTTATACATGGAGCAATATGCAGGATGATCCGCTTTTAGAGCAGCTAGATTGGTTTTTTACAACAATTCATTGGAGCACTTCTTACCCAGCAACTTTTGTTAATCCTCTTGCCAAGCCCACTTCAGATCACACACCTCTTTTGGTTAGCATTCAAACCTCGATTCCAGCAAGTAAGATCTTCCGGTTTGAATCTCTTTGGGCGGCTCACCCTCAATTTATTGAAGTTGTGACTGCTAGTTGGTCCAAGCCCACTCATAAAAAGAACAGTGCATCAAATCTGAATGTAAAATTCAAAAGGCTCAGATATGAATTGAAACACTGGAGCAGGTCTTTCTCTCGTCTAAAGTCATGCATTGAGAATACAAACAGAGCACGAGCTTGATAAGCTTGAAAATACCAGAGGCCTCACAATCCCAGAGGCAAATTTTAGGAAAAATCTGAAGAAACATCTCCTTTTATTGCTGGAAAACCAAAACAAATATTGGAAACAAAGATGCACGGTTCGTTGGACCAAGTTTGGTGATGAGAACACAAAGTTTTTGCAGTCGGTAGCCACTGATAGATACAGAAAAAATTCTATTTCGAAGTTGTTGCTCTCTGATGGCAGGGAAGTTTCTACTCATGAGGAGAAAGAGGAGGCTATTTTCCAAGCTTACCGTGAGCGTCTAGGCTCCAACCTCAACCCACCTATGCTTCTGCAGCTCAATGCTTTGATCCAGCCATCTGACGGCCTGGAGGTTTTAACAACCCCGTTTACAAAAAAAGAAATTGATGATGTGGTGAGAGAAATCCCTCCAGATAAAGCACCAGGTGCAGATGGTTTTAATGGCCTATTTCTGAAAAGATCTTGGGAAATTATAAAAGAGGACATCTATCAGTTTTGCTTTGACTTCTATGATGGGAAACTGGATCTTGAGAGTATTAACATGGGACACATTACCTTAGTGCCCAAGGTTCCCTCTCCTACTTCTGTTAATGACTTCAGACCCATCACTTTGCTAAATTGTTGTCTAAAGATAATCACCAAATTGTTAGCTAATAGATTACAAAAGGTAATTCTCAAGATCGTGCATAAAAATCAGTATGGGTTCCTGAAAGGAAGGACTATCCAAGATTGCATTGCATGGGCCTTTGAATTCCTACACCAATGTGAACAGTCAGGCAAGTCTATAATCTTATTGAAGCTTGACTTTGCCAAAGCCTTTGACACGATCGATCATAATGCAATGCTGAAAATAATGGAGCACATGGGATTCGACAGAAAGTGGATAGCATGGATGAAAATGATTTTTGGTTCTGGTAAGTCAGCTGTCCTTCTTAATGGAGTGCCTGGACGACAATTTTTTTGTAGACGTGGAGTCAGACAAGGAGACCCTCCCTCGCCTTTGTTATTTGTGCTGGCTACTGACCTTCTACAATCTGCCATTAACAAAGCGTTCAGAGATCAGATCCTTCATGCTCCCTACACTCCTGATTATGGTATGGATTTCCCGGTAGTCCAATATGCGGATGACACATTAATTATTTTACCAGCTACACCTGATCAGATCACAGTGCTGAAAGAAATTCTGGACAAATATGCAGCATCTACTGGTTTACAGATCAATTATCACAAATCTTCCATGATCCCCATTAATATTTTTGAAGCCGAAGCATTCCAGCTAGCCAATTCCCTTGGCTGCGCAATTGGGAAAATGCCTTTTACCTATCTTGGCCTCCCTTTGGGAACCACGAAACCATCTGTTCAGGATTTGATGCCTCTTGTTGATCGGATTGAGAGGAAAATGCCAGCCAACTTCTTGATGATGGATTATAGCGGCAGGGTCACTGTAATCAACTCACTCCTCGCCTCCATTGAAACCTTCACCATGTGTTCCATCCAGCTTCCACCCAAAATAATAGTGTTGTTCGACAAAATCAGGAGACACTGCTTATGGAACAAGAAAACTGATGATGGAGTGAAATGCAACTCCCTCATTGCTTGGGACAGTGTGTGCAAGCCAAAAAAAGGGAGGGGTAGGAGTACTGAACCTAAAGATTCAGAATCAAGCTTTGCTACTCAAATACCTCCATAAGTTCTATAATAAGCATGACACTCCTTGGGTGCAGCTAATCTGGCAGACATACTACCACAACAGGATACCACATGCAGTTGAGGCTTGTGGGTCCTTTTGGTGGCGAGATATTCTTAAACTCACACCTGTCTTTAGAGGAATCACTCGATGTTCAGTAAACTCTGGTAACACTGTCTTGTTTTGGAAGGACTTATGGCAAGATCAGATCTTAAGTGAGCAATTTCCGCGAGCCTTCTCGTTCTCTATACAGCAGGATACCTCTGTCTATGAGTTTCTCGGCTCCCAACATCTTGCTTGCAACATTGCTCTTCCTTTGTCTCCTGAAGCAATGGCAGAAATTCGACAGCTCCAAATGATACTCTCTAGTGTGACGATTTCTGAAAATGAAGACAGTTCGTCTTATACCTGGGGGAGTGCAGCGTACACCTCTCACAAATTCTATGAGTTCTATTTCAAAGGAGAGATCACACATGAAGCTTTTCCTTGGATTTGGAAATCAAAAGCCACTGCTAAATTGAAATTTTTCTATTGGTTGCTTCTCTCGGACAGACTCAACACAAAGAACATGCTGAAACGAAGACACTACAACGTGACCTCAGACTTCGACTGCTTGCTCTGCCCGCAGCCCCTAGAGGAAACGGTGGAGCACCTATTCTTTCAATGTCCATTCAGTCGAAATTGCTGGGCAACTCTGGGTATGGTGATACCTAGTGGCAGCAACAGATTGCAAATAATTTCGTTAGCTAAAAGACTTTGGAATAAACCCATGTTCATGGAAGTCTTCTCGGTTGCAACATGGAGTATCTGGAAGGAGCGAAATGACTGGCTTTTCAACGGGATCGCCCCTAGCCTAAGCTCTTGGAAGGATGGATTTAAAACTTACTTTAGTCTCCTAGTTCATAGAACAAAAGCAGAGCTTCATCCTTTTATCTCATCTTTTATAGACTCCTTTTAAAATTCTGAACTTTTGGCTTATCTAAGCCTTGTAACTATCTAAATATTCTCTTGAGTTAATATAGAGGCAGTAGGAGCCTTTCCTACTGTCATAAATTTTCAAAAATGTTTTTTGAAAAACATAGCATACAGTTTGTCATTTTTGCTCCACAACCAAGGAGAAGGGCTTCTGCTCTTATTATGTTGATATGAACATATAGAAAATAGCAAGTGTGATGATGAAATAAATAAAGTTCAGTACACGAACATGTGGTAGCAATCCCTCTTATCAATACTCCTAGTAGGGTCTACTCTTGGTGGTTGGTACGCCCTTCTTCCTGGTATCGGACACTCAAATGGGCGCACTAGAAGTTCCAACTTTTCCTCTCACCCTCTCTCCTTCTAGCTTTCTCCGTTTAGAGTCGACCCCGGTGAACCGGGCCGACCCGAGGCCGTCCTCGCCGGCGCTGCTGATGGGGAAGGGCTGAGGCGAGGTGCCGGAGCCTGTAGATTAGCTAGTAGTCTAAATAAAGGTAGGAGTAGTTTGTTTGGGCTGTTTGCTCGTGCTTGGCTTTATGCTGGGATTGGCTTCATGCCGTTCTGGAGTTTGCCATCGACGCACGCGAGCTGCGTCTGGTGGCCGGCAGTGGTGTTCTTGCTCGTCGTGGCGGCAAGGTGCTGTGGACGACTAGGCGGAACGACGCCGCCAACTCCTTCAATAAGCTCGTCTGGTTCTGGTTTTCTTCAGATTTGGCGGCGAGCTGCTGCCTTCGTCCCTCTGGTTGGCCGTGGAGGCGAGGGGAAGGGATGGGCTGCTGCTCTATGCTCTCAATCTGGAGGAGGCGCCGAGGAGTTGCTGCGGGAGAGCTCAAGCCGCTCCTGGCAGTGTGCTGGGTCTGCGCCGCGGCCGTTCGTGCTCTGGTGGTCAGAGCTCACGGTTTGCTTCGGCGTGACCTTGCCGTCCTCTTTAATAAGGCTTGTTTATGCTCGTGGTGCTGCTGGCCAGAGCTTGGAGATGGGGATTGTTCTCGGTGCTCGCCGCGGTGGTGAGGCCGATGGCGGCTCCATTCTTCTGGGCGATGGATGGCGGTTTCCACGGCAGGGGAGCTGCGTGGCTTCTCCCAGGAGTATCCTCACGCCGGCGTGCACGCCGGCATATCTAATGGTCGTGTGGCGACCACTCCAACCCCTCTCACTGGCTACGGTCCTCTCCGGCCAGTGTTTGCGGTGCTTTCAACCTCCAGTTGCGGAGGCCCTTCGAGCTGCGGGCAGCGTGCTCCCGCCTCTCTTCCCAAGTGGTGCGTCCCCGGCGAAGTGGAGGTAGGCTGCGCCGCGTCTCTGTTCCGTCGCGCTGAGAAAGGAGCTGGCCTTGATTGCATTCTCTGGCATAGTTTCGAGGTCCTTTGTGCAAAATGTTTGGTCCTATGTGTAATTTCCTTTTCTTTGAGGGCCTTATCTGTAAAATGTAATCTCAGTGTTGACTATGAATGAAGCTCTAGGTCCTTCGGGACCGTCCCCTGTTCAAAAAAAAATGGGCGCACTCCTCCTGAAAGAAAAAAGAAATGTTCAACACAATGATGACATGGTAGAATATTCATCTATTTATGTGTAACTAGTCATCATGGCACGGCCACACGCCGCACCCGTGTGATTATTAATAGTGAAACAAACTGTTATTAGGAGAGGAAATATTAGATGGGTGACCATAGAGTTTTTTTTTTTGTCAACAGATGTTTCACTTGATAAAAACGAACAGGTGGAACAATGTAGCCCGTATAAACATCATCAAATTTGTAGTTCACAAAAAAATAATGAAAATTAAGTAAAACAGCTCTTATATCCCATCACCTAATAAAGCCCGACGCGGCTGTTGTGATTCAAAATGTTCAAATCTGTCGGAATTTGTCGTCTAATTAGCATTTTTTTTTCTGAGCATTTTGATGTAGTTTAGGGTAGCTCCAAATATTTAGCAAATTGAAATGTTCAACTATGTTTGTATTTTGCCATAAATAATTAATTTAACTCTATAATCAGGGAAAATGTATTATATAAGCATTTATAAAATTCAACTCCATGTAATTAGAAAAAATGCATTTAGATTGTTTTCAAAATATTTGCCAAATTTAAATGTTCAAATATGGTTGTATTTTGCCATAAATATTTAATTTAGCTCCATAATTAAAGGAAATGCATTATGTGAGCATTTATTAAATTCAACTTCATAATTAGAGAAATTTCAGTTAGATTATCTCTAAGTATTTACCAATTTGGAATGATCTAATACGTTTGTATTTTGCCATAAATAGTTAGCACTTTTTTTGAGCATTTTTGATATAGTTTAGAGTAGCTCGAAATATTTAGCAAATTGGAATATTCAAATATGTTTGTATTTTGCCATAAGTAGTTGATTTAACTCCATAAGTAGTGAAAATGCATTATGTGAGTATTTATTAATTTCAACTCTATATAATTGGAGAAAATGCATTTAGTTTGTCTCTAAATATTCACCAAATTGAAATGTTTAAATATGTTTACATTATGCCATAAATAGTTAGCATTTATTTTTGTGATCATTTTGATATATTTTTCATATTTTTCCGGTGGATAGATTTAAAGTTATTGAATTTATAACATTAATCATTTTCCGGTGATGACGTCAGCAGTGGCCACAGCGGCCGTGTCGAGCACGGCGGCGTCGCATCCGTGCGAGTTGGGACGCGCGGCTGGGCGCGTCGGACGCGTGTGGACGCGAGGTGCCCGGAAGTGGAGTCGCCGCCGTATTTTGGTCGCCGGAGCGTCGCCGGCAGCGTCCAAACGCGGCGGCCGGATGAAGCTCACGGCGGCGACGATTCTGGCGCGCGTGCGGCGTCCCAGCACGTGATTCCCGGCGAGGAGGGAGAGGAGGTGGAGGCGGAGCTCGTCGTGGGCTTCGATTTGAGCGGGGAGGAGCAGAGCGGCGGCGGCGCGCATCGGCGGCGGCGGCGACGTCGGGGTCGCGCGGGGAAGAGAAGAAGAGAGAGGGGATTCGTGGATGTTTTGCAGGAAGGGCCCTGGTTTTTTCAGAAAACGCAAATAAGTCTCTCTTAGCGTAAAGTTGTGGGATGCGGGGCAATTCCTTGATTTGGGAGGGTTTTTGCTGCAAAGTGGCGCGGTTACCGGCTGGAACCGGGGTGACCGGCTGGCGACCAGACGACGTGGCAATTTCTGATTGGCTATAATTCGGAGATGGACAGTGTGCGGCCGTTTGGAGGCGATGTGGCTCCATCTGGGCCGTCCGTCGAGGCGATCGGACGGCCAGCGGATTCCGGGCGACGTGGACACGCTGAGAGGCGTTCATGCACTGTAGAATCCTAATGTAGCGTCGCACTGTGCGTGCTACAATAACCGGCGACGCTACAGCGCAACGTGCGCTGAGAGGCCGCGAAATCGGTGCTCCTTAATATAGTTAGTAATTTACAGAGGAATAGGTATGTATGTCCGTCAAAATTAAAAAGTTTAAAACATGAAAGTTGTTTGGAAGGATGATGTCCATCTAATCGTGAAAGAAAAATTCAAGCGGATGTCTGAGTGCGACGAATTTGACGAAATGTGCCAAATGTTTTTGCGAATTTAGATCTAAAATTAAGGAGGTAGAGTTGACGGGGGCGCGTTGAGCGAGTGCTGAAGCGGTTCACTTTGGAATATGTATCTGGATCCAAATACCCAGAATTCAAAATTTTGAAATCTGTCAGAATTTGTCTTTTTTTGCAAAGCCTAAAATATAATGAA
The DNA here is from genome assembly GCA_947311845.1 of Poa pratensis. Classification (NCBI taxonomy): domain Eukaryota; kingdom Viridiplantae; phylum Streptophyta; class Magnoliopsida; order Poales; family Poaceae; genus Poa; species Poa pratensis. The sequence continues at coordinate 24,317,994 of CAMZMU010000106.1, read as the reverse complement.
TCTGAATATTAGAGAGAAATGGGTATATGTCCGTCAAATTAAGAAGGTTAAAACACGAAAATTGTTTGGAAGGGTGGTATACATCTACTCGTGAAAGGAAAATTCAAACGGATGGCTGAGTGCGACGAATTGGACAAAATTTGTCAACTGTTCGTGCAAATCTGGATCCAAAATTAAGAAGCTAGACTCGATCAAACTCGAAATCGATCACGGGAATGGAACCTACTCGTCGACGCGCATATATTTCGTGTACATATTATCATGAAAAGGGGCTGTTTTGTCAAAAAAAAACTGTTTTTTCAAAACAAAAAACTGTAGCGCCGCACTGTACACGCTACAGTGCGACGCTACAGTTCCCGAGCGCTGCTGGGCCGCGAAATCGCTGCGCCTTAGTATAGTTAGTAATTGGAAACAAGCATGTCCTTTTTAACGAAAATGCAGCTTGCCTGCATTTCATTGCGATTAGAGGGTAAAAGGTTGAGTTAATAGCACTCGCGGTACCACAACTTACGCAATGGGTGCACTTAACTCACTCAACTCGCAAAACAAACAAACCCGTCACTAAACTTGTCAATCGTGTGCAAATTGGTCACAAACCTGCCATGTCAGCCGGTTTTTCTGTTCTACCCGGCACGCGAGGGTCACGTGAGCTCTTAAGCGGTCAGTCATCTTGCAAAGAACCCCCTATCTTTCTAATTCCTATGCGGTCAGCCTCTAATAATTCCTGAAATTAGCTGGTTTTGAAAAAAAAAAAGGCAGAAAATAGAGAAAGAAAAGAATAAGGAAATTTCCCTGTCTTCATCGTCCTTCCCTCTACGCGACCATGGACAGCCGCGCGTCGGCCATCCCTACTGTAGGCCACGCGTCAAGCTTCTCGCCGTCGACGAGGAAGATAAGGCCGCCGCCGCCTCCCTCCTCTCTCCTCTCCTCATGTGCCCTCTCTCCATCTCGATCTCTCTCTCGCGAGTTCCCTCCGGACTGATTCTTTTTTCACGTCCTTCAGTCCAGTGGCCTTGCCGAGGGGTCTCTCGATCAGAGCCCGCACCCTTCTTCTCCCAGCGGTTACCCAGTCGCCGGCCTCCGTTGTGATGCGCTGGAACACGTGGGTCACAGTTGAGGATTTATGCTTGAATATTCTCTCGTTTCTCTCCAGCCGAAGACACCACCAGACAAGCGGCACAATGGAGCACCAGGCCTTCGTGTCCAGCGTGTTCGGCCGTGTCCCTGGCATTTGAGTTTTCTTTTGAGGGATATAAATGAGCTAACTACCAATTTAAGAATAATTTCATAGTAAACAAGAGATGTATAAATAAATGTGCTCCTAAATTTGCTTAATAGAATAAATTGTTCGATGTTGGGTTGTCGATAAATAGAAATACCTACTTGAAAAAATGAAAATCACTGCCACAAAGCCGTGCATCACATCCTGCATCTCTTTTTTTGCAAATGGGAAATGATTAATTAAACGGAGGAAATGCTCTCCTCGTGAGCAATTACACAGATATCGTTCGGAGCAGACACTGGCCAGAAACCAGTGCTGTCTATCACTCTACCATAGCTTGCCATAGCATGGCTTACATTGTTTTGCTCCCTTCTAATTAACTCCCCTTTAAAGGCTTCAACGTCACCCATAAGATACTTGATTTCTTGCACTAGGAAAGTCTCTCTCGAGCGGTGGATATCGTTGTTAGAGATCAACGACACAGCCTCCGCACAGTCCATCTCCACAATACACGGCAGGATCGACCATTGCTTCGCGAGGGCAATTCCTTCCATACAAGCTGAGAGCTCTGCTTCCAGCGGAGATGAGCAGGTCGTCAGACGGCGGCATGCAGAAAATATAATCTCGCCATCATCCCTACGCAGCACCATGCCAGCTCCTGCTTCACCTGTCGCCTCCACATAAGACCCATAAACATTCAGCTTCGTCCATCCCTCTGGTGGTCTGGACCATCTCTTAGGCGGGGGCTTATCTTGCGGAGCTGGGCGGCATTTTCATCAGACAAGGAAGAGGAGCTTCTAACACGATCGCCTTCCCCTTCACACAGTCAGCTTTGGGGTTATGCTTGATGATCAGCAGCGTCTCCACATAGCTGCACAAGAAACGTCGCGAGGCCTCAACGGGAGGGGGCGGCTTCAGGTGCGTGACCTCATTACGCACATGCCAAATACGCCAGAGGAGCATCAGGATCCTGGTACGTACTTCCTCATTCTTGTCTGCAATCAGGTGTAGTAGCCACTCCGGTCCCGTGTTGACAATTGCTTGAACCTCCGGGATCTCCCAGACTTCCTTCATTGCCGTCCATAGTGTCACCGCAATTGGACATCTGCAAAAGGTGTGGAACGTGTCCTCACATTCCATGCCACAAAGGGTACAGATATTAGATCTCTCTAAATGTCGGATGCATTTGTTTTCCTCAGTGGCCAAAGAATTTGTAGCTAGCTTCCATGCAAATATGCGTACCTTTTGGGGGGCAGGGCACCCCCATAATGCCTTCCAGATGGCACGCTGGCCATCCGGCGCCACTGCTCGTGGCGTCAGTAGATGGCCGTTGACGTTCTTCAAGCGCCAACCAGTGCGCACTCCTCACCGTGAACATGCCCGTCTTGGTCGGAGCCCAGGCCAGCACATCATCAGCACCCCGTGGCGAGGTGCGAATTTTCAGTATCTCATCAACGTCACCCTGCATAAAGTACCGCTGAAGCAGCTGAATATTCGAAGCACCATTGCAGTCCAAGAAGCCAGAGACGCGGCGGATTCTGCAGTCCTTTTGTAAACTAAACGGCCTGTACATAGTTGGGCGGGGGATCCATGGGTCTCTCCAAACTCTGACCTGCTTTCCGTTGCCAATGCGCCAGATGAGACCTTTTTTGAGAAGTTCAAGACCATACTGGATAGCTTGCCAAGTGGAGGACGCATTCCCAGAAAAGACAGTGTCCTGCAGCTCCCCATTCGGATAGTACTTCGCCTTGAGCACCCGTGCGCACAAGCTGTTGGGGTTAACCAGGAGGCGCCATGCTTGCCGAGCAAGTAATGCTTGATTAAACATTCTGTAATCCCTAAATCCCATACCGCCACAAGCTTTTGGTTTGATCAGGTGATCCCATGCTCTCCAGTGTGTCTTCCTCTTCCCCTTGGTCGATCCCCACCAATAGTTGCGGACCATTCTTGTGAGATCATCGCAAACGGACATAGGAAGCTTGAACACCCCCATTAGATACGTGGGTATCGACTGTGCCACCGCCTTAATAAGAAACTCCTTTCCTCCTTGAGATGGCCAGCCATCGCCCCACTCCACGATTCTTTTGGTCAGCTTAGTTTGCAGGTTTTGGAATTTTCCGCGATCAAAAAAAAAAAATACGCCCTTCTGGTGTCGGAAGACCTAAGTACTTGTCTTCAAAGCCCTCTCCCTGTATTTGCAGCACAGTCCGTACTTGTTCTTGTACATTACCAGGGCAGCTTGGCCCAAAAAATATAGAGCACTTTGCTCTATTAATCAGCTGTCCTGTGGCCAAAGCATAGACATCTATCATTTCATGCACCCTTTCAGCCTGTTGACGATTTGCCTTAAAAAAGAGCATTGTATCATCCGCCAATAAAAGATGCGACACCCCTGGTGCCCTCCGACAGACCTTCACCGGCTCTACCACTTGATCATTCACACCTTTCTTCAACAGTGCAGATAAACCATCAGCCACAAAAAGGAATAGGAATGGAGAGAGGGGATCACCTTGCCCCGCGCGACGGTACAAACGAATCCAAGAGGGCTCCATTGAATTTAACAGAATACCTCACCGTGGTGACACACATCATAATACATTTCCTTGATCATCCCCCCACTTTCACAGTTCTCCAAGTTTTGACATAAAAAATGCTCCCAGGCTTTCAAAAATATTGATAGGTTTATCTTTTCTGCCTCAGCCTTCTTTGTGGAGTATTGAGATAAAAAAAAGATATCTAAACACAGAAAATTTGCGTGGAAATAAGTACATATTGGCACAACTATCTCTGATCTGAAGCTTGCTAGGCTAAAACATATGTCACTAAAGATATTAGGCAAGACCTTATAAGCTTGAACCCCTGGTTATCAGAACAACCAAGTAGTTTCTATCTGAGATTTGTACTTACCTCCAAGCCTAATATCTGACGCCAACAAAAGCTATCTTGCCTTGACTTCTAGTAGTAGCAAAATGTTCATGTCTTGCCTAATGCTCTCTGGATGCCTATATTTTGCTTTCTAGATAAACAAGGAAAGTGGTACCTGAACAAATAGGAGAAACATAAGAAGATGTGCTACATTGACCATCCATCTGATTTGTACAGATCAGTCTTGTCGCTTCACCGTGGTTCAGAACTACAAGCCCTCTATTCGTTCCGAAATCCTTTGAAATGTACAACAGACAGAAGCTAGGAATCTGAAAGCACAATACATGGACTGATGGATGATTGATTGCCTAATTGTGGCCTAATGCCTGCAATTCGTGGGAGCACAAAGTGGCCCATGTGAGCTGGTATTGTCAATCTTGTAAGCTCAAGCATCAGTAGTTGCAGAGGATGATGGAAGTGGGGGTACACGACAGCGGCGGAGCAGAGTCGCGCGTCGGATGGAGTAGAATTGGAGCTCTCCAACATCCTCTGCATGTACGCGACAGACTGAAACGTTGAGGGGCCAGCGAAAGAGAGTGATCAGAGAGAGGAAATTCGTCGAACATGTAGTGGATGTCGACCAACCTGGGCGTCCAAGCGCTCAACGGTGCAGCCTCCCCCCGCGTGCCTCCCCTGCGTGTCCACGCGCTGCGCTGACGCAGTTTATGGAGGACGGGGCTGGCTGCGTGTGCGTCCCCCACGGCCCCACGCCTAGAGGAACAATGACAACAGCTTCCTCGTCCCCTGCTGCGTGCCTGCGTGGAGGAACGGCGGCGCCGTCGTCTGCGTCACCGGATGCGCGAAAGAAGGGAGGCCGCCACTTGTTCAGCAATGCTCACGTAGAGAAACGCCGGATGCTCATGCGTCCCCGACGCCAGAAAGATGGGAAAAGATGGTGCCCAATGCTTCTACATCCCCACCGCGTGGGTTTCCAGAGAGACAGAGGCCCGGCATGTGGAGGCGGCGGTGTTCAGGCTGAAGCGTGCACGCGGTGGAGGGGAGGCGGCTGTCATGGTCCTAGTTGGGCTGCTATTGGGCTGCGACCCTGTGCATCAAGCTACAGTTCCAGATCGATCCACTTCGTGGATCTTCTGTGCTTGTGCTTGTCAGTCTGTGTGTGTGTTGTATCTGTCGTGTGCGTTGTATGTGCTGGGTGTTTATAACCAGCTGAGACACGGGAAGACGAGATCGATGATGAATGAACTAGTCTACTCCCGTCTATTTCTCTCTTCCTGAACCTCGTTATGCTTTTGTCCCTCTCCCGAACCCCAGATTTCCCTCTCCAATCCCCCTTCCCTGCTCGGATGTGTGGAGGTTCGTTACAAATTGGTATCACGAGCTAGGTTAGCGCCGTGTCTCGCTGCGGATCGGAGCAAAATTCGCGAGAAAATTCGATTTCTCCTGATCGTTGGGTGTGATTCATCTGAATCACGCAAAGCTCCTCACGGGCACCCGCGGTTGGTTCGATTTTGTTTCGGATCTCTAGGCAGGCAAGCTGGCGCCGCGCAAAGGAGCAGATCACGCGCACACGCGCAGGAGCAATTTCGGGAGCAAGTAACCAAATCGATGGCGAGCGCGACAGAGCAGAGTCAAGCGCTCACGGACATGATGAAGCAGCTTCTCGACGGCTTCAACGACCTCAAGGTGGCCCAGATCGAGACTCACGAAGCTCTCCGCGATGTCCAAGCGCGGACGGAGGCGGTGGAGCCTCAAGCGGCCGAGCTCGACAGACGCGCGGCCACCGCACTGCCAAGCCCTACTACACCGACAGATCCGGGCTCGTCGCTGGCGGCGGCGGCTCGTCCTGCAACTGCACCACCACTGGGCGCGACTGCAACTACACCACCACTCGGGGCGACTGCGACTGCAACATCTCTCAGCGCGGCTGGAATCGGGTCTCATGACCACCTCTCTCCAAATCTATTCTGGGGTGATGCTCGGGGAATTCTCTCGAACCGCTTGCCAGCCCCGGGCACAGGTGTGATTCCACCCAGGCCTCTGCATATTGATATACCACGTTTTACTGATGAGCATCGTGGGGAAGGATTTAGAGCACCTGCACCTAAAATTGAATTCCCCAAATTCACTGGCGAGAATCCTAAACTGTGGCAACAACAGTGTGGAACTTATTTTGAGGTGTTTCGAGTGCATCCATCTCTGCGTACGCGCTATGCTGCTTTAGGTTTTCAGGGCAACGTAGCTTTGTGGTTTCAAAGTGTTGAGGCTACTGGAAGAATTGAGGACTGGAGTATCAAGTGTGCGTTAGTCCATGATTACTTTGGCAAAAATATGTAGGCTAGTTATATACACCAGATGCGTGTGTTAAGGCAGACAGGGTCTATTGCTGACTATTGAGATAAATTTGCTAGACTTAGACACCAGCTTTTGCTATACAATCCACACTTAGATGAAGGCTACTTTGTTGATGAATTTATTGCTGGACTTCGTGATGACATCCGATCAGCCATTTGGCTGCATCGACCTCAGGATCTGGATACTGCGCATTTGCTCTCTCTGTTACAGGAAGAAGAGGCTATTCCCAGCAAGAAGAGATCCTATTCCAAGCATGAGTTCAAGGAAAATTCTCGCTCTAAATGGAACACTCGTTCCGAAGACAATTCTAAGTCTGATACTAAAGGCAAGTCAGATGATAAGCTGGAATCTCTGAAGGCGTACAGGCGTGGGAAGGGCTTGTGCTTTACTTGTGGTGACAAATGGAGCCGTACGCACAAGTGTCCTGACAAAGTTCCACTTCATGTAATTGAAGAATTGCTTGAGGTTTTGCAAATTCAGTCGCCTCCCGATTTGCCAGACTCCAGTGATTCTGAATCAGATGGAGAAATCAATCTGTTGATGGGGGTGGACAAAAACACGAGCACAAAGAAGAAGAAGGCATTCAGACTACAAGGTACGGTGGGAAAACATGAATTGCTCATCCTAGTTGATTCTGGCAGTGTTTCTTCTTTCCTTAATGAAGATACTGTGGAGAGGTTACAATGCACTAGGAAGCAGTTACCACCAGCAACTTATGTAGTGGCCAATGGAGCTAAATGCAATGTGATCAGTTAGTTCCTCAGTTTGAATGGACTGTGCAAGGACAGACATTTGTTCATGATATGAAGGTGTTACCTCTGGGCTGTTACGACATGATTTTGGGCCATGATTGGCTAGATGAACATAGTCCTATGTGGGTACACTGGAAACGCAAAGTGATGAAGTTTACACACAACAACAGGCGAGTTACATTGCATGGTGTGGAAGACAACATCACATCTTGCAAACCACTGAAGGCAAAACAATTGAAGGGTTTGCATCGTCGGGGAGCTATCACTCATATGGTACAAGTGCAACTTCAACCTGACGGCCACACATTCCAGGTTGATGCTATTGATGGAGACAGTACTGCAGATGACAGTGTTATCTTGCCAGAAATTCAAGAGTTGTTATCTGAATTCTCGCAGCTCTTCGACAAACCTACTGAATTACCACCTTCCCGAGCAGCTGACCACAAGATACCCCTCATTCCAGGTGCTCAACCAGTGCAAGCAAGGCCATATCGCTACACCCCGCAACAGAAATCTGAAATTGAAAATCAAGTAAAGGAAATGCTTGCAAATGGCATTATTCAGCATAGTGTCAGCTCTTTTGCATCCCCAGTCCTGCTAGTAAAAAAGAAGGACGGTACATGGCGCTTCTGTGTTGATTACCGTCAGTTGAATGCACTCACTGTAAATACAAGCATCCTGTCCCAGTGGTGGATGAATTGCTTGATGAATTGGCTGGAGCTCAGTGGTTCACTAAATTGGATTTACGTTCTGGATATCACCAGATTTGCATTGCAACCGGTGAACAGCATAAGACAGCCTTTCAAACTCATCATGGCCTGTTTGAATTCTTAGTCATGCCGTTTGGATTGACCAATGCACCAGCGTCATTTCAAAGTCTCATGAATCATGTTTTTGCTGGCTTATTGCGCAAGTGTGTCCTGGTGTTTGTAGATGACATTTTAGTCTACAGCAAAACTCTTGAAGAACATAAGCAACATCTGCGAGCTGTCTTTGATCTCTTGAAGCATCATCAGTTGTTTGTGAAACGCAGCAAGTGTTCATTTGCCACTCAACAACTCGAGTACTTGGGGCATGTCATTGGCAGTACAGGAGTGGCAACTGATCCTAGCAAGATAGAAGCAGTCCGCAATTGGCCAAGGCCTTTGAATGCAAAAGACCTCAAGAAAATTTTGGGATTATCTGGATATTATCGCAAATTCAACCATTGACTCAGCTGTTGAAGAAAGGTGTATTATTCATGTGGGGTCCTGAAAGCAACAAGCTTTTGAACTTCTCAAGGAGGCAATGACAAATGCTCCAGTGTTGGCTTACCCGACTTCTCTAAGGGTTTTGTGCTGGAAACTGATGCCAGTAATGTGGGCATAGGTGCTGTACTTATGCAAGATGGACATCCTGTAGCATTTCTCAGTCAGGCATTGTGTCCACGCAACCAAGCATTGTCAACTTATGAAAAAGAATGCTTAGCAATCATCCTTGCAGTTGAGAAGTGGCGACCTTATTTGCAGCACAGGGAGTTCACTATTCTCACAGACCATCAGAGTCTATTGCACTTGGTTGATCAGAGGTTGTTGACCGGCATCCAGCAGAAAGCATTTGTTAAGCTTCTGGGTCTTCAGTTTTCTATCAAGTACAAGAAGGGCATCACTAATGCTGCTGCAGATGCTCTCTCACGCAAGCATGAGTCAGTAGATATTGCTGCACTTTCGAAAGTAACACCTACTTGGATGACCAAGTTACAGGAAGGTTACATCGACGACAGCCATGCACAGCAACTCATCACAGAGTTAAGTGCAGTTGCTAACCATTCAAATGAAGCTGGTTTTGCTCTCCAGGATGGTTTGCTGCGATACAAGGGCCGCATTTGGGTGGGAAATAATCTGTTAGCTCAGAATCATATTTTGCAAGCTCTTCACAGCAGTGGTGTCGGCGGTCACTCTGGAGTCCGAGGCACATATGAGCGTGTGAAGCAACTCTTTGCGTGGCCTAAACTAAAACAATCTATCCAGCAATTTGTAGCGAGTTGTTCTATCTGTCAGCAAGCTAAGGTGGAACATGTTAAAACTCCAGGAATGCTTGAACCTTTGCCAGTGCCTACCTGTGCTTGGGAAATGATCAGTCTAGATTTCGTCGAAGGATTGCCCAAGTCACACGGCTATGATGTGATCTTGGTGGTAATTGACAGATTTTCCAAATATGGGCACTTCTTGCCTCTGAAACATCCGTTCACTGCTCTCCAAGTGGCTCAACTCTTTGTCAATGAAATCTATCGTCTGCATGGATTGCCTCAGGTGATTGTGTCTGACAGGGACAGATATTCACAAGTACGCTTTGGAAGGAGTTGTTCCGACTAACAGATACTTCTCTCCATTTGAGTTCATCCTATCATCCTCAGACGGATGGCCAAACAGAGCGCCTTAATCAATGTTTGGAGTCGTACCTGCGTTGTGCTGTTCATGCTTGTCCCAAGAAGTGGCATGACTGGATTCCTCTTGCTGAGTATTGGTATAACACCAATTATCATTCTGCTCTGGACGCACACCGTTTGAAGTATTGTATGGACAGAAACCCCGACATTTGGGATTGCTGCTGCTGTTGAGTGTCAATCTCCTGACCTCGAAACATGGATGATGGAAAGAGCAGTCATGGTGGAAGTTCTGCGACAACAACTGGCGTGTGCGCAGAAACGCATGAAAATTCAAGCAGACAAGCGTCGATCTGAAAGGCAATTCGAAGTGGGTGATCAGGTATACCTCAAACTTCAACCCTTCATCCAACAATCTGTGGCCACCAGGAGCAATCAAAAGTTGTCGTTGAGGTACTTTGGACCATATCAAATCTTGGCGCGGGTTGGCGGTACGGCTTATCGACTGAAACTACCTGACGCCAGCAAGATCCATCCAGTGGTACATGTATCGTTGCTGAAGAAGCATATCCCTCCTTCGGTGATTGTGAATGAAGATCGCCTGCTAGCTGAAGCGGTGGAGTCACTGTGTCATGCGGCAGTTCCAGGACAAGTTCTCCCGGCATGAGGTCATGCCTGACCTTAACGGGAGGGGATTGTCATGGTCCTAGTTGGGCTGCTATTGGGCTGCGACCCATGCCTGTGCATCAAGCTACAGTTCCAGATCGATCCACTTCGTGGATATTCTGTGCTTGTGCTTGTCGGTCGGTGTGTGTGTTGTATCTGTCGTGTGCGTTGTATGTGCTGGGTGTTTATAACCAGCTGAGACACGGGAAGACGAGATCGATGATGAATGAACTAGTCTACTCCCATCTATTTCTCTCTTCCTGAACCTCGTTATGCTTTTGTCCCTCTCTCGAACCCCAGATTTCCCTCTCCAATCCCCCTTCCCGGCTCGGATGTGTGGAGGTTCGTTACAGCGGCATGCGGAGTCGAGAAATTGCTGGGAGGTGGCGGAACTGCTGCGAGGATGATTGGGCCAGCAATTAATTATATTTCCTAATCTATCCTTCGCGAGCGAAGTTTTGCGTGGAACGTTTCGTCGTCTGAGGGCTTGTTTGCCTGTCCGGGTTAAATATTCCCAGAAAAATAATCCTGGCCGGGAATCTGAAAAATCAGGTGTAAAACCCCAGGATTCTATTTCTGACCTCCGGATTAGGGGAAAATTCTCCTCGGAAAAAGGCCGGGATCCCCCGGGATTGCAGTTACCAAACAAGCCCTGACAGAGTTTTGTCTGTCGTGTAAATTGCTAAACGCAATTTTAGTTGGCGGTTAGCATAATCTAGACGGTTAGATCAAATTTAGTGGGCAGATCCGATGGTGTCAATTTTGTTGTGTTGTTCTGTGTGCGTTTGTTGGGTGCGCTTAGGAAAGAAAATGTTTCCTCTTTTAATAGTAGTGTAGATGTAGAAGAATTTTCGTCGAGCGCTTCCTCCCTCGACCACTCCACACGGATGCAGTCCTTCTGCTCCTCACCGACAACCTCGCCGCCGCATATCACAGAGATTTCCAGAAATCTCGATCATGTAGGATCTCCACCTTCGTTTCTATCCACATTACAATGATACACATGCTTTACACAGCCTGGCCTCCTGTTCTTAGTCTCTAGGTTATTTTGTTGTGTAGTATCACTAGTACAGAACGACACATCCGATACCCCTCTATGGCAACGGCAGGAGTTAGGCGACGGAGAATCGCGCTTTCCGCGTGGCCGGTGCGTACAAACCTGACCTGGCCCGCCTACATTGGCAACGGACGCTTTCCAATCTCCGTCACTTATTATATTGGCAACGGTTAATAAAATTGTCCGTTTCCAATATGTGCCTCTATGGTAACGGATAGAAATTTCCAACCGTTGAAAATGTTGATACGTGGAGGCTAGCAAATGGGCAGATGGGGAGGTGGGCGGAGCAGACCCGCGAGTATAAATGGCGAGAGGTACCAGCAGCGGTCTCTTTGAAGCCCCAGTCCATCGCCTCCAGTTTTTCAAACTTCGCCAGATCCCCTCCGTCCAAATCCATGGCGAGAGGTACGAGCAGCGGTCGCGGCCGTGGACGAGGGCGAGGCCGTGGTAGGGGGCGCAGCGGCAATGCCATGCCGTCAGTGTCGCCCTCACCGTCCTCTGAAGACATGTCCCCGGCGAGAGGTACCATCAGCGGTCACGGCCGTGAACGTGGGCGCGGCCGTGGACGAGGGCGCGGCCATGGTAGGGGCGTAGCCGCAATGCCACGCCGTCGGTGTCGCCCTCACCGTCCTCTGAAGACATGTCCCCGGAGCTGCGCGGCTTCGAGTTCTTGGTTATCCTGTACAAGGGCATCGAGAGCCACCTGAGGCTCCCGAGGGCGTTCGAACAGAAGCTCCAAGGCATGGTCGCAGGTACCATGCATCTGAAGATGGAGGACTGCGAGAACGGCAGCTGGGCGGTGAAGACGGCCGTGAGTGCCGGGGGAATTTGTACCTCGGCCAGGGATGGAAGTCATTCGCCCAAGCGTACAAGCTTGAGCAGGGTCACTTTTTGTGCTTCAAGTTCGACGGCGACAACGGGTTCTTCATCAAGATCTTCGACGGTACCTTATGCTGGAGGGACGCACTCGTGTACAGCGACGACGAGCCCGAGTCTTCATCAGCAGCTGCTAGTAGTAGCATATATGTAATCCTAAGTGGTCTCTGCGTTCATATGTAATTTAGAGTACTTGTTAGTAAGTTTACTCTCGCTGGTGTAAAAGCAATGGAAACGGTTATATAAAATGTCCGTTGCCAATGTGGTGCTTATATATACTGCCGGCTCTAGCAAATTATCGGTCTCATTATCACTCTCTCACTGTCTCTCTTCCAACCCTAGCCGCCGCACACTGTGGCTTTCAACTCTCCTCACTCTCTCTAATGGCTTGCTCTATCGGCGCTTCTAGATCCGGCCATCGCGGCCGTGGCTCTAGCCGCCACGGCAGCACCATTCTAGCGGCAGCCCTTCGTGAGGGGAAGGTCGATCTGCAGGCGGCCATGCGTCCGCTAATGATGCGGCAGCGCCACCATCTGACGCCCTCCTCCTCCGGTGATGCCCGGCTTCTTCTGAGCCAGGCCGATGTGGAGGAGGTCATTCATGAGGTGGTGGTGCAGCACCTCCGGCGGATCTACCAGCAGATCTACCAGCAGAAACCCATCTGGAGGAGGAAGTGGCCGATCTGGAGGAGGAAGTGGCCCATCTGGAGGAGGAAGTGGCCGATCTGGAGGAGGTGGAGGATCTGTAGGTGGTGTCTGATCTGGAGAAGGAGGAGGAGGTGGATGTCGACCAAGGAGAAGGGGGAGCAGGTGATTGCGTCGCAGCGCGCTGGTAGCATCGCAGCGCATCTGGCAGAGGCCTGCACCTCCTCTCCCGCCGGGTGAAAGGTATAAATCTTTCTGTGACCGGCTGTGATGCCGATGAACTAGGTTCTACGTATGAGCATTTCATCACATAAACAAATTCCTAGTGCAAATTCACACATACATGTTCTGATAATTACAAACACTTATTGTTAAAGCACCAACTGTACAAGCTAGTTAAACAGATGTATTTTGCCGTCGTCTGCCACCGAACAGAGCAGTTCCTGGATATTTGCCGTCGATCTTAGCAGTTTCTCGAAAATGGCAACTGAACAAAGCAGTTGCTGGAAAATAGCCACCGATTTTTTTATATCCAGATGTATTTTGTACATTTCGCTAATCTTTTTTTCTTTCACGCAGGAGTTTATTTCGGCAACACTGCATAAAAGTACCAATGTATCATTCCGAGAACTAGAAACCTTAAGGCAAAGAAATTTCGTGGATACTGGTCTTGGAGTGGGTACAGCGACGACCAAGAGCTCATAGAAGGTGAGCTCCAAGTCAAAGATGGAACGCTGGCTTAATTAAGCCAGCCTTCCATCTTGTTAGGTTAGTTGCTTATAGGTTTAGATTTCATGATTGTAGTCAAAGTGTAATAGGTGATATTACATTATGCCAATGTGTGATAGATATGATTGTAGTCAAATTGTAAAAAATGGTGATATTATTGCATACCAATGTAATGATGGCATTTGTTCTATGTTATGAATTGAATAATGTTTTAGTGCATTGTGCAATCAGCCTTTCATGTATTATGGCATATAACCGAAATATGAGAAAAACTCAGTGCAAACGGGTAGATGGAAAACTCCGTATCTGATGTAGGAAAACTAAAGCAACGGAGGTCTCCGCACAACCGTTGCCAAATGGATAACTCATCGGAAACGGTTTTTTGCCTCCGTTACCGATGAAGGCCTTCACATCAGTGACAGGGTCGGGGACACGGACCCTTTCTCCGTTGCCGATGGGGTTTTTGGCCCGTTTCCGATGTGTCGTTCTGTACTAGTGTATTCTATAGAGATAAACGCATTGTTGGTCACTAAATTTAAATTAGATGAGTAGTTTGGTCAGACAATTCTCAAGGTGTCATAAACTGGTCTCGAACTCTCAGAGATGAGTATATTGGTCACAATTGTGACAACGGGGCCAAGTGATGCTGACGTGGCAAGCTAACTGTGATGTTGACCAGCTGGTGTGACCCGATTTCTTTAAAAAAAAAAGCCAGCACGACTAGCTTACGTGCGCGTGTCCCTAAGAGCATCTCCACTCGGGGCCTCCAAATGACCCCCTCAAAGGCTCAATGGGGGTCCGGACGGCAAAATCGTCCACCAGCGGCACCTCCAAAGGGTCGGGCCGAGAGATTTCGTGTCCGGTATCCCCAAAAGGGCCTCCAAACTTGGAGGCCCTCTCGGGGTGCCGGACATGGGGCGGACATGGCCTCTAACAGAGGTGGCCCGCTCATCATACACACAGGCCGCCGTGCCCGTGTTAATGAGGGCACGCAGGATGGTGTCAATTTTGTTGTGTTGTTCTGTGTGCGTTTGTTGGGTGCGCTTAGGAAAGAAAATGTTTCCTCTTTTAATAGTAGTGTAGATGTAGAAGAATTTCCGTCGAGCGCTTCCTCCCTCGACCACTCCACACGGATGCAGTCCTTCTGCTCCTCACCGACAACCTCGCCGCCGCATATCACAGAGATCTCCAGAAATCTCGATCATGTAGGATCTCCACCTTCGTTTCTATCCACATTACAATGATACACATGCTTTAAACAGCCTGGCCTCCTGTTCTTAGTCTCTAGGTTATTTTGTTGTGTAGTATCACTAGTACAGAACGACACATCCGATACCCCTCTATGGCAACGGCAGGAATTAGGCGACGGAGAATCGCGCTTTTCGCGCAGCCGGTGCGTACAAACCTGACCTGGCCCGCCTACATTGGCAACGGACCCTTTCCAATCTCCGTCACTTATTATATTGGCAACGGTTAATAAAATTATCCGTTTCCAATATGTGCCTCTATGGTAACGGATAGAAATTTCCAACCGTTGAAAATGTTGATACGTGGAGGCTAGCGAATGGGCAGATGGAGAGGTGGGCGGAGCAGACCCGCGAGTATAAATGGCGAGAGGTACCAGCAGCGGTCTCTTTGAAGCCCCAGTCCATCGCCTCCAGTTTTTCAAACTTCGCCAGATCCCCTCCGTCCAAATCCATGGCGAGAGGTACGAGCAGCGGTCACGGCCGTGGACGAGGGCGAGGCCGTGGTAGGGGGCGCAGCGGCAATGCCATGCCGTCAGTGTCGCCCTCACCGTCCTCTGAAGACATGTCCCCGGCGAGAGGTACCAACAGCGATCGCGGCCGTGGACGTGGGCGCGGCCGTGGACGAGGGCGCGGCCATGGTGGGGGCGTAGCCGCAATGCCACGCCGTCGGTGTCGTCCTCACCGTCCTCTGAAGACATGTCCCCGGAGCTGCGCGGCTTCGAGTTCTTGGTTATCCTGTACAAGGGCATCGAGAGCCACCTGAGGCTCCCGAGGGCGTTCACACAGAAGCTCCAAGGCATGGTGGTAGGTACCATGCATCTGAAGATGGAGGACTGCGAGAACGGCAGCTGGGCGGTGGCCGTGAGTGCCGGGGTGAATTTGTACCTCGGCCAGGGATGGAAGTCATTCGCCCAAGCGTACAAGCTTGAGCAGGGGCACTTTTTGTGCTTCGAGTTCGACGGCGACAACGGGTTCTTCATCAAGATCTTCGACGGTACCTTATGCCGGAGGGACGCACTCGTGTACAGCGATGACGAGCCCGAGTCTTCATCAGTAGCTGCTAGTAGTAGCATATATGTAATCCTAAGTGGTGGTCTCTGCGTTCATATGTAATTTAGAGTACTTGTTAGTAAGTTTACTCTCGCTGGTGTAAAAGCAATGGAAACGGTTATATAAAATGTCCGTTGCCAATGTGGTGCTTATATATACTGCCGGCTCTAGCAAATTATCGGTCTCATTATCACTCTCTCACTGTCTCTCTTCCAACCCTAGCCGCCGCACACTGTGGCTTTCAACTCTCCTCACTCTCTCTAATGGCTTGCTCTATCGGCGCTTCTAGATCCGGCCATCGCGGCCGTGGCTCTAGCCGCCACGGCAGCACCATTCTAGCGGCAGCCCTTCGTGAGGGGAAGGTCGATCTGCAGGCGGCCATGCGTCCGCTAATGATGCGGCAGCGCCACCATCTGACACCCTCCTCCTCCGGTGATGCCCGGCTTCTTCTGAGCCAGGCCGATGTGGAGGAGGTCATTCATGAGGTGGTGGTGCAGCACCTCCGGCGGATCTACCAGCAGATCTACCAGCAGAAACCCATCTGGAGGAGGAAGTGGCCGATCTGGAGGAGGAAGTGGCCCATCTGGAGGAGGAAGTGGCCGATCTGGAGGAGGTGGAGGATCTGTAGGTGGTGTCTGATCTGGAGAAGGAGGAGGAGGTGGATGTCGACCAAGGAGAAGGGGGAGCAGGTGATTGCGTCGCAGCGCGCTGGTAGCATCGCAGCGCATCTGGCAAAGGCCTGCACCTCCTCTCCCGCCGGGTGAAAGGTATAAATCTTTCTGTGACCGGCTGTGATGCCGATGAACTAGGTTCTACGTATGAGCATTTCATCACATAAACAAATTCCTAGTGCAAATCCACACATACATGTTCTGATAATTACAAACACTTATTGTTAAAGCACCAACTGTACAAACTAGTTAAACAAATGTATTTTGCCGTCGTCTGCCACCGAACAGAGCAGTTCCTGGATATTTGCCGTCGATCTTAGCAGTTTCTCGAAAATGGCAACTGAACAAAGTTGTTGCTGGAAAATAGCCACCGATTTTTTTATATCCAGATGTATTTTGTACATTTCGCTAATCTTTTTTTCTTTCACGCAGGAGTTTATTTTGGCAACACTGCATAAAAGTACCAATGTATCATTCCGAGAACCAGAAACCTTAAGGCAAGGAAATTTCGTGGATACTGGTCTTGGAGTGAGTACAGCGACGACCGAGAGCTCATATAAGGTGAGCTCCAATTCAAAGATGGAACGCTGGCTTAATTAAGCCAGCCTTCCATCTTGTTAGGTTAGTTGCTTATAGGTTTAGAGTTCATGATTGTAGTCAAAGTGTAATAGGTGATATTACATTATGCCAATGTGTGATAGATATGATTATAGTCAAATTGTAAAAAAATGGTGATATTATTGTATACCAATGTAATGATGGCATTTGTTCTATGTTATGAATTGAATAACGTTTTAGTGCATTGTGCAATCTGCCTTTCATGTATTAGTGCATTTGGCAACGGTTGTGCGCACACCTTCAGGCATCACTCCATTTTCAAAAAAATCGATCACCACTTTAATAATATCTTCTTTAACTAGGAAACGTGCCCGTGCGTTGCAACGGAGAGAAAAAAATCTCTACTTCGTCAATGCACAAAATAAGTTCTTATTGTTGCTGATATAATACAGGGAGTTAGAAGAATGACTATAGCTACCTTTCAGAGACACAGTGACCTGTTTACAGCGCAAAAGAATGAGGCCATGCATCTTCTCTTGGCATATACTACCACACATGAGTAGGCAAAAATGCAAGGTACAGGAGCACGGATATTCAATAGGTAAGCTTGGGTTTCCTGCATTACAGATTTAACCGGATGCTTATTTCAGAAAGATTAATCTACATGATGTGACCTTTTTTTTTATAGAATATGTAACTACATGTACAGCTATGTGAGGCACCATCGACAGATGCATTCCACTACAGTATTTCTTTACAAACAGATGCATTTCACTACAGTATTTCCTGGGAGTAGATACAATTTCTTTAAGTAGATCTGTATGAGAAGGTTGTTAACAGTGGTGCCACCATCAAAACGCAATAACCCCCCGTCTGCAGTCTTGACTTCTCTTGCCTCACCGATCAGCAGCATCCTTATGCATCAAGCTGAGAATACCATTCACTGCACATAGACTCTCGGTAGCTAGCAGCACATACTCTCTCGTATTCTCGGAATAAAAAACACAATACTATAGAGCACTGCGCTCCATATTCCACGTGAGTCCTGCACACCAAGCTTTTCCACAATCAACGGCTCACCGAGAAAATGAATTCAGTCACACCTCAAATGCAAACAGAGAAAACTATCTGATTTTATCAACTATTTTTTACTAAATACGTCACAATTTCCTAATCCAGAAACCATATATGAACAGTTAGTACTTATCTTGGCCTTCTTAGGCAATACTGGCATCGTGATTGTCAGTAATAACCAGGAAGGAAGGTGAGCAATTGTAAAAAGGCATCCACAGACTAAACTACAGACACAAGCGAGACAATCATTTAGCTTAATAATTTTGGAACTACAAATAGTGCACGAATGGACCTGGAAACATGTCAAAGTACCTCGTTCCTCATTTTTGAGCTAATGACGTGCTGCTTGCATACTGAAGAAAACATGGGCGTTGACTGGTGTCAGGTGCTTGCAGTTCAGGACTTAACCAGAGATTTACCTCCACAACTCAACAAGCATGAGCGATCGTGAGCATTTTCTCAAATCCCATATGTGTAGATAATTCCAACACTCGAGCCACCGTTACAAACATTACAGTGTGAACAACATAGCATGCTGTAACACATAACAGGGAAGAGCCTCGTACCTGCTAAAAAACAGCAGCAGTATTCCCACAATCCCATGAGCTCGTCGTCTGTCAAGCGGAGTGGTTGAGCGCTGGGGAGGCGGACAAGAGGAGCTGCAGCATGGAGGCATGCGTTGAGCGGCGGTTGAAATGGGTCGGAGGAGTAGCCGGGCGCCCGGTCAGAGAAGCAGCGACGCGGAAGCGTCGAGCAGAGCTAGGAGAACATCAGACTGAGACACCACACAAAGGGGATAATCCTACCGGAGCCGAGATGGAAAGGGGGTGGTGGCTCTATGCGTCCAAGCGGTGGAGGGAGGAGTAGTACATCTGATCTGATCATCCAGGAAGTGGCCGGCCGGCGGTGGAGTAGAGCACGCAGGCCGACGGCAGCCTTCTAGATCGAATCAGGACGGCGCAAGTAGGCAGAGGAGATGGCGGGATGCAGCACGGCCAGAGCTGGCGGAGGTCTAGAGGAGATGACGTTGGAGCACCGGCTGTCGCGTCGGTCGGATTGGCGTCGTGGAGGAGGACCCCGCGCGCGGGGAAGGAGGGTGGCGGCCTGTCATGTCGTCCTTACTCCGTTTTGGTCGCTTGTCCGGCGTGGGTTCCTGCCCATGGCAAGGCGTGTAGAAGGGATGGAGGGAGGGACAGACCTTGGATGTGGAGGATCCCGTGGATCTCGCTGTACATGGCGGAGGCGACCTTGGAAGCTGGCTTCTTGGATGAGGATCTCGTGCGTGGCTAGATCGATCCGGCCAATGGCGTCAGGTCCTTATGCAGCAGGCCCGTTGACCGGGAGAAGCCCTCGAGGAGCATACGGCGAGGCGGAGGAGGGAGTGAGCTCGCTGAGGCGGCCGGGGACGGGAAGAAGAAAGGGGAGCGGCGACGGGCTGAGAGAGAGAGAAAGGGGATCTGAGAGCGGAGCGGAGCGGAGCGAGGGGTCCTCTGGTGCGTCGCCTGACCTGAGCCGCGTGCGTGCAGGTCGATGAAACCTTTTTTTTCACTTACCGGTGCCAGTGGTGGGTAATATTCTCTAATTCATAGGGTAGAATCGGAACTAAAAATGACGTACACGGACGGCAGAAGACAGTACACTGCGCTCTTTTATGGAGTAGTAGAGAAAAAAGGCTGGGAAGTCATCGGCACCCGGAGCTTTTGTTGGTCCAATTTAAATAGGGCAAAATTAATGTCATCGTCGGTGAAAGTGGCGCACAAAAGCTCGTTTGCTGGATCATCAATCTTTCTTTGCAAAAAAATAGTGTTATTATGCTGGGTTGAACTGACTGGTCTGCAGTATACAGTTCCTTAAAGAGAAGCAGTCGCTTGACCCTCCATGGATGGGTTTGCCATCAGCTTTTTATTGTGCATTTCCAAGTTTCTGATGCCAAGAACTCCCTGCGAGTTGGGCAGGGTAACCATCTCCCAAGCCACTAAGCAATTCCCGTTGTTGATCTCTTTCTTATCTTTCCAGAGAAAATCTCTCCTCAGATTGACTACTGCTTCAATAGTGTGCATTTATGCATTGGATACAAGTCGTATGAAGAAACTGGTAATGGCTGACAGCACCAAATTTATCGGAGCAAGACCCCTTGGATTTGATAACATATTGAACAGATGCACTAGCCAATTATCTCAAAAGTCCGAACTGATGAAAACGGCTAGGCTTTATATTTAACATTGTTAACTCCCAATATGCTGAGGCATGTCATAGAGGCCGGAACGCCAACGCAGACCCACTGTCGACAGAAACAGAAAGGCATGGCCTGAAACATTGCATTCCCCTGGCCTAGAACTTAGTTTCTGCGGAGCTGTGTGAAATCAGCTCAAGCACAGCCGCACAGGCAAAAACGAGGCATCATTAGTTCATTACGATAACAGTATGTCCATGCAAACATAAGAATAATGTAATGTTGAAACGGAAAACACCTTGATGCAACTAGCTTCGTAGTATATTTTAGCACCGGACTATATGAAGACAATTAATACCTAATGCGGTCTTTTTCAGCACAACAAATATCATATTGCTTTCTCGCTATTCACAATAAAGCAGGTATCAAATGGAACATCGGCAAACCTCAATTTGTAACAAAAAAATCGGTAGTTTTTTAAGCCCTTGCCATTCCGGTTTTTTAAGTCCAGCATAATCCAACCCAAGATCCAAGATAAGATTCCGCACCCAAAACCCAAACTGAACATTCATGTGGCTGGGTAGCAGTTCAAAAAGAGGGCAAACAAAGCCTTCCACCATCATAAGTGGCGGCACAGCAGTTGCCTAGACGTTGTCGACCCCTGCTAAGCTGCCGGTGGGCACCGTAACAGACCAACAAAAGAGTGAGCATACAAATTATCTAGGAAGAGATCTTAACAATAGTATATTTCGTTAAACTTTGGTGAGTTTTATATTTGGTCTTTCCCAGGTTCCCCCAAAGGCCCAACATAAGTAGCTCAAAAAACTCATCGACGTTATCATCTTTGCTATGCTTGATTTCAATCACCTCCAAATTATCACACTTGAAAGACATAAGATTCTCACTTTCGAGAGCTATATTTCGCCACTTCGCCCTTGCAGTCCTCCTCTTCGAGCGATCTGTAAACTTTAGGTAGTAAACCATATAAGAGGATGTCGTATAGGAGGGCAATTAATTGATGATACATTGTATTAAATGCAAACGTAGTTGAAGTACCTCACAGTTCTGCAAAGTAAGCTTTTCTAAGCTCGGCAGGCTTTGCAGAAAGCGATCCAATGTTCGAATATTTGTTCTCGTTTTGAGATCGCATCGGTCGACTAACAAAGTTCTCACATTATGGAACTGTGGGAGTTTATCTGAAATCTGTTGTAGTTTTTCCTAAAACACAAAAATAATATGCTACTATTAGTACTCACAACCGGAATTTCCAAATGGGGCAATTTGAAATATCTCATGCCATGGTATTTGCCTCAGGTTTTATCAAAAGATGGAACTAAAAATACGATAGTACTAAAAATAGATATGTTGTAGTTTTTTTTACGGATGTTTATGGTTATGTTATACTCCCTCCGTTCAATAATATAAGTTGTTTTAGCTTTTTTCCACATTCACATGTACACATATGTATCTAGACACATTGTAGTGTGCATGTCCACACTTTTTAGTCCGAATCTCGACAACATGTGTAACACCTAAAACATCTTATATTATGGAACGGATGGAGTATCATTTAACGAAGGACAACAATCAATCAAGAAAACTACTACTCTTGACATGATTAGATTGTCTGATTAAATAAGTATATGTATGTGTGCTTATGCATCAGTACCTTGCTAGGATCCAACATTAACAGAAAATTTACCTATGTGTAAGATAAATTGAAGTAATCTGAGATGAAGCAAAAGAGAACTACTTGAGCTACAACATGAAGACAAATCAACTACTGTAGTCGCATGGTCAGCCGTCAAAAATTGAAAGAGGGACTTACCATCATCTTGGAACCAAACAATTCTAGATGCCTTATGTTAAATATCTTGCATAAGTTCTCCAAAAAGCAAGCCTTTGTCTGGTACCATGAAGTCACACATACTGATGCCTTGATGAAGGAAGCTGTGTCCATTACATATATACCATTTGGCCAGTAGATAGTTGATAAAGAAGTACGCAAAGAAATTAGCCTAGGAGCTGCTACCACAATTCCTGGAAACTTGGTACCACCTATACAATCATCAACTGTGAGGTGTCTTAGCCTTCCGGAGACAATGTCGGCAAAGCGACAGAAGCACCTAACGAGACTCAAATCTTCAAGCACAGGGTACCCGGAACGGAGGTGCTCCGCAAAGGTATCGTCCAATTACACACATGAAGGAATAGTCTTTTGAGACGAGATGAACTGGATCCCAAATCAGGGAAAGGGCCATAATTGTTGTTCGGATGCCAGTTCTGCCCATTCCAATCGAAGTCCATGTGGATGTCGATAGTCGTCGGGCTGCACTGGACGCCCCTGCTGATCCATCTCAAACATGGCCGGATCGCTTGCCTATCATAAAAGTCAAGAGCCGGGACATGTATCCGGAGCTTATCCAACGACGGGGCGCTGTGGAGCAGCAAGAGTTTGTCGCTGAACTCCTCGAACGGCCGCCACTCCTTCTTGCATACCTTCTTTTGTCCATAGTCTGTTTTGCAGCACTTTCCACTTCGACAGGGGCTTTACGGCGGAACAATGTGAAGTCGATGTCGATGCAAGGCACGGAGCACCAGAGATGCCTCCACCTCCTTGAGAGCACGCTCGATCGGACCACCTGCCGGGACTCGAGGTAGGAGAGGATGCTGTGGATGAGGCAGTCGGGCAGGTCGCTCAGCCGGTCATCT
Organism: Poa pratensis; assembly: GCA_947311845.1. Lineage (NCBI taxonomy): Eukaryota > Viridiplantae > Streptophyta > Magnoliopsida > Poales > Poaceae > Poa > Poa pratensis. The sequence continues at coordinate 24,294,960 of CAMZMU010000106.1, read as the reverse complement.
TCGTCGGCGCGGATCCGCTTGCTGGGTGGCTCCATTGATTTGTCTGCAGCGGCATGAATCCGCTTGTTGGAGGGCTCCATCGAGCCGACCGATCGATCTCAGGGGGTTTGGTCGGATTCCTTGTGAGCGCGCGGGAGAGGCAGCCTGCGGTGCCGACGCTACCGATCCTGACGACGCGAACGCAAACCCTAGAGCGGAAAAGAGGGGCAGTCTAGCGATTTGGACGCGATAATGCAGGCTTCGCGGAATATGGCAGGCTGGGTCTAATCGTTTTTGAGTGGTTTCCCGTGGAAACATTTTCCCTTGTCCCTTTGGCCTTTTGCAGCGACACGAACCCTAGTAACTTGCATGGTACAAATTCTAGACAAACCTAGCTCGTTGTAATTAATCTGCATGACTGCATACATAAATATATTTGGATACATCATGAAGCAATTAATGTGCTTAGTATATTTTTCGAAAAGGGAAAAATCCAGTCTCTGCATCGATTCCATATTTCATTGCAAGAAAAGAAGACGAAGAAATATATCGATCATTATTCTCCCTAATCTGATTACTAAGTAAAGTTTATACGCGCGGCCTCAGGCAGCGTTGCGGCTAGCTAGCCCACTCGTCGGTCTCCTTGATGACGCGGTCCGTCTGGTTGCGACTAGCGGATTGCTTGGCCTTCCTCCCCCCGCTGAGCTGCAGCGACATCGCGCAAGCAGGGTCCTCCCAGTAGTTGCACTTGTACCGCTGGACTATCGACTCGGCCTCAATCTCGTCCTCGGATCGCTTGTAGCCTCGCTTTGCCCACGCCGACGGCGCGTATGCAGCGACGGCCTTCCAACGGGTTTCCTTCTCGTCGTCGCACAGGCCTGTACCGCTTCTCCATCACCGATGCGTCAAGCTTGCCCTCCGACTGCTCGTGGCTTCACTTCATCCCTACCCATGCCGGTTCGCATGCACATGCATAGTCATGGTAGTAGCACACTAGCACTTACCCCTCGCTTCGCTTCTCCAAGCAAACGTTGGATTCTTAGGCCTGTGCCAATGCACCGTTTCTTACCACGATATGATAGGAGTAATAAATATTTAAGATATAATTAGTCAAATGCATTGTTTCTTATGAGTTATATCTATATTTAATGATTTGGACTCATGCATGCACATGTTTGGATAGAACCATTTTTTGCATATGGCCACGTGTAAGGGTTGTATCTTAGGGAAGCTACAAACTCATTCTCTTTCTTTATTAACTAATATACCACATCAGCAAAATGTATATAAAACCGCGCTAAGAAACTAGCATAGGCACATGCCTTATGAACTAGGCAACTAGCTAGGTTGCACCTTTGAGGCCGCCTCGGTCCTTGTGTGGTTAGAACTTGGAAGTATTATATAGAACCAGCCATGCGCTTAGAATCACGATCCGAGGCCCTGGAATTGCTTGCTTCAAACCAACCTGTGCAATATGATCATCACACCGCAAGTTCTAAAAGAACACGACGAGGCATATGCGCACATCATCGGATCCGTATGTTCAACACACGACATATCTTCTGAGGTCTACGACCAAAAACCTATTCGAATCTCTTAATTTACCAAACCATAAAACATCTTACTATTTGTTTACCCATAATTTGGGATCGGTGGTGGTGGACTGGTGGGTGATGCTCCGTCATGCGCAAAAGACAAATTTACCTCCAATCGAACTATATATGATGGGAATGGACTCGCTGAACACATTGTTTTGAGAAATCGGACTATCTTCAGTTTGAAAAGGTAAGATCTATGGACGGTGGACTGCCCGTTCGGCTCTCCGGCGAGCCACGGTGCGGTGGTGGTGGCTTCTCTCCTTGGTCATGTGGATGGCGAGGAGCGGGTAGCGGATCCTGGTGTTGGCGGCGATTCGGCAAAGACGGCTCCCAGATCGCGTCGTGGAGGCCTGGCTTGGTGGTAGCGGGTGGTATGAGGTATCGCATGGTGGTGCAAAGGTTTGTCTAGGTGAAAGCTCAGCCCTCCGGCGCTAGCGGCGGCGATGCTTGCGAGTGTCGAAACTCTCTTGGGGGCGTCGTGGTGCCTATCTTCCGTGTGTCCGGCTCTGAGTGAAAACCCATGACCGTTCGGTCTCGACGACAGCGGCGTGTTGCGTTGTCGTGGAGCTTCCATATCTCGTGGTATCGTATGTTGTCATCGGTAGGTAAGTTTGGATCCCGTCTCGAGGCACTTCCGACGCTAGCGTAGGACGGTCTCGGCGGCCTCCTATCTTTTACATGTGACTTTGTCTCCACTACTCTCCGTCCTCGTTGTCCGCTGGTAGGATCGGCCCTCCACGGCCCGGAGCGAGAGGGCAGGCGTCCCTCTTCGGCGACAAATTGGTGGGAGCGGTGGGACAATGCCCGGTGGTTTCAAATGGAGGCGTGGTGACTTTCCTAGTTAGTGGTTTAGGGTGTTTGTTTTGGGGTGTGGCTACTCTTTTTTTTTCTTGGGATATATTTGATCCGCTTTGTAAGAGGGTTCTTCATCACTTTGTATCTGTTCGACCGTGTGGCTTTATTTATAAAGCGGGACGAAAGCCTGTTTCGAGGAAAAGCTAAGATATCTATTAATTGGGTGAAGACGATTTTTGTGCATTGTATTCTTCTTGAAGGCATTGCTTTCGGAGAATCTCTTTCGTAGACTGGTTGTTGTATTTGGTTGTGGTTTGTGTGCTACTGCTGCGAGTGATTGGTCACCGTGACGGGACTATTTTCCTTCTTTTTATTTTTCTTTTTACTAGTGTGCATCCTTAAGGTCTTTCAGACATTTTGCTGGTGCAGAGACTAGGTGTAACTGGTTTATTTGCGAAATTAATATATTCCCTTTATTAGAAAAAAAGTCAAATTATATATTACCACCTTCTTACTCAAAAAAATACGTCTCTTCTTCACCCATGCTCGACGCCGTCCCACCCTCCACCGCACAGATGCTAGGGTTCCCTGTCTATGGGTCGCCATTATCGACTCCCCCATGCTCCCCTTGGTTCGTCCTCCTCCCGACCTCATCCTCCCGTTCCTTCATCCATGCTCCTCACCGTCATCTAGTCGTCTTTTGCCAACCCGACCATCAAGCCCCGATGACAAATCCAACTCTCTATGCTACTGTCGGTCTCTCAATGCCGCCTAATGAGGCATCGATTGAGCTGCTGTTCAAAATCTCTGTTGTATGTGCTCCTACTGCGCTCATCTTCTTTGTCAGATCATAGCAGCGTGGATCCTCGATCTTCTTTGTCGTACGAGGTCTGCCATCATGCTCCACCACTGCGCTCGGGCGTCCGTACTCGACAACCTTGCCACTCCATCCCCTCACATGGATGTCCCCCTCCTTCCATAGGTATGCACTAGTAAGGACAACAACGACAACCTCGCCGCTGTCGGGTGCCTCCACCGGGCAAAGCCCATGTTGAGTCGGTGGCGGCACGCGGTTTCTTCTACCGAATCCAGCGGTTTCCTTCGGTCGTGCTCGAACTGGAGCTATGTCGTGGCGGATGGCCCGTGGGGATGTTGCTCACGTGATGGCGATGGAGGTACGCCGTCAGGGAGAAGCAAGAAGGAGAGGCGAACGTAAGTTGTGACATTCTGAATTTTTCAACACAAGCTTCTCATACTTAGTTTTATCTTGTATTATATGGTAAAGTCCTCCTTCATGAAATTATGTGGCATCTAGTGTCTAGTTGATGAAAGTATTATATGGCAAAGTCCTCTGTATGAAATTATGTTTCATTTGTGTCTTTTAGGTGAAGTTATTATATGAAATTATGTTGCATTTTGTCTTGTTGATGATGCAGTTACCTCAAAGTCATTTTAGTCATTTGTTTTTGGTCAGCACTACAGCATTTTATCGCGGAAAGGCGAGGACACTTTTGGAATGTGAGATGAAGATTGGTTGGTCTACAAAAAGATGAGCAAAGAGAATGAAGAAGACGGTGATGATGAATCTGAACTTGCTTGAATCGCATCAAAGATGCATGTAAACTGCCAACTCTCAAGCTTCCGTTTCTATGATGTCCATTTGTTGTATTTAGGGTTCTACCGTGAGTAATCACATCACATTACGCTTCCGGTTTCCCCTGCAGGAGGTGGACCCCGCATTTGTGAACAAGCATGAAGCAGTTGAACCAGCTCTAGACCCTCACAGTATCTGGCCTCTCGCTACAGAAGACTTCAAGATCGTCATTGCGATCGAGTGGTTCCGCTGCCCCGACTTCCTATTCCAAAGGTTGACCAGGCTGGCATCGACGAGATGGTGACCAGCTCCCTGTTCCCCGGCATGACCTCCAGCTCGAGACGGGGATACCAGTTCCAGCCCTACCTCGCTTCGCTGAAGCTCGTGAGGGGTGCAGACCCTGTCTTGGATGCTCTTGTGGCACTTCCGCCTTCGTGGCCTCCAGCAAGTTCGCGAGGCGGACGTTCACATTGGAGGATTACAGGGAGCATGGCGAGAACCTGTTCCATGGCTACAATATTGTTTACACCTTGTAGCAGCGTTCTCCCTTAATGTTGAGGTGAACGTAGAGAGGAAGAGAAGACACCTTTACTTAGTTGACGGACGCATTTTTGCCGTGGAATTGTTGTGGTCATGCATACAAATTTCCTCGCGCTGGAGTTTGAACCCAGAACAAATTTCGTCTATTAAGGTGGATTTCTTAATTATACTTGTTTCTGTTGACAGAACATCTTATTTACTCAGTGTTATTCACCTGGGAAAACAAGTTAGTCATTTTATTTACTCAGTGTTATTCACCTGGGAAAATAAGTTAGTACTCTACTAGTTCATCCACACATTCAACCCAAAAAGTTTAGGACGCACAATAACCTACAACGTATGATGCTCAGAGGAGGAATTGCCTAGGTGGGTTGCAAGTCTTGCCAGCGGCAGGATGCGCTGGACGCCAGAGCGGTCAGGGAGGCGCCGTCCACATAGCCCACGAGGGCCCATGGCCGTTACAATTATTTTTTCACCCGTGGCGAGTTAAATAAATATACTTACACTGAACATTTATAATTTCTTGATGTTTCCACCATATTAAAGGTTTTAACAATTATATTATGTATACTTAGTTAGCATTGTTAACTATACGATGTGTATTTAATTATTTTCCATTATATAGTTGTCATGTACGTCATTAAAAAATTATCTGAGTTATGCAAAAAAAAACATTTTTTGTGGGATATTGTTCATAACAAGATACAAAATCATCGTAAATGTCAAAACAAACGAACAAGGAAAACGCATGCTCCTTGACGTTCTTAAAATTGATAAATTGTATAGCGCATATGTATATTATTGTGTGGATGTTCCTATCTATTTTTATTAAATATTTTTGTGGTGTTTTCAATATATGCAGCCTAGCAAATATCTTAGTAGAGGTGTGTAGTGTATGATTATATATGAAAATATACATAAACTTCTAAATGTAAATTGAACTGTTGACATGATCTTTTTTTACTTGGTCAAGTGTGTCTTACAAGTTAATCTGGATTTAGTAACATGTTGATGATTTATACTTCTACTGAAATAACATTGCTTATAGTAATCACCGATGAATGTTAAATATTATGGGTTCTACACTGTTGCACATATAAAATACATTAAATATATATGCTCACTCTAAGGTGTCTCTGTATACAATTTCCTTTGTTAGTTTTTCAAATAAGAAGTTATATATGAAATAACATTGGAAATATACCGAGCAAATAATTCAATATAGCATGTGTAAGGTATTCACAGGGAGACTAGCAGACAAGCTAAACTTACCACCGCTAATTAATCGATTTATTCTTATGTGGTACATTATATTTGGAACGGGGGTAGTATAAGCTATTTCATACTAGTGCCCTTTTTATCTCAAAATAAAGTCACATTTCGACTAGTTAAGATAAGATTTAGACCAACAATAAATTATTAGTATGGATGGACATAAATTGCTACTCCAAAAATATTTAAAGTATTTTATGTAGCATTGGGATTTTGTATTACATCGTACATATGACGGAACATTACCTAATAAATGTAGATATATGCAATGTACGTTTGAGCCGAATGGACCGTGTTGCGTTGATGCAACGTAAAACATCTCTATGAAAATCTTACTCTGTCCGATTCAAAATAGGTCTCACGGTTTTGAATCGGGACTGTTCAAACCTTCAAGATTTTTATTATGAATCCGAGTTAGTATTAGATTATGTAGATGGGATCATCAAAGTTTACATTGAAGGCCAGAACAGCGCGGGGAACTACTACTAGTCGTTGTAATTAATCTCCATACATATAAGCAATGTACGAAAAGAAGAAGAAAGGCATCGATCGTAATTCTCCCTGCTCTAATTAGGGCATATCAAGTCTTACGCGCGGCCACACTGGCTAACCACACCGCGCGTCGATCTCCTTGATGAGGCGGTAGGCCTGGTTGATTTGAACGGCGTGCTGGGTTTTCTCCCACCGAAGAGCTGCAGCGACCTCGTGCAAGCAGGGTCCTCAGTTTGGTCGCCATTGTAGCCATGTTGCTTGCCGAAGATATGGAGGTGGTGGCGAGTTAGCTGGCCGGAGGAAGTTGCGAAACCAGGGGTTGCTGAAGCAGCGGTGATACAGACCCCTCCCGTCGATTTGGGGACGCATACCTCAGAGTGCATGGTTGGAGAGAGAACAAGCCGATCGAGGGGAGCACTTGTAAGGAGAGCAGTAGCATTGGAAGAAAGGCAAGCATGAAAGAAAGGAAATTTCAGCTTCGTGTTTCTCTCTGTGTTGTTCAAACTGACGCTCCAAGATCTTTTTTTTTAAACGGGGGCAAAAAAATTCCCCAATCTATTAATTAAGAGGGAGTTGCAAGTTTTGACCCAAATATTACAACGTGATTACTCTCGCGGCATCAAGTTGCCCAGAAATTTGACACCCGCGAGAACCCACAACCTCGTCACTTCTAAAAGAGGGGGAAATTTCAGCTAAGCAGATTTCAAAAACTTAACACCACCGAGTAAATAAATAAATAAGGTTCTCACTGAATCTTGAGGGATAATATTTTTCACAGCATTTTTTTTTTTGCATGGTTTTTCACAGCATTTATACATCACATATTACAAAGAGATTGCTTGCACGGGATTATGTACAACGTACAGCGAGGCCAGAACAGCGCGCGGGGCTACTATTACTAGCTCGCTGTAATTGATCTCCATACATATACCGATATACCCAAATGTACTAGAGTTTCGGTCGGCCAAAGAAAGAAAAAGAAACATATCGATCGTAATTCTCCACTCTAATTACCGCATCAACTTCTTATTACGCGTGTTCATACTGGCTAACCAAGGGTCGCTCTCCTTGATGAGGCGGTAGTCCTGGTTGATTTGAGCGTCGTGCTTGGCTTGTCTCCCGCCGAAGAGCTGCAGCGACCTCGCGCAAGCAGGGTCCTCCCAATAGTTGCCCTTGTACCGCTTGTCTCCCGACTCGGCCTCAATCTCGTCTTCGGGTTGCTCGTAGCCTCGCTTCGTCCCCACCGACGGCGCATATACAGCGATGCGCTTCCAGCGGGGCGCCTCAATCTCGTGATCGCTGTCGTCCTCGCGCCTGTACCGCTTCTCCATCGCCGCCGCGTCAAGCTTGTCCTGCGACGGCTCGTGGAATTTCTTCATCCCCACGCATGATGGCTCGCCGGCATATGCGTAGTCGTGGTAGTAGTTCTTATCGTTTCTCCAAGCCAAAGACGGGTTCTGATGAACTAGGTTTTTCTTTACCTTTGAGCTAGCCCCCCCCCCCCCCCCCCCCCCCCCCCGGTCCCTCGTTATATTACATAGAACCCGCCAAGCGCTTAGAATCTCGGTCCGAATCGAAGCCGGCTAACTGGGCCCTGGAATACAAACTGCTTGCGCCAACGTGTGAAAAAAAATTACATAGATCACTTGTACTACTTCTTTAAGACACGACACGAGATACGAATGCCCAACGGGGCAATGGGTTACATCAGAGAGGAAATTTGTCGTCCACATGATATGGTCTCCGTAAACTTCAACCGCACCCCTAGCGATAAGTTCATGAGCTAGCCTTTTTTTTTAAACAAGGCTAAAACTTTGCCTTTTATATTAATAAAGAAGGAGCAAATATCCACGGGCTAAGCCAACTGAAAAAGGAAAAACAACCCAAAAAGACCTAGACAGTTAACTCAGCCAGCTTTTTGATGCTTACAAGGATCTAGTTCTTGCTTTCGTCTTTGATGCATTGGAAAAGCACAGATGGTGTAGCGAAGATGTTGTAAACTCGTTCATTCATATCCTTTCAAAGCTCTCACGTGATGAGGATGATTGCCGTCTTGAGTCGGGAGTCTGCTGCCGGTGCCATGACAGCCTTCCATTAATCATGCACCGTAGCCCTATTCGTGCCAAAGTCATGCAGCAGGGCAGGGAATTTTAGCCACGTCGCAGTGTCGCTCCAAACCCGTCTGGCATAGCGACACTCAAAGAGGATATGTCTTGCCGTCTGCGGTTGGCATCTGCAGACTTGACAAGTGGGTTGGTGAGGTCATCCCCTACTAGCAAGGCGACCAGAAGTCCATAACCAATTCTGAACGGCCAACCAGGCGAAGAAACTGCACTTTGAAGGGGCCCAAGTCTTCAAGAAAATGTTCATGAAGGAGCAAAAGGAGGCGCCGATGGACTGAGCCTTGTATGCAGAGTTTGCCGTATAAATCCCATTTGTCGTTAGGGTCCATGTGATGCTATCATCTATGCCAGGGGTGAGTGTTACCTGCTGTATGAGTCCCCACAGTTGGACAAATTGGACGATGTGATCAGCGGAGAGGTCAGATATCCATGTGTAGTCTGATAGAGCATCGCGCACGCATCTCTTCTTGCGTCGGGAAGCCTCAGAAAGGTCCGGAGCAATGGCTTTTGGGGGAGGCCATCCAGCCAAGACGATCCCCAAAAGGAAGCTTTTCGGCTGTCCCCCACAGTAACCTTAGTAGCAGTATTGAAGAGATTCTTGGGACATGGCGTTTTGGGTCACGGGTGCGGATGCACCCGTTATGTAAAACATTTTTAATTTTTTAAAATGTCAAAAAAATTCAAATAAAATTTTGGATATACATCAAGACATTTTATGTTAGCACAAAAAGTTTCGCAGAGAAAAAAAATCTTTGTGACATGTGCAAAAAAGACAAAAAACAATCGCGTACAAAGTCATTTTGAAAACTCTAGATTTGTCTTTTTTGCACAGCCCACAAAAAATGTCTTTTCTTCGCGAAATTTTTTATGCTACCATAAAATGTCATCTAGTATATCCAAAAAAATATTTGAAATTTTTTGACATTTTGAAAAATGTTTTTTGAGTAGTGGGTGCATCTAGACCTACGAGCCGATATGGATTTTCCAGATTCTTTTCCATATCATTATTTGCAGTTTCAGTCCCTACCTAAGGTTTATCTTTCGATGTCCATTCATGCCACATTCATCGCAGACGAAGGGCTCTAGAGAATTTCTCCAAGTTGAGGATCCCAAACCCAGCAAACTTTTTGGGACCTTTTCGCAGACGAAGGGCTCTAGGGTCTGTCCCAGCTAACCTTGCATTTGCCCCTGTGGACCTTTTCGCTGTTACTCCAGAGCATGCCTCTTCTCAGTTTGGTCGAAAGGCTTGAGGGTGCGTTTATCAGTTTAGATGGCCGTCAGAAGAAAGATTGGAAGTGACGTATACAAACATGAGGCGTGTACATGACTCGATCGGGGCCTCTATAAAATTCATTCAAGCCTGAACTTGATGTCAGTAATCAAAATACCCAGCGGGGAGAAGGAATAGTTGGTACTCGCTCCGTTCCAAATTAGTTGTCTTCCATTTGTCTAGAACGGAGGGAGTACTTGGTAGTTGTTAGCGTGTTCTTCAGGTTGAGACAGTCAGTCTCGAAGATGATCCGGCCTATCCCCAGTCGGTCAGAAACTTCACTGGCGAGTACAAGACTAATAACTTTATAATCGATAGGTGTCCATAGCGTCAGCGTCAGCGTCAGCGTCAGCGGCAGCAGGATAGGTCTCTCATCAATCACCGCTGGCATTTCACACGAAGACAGTCTCGTCTGTCACCATGAAGATTTTTGTTGTATTTTGAAGCTAGGAAACCAACACGCCCTTCATCTCGAAATTTGCATCACATTTCGACCACTTAAGACAAGATTTAGACCAATAACTAATTTACTAGTATTTTCATATGACTGCTGATTCTGTACAACATCGACTACATGGTATAAATATATGGTTGTGTGCATCACTCGATACAGAGGCCGGGGTTCTCCCCATTTCTAAAGAAAACATGGTCTAGATATTAATGAAATATTGATTAAAAATACACTATCAGAAATTTTTGATTAAAGACTTGTCTTAACAAATCAAACTATGCCTACATTTTGAAGACAGAGAATTACCAAAGAAATTTTTGATTAAAACTTTAAACAATGTTGTTTTAATACCAATTACATGATTACATCATGTCCACTTTGTTAAAGTCTGACTTGTTGGACAATTTTGACATGAAAAAGTAGTGTTATCGTTCAGTTTATAGTTTCTATAAAATGCTTACTTGATCATACACTAGAAACTGCTATCACTACCTTTGTTAAACATCTCATGTACACAGATTATGCTCCTAAAGATTCTTCGTCGAACCTCACTATGTATATATGCAAATTGTCCGACTATCTTTTGTAAATGAAGCTACTTCACTATGTAGCTACGCTCTGTCCTTCGAGGTTGTGCAAAGCAAACTCTCTTGCTATAATTTTGTGTACCCAAGTACTCCCTCCGTTTATAAAAGGATGTCACAGCTTTGTCTAAATTTAGATGTATCTACACACTAAAGGATGTCACAGCTTTGTCTAAATTTAGATGTATCTACACGCTAAAGTGTGTCTAGATACATGCAAATTTAGAAAAGATTGAAACATCCTTTTGTGAACGGAGGGAGTTGTAGGTTGAGCGTGTACCTCATCCCCCCCCCCCCCCCCCCCCCCGCCTCTCTCTCTCGGTCTCCCCTTTTTTGAGAGCCCACCCCCGCCCCCGGCCCCTCTCCTCCTCTTCTTCGGCGGCCGGAGAGGGAAGGGGAGGGGGGCGACCCCTCTCTATACATAGTAGTGGTAGGGTAGTTTCCATGTGTGTTTCCTCCCTGGAGAATGGTGTTATGTTGTCTTCCTTGTTTATGCGCTTGGTGTGGTGGCGCCCGACCGGCGACCACGTCATGGTGAGGCCTCCTCCCGGCGAAGATCCATGGTGGATCAAGCGGCGTGGTGGTGGATCTAAAAGCGGCTTCTTGAATAAGCTCTATGGGGTGCATGGCGCGGGAGATCCGGTGAGTTCTCATCTCCCCCTTTGCTGGCAAGGTGCTTGAGAAGGTGAGATGGGGATGCTGGTCTCTATGGTGGCCACGGCTCAGCGGGATTGGGGCGCGCACGCTCGTTTGTGCTGCCTAGACACTACAACGTCCTCTGGCGAAGGTCCCCAACACGGCACGAGCTGCCGTTGTTATCCATGGGCCATGGCCTAGGTGTCCCTCCCCGCTCGGTTGCTGATGGAGCCCGAGCGATTCCTTCCTCCTTTGCTGGAGGATCTTCTCCGCTCTCGGTCTGGGATACCACGCGGTGTCGCCCCAAGTGGTGCAGTCCCCGGCGGCGGCGCTGGTGCCAGGACCTCGAGGTCGTCTGGCTATGGCGGTGAAGACCAGGGACCCGGTTGTTTTTCAGTTTATTTTCTAGGGGTTCACCGTGTAAAAGTGAAGGACTGCATTGTAATTTTATTTTCTTTGAGGGTCCTTGTAATTTTGTACGCACCGCGTGGATAATGCAGTTCCCAGGGCCTTCGGGCCCTTACCCATTCAAAAAAAGTCCAGTAGGTTTTATTCCGTCCTCTGGTGTTGTTTGTTGGGGATTAATTCCATCATGTCTGTCATTTACAGACACTAAAAATAACTACGATATGGTTGGCTGAGACTTGCGCTCACATATTATCTCTACTTTGCTATGTATAGGATCCTAAAAGTAAATTTGTTCTAGCTGTGGCAGCTTTCTAAATCTTAATTTGTTTTAACGTATCACCGATAATGCTATACAGGTCAGAAAACAGCACTGGGTCGACAAATTTGAAATATCCATGTGAATAGTCATAAGGTATCTCGACTGTGCCTAACTTTTGGGATTCAATTCGACCCAAATATTTTTAACAATACATTGGATGCGCTTTTGGCCACACCAAATGGTGGGACGGTGGCCGATTGTGTGGTACTGCACAGTAAGGCCCTGTTTGTTTCTAGAATTTCTGTGGGAATTAATGGGATAGTCCTTACAGGGACTGGATGAAACCTCAAGCTTCACCCAATCCCATCAAATCCCTATTAATTTCCAATCCACTAGGTAAGGGTACTGTTTTAGATATTGAAAAAAATACACTAGACTTTTGGGGATGTTGGGGAAAAATGTGGATAAAACCGATCAAATACACTAGAAACAAACGATATTTTATAGATATGTGGGTATTTGGGGTTTGACCGGGATAATTCCCACCGATCCCCACAAAAACTTTAGAAACAAACATAGCCTAAGCAGTTTTCTTCGGAAAGATATGACACTTTTTTTTAGAAATTGTGCAACTGCACTAAAAACAATACGCGCTCAGTTCCAAAATATTTGTCGTAACTTTGTCTAAATATGGATGTATCTATCCACTAAAACATATTTAACTACATCCGTATTTAGACGAATCCAAGTCAAATATTTTGAAACGGAGCGAGTAGCTCACAAAAACATTGTTGTCCCCAGTCACCAGAGGGATTTGTTGGGGATATATTAGCCACCGTTGGGACGTTGTTGCTCTATCTAGAGATGGGGAAAGTTGCCATGGACGTTCCTCACGCAAGGTGACCATATGTGATTGCTCCTCATTTATCGACCGTGACAAAGCGATGTAGCATCACGCCGAGAGTAATGACCGTACCATTAGCGAAGATCATGATTTTTGAGTCGCCGTATAGTCGCCGATTAGTCGCCGACTAATCGCCAAGTCGTCGCGGCGTGGCTGGGTTGCGCAGGCGACTTGACTCACGGAGCAAGTCGCGCCACGTCACTGGCTCGACGGCGATTTGCTGCGACTATACAACGACTTTTGCCTGAGGATTTCAGCGACTTACGCGGAGCAGGGACACGGGAGCAGGGACACGGGAGGAGGAGGTGCTGGCGGCGACGGACGGTGGCCGGAGGTCGACGCACGGGCTCGGGGCAGAGCTTGGCGATGGCGCGGCTCATGGAGCTCGAGGATGGAGCGGGGATGGCGAGCGCCGGAGAGAGGAAGACGGGGAGCAGAGGCCGGCGGCGAGGGGAGAGGCTCGAGCGAGGCTGTGCGGGAGTGCGAGTACGGGCTGGCGGCGCTGGGAGGATTCACGCGTGCTGGTGTTCTAGGGTTAGTGAGAAGCTGGGAGGATTCACGTCACGTGCTGAAGCTGGGAGCGGTTAGCTGGGCCAGTGCTGGGCCTGGCTGGCCTGGCCTGTCTGCTGGGCCTGGATGAAACAATGCTGCTGGGAGCTGGGCTCGGGGTGACAGGCCAATTTTGGCGTGTACTGTAGCAGGGCGACTTGGGGCGACTATACGCGCTGAGTCGTTGACTCAAGTCGGCAAGTCACGAGCCACAGCCTCGGCGACTTGACTTGACTCGGCGACTCAAAAATCATGGCGAAGATGATGGCCATACTCAGATTGATGGAGTAGCCAGCAGGGCGATCGGAGAAAAGAGAGGCAAGGAAAGGAGAACAGAGTAGGACGAGAAGTGGAGGATAGGGACAGTGAGAGGAGAGCACGCTGAAGCAACTTCCTACTCTTCCGAATCTTATTTGACGCTTGTTGCGCCTGTTACGGAACTTTTTAGAACCTTCTGTCCAGTTTTTTCTGGTTTACTGGTTTATCCTTTTTTACTGTCGGTTTTTCTTTTTCTGTTTCACTTGACCTTTTGGTTGGGAATAAACGCCGTATAACTGTACAAGTAAAATGGCAATGATTTGGACACTTGCGTTTAATTTAAGCGCCACATGGCAGAGTTGGAGATGGCCATAGGAAACACAAACCCTAGATCAGCTAACTCACAACATATTGCGTGGGATAATTGTCGATATGAAGAAGTAAGAATATAGTTTACTCCTAGTTGTGAGTACGCACTCCTAATTAATAATTGGACTTAGGGTTATTTGAGGCGAATTCACTCTCCATAGATACACCACTACATTGTCCCGAAAACCCGGACTCAACCAAATCTATGGAGTTCCATTGTTTATTTTAGTGGAGTTGAGAAAGAGGTGTTTTACCAGGTCCACTCTAACTCCCTTACACTCCCGACCCGAAAGTTGTAGGAAATTTACCCACCAATGCGACGTTGTATATCGACCGGATGACACCATCATCTTGTTTGGCAATCCTAGGGAAAGGGAAAGGGAGTTCATTGCCTCTTCCCCATCCCACGTCTCAATTACCAGCCCCCCCCCCCCCCCCCCCCCCCCAGGTAAGAGATTAGTGGGAGTTTACCATGTGAATTCCCTCTCCACTTCCCTACTTAATTCCCATTCCATCCAATTAATCAAGGGATTAAAAGTCTTAATAACTTAAACTCCCATTCCCTATCTTTAATTCCCACCAACCAAACATGCTGCATGTGCTCATTCTAGTCCCAAATCGCCCCATCTCCTTTCTTGGCTCTCCCCCGAGCATACATGCGACCAGGGATTGTCCTACACACCAACCCTGGCAAGTCTCCACCCCCGCAAAACGCTCCTGGTGAGTGGTGACCCTCGTGCTCAATTCCCCTCACTAGTCCCACGCCACCCGTCCGTCGTCGTCTTAGTCCTACCTGGCCTCAAAACGACCACGCATGTCAAGCTTCAAGAGTAGATTGTCTTTGTCTTGTTCGGACTTCACCCTCTAGGTCAACCTAACTGACTTTTTGTGTGCAATCGTATTTATGTTTTTATATGATCGTAATTATGTTGAATAAGTAGAGTGAGTGTAAGACATGTCTTCGTACTCCTCTGTACATAATTATCTTGCATTATGGGTTTGTTCAAAGTCAAACATTTTAAAGTTTGACCAAATATATAGAAAAACATCAACATCTATAATACAAAATGAGCATATTATGATTATTGACATGTTTATTTTACATTGTTGGTTTTGATATTTTTCCTGTATGGTTAGTCAAAGTGTATAAAGTTTGACTTGGCTAAATCCAGAATGCAAGATAATTATGGTCAGGGTGAGTATGTAATATTGTATGGATTTTTGTTTTACTCTCCCCGGATGCCATGAAAATCACTAAAACGAGTTTGATACATGGGGTGTTTTCTGCTAAAATGTCAGGAAGCACAGAGTACACGTACATACAGCTGTCTGCCAGCGTGTCTGAGCATGGGGTCAGAAAAAAACTGTTTTTGTTTCTCAGATTAAGTAATTTGCCAAAACGATTACGTGTTAACGAAAATTGGTCTGTAAACAAAACAGAAGCAAAACATCACATGAATACATATATCCTCCAAAGTTCAAACTTCAAACTACACAACACTTTGTTTCTCAAATCCAAACCAAACTCCCGCACCGCAGAACAGATCACACGCACGCACGCTTGACCGATCAGTAGTGGCGCGTGGGCGCGCAGCTCCTCGGCCTGAATGCGAGCCAGCCGGGGGCGAAGAGCGCGTACCCGTACGCGCGCGAGCTCTTGTCCTCTCGCGGATCGGCGCGCCCTGGTGCCGTGGTTGATGTTGGTGAGGTCGTCGCACTTGCGGTCCGGCGACGAGAGCAGGCGGACGAAGCAGGCCTTGGCGGGGTTCCCCTCGTAGTACTCCGCCGCGGGCGGGCCGTAGCCGAAGTCGGCGAGGTAGTAGCCGTTGCCGTCGGTCTTGGCCGTCCGCCACGCCATGACGCGGTTCTTCTGGTTGCGGCAGGTCACCAGCACCTCGGCCCCCGGCAGCGGCGTGGCGCCCTGCAGGTTCCACGAGTTCCGGTGCGCGCAGCTCTGGCAGTACACCATGCCCTGCACCTTTACCACCAGCTTGTTGGCGCCGGCACCGCTCTTGGAATACGATGATGACACGGAGTATTCGCCGTGGTCCGAGGCGGCGGCGAAGGCGAGGAGGGACACGAGGACGGCTAGGGCGAGGTAGGCCGCCATTGCTCCAAGGCAGGTACTTGCTCGATCGATCGAGATGATGATCCGAGCTCGCTACCTTGGTTGTGTGGAGATGACGGGAGGCGCGACTTTCATATATAGACGCGGCAATTGGAGGGATTCAACCAGTAAAGAAATGGTGTAGACGTGCGGCCATGTATGGTGGCCGGCCGGCACATCAGGCTACGTGAGGGGCAGTTTGTCTCGGAGATTGTCGGCCTTGGAACGAAGGCGATCACGTTGTTGTTAGTAGTTTATTATTGCAATAGATCACACAATGATTGGTGTGTGCAGTTCAGGAGCAAAGAAGATTGCGTTCGTGGTGATCATGTTTTTTCTTTGATTATGCTACACACGTACGGTACGTCTTTGCCGGCATCCAGGGCGAAGCAATCATTTTCGTTGATGCTATAGAGATTTTATTAGTTTGGAAAATTTACCTCGGCAGTCTTATGGGCTGAACCATTTGGTGCCGCTCGATACGAGAGAAAGAAGGGATGACGGAGAAAAGAAGAAAGAAGGTGGCGAGGATGAAACCGAATAGGAGGGGCGGCGATGTGACCGGGGCGAGAAGTTGCATGGTGCACGAGTGAGAGAAAGAGAGGGAGGGACCGCGAGGGAGGGGGAGGTTGACAATGAGCCGATGGGGAGGTGGACATGCGAAAAAAGAAGTGATAAGTTTTTCATTTTTTAGGAATGGCACATATTATAAAGTTGTACTAGTCCGACTCATAATTGTATGGCCTCGCAAGAGGACAATGCCTTTGAACTCCACAAAAAACCGTAAAATATGTTAGTATTTTTTAACATGATGCAAGCTGGTTTTAGTTTTCATTTTTTTTTAGAAAAATCTTTTGTGTAGAGTATGGCTAAGAAGTTTAGTTCTTTAGGGGATACTAAGAAATTAGAGAAAATGTTTGGTGGAAACAAGATCTTGATCCTCGTGGGGATGCTTTTCTTTCGTTTAGTAGGCCCTGACATCTTTGGTTTTTTTCTTTTGGCTTCGGCCATGTCATGTTTGCTTCTCCTATATCAATATAAAAGGCAAAGCTTTTGCCTTGTTTCAAAAAAAAAATTGGTGGAAACAAAGTTACGGTAGAGAGGTGATGATGTACAAACTTAAGTTTTGAGCTCAAATTCAAATTTATTTGGGAGATATGGTAAAACTATATTTTGCACTGGATAGTGATAAACGATACAAAATCACTATTTATGCATAATTTGTTTTTGACTTACCTCACAAATTAATTTGGCTCATTAGTATGGGTTAGAACTTAAAGTTTTATATGTTTATAGAATACTATCATTCTAACATACCGTACTTTTTGAGGATTTTTTAAAAAACTTTAAAACATGCTTTTAGGAATCTTCACCGAATGCTTTCAAGAAAATAGTTTTCTTAGAGGTTTTTTTTAATACCCTACTTAGCAGGCTTTAGGCAAACCCAATAGAAAGGCCGAAATAGCAATAGGCCCCAAGCATCCTGGCCCAGATCTAGAGAACGCAAGCGAATCAAACAGAATCCCTTCATTAAATTCGGCCCATGTTCTCGAGATTTCCCTTTGCCCTAATCCGCAGCAGCACCGCTAGCCCCCTACATCGCGAATACTCTGTTCCGCCCCGCGGCATCTCGAACCCTCCCAAACCCTAGCCAGGCGAACCCCATGTCGGGGTCGTACGGATCCGACGACTACCGCGCGGCGGCGGCGGCTACGGCGGCCGAGGTCGTCACCGGATCCTGAGAATTGGTCTGCACCGTTTTCGTGGTTCGGTTTTTCTGACTGCTTCGTGTTTACGCAGATGCCGGCGGCCGTGGGCGCGGAAGCGGTGGAGGATACGGCGGCAGTGGTGGTGGCGGCGGGGGATATGGAGGTGGTGGCGTTGGCGGAGGGTATGGCGGTGGTGGTGGGAGAGGAGGTTCTGGAGGAGGAGGCTACGGCGGCAGCGGCGGTGGCGGAGGCGGCGGGAGAGGTGGCGGGCGCGGGGGAGGACGCGACGGCGACTGGGTTTGCCCTGACGCGAGGTGAGCTTCTATCTCTCTCTGGAATTAGGCGTAGGATTCGGCTGATCCAGCCCTGATCTTCTGAACTGCCGTGGGAATTTAGATGCGCAGACTCGAGATAAGTCAACCCTAGTGTAGGGTCTAGGGTGTCTGTTTGCCTTGTTTAGCTGCTTCAATTGTTGGCTTGTTCGACTTGAGGTTTACTTTTGACATGGTGTGAAGTAGTAATATTTGGTAGTTGGGTTATCTTCAGTTGCATAAATTTTAGTTTCCTTCATATGTAGAAATTATCATGACATTCTATGATACTGAGAATTGGAAGTAGCCCTGTGATTGGAATTGCAAACATCACTTCATTCCCATGGCTTGGTTTTAGTTTCTGCTAAATGCTAATGATTTTGAATTCAAACTCGTGATGCAATGATATTCATGTGTGAAATGATTTACGCTCAAATACATATGGCTCGATGTATGATGTTATAGTACATCTCTTCCTTGTGCACTCGGGTTGCTATTTACCCCCTTGTATTATCTCATTTTGTTGTTTATACCAAAGCATATGCTTAATTTATGGGTTTATAACTTCAATTCATGTTTTGCTGTTATTGGAAACATTCCCGACTATAGTTTCTTAAATGATGTCTGCTGTTTTCATGCTGCGGAGATTATCTTTTGTGGAATCCGTAATACTAAAAAATGTACTCGTTTTACAGCTGCGGTAATGTGAACTTCGCGAGGAGGCTTGAGTGCAATAAGTGCGGGGCAGTTAACCCAAGTGGAGGTGGTGGTGTGCTGGCGGTGGCGGTGGGTATGATAGGTCTGGTGGAGGAGGTGGAGGCTACAATCGTGGTGGTGGTGATTATGGTTCAGGAGGTGGTGGAGGCTACAGCAGAGGTGACGGAGGAGGAAGAGGAGGATATAATCGTGATGGTGGTAGTGGCCGTGGTTCTGATGACTACCGTGGTAGCAGTGGTGGTGGTGGATATGGGGGGAGAGACCAAGAGAACAACCAAAGGGTGGAAAAAAGTACTTACAGTGATGGTGGCTATGGACAAGCTCCCCCTAAAGGTCCTCCATCCTATGGTGGGCCTGCAGGTGACTACGCACCGCCCCCAAGTTCTTATGGAGGCAGTAATGTATACAATTCAGATTCTGCGGTGCCACCCCCTAACAACTACGGTGGTGGTCGAGGCTCTTACGCACCAAGCTATGGTGCCCCACCTCCAAACCCATATAGTGGAGGTGCCCCAGGGGGGCAAGGAGGCCTGCCGCCTACATATGATGGTGGTTATGGTGGTCGTTCTGCGCCTCGGAGTGGAGGCGCAGGTGGCGCACAGCCAGCTTATCATGGTAGTGGCGGCGGTGGCGGTGGTTATAATAGTGGAAATGCCACCCCTGAACCAGCTACAAAGGTTAAGCAGTGTGATGGAAACTGTGATGATTCCTGTGACAATGCAAGGATTTACATCTCTAACCTTCCTCCTGATGTGACTGTTGAGGAACTGCAAGAGCTTTTTGGAGGAATTGGCCAGGTATAATATACCTTGAATTCTTTATTATTATTATTATATTAGTCGAACACTGCATATATTTTGTGAATGTGTCATTTTTCTGATATTGTTGCGTATTATTGTGCTCCTTAAATTGAACCGTATGTATTAGTTCTTTATTCCATTGTATGTGTTCCTCTTAAAATCATCTTTGTTTACACTTTTATTGTTAATGTTGATATGGCAAATGAGGTGGAGTTATGTCATAAACAAGGCATTGTTCTGCTAACAGGAAGTGTTAATTTGCATTAGAGCATTTTAATAATATTTGTTAAGGAACAATAATAATCTTTTTCTAGAATCACTGCATTGGTTGGCCACCATCTACTATAATTTCTAACATAAGGTCTTATATTTGTAAACTAAACTATATGTTAAGTATATGTGGTGAGATCATACTGCCGGTTATATCACATCTACCTGTTTGCTGCCTATTGAAGCATGGAAAAGCAAGAGGTTCATCAAATTTCATTTAGTAACTTTGGATATTTTTACATGAGTAACTTTGGATAGTTGGTTTGACACATTCATAATCATCTTCACTGATGACGTTCTGCTCATGAAGTTGTACTCCCTAATAGGTCGTTGTATTTTTTGTATTTGTATAGCCTAATATATGATTTGATATTTTCTGCTTCATAACTTTATTGTATTGCCATGTTGAGTCGATCATGTGTCGTGTGAGATAATGTGTGGCAAATAAATCTTGACATCACACCCCTCTGTTAATGGAAATCTTAGAGAATAGAATACAGTTGATTCATAATGCTGACCTCTTCTAGGTCTATCGAGCTATTAAAGTTATTGTTCTTATGTCTACTGCAGACCATTTTATTCCGTTTTTTCCCTAATATAATTGCCTTGCGTGACTGTGTTTTTTGAATACTTGCAATAACTCTTGTAAAGGTTGGAAGGATCAAGCAGAAGCGTGGTTACAAAGACCAGTGGCCCTGGAACATAAAACTCTATACTGATGATTCTGGAAAAAACAAAGGAGATGGTTGCCTTGCTTATGAAGATCCTTCTGCTGCTCATTCAGCTGGTTCATTCTACAACAGTATGTGTACTGCTGAGTTTGCACTGATACATGATATGCTTCCACTTAACGTAGTGTTTTGCAGTTCATAATGCATATATTCTTTTCATGTGTCAGATTATGACATGAGAGGCCATAAAATTAGTGTTGTGATGGCTGAGAAATCAGCGCCCAGGGCTCCCACTTCTGGTCATGGGTAAGTACTTTTTTGTTTTATCCGATAAACTGAAATTCAGCAAAGCAGTGCCCAATCTGGGCCAAGTAGTACCTTGTATTCCAACTTGATGGCTCAATATGCAGTTCCCTGCATTATAATATTCTCTAGTCCTGCATCCATGTGTGATTGCGAGTCTTGAACCATTTTGTGGATAGGAGAATATGCCATCCACCGTCAGATTATGTCATTTTGGCCTGGCTTTTTATTGGAATGAAGGATGGAGAGGACACTGTAGCCAAAGCAAATTTTGATATCAAATACCATTGCATCATATTACATATGCATTTGACCAGATTCAAGGAGAAATCACTACTAGCAATAGTTTACTGATCTGCAGTTTTTCCTTTCAACATAACCTTTATATCGGCATATACCATGCACATTATGTATTTCAAATCGAGTATATGTAAGTGAAATCACGATTCGTATGTATGATGCTTGTATAATTTGTTTGCTGCATTTCTTGGTGTGCAGAGGTGGACGTGGTGGTGGCGGCTATGGAGGGGACCGGCGCAGAGACGGAGGAGGCCATGGCCCTAACAGGAACCAGGGCGGTGGTTCACGTTCCCGGCCATACTGAAAACACATAATTACCTAAGATTGTCATCTGTGAGAAACCTTTTCTATTCATGTTCTCCGGACTTGTACTCATACATGAGCTTAAGGTAGGTTGTCTGCTTTCGCCTGGACTTCTGTTCCATTGTCATACTCCAGTGTTGGCCGGATGTTTGTTTTGCCAAAAGTGATTGATCTATGTTATGTGATTTTTTCCTTAGAGGCAGCTGGATAAGCTCCAAATGCTGATAGGTTTTGAGATGTTATTACAGGTGAGTGCCGATCTATTATCGATTATGTAATGCTTTGCTCTCTAGGTGATTAGTTGCACCGTTTTATTTTATTTCCTTTTTTATCTAATGCTTACATTCCACATGGTACTCAGCCGGTGGATCACTGCTGTAAGCTTTGGATTTCGCTGGGAGGACAGGCTGGGTGGCGTTTTTGTTCTGTGATCGATTCGCAAGCTTTGGATTCACTTGTTTTCTTCATCTGTTCACAAAATTATCATTTGCATATTACTAGCTTGGCATTGTTAGTCTTTGTTTATTCTCGGGCCGAGATGAACAATATCGGCTGCTTGATACTTAAGATGGCCTGGTCACTCAGCATTAAGTGCTAGCATTATAGAAATTTCTTTGGCTACTTTTCGAGTTTTCAGCGACTAACAGGAGCCACCGAGCAGGCTTCAAACAATTCTGAAGTCACAGACCCAGCACTGGTTTAACGGGCACCATTTTTTTTTCAATATATTATCGTCTTCCGTTCTTTTCTCATAGACTTTTACTCATTGTTAACTTGTGTGCGTCGGTATCTCTATTTGGTTGTCCATGGTAGAACGTTTCATCGTGCTTGTAGAAGGGATGTGCAAAAGCGGTTTATGAGCTGCCAAGAGGATTAAGCTTAAGTTGCATTGTCAGGGTTTGATCCAATTATACAGTGAAACGGAAGAAATGCATTTGGTGAATACGTCTAATACCTTATTGTTGGTCAATACGGAACGGAGGTATGTTTCTAGCGAAATACCTGTGAGCTGCTATGGAGTAGGAAAAGTTAAGTGGCTAGCGTGGTATCTTATATTATCTTGAAAATACTATTGCCTCTTTCTCTCTCTCTCCGACGCTCTGATTATCTGCCTATCGAGCACTATCCAACTCCTCCACTCTCACTCGTCCCCGCTGCATGTATCGTAATAAGTATTGTTAAACTCCTCCTTACCTGAGTCGACGCCATTCAGCTTAGCTTGGCTGAATGTTTGTCATGGTTTTTGTCATCTCTAGTTACAAGGGGTACATTTAAGGTAATTTAGAAAATGGATAAAGGAATGACACGGGGGCATACGACACTAGTCATGAGAACCATCTTCACCTCTAGCTCCACTACGCCTCTACTCCAATCCACCGATGTGATGGCTCGACAACTTCCTTGTTAGGGGAATGGGTGCTTGTGACCACAACGTTGTTGTGGTGTCATGTGTTTCTTAATATCCCTTGAAATAATAACTGGATTTCATAGATATATGATCAGGGACTCGTTCTTTTGGCCGCATCATGACATTCGCAGCCTGTTTGGTTGGAGGGAGTTCGAACGAAGGAATGGGAATTGGAGCGGTATGGGAAGTAAAATTCCTCGTCTGGTTGGGGGTAATGGGAGTTGAGCACGGTAGGGGAAAGGGAATTTAGGAGGGCAACTCCCGTACTTCTTCCCTGGGTACCCCTGGTAATTCAGTCGAGATAGGGAATTGGTGAAGAATAAGAAATCTGGCCTTCGCCATGCCGTCGATCAACAGAAAATATGCAAAATCCTCGCAACGCGAGCATCCAACAGCGCCGAATCCACTAGCGCTAACCGCCTCGGTTCCAGTTTCTAATTTCGTTTTTTCTCATTCACTCGTTGATAGATGGATTTGTTAATTGCGATCAGGTTCACGCAACCAGGCTTGCCAAGCTGAATCGATCGAAGCTGGACTACTTGTCTTGGCTTGTTACATTTGTGCGTGTGTGCTGGTGCATGAGGAATCAACGCAGAATCTCCGATCTCCGTCAACTGCATCTGTCCACGTCCGGGTTATCAAATCGATCCGGCAGTTTACAAGAGCAGCGACAACGATGACTCTGTGAACGCCGGCAGGTTAGTAACCTCGACGCGAGCGGCCGCGAGGCCTCGTCGGCGAGCTGTACGCGATCAAGCGGACGAGGACCGGCGGACGTGGACGTATCAAACCGATGAACAAAAAAACATGAATTCCCCCTACTAATTCCCACCACATAACAAACATGGGACTGGGACTAATAATCAACTTCCCAAGTCAAATCCTCCAACTAATTCCCCCCTCTAAACTCCCATCCCTTTCCCCAAAGTTGCCAAACACGCTGTCGGCTTATGATCTTCCACCCAGTTCTCTTCTCTTCGATGGCCATCACACTCCCTCTGCCTCCGGTACATCTCCTTTTTAGATCAGTTGTACTAAGAGATAAGTCGTCAACTATTCATCCATTCCTTACATATCCATTCGCCCTCATGTCTACCACAGTTGTGATGTCACCATCTTCTCCGACTTTTGGGAATCTTTCTCTTCACGTTTTTTGTTGACTTTGGTGAGTGGGTGACATTTGGCCACACACTAAGGACTTTAGCTTAACAGAGAAGATAAAAGGGGTCATGTGATAGTGTCAAAATTGCCCCCTCCATTTGGCGGCGATAATTAGTTGATTCATCTGGCTCCACTATCGCTTCAACCCAACTTGCGATCATAAGCGACAAATTTCCTTGAAGAGTTCAATCATTTTTGTTGTTGTTGAAAGAATGTGAACTCTTTAGACCATGTAGAAGGTGGATCATAAAAAAAAATAGGCCACCACATGATGTAACTTGAAGATATACCTACCAAAAGACCATCTCAGTTACAAACCATTCTAGAAAAAAATTATCCAATAACAACATAAAACAAAATTCGAAAACATAGCATCAAATAGATGAAATTTGGTAAATTTTTGTTACATGGAATGTTATGATATCCCGAACAATTCTTTTCGTTTGATCTAAATAAGGGGTCATTTGGTTCACAAAATTCTCAAAACACTAGAATAAGAAAAATATGGGAATAGGGTTTCATTTCATATTGAATCTTACAAGATTTAAAACACGTGAATTTACAATGCATGTCGTTTGGTTGCGTTGCATGAAAAACGCAAGAATATTTTTGATGGATTGTGTATTATCCATTGTTGTCACATGAACAAAGAAAAATTTCCATGATGTTGCACATAAGGAAAACATAGCTATGAAATTACATGCAAAGTAGACCATAGGTTTAAATCCTACGAACCAAACAAGTTGTATATAAAAAATCCTTAAGGAATCAAATCTTCCAGCTTTTCTATGATAATTCGTTTGAACTAAACAAGCCCTGAGCATGCATGATTGAGCCTATACAAATATTATACAACCAATACAAGCAACAATATATACGATCCATAAAAAAGTAGATAGAAAGTGCCATAACATTATTGCCATGAAAAATAAGTAGAGAAAATACTAATAACATTAGAGTCGAACCACCTGAGTCATCGAAAGCAACTTTGATCAATGTCGAACTTTTGTAGGGGAGTTCTACGTTAAAACATTCATTTGTCTAGGAAAAAAAGCATCATTACCGATGATCCAAATTTCTAAAATAATATATGTAACTACATGAAGGCCAAGAATTGTTGGATATGTCAAATAAACCACAAGTTGTTATAACAGAGTGAGTTACATGTTAGACTTTAGGATTGGTGGTTTAGTTAGATTTTGAATTTTTATTTAAATCTCTTACCAGACCAAAATGATGTATGTATTAGAAGATCTCACATAAGATGTTGTGATGTAAATCAACTCCCTAATTAACTCACACCTAAATACAAGAGAACCAAATTGATAATTTATATCTCACAACCCTAAATTCACACACTTTGTATTTGATTGACATGCTTCTTTTATTTCTTGCATGGGTCACATCATCGCTCATTCCATGTTGTTCATGTTTCTATCCGACAATATCCTTGATGCCCCGCTACTATCTCATCGGCACTACAAATTGAGCGCAACATGGACAATAACATGTATTCACATTTCTTGCAAATAGATCATCACGAGGGGAACACACGGTGGATGGTATTCACATCACGACGGTGTCGTTTTCTTGTATTTTATTAAGGACCTGCTGGTTGAAATAAATTGCCATTTTAAACCAAGATTCCATTTTTGCAAGTAAAACACCACACGTCTGAAACCAATATGTAAGCATTGAAAAAGTGTATTGTTGGTGGAAAAAACATCAATATCCTGTTAGATGCAATCTTTTAGTTGATGGAGATAATGTGTCTATGCTTCGCAAGAAAGGTATGTCGTTTGGACACAAACTCACTCTATACCAAAGTAAAGCTTAGTCCCCATGGAATCAAATTACCCAGTGAACGAAAACTCAATTTTGTTGCATTGGTTAGGTCAACACACTATTTAACGAGTTTTAGTTCCAATGGAAGCAAACTTGAGTAATGTTTGAAACACAATTTGCTTCGTAAGAAAGGAATCACATGATTTTTTTTTTGCCAGATTGATTAGTTTCCTAAATATCCAAAATCATCTTCGAAAATATCATGTTGTTCCCTTAAGTCTAGTTGGTGTGAGTTAATTAGCAGATATGACGTGCTTATCATGGAAGTAGTTATTAGAAGTTCCACATCAATGCAAATTCATGTATGGAAACTTCCCTCCTAGCTCAATTTCCACAATGGACAAACAAACATTCCTAAGTTTGTTTGTTTTCCGTGAAGGAGGGGAGGGAAGATAGTACGAGCAGGGTTCAATCGAACGATGTGAAAGTGACTTGGGGTGATGCACATAAGTGGGGAGGTTGATGATTGTCTCAACTATGAACTCCCATCCACGATTTTCTGTGGAAGCATAAGTGAGTAATATTTGAAAGAAAATTTGTTTTCAGAGAAAAAAATTACACTGGACAAACATTTGTTAGTTTAATAAATTTCGTAAAGAACTAAAGTTAGCTTCCGAGATATCATTTCGTTTCTCTTAAATTTAGGTGCGAGTTGATTAGCAACTTCCTTTTTAGCTTTGACGGATGTAGTTATTGGGAATCCATAGCAAATGAAATTTTTCCTTGTTCCGCCTCATGTTACACCAGCCAACCCAACACTCCTAAGTTTCTTTG
Organism: Poa pratensis; assembly: GCA_947311845.1. Lineage (NCBI taxonomy): Eukaryota > Viridiplantae > Streptophyta > Magnoliopsida > Poales > Poaceae > Poa > Poa pratensis. The sequence continues at coordinate 24,268,200 of CAMZMU010000106.1, read as the reverse complement.
TTTGTTTTGTGAAGGAGAGGGGATGGCAGATGGTACAAACATGGTAGAAGCTCAATCGAACGCCCTGACAAGTTGGTGTGATGCACATGAGTGGGGAAGAAGGGGAGTTGGAATGAAGCAACCACCAACTCCCCTACACTAATTCCAATGGAAGCAAAAGCGAGTAACATTTAGAAAAGTTTGGTACCTAAAAAATCAACTACACGAGGACACAATTTTTGTTAGCTTAATTATTTTCGTTAAGATATAATTTTAGCTTCCTAAGTTTCCCTTTAATGCTAGTGATGTTATATAATCCATATATATGATGAGCCTATCAGTTTCCATGAAAGTAGTTATAACCAATAGAAACTTCCCTTTCCACAACGGGCAATAGAATCCCAAGTTTTTTTTGAAGGAGGGGAGAGAGGAGGCAAGTAGAGTCCAATGAAATAGTGCATAATGAGTTAAGGTGATGCATGAAAGGGGAAGGAGGGTTGACCGACCACGACCACCAACTCTATTTAGCAAAATAATTACATATTCTATATATTTTTACACATATAGTAATAATGTACAACTATAATTATTCAACTTATAATATTGTGAAATAGAGAAGCTAAGTTTAGTTTGAATGGTCAACGATTACCCAGGTCTAACAGAGATCAACCCTCCCCCGCCTCCGTCCCCACAAAATAAATCATAGATCAAAATTTATGATGTCGGTATTACCAAAACGAATTATCCTTCCAACGATTTTATCGGAGTGTGTCGTATGTGCAGTAGTATGCGCGATCATGTTTGTATCAATGTTAAAAGAATCGTCTATGGCCGAGTTGACCGAGTGTCAGGACCTCACGGTAGAATAGAAGGCACTGAACGATAATCCGACAGAGTTGCAGAAGTAAAGGAAGTGATTGCAGGAATAAACTGGATAAATTGCTGGTAATTAAGATACAGAAATAATTGAACAGGAAAGGAAGAACAACAAAATTAGGGTTTTCTCGCTAACGCGCCACCCAGCCACCCACTCTCCCGGTTATAAGGAGTCCCCGAGGAGCCGCGTTATGAATTCAGGTTCACAGAAGTTTACAAATTACTGGCAAATTTGCCTTACAAACCACTTGAAAGGGAAATTGAATCTCAGCCATCCATCTCAGTGAATCGGTAAGGAGAGATCACGACCGTCCGTTATCTGAATGTAGATGTTGCCTGATGATGAACAGGTACAGGACTCAGGTCCTGACAATACCCCGCCACTGAATCCATACTTCAAGGATGGAAACTTGGAAAGGTTGCTTGGATGAATGAAGCATCCTCCCAAGTAGCCTCTTCAGGAGTCATATTTTCCCAGTGCACCAGCCACTGTGGAACTGGAATGTTGTAGGATCCGGCATTTCTAGGTACTTGCCTGTATTGGAGCACGGCGAGTGGTGCTACCTTGATCTTTCCAACAGGTGTAAGTAGAGGAAGTGAAGGGTTGGGCACAACTTTGGGTCCAATATGCTTTTTTAACTGGTTCACATGGAAACCATCATGGAGTAGAGAGCCTTCAGGTAACTTGAGTTTATAGGAGACGTTACCAACTTTCTTAAGCACACGAAACGGACCATAGTACTTGGATGATAGTTTGAGAGCGTTGCGTAATCCCATAGCTGTCTCTCTGTACGGCTGCATCTTCAAGTAAACCATCTCGCCCACTTCAAACTGCCTCTCTGTGCGCTTCAAATCAGCATACTTTTTCATCCTATTTTGTGCCTGTTGCAGGTTCTGCCGGAGTGCCTTGAGCATGTTCTCCTTTTCTTGCAGTGTAATTTCCACTTCAGGTGATACATCGCAGGGTACTGCAATATCATGGATGTGTGGAGGAGTATATCCATATAAAGCTTCGAAAGGTGTAGTCTTGAGTGAGGTATGGTATGATGTGTTATACCACCATTCAGCAGCTGGTAGCCAGTTAGCCCACCTTTTAGGTTCCTTGAAGGCCATGCTACGCAAGTATTGTTCCAAACATTGGTTTACACGTTCTGTTTGCCCGTCAGATTCAGGATGATAAGCTGTGCTGAAATGTAGCTGGACTCTCAAGGCTGCAAATAATTCTTGCCAGAACTTAGAGGTGAAGATCCGGTCTCTGTCGCTGACAATGACTTTTGGTGGACCATGAAGTTTCAGAACTGTATCCATGAATAAATCTGCTACTTGAGCTGCTGTAAAAGGATGGGCAAGAGGCAAGAAATGTGCATATTTAGTGGGTCTGTCCACTACTACTAATATGACATCTTTACCCTTTGATTTTAGGTAAGCCTTCGATAAAATCCATGCTTATTTCTGCCCATTTGCCTTTAGGAACTGTGAGAGGATCAAGTAACCCTGGATAGTGTACCCTTTCAGTCTTGGAAATTTGACAAGTTGGACAGGCTGCAATCTTGTTGGCACAGAATTGTTTCATGTTAGGCCAATAGAACAGCTGCTTCAGTCTGTGGTAAGTTGCTCTGTTGCCTGAGTGACCTCCAAAGATGGATGCATGGAAAGAGTTGAAGATTTTCTCTTTAAGATCTGTGGAGGTGCCAATGACGATTCTGTTCTTGTGCCGAAGGATTCCTGACTGTAGTTTATAGGGAGACATTTCTTCTGAATGTACTGCAGTTTCTTGAAGCAGTTGAGTACATTTTGCATCACCAGTGTAACTGGCTGCGATGTCGTGCATCCATAAAGGAACAGTAGCAGATATAGCCAGGCAAACTTCTTCTGTGGTCTTCTCATACTTCCTAGACAAGGCATCTGCTGTTGTGTTCTCTTGCCCCTTCTTATACTCTATGGAGTAATCAAATTCCAACAACTTCAACATCAGTTTATGCTGGATACCCTCGAGCAGCCTTTGACTAGTTAAGTACTTGAGACTTTGTTGATCAGTTTTGATTAGCAATTTGTTGCCTAGCAGATAGTGTCTCCACTTCCGAAGTGCCTCCAACATTGCAAGTGCTTTCTTCTCATAAATGGACATTGCTGACGCTTTGGGACCTAGAGCTTTGCTGAAATAGGCCAGCGGTCTTCCTTGTTGCATCAGTACTGCTCCTAACCCGGATCCAGACGCATCGGTCTCCAACGTGAATGGAAGCTGGAAGTTGGGTAAGGCAAGAACTGATGGAGTTGTCATGGCAACTTTCAGTTGCTGGAATGATTTTTCTTGCTGGTCAGTCCACTTAAAGGCATCTTTCTTGAGTACATCATGTAATGGTCTGCAGATGGAAGCATAACCCTCAATGAATCTCCTGTAGTATCCAGTTAATCCAAGAATTTTCCTCAGCTGTTTAATAGTACGTGGAGATGGCCAGCTCAGAATTTCAACTATTTTTGCTGGATCGATTGCTACTCCAGCTCCCGAGAGAACATGACCAAGATACTCTACTGATTCAGTAGCGAAGGCACATTTGGACATGTTTGCTTTGAGTTTATGCAGTCTGAGGATTTGAAGTACCAACTGGAGATGGTGTCTGTGTTGACCCAATGATTTGCTGTATACCAAGATATCGTCGAAAAATACCAGAACAAATTTCCTAAGATGGGGAGCAAATATATTGTTCATTAACTGCTGGAATGTGGCAGGGGCATTTGTGAGCCCGAACGGCATCACCAAGTACTCATAATGACCCATATGTGTGCTGAAAGCTGTTTTAGCCACGTCTGCCGGATGCATTCGAATCTGATGGTATCCAGAACGCAGATCGAGTTTGGAGAAAATTGTTGCTCCCTGTAGCTCATCCAGCAGGTCCTCTATCACATGTATAGGGTATTTGTTCTTCACCGTAAGAGCATTAAGCTGCCTGTAATCAACACATAGTCTCCAACTTTTATCCTTCTTCTGAACCAAGATAGCTGGGGAAGAAAAGGGGCTATTGCTGAGTTGAATTTCAGAGTTTTTGATCATATTTTGCACCAAATCTTCAACGATATTCTTCTATTTGTGTGGCATTCTGTATGGTCGGATATTAGGAGGATCAAAACCTTCCTTAATGGGTATTTTGTGATCACAATCACGGTGAGGTGGTAATCCTTCCGGTTCCTCGAAGAGGTCCTTGTATTGCTCTAATATATCTTGCACTTGTGTTGTGCCAAGCTTCTGTTGTTTATCAGTGGCAGGCACATTAGGATTATCCACACGGATAAGATATGCTTGAGCCCCTGACATAAGTAGCTTAGAGCAAGCTTTAGCTGATATGAGTGTATTATCCAGAGGAACTGCTCTGTCCATTAAAGTACACCACTTCCCATCGACAGTAATGGATATGCTTCTTTTATCCCAATCATAGTAATTAGGACTATGGATCTGCAACCAGTTTGCTCCCAGTACCATGTCATACCCCTTTAATGGCAATATCTTGCAGTTGTGTGCAAATTCGGTACTCTGTATCTTGAACTTGCAGTTAGGTATTTGTCCAGCCCATAGCAATTCTCCTCCACCTGCCACTAGCACTCTATGTGCGATTGTTGGTTCAAATTTCAAGTTTGTTTTCTTGATGAATTCAAAGTCCAGGAAAGTATTAGTACTGCCAGTATCAATCAGAGCTATTGCTTGTTTGCCTCCAATCTGTACTAACACTGAAAGTGTAGTATCGCCAGGTATGCCATGCAATGCTTCAGCAGATATTTGCATGCTTATTGTAGTGGTAGGTGTTTTAGCTGGTTCTTGTGTTGCAAGAGCCGTCTGTTGCAGCTCGGCTTCTGTTAATGTTGCCTCAGCATCATGGAATGTTTCTTGCTGTTCACAAGTGTCTTCTGGTTCACTGTGTTCCTGGAGCTGAATTTCGTGTAGTATGCTTATCATTTTTGCACATTTGTGCCCATAAAACATGTTTCAGGGCAGTACCAGCATTTGCGCTTGTCTTGAGTCTTGTCAGGTCATGTACGGGCTCGGTTATCTCTGAACTGCTGATGAGTTCTGACTGTTTGATGCGTGTTGCCTCTATTAGAGCTCACTGTTGGTGTCTGACGCTTGCTCACTGCCAAGAATGCCAGATCCTGTTGTTTTGCATGATAGTAAGCCATCTTCATGGCTGTTGGCGAGTGACTGCGGACCGCATGCTTGATTGTCTCTTTGAGTCCACTGACAAACCTTAGCACAAATAAGTTATCAGTGAGGAAAGGGTGGTCTCTCTTCATGTTGATCATGTATTCTTCGAAAAGATCTATGTATTGAGCCACCGTCTGAGTTTGTACTAAATACTGAAACTGTTCCATTGAGTCATGTTTAGTAGGAGCTGGAAATCGGTCGCTGAGCAACTGTTTGAATTGGTGCCAACGCACTTGATTGATATTGATTCCACTGCTCAACAACCAGGTCTTCGCCTTGCCACGGATATGTGCATTTGCCCATTTGATCTTGTTGTCAGTTGTGATTCCACTGACGGGGGATACACTCTCACATTCCTCCAGCCAATTAGGAGCATTGTCTCCATAGAATAATGGAAGCTCAAGACTTGGTGTTCTGATATAGGGCTCTTGACCCGAGTTGTTGTTGTGTTGTGGTGGTGGTGCTGGTTGCATGGGTTGTGTAGGTTGTGCATAAGGTGGGTGTGTTGAAGGTATGGAAGGTGGAGTTTGTGAATAGGTGTAGATGGGTGCGAATTGAGGTTGCTGTTGGGGTGGGTAATGATAGTATCCCTGAGAGGGAGGATAATACTGAGGAATGGTGTACTTGGGTGAGTATGGGTTGGAAGTACTGCTGTGTGGTACCATTGGAACGGAGGTATACATGTTTGGGTTATTTTGCGGGTTGGTAAGCTGAAAAACTTGAGAAGTTGGTGGTGGTAGGGTTTGGGATGTAGTTGAAGCTGTGAAAGGTTGCGAATTTTGGGATGAATTGGCTTCGGTATGAGGAGTGAAAGGTGATGACTTTTGTGGGGGAGGTGTTTGCTGCGGTGTGATGGAACTTGGGGTGGTAACCTCTGGAATTGGGCTCAGGGTTGAGGATGGAGGTGGTGGGGTAACGAACTGGTTTTTGGGCGCGGTGGTGGGGTTGGTGGGTTTCATGGCCAGGGAGATCTGAGCCACCATATCGTGCAGGTCCAACATCGTACCTTGGAGCGCATCGAGTGTGCTCTGCTGATGTTCGAGTCGTCGATGCAGGTTGAGGACCTTGCGTGGAAGACGCTGACCGATCTCCTCTTCTTCCTTGGCTTGTCTCTGCTCCGCCGCCAAGATCTCTGCTTCTTCAGCCTCGGCCGCCATGCGTTCTTTGGAGCGGGTGCGGATTATGGACATCGACAGGCTACGTCTGCTTGAGCGACTCCGCGGAGCTTGATCCAGGTTGCGGGGGAGGGGAGGGATTTTACTACCGGCAGCAAGATCTGTCGGTAACCTCAGCGCCGCCGCGGTGGAGAGGGTGGAGAGGGAGGGATCATCGCTCGGGGGAGGATTGGCTTCTGATACCAATTGTCAGGACCTCACGGTAGAATAGAAGGCACTGGACGATAATCCGACAAAGTTGCAGAAGTAAAGGAAGTGATTGCAGGAATAAACTGGATAAATTGCTGGTAATTAAGATACAGAAATAATTGAATAGGAAAGGAAGAACAACAAAATTAGGGTTTTCTCGCTAACGCGCCACCCAGCCACCCACTCTCCCGGTTATAAGGAGTCCCCGAGGAGCCGCGTTATGAATTCAGGTTCACAGAAGTTTACAAATTACTGGCAAATTTGCCTTACAAACCACTTGAAAGGGAAATTGAATCTCAGCCATCCATCTCAGTGAATCGGTAAGGAGAGATCACGACCGTCCGTTATCTGAATGTAGATGTTGCCTGATGATGAACAGATACAGGACTCAGGTCCTGACACCAAGATTTTTTAAGTCCCAACTGTAGTTTACTAAAATGTGCAAAGAGGTGAAGTAACATTTTTCACTATACGGGTATCACTTTTCTAAATGGACCGTGACTTTAAAAAGGACTAGTCGACTAAGGTTTAGTAAATACTCCTCCCCCGTTCACAATTATAAGATGTTTTAGATATCTCAACATGGACTATATACAAACTAAAATAAGTAAACATATACACCATAAAACGTGTCTAAATACATGCGTTTTAGAAAAAAATAAATCATCTTATAGTAATTGTGAACAAAAGGGAGATAAAACCTACTCCCTCCGTTTCATTTTAATTGACTTCCTATTCACCACATATACATCCACATTTGATAAATAGCAAGTCAATTAAATTGGAACGGAGAATAGGAAGTCAATTAAATTGAAACGGAGGGAGTACAAAAAACCTGTCCTATGAGAAATCAGACCAGGTGATGGACAGCGTTTGTTCGTTTCCGGCGCAACATCGAACGATCTCTGCTCCCCATCGACCGTAGGTCACGAAACAGAGGACCAATCTGGACCGTTCAAACCAGCTAGACTCCTCTCCCGTCTCCACCATTGCGCCTGACCTAAAAAAGATCCGCAATCCGACCCATTGCGGCTCTAAAATCTCTCCCCGTAGCCGATGTGCCCTAGCGGAGCTGCCGCCGCGCACGCCGTAGCTTAGCGTCGCCGCCGACGCCCCACCCCAAACCCCCGGCGAACCCTCGTGCGCCGGCGCCGACGCTGACGCCTAACCCCCGAAAACCCCAGGCCACTCAACCCCCAAACCCTACGCCCCACGCCGTCACGCGCGTCCCCGCGGGCGCCTCACCCACCGGAAGCCCGCGCGCCGCCGCCGTCCCCGTTCCTCCTCATTGCTCCCCTGCTATATCCGCTCCGGCAGCCCTCCAATCTCGGGCAGTGGGTTATAAGGTTCGAGCTCTTACTCTGTTATCACTCATCTCGTCGTTCGATTGTTTCATCCCAAACTAACCGTCAGAAATTCTGGGCGTGCGCCGTCTAGATCCACCCCTGAGCATGGCGGGAGCAGAGGCTTCCGTGGACACTTCCGGCCCGCGATTCGCCCCGGATGACCCGACGCTGCCGGCGCCTTGGAAGGCGCTAATCGACGGCGCGACGCTCTACTACTGGAACCCTGAGACGAACGTGACGCAGTACGACAAGCCTGGCGCGCCCGCACCGGCACCGGCGCCTGTACCGGGTGCTTTTGCGCAGCAGCCGGGCCAGGCTGGGCAGGTGGCGCAGCAGCAGCAGCAGCCCCAGCAGACGGCACAGCAACCGCCGTTTCAGTATCAACCTCAGCAAGCGGCACAACAGGTGCCCTATCAGCAGCAGCAGCCGCCGCAGCAGCAAGAACAGGTGCCGAACCAGCAGGGGCCACAGCAGCCACTAGCTCCTCAGTATCCACACATGCATCCCAGCAGCAGCCGATGCCATACCAGCATGGTCCTTATATGCAACCCCATCAACAGCAGCAGCAGCAATACTCGTATCAGGTAGGCCAGCAGCCACAATGCAGCAAATCCCTATAATCCGGGTCAGCAGCAGCCAATTCCGCAAGCTGCCACTCAAGGTCAGCAGCCAACGATGCCACCGGGTGCCTACAATCAAGGTCAGCAGCCAACGATGCCGCCGGGTGCCTACAATCAAGGTCCGCAGCCAACGATGCCACCGGGTGCCTATAGTCAAGGTCAGCGTCCGCCGATGCCTCAAGGTGCCTACAGTCATGGAATGCGGCCGTCCATGCCACAATCTGCCTACAATCAAGGCCAGCAGCCACAAATGCCCGCATGCGTCCTACAATCAAGGTCAGCAGCTGCAGGGAATAAGGATCCCTCAGACTCAGCCGCAACACACACAACAATCACAAGGCTTCCATCAACCTGTCCAGGCTTCGCAGGTGCTGCAAGCTCCACAGTCTCAAGGCCTTCAAATGTCCCTCCACAGGAACAACACCAGCATGGCTTCCCGTTCACCACCCAGCCGGGAAAACAGCCACCGCATGGCCATGTGGTGCCCATATCAGCCAATTGTCACATGGGCAACAAAGTATTGATGCAGGAGGTTATGAAGGAAAGCAGACTGGCTTTTCGTTACCACTCGGTCAGCAGCGTGACCAAGCTCCTCTTCCAAACCAGCAGTTGCCTTCTAATCATCAACGTCCTGAAGCCCAGAATCAGCTAAATATTCATGGGTTGGAGGGCCAGCATATCCTGCAAAGCATCATCTTGGTGGGTTATCCCCACGTGAGACTATCAATACTAGTTTTTTGAGCTCGCCTGCTCAAATACATCAAGGTGGAGTGGATACAAACTACCGGCAACAACTGGCCAGCGGCCATGTAGTTCCAAATCATATTGCTCCTTCACCTGGTAGACCTCCGGCGGGTTTCAAGAGGGGCAATAGTGAAGACCAGTTTGAAAGAAATGAGCCTCACTTTTCTGGGAGGTTTGATGGAATAAACGCTCCCCATCAACAGCCAAAACTTGCTGCTCTTCCACCTTCCCAAAATCACCTGGTAATATACTATAGGATACTGTTAGGTGTCATTGAGATCAGCAATTATTTTTCCTTTACTGTATTTACATACATTGTAAAGTTCCTTGCTGTGCTATTTATCTTGTCTCATGAAATGACATCTCTTTCTATCAGAATATTATGATCGGTATGAAAACTCTATGTAAAGAAACATAAAAGTCTCGCAATTATGTATGTGTTGTATACTTAAATTACAGTCCTTGCGGCTTGGATTTTTCTATCAATTCTATGCAATATTGCCTCTGTTTCTGCAGCTATCATCATTAATTCTATGTTCATAATCTTGCAGCAGGAGATGAGGAACGGCCCACCATATCCTCAGCCTGATAATTTTGGTGGTTATAACATGGCACCTCCACATTTAGGACAAAACCCACAGAACCATGGTCCCTTTCCTATCGGAGCTTTAACGAGGCCACCACCCGGACCGTTTTCTCCTCCGGATTTCCCGAGCGTTGCTTCAGTTGATGCATATCGTCAACACCATGAAGTCACTGCAGTGGTATGACTCAGTTGCACGGCTGTATTAACTAACTCAAATACGGTTCACATCTTTAAAAGTCTTCATATGATGATAATGCTCTTTCTCTTTGTCCTGTTGCCTTTTGAACTATTGTTGACATGCTCTTCTGAATGCAAGTTCACAGATATTAGTGATTTGACAACATGGTAGCATCCTTTAATGTTTAAGATATACTACATATACATAATCTGACATTTTAAATGTGATGCATGCGTCTCCATATAATCGCAGCAAAATGTATTCAATATAGAAAACAGAGGCGAATATTTTTAATATCTATCTTGATATGTTAGTATGTTCCTATGTAGATATAATCTATTTGAAATACTATTAGGCAATGAATACCTTTTTATTTGAATTCTCTTTATTTATAACTCATGATGATATCTGCAGTTGTGTAATATGTCGCCTTATGTGAAGTTAACTTTATGGAAATGGAGCCTAAAGTTTCTATGGGTTTACAGATGCATATTTACTCTACTGTAACTGTGTCACTGTTAAAGTGTTGATTTCTTGTTGAACAGCTAATGTTTTATGGTCTCTTTTCATTTTCCATAAAGCTTTGTCACACATTATCCTGTTTCTTAAAAATATTCAGGGTGAGAATGTTCCTCCTCCGTTTATGACATTTGAGGCTACTGGATTCCCTCCAGAGATACTGAGAGAGGTATGCTTTCTCTTGAGTTGTACTTTAGTACTGGCACTTAGGTTGTTATGTTCTTTTTTGTTTTTGTTTTTTGCGAATGGATTGTTATGTTGTCTGTCTGTCTGTCTGTTATATTTCCTCATCTATAAGTTCTTGTCAGCATGGGCCATAAAATAGATTCCTTAGAAGTCAAAATTATAATTTGCGGTAGTAAACAACACATTATGTGGTATTGCTCATTACTGCAGCGCATGCCATATGCTGTCATGGTGGATACCATAATTTAACTAGTCCCATTACCTGGGCAGTGTAGTAGCATACTTGTGGCTATTTTCTGCTGACAAGTATCAGAAGAATTGATGTTCTTTCAGAATATAGTATGTGGCTGAGGTTTCCTGCTTCTTGTCTCGCCTCTGAATCTACAAAGAGCCTCTTCTTCATGCCTTAAGCTGCTTAAGTAAGCAGCCATAATCATTTAGGATAGCATTTAGTATTTATTTTTCACCGTAGATAGCGTCTTGCTGCAGATGCACATGTCCTTATGATTCTTCGTTTTTCCATGCAGGTCCACGCCGCTGGCTTCTTAAACCCCACTCCGATTCAGGCTCAAACATGGCCTGTTGCACTTCAAAACCGGGATATAGTAGCTATTGCCAAGACAGGATCAGGGAAGACACTGGGATACCTTATTCCTGCTTTTGTACATCTGAGTAGATGCCGGAATAATCCACTGTTGGGTCCTACAGTGTTGGTTTTGGCCCCTACTCGTGAGCTTGCTTCACAAATACAAGACGAAGCAATTAAGTTTGGTCGTTCATCAAGAGTATCATGCACAGTAAGTTCTGACCTGTTCTTTTGTATGAATACACATGCTTTCGTTTATCTTGAGAGTCACTGGATGCCAGCTTATCATAATCACGGGTATTTACATTTATTTGTGTTAATAGACACTGGATGCCAAATAACCATAATGATGAGATTACATTTAGAAGTGTTGCCTTCTAAGAATATGCTCAATTGTTAAATGCATCTTAGACTAGTCTGATTCTGGACAAAAGGTGCTGTCAATATCAAAACAAGTCTGGCATGGCCTTCCATGAATCTTTGTGCCTCTTTTTTTTGCCTTGTAGACAATGTGCTGTAATTCCTGTGATCTGTTACTAGATCCTTGAATGTATGTTCATTTTATTTATTTATTATTTTACCAGTGCCTGTATGGTGGAGCTCCAAAGGGCCCTCAGCTTAGAGAACTTGAGCGGGGAGCAGATATTGTGGTTGCTACACCTGGACGACTTAATGATATTCTGGAAATGAAGAAGATAAGCCTCCATCAGATTTCATTACTTGTGCTTGATGAAGCTGACCGCATGCTTGACATGGGTTTTGAGCCACAAATACGGAAGATTGTGGACGAGATTCCTCGTAATAGACAGACTCTGATGTACACTGCCACTTGGCCAAAAGAGGTCACAAAAATAGCTGGTGATTTATTGAGAGATCCTGTCCAGATCAATATTGGTAGTATCGACGAACTTGTTGCCAACAAATCCATCACACAGGTAATCCTTATGGCCATATTCTTGTTTGTTTGTTTGTTTCTTTGTCATACTGGAAATGGATCTAGAGCACCCAACTTTAGTACTTCCTCTGTCCACAAATATAAGACGTTTTGGTGTGCTGTTTTAGCCCACCAAAACGTCTTATATTTGTGGACAGAGGTAGTATAATGCATTTGATATATCATACTATTTGGCCATTTCTTCTGGATGGTCCATTCCTAAGTTTCACCATTGTGTATCGATGCAGTTTGTAGAGATGGTGCCACCAATGGATAAGCAGCACCGTTTGGAGCAGATTCTTAGAGCTGAAGAAAGGGGTGCAAAGATCATCATATTTTGCTCAACCAAGAAAATGTGCGACCAGCTTGCTCGTGGCCTTGCTCGTGGTTTTGGTGCTGCAAGCATTCATGGCGATAAATCGCAGGCTGAAAGGGATCATATTCTCAATCAGTTCCGGACTGGCAGGGTTCCAGTATTAGTAGCCACTGATGTTGCTGCTCGTGGACTTGACATCAAAGACATTCGGTGAGGCCTTTTGGTTGTCACATGTTAATATCTTCTGGTGTTTGATATCTCTTCACGTCAAGCCTAATGATGCTTTATAATTGTCCTCCTGTTTCTCACTGTTTTTACATGTTTTTTCTTAAGAGTGGTGATCAATTATGACTTCCCAACTGGGATCGAAGACTATGTGCATCGCATTGGGCGCACAGGAAGGGCTGGGGCTACTGGAGTCGCTTACACTTTCTTCTCGAGCAAGATTGGAAATATGCTGGTGATTTGGTCAAAGTCTTGGAGGGTACTAGTCAGGCTGTACCTCCAGCCCTGCAACAGATGGCTGCTCGGGGTGCACCTGGAGCTCCAAGAAACCAGGCTGGTGGCATGAGCCGTTGGGATGGTCCTGGTGGTGGTAATCGTTTTGAATCTTCTGTTGGTGGTCCTGGTGGTTTTGGTGGAATTAGGGAGGTTCCTGGGGGCTTTGCTGGTCGGGATGTCCCAGCTGGATTTGTTGATCGGGATGGCCCGGGTGGATTTGGTGATCGAGATGGCCCTGGACGCTTTGGCGGCCGGGAGGGCCCTGATGGCTTTGGTGGTCGAGATGTCCCTGGTGGCTTGGGTGGTCGTATGGGTCCTGGTGGCTTCGGTGGACGGGAGGGTCCCGGTGGCTTTGGTGGACGGGAAGGTCCTGGAGGATTTGGTGGACGGGAGGGTCCTGGACCCAGTGGCTTCAGTGGGAGAGGTGGCCGTGGACCTGATGGGTTTAGCAGGAGAGGTGGAGGAAGTCCTGGCAGATTTGGTGGTCACGGTGGCAGGGGTGATTCTCCTGGTTTTGGTGGACGTGGTAGGGGTGATTCTTCTGGGTTTGGTGGACGAGGCCGTGGTGATTTCTCTGGTGGACGTGGTGGAAGAGGGCGTGGATTTGGAGGACGGGGACGTTCTGACCGAGGCCCACATGATCGTTTTGTCTCAGATGGACACAGAAGATATGATGATCGTCGAGGATTTGGTGACAAGGGTCGGGGCAGGAGCTACAGCCGTAGCCCAGATAGAGGCCGCTCGCGAGGCTATGACAGAAGAAGTGATAGCAGGAGCCTAAGTAGTAGGAGCAGAAGCCGTAGCAGAAGCTGGTCACGAAGCAGGAGCCGTAGCAGGAGTTGGTCACGTAGCCGCAGCCGGAGTCGCAGCAGGAGCAGAAGCCGTGATCAGGGTGCAGGATCGGAACGCAGGCCACGGGTAAGATCTGGCTTTGATGTGATGCCACCTGCAACTGAAGCCGGACCTGCTTTAGCTGGGCCCATAACCGTACCTGGACCAGTAGCTGATGTTGCTGCACCCAAACCTGGACAATCGCTTGCCGACGCATCTGCTATGTCACCTATGTCGCCTGGTGGCTTGGTCCAGGTCCAAGAGGGTGGACCTTTCATGGGTGGGGACGATGCCAATGCCAGCATCAGCAGTGCTCAGGCTGACCAACCTTCCCAAGGGAATGATCTTGTAGTACCACCAAGCTTTTCTGCAGCTGAAAATTTTCCAGGTCCGGCAGTTCAGCAGGATGCCCCATGATGTACGCTGGTAATCATCTGTACAATTTTGTGTTTTACGAGTTCCTTCTTTTTCCTGTCCATTATTTTTCGCCTACCCAAAACGACCTGAGCCCCTGCTGCTTTTACAATCGATGTGTAGCAGTCCCTCAAAACAACATATGACTAGGAGGATATCTTATGCACTGTCAGATTATTATTTTCCTAGCTTTCACTTCAACCTTTAGGTTGAGCAATGAACATAATCCAACAAGATTAAGGTTAAGCAAATCGATATATCGTATAAAAGTCATGCTACGTTGTCATTTTTTCTTATGATGCTTGATTAAGGACGGAGGTAGTTTATGCTTTTATGGGACAATCTGCTACTTGATCTGTCTGTTCCTTCTGCATGAAGGGCAACAAACTGGATAAAGAAATTTATCAACACATTGGAATTTTGGGAATACAGGAATGTTAAAGTAATTCAAAGGAATGGTAAACAATCCACCAATGGGTGGGGAAAGAGTGAATATGTTTGTACGGAGAGGTGGACAAACTAAAGTAGCTTAGGTACAAGGCAGTGTACTCTTGTGCTACTGGCAAACCATGTTTCATACTACATATGTATTGGCTATATGCAATGATAAAACATCTCTAATAATTTTTGTATAATAACGTAATGTGTTCTGTTACATTAACATTTCTAATAAGTGTTGGCTGTTTTCTTTTTGAATCGTTGTAGCCTCAGTTCTCATGTGTTCTGTTACTCCTATCTTGTACTGTACTATAAACTAAGATCATGGTTCATTTGGATGATGCTCATATATACCATCTTCACTGCATCTTAGGTCGTGCGCTGAGCTTGACGTGGCGGTGATAGACGCAGGTTGGCGCCTATGGTTCGCGTTTATGGCCATTCTGAAAACACTGATGTAATTACAAAGGTTGTCCATTTGCGAAACCAATGCTGTACCTATTTATGCAGGTGCCTGATTATCCCGGGCTCCCGTTAGATTATCACACCCTTGTTGGTCGGATGTTTTCTTCTTTGCCTTTTCCGGTAGATGATTGGTCTATGTTATGTAAATTTTCCACCTAGAGTCAGCTGGATAAATGCCGGTAGATTTGAGATGTTATTTCCGGTTTGTGCCGTGCTGTTGTGATTCTGCAATTCTTTGCTCTCGGTAATCTTGTTTGCCGATTTGATTCTAGATTTCTGATCCCCCATGGTAATACTGTTGACATTTGTAATATTTATATTTTCTACCTAACAAAATTGCAATTTATTTAATACGACAACGTTTGTGATTATTAGTCAGAAATCCACTTTGGCTCTGCATATGCTGCTGTTATTGTTTAAAAATTAAAAATATGAAAACAATTTGAAAAATCTGAAAATATTAAGGCACAAACATATGCAAGTTTTCAACATTGATGCAAAATTTTGGAAGGAAATGACACTTTATGTGGTCTTACAAAAAAGACAATCTGTGGCTGATATGAGATTTAGAAATACATTTTCAAGGCACAGATTTTGTCTTTTTTGTACACCACAGAAAGTGTTATTTCTTTCTGGGATTTTGCACGAATTTTGAAAACTTGTATATGTTTGTGCCCAATTTTTTCTAGATTTTTTTCAGGAGCATACACACCCGGGAACCAAAACGTCGGCTCTCTCGAAGCCTCTAATCAACCGTAATCATCATTTCTGTGCTACGGTGAGAAATTGTAAACATTTTTGGTCCTACGTCCAGAGACAAGTGACAATTGTTCCTTTCTGTGTAGAAAATGATCCACTAAAAATTGATGTCGGATTTCATTTTCGTACGAGAATAATAATTGTTCACCATAAAAGCTGTAACTACATTCAAAAAATGGTGGCACAGAATCAGCTCCTTCACCGAACAAAAAGCAAAACAGGCAAAATTTCTGGGTATACATGTTCATTTCATCCTGCTCTTCAGTTTACTCTTCCCTTCAAATTTCCTGGACCCTCTTGTTGTCTTTCCTCCTCTCTGCTTGAGTTTCTTCTGCTCCTTGCTGCGCCTCTTCTTCCCCTCGTCTTCCCCGTCTGAATTACCTCCACCGTCTGAGTCTCCAAACCCGGTGAGCTTCTCGTATTCATTTTCGTCGATGACTCCACGCTTCAGCTTCTTCAGGAGGCGGTACTCCTGCGTCAGCTCGTCCATGTCCTCCTTGGTCTGGATCGTCTGCCGCTGCTTACCCGTCTGCTTGCGCTTTGGTTTATCGGGCCTTTCCCGAACTGTCTTTTTCTCTGGCTCTGGCGGCTCTTGAGCTAACTCTTCTGCTTTCCTTTTCAATGTCTTCTGCCGTTGTTTCTCTCGAGTTTTATCCCTGCAGTGAACCAAGACAGGAAACATGTCAATCTTTGCAGCTGGTTGGTACTAGCATTCAAGCAAAAACATGTCACTGACTCCGAGATAGCTTCAACATTCACCCTTGAAATCTAAGCATGTTTGATACCAACACTAACGTAATTTGAGGGATGTTTCATTTTGACATACTGAATTCCAGTTATGCATGTCCTATACTAAACACTAGCACAACTGTTCACATTGTCGTTTACTGAGTACTATCAAAAGAAAATGGGTCAGCGGAAACTATGCATATGATGGTTTGTGGCCACGGTTCTTACTTGTACTTGATTTGTGAAAAATTGACGTTGCCGACAGGCATAAATCCCTTCAGCGAAAGGTTATTGTGCTTCACTTCTGGCATGGATGGGATCTGGAGTAAGCCATACTCCATGGCCAGCTTTCCTACTTCAAGTCCTTTCCAATTGAAAATGTATGAGCAGTGATGCTCCTTGTATGATCGAACAAATGAGACGAAAGCTCGAAGCCCCTTTTCCATGATATTACGATCTTCTGATGCAGCTGCTCTAATCTGCAGCACAAAAGTAAGATATTAGTCCATAATCAGCAGGACAGAATGATATTTAAGTGACAACGATACAAAACAAACTAACCTGTGGCACAATATCTACAATATCCGTGGGACACTCCCTTTCCATGAGAGGAACACCTCGAAGCTTTAAGAATTCAACATAAGTATCCTCCTGCAGAGGAAGTAAATTTGAATGTCTTTTCAATACGACAACCAACATACTCCCTCCGTTTTTTAATATAAGAAGTTTTAGCATTTGTCCACATTCACATATATGTAGATGTATGTAGACATATTTTAGGGTTCATGTGCACTCATATTAATATGCATGTACACAACATGTTGGATAGCTAAAACTTCTTATATTTATGCACGGAGGTAGTACATACAGAATTACCGAGACAGATAAATCCTATAGCAACTATAGAGTAATTCAAAAAACGAGTTCAACATAGAATACATTACCGTCGGCAAGAGAAATACGATGGCATCTCCTTCTTGATCATAGCGAGCAGTACGACCTGCTCTATGTATGAAAACATTGGGATCTTGAGGTGGATCGTACTGGAAAACAGAACACACAATTTTTTATCAATTGATGACTCAAAGTAAATAAACAGTTCAGAGGGGTAAGAACATAATAACACTATAATGTTAACCTGCACAATTAGATCGACATGTGGTATGTCAAGACCCCTTGCTGCAACATCAGTGCAGACTAAAATACCACTAGAAAGAGCAGAAAATGACGCCAGAGCTTTCTCACGAGGGCCCTACATACCAAAAGAAAACAACAAGGTGGCAATCAGAATCAATACAAATAAATACTAGTAAAGTATGCCAACATAAAGCCCACATATCGGGCCATTCGATTGTACAACAAAAGGACAAATTTTGCTATAACCTGTTTCATCTTCCCATGGTAAGGTATAACTGGAGAACCTTGAAGTAAGTTGAGCATTGGAAGAACAACGGCCCAATAATCTACACAGGCACATGTTGCAAAATAGCTGCATCCGAGCAAGAGCAAGGTGCACAAATTAGCAAAATGCTACGCACAAAATAAATAGGTTGACAAACAGACATCTCCATGCATCATGTACTTACACCATGATTTTCTTTCCGGTGTTGTGCACAAGGAAATCAACAAGCTGTGATGACTTCTTTGATGGTTCACAAATCATATACTACAGAAAAACAACACAATAGGTCAATTCAATCAGCCGAACTGACAGTGGCGGACATCAACTGGTGTGCAAAAGTGTCTCGCCATACCTCCAACCGGAGCCCCAGCGGCGTCTTGGATGGACCATCTTGCTGAGCAGCATCCTTGGCCTCCGTCTTGACCTGGACTCTCACAGGATTTCTCAACCCTGCTTTTGCCAGCTCCTGGACAGCCTCTGTCTGGGTAGCCGAGAAAAGCCCGGTCCTCCTCAGCTTGGGTAACTTGGAAATAATCGAGGTAACCTGCTTCTGGAAGCCCATGTCCAAGAGCCTATCAGCCTCATCCAGGATCAAAATCTGCTCCCAAGAAAATCACAGAGACATCGAATAAACATCAGCATATGTCGGCATTTGCGTCGAAGCACAAACCAACCAGAGACAGTTCCATGTTTTGTTCCCCCAAAAAAATAAAACAACCTCGAGATGCTTGAATTCCAGGGTGTCCAGGCGCTCCATTACGTCGAAGAGCTTCCCGGGAGTGCCCACCAGTATGTTGGCGCCCTCTTCCTCCACCTTCTTGAGCTCCGCCTTGATGTCCAGCCCGCCGACGAGGAGAATGGACGACACGTCCTTGAGCGTCGCGAAGAAGGGCTGCGCCACGTTGTATATCTGCGACGACAGCTCTCTCGTCGGGGAGATGATGATGCCCAGGACCTGCAGGTAATCGTGTTCAGATGTTGATCGGAACTGAGCAATTGGACAGGATTCTGTAATAAGCAAAAGAAGAGCATTTGAATAGCAGAGAAGAAGGTAGTAAGGTGAGGTGACCTGGTGGGGCTTGGGGGGCTCGGGGAGGCGGCGGAGCATCTCGACGACGGGGACGACGAAGGCGAGGGTCTTGCCGGAGCCGGTGGCGGCGTCGACGGCCACGTCCTTGTGCGACAGCAGCAGCGGGATGGTCGCCGCCTGCACGGGCGTGCACCGCCGGAAGCCGCCGCGCTTGAGGGCCTCCACCACCTCCGGGGAGAGGGCGGGGGACAGCTCCGAGAACCGCTGCTCCGTCAGCGCGCGCTTCTTCCTGGCGGCCGCCGTCGCCGGCGAGGAGGAGGAGGAGGAGGCGGCCATGGGGATTGCGGCGGTTGGGGACGATTCGATTCCAGGGTTTAGCTGCCGGTTTAGGTCATGTATTCTGGCTCGCACGCAAACGGTGCCTCGTAGGCCGTTTTCGGTGTGTACGTAAACTACACTGAGAGGCGGATTTCCCAATTATTGACCGGCTAACTTTTTTTACATACCGATGCTCTAGTTCATTTTCTTAGCTAACTTTGGTCAACTATGCGTGAACAATACCTCAAATAATTTTTTGGCTAGCCCAATCTTTGGGGAACAATCTGGTGTAAAAATTAGGGGGTCGTTTGGAACATGGGATTTTTGCAGGAATTGTGCAGGAAAGGATTTTTGCAGGAAACTTTTCCTTTGACATAGGATTGGCTTGTAGGAAAACTGTAGGTTTCACAGGAAAATCATAGGAAAAGTTACATCCAGTCCGAGCTCTTTTTTTCTTTCCTTTGCGTCTACCGAGGCAAGTAAATCGTTGAGACTACTATTAGAATGACCATCAGGCAAGGACGTTGTTGTTCCACTCATTTGAGTTGGGTGATTCTGTTTTGAGAAGAACGGAGATAGTCGGAGTTGGAGAACAAGTTGACATACAGGCGACGACAGTGTAGACAAATCTTGAGACTGACTCATGTGTCAGTTTGTGTAAAAAAAATCCGCTAATTAAGTAGATACAATGTAGTCTTTTTTCAAAGCTCATACCCAAATATTCCTGGGCTCATCCAAACGCTCACATATGAAATTTTTCTGTAGGTTTCAATCCATAGGTTTCCACCTGCATTCCTATCCTATTCCTGTAATTTTCCTACTCCTGCATTTTTCTTATCCTGTGTTCCAAACAGGCCCTAAACATGTTCTAGTATAATCACATGGATACAAACACAAATTAGTGCGGATTTATGGTAGATTGACTTGAACTTGGTTATGCCTCTCGGTTAGTCGATGAAACAAAAGTCAATCTATTGGAATATGAGTGGACCAATTATTTACTATCAACATATAATCAAATGAACTTCGTGGGACGAAGCAAGTCTGGTATGAAAACTTGAAGCTTCGTTTCGAAAAAAAAACTTGAAGCTATGAAAACATGGTTGAAATGTTGAAAACCAAAGTTTCTCTATCCAAGTATTTCCCTCCCTTCGGAATTATAAGATGTTCTATTTTTTTTTGTAAATCGCATATATATAGATTTGTTTTAGTGTGTCGGTTTACTCATTTCAGTTCCCTCCTATGGTTCGGAATAGAGGGAATACGTGGGATCCACTTGCACTTTTTAATATGTTGATAAGCTCAAATAGTTATTGGACGTGGATAATGACAATCTTTCGAATGATTTTTTTAGGGAAAATTTCGAATGATATAGTGTGAGCGTGAGACTGACAATTTAACTACCAGGTTTCACGGAAAAAGGAGATACTTGCTCCCCTCAAACAAAAAAGTAGTTACTCTGCCCTTTTTTACTCTCTCAAAAACGGGGATACCCGGCCTTTGCATCCATTGACACACACAACCATAGTTATTGCAAAGTATATCATCCTAATTATTACACCACAAAATTGAAACAAAAATCAACCACTAAAACGCATATGGCATCTATGCATTTCCATGTAGGTCAACTTCTGAGATTAAATTTGCGAACACCACAAGTTTAAGAACGAATAAACTTCTATTTCTCCATGATATTTAAACACAAGTTTTGGAAGCAGAATCTTCTAGAACTAAATACAATTAGGATTGGATTTGTAATACAAATTAATGGACTGATCTCAGTTCTTGGGAGACAAATAATGTGTGACGTTGTTTTCCAGTTGAAAAAAAAAACCATTGGAATATCCATAGCTGCAATAACTCTGAGATTCATACAATAATTTATTTAGCTCGTATTACACACAATGAGCAAGAATTATATACGCGTGGGTGTTCACAAGTTCATTTCTCTTTGATATCTTTATACCTTCGTATAATACAACGTCGACAAAAAGAAAAATAATTTTGTTCAATATATACAACTCCTTTTCATTCATTCTGTTCAGTTGATGCAACTGCAGCTACAGTGACTTGTTCACCCCCTCTCTCCTGTTCAACTCCACTACCCTGCAAATATCACACAACATAAAGAATCTCAAGGTGAAAACTGTTAATATCTTACTATTGAAACCAAATGAATTTACAGGCCTACCTCATCTTCTGGGATCGCCACTGCCTTCACTTGAGCGACAATGACTGTAATGTCATCCATCTTACCACCTGCATCGCAAAAATCTCGGTACCATGAGCTTGCTGAGTTTGTAGGACGGAACCAACAGAGCATGACAGTGTGTGGCTGAATCAGGATTGCATACCAGTTAGCTTGGCTCCAAGTAGCTTCTTCCACCAAGGAACATCAAAACCCTGCATGTAAGTAACCAGAATGAAATGTGTAATATCATGAATGTTCTACCAAAAAAGTTGTAGAAACTTCTAAAGAGTGACAAGAGAAACAGAGAAGATGTATTTGTTTCGCACCCTGCTCCGGGCTTCCATTGAGTATGGTGAATCGAATCTTACATCCACTGAATGTTTTCTCGCAAGCTCCGCCAAAGCTTTTGCTGTGAAGACATGAACATTTTCAGAGGGATTGGAAGGAATGGCCATGTCCGCAGTTGCAGAAGTGAGAAATTTACCAGCTTCATCTATCCCTGGAGACTCAGAAATGACATCAAGGATCTCTTGATCAAAGATATTGTCGAAAAATCCATCTGAGCCACTAACTATTATATCACCCTCCACAAGATTTACAGTACAAACCTGGTAGATAAACCAAAAGAGATCAATATCATAGACGAACAATCTTCAAAAAACACTTGAATCTTGTTCACTCTATAGACCACTGTAGTGAAGCACAAAATGACCAATAATACAACAGTCATGTCATTTCGCCAGTGTTCCACAGCAATAAAAAAAGAATAGCTGATTCGATTTCATAAGTATATACCAGTGCATCCTTATATGTTTGACCAATTGCCTCAGAGCTTAACTGGTACGGACAGTCAAAATAATGTTCTTGAGGGCATGTAGAGAACATCACTTGGCCTATATGTTTATGGAGAAGAGAAAAGATTAAAATTGGTACCTTAGGATAAATATAAATTCATGCATAATTACCTTTCCGAATAACTTTCAAACCACAATCTCCCACACTTGCAATTTTCAGAGTCCCAGTCTTCTCTAGCATTGCAATGATTCTGTTACCATCGCAAAGAATTGTATAAAGTTTGACACGTCTACTAGAACAATGACTGATCTATAAGGCTGTAAGCACTGTAAGGATAATGCTTACGCTGTTGCAGATCCAGTGGAAGAAGTTGCGGCATGAGCCTTCATTAGAAGAATCTGAGGATCATGACTGACCTGAAGAGCATAGAAACTTCTACGCGATATTTAATTTGTCCCAATAGTAGTCCATGCATAGTACTTGTACATATTTTATTTAGCAGTACTAACATAGAAATACCTCCTCATCCTTGGCAAAAGTAGAGCTGTTTGCCATAAGCTCTCGAGAAAACAGAGCTGGATTGACATTCTTTTCTGCCCATCTGTCAGTAGATAAGAGAATGACTAGCTGGATAAAAGCCACGTGTCAATGCAAATTGCTGAAAGCAACATATATCTCTTGCAAAGGGCTGAAAGCGATCCAAAGTACAAGATAGGAGAGCAAAAGCATCGATCTCAGTCGACTGCAGCGATTATCGAAATAAACGTTCATCCCGGTGAAGATGGCGTACCCTGAAACGCCATCTGCAATGGCGAATACTCCACCACCATCACCGCCCACAAAGAAAGCATCTTCTCCTCCAGTCTCAACCTTGACAACGTGAACAAGTTCAGTAGCAAACATCGGCAACTCTTTTTAGTGTGTATTTGACATAAATGGCTAACCTTTCTTGGGTGTGGGATAACATGAGTTCCAATAGATAACACAGCTTCCAGCCTACAATAATAGATTCAGATGAGCAAATATTGACAGATGTTAAGATGTACCACAATTAACTTGAGAAGCATAATTGGTTGAGTGCCAACGATTGCTCGACCATTGAACTGGGGTAAGCAACTTAGTTTTGCACCTTGCCGGCAATATGAGTTGATGATATGCAAAAATCCATCGGTGCAAATCCACCGATGCGGATAGATAGAAAATAACATTACTAAACATGCAGAATTACCATTACACATGCATAAGATGGTAGACACTCAAGCAAAATTGGACAATCAAGGTCCACTGTCTGTTAGTAACACTCTAAAGCTGTGCAAAATAAACAAATAAAATTCAATGCAAGACTTATAAGTGGGCTATTATACTACCAGTGCAGTGTGACATAATTTTATTCTCGAACTTCTGAACTTATAAAATTATTGTAGCTTTATATAAGGTCCTTCTGAAGAAAACAAAGTGCTAATACGAGGGATTCAAGTAGAAAGAAAAACTGCATTTTTTCTGGTGAGCATCTCTATCCCTATCTTCGACTACACCATGCCAGTATCTAAAAGCCTACTCAGATTATCCTTTATCACCTTAAAAATATTAGAGAAATTTCTACGGATAAGGAAATTATGAGCAAGAATGAGCCATCTACGTTGTTCTTCAAGTTACACAGAAAATCCCCACAAACACGAAAAAGTGAAAAGAGAATCATTCTGAATAAATTACAATGCACCAAAGCACAATCAACTTTGAGAACAATTATCTGATACAAACATAGGGCCCAAAAAGCGAAAGGGGTGGAAGGAAAGGAGCACATACTTGGCAGCGCGGAGAGGAGAGAATCGCGAGAGTCGAGGCGGAGGGCGAGGATAGGGGGAGGATGCGGTGGGACGCGGGGGCAAGAGTCTGGAGGCAGTAGAGGCCGCCATTGCTGCTCCGGATGCTGCTACTGCTGCTATCTCCTCCTTCCCGTCGCCCGGTGGGACTGGAGGCGCTAGCTGCTCGCAAGGGATAGTGGAGGCGGGCAGGCCACGGCAGCTTGCCTCTCTTTCAGTTTGGTCCCTGGATTTTCGTTCTAATTCATGTAAACGGTTTTTTCTGAGTAAACTATTCGATTAGAAGAAGAAATTTAATATATTATTTACCGAGCGGTAATCTTTACCAAGTGTCACAAAAAAAAAACCTAACATATATGTGTTTTTGGGTTGCCCAAAAAAATCAATATTTTTATGAGTGCCAGTTACAATTGGAGTAGCGCGGGCACTCGGCAAATGCAGTGTGTTGGAATATTGGACAAATTCCGTATAAGATCGGAAATTCATAATGGCACCCGAGCTCACATGCTCCTGTTATTTTCGGGAAAATAAAAAAATAGAATTTTTTTTAAACAATTCTGAAAAATTTTACAGGCAAACATGAGTATGGTACGCACGCCCGTGTCATTTCGTTACGAAACAAATCACGGGCGTGCGTACCATACTCATCTTTGCCTTAGATTTTTTCGGAATTTTTTGAAAAGTTTTTCTAATTTTTTATTTTCTCGAAAATAACGGGAGCATATGCTCCGAGCTCCAAAACGCCGCTCCAGTATAAGATTAACTATCAAAATCAACATTAGAGATGCACTAGAAGATCTAACCACATATACAAACTAGACATATCTAGCAGATCTGTATATGTATCAACTACTAGTGCAAATAGAGAGAAGTACCACATATGTGTTGACCGGGAAAGTCTCCACCATAGTTCCGTTGTCCATGTCGGTCATGGCGGTGACGATAAGCAGACGAGCGGTCGGCGCAGATGTGGTCGAATGCAAGCGAGCAGTCTCGCCGAGACGCTCCCCAAAAACTTATCGACCGTCAGTGCAGCCAGTGCAGGATCTCAACGGACGGGTTTCGGAGGACTGGTCTCCCGACGGCCGTGCATGCGGTTGCCAGGATGGAGAAGTCTGAAAGCAGCACAGCAAAAGGAACTACGCAGTGAAGACAGAAACAGTGTGGACGAGCTAGCTTTTTGATACGTCCGTCCTCTTTTCTATATGCGAGAACACAAGCGCCACGTGGTGGGAAAAGTAGTGCACGATATCAAGCATGCACATGCTTGATGAGTGATGACACTTCACATAGTTGGTACACACAAAATATATATTTTTTCGCAAAAGAGAGCTCTAACTCGAATATTCACGCGACGCGGCATACGAGGCGGGCGGCGAAGGAGGAGCGGGCGTGTATTGCTCCTATTCTCACTCACTTAGTAAGAATAGATAAGCTCACCTTATAAGCTACTTTAACTCTCTTCCAACTATCAATATGAGATTAAACTTTAGTTCCACTTCCACTTCCTGTACACTAAATGCACTAGGCTAAATGAGCCTTTGAAATTTCAGAATTTGTTGAGCTAACTTAGTGGGCCAAGCCAAATAAAATCCAACAATCCCCCATCAGATTTCAAGCCACATGTTGCACTCTAACTCTATATTACTGTTTTGATATACTACAATTGTATAATGGACTATGTCTTAAATTGTCAGTCTTGTGCTGGAAGTTTCACTCAATGTCGTTGCTGGTACGAGGCTGCCGAGACTTCTGCGCGGGTGGAGCATATAAGTCACACTCCTCGTCATTGTGATTAGCAGTGTCGCTCATATAGGTGTGTTCTTTCAAGATCGCCCTGTAGACAACGTCTTCGCTCGTCAAGAACCAAACAAAACACATTAATACAAAAGTTAGTCTACCTTATAGTATTCTATGAGAGAATTTGCATCTGCACCGGAGTGGGAGTTAAATGTTCTCTCAACTAGCTGCTCCGGTTTGTTTTTCCAGGTTCTAATTCATGGGATTTTCGATCACATAGATTGGGTTACCCCCTCGGCAACTCAAGTGGGTGTCAATCGATGGATTGTCTATCGTATTTCTTGATAGACCATTTGTAAAAGATCTGCCAGATTCTTAGCCGTTGGGACATAATCCAATCCTATAACTATAGCTGACCTTTCCCCTCGCGTCACCCCCAGGCGGCGCTAGGGGCGCAAGAAGCAGCGCCGCCCGCCCCCTCCCGCCTGCGCCACCTCCGCCGCTGCCGTCGCCGGCCTCGGCCGCGGCGGTGGCGGCACCTCCTCGGCTGCCACAAAGGTCGTCGGGGGGGGGGGGGCGGTTCCATTTTCCTCGACAGGATGTTGACGGGCCCGTGGGGGCGGCGTCAGTCGGGGTGGAGGAGGCCGAGCCGGCGGGCTCGGGTGAAGACGGCGGTGGCGGCTGGTGCGTGGGTTGCAGCGGCGGAGGGAGGTGCCGTCGTCTGCGTCCGCGCGAGGCTGCCGCTGGTTCGATGGGCTTGGCGGGCCGGTTCTGGGCCCGTCGGGCCCGAGCTGTGGCGGCGCTTGGTGTGGAGGGCGGTCGCGTTGGAGTGGAGGTCGGGCGCGGCGGGGTGGTGGACGGGCTTTGGGCGGCCAGGACGCCGGGGCGGCGGCCCCGGGCAGATGAGGGTGTCGGCGGCGTGGCGCTGGCAGTGGTGCTCCTCTTCTCGGCGTGTGGTGCTGCGCAGGGGTCCTCTGCTGGCGCTTGGTGGTTGGCGGTTTTGGAGGGTGACTCAAAGCATGTGCATCTCCATGATCTCGATGCTGGTTGCTTTTGATCTGCAAGCTTTTCTGCGGAATGTGAGTTTAGCCGGGAGAAATCCTATCCCGACCATGTGTCGGTGCCAGCGACAACGGCGCTGAAAGGGCATGTGTTGCCCCATGCGTGGTTTTGGTAATTAATGACAATCCCTATGGACTAATGTTTGCATTGAGGTATCTTTATAGATCTTGTCCATGAAGAAGATTGGAGTTCATGTGTTGGACTCTATAAGATTACATGATGATCAATGCTCTATTCAAGGGTTTATATAATGAATGGTCATCTAGAGTTGAGCTTATTGCAAGCATGGCTTGGAAAAGAAGATTGAGTGAACATTCATGTTTATCTCCAATCCATCATCTATATCAAGAGAAGAAGATAAAGTGCAAGAGGATTCATGAAGACGGAGCTAAGCGAGGCTCTCCCATAATGGTGTATGGGGGAGTATTTAGAGAAGTCTTCATCAAGCTTGTGCTAGCAAAGCGCAATCAAGAAAGGTGGTCCACTTGAAGAGATCAAGATCGTCATCATCTAGCTCAAGTGGAATGCGCAAGGCAAAGGTATGATCTTGATAGGGTTTCTATTTTACCGGTCTCTTGGTGTTAGTGGAAGACCGGGTTATAGGATAGACGGCGTACTATCAAGAGGGGCTCTCAAGTGAGTAACTTGATCGCATCTTTGTGGAGAGCTCAAACCTTTGCATACTTGGCATATCATCTTTCTTGGTTCTTATTTGGCTTTTATCCATGTGAGAATTTAGATCTTGTGTTCTTCTCCATACCAAGCTCTAGTTCATCAAAAACGGATTTCATACGAATATCTTGTTGCGTTTTTGATGTTGGAGGTTTTACCGATTTGCCTTTTCTAAGAGAGGTCAAACTCTTTTCTTGTGGTTTCCTTCTCACATGATGGACTATGATGTTTCTCTGCATAATCTTGTAAAGCTCTTCGTTGCGATTCCAACGAGCCCAAGATCATCGAAATCGGAGTCCGGATGAAAAAGTTATTGTCGTTTTCGTTTTGGTGTTTCTGCAGTTTTCTGGGGGCGGAAATATCCGGCCCCGGAAATTTCCGGCCAAATTTCCGGCCCAGGTCCAGTACTGAAGTTTTGGGAGACTTAGTCATTTTTCGGGGGTCCGGAAATATCCGGTACTCAACCCGGAAATATCCGGTGCGCGGTTTTTCCAGCAACGGCTCTTTTTCGTGAGTACCTATATAAGTCCCCCTTCTTCCCCAATGGTTCCCCAACCATTTGAGCTTGTTTTTCCCTCTCTCTCCTCCATTGTTGACCTTTGGAAAAGCTTGCCCCCTCTCAATCCCTCCATGATTCTTGCATATCTTTGAGGGAAAAGTGAGAGGAGATCTAGATCTACAATTCCACCAATCCATCTCTCCTCTAAGTGAGGGGAACCTAGTAGATCTTGATCTTGGAGTTCTTGTGTGGTTCTCTTCTTTGTTCTTCCTCTCTTCTCCCCCCATAAGCATTAGTTGCTTTTGGTGGGATTTGAGAGTGAAGGACTTGAGCACTTCTTGTGTTCTTGCCATTGCTTTTGTGCATCGGTTTGTGCTCTCCACGAGGATTCGTGGAAGTGAAAGTTCGTGAGCTTGTTACTCTTGGGTCTTTGGACCCTAGACGCCTTTTGTGGCGGTGGACGCCTTTTGTGGCGGTGGAGGCCTTTTGTGGCCACTTGGGAGCTCCCAATCCTTTTGTGGGTTGTGCCTCAAGATTGTTGTAAGGGACTCGATTTCCGCCCAAAGGAAATCAATAGTGGAAGGTGAACCGAGCTTTTGGGCAAGGTTCATCGGAGAATAGGGTGAGGCCATTTGTGGCGTCTTGAGTTTGAACTCACACCCCTCCAACGAGACGTACTCCCCTAAAAAGGAGGAACTCGGGAATACATCGTCGTCTCCGCGTGCCTCGGTTATTTCTATACCCGAGCTCTTTACTTATGCACTTTACATTGTGATAGCCTTCGTGCTTGAAGTACATTATCTTGCTATCACTTTGTTGCTTGTCTTGCTTAGCATAAGTTGTTGGTGCACATAGGTGAGCCTAGTATATTTAGGTTGTTGGCTTGTTAATTTAAACACCTAGTTTTATTCCGCAATTATCAAGCCTAAACCGGAAAAGTTTTAAACGCCTATTCACCCCCCCTCTAGGCGACATCCATATCCTTTCAATTGGTATCAGAGCAAGGTTCTCTCTTTTAGGGCTTTACGCCCGAGAGTTAAGATGTCGTTTAGAGAATTAGTGCACGATCCCACTTTTATATTCGATGGCACAAATTATGGTGTTTGGAAAATTCGCATGCTTAATCTTTTTAGGGACATGGGTCCAAATTATATTGAGAGCATTGTAGATGTGGGTTTTTCTCCTCCAAAGGATTCCCAAGAACTATCTTTAGAGGAAGAGAAAAACTCTCATCTCGATACTCAAGTATCTAATGGTCTCATTTGTGTTTTGAGCGATGTAGTTCTTGCATCAATCATGCCTTTCGGAACGCTCATGAGATTTGGACCAAGCTTCAAGATAAATATGAAGTGTCCAACATTATTGAGGATGATTGTTCTCCTTCCACCTCCGGTCGTGATGAGCTCACAACTTCTTCCACTCCACCAACATGTGATTTGTCACAAGGTAATGATATGGTGAGTGGTGATAGAAATTGCTTTGTTGATGGTGAATATTCTATTGACTATACTTCATCTCTATCTCATTGCAATGTTCTATCTTTGGACTTAAACACTTCTAGCACTCCAAATGTCTTACATGCTAGTGTTGATAGTCCTTGCATATCATGTATTAGTTGCTTAACTAAATCTCATGATGATATGCCTTCTATGTCTTGTTGCCATGAAAATAATGCTTCCATATCCTCTAGTACTTGTGTGGCTAACAATGTAGAGGAATCCCAACATTTGTTGGAACAAGACATGGATTCCAATGGTGCTTCAAGCAATTCTTCATCATCGTCGTCCATTTCTCATTTTTGCCTTATGGCAAGGGATTCAAAGGTATCTCCACCTTTGGAACCCTCTACATCTTGTGATGACGAGGATGAGGATTATTATGGATTAAAAGAGGATGATATTGACTCCTTAAAAGAGAAGAGTGATATGGTTTTTGGTGCTCTCCCTAATGATAGTAAAGCTTGCTCTTATTTGTGTGAAATTTTGACTTATGCTATTAAGTGCAAGGAAATCATTGAAGAAAAGGGAAGGATCGAAAGAGAGGATGCTATGGAAAAAGCATCCTTAGAAAATGCTCTTGAGGAAGAGAAAGAGCTTCGAGTGTCTCTTGAGGAGAAACTTGAATCTCTTGATGAAACAAATGATCCTATTTTTGCTAAAATCATTAAGGAAAGAGATCATGCTATTGCTAAATATAAAGTGCTTAAAAAGGAGAAAGTTGAATTTGGTGTTGGCAATGCTAGACTAGTTGAGGATATAGAGAGACTTGACAAAGCTCACAAGGCTTTAGAAAGTGAACACTCTCTCCTTATCAAGTCTCATGATCAACTCCAAACTCAACTATCTAAAAATGATGTGCCTAGTTCCTCTACTCTCTCATGTGATCATGCTAATATTATTGAGGAAAATGCTAGGTTGAATGATGAGCTTGCCAAGTTGTCTTCTTCCATTTCTAATGATAATGATGCTTGTGCTACTAACTCAATTTCTCGTGAAGCATCTATTTTGAAGGAGAATGTTGAGCTAAGGGCTCAACTTGAGTTGCTAACTAGCAAGTATGGGAAATTGGAAGAAAGTCATGAAAAGCTCTCTAGCTCTAATGAGGATCTTCTAGCATCCCATGCGAAGCTAAAGTTAGCTCATGAGGCTATCACTACAAAGGTAACATCTTGTGAGCCTCATGTGGACAATGGCACTACTTCTACTCTAAATGCTTTATTGCCATGTGCTAGTCCTTGTAATTCTACATCACATACTATTGCTAAATCTTGTGATGAATTACTTTCCATGCCTTGTTGCTCTAACAATGAAGCATCTACTTCCTCTAGTGTTTTTGTTGATACTAACCATGTAGAGGAATTAAAAGAGCTCAAGGCCCAAGTCGCTTCTTTGAAGAAAGACTTGGAAAAGCGTCATGTTGGGAAGTCCACACTTGACAATGTGTTGAGTGTTCAAAGACGCCCCAATGACAAGAGTGGACTTGGATTCAACTCCAATAACAAGAACAAGTCCAAGTCTATCAAGAAGAACAAGGGCCAAGAACAAGCTAAAGATTCGGCCAAGATTGTTTGCTTCAAGTGCAAAGTTGAAGGGCACCATGTTAGATCTTGCCCTTTGAAGAAGAAGCCTCTTAGTGAGAAGCAACAAGGGAAGAAGCCTCAAGTCAAACTCAAGTTCCTCAAGTTGAAGAACGGCTCTTCCCAAGAAGAATCAAGCTACCCTCCTCAAGTCGAGATTCCAACTAAGAAGAAAGGAGGAAGCAAATGTTGCTACATATGCCGTGAGAAGGGCCACTTTGCTTCTTCATGCACTAATGGTACCTTATCCAACCCCATTATTATTGATGATGTTTATTCTCTTCGGAAGGATAAGGTTGGCAATGTGTTTGCCAAATTTGTTGGTACTCAAAGTGGTGACAAGAAAAGCACCATTTGGGTTGCCAAGCCTATTGTGACTAACCTCTTAGGACCCAACTTGGTTGGGGACCAACAAGCTAAAACTTGATCAATAGGTGTTGTTGGAGGGCATTGGAGACTTGGCTACATCATGAAGAATTAAGGGATCTTCATCAATTATTCTCTCAAGCCAAGTTATTTGGATTATATTGTTCTATCTCATACCCAATGTTCCTCCTTGCGGTAACTAGTGCTTTATCATATATACATTGAAAGTTGCTTGCACCCTTGCATGTGTTTGGTTTTGTACCTTGCTAGTGTTTGTATGTGTTGTGCTCTCTACTTACTTATCTTGAGTAATCAAGTATGTGTATGTTGGTTTGCACACCATTTACTTGTGTTGAGCCTTATTGCTTTTATTTGTTAACTTATCTTGTTGGCTCTTTTTGAGAGATTAATGGACTATCCCATTTTGGGGGAGTGATATGCTTCGTGCACTTCACAATCCTAAAAATGTGTATACATGAGGAATACCACTTAGTGATGATATATCAATATTATCTACTCTCTATGTGGTATATCATTCTCATGAGAAATTCAAATTCTATAATGTCCATTAATTATCTCTAGTTGATTTTGCTTGCCTCTTGTTAAAAAATTGGATTATCACATTATGGGGGAGTAATAAGCTTTGTGCATATTACAAACCTAGAAAATGTGAACATGTGAGGTATTGCCACCTAGAATTGATATTCTTCATTATCTTATTCCTATGTGGCATGTTTCTCAAACAAGTTCCATATTTGCTTAAATGCCTTTTGTCTCTCTTTTTGGATCTTGTTTGTGATGGACGTTCTTGGTACGGCTTTCCCCAAAATGTTGGCATATATCTTTTGGGAAACCGAGTGCTTCAAGCCACTCTTTGGAGTTGCTTTGCATGATCGCGTGAATATTGAAGCTACCAAGAATATCTATCTATCTAAGCATGGTGTTTAAATCTTATCCTTTGCCATATGCTTATTTGTTGTGAAATTGGTCTTCAATATCATTCCTATATACCACCGAGATTTATCTCCATATACTCCTTGTCCATGACAAGTGATACTCATAATTGTGGTGGAATTTGTAGACCATCTTCATTTTTGGCTCTAGCTTTGAATTGCCTTTTTTATTGCCAAGGACTTAGTTTGATCTAAATCCTCTTGTCTTCCTTGTATCTTTTGGATCCTTGTTGCTCTACTCAAAATTTGTTTTATGCTTTCTTAGTTAGGAAAAGCAATGATCCCATTCGAGTGCATTCCCATTCAAAGTCATACTTTTAGATAATGCACTATTTTTGGGGAAGCTATCCTATATTGAGTAGAACGTCATTCTTTAAATTGATTTTGTATCCTATGGCTTTCCTTGAACATGACTAGTGTTTGAATAATATGTATGGAAAGTGATGATCCCATTTATGAGCATTTTGTATTCAAATGCAAGATCATAAATAATGCACATATCGTGGGGGAGCAATCCTATATGTTTTTGAACATTAGTTGTCTTCAATTGGTATTTGATCCCGATGACGTGTCTCTTTGGAAGACAAACATTTCTCGTCTTGGTACTTTGTGTCACCATGAGAAGTGTAGAGGGTTTGATTTATTCCTTGATGGTATTTTCATCATTTGGTATCTTCTTTCATTTGGCATCTTTTCAAAGTGGTATCTTCAATCATGTGTTGATTTGGGTCTTGATATAATTTGGACAATTATTTTTCTTGTCACACTTGTGTGTGCTTTCTTGATTTAATTGGTGTTTTGTCCAATTTGTATCCCTTGGGTTCTCGAAAGTCTTGTGCATGCATATTCCTTTATGTATACCTTATGGCATGCTTACTTTTGTTGATCCAATATATAGGATAAACTCCATCAAATCCTAAATGGCTAAGATGTGCATGAAATTCAATTTCATATCAATATGCACATATTTATGTGGAGTTTGTCCTATGTATTGTAGTTGCTCTAACTACTTTGGGCCCAATAAGTTTGGGAACCATATTGTACTTGAATTTGTTTAGGTACATCGGAGGTGCATTGGAAGCTTGTCTCATTTACAAGGAAGGTGGTGTCACCATGTGCTTATTGGAGCCAAGCTTATCTCGGTAACGAGTATCTACCTCATGCATACATTTCTAGCTTTCAACCTTGTGTAGATTGCGTCTTGGCATGAATAGTTGCAATTGATGTGGTTTTCGCAAAGTGCTTATTAAGATGTCTTTATTGCTAATGTGAGCAAGCCGGGATGATTACATATCAAAGTGAATTTATATAATCATTTTCATGATTCACCTATCCCATATATGTTAATCTAGCAATTCTTCTCAAAGTCTCTCATGTGCAATATTGATGATTTGCAAAATCATTTGCCCTTTGCGATACTTGTTATCTTTATCGGAGCATCCCATCTATCTCTTTCCCTTGTGGATTTTCTTGATGCTATGATGAGATTGTGTTGGAAGTTCATCTATATCCCTTTAAGATAAAATTGAGCTTTGTGCTATGCTGTTAAGTAAAAATCTTATTTGTATATTTATGACTTCCTCTTGGATATCATGTTCTTCACCGTAGTATCTATTTTGTGTGTGCATGTTTCTTTGTGGACTTATATCCATGATTGATGTCTACCTAGAAACTTATACACATGAGAATAGTTACATCTTTAATTGGTATTCCAATTCTTTAGTGATCACCGTTTATTGCTAATTGATTCTTTGGTGGTTTCTAAAAGGCACAAGCTTTGCTTTTCATTTGGTATTCCTTTTGCATCTTAATTAGCTTGTGGACCTATTTGCCAGTTGTGTTTATGGGAAAGACATGATATGCACTATGTGCCCCATATATTGAAAGACTAAGTTGATGCTTACGCTCATCCTTGCATTAGTCTCCTAAAAATATCTTTCCGTGACACTTCCATCTTTATTTCGTTTGAGCAAGTTGTTTTGCTTCTTCTCTATTTTTATGCTTTCTTGCACTTGCTTGTGTTCAAAATTATCTAAGAGGGAGTGAGGATGCCATGTTGTGCACTCCATATTGCTTTGCAAATCCTACTTTGTGCACGTACCTTGGGGAGTTCCCTCTTGTTGTTTAGAACATTGTTTTTGGATCCTCAATATAGTTTGATCGCCTTCCATCTATTTGTCATTGGATATGTGCATTTGATTTCACTCATATCATGAGAAATGCACACTTTATGGGGGAGCTCTGACTATATTGGCCTTCTAGATTTTTCCTCCCATTTCGGCAATCGATGCCAATGGGGGAGAAGTTTAGAGGGTTTAAGGGAATTTGGTTTTATGCTTTAGTTTCGTTCTAAAGCATTTTGCCTTTCGTTCTCTTGCATCCTTGCTCTTTGTTGTGCATGGTTGCTTAATTCATTATATAAACCCTCGTAAAAGGGATTGTCATCAATTACCGAAATGGGGAAGATTGAAAGGGCATGTGTTGCCCCATGCGTGGTTTTGGTAATTAATGACAATCCCTATGGACTAATGTTTGCATTGAGGTATCTTTATAGATCTTGTCCATGAAGAAGATTGGAGTTCATGTGTTGGACTCTAGAAGATTACATGATGATCAATGCTCTATTCAAGGGTTTATATAATGAATGGTCATCTAGAGTTGAGCTTATTGCAAGCATGGCTTGTAAAAGAAGATTGAGTGAACATTCATGTTTATCTCCAAGCCATCATCTATATCAAGAGAAGAAGATAAAGTGCAAGAGGATTCATGAAGACGGAGCTAAGCGAGGCTCTCCCATAATGGTGTATGGGGGAGTATTTGGAGAAGTCTTCATCAAGCTTGTGCTAGCAAAGCGCAATCAAGAAAGGTGGTCCACTTGAAGAGATCAAGATCGTCATCATCTAGCTCAAGTGGAATGCGCAAGGCAAATGTATGATCTTGATAGGGTTTCTATTTTACCGGTCTCTTGGTGTTAGTGGAAGACCGGGTTATAGGATAGACGGCGTACTATCAAGAGGGGCTCTCAAGTGAGTAACTTGATCGCATCTTTGTGGAGAGCTCAAACCTTTGCATACTTGGCATATCATCTTTCTTGGTTCTTATTTGGCTTTTATCCATGTGAGAATTTAGATCTTGTGTTCTTCTCCATACCAAGCTCTAGTTCATCAAAAACGGATTTCATACGAATATCTTGTTGCGTTTTTTATGTTGGAGGTTTTACCGATTTGCCTTTTCTAAGAGAGGTCAAACTCTTTTCTTGTGGTTTCCTTCTCACATGATGGACTATGATGTTTCTCTGCATAATCTTGTAAAGCTCTTCGTTGCGATTCCAACGAGCCCAAGATCATCGAAATCGGAGTCCGGATGAAAAAGTTATTTTCGTTTTCGTTTTGGTGTTTCTGCAGTTTTCTGGGGGGCGGAAATATCCGGCCCCTAGGCCGGAAATATCCGGCCCCGGAAATTTCCGGCCAAATTTCCGGCCCAGGTCCAGTACTGAAGTTTTGGGAGACTTAGTCATTTTTCGGGGGTCCGGAAATATCCGGTACTCAACCCGGAAATATCCGGTGCGCGGTTTTTCCAGCAACGGCTCTTTTTCGTGAGTACCTATATAAGTCCCCCTTCTTCCCCAATGGTTCCCCAACCATTTGAGCTTGTTTTCCCCTCTCTCTCCTCCATTGTTGACCTTTGGAAAAGCTTGCCCCCTCTCAATCCCTCCCATGATTCTTGCATATCTTTGAGGGAAAAGTGAGAGGAGATCTAGATCTACAATTCCACCAATCCATCTCTCCTCTAAGTGAGGGGAACCTAGTAGATCTTGATCTTGGAGTTCTTGTGTGGTTCTCTTCTTTGTTCTTCCTCTCTTCTCCCCCCATAAGCATTAATTGCTTTTGGTGGGATTTGAGAGTGAAGGACTTGAGCACTTCTTGTGTTCTTGCCATTGCTTTTGTGCATCGGTTTGTGCTCTCCACGAGGATTCGTGGAAGTGAAAGTTCGTGAGCTTGTTTCTCTTGGGTCTTTGGACCCTAGACGCCTTTTGTGGCGGTGGACGCCTTTTGTGGCGGTGGAGGTCTTTTGTGGCCACTTGGGAGCTCCCAATCCTTTTGTGGGTTGTGCCTCAAGATTGTTGTAAGGGATTCGATTTCCGCCCAAAAGGAAATCAATAGTGGAAGGTGAACCGAGCTTTTGGGCAAGGTTCATCGGAGAATAGGGTGAGGCCATTTGTGGCGTCTTGAGTTTGAAACTCACACCCCTCCAACGAGACGTACTCCCTAAAAAGGAGGAACTCGGGAATACATCGTCGTCTCCGCGTGGCTCGGTTATTTCTATACCCGAGCTTCTTACTTATGCACTTTACATTGTGATAGCCTTCGTGCTTGAAGTATATTATCTTGCTATCACTTTGTTGCTTGTCTTGATTAGCATAAGTTGTTGGTGCACATAGGTGAGCCTAGTATATTTAGGTTGTTGGCTTGTTAATTTAAACACCTAGTTTTATTCCGCAATTATCAAGCCTTAACCGGAAAAGTTTTAAACCGCCTATTCACCCCCCCTCTAGGCGACATCCGTATCCTTTCAGGCGCTTTGGCGTCGTTTTCCTTCTTGAAGGTGTCGTCGGAGTGCTCCTCTTCATCTCTCCGCGTGATCGGTTTGGACTCTCCGGGTGAAAGCCTAAACTCCGGGTTCGGAGTGGGCGATGGTGGCTATCTTTGCCTCTTCCCTCTTGAGGGCGTCGTCTTGGAGAGTTGTTTTGTGGATGGGTTCGTGTCAGCCCTCTAGCGTGAGGGTTGGTGGACGTCGGGGCAGCGGCCTCAGAAGGTTGTGGTGCGCTGAGGCGGCGGCCTCGGATAGTTTTGTGAGCGTGGCCTTATGGTGCAAGGTTGCGTCTCTCATGGCTTGGGTGGCATATCTCGAGCTGTGAGGGCAGCGAGGTTGTCGGCTCGGTCGATGCGCCCAGGGAGGGGCGATCTTCAGTATGTCGAGGCAGCGGCCTCGGACTTGGTGTGGCGTCCGTGGCCTGCGGGTAGTTGTCCTGTGCAGTTTGGGCTGCGGGCAACTTTGTCGTGCGGCGCTGCAGCTCGAGTGCGAGCGGTGGCATGTCGGGGCGGCAGCCCCGGAAGGTGGTTCAGGTGGTTTGCGCAGGGCGTGAAGGACAGGTGGATGTCAGGGCGGCGGCTCCGAGAGTTCTGCAACATCGAGGGTGCTCCAACTTTGTTTCGTGTGGGCGACAAGGTTGCTCCGAGGTGTTCACGTTGAGGCTTCTGTGGCGACGATGATGATGATGAGCGATGTCGGAGACGTGGTTGTGGCTGCGGTAGTCGGCTCTTCTCCGGCGTGTCCTTGGGGTTGCCTCGGCGTGTTTTGTTGCTGAGAAGTCGAAGCTGCTGTGGTGGGTTCCCGGTGGTGTACGATGACTGGCGGCAGATGTTCCTTTCGGCGAGTTTCCACGGCGCCAGCCTGCCTGGTTCTCTCTTCTTAGCTCTTCTTCGGACTCGGAGCTGCGCTGTCTTGTCGTAGGGGCTGAGTGGCACGGATCTTCATATGGCCTCGCACGGCCACGACAGTGCGGGTTGGCTCGGCGACTGCCTGCGGTGAAGTCGGAGTCGCATGCTCAGAGTTTCGGGTTGGCGGCGTGGCCCCCAGGGGAGATGTGATGACGATGACGCCTTCATGCAGTCTCGGCGAGGCCCTCTCCTGAGAGGCGTGTGGGGTTTTCTTTTTTGGTGCCGCTCAGCGGTTGTGTTGGTTTTCGCCGGGTTTGGCCGGCGAGTGGTGCGTTGTGTTGTACGGTTTTTGGCCGGTTTTCCTTATAAACTGTCCAACTCTTTTTCGGCTTAATCAATAGATTGTCTAAGTTTCGAAAAAAAAAATCCTATAACTCCAAAGTTTTTAAGCTTCCTGACAGTATTTAATCTCCTCTTAACATGCCTTGAAATTTTCATATTATCTTTCTAACTGTTCACTTTGACAATCACATTTTGGGTTTGAATTTATTCCAACTCCAAATCAGCATTTCTTCCAGAAACATATTACTCCACCGACATGTCGATGATATAACCAATTACAAATATCCCAAGTTTTGCCCGGCAAAAAAAAAAGTCTCACAAGTTTCAGAATGCTCAACCAAAGAAACCGTCGCAATTACTTTTTGGTCATATCAGAGCCAATAGCATCTACAAAATGAATGAAACCATCAAGATATTTGCTTCTTTGACACCAAGCCACGGACGTTGTGCACTAAACCTTCCACCAAAAAGAAAAAAAAAACTTTGGCTAAACCTTTTTTTTTGCTGGAACTTGGCCTAAATTTTTTTTTTTGGCCTAAACCTAGCACAACCGGGATTTGAACAAAGATTCGACGGCAGTTATAATATACGGAGTATTAAAACCGAACTAGGGATCTTAGCGCGGCAAATGCCGCGCGTGTTTGGTGAAATTTAAATTTGAAAAATGTCGATTTGGAAAAGTTGCGATGATTTGAAATTTTTTGAAGTGCGAAGAAAGTTTACGGTTAAAATTGTTAAGATTTGGAAATTTAATTAATTTGGGAAGTTATTCAGATTTGAATTCTTTTTACATTTATGAAGTGGGTAGGGCTGGAAGGCATTTTTTTTGAATTAATTAAATGTATATGCCATGCACGTGTGGTAAAATTCAAATTTGGGAAAGTTCACATTTGAAAATTGTGCAAGTTTGGAAATAATTGTAATTGAAAAGTTTATGTTTTTAAAATGGTCGGGTTTTAGAGATTGCTCAAATGTGTTTTTTTTTGTAATTTTTAAAAAGCTTACGTTGGGAAAATGTTTAGATTCGTAATTTTTAAAAAGTTTATGTTGGAAAAACGTTTTGGATTTAAAAAATGGTTGTTTTAAAATTGGTTGGAGCAAAAACGTATTAAGGTATGAATTATTTGCACGTTTATAAAATGGTTAGATTTTAAAAAACTTTATTTTTTTTGGAGGTCTTTAATTTGAAATTTGAGTTGAAAATGCTTCAGTATGGGTATATGCCTTAAGCATTTATTAAATTAAGTATATCGGGGTGGGAGAAGGATGGCGTGGTCGACTCCGGCGAGCTCTGGGCCCTCGATGCCTACCGGTGTCTCCCTCGGCTCCCCATGGATTTACCCGTGGTGAGCATCGACGACCCCGACGTCGTCTGCTTCTTCGTGTCCGAGCACTGGTACATCCGCCGCTCCAACGGAAACAAGAAGACGTGGGTGGTCATGATTGACACGAGAACAAAGTCCCTGGTAGGATCCGCGCCCATCATCTCCACTGAGCGACACTACTTCGCCGGAGAATTCCTTCCCAGCCAGGTCTCGAGCTACTTCAGCACTTCTCCGAGAAGTCGCCACCAAGCGCCACCAGCAAGTGAAAGGCGGCGCCACAAAGGCATTGTGGTGCTACGGGCGGTGTGGACTGGCGGCGTTATCGAAGTGCCGCCGGTGACAGACGAATGCGTAGGTTCTCCTGATCAGGTGATCTTGGCTGCCGTGCAGGAGATACCTGGGTTGACTCGTGATGAGATGCTGAGAGCGTACACCGCTCTCGCATGCGACGATCGCCGCCGGTGCCAAACTCTCCTGGCACTGCCGATGGACATGAGGAAAGATTACTGTTGCATGTTGGTGGACGCCGTGGGGATGAACAAGCAAACACAGTGACGAACTGACGATGAATGTTTGTCTTTTCCGATGGTGCTAAAGGCCTAAAGCTAAACTCTAGTGCTGGTTATTTGCAATCTTTGACGTGATTGTGTATTTTTGATGGTAAGTCATCCTCCTCCGGACCATGCGTCCATGCCTAACACCCGATTTTTCGATTCTCGAATATGCGCGAGCCATCTGATACTGAAATCGGCACCCAAGACCCGTCATATATATGCTCCCGCCTCCTGGGATGAATGAAATGATTTCATAAACATGTGAAAACAAATACACGCCCATATCCATCGTTCACAACACTTTACTTTACATGCAAATTCATGGACAACATTTTTGTGGCATGTGGAGAAGCAAATTTGGTGCTTTCATGATTGATTTTTTTAGAGCATCTGGTTTTGTTTCGAGGGCACAAAAATATAGCTATCATTTTGTTGTGGGAATTCGGTGACACTACACATGACAATATTATTTTTGATGAGATTCGCAGGGCAACAGGTACAGATGTATCCAGGGATGGGATTCACACGATGTTTACCCTGGTTTTATCTGTCTTAGACGTAAGATCATCATTAGCATGCCGGGACAATTTCCGGACTCTTGACAAAACTAGGCCGTCCGGACAAAACTAGCCTGATGCCTCCAGCAACAGCCCCCAACGGACCGGCCCCTATTTATTTTGGTCATTTTTTCCTAGTGCCTATTTTTGTGTCACTTCAGCCATTATTTTTCTATTTAATTGTATTCCTTTGAGCATCCATAGGTGCTCGACTAGATCATCATGTAGTTTGACGATGAATGTGACCGTCACGAATTTCAATATGCATGGCGAGGAAGTCACCGAACTTGTCCGAGACTCCAAGATTTGGCCGGCGAGCCCATGAAGTCTCACTCCTGAACAAATATATCTTGGTCATCATGCTCACTCTGCACGTTATATTATGCATGATGACATAAATGCCCAACAAGTTGGGAGCACACCAAATACGTGCTCCACATTCGTTCCTACAACCTCTTTTGTTGTGTTGAAAAGAAAAATTGTGTGTTGCCACGGGGGTTGGAGATTTTCTTTACAAATGTCACCCACTTTGGAGGATAGCCTTCGACAAGTCGCAACACGTTGATATCATTGTTGATATCATTGTGAGATCGTGCCATGCAGAATGAAGAGTGACAAATCTAAAGGTCATTCATCCATATATTCATGATAAAACTACTCATTGTCATTATCCATATTCTACACATCATAGAGCAATGGAACAACCAAGCAACAAAACAATTGATCGAGTGTCATGGAAGAAATTTACCTACAAACCCCCACAAAAAAAGCTTAATTTCCGGATGGGATTTGAAGACGGAACGGAGAAAGCGCTCTAAGATACGCGCTAGCACGATAGGCGCCTGCCCACCTATTCTCTTCCTCTTCTGTTCTGACGCCGGAGCCGGAGGCCAGCTCGCGCCGGGGTCGATCGAGTTCGCGATTCCGACCACCGCCGCGCTCGCCGGAGGGAGCCATGTCGCGGTCCCTGAGCCTGAACATGAGGTCGGCCTCGCGCCGCGACCTGCCGCCTCCCCAGAAGGTGACGGATCCCTCCCTCCCCGTTCCCCAACCCACCTATGCTTCTGCCCGCGCGGGCGCCCGCCCGTGCGCGCCCCGTGTCTGCGCGCGTACATTGGGGCTAGAGTTGTGACCGATGCGCGGACTGGATCTCGCCGCCCGCGCTGCTGAGGAGTCGCCTCCCTCCCATCGTCGAATGTGTCCGAGTTAGGGTTCAATATCTCTGTACACGTGATGAGAGGATGGGATTTCATTGTTGACGGTGAAATTGGCTCGATTCTGTTGTATGTAGAGCCTGTAGGTTGGTTGCTCACCAGTTTCTGTAATCATGTTTCCTTTTGTTTTCAGACAATTGAAAGGCTTGCGAATATGGTGGAGGGGGGAAATTACTACGAAGCACAGCAGATGTACAAGTCTACCAGTGCAAGGTAGCCACGCTAACACGATTGGTGGTTGGCTCCCTTCAAGCCTTCAGCCTTTCACTATGTCAAGTTTCATCCACCTTGCGAGTTGTGGTCTAATTTTATTAATGTCTCAACGAAAACCAACCGTTACTTATTAATGTCACTTCCAATGAATCCACTAGATGAGTAACATGATTTCAGTGTGACATTCTTGTTATGTAACTACTGCAACCTGGAAGCTAATACAACATCTTAAAAATAAGCCCATGCCAGGACATACTTGAAAAATCTAAAATAAAA
The DNA here is from genome assembly GCA_947311845.1 of Poa pratensis. Classification (NCBI taxonomy): domain Eukaryota; kingdom Viridiplantae; phylum Streptophyta; class Magnoliopsida; order Poales; family Poaceae; genus Poa; species Poa pratensis. The sequence continues at coordinate 24,225,785 of CAMZMU010000106.1, read as the reverse complement.
CAGTGGCCGGAATCTTTGCATCTGGATATGGCATTACATGAATACTAGTGTTATGTTCGACATGACCACAGTGGCCAGTGCCATTCACACACAGAATGTTGTATGTATTATGACCACAGTGGCCAGTGCCATTCACACACAGAATGTTGTATGTGTTATCACTGGCGGAGCGTACAACACAATTAAGGACGCGCCCATCAGCACGCACAATGGGCCATCTCATGCATAGTGGGCCGAATAAATCACAGTCCTTCGGAAAATATCAGAGGAAAGGATGGGCCACAGCCTGGTATGGTCAACCTTACGCTCACCTATGTGTGTTAGGCTAAGAGCACAATAATTATTTCGCAGAGTAATCACTTAACTGTAGCTCCATGATGCATATTGTAGATAAAATCAACAAAAAGTGGTGACCAAAAACCGAAGATCAAGTCGGTGTTTTAACTTGCTTTTGGTTCACTACATGCAGATACATTACTTGTCAAAAGTATTCGGAAGGCTTGGACATTCTTCAGTCAGGAGCTTCAGTCCAGTTGAAGCATGGGCAGGTTAACTCTTTGCCTTATTGGAATCTGCCAAGTTAACACTTGTTGTCAACAGCTAATTTGGTAGATCACTAAATGGAAAGATGTTCATTAATAGGTTACTATTCTAGTATGTCGTAGTCTATCAAATTAACTGACAGGATGACGCTTCAAATGTTTTTTTTTTCATTTATTGGTCGACGATCTCCATCTTAGCTGTGTCATTACCAATATCAGGTAACTTGTGGTGCTGAACTCGCTGTGCTTTTCGTGGATACTCTTGTCAAAGGACAACTTCCTTATAACGAAGAAACATTTGGTAAGTTTTTTCTTACTTTACATTTGTAATTCTCCTACTGGGTTAACTAGTGTCACTACTTTGCCTTCAGAAAATAATATGTCTTCCTTTTGCGGCTCAAAGTCAGCTGAATGAAGCACTCTTCCTTTTTTGTAATTTCTAAATATTGTACCAAACTCTAGCTCTCAACAACAACAAAAAAATGCCACTTCTGATCATAACAGTATTGCATCTCATCAACCGTAGGTCGCATCAGAAAGATATATGAGGCGTTCCCCAGGATAAATATGCCCCAGTTCCTTGGAGATGATTATGACGATGACGGACAGAAATTATCCGAAGCTATTTCTGCTGCGAAAGTGCGTGCTGAGGGTTGTTCATCATTTCTGAAAGCTGCTCTCAGGTAAGGTATACTGATTTTAATAAATCCAAGCACCAAACTTCATCCAAACTGGTAGTGTTTTTCAGCGTAATTATTTCCAGTAGTCCAATACATCAAATTATTGAACAGCGCAGATAATTTGACCAACGGTCGTAAATTCGGTTCTTGAGCATTGGACTAATGAGGCTAACATGATAGCAGCAGGCATCATTCTAAACATCTGATTCATTTTGATTTTCTCTCAGTGCTGATCGGATGGTAAAGCAAAAAAAAGAACATTATAAATGCTTATGCTCTAAATAATTTCCTCAACACATATTTTGATACGTATTTTACTTGTATCTTCATTGTCATTAATCTTTAGTAAATCGAACAAGATACCACGATATGGTGAAGTAATTGTCCGCAATTATTTTTTGAGCTGCAATACAAGACTCGTTGCCATAAGACCTTTAAATCAGTGTTGTGTTTACTGTGTTACTAGATAAGGTGTTTTTCTTCTCTCCTTTCTCGCTGTTATGCACTAATAGTCTGATAATGAATCATCCTGGTATTAAGGTGGTCTGTTGAGTTTGGGACATCAAGAAATGGATCTCCTGAGCTGCATGTTATGTTGGCTGAATACATTTATTCCGAATCTCCAGAAACGGTATACTATCCGTAACTCTCTGGCTTACTGTGGATATCTTCTACTCCATGCATTCCTGAATACTTACATTTTAGGAACTTGCATATCAACCAAGGCACACCTAGAAAAGATCGGTTGACCCGTGTTGCTTTAGTCCTAGATGGCACAAAGTTATTTCAAAATTGAAGAATGATGTCTGTGTATGTAGGAATAATTTTTGAAACCTAGAATGCCTTGTGTTAAGAAACAGAGAGAGCTTGTTAGGGCTACCATTTTTATGTTTTATTGCTGCTGTAGTGCTGTTACTATTTTTTTTGTGCTTCTGTAATTATGCTTACAGATTAACATGGAGTGACCTTGATTGCAGGACATGACTAAAGTATCAAGTCATTTTGTGCGTGGAAATGATCCCGAAAAATTTGCTTCTATGCTGGTAAATTTTATGGGCAAGGTAATGGTTTTCTTCTGAGTAGTAGGTAATTATGTTTGAAATGCAGTTTTATGAGAGATGGCAATAGTTTACCCTACCAAAATATTTCCATTGCCTTTCACGTACATAGCAATTTTATTAATTTTGTACAATAAGGTCAGTTTCAAGCTATCGTCCGAGTTTATTCCAGACCATTCTCCAAAACTGTTTAGTGTAAACTCCATTTTTTCATACCATGAATGTACCCCTAGTTGGTTTTACAGGTTGTTTTTACTGTTGTGGCTTATATGTGAAGTAGTTTATTTCATTGATGTTCACATGGATGCCATGTTGTGGGGCCCACGCGCCAGCCTCCAAATAATTTCCTTCACATATCTTATTCATCCACCTCCCTGCCGATGAGTGGTCCTCTATTCGGATTTGAGAGAAGGGACAAAAACAAGTGAATGTGTCAGAGATGTTGGACTGGACAATTTCTTACCTGCTTGCTAGTTTCCACGCTGGCGTCCATCTAAGTGTGAAACCGAGGTTAAAGCAGGTCAAAGCAACCTAGCCAACCAATGGGGGTTACATGGCATATAAAGATGGAGAGTCCAGATTAAATAGTTTTGGAGAATCCGTTTAAAGTTTGAACTAATAGTCGAGGATTGAAAAACAGATGGCTTCCTTTTTGTGCTGCTTAGTACAGCTCGTAATTGCCCAATATGATTCATGAATCATGTTCTCCACAACAATTTGTTTTGTACAATGGGTTTGTTAGTGTATGAGTTGTAGGTCATCCTTTGCCAAAAATTATAGAAAGAAAACACAAGCACAGGCTTGTTTAATCACTTGCTGTTTTATACCCAGTCTGTTCATGTGTTGGGTCCCACTTCAAGTTTCATGTTAAATTTTTAATTAGGTCTTAAATGGGTTCAAATAAGCACTTGAAAGTATGTTAAATAACCATCTTGATCTTTGTTTCTTCCTTATTGTACAGTGCTACCCTGGTGAAGATGATACTGCAATTGCACGTAGTGTCCTAATGTAAGATTTCTTTCCTTTATTTCTTGTTTACTCTGGAAATGTTATGTGCTAAGGACTAAGGTAGAGAAGAAGCAATTGGTAGATGGAAATAAGAGGAAGGCTGAAACAATAGAGTTAGGTGGAGAGAGAGACAGCCATTAAAGAAGGGTGCACTTTGTGCTGTTGAGACTGATTTTCGCAGGGAATTGTTCTATTTAAAAAAATAGATATAGGTTAGTTGGCACTGTGTTAGGGATGCATGCCGTATGATATTACTGCCTCAACTCAGTATCCTCCATGTGATTTTATTGAATGTATACAGGGGAACACTAACACCTGTAAAATTAAGTCGTCCCATTGTTGGGATAGAGTTTTATTGGGATATTTGTGGATGGAGATGTTGGTTTCCTAATATATGTTTCTTTCTTTAAGGTACTTATCACTAGGAAATCTCAGAGACGCAAATTTACTTATGGATTCGATGAAGGAGCAACTAAAATCTGCTGACTTAGAATTTCCAAGAACAGATTTAATGCAGTTTATCAAGTATCTTCTACCAACGTAAGTCTCTAATATTTTATTGGCTTGCATCGTCTTTCATGTGTTTCCACATTTGCATGTTTCTCTATGATGCTCTCATACATCCGCATGTGAATTATTGTGGATTAAATGCTGCAATATTGCATGATAGCTTGCAGATTTCAGCTGCATTTGTTTTAATAAAAAATACTATTTGTTGGTATGCAAATGCTCCTGTTCCATACTTCCATACCTTACCACCCAATATGTTCAAATGAAATGCCCATGTGGGAAATTAGTCAATGATTGATATCATATTTTGCTAGTTTCTCTACTTAATATTTCACCATATGCAAATCCAGATTTCTATATGGCTTTCTTTCCTTATTTTATACGTGATATAAGGAGCTATTTTATACTCCTAATTGTTTTCTCTTGTTATGGGCAATAATAAGCAGTTCTTGTTTACAGGCTTGAAAGAGACGCTTACCCTCTTTTTAAGACACTTCGACAAAAGTACAAGACAACTACAGATCGAGACCCTGTATTTGAGGAGGTACGGCCATCGTTAAATGTTGCAGCTCTATAAGAACAGACAAGTTGTATTTTTCAGAAAACAATATATTGTTATGAAATAGTGTGAAACATGAAAGATGATTTTAGATCATTCACAAATTGTTGCGAGACATGTTGAACCAAGCATATCTCCACAAACATTTGGCCTTGCTTACCAGCTGTCCATCAGGAAATCTGTGACCTGCTACCACCTGTTCTTACAGTCTGTTAGATTTTATATTATTGCCCTCCTAAAAAAGAAAAAGGGTGGAAACCCCAAGTCTCATTGTTGCTTAATGTTGGAGACTTGGAGCTAACTAGCTAATGCAAGTCTAACGATAGCTCATGATGGTATGGTTACCTTTTGTAGGTATTGGATGAAATAGCTGCAAAATTTTATGGCATACGGCAACAGAACCCTCTGGAAGGCCTTTTCGGTGATATGTTCAAGGTAAACACTTTGTTGTAACGAGTTCATGGTGGTCGCTATATTGAGTTGCTTTCTTTTAAAATGTTTGCTACATTCCCAGCTGGTTTTTTGCATTAGCTAGCTCCATGCATGTACGGATGTACCTTGTTTTTTCAAATTTGTCGTCTCAGTACGACTCAGCTAAACAAACATTTCTCACAAAACTAACCTTACAGTAGAATCTCATTCATCGAAAATCAAAATCATAGAGACAGGAAAAGAAAAACGAATTTCTATCAAATTAATAGAAAGAAGGATTCATCTAAAATCCGAAATGTAAAGAGTTCCAGTAATGTGTCAACTTCCAGCATACGAACTTATCAGTAACTGATCTCCGCCCTTAATAGAGGGAAAACACAGGAATGAGCATTTTAAGGTGTCCGATGTCTATGTTTTATGTTACCTTTTGTTCTGAATCTAATTATTGGCACATTCACTTCTCAGTTTCACATATTTGTAATTGCCTAACACATTACTGCTCACATTCTATGTTTGTCCAGATGTAATAGACAAGGAAAGAACTTGATCATACATGCCCTCCTCTTGAATGCAATCATTGGCTTCCAGCTCAAAAAAATGCAACCATTGGCCGAAATAATACATTTTTCATGGCTGGGAGATCCAACAGTGGGCCACCCAGGAAAATACGCACAAGAAGCTCTCCTCGGTCATGGTCAACCAAGGCAGTACATTTAACATCAAACTGCATGAAGACGCGCCACTGATCTGTTGTAAAATCATTGTGTTGGTTTTGATGTTTTTCTTTTCTTTTTCTGAAAGGTTTTGATGGTTTCAAGTTATGTAACAGAATTTTCCTTTTGAAATTATTTTAAGATGATACGACATTTTGGTACTTTTGCCTTCTTACTGTTCAAACAAAGACACTAAGTGTTGCCAGTTCAGCATACATGATATACATGAGTTTAATTTGATTGCACATATAAAATTGTGTGAGTACCGGGTTTGAACCCGTGCCCTCGCTGGATAGGCACAATCATGCATTTTTTTTTTGAATGTTAACAGAAGAACTGCTAAATTCATGCATATTGTTACCACTGCACCGCATCCACAATTATGTCAAGCCCCGGTGCTCCCACAATTTTATATTTTTTGTCCTTCTCTGACAGGTGAGACCAACATCGGTGAGCGGTAGTAAAGTCTCATATGCCATATGAAAATCGTATAGGGTTGTTTTTGTAAAAAAAATGGGTGCCAGATGTTAGCGCCAATCATTTGTGAAAAGGTTTTTACAATTTTTTGTTTTCTTTCCATAAGTTTTAGACTATGCGGATAAATAAGGTGAGCCTAACAACTAAGTGAAACAGACTATATGATGCAACTGAATACTTCAAACTCGAAGGCTATCGCATAAATATATCAATAATAAAAAAAAACTAGGATCTAAATAACCAAGCCACATGGAGACAAATATGTAACCTCGTGTTCGTTTCCTTGAAAGGAAACTACGTCACATTGGATATGTGCGGGGGACACGAAGGACACCCATACCCATGAAGGCTCGCCATCTTCCCCTTGAGCATCTCCCACACGAAGTAGGAGCTCAATCACTAGTGGTACGCCTTAAGGTGGCCTCCAAACCCTCACACACTTTTCCGAAGCACAATCCACAACCTCTGAAACTTCCAAGCGAGCCTAGCCGCTTAGGGTTTCCCAACAAACCTAAGAGTAAAAAAGCAAACTCGATGAAATCAAGGGGGTCGGTATTAGCTTGGTGGAAACGTAGAAACAGAATTCCTCTGCTCTCTCAAAGGGATTTGAGTTTGGGTGGAGAGAATGAGAGATCTTAAACTTTTGGTGTCCTCAAGACCTCAACAATGGAGGTTAGAGAGAGGAAGTTATGAAATGAATCTGAACCGAGTACCCTTCCAATGAGGAAGTAGATAGGTATTTATATGGTCCCAAGAAAATCCAGCGGTTGGAGCTGTAGCGGTCGGTTTGAAAGTCAGGGTGACCAACCCTAAAACTGACCTGGGTCGGTTGACTAGCCCACAAATCGTCGCCCAACTGAAAATTTCTTTGTAGTGTCGATTCTGAATCGACCTGGATCGGTTGACCGACCGGTAAACAGACGCCAAACCGACCTCTAGAAAAAGCTCCAAAACTGAATTGCCAAAAAGACTTTTCCATCAAACTCAATATGGTGGATATGTATATGGGTGATAGAAGTGTTTGTAGGCTTTTTTATCTTAACACCAACAAGATCATCGAGAATGCTCAATACTCCATGCTATTCTTAAAAGGCCGACATGTTTTGAGAATGCCATCGAAATAGTCATCGTTCTAAGGATGCCATCAAATGAGTGGTTGGGTTCCAAAAATACCATTTCCGTCATCAATTAACCGCTAGTTGACCGTTAAGTCTCTCATAAAAAATCGGGAAGATAGGAAAATCGGATAACTTTTTGAGACGATGACGAAGCCGCAAGGGGGGCACGTGGGCCCCACAGCCCTGACACAGCCAGGGGTCACGCCGTGGACCTGCACCACCTCCTCGACCGTTGCCTCGCGTCGCCCCTTTCGCCTACTTAAAGCACTTGACCTAAAACGTCAATACAGAGAGTTCGAGACAGAGCCGCCGACGTCGTGATACGTCTCAAACGTATCTATAATTTTTGATGTTCCATGCTTGTTTTATACCAATTGCTACATGTTTTGCATCTACTTTATATCACTTTTATACATTTTTTGGGACTAACCTATTAACAAGATGTCGAAGTGCCAGTTCCTGTTTTCTGCTGTTTTTGTATTCCAGAAAAGCTAGTCTGAAAATATTCTCGGAATTGGACGAAACTTCACGGGGATCCCTATTTTACCAGAACACACCTGAAGGACCAAAGGAGCAGCAGAGGAGAGCCACCAGGGCCCCACATGCCACTAGGGCGCGGGTCCCCCTGGCGCGCCCTAGGGTGGTGTGGGCCCCTCGGGGTCGTCAGCCGCCGCCCTTTCGCCTACTTATTCCCCCCGACGCGAAAACCCTAAGTGCCTGAGCCAATATACACGAAAAGTTCCAGAGACGCCGCCGCCGTCAACCCTAGCTCGGGAGGGTCCAGAACCTCTTCCCGGCACCCTGCCGGAGAGGGGAATCGTCACCGGAGGCTTCTACATCGCCATGCCTGCCTCCGGAGTGATGCGTGAGTAGTTCATCCTTGGACTACGGGTCCATAGCAGTAGCTAGATGGTTGTCTCTCCAATTTGTGCCATCATGTTTAGATCTTGTGAGCTGCCCTACATGATCAAGATCATATTATTGTAATGCTACATGTTGTGTTTGCTGGGATCCGATGAATATTGAATACTATGTCAAGTTGATTATCAATCTATGTCCTATGTTATTTAAGATCTTGCATGCTTTCCGTTACTCATAGATGCTTTGGCCAAGTAGATGCTTGTAACTCCAAGAGAGTGTATTTATGCTAGATAGTGGGTTCATGCCTCCGGTAATCTGGGAGAGTGACAGCAACTTCTAAGGTTGCGGATGTGCTGTTGCCACTAGGGATAACCTAACAATGCTATGTCCACGGTCATATGTATTTATTTACATTACGCACTTTACTTAATGCAATTATCCGTTGTTTGCAACTTAATATCAACGGGGGACTCGGATGACAACCCGGCGGTGGATTATTAGTCATAGACGCTGTTGGATGACGGTATATGTATTATGTCGTAATGCCCAATTAAATATCATAGTAATCATCATGTCATATATATGCATTGTCATGCGCTCACTATTTGTCAATTGCCCAGCTGTAATTTGTTCACCCAACATGTTAGTTATCTTTTATGGAGAGACACCACTAGTGAACTGTGGACCCCGGTCCATTCTTTTACACTGATTAAACCACCACAAACTGCAAACTGTTCCTTTTTCATTCTCTGCAATTTAATACTCATTTTCCACACCATACGTTTAATCCTTTGTTTTCAGCAAACCGGTGAGATTGACAATCTCACTGTTTTGTTGGGGCAAAGTAGTTTGATTGTGTTGTGTGCAGATTCCATGTTGGTGATCATGTTGCGCCGTGCGAGCCACCAACAACCTTCTGAAGAGTTGCTGGTCCTACTGGTTCGATAACCTTGGTTTCTTTCTGAGGGAAAACTTGCTGCTGAACTGCATCATACCTTCCTCTTGGGGTCTCCCAACGAACGTGTGATTCACGCCATCACGTCGCGAAACCAATGTGGATGCATGTGTTTGGTACTCTTGTGGAAGGAGAATCATCATCAGAGGCTTCTTCATCGCTATCGCAGGTCCGTAGTGTAGACATACACTGTGCCATCTTTATAAAAAACATTTTCATGGGGCAAATGCTAACAATGGCATTATTGAAAACATATAATAATATATATGGTATATCACAAACATACTTTGGTGCATTCTAGATCAAAGGAAAACAAGGACCGATGTCTACCACGTACCAAGCATCCAAATCTATCAATCTGCACTTCTACTATATTTTTTATAAAACTAAACCACACTAACTGCAATTAATGTTCCTATCTCAACATGCAAGTTAGCCACATCACTTACTTTTTTAGCCGACCAATTTTCCACATCATCCAATTACCATTCATTATTTATTATACATCTCTATATGCATGCATGCAAATCATTTTTTCTTTTTAGACATCAAATTTTACACATCATCCTTTTTTGTCGTACGATCGATAAGATCACACTATCCCTCTATGTAATTTTAGACATCATCTTTTTTGTCGTTCGATTGAGCATCATCGTGCTATGTAATAAAAGAATTAAATCACGTGTAAGTGGAATACCATAATTAGTTTCACCAATCAAGTGAACTTTTTGCGGGTTATTTTTATGATGAAAATCATATAATTGTTATTCAAAATTATGTGCCCTTCTATACATAACCGTTCCAAAAGTTGTCTCTAAAAAAATCATGTCATGCAAATCATCCACATCATTTGTTTTTTCATCCCGTCGATTTCACCGTATCTATATCAATTGGGTACACCCTGATAACTACCTCTAAATTTAAAACACACATATATTTCACGTATATTAAATTTATCCTCTCAAGTGCTATGATCAACTAAATCTTACATATTTATATAGACAATTTCAAGTTTTATTTGTTCTGTTAGATTTCTTAAGAGATATCCGCTGCAACGTGCGTGGTATCATTATAGTCTTTAGGAATTGAAACGGTCGTACATTCTCCCTATGTCCCACAATTTAGCTTGCTAAAAAAAGGGTTACATATTTTGGAACAAAGGAAGTACATCTTAAAGAAACAATTAAGTTCTACTTCCAACATAAAAACCTCCTACAAGGGCGGTGACAGATCCAATGATGAGTAAACTCAAAATGCATTGAAGTTATGATTCAAGCCGCAGGCCATGAATATAGCATATTTTGTACCTGAAGCAATTTATGCACTAGAGTGCAACATCACTTGATGTAGCCATGCCACTCAAGAGAACGTGAAGATATTTCATGATAAAAATTTGTAGATAACTCACATGCTTACAACCCAGCCTCGTGCTATCGAACTACTCCCTCCGTTCGAAAATAGAAGATGTTTTAGCTATTTCAATACATACTGTATATGGAATGAAATGAATGAATCTATACACTGAAACGTGCCTAGCTACATTCGAATCAGAAAAAGGCTAAAACATCTTATATTTCAAAACGGAGGTAGTAGTTGTGTACAAGATGAATCAACCAAATCATACACTCTTATAGTCTTATTGCATCTATCACACCATTTCAAACACATATCTTGCCTATTTCGACAATAAAAATTACCACCATTTATCGCACCATTTCAACACGAGAGTCTCACATATCATACCTATTTCGACAATAAAAATTACCACCATTTTTATGAAAACAATATTTGAACTAGTCCCTACAAGAAAATGTTTGAAAACTCGTTAAATCCATCGCGAGTCGGCGTTGTCTATTTTCAGAAACTAGAAGAATACCCCGCGCGTTGCAGCGGGGACCCCTAGAAAAAACTGCAGACATGAAAGGATAATAGCTATATGAAAAGAACATGTCGTGATATAATCTGAAAGCATTCTCAAATCTACTCCAATTTTACATATATTCAAAGCTATTTAATAATTTGGTTATAACATTTGATATGTTATTAAACAACATGGGGTAAAAAATGACGTGAGAAAATCGAGTGTTATTTAAATTAGAGATGAAGGGTATCACACAGCTTTGAGATTGGTAAAAGTATGATATTTAAGCTCAAATGTTTTAGTAGGCTAAAATGCTTGCTTAATTTAAAGAAGTTAATAATCGTTTTCTTGAGAGATAAGAGACAATATCATGGCACCAGGTGAACTAACCTCATTCCAACAAACATTGTTTACATTTCGAAAGCCATGTAAGTTAGTATCTCATATATCGGTATAAGCTTATGTGGCGTCAGATACATAGATCTCTAACTCGACTGTGATAATGACAGAACGTTGAAGGAAGTAGGAAACTTGTATATCTCTAGCAAATCGAGTTGATCTCAAAATGAAAAGAAAAAAAGCAAGACAATGGAGTCATAAATTAAATCCAGTCGAATTCTCACCAGCTTGTATGGGAGCGGAAAATAAAATAAAAGATAGAAGCTGATTCCATTAAGCATGTCACAATCCATAAAAAACATGAAGCAACGGATCGATCAAATAGTTAGAGATGCTTGTCAATCTAAGCGCTTCACATCTTCCCCTGCTGGTACTCATTTGCCCTTGTGGATTCATCCGTCACTTGTGGTTTACCTGAGTATTAGAGAAAAAAATTAGAAGCATAAGAAAGGGAGCGGAGCGCTCGCGTGCAACAATGAAAATAGGTATCAAAGTGATTAGCTAGGTTGTGCTTAAACTCAAATAAACGAAAGAGGAAAAGAAAGAAAGCACATGGCAAGAGATACTAATGGGCTTGGATGGTTAGATCAATCAAGGAGCTGACTGTTTGGATCGATTAACTCAGATTATAACCTGGGAGAATCGCAGAGAAATTTGTCTCATCAAGCAAATATAAACTGAATAAAAAGGATCCAGATGGACCCGGATACACGCAGGTGTATTAGCAGAGCGATCAGACGATGCTAATATGAAGTACTACTCGGTGCCTACCACAGTCCCATGGATGTGTTTCGTTGCTTGTGCTATGAAACTGGGTAGCTGCACCTTTTAAATAGGAAATCTCATCGCCAGTTTCTTTTGCGAAATATAAATGGACAGAAATATAAATGGACAGAAGAGTAACCATCCAGAAGGTGAAAAGGGAGAGGGAAATTAATGCTGTTGTGCAGAAGAAGGAAGGACGCTCCATTTGGAAGATCAGATGAATTAAACACTCGCGCGGATCGATCAATTCTGTATCTTTTTTCTTTTGAAAATTGACGTGGCTGAAGTACGTGGAGGGGCTGCATATTAAGAAGAGAACAAATGGACAGACAGATGACTCGAATCGGACGGTTGGGAATTTTTGATGAGGTGGATAGTTTGCATGTCAAGATAGACAAATTAAATGCTCTATAGTGAGGTTTTGCTTTATAAGAGGTATAGATAGATGGATAGGAGTCACGACTTGCCATCAGCGGTGGCCCTGCGCTGTAGGGTACAATCAAGCCAGCGCGGCAGGGCAGGGCACGACAGAGCACAGTTAAAAACGGGAGAGGGTGGGAGGCGGAGCGGGTGACCGCCGTGCCACTCGTGTTGACCCGCCCGCCCCCGCAGCTGGAGCAGCACTCCACGTCAAAACCCAAGGAAGGAGGGCGGCGGCAGCGGGAGGGTGGGAGCCTGGGAGACACCGACACCCGCGCCGACCTACAAGTCGACGCGCCGACCCTGAGTCGAGGCGAGGGGAGGCGAGATCCGGCGCGGGGGGTGCCACCGCCGGCCGCGGGAGATCTGGTTCGTGCTGCCACGAGAAGGAAGCGGCGGCGGCGGTGGCGGCAAGTGGGCCACGGGGAGAGCCGCGTAGGCCGGCGGCGGAGATCTCTGCTGGCTCGATGGAGCCGGGGGACGGCAAGCGAGGAGGAGATTGCTCCCTGCCGGAGAGGTGAGCGCAACCAGCTTCTCTCTATCTCTGTGACTCTTATTTCTCTCTGGTGCTCGAATCTGCGGCCATTGCTGATGCTGAGGCGGCGGCACGGGAATTGATGAGAGTTTCTGCGCTTGGTTACTACTACGGAGTGCTCGCTCCTGTAGAGCTGGAGCTACCCTATGTCCTCTGTTAGTCTGTTACCGCGTCGCGTGTCGGATTAGTTTTAGTGGGGCTGCGTCGCTGTAACTTCGGGGCGGCTGTTCTTCAGTTCAATTCGCCCGGTTGGTTTCCTCTGCTCTTTCAGAGGAAAAATCGTTCTGCCTTTTCTAGTGTCCTGGGTTTGGGGGGTTATAGTTCGGTGAGATTTATTTAGAGCGGCGCCTATCAAACCGTCGGTGTGAAGCGGGGGTGCCGTCGTCGGAATTGGATGCGGAAGTTGCCCATGTTCATGTCGGTGGACCGACCGTGGATGGCAATTGCTTATGCCATGGCCCAACACTTGTTGGTATATAGGATAGGTGTGCATAGCATCAGAAACCATCTTTTTCGGGGGCTCGATTGCTGCTGGTCCCAGAGTGGCAACTTCCTTTTTTGTTGTTAGAGGAAAAACAAGAATACTCAAACTTTGGAAATTGTTCGAGATTTACATGACTTGTTGACTATGGTTTTAGTTTCTACGTTTCCTTGTTTGGCTTCCTGACATGAATTTTCTTGATGACCAGGAAGAAGAAAGTGCGCAGGAGAAGCACTGGCCCCGATTCGGTCGCTGAGATCATCAAGAAGTGGAAGGAGCAGAATCAGAAGTTTGAGGAAGAGAATGGATCCCGGAAAGCCCCGGCCAAGGGTTCCAAGAAAGGTTGCATGGCAGGGAAAGGAGGTCCGGAGAACTCAAATTGCAAATACCGTGGTGTGAGGCAGCGGACGTGGGGCAAATGGGTGGCTGAGATCCGCGAGCCCAACCGTGGCAACCGGCTATGGCTCGGCTCGTTCCCTACTGCGGTGGAAGCTGCGCGTGCATATGATGAGGCGGCAAGGGCAATGTATGGTGCCACAGCACGTGTCAACTTCTCAGAGTGTTCCCCGGATGCCAACTTTGGCTGCACATCCGCACCTTCAGTGCTCATGTCTAATGGGCCAACTGCTGCGTCACATCCGTCTGATGAGAAGACTGAATCGGAATCTCCTCCTTCTCTTGTCTCAGATGGCCCGACCGCTACGTTGCATCGGTCTGACGCGAAGGATGAGCCTGAATCTGTAGGGACTGTGGTGCATAAGGTGAAAACAGAAGCGAGCAATGACTCGAGAAGTGTGCACGAGGAGCGCAAGACCGTGGAAGTGGAAGTATTCCAGCCAGAAGGGAAAGTTGTACACAAAGAAGTGGAAGTAAGTTATGATTACTTCAACGTCGAAGAAGTTCTCGACATGATAATTGTGGAACTGAGCGCTGATAGAAAAATGGAAGTACATGAAGAGTACCAAGATGGCGATGATGGGTTTAGTCTTTTCTCATATTAGGGTTTAGTTATGAGGGTTGTAGTCACGTGGAGCAATAGGAATAACTCCATTCTAGCTGCTAGGAAATACTTCAAATTATCTACAACCTGAAGCTTTGTAGTCACTTATGGTTTTCATCTTACTGGAGAGGATAGCTTTACACCATAAGTCAACGGGTACAAGAAGTTGTCCTGTGTGTTGAGTTCATGTACCATGGTAAAATACAAGTCCATAATGAGCTTACTTTTGTTGATAATGTTCACTTATTTGTTCGGCTGCAAGTTAGCTCTTGTTGGTAATACTCGGAGTAGCGCTCAGGCTGTATTCACTTTAGACATATTAGGAAGTTATGTTTCTGCAGATGTTACTTTATGTTATTATTACTCTAGAATAACTGGATTGTTTATAACTCTTGCATGCATGGATATGTAAATATTGTAAAATAGCACTATACCGACATACAATCATTGCAAGTAGTATTATGGAGCTTCCAAAAGAAAGCTGCATGTACTCTGCATTCAAGCCACCTTGTTTTATGGTGAGAGGTCCTTTGTTTGTTAGTACAGTAGATTAATCAAATCCAGGATGGGATATTCCAGTCCATAGTATTTCCAAATGCTTCAAGGCAGACCTTTTCATCAGAAACTATTTTTGTACTCATCGCGGGTAAACATGATGCCATCTTGTTTATGACTGGGCATTACACATTTGAGTACCTGCCATGGAACCGGCAGGCCCTTGGCTGAAGCAGCGAAAGCTTGGAAGGCTATAGCGGCACTGCAACAGCTACTAGTCTACTACACAACAGTCGGTGCCCCTGTCCTCTATAGGACCATTTAGAACCAATGGTAAGGGCTAACGTTTTCTCGTGGATTGTTGCAGGTATAGACACAAATGTACTGATTTGTGCCCAGGAAACAGAGTTGCTGATAGTATTCTTGCAGTGGAAGCTAGCGGTCAGCCCATACAAGGTCCTTTATTTGTCATTGCAAGATTGTTATTCTTTTTTTGAAACAAGAAGATTGCTATTCTCAACTCAGGTGTTGCTGATTCTTTGATATTGGACATGCATTTGGAATACATAACCTTACCATTTTGCAGACGAAGTTGTCTATCATCATTAAGAGCGGCACCAGTTTCTCCTATTTATTTTGAACAGGTATCACTCTGAAGTATATGTACGTAGACGTTGCTTTCTTAGAAAAATATATTTGTCTTAAAATGGGAGTAGGGTTCTATATTTTCTATCGTAATACTATTTTGATGTTGTGTTGTCCACAACTGGGAGTGGGCTCCACATTTTATATCGTATATTATTTTGATATAGCGTTGGCCCAAGAGCAAGCTTGGAGATGCTGGACCCATTAGTATTCAGAAAGACGACCCAGCTTCGAGACAATTAAAGGTGATCCCTGGATGCTGATGAACTTAAAAGGAACTATGAGAACAGCCGTGAAGCGGCAAAATAACCATCTATTCTATTCCCACGAAAACAAAGGTGCGACGGGACATAGTAATTTTAATAGTATATCCGTATATGCTATTCTGTTAGTAACTTTATAACTCATTATGTGAATTACATCTTTGTGATATTCTATAAGGTTTAATCATTGTGATATTTGTGTTACCTACATGTTATCTTTCCTTTAAAAAAAAAATACATGTTATATCATTATATGTTATCTTGTGATATTTATATTGCTTGACTATTTAAGATGTCTGGTCGCACTAGGCATCAAAACTTTGAAAACACAAAATTGGGCTTAGGTCTGCTAAGTGCTAAATACACATTTGCTGCACCATATTTTTTCTTCTACACTTGCTTTTCTCAATTGTTGTTGAATTATCACAATATTGAAGTTATATCATCTCCTATTTCTTTGCTATGATTTCATTTTGATTCTGGATGTTATATATGCATGGTTAAAATTGGCAGTTGGACACACTTCTGTTGAACTGCCTTTTTTTAATCCTGAAATACGATCTGTAAATCAAGACTAAAGCTTTCCCTAGTCCCTATGTATATTTACTGGCCTGTAAATTTCCACTTCAGAAACTTCAGAGATTGCTAGACAGGTCCCATACTGATTGTGACCATTATATAAAGAAAAGCGGGCGTACGTTAGTCTTCAGGTCTGTCATATGCACGAACCCCACCCATATCATAGACGGTGAGGATTGGATGTACCAAAGGAACTTTATTTAATTAGTTTGTTTTGGGAGAGATTTTTTTAGAGCAGAATGCATGTATGTGTCAAAATTGTCGAGACTTTATGATACAAGGGTTAGCCCGATCTTTACGAATTGACTGGGATAAATACCAATCGAGCATTCTATCAACCAGTTCCTTGAGTGCTGGTCCAGATCTCATGGCTCTGTTTTTTGTTGAATAAGGTAGGAACTATGCAGTCCTACAGTCTGACACAAAAAGTACTCTCAACAAAAGAAGAGGCTTTCTCCTTTTCGAGCTTTCCCTCCGAAATCTTGTTTGTTATTAGTTCCTGAAATTTCCTAAGAAAGTAGTTCCAGAAATCTTACACCAAAAATGTTAACCACACTGTAGCTTCATTTTTGTTAGCCATACTTTCCAACCTTTGCCACCCTGTAGCTTATTTTTGTTAGTCACACTTACCAACTTTTGCCACCCTGTAGCTTCATTTTTGTTAGCCACACCTGGTTCTGGTTCTGGTTCCGGAGGACCTGACGCAGGTGCCTGTACACCTTCTGGTGCTCTCCCGCACCCGCACAGACTTGGGGCTCCTTTGATTCGTAGGATAGGGAAAGTGTAGGAATAGGAATTTCATAGGATTGGGATGGCATGTCTAATCCAATCCTATGGGAAGAGGAAGTTTGTTTGATTGTGGTGTAGGAATTTTTCCATGAGGTTAGACCTCATTTATTTTCCTATGAACTTTGTACTACAAGATTCCTATAGGAATTTTTCCTATGGGAATAATCCTATGAATCAAACGGCTTCAAAGGAAAAATTCCATAGGATTCAAATCCTATACAAATCCTTTGGCAATCCTATGAATCAAATGAGCCCTTGAACGTTGCCTCGGGGATCATCTCCTGCACCTCCTTGTTGGGAACGGATGACAGTGCGCCAGACGAGTTGGGCTCTGCTGCACTAGCTTGTTTCCCTTATCACGTATAGCCAGCAACTGCAGGGACGTGTCTGCCGGTGCATGAGCCGGTGGACTCCATTTGGAGATGGAGATCGAGAGAAGAGGTTCCTCGATGGACCTGGATGCTTTTGAGATCTTGTGTGCTTGGTTGAAGTCTATAGTGGCTAGGTTTTTAATAGCTAGGGAGCGCGGTGAGGGATGGGGTTGCTTCTGTACCACAAACAAGCCATGCCAAATCTTCTATTTTGCAGGATATGTCCCTGAGCTAACTTATTCTTATAAACCTCTAAATCCTAGTGATGTCCTGACAAAATGGAAATCGATCGGAGAAGAAAAATGGAGCAAGTTAAGTAGCTACCACTCACAATCATAGCTAGAATCTCCAATCCATTGGCTTCATGGCTCCATTAATTCTCGATCCTCCACTGTCGGGGAAGCATCTCGTGCAACGCTAGTGTTTGAGCCGGCCCATCTGTCGACGGCGGCGTCTCGGATGAGCCTGGGGCGTCGCCACATCGTCCTTGGTGACGAGGCATCGCCCGCGGCGGTTTATGCAGTAGACGCTGATGGTGGCACGGTCTTGCGGGTGATGCGTCACCGTCCTCGCTAAGGCGGCGCATCCAGGACACGGCTGTGAGAGTTGATATGCAGCAGCGGGGAGAAGGTGGGTCTGCTCGTCAGTTGCTACTCCCACCCGGTCTTGAACCGCACACCGCACGAGTTGCACAGTGTGCAGGACCGATGCGGCAGTGGGAGTTGAAATGCAGCGGCGAGGAGAAGATGGGTCTGTTCACCGGCTGCTACTCTCGCCCGGTCTTGAACCGCATGCGTTGCACAGTTTGCCGGGCCGTCTGGCTCTAGCTCTAGCTGCCACTACGGTGTCTCCTTGGATGCGTAGTGCGTGCACCGCCGCCGCGCCTTCGCCTGGTGCGACGCGCGGCCGCAACCCCTTCGTCCTCGGCCCCACCGCATCGCGCGCTAAGGCCGTCGCGACGGCCTCCTTTAGTGCTGCCATGCTCTCCACTTGATGGAAACATGTCCTTGTTCGACAGCCACTCCATGTCCTCCTCCCTGATCACCCGCTGTTCCCCTTCCTCCGGCGCCGCCCCGCAAGGGAAAAAACTCAACTTTTTTCAGCTCTCTTTTGAACCTAGCTATATGTTTTTAATTAGTGTATAACTATATATGCAGATATACTTCCAATTAACTCTGCGATATTGGCCATGCTGGCCTTAGTTCTAGCTGCATAACATGTTTAATACTCTGCTGCTACGAATCAAAATACATAAACAGAGTCGAAGCTAGGTATTATTTTCTACAGTAGTAAGCAGCACAACAAATCTATAACACGCTTGACGGGCTAGAACAAACCTACAATACCATCACGGGGATCCTAGCGAAAGCGGTCCCAATCTATAACACGCTTGACGGGCTAGAACAAACCTACAATACCATCACGGGGATCCTAGCGAAAGCGAAAGCGGTCGCAATCTATAACACACTTGACGGGCTAGAACAAACCTACAATACCATCACGGGGATCCTAGCGAAAGCGAAGCGGTCGCTGGGTCCGTGTCTGATCCTTGCAGTGGCAGTACATTTTGCTGGTTAATTTTTTCGAAGACATTTTGCCAGTTGTTATTTCTTTGTAAATCAGTGTTCCAACTATGTGTGGCTATCACCACTCTAGTCCCCCCTCGCTAGCCACCCCCTGCACCCCTTCTCCCTCCGCCGCCACCTCCAATCCCTGCAATGGAAAAAAATAAACTAATCGCCACGGTCAGTACACAAACCTGTTAGCTTTACTTATGTCAAGAGAGAAAGATAAGAGTGGTCAGCTGATGCCCCTGAGATGCCAAAATTAAGTTTTGCACACCATATTGCACATGAGCACAAAGCAGATCCTTCAAAATTTCTGGAGCATGGATTCCTGCTTACATTTCACAAGTGCAACTGGGTAGCTATTGTTCCATACTGCTTTCATATTCATCTGGAATCCAGTGTAAGAAGTAAACCAATAGTGTTGAAGCTATTCACGATATTCTTTTCTTTCAAAGGTTTCCCGTGCAACTATTCATGCTTGCAATCTACATTTCAGATACTTTTTTCTGCAAATGTATTCACACTGTTACTTGTCATGTATCCTGCACTAGCCAACTATCCCAAAAGTCCGAACTGATGGAAAGACTAGTGCAATTCACATATACTGTAACACCCCCTCTCACGTGTGACTCGGGGAGGGAGAGGCCACACGTGCAACCGGAAGATAGCGACGGCGCGCAAGTCTCAGAGGTATGGCGCAAGACAGGCTCATACTTGGACACAAGGGGGTTACCAGCAATTTTTAATAAATTGCACAAACCAGAACTCGAACTCGAGACCTTCAGCTCTGATACCATGTCATGTATCCTGCACTAGCCAACTATCCCAAAAGTCCGAACTGATGGAAAGACTAGTGCAATTCACATATACTGTTACTGACTTTGATCTGTTATTGTCGTTTATGTAACAGTGTTGTAATCACCCATGCATCCTTCTTGAATGTATGGAAACTTCACTTGTTGACAATCCCAATATGATTGAAACTATACCATAGTGCATGCAAGCGGCGAAGTACTGCTTCTTGATTGAAACTATACCATAGGCATGCAAGCGGCGAAGTACTGCTTCTTGAAAGAAATTCTGTAAAGAGATCAGCAACAAGAGGTTAAGAGTCATTATTCTTTTTTCAGGTGAGATACTCATGGCATTGCCCTCTTTAGTTATGTCCTATGTGATGTGATTCTAAGTTTTAGCAATCATTAGACTTTTATTTCTGCAAGCATGTTGCACTCAGTATTTGATCTTAGTATTTATTTTATGTGATACACACTTGAATGATTTCCATTCGCTGATGTAATCACTCTTTCACATACTGGTCTGAACATGTTACCTGAAGTATATTCATTAATGTTCTCGTTACTTTCCAGTTATTCTGGTGTTCTTTTTTAATCCGTGACTTTGAAGGCATACCTTATTTTTTCTCAGCTTAACTTTGACTTTAAACCTTTTTTTGTACAAACGGCAGTAGGCGAAAACCCAATTGGTGATATTCTGGAAGGTGTTGCGCGTCATAGATATGGCCGTGAGACTGTGAGAGTCATATGAATGTCAAATGTGGTGCACTGATGTCAAGTAAACTGGCGGCAACTAATATGTTGACAAGACCAATGGGAGTTTTCTGAGCAGACTCCTTGAAACGACACCAGTGTTGCACCAGAGAGATTGTTCAGTGTTCGGGTTTGTACCACCACCTGAGGGGCCACCCCGGGAGGGGTATACTTGAGGGCGTCAGACCTGCCATTTCCGCTTAAGCGGTTGATGGAGCTGCTGAGCTCCAGCAAGATAAGTGACGAGGTGTACCCTCATCAAATCCCATGGTTAAGGACCTAGGGTTGAGATTATGGGGAGAGAACGTGGTAGTACTGGTAGTTTCGTCGGCTGACAAGCAGAGGCAAAGATTTACCCAGGTTCAGGCCCCTCGGGTGGAGGTAAAGACCCTACTTCCTGCTTGTCTGTTATTGATCGCTGGAGATTATGTGGTTACAAGGTGGCTCCGGCGAGATGACGATCTCGCAAGAGCTTTGGTGGTTCGAGTATGGCTTGGTCCTAGATCGGCACCCCTCCCAGCCTTTAAATAGGCTGGGTCTCGGGAGTTTGTAACCGACCTAGTTTACACATAAGGAAAGTATAAACCGACTATGTCTATGTCTAAACTTGGAAGTTACTTCATCTTGTTGGGCCTCTCGTCTTGGGCTTCGAGTCGTATCTTCGCTAGTTGGGCTTTTAGTCATCACGTGCACCAGGTACCCTCACAGTAGGGTACCCGAGATGTATATCCTTGTCAGTAGCCCCCGAGTACTTGTCTGACTCGAAGAATCAGGCATGGACTCGTTCGCAAGTGCACGTCATATTCTTAGTACTATAATTGGAATTCCTGTATGAATAGCACATGTTGGCTATGTCGAGTATTTCATCGACTGTGGTTTTTGCTTATGATGATCAAGGGATAATAGCTTAGCAGGCCCAGTTCACTCGACGGATCGGGACTGGTTAACTACACATTTGGGTAACACCTTACTAGCTTTCAATCAAACTCGAGTCCCCGGACTCGAATCTGGAACAAACTGGTCAGATTCGACTAGGCCGCTGAGGTCTTACTGAGTCGATCTGCAGTATAACTTTGAATTTTACCCAACGCGTCCGTCGGGATTTTTCATCATGTCTGCTGACACGGAAAATATAAGGATTGACGTTGCTGGAACGGTCCTTAGCCCAGCTCGAAAGTTCGGCGGGTCTTACCTTTGCACTATGCGTGCAGCATCCGAGGTATTTGCGACGGACGCAACTCGGGAATGTTTCGAGTATGATTTTGCATATGAACACAGTCGATATATTCATCGACTGACACTTTGACACTATTTTATCGGGTGCGCGACAGCGCTCCCGATGGGAGTAGCCCCCGAGATTGTGCTTTATTGATTGCAATGAAGGATAATCTCAAAACCATCTTTCTCTACATTTGTTAGTCGAAGAAAACCTTTTGCCATAATTCTATCGGGTGCGCGTCAGCGCTCCCGATGGGAGTAGCCCCCGAGATTGTGCTTTATTACTTGTAATGGAGGATAATCTCAGAATCACCCAGTCATGATCATCTTTAGTCGAAGAAATTTTTGATACGCTCCCGATGGGAGTAATATGTATTTGATCGTAGAGACAGTCGAGTGACCATACACCGACAACGAATCGAGTGATTAGTATGCTTTGGGCGAACCCGACATCTTTTCGGAACAAATTTGCTGCAATGACGTCAGGGATGACGTTTTATGGCGACTGCGCCACCTGACACGCGGTGGCGTGCGCTGTTCTGCGAGAGATGGGACGTGACACGTCTTGTGGGCCCATTGTACAGCCGTTTGGACTGGATTTGACCGTTCAGGCACGATTTCTCCGGGCCATGATGGTAGTTCCTAGATTCCCGTGCGTAGTGGGCGGAGTGGCCGGCGACGGTTGCCCTCCGTGGCTGCCACGTGTACGGTTAGATTTGCTTATGTGCCCACGATCTCGCATCGACGGTGCGGATTCTTTTGCTTTTGAGGTTAAAAAGGGGACGACGGCGTAAATAGTGTTTTTACTTGCCATTTGCTCTCCGCCGCCGCTACTTCTTCTTCCTCCTCTCGCATCGCCATTGCCTCAGAGCAAAGCTTGTGCAACCACCACCGCGATGACGAAGCCTACCACCCGAAGGGGCAGGAGTGCTGCATCGGCGGACAGCGCCGCGGGAGCCGCTGCCAGTGGCTTGAAGAGGGAGAAGGGCGCGTGGACCAAATCCACCTGCAGCAAGAGGATGCTCACTGGCCTGCGGAACGACGGGCTGATCCCTGAGGACACCTCTCAAGTTCGCCTCCCGGTGCCGAGGTAATCCCGCGCCCAGGCCCCAATGAGCGGGTCTGCTTTGTTGATTTTGTGAACAGGGGATTCTCCTTCCCTGTTCACAACTTTCTTCGTGCACTGATGCACGTGTATGGAGTGCAATTGCACGATTTCACGCCCAATGGGCTTTTGCACATTGCGTGTTACTTCGTCCTTTGCGAGTGCTTCTTGGGCGTCGCACCCCACTTTGGTCTGTTCCGCCGCATCTTCAACGTCAAGCGCCAGCACAGCACCAAGGGACCTGGTGGTTTTGGAGTACAAGCTCGACCTGATGTCGAGTACTTCAAGATCAACTTCCTGGAGTCTGTGCAAGGATGGCGCCAGAAGTGGTTCTACATCAAGGATGTGACCATTGGCGACCAAACCTTCGGGTTGCCTCCTTTGACGCAGACGCCCTGGTGAAGAAGAGGCCATCATGGATTGCCCAGCCGACCGGAGTCGAAGCCGAAGAGGCTGACATTCTGATGGAGAAGGTGCTGAAGCTTCAGACCACTGCTGGTCGAGAGGTCACAGGGATCCATCTGCTAGCCATTATGGCCAAGAGGCGAGTGCAGCCTCTCCGAGCCCGAGTGCATGCTTTGTGGGCATATGGTGGGGCTTCTGATCCAACCCGCTCACGCGCAGTGGAGCTATCTGATGCGGAAGCGGAGAAGTTGGTAAGGAGCCTTACCAAGCTTACCGATGAAGATCCCTGCGAGATGAACTCGCCTGTGCCTCCTTATGAGACCAGCAACCCTCTGCCAGAGGTAACAGTTGATACTACATCTCAGTTGATATGTTATGCATGTGTGATGTTGAATCCTTTGCTGTTTATGTATGCAGGGACACAAAATGTTTGAGTCAATGCCTCCCTTGCCAGAGAGCGGCCCAGTGCCAGACAATGAGCCACTCGAGGTAGATTCTGATGATGAGATGGCTTCACTCGCCACGCGCACACGCCAGAAGCCGATGAGGGCGATGCTGAGGTGCAGGGCAAGCAGAAGCGGTCGCGCGACGAGGAAGACACCGCTGACTCGGAGGAAGAAGGACGGAGTCGATGACGGCGCCACTCGAGGTTCCCCGATTCGCTCGCTTCCCCCTCGACCACCGAAGAAATCGCGCCCGAGCATGGGTGTGCTTGCACCTGGTCGATTGTGCGACCTTACTGAAGAGTAAGTATCATGTGCATATGCTTTGTATGTTATGAATAATACCACCTTGTATACTTATAATGTGTGAAACAGTGTTTCCTCCGATGAGGATATGCCTCCGCCACCTACGGCGGAAAAGAGCAGCGCAGCGTCCACTGCACGGACGCTGCCACCAGAGCAGCCGCCTACCCCGGCGACTCCTGCCGCTACAGCCACAGCTACGCCACCCCAGCCGGAGGTTGCAGCAACTGAGAGTGGAGCTGCGGCTGCAGGTGTCCCTGCGTCGACTTCTTCCTTCTTGGAACACGTAAGTTTGTGCTTGCCAAAGTTTGAATCAAATGCGAAATTTTTGCCTATACTCAGTTATTGAGTTGTGAATTTGCCCATGTCGTGTACTTAGGCGTTTGTGCGAGAGTTGCTGAAGGCTGGTGCCCAGTATGTGCACAAGGAGACTGAAGCCGCCACCCTGCAGCAGCAACTCGAAGTTGCAAAGAGTGCGTATCTTTTTATGCTATCACCACTTGTTGAGGGTGATTTCTCTTGCAGCCTACTAATCATGTGCATCTGTTTTTGTAGAGGCCGCCACTGAAGCGGCAGAAAATTTGAACAACGCCACCCGTCGAGTGGCTGATCTGGAGAAGAGGCTGAAAACAGCCGAAGTTAGGGAGGAGTCGGCGATTGGTCGACTCTCTGCCGCCAGCACCAGCTTAACTGGTAAGAATTTTTGCTCTGCTCCTTAGATGTTTGAGGTTTCTGATACATGGTGCTGATTATTTTACCCTTATGCTAGGCGTGATGGATGGCCCGACTGCTACTGGCAAGCAGAGCCTTGGCACCTCACTTGATGAAAGTGTGGCTGTCTCGGAGGCCACCAGTAGCAGAGCAGGGGAGATGCTAACGCAGGCGGCGAGTGCCCTGGGTGCCCTCCATGGCAGCTTCTTCCCCGGCGAGGAGCTACCATCTTCCTTTGCAGAGCTGGTTGATCTATTCAAGCCTGAAGGGACTGCCGTTGCTGACTTCAGTCGCGAGCAAATGGTAAGTGGTGCTCAGACTACTTTTCTCATGTTGCTCGCGCACGGAGTCGAGGCAGATTTTGACGCAGCCACAAAGAAGTTTCCACGGGGTCCTGATGGCAAAACCGTCGGGCTCGGCACTTGGATGGAAGCCGCCAAAACATATGCCCAACAGCTGGTAACAACTGTTGAAGAAAGGGCAGCCAAGGTCCAGGCGAAGAAAACTTCCTCCAAGAAGTCGACGACTTAGCCAGTGACCCCTTTGTTTGACTAGGTCTAGGAATTGCGTCACTTTGCTTTTGCTATATGTAAATTATCAGACATCGTATCTGTCTTGTTATGAAACATGAACTTCAGTGATCGGGAGGCGCAGCCCCCGAGCCTTTTGTTTGAATTCTTTTATGCTTCCTTATGCATTGAATTATTCTGACTGTAGAACCGAGCTTCTAAACCATCGACTGGCCCTGTTGTGGGTGGTTCTTCGAAGTCACGAAGCGTTAATGACCAGAAAATTATGGACTTTCTTCATCAAAAGCTTTCCGAAGTTACTCGCGAGCTGAAGGAAACGCAAGATGCGTATGCTGAGTTGCAGTCGAGGTCATCCCCAACTACAGAGCGAGAAGCCTTTTTGCTTGAGGAGTTGGAGAGAGTAAATCTGCAACTCGAATGTAAGACATTTTTGAATCATCGAGATCTCTTCTTAGCAAGGTGACTCGACTGGGCGATGATGAGCCCTTTGCTTTTGCGCAGGTGTTTGTTCTGACCCAATAAAGGAGGAGGCACGAATTCAGGATCGACTCGATGGTCATGCGAGTAGCACTGAATACTCCGCCCACCCCTTCTGGTCAGACAGGGAGAAGAGTGCCATTTTGGTAAGGCTTCTGGACCGTGCTTGGCGCACAGCCATTCGACTGGAGACTTGCAGGCTGGCTTTATTTCGAGTCCACGAAGCTTTGTTTCCTTTGAATGAGCAACCACAGGGCCTTGTGGCTTTGCTGAAGAAATTTCGAAAAGGCAAGGCGATCAAGAAGTTTGTGCGTGAGCAACTGATTAGCGGGGCTAACGTTGCTCTTGCCTTTGTGCGATCGCACCTTCCGCACCTTGATTTGAAAAGGATTGCGATGGGACCCGCACCCTTACCAGGTGGTGGTCCTGTGCCGATGGAGGAGCACTACCAAGAGACACGAGTGGACGCACTGGTCCTAATCCATCGTGTGCTGAAGGAGGAGGAAAAATGGACCGAACCCAAGGAAGAACCTGTTGAGTAGGTTATGTGTATGGGAAGTAACTCCAAAGTGTAAAACGCAACACTTGTGATTATTGTACATTATTTGTTTACACGTATGCAGCCCCCGAGCCTGTTGAGCGGGGTGTATGAAGCAACATGCTGTAAAATTAGGACTATCCAGCCCCCGTGTATTTTGAGTGAACTTGATAGAAATATTTTAGAGTATCAAACATAAGCTGCACAGTCCATGACTATTTATGTGCGGTTATGAATTTTTGCAATACTTGAAGCTTCACTTGATGCTTCTAGGCTCAACCCTCGAATAATTGAGTGGTTGAGCAACTTTTGTGTTTATGTATGATTTTTATGACCCAGCCCCCGAGTATTCGAGTGCGGCTGGGGTATTATGTTGTGAACAAGCGGAAACACATGCTTTTTGAGATAGCGCAGCCCCCGAGTGCTCGGGTGAGGCTAATTTTGTGAAATCAATTTATGCGAGTAGTAAGCAGGGAGAAATATGAGGAATCATGAATTATATTCCTTTTTTGAATGTTAAGCTGCAGGCCGCCTCATTAAAAACCTTCCAGTCCCCTTAGGTACCCTGGTAAGGAAAAGAGCGCGTCTGAAACCTGCAGCTATCCGACATATGTGCCTATTACATTGTTCGACTGATCAATCTAAGCATAGAAACGGCGCAGCTGCGCAACGTTCCAAGGATTATGCGAGAGTTCTCCTGTCTTCGAGTGCTTCAGTCTATATGCTCCACCACCAACGACCTCGGTGATGATAAAGGGTCCTTCCCATGGAGAAGCGAGTTTATGCACCTTCTTTTGCTTCAGTCGAAGTACCAGGTCGCCAACCTCGAAGGACCTGGTACGCAGTCGACGGCTGTGATAGTTGCGGAGGTCCTGCTGATAAATAGCTGTGCGTGCGAGCGCCGTGTTACGTGCTTCTTCTAGCAAGTCGACTGCGTCTTCGAGTGCCTCGTCTGCATCTTCTTCATTGTATGCTTCGACTCTTGGTGCGTTGAACCTTACGTCTGATGGCAGAATTGCCTCTGCGCCGTAGACCATGAAGAATGGAGTGAATTGCGTTGAGGCGTTGGGTGTTGTGCGTAGGCTCCATAGCACAGACGGAAGCTCTTCTACCCAAGCACCCGCAGCCCTTTTGAGTGGCACCAGGAGGCGCTTCTTGATTCCACTTGTTACGAGCCCATTGGCCTTTTCGACTTGGCCGTTTGATTGCGGGTGCGCACAGATGCATAATTGAGCGTGATATCTTGCTCTTTGCAGAAGGATTTGAATTCCTCAGCCGTGAAGTTTGTACCGTTGTCAGTGATATGCTATTTGGCACACCAAAGCGGTATATGATGGATTTTATGAAATTGACTGCTGTAGCGGCAGTCGAACTTGTGATGGGTACTGCTTCAATCCACTTGGTGAACTTGTCGACCGCCACCAGAAGGTGAGTATGCCCTCCATGGGAGGATTTTTTGAGTGGCCCAACCATATCGAGCCCCCACTGGGCGAAAGGCCAGGCCAATGGTATTGTCTTCAACGCCGATGCGGGTGCGTGCGGCTTTGTGGCGAATTTTTGGCAGCCGATGCACCTTTTGACTATGTCCTCCGCGTCTTTGAGTGCTGTGGGCCAGTAGAAGCCTGCGCGAAAGGCTTGGCTACGAGTGATCGACTGCTGGCGTGATGCCCGCAAGTACCTGCATGAATATCACGAAGGATGGCTTGGCCATCTTCAAATGCTATGCAACGCTGGAACATACCTGATATGCTGCGTTTGTAAAGTTCACCGTTGATGACAGTGTATGCTTTAGATCGTCGAGTGACGCGTCTTGACTCTGTGAAGTCTTCGGGTACCTCGCCGCGGAGTATGTACGCGAGGAAGGGTTGAGTCCAAGTTGGCTCGATGAGGAGTACCTCGACTGGTGGGTCCTTGTGCTAGGTGTTTTGCTCTTGGCTGGTGCGGCTGGTGCAGGAGTTGCCCGCTTCTTTTTGATTGATCTGTGTTCTATGCGCTCGAAGAAGACACCAGGTGGCACTGGTGCTTTGGTCGCACCAATGTTGGCTAACTTATCTGCTTCTTCATTGCTTTCACGCCCTATGTGCCGCAACTCGCAGCCTTCGAAGCTGCCCTCCATGATGTTGTACAAGTCACGGTAGGCGATCATGTTATCTGCGATTGCGTCACAAGCCTTCATTGTTTGCTGCACCACCAGATTCGAGTCGCCGTAGATCATCAGTCGAGTGCACCCGAGGGCTTTGGCCATCCTCATGCCATGGATCAGAGCCTCATATTCTGCTTCGTTATTGGATGGGAACTCGAATCCCATTTGCAGTATATAGCGGAGCTTGTCGCCTTTTGGTGATATGAGGATGACACCTGCGCCTGCGCCTTCGTTTTTCTTCGAGCCATCAAAGTACATAGTCCAGGAATTGGACACATCTGGTGCTCCTGGGAGCTGAGCTTCAATCCACTCGGTGTGGAAGTCGGGTAAAACTTGTGCTTTGATGGCCTTCGGGTAATCATACTGATGTCTCTTGGTGCTAGCTCGATGAGCCATTTTGCTACTCGCCCAGTCGCATTGGGGTTTGTGAGGATGTCCCCGATCCCTGAAGTGCTGATTACAGTGATCGGGTGCTCGGAGAAGTAATGTGTCAGCTTCCTTGAGGACATGAACACGGCGTATGCCAGCTTCTGATAGTGCGGGTACCGCTGCTTTGATGTGGAGAGCACTTCACTCAAGTAATAGACTGGACGTTGTATGCTTTGGGCGTGTCCCTCCTCCTGCGTTCGACCACTAGAACAGTGCTTACCACCCTGTTAGTTGCAGAGACATATAGGGCTCGCGTTCCTTTGGTGCTACGAGGATTGGAGGGCTTGTGAGGACTCGCTTGAGGTCCGTGAAGGCTGCTTCGGCTTCTGGCGTCCACTCGAACTTATCTGCTTTCTTCATCAGTCGATAGAACGGGAGTGCTTTTTCGCCTAGCTTGCTGATGAATCGACTGAGCGCTGCTACTCGACCCGCCAATTTTTGCACGTCATGGAGTTTGAAGGCCTTTGCATCGTCAAGATGGCCTGTATTTTCTCCGGGTCCGCCTCGATTCCTCGAGCTGAGACTAGATACCCGAGGAGTTGCCCGGCTGGCACGCCGAACGTGCACTTCTTCGGGTTGAGCTTGATGTGGAAGCGTTTGAGGTTTGCGAATGTCTCTCGCAAGTCATCGAGTAGTGTGTTTTCCTCTCTTGTGGTGATGACGATATCATCTACATAGACCTGGACGTTTCGCCCAATTTGCTTCTTGAGGCAATCTTGCATCATGCGCTGGTATGTTGCGCCTGCGTTCTTGAGCCCGAAAGGCATTGTGGTGTAGCAGTAGACCCCGAGTGGGGTTATGAACGCCGTTTTCTCTTCGTCTTCTTCCTTCATCCTTATCTGGTGGTAACCCGAGTAGGCATCCAGGAAGGACAAGCGAGCGCACCCGGCGGTGGAGTCGACGATCTGGTCGATTCGAGGTAGTGGAAAGTGATCCTTTGGACAACACTTGTTGAGTGCTGTAAAATCTACACACATCCGAAGGATGTCTGTGTGCTTCTTCTCTACGAGTACGGGGTTGGCCACCCATTGTGATTTCTTGATCTCTCTGATGAATCCTGCTGCGAGTAGCCTGTCGACTTCGGCTTCGACTGCAGTTCTTTTTGGGCCGGATATGCGGCGCATTGTTTGCTTGACTGGTTTAGCATCTGGAAGTAGCTGGAGAGAGTGCTCGGCGAATTCCCTGGGAATACCTGGCATGTCTGCTGGACACCATGCAAATATATCCCAGTTCTCACGGAGGAATTCGACGAGCGCGCTTTCCTATGCGATAGGCAGACTCGACGAGACATTGACTGTCTTGGTCGGGTCAGTCGGGTGCACCTGATGCGATTTGTGTCATTGGTGGCATTGAATGCTCTGTCGACTGCCACCTTTTTGTGCTCTGGCATAAGTGTTCGATCGTTGGAGACCGCTAGATCAGCGAGTGTTGCTTCCATGCCAAACATCTCAGAGATTTTGCTGAATTCTCGATCACAAGAGTCAGACTTTTGGAAGTTCCCCTTGACTGTGATTACTCCTTTTGGTCCAGGCATCTTCAGCTGGAGGTATGCGTAATGTGGCACCGCCATGAATCGAGCGAACGTCGGGCGTCCAAGTATAGCATGGTATTGTGACTTCCAGTCGACCACTTCGAACTCAATCGACTCTGTCCTGAAGTGGTGCTTGTCCCCGAACGTTACGTCGAGTTGTATGGTGCCCTCTGGGCTTATTGCTTTCCCTGGAACGATACCGTGGAAGGTATTTGAGGATCTTGGCAGGTTTTCGACTGACCTATTCATTTTGCGGAGCGTATCTGCGAAGATGATGTTTATGCCGCTCCCCCATCCATGAAGACCTTGGACATAGCGTAGCCTCCAATTTGCGCGTCGAGTACCAGAGCGAGTGCCCTGGGCGAACAACCGATGGAGGGTGGTCCTCTTTGCTGAAGCTTATTATAGTTTCGGCTCCTTTCAAATATTCTGTTACCGCAGGGGTGACATGACCGCCATGTTTACTTGTCGAGTGCGAAGTTTTTGCTCCCTGTTGGAAGGTCGACCTTTCTGTATCATGTACATCTGCCCTTGGGGTGGAGGGTACTGCGGCTCGTCCACCCGCGGTATGTGCTGTATGGCACCCGCGAGGTTTCCGCCTGGAGCAGGCTGTGGTGGTGGAGGTGGTGCCATCAGAACAGGCACGTTGTTTGGCTGAGGCACGGGTGCAGGTGCTTGTGCGGCTGCTGCCTTTCTGCGATTTACGTAATCAGTCGCCATTTGGTCGAACTCCCTGCAGTTTCTCATCGAGTGGTTGGATCGCAGTTTTCCGTCGTCCCCCTTGTACAGGTGGAATCTGCAATCAGCGTCCATCTTTTCTTCGAATGATCGCTCAGATTGTGCCCGTGACTTGCGCCAGTCCTTCCTCTTGTAGCTATCACTGCGTTGGCCGCGATCTCGGCTGTCTCGACGGTCGTCTCGACTGTCCCGTCGATCTTCTGATCGCTGGTCGCTTCTGTCCTGGTCATTGCGTGGTGTAGAATCCAGCCGCCATGAATTCGGGTCTATCGTCGTCGTAATGACGTTTTGAACGCTTGCGCCTTCGATCATCCCTGTATGAGTCTCTGCGGCTTCGACTGCCGCTTTCATGATTGTCACGGGGTGAGGACCCGCGTGTTGTGCGCGCCATATCTTCTCCATCTGCCCACTCAGTCGCGGTCATCAAGAGGTTAGCCACAGAGGTTGGCTTTTTGCGACCGAGTGCTTCTTTGAGGTCATGCCTGGCGAGTCCCATTATGAAGGCATCCATGGCCATGTCTTCTGAATTACTCCGACTGAGTTGCGTATCTCAGTCCATCGTCTAATGTATGACCTCAGCCTTTCGTCTGATCGTTGCACGCAGGCCCGCAGTTCCTCGAACGTTTTTGGGCGCTCACACAGAGGCTCGAAGTTTTTGATGAAGTCATCGCGGAAGTGATCCCACGAGTCGTACTTTGATGAAGGTAGGGCCTTGAGCCAGTCGCGGGCTGTGCCTTCGAGCATCAGTCGTATGTACTGCATGGCTGTGGTGTTCGTGCCTCGCTGGCATGCGACAGCCAGCCTGTAATCTTCCAGCCACCCGGAAGGTTCCTGTCGACCCGTGTACTTGGGCTGTTCAGATGTGAGTTTGAACCCTTTGGGCATCCGTGTCTCGCGGACGCGTCGAGTGAAGCACAGAGCTCCATGTGGCTCAGGCTCTCGATCGGAGTATGAGTCGCTACTGTATGATCTGCGTGACCTGCTCCTGGACCTGCGCCTTCGCGAGCCGCTTCTTTCCTTCGAGTGGTGGCGACGACCACTGTGATTATGCTCTTCCCGAGGCGCGTCGACTAGGGCACGGTCTCGACTCCCACCTGGAGTTCTTGGAACTTGGCGTATGGCCTTTGCAGCTAAGGCGAGTGATTTGATCTGTTGGCGGTGTAGTTTTGCATTGGGGTCATCCGCTGGGGGCTTGATTGCCTCCAGGTATGCTGCAGCGGTGTAGAGAGCACCTGCTGCTGTTTTGGGCACCGGCAGTCCTTCCTCGTCGTATGTCATGAAGGAGTTGCCTAAGTTGCGGGTGAGTGCCGCCTTCTCGCCTGGCGAGAGGTGTGACAACCTTGATCTGGGTCTTGTGTCTGCTCGCCCGGTGGAGCTCAGGAGAGCTGTCTTCTGCGCGCACTCGACAAGCTAGCTGCTTTTTGCGTTCTTCGAGTGTGGCTCTTATCTGCTTCAGTCGAAGTGACTCCTGCCAGTTGAAGTACTGGAAGGTCAACATCTCTTCTTGTGTTGCGTCTGCTGGCATCATTGTGCACTCCTTGATAACTTTATCTGCTTTTGCTGCCATCTCAGCAGTGATTGTGAGGGTTGTGGCTCCGTCCGGCATAGTGACTGTGCACGGGAATTCTGTAGGCCTGCGGCTGGCCGCAGTGTCTGATGTTTCTGCTGCGATGGCAACGTAGACCTGCTGGGGTATGACCCGAGGGTATGTGTGTATGCTTTCGAGTCCTGTCATGGACTCGACATCTTCATCGAGGCTCATGTCTGAGTCCGTATGTTCATCGAGTGGTCCGTCTGGACGGATCTCGCAGTCGACGCCTTCATCGCCTATGCTCATCTCGGCGTCGGCGAGGTTGTTATGAATCTCGAAGTCGAGGTTGTTGTTGGCGCAGATCTCGGAGTCGACGTGGTTGTCGATATGAGTTTCGAGGTCGTCGAAGTCGCTAAGTGAGATCCCGCAGTCGAAACTATCCTCGAGTGGGAGATCCAGCTCGAGATCGTTTGTGCGGTATGCTGATTCGGCCTCCTCGCCCTGGAGCTCTTCAATGAGCTCGCGCATCTCTCGTGTGGACATGGTTGTTGCAGACGAACAAGCTTGGAGGGTCGACGATGGTATGGACACAGTTGAGGGATCCGCAGTCGAAGGAGCCGCAACCGATGGAGCCTCGGGTGCGGAAGTCGCGAGTTGGCGTGGATCCGTCAAGTCCTGCACACCAAGCTTGTTGACGAAAAAATTGAACGAACCAACGGTTAAACCCAAACCTGACTCGAGATCAGAGAAGGCCTCCTGGAATCCTGGCGAGTGTGGCTCGAAATCCATCAGAGGATCCGATGCGCTTTTTGCAGGTGAAGCTGACGTGTTGCCGTTTGTCGAGTGAGCCGGCGAGTTGCCGTGTGCCGCCTGAGTCGGCGAGTTCTGGTTTGTCGATGCAGCCGGCGAGTTGCCGTTTGTAGATCCGATCGGCGAGTCGCCGTTTTCCGATGGAACCGAAGAAACCGCGAGTCCAGCACTATTCTTTCCCACAGACGGCGCCAATTGACGAGGTGTACCCTCATCAAATCCCATGGTTAAGGACCTAGGGTTGAGATTATGGGGAGAGAACGTGGTAGTACTGGTAGTTTCGTCGGCTGACAAGCAGAGGCAAAGATTTACCCAGGTTCAGGCCCCTCGGGTGGAGGTAAAGACCCTACTTCCTGCTTGTCTGTTATTGATCGCTGGAGATTATGTGGTTACAAGGTGGCTCCGGCGAGATGACGATCTCGCAAGAGCTTTGGTGGTTCGAGTATGGCTTGGTCCTAGATCGGCACCCCTCCCAGCCTTTAAATAGGCTGGGTCTCGGGAGTTTGTAACCGACCTAGTTTACACATAAGGAAAGTATAAACCGACTATGTCTATGTCTAAACTTGGAAGTTACTTCATCTTGTTGGGCCTCTCGTCATGGGCTTCGAGTCGTATCTTCGCTAGTTGGGCTTTTAGTCATCACGTGCACCAGGTACCCTCACAGTAGGGTACCCGAGATGTATATCCTTGTCAATAAGTATGCAAGTAAGCATTTTAAAAGGGACACAATCTTAATGGATAAAGTTATTTTTGGTAAACCGATGAAGCTACAGGTGTCAGTCACACAACAAAGAGAAGATGTGCCGGTCACAAACCAAAGAGAATGTCTTGAGTGTCAATCACACAAAAAAGATTCTCTTGTGTCAGTCACACAAGAAAGAGAACTGTCAGTTGATGAAGTCCCTAACATGGTTGTGGAGAAAAGAGTTGATTTAGTTGATATTTTTTATTTTAGAGAAAAATTATATCCTTCATAAACAACAGCTTGAGATATCAGATTTAGAGATGCGTGCGAACAAAATAAACTAATCCCGGTAATTTGAGAAACTAGATATGTGAATCAGATACGTATGTGCAACGATGGTGGTGGTGCGAGTTGACGTTGAGCTATACTGACGACACCCGTGATATTGACGACACCCGTGACGAACAAAATAAACTAATCCCGATAATTCGAGCATCTCTGGTATAATGGTATTGACGACACCCGTGACCACGTTGGACTCAGCTAAGCTAGCCTGTTTTCCTTGTCGCGTATGACCAATAACGGCCATAGGGGTGTCAACGGGGAGCGCGGTGGAGTGGGTGCATGAGCGAGTGGACTCCCTTTGAATATTGAATATTGAGATCGAGAGAAGAGGTTCCTTGGACCCGAATGGTTTAGAGATCTTGTGTCTTGGTAGAAGTCTATGGTGGCTAGGTTTTAATAGCTATGGAGCACAGCGAGGATGGGTCATAAACAAAAACAGACTAGCTAGAAATGGAAGTAAGTAATAAACGTTGGTTAATTTTATTTTGTAGGAGGATCGAGAGAAATGCTTGTTGTTTAAGTGTGGTGTAAGCCAAAATACTATGTGTGGGTGTGTGTAGCCATTCAACAACATTGAAACAATCGTGTTTGGCCTTCTTTTATGGAACTGATATGTCTTCCAAGATGTACTATAAAAAAGTGGTGAATTTTATTCAAGAAGCATTACTCTCACAAGTGAAAAGGAGGGAATGTCCATGTTGGATGGGGACCATCCATATTTTGGTTAAATATACGTGATGAAAAATCTTCGTGTTGGAGCTATATACCTGAGCTACCACGATGAATCAGTTACTGAATGCTACAAAACATGAAAAAAAAACATCCCAAGTTTGCGCCATAGAAACTAAAAAGTTACACGTGTGTCCGTCACACAACAGAGAGAATGTATGTGTGTCACTCACACACCAAAGATTGTCGTGTGTAAGTCACACATCACTTGAGTTGTTGAAATTGCTTACATCGATTGTGGTGAAAACAGTTTATTGAGTTTAACTTTTTTATTTTAAATAAAAGGATATTCTTCATAAACAAGAACTTTACATATTAGATATAAGATTCAGAAGGGCGCACACAGAATAAACAAATCCTGAGAAAACGAGCAACTACGATATTGATGACACATGTGACGGCGTTTCACTCTGCTGCACTACCTTGTTTTCCTCGTCACATATGGCCAATGACCATATGGAGGTGTCAACAGGGAGCGCGGTGGAGCGGGTGCATGAGTTAGTGGACTCCATTTGGAGATCGAGATCGAGGGAAGAGGTTGCTTGATGGACATGGATGGTTTGGAGATATTGTGTCTTGGTAAAAGTCTATGGTGGCCAGGTTTAATAGCTATGGAGCACGGCAAGGATGGGTCATAAACAACAACATACTATCTAGAAATGAAAGTAAAGCAGTAAACGTTGGTTAATGTTGTTTTGTAGGAGGATCGAGATAAATGCTTGTTGTTTAAGTGTGGTGTAAGCCAAAAGACCAGGTGTGGGTGCGTGTAGCGAGTCAACGACATTGTAATAGTCGTCTTTGGCTTTCTTTTATGGACGTCTTCCAAGATGTATTATAAAAAAGTGGTGGATTTTATTCAAGAAGCATTACTTTAACAAGTGAATAGGAGGGAATGCGTCCATGTTGTATTTTGGTTAAATATACGTGATAAAAAATCTCCATATCTGAGCTACGCGATGAATCAGTCACTGGAATGGTACAGAACATGAAAAAAAAACAATCCCAAGTTTCTGCTAAAGAAACTGAGAAGTTACACATGTGTTAGTCACACAATGGAGAGAATGTAGGTTTGTCACTCACACACCAAAGAGAATTTTTTTCACAAAACAAAGATTGTCATGTGATTGTCATAATTTTTTTTCCAGTTGTTGAAATTGCTTACATCGTTGTGGTGAATACAGTTTATTTTTATTTAAATAAAAGGGTATTCTTCATAAACAAGAACTTTACGTATTAGATATCATATTCAGAGGTGCGCACACAGAACAAAGAAATCCTGAGAAATCGAGCAACTATGATATTGATGAAACATGCGACGACGCTTGACTCTGCTGCACTACCTTGTTTTCCTCATCACATACCACCAATGACCATAGGGAGGTGCCAACAGGGAGCGTGGTGGAGCGGGTGCATGAGCCAGTGGACTCCATTTGGAGATCGAGATCGAAGGAAGAAGTTCCTAGATGCACCTGGATGGTTTGGAGATCTTGTGTCTTCGTAAAAGTCTATGGTTGCCCGCTTTTAATAGCTACGGAGCACGCCGAGGATGGGTCATAAACAACAACAAACTAACTACAAATGAAAGTAAGTAATAAACGTTGGTTAATGTTTTGTTTTGTAGGAAGATCGAGAGTAATGCTTCTTGGTTAAGTGTGGTGTAAGCCAAAATGCCATGTGTGGGTGTGGGTAGCCATTCAACGACATTGTACAAATCGTCTTTGGCCTTCTTTTATGAATTTGATTCGTCTTCCAAGATGTATTATAAATAAGTGGTGGATTTTATTCAATAAATATTACTCTCCCAATTAAAAATGAGGGAATGTGTCCAGGCTGAATGGGGACCATCCATATTTTGATTAAATATACGTGATGAAAATATCCTTGTTAGAGCTATATATCTGAGCTACCATGAAGAATCAGTCACTGAAATAGGCTATCTGTGGCGCACCCAAAAAAAAATGTGGCGCATGGTGGGTGCGCCAGAGATATGCCGCCACTAATTTTTTCTGTGGCGCATCCGGGCGTGCGCCACAGAAAGCCCACGATTCTGTGGCGCACCCTCCACCATGCGCCACAAAACCACCATGCGCCACAGATTTTTTTTTTGAATTTCAAAAAAAAAAAGGGTGGCCAGATCTAGATCTAGCCGCCGGAATTTCGCCGGAATTTCGTCGGAGCTCGTCGGAGGCCGTGTTGCCGTGGGTGGAGGAGGGGTCACCGGAGGTGGGTGGGTGGAGGATGGGGGTCGCCGGAGATGGTGGAGGAGGAGAAGGATGTCGCCGGAGGAGGTCACCGGGGTGGAGGTGGAGGTCGCGGAGGTGGAGGTGGAGGTCGCCGGAGGTGTCGCCGGAGGTGGAGGAGGAGGAGGAGGTCGCCGGGGTGGTGGAGGAGGTCGCCGGAGGTGGAGGTGGAGGAGGAGGAGAGAAGAAGTGGAGGAGAGGAGAGGAGAGGAGAAGGAGGAGGGAGGAGAAGGGGAGAGGAGAAGTGGAGGAGAAGGGGAGAGGAGAAGTGGAGGAGAGGAGAAGGGGAGATGAGAAGTGGAGGAGAAGTGGAGGAGAGAAGGAGAGAAGGGGAAAAGAGAGGAAGAAGGGGGTGCCAGCGGGATTCAAATTCGAATCCCGCCCAACAATTCTGTGGCGCATATGTGGATATGCGCCACAGAATTGTCTTTTCTATTTTTTTGATTTTGTAGAAAAAAATCTTCTTTTTGAAATAACTTTTTTTTTCCTTTTGGAATTTCCCGAATCTGAGAAAAGTTCACCGGGTAAACCCAAGTTTTAATAGCTATGGAGCACGACGAGGATGGGTCATATACAACAACATACTAGCTAGAAATGAAAGTAAGTAATAAATGTTGGTTAATGTTGTTTTGTAGGAGGATCGAGAGAAACGCTTGTTGTTTAAGTGTGGTCCAAGCCAAAACGCCATATTTCGGTGGTTGTAGCCACTCAGTGGCATATCAATCGTGTTTGGCCTTCTTTTATGGAAGTGATACGTCTTCCAAGATGTATTATAAAAAGTGGTGAATTTTATTCAATAAGCATTACTCTCACAGGTGAAAATGAGGGAATGTGTCCAAGCTGGATGGGGACCATCTGTATTTTGGTTAAATATACATGATGAAAAATTTCCTTGTTGGAGCTATATATCTGAGCTACCACGATGAATCAGTCACTGAAATGCTACAAAATATGGAAAAAACCATTCCATGTTTCCGCCAAAGAAATTGAGACGTTATACGCGTGTCCGTCCCACGACGGAGTGAATGTGTGTGTGTCACTCACACACCAAAGAGAATGTTTGTCACAAAACAAAGATTGTCTTGTGCAAGTCACACATCATGGAGAAATTTTTCAGTTGTTGAAATTGCTTACGTCGTTGTGGTGAAAATAGTTTATTAGTTATGTTTTTATTTTAAATAAAAGGGTATTCTTCATGAAAAAATAACTTTACATCTTAGATATCAGATATAGAGGAGCGCACACAGAATAATCAAATCCTGAGAAATCGAGCAACTATGGTGTTGATGACACACGTGGCGAGGTTTGACTCTGCTGCTACCTTGTTTTCCTTGTCACATATGGCCAATGACTATAGGGAGGTGTCAACAGGGAGCGTAGTAGAGTGGGTGCATGAGCCATTGGACTCCATTTGCAGATCGAGATCGAGGGAAGAGCTTCCTTGATGGACCTGGATGGTTTGGAGATCTTGTTTCTTGGTAGAAGTCCATGGTATATAGCCAGGTTTTAGTAGCTATGGAGCACGACGAGGATGGGTCATAAACAACAACATACTAGCTAGAAATGAAAGTAAGTAATAAATATTGGTTAATGTTGTTTTATAGGAGGATCGAGAGAAATGCTTGTTGTTTAAGTGTGGTGTAAGCCAAAATGCCATGTGTAGGTGCGTGTAGCCATTCAGCGGCATTGTAACAATCGTCTTTGGACTTATTTTATGAAATTGATACGTCTTCCAAGATGTATCATAAAAGAGTGGTGGATTTTATTCAATAAGCATTACTCTCACAAGTGAAAATGAGGGAATGTGTCCAAGCTGGATGGGGACCATCCGTATTTTTGTTAAATATACCTGATAAAAATCTCCATGTTAGAGCTATGGTACCACTATGAATCAGTCACTGGAATGCTACAAAACATGGAAAAGACGATCTCAAGTTTCCGCCAAAGAAATTAAAAAGTTACACGTTTGTCCGTCACAGAACGGAGAGAATGCATGTGTGTCACTCACACACCAAAGAGAATGTTTGACACAAAACAAAGATTGTCGTGTGTAAGACACATCATGGAGTTTTTTCAGTTGTTCAAATTTCTTACATCTTTGTGGTGAATAAAGTTTATTACCTTTATGTTTCTATTTTAAATAAAAGGGTATTCTTCATAAACAACTTTACATATTAGATATCATATTCAGAAGAGTGCACACGGAACAAACAAATCCTGAGAAATCGAGCAACTATCATATTGATGACACACGTGACGACGCTTGACTTTGCTGCGCTACCTTGTTTTCCTCGTCACATATGGCCAATGACCATAGGGAGGTGTCAATAAGGAGCGTGGTCGAGCGGGTGCATAAGCCAGTGGACTCCATTTGGAGATCGAGATCAAGGGAAGAGGTTCCTTGATGGACCTAGATGGTTTGGAGATCTGGTGTGTTCGAGGAAGTCTATGGTGGCCAGGTTTTAATAGCTATGGAGCACGGCGAGGATGGGTCATAAACAACAGACTAGCTAGAAATGAAAGTAAGTAATAAGCGTTGATTAATGCTATTTTGTAGGTGGATCGAGAGAAACGCTTGTTGTTTAAGTGTGGTGCAAGCCAAAACGCCATATGTGGGTGCGTGTAGCAATTCAACGGCGTAACAATCGTGTTTGGCCTTCTTTTATAGAACTGATACGTCTTCCAAGAGTATTATAAAAAAGTGTTGAATTTTATTCGATAAGCATTACTCTCACAAGTGAAAATGAGGGAATGTGTCCAAGCTAGATGTGGACCATCTGTATTTTGGTTAAATAAACATGATGAAAAATCTCCTTGTTGGAGCTATATATTTGAGCTACCACGATGAATCACTCACAGGAATTTTACAAAATATGGAGAAAAAACATCCCAAGTTATTGTCAAATAAACTGAGAAGTTACACGTGCGTCCGTCATACAACGGAGAGAATGTATGTGTGTCACTCACACACCAAGAGAATGTTTGTCACAAAACAAAGATTGTCGTGTGTAATTCACACATCATGGAGAAACTTTTCGGTTGTTGAAATTGCTTACACTTGTGGTGGAAACATTTTATTTAGTTTATGTTTTTTTAAATAAATGGGTATTCTTCATAAACAAGAAATTTACATATTAGATATCAGATTAAGAGGAGCGCACACAGAATAAACAAATCCTGAAAATTGAGCAACTATGATATTGATGACACACGTGACGACGTTTGACTCTGCTGCACTACCTTGTTTTCCTCGTCACAGATGGCTAATGACCATAGGGAGGTGTCAACATGGAGCGCGGTGGAGGGGGTGCATGAGCCAGTGGACTCCATTTGGAGATCGAGATCGAGGGAAGAGGTTCCCTTATGGACCTGGATTGTTTGGAGATATTGTGTCTTCGTAGAAGTCTATGGTAGCCGGGTTTTAATAGCTATGGAGCACGGCGAGGATGGGTCATAAACAACAATATATTGGCTATGAATGAAAGTAAAGTAAATAAACGTTGGTCAATGTTGTTTTGCTGGAGGATCAAGATAA
The DNA here is from genome assembly GCA_947311845.1 of Poa pratensis. Classification (NCBI taxonomy): domain Eukaryota; kingdom Viridiplantae; phylum Streptophyta; class Magnoliopsida; order Poales; family Poaceae; genus Poa; species Poa pratensis. The sequence goes on along the minus strand of CAMZMU010000106.1, from coordinate 24,184,708 downwards.
ATGCTTGTTGTTTAAGTGTGGTGTAAGCCAAAACACCATGTGTGGGTGCGTGTAGCCATTCAACGGCATTGTAACAATCGTCTTGGCCTTCTTTTATGGAACTGATAGGTCCTGCAAGATGTATGATAGAAAACCATCTTATCCATGATGGCTATATTACGTCTTGTCCGCCAACCTTTTCTAACTATCACAAGTCCCGTTTGTCTTTCCTTATGGGAACTTCGGTTCAACAACTACGCAATGTTGTTGTGTATGAAGGAGGGAAAAGTTTAGAATCGAGAAGTTGACCTAGGGCTTTGCTTAAGTTAATCTCGCCTCGAGATGAAGTTATCGGTTCAATTTTTCTTTGACACTCTCACTCGTCCTCTTCCCACTATATTATCACGTTTTAATGAAACTATATTATGTTAGTGTATGTGGTGTGATTAATCGTCTGGATACATATACATATTTGATGTATCACGGGGAGTATGTGAAGCGTACCCTAGACCTTTGTTCCTCTTTCCTAAGTGTTCTTAACGAAGACCACATCAGCTGGTTCCTTCAAGTCCAGCATGTCATTTGAGATACAGATAATCATAAAAAACTATTGAAGATCTCATCGAGAAGTGGTGGAAGTGGAATGGCCAACAAACTCATTACTTCTACCTCTATATGTTTCCTATTGGATGATGTAGGTCATGTGATTGATGAACACGCATTCTAAAATTTGTAATGGCGATGTACTACTTGTCTCGGGTTTGTTTCATGTTACTTTAGAGTGCATATTGCACAAATGGATGAGAGAATTAGGTATGTTGAAATAGCAGAATATTTTTTAGGGGGTGCTAATTAAATTGTTTTTTGTCTTCACAAAAAAAAATTTGAAGTTCAAAAATTAAGTGGCCATTAAGCGAGCAGATGAGACCCAGCTTGACTGGCCAACGAGCACTACACAACAAAACAGGAGCTTCTCGTCTCGTCTCTATTCTTGCCAACCAAAAGCGCAAAGAGCATTCTTTTCTCCGGCGCTCAAAACCCCAAACCCTCCTCCTCCGGCGGCGGCGCCGGCGATGGACTCCCCTGCGCCACCCGTCCCCCTGGACCCCGTCAGGCCCTTTGCCGGGTCCGCGGCCACGACCCGCACGAATTCCAGGCGCTCATCGGCCGCATCCTCCACTACATTCACTTCGTCCTCCCCGACCCGCCCGTCTCCCGCCGCGCCACCCTCCGCGCCCGCCGCCCCCACGACAACGTCGACCGCGTCAGCGCCCTCCCCGACAAGCTCCTCCGCGACATCGTCTCCCGCCTCCCCGCCAAGGACGCCGCGCGCACCGCCGTGCTCGCCACGCGCTGGCGTGGTGTCTTCCGCTCCGCCCCGCTCGTCTTCGTCGACTCCGACCTCCTCACCCCCGCCGCCTCCGCCGCCTCGGAGGACCAGATCGAGCGCGCCGAGGCGCGCCGCGTCACCGCCGCCGTATCCCGAGTCCTCGCCGCGCACCCGGGGCCCTTTCCCTGCGTCCACCTCACCTGCAGCTACATGAGCGAGTTCCCCAGCCTTCTCGTGCGCTGGCTCCAGATCCTCGCCGTCAAGGGCGTCCAGGAACTCGTACTCGTCAACCGCCCTTTCCCGCTCGCCCTCGACCTCCCCGCCACCTTCTTCAGCATGCCAACCCTCACCCGCCTCTACCTCGGCCTCTTCAAGTTCCCCGACACGGGCGGCCTCCCGCGCACGGCGTCCTTCCCCAACCTCCGCGAGCTCGGCCTCTGCTCCGTCGTCATCTTCAGCCCGGACATGGACTTCGTCCTCGCCAGGAGCCCCGCGCTGGAGTTCCTCTGTATCCAAGCCAACTTGCTCAATGAGCACCTCCGCCTCGTCAGCCGTAGCCTCCGGTGCGTGCAGGTCATCTCAGCCACCGATCTGAACATCCTTGTGGAGGCGCCGCACCTTGAGCGTCTCATCGTCTGGTCAGCGTCGACCAATAAAAGCTCAGGCTTGAGGATAAAGATTGCACATGCCCCCGCGCTAAGCTTACTTGGCTACTTGGAGCCGGAATTCTACGAGCTGGAGGTCGGCAACACAACCGTCATCAGGGTAATCCCGTGCTCTCGGTTTTCCGGTTCTTGTACTTGCGCACATGATCGATAGATGCAAATGTGTGAAATTTTACAGGCTGATACAAGGGCGAGTCCAACCACCATGGTCCCAACTGTGAAGATCCTTGGCTTAAAAGTGCGTTTCGCCATCCGCAAGGATGTAAAGCTGCTGCCTGCCTTCCTCAGATGCTTTCCCAATGTTGAGAGGCTGCATGTTAAGGTGAGAGTGAGGCCCTCGCTTCATTTGGCAATAATTTGCATCTTCATGCACTGATGCACTAGCATCATAGTACTACATACTGCTGCTACTGCTACATGATCAATCTCTAGCTGAAGTTTGTTTGATTTAATCAAATCACAGTCCATGAAAACTGCTGAGCCCACTGGCAAGACCAACCTCAAGTTCTGGAAGGAGGCCGGTGTCATTGAATGCGTTCAATCACACATTAAGCTGATGATCTTCCAAAATTTTCATGGGGATCCGAACGAGCTTTCCTTCCTCAATTACTTCCTGGAGAGCGCGCAGATGCTGACGAAGCTGATGATTGTGTATCACAAAGGAACCTTCACATCGATGACCGAGGCCAACTCCAAATTGAAGCCTTTGTTCGCTGCAAAATGGGCTAATAAATGCTGCTCACTCCTGCTCTTTGAGGGAGCGTATGCTGAAGGAAAAGAACCAATTCAATTGGAAAACTTTGAAAGAGGAAAGTTCTCTACGAGGGACCCTTTTGCCTTCATCGTCCGTGCTTAGTTTCAATGGAAATGGTTAGTGCTCTGTTGCAGAATCTACATGAAAGGCTTCAGTGTTCTTTGAAGACTTGTAGCTAGCGTATTTGATTCTATAATCGGATGACTACAAAAGTCTTGATGAGATATGATCATATGAACTACTGCATCTGTGTCCCCAGTGGCCCCTTTTTTATCTACTATGTAGCTTTGGCCTATGTTCACCATGCTACATGACACAACTTCTGCTAAATATGGGGCTAACTTGATGCCTCTGGGCCGTGAGAATCAGATATTTGAGTTTATTCATGCGTTGCTTACTGTTCTTATCAATTTCCTTTAGCATCTTTTATGATATATTTATTCCATCTAAAGCATTATTTATTGTGGTCATGGTTTATCTTGCGTGTTGAAATGTTAATTGCCACCTGTGCTCTATACGTTTATTGTTTGTTCTACTATTAAATTTGGCAGCTACTTTGATTAACTTAGCCATGTGTTAGGGTGACGATCTGACAATGATATCTGCTACATGGTAGCCTTTACTGATTTACTGAACCTATTTATGATATGTATATATCATATTATGGCTTAACTCTCAAGCCTTCCATCCAATCTCAGATCTTCTCTGCAGAGATAGTGTAGCACTGTCCTTATCAATTTCGTTAAATATGGGTCTGCAGATATCGAGTAAAGCATTATACCCTATGGTCGAGTATATTGGATGTGGATTCCGTGTCATGGTTTATAATGCGCGTTGAAATGTTAACTGTCACATGTGCTCTATATGTTTATCGTTTGTTTTGCTGTGAAATTTGGCCAGCTACTTTAATTAATTCAGATCTTCTCTGCAGAAGTAGCGTAGTACTGTCATAGGGTCTAGATTCTACAGTACGCTATTAGGTACTGAAATTTTCATGTCTTATGTCATTGCCTTGTTTTACACTGTTAGCTTCTTGATCTTTTGTGTTTCCATGATTTCTACATCTGGTATGTGTGAATTTTCAGTGTTCTTACTAGCCAGCACTACCATTTCTTCAGTGTTGTAAGAGACACAGTACTTCACTCTAAATTTCAGCCTGATGCAAGTTGCTCATGAGAAAATATCTTCATTCCAAAAGAATTTATATCCTTATTTTCTCCATTACAAGAGTGGGAGTAATTAGGTACTCGAGTCTCCATTCACCTCTCTGTTGGAGGTTTGCTGAGAGGCTATTTAGGTAGTAAGTTGTTGCAGAGAGGGATACAAATTCAATGAACTGACCACTAAGAGCAAATTTTCGTATTCGCTCTCATAATTAGCAATGATGGAGCCATTAAGCCGATTTTTCTAACGATGACCCTTTTGCACCAACTGAAGTCTTTGAAAGGGGTCGCTGTTGTTATGATGCATCTGTATGATGTTCTGTTTGTTCCTGGCGGTCTGAAGATGGGTCTGGTCTCTTGGTTCTGCTAGCATGGTTAACTTAAAATGTTCATGTATTCGGTAGTTCTGCTTACAATGTGACCATGTATTATATACGAGACCAAACAGTAGATGATAGCTGCGTACTTGATCCCCTGGAGAACACCCAGCAGTATACATACACCACATGGTCGCAAAAAGAAAGCAGCGACTCCTGTTACAACACAGGTCTCCGTAGAATTAACCGTTTCCAAGGTTTCAAATCAACTCAAAGTGAAAGCAATCCGTTACCTTCAGTCAGCGCATGAAGGCTCCTCTTTGTCAGCAACCGGGGCAACACTGTAGCTCTTCCAGCGCCTACCTCTACTGAAGCCAGCTCTTCCAGGACAAGAAACCAAGTAGTTGTGCCAAATTTTCTGTAGTTATCACGTTCTAGTAGATGATTTCCAAGACGAATTGGAGGTTTACAAACAGCATAGCCACCAACACTACAAATGTCATATTACAGAATGACGGCGTAGCCATTAATACTAAAGGACTCCTGTGATAACACAACCACAGCTGAAACTACTCCCATTGGCCTCAATATGTCGTTCTAGAACTAGAAGCACCTCCAGATTTCTTCTTCTCGGCTACTAGGAATTCGTCACAATCTGCTCCCTTCGCGGTGAACTCCATGAGCAGCTCCTCAAATAATATCTTCAGTGAAGTTTTGAACTTCAATGAGCAGCTCTTGTTGCCCTCGTCCACATCCTGGATTCCATTTCCAACAAGGCACCCTACCTGGGCACCGTCCAGGTAGGCTTTGCAAGCAACTAGGACATTGCGCCCGTAATTGCGGAAATGGCCCGCAACAAAATCCTCCAAATTCTGCACAAAGTGCACCCACATTAATCTTTTTGTAGGTATCAAGGCCATACGAGCAACAACACACGATAACAGTTTCACCACAGAAATTCCTCGTCGATAAAATAGGTGTCTCTATCTATCATACTGGTTCTGAGTAAGCTTTAGAAATTTACAGAACAACAACTAGCCACTTTTACAGCAACTATGTTAAGCAGAGGTACCTTTGGTGGATTTCGAAGAGAATACAACATTGTCCTGCATGATAGCAGGAAGGTATCTTCATTATATGATGGGGATTGCTTCTCTCCATCAGGTGTATTAGCTGTACCAGGTTCATTGAAATAAGGCTTGGCATTTAAAACCAAAGCCTGAATGGGGAGACTAGGACCTGCAGCATTGTTGAACTGTATGGATCCCACCTCTCATATTCATTACCACTCCAGGTATTTAAGAGACTAAGGCACAACCCTTTAGAGCCATTCGAGGAAGATGATGCCTTTGATTTTGATGAAGATGAGTATGATGACTATGATTGCGATGCTACAATTTATGATAGTGAATATAACTACAGTATGGCTGCCAAGTTTGATGACTTAGATATTCCACTTGGTGTGGAGGCTCCTTTACCATTGCTGCAGAAGACTGCTGCTGAGATGGCAAACAAGAGCAAACCCATTTTGATCGCTGACGATAAATTTGATGAAAAATACAATGCATTTAAGAAATTTGATATTGTTGATGATCATAGTGACCATTAATATTCAAAACCAGCATCAAGACATGTTGCAGTGGTAGAGAAGGTAGCTGTTTTGGCATGCTTTGTTTGTCCTTTGTCATCTTACTTCAGTACTAAGTTGTCTTCTTCACAGCCATCAAAATTCTTGGCAAATCTTATTCAGCACGAGTGGAAAGTCTTAGAAAAAGATTTGCCAGGTAGCTACCTATTGCTCCCTGTAAGGACCCCTCAGAATTACCAGTCCGAGGTGCCCACGTTATGTAAACAGATCACGATCCCAATGATCAGTGCATCGCGATCACATAACCAACATGGTATACAGAGTTACATCATCCAACTCGATTAGTACAAGACTTACATAAATGGTGGTCACACGACCAAGCCTGCAACCATCGTCACGCAAGACGGAATTAACTACGATATAGCGGAAGCTTTCGGCTAGCGTCGGCCCTCGTCACAACCGGACGCACTCCCACAGAGCAGTTGACCGGTGACACTCAGTTGGCGTAGTCGTCGGCGTACTCCTCATCTTCGGCGTAGGTCTTCTCGTTGAAAATCTGGACATTGGAATATCCAGGGACACAGCCATGAGTACAATTACGTACTCGCAAGACCACCATCAGGCTTAAGTTTTCATGGTAATGCAATAAAAGAGTTTTCGAAAACTGGGATAGTTGCTATATATGACTATAGGGCTTAATTTTCGCAAACGATGCTTTTAGACATAGAGAATACAACATCTCTATATCTTTGTTGAAAAAGGCATTTGGAGATATAATTCTCCTTCTTTTAGAAATGGCAGAAAACATTTCCACGTTTGAAAACACTAGGATAGGGATGCCCCTTTTTCCTTTCCGGGTTCCGACTGGTTGACTCCCCGAGACCAACCATCTTCTCCCAAAATCCGTACCCTCCCAGGTACCTCCTTGATGCCTCCTTTTTCTTTGCCGGGTTCCGACTGGTTGACTCCCCGAGACCAACCATCTTCTCCCCAAAATCCATACCTCCCAGGTACTTCCTTGATGCCTCCTTTTTCTTTGCCGAAACACAGTTTCTTTTCAAAACATAAAAATGCCCATACGCCTAGATCGGTGGCCTTTCCAACCGTCCATGACCGAGGACACGGCTATTCGAATAGTTTTACACTCTGCAGAGGTGGTGCACTTTCACCACACCAAACAGTCATTCCGCCGTGATCAGCCACGGTCCTCATACAACAGTATGCGGGGTTTCGGATAACATGTTCAAAACTTTCCACTAATCCGCCCTAGTACCGAGGACTCCCGTTAGGTTTATTCCCCCCGGCACCGTGTGCTCCTCTAGACCCCTGGTCTTTCCCTTGGGACGCCACACCGCCACGGCAGGGGACCCAACGTAATCGTCCGGCGCGGGTCCATCCGCATGTGTATTGCCTCGTACAGACGACAACCCGGCTTCGAGGGACTCTAACCCTTATAGGAGTATGAGGCCTTCCGTACTAAAGTAGACAAGCTTCCGGCTAAGCCCTACCCATATCAGGTAGTGTGGTTGCACGGGTTAATTGTTCGGGCGGCCGCTAGGGCTGTACTTTGTTTTCGAAAATCATCTCCACCTCCGACTGCTCCCAGCAGCTCGGGTTTTCGTAATCACTTCCGATTGCTCCCAGCAACTCGGGTTTTCGTAAACATCTCCGATTGCTCCAAGCAAACTCGGGTTTTATAAAGCACTTTCTTGCCGATTGCTCCAGCAACTCGGGTTTTTCCTCCGAAAACATTTTATCAAAACCAGGCTCCCATCCTATAGTTTTGAGATAAGAATATAAGGATATACTACTAGAAAATATAATTTTCTTGATAGCGCCTTCAGTAGAAGGCTTCTCAAGTGAAGACCTATTTTTATAAAACCTATCATATACTAGTAGATATCTTTGGCCAAACAATATTTTGTAAAATAGTTTTTGGGTGGCAAAATGCCACGGAAGAAATAAAACATGCATTATTTTATTTTGAAAACAAAGCATGCTTGTAAAATTAATAGGATTTCATTAGAGTGGTGAGGTGGCTTGCCTGGCTGGGTAATATGTCCTTGGTCTTGATCTTGAGGTTCCTCAGGTACACTCCTCACTTCCAGTTCCTTCCCGATCGTATCTAACGTCGTAAACAGAGAAAGGAACAACACTCAAAATACAAGACAATGACACAAGGACATAAAAAACAGCAAGCATTGCACAAGACACTAAGCTCACAACCAAAAGCAAGCAATTTACTTAGTTATACAACAATAAGCATCAAGTCCATACGGCTAAGACAAACAACAAGCACACCTAAGAAAGTATACACAACAACCCTAATAGTTAAAAGGGTGGTTTTAACTAAATCCTAAAACAAAACTCCACTTAGGGTGATTGGATCATTTAACAAGGGCTGCTACATTAGTTCAGGAAATACATCAGACAAAGGTATCTTACTAAGTAAGCTTTTATTACTAGCATTAAGCACATTCACTTGCCAGCATGCTACTAGCCCTAGGAACATGTACTACTAAGTAACTAACCAACCAACAAAGGTTAACATCCCTGCCCACATAAGTTGTTGACAAAGAGCTAAAAAGTGCAGGTGAGTTATTTCATAGAACACCACAAATAGTATCGCAGATGAAACGGGTGGACAACAATCTAAAGTAAACCAACCATACTACAAGCATTACTCAGCGCAAGCAAACCCTGGATAAATTCTAGTATAAAACATTAATCTCAAACCAAGCAATTAATAAAATAAAAGCAACACCTAGGGATCAAGATGAACTAAGTTGAACTCAAAGGTGAAATTCACCACAAACAACTTAAACAACCAGTGGCTAACCTTCTTAGTTGAAAGTGGTTAATTAGCTCTTAAAAACTATTAGACAACACTAACTCAACCAAATAAGTGTTAAGCTTTTAAAACACCACTTAACAACTCAAGCTTTACTCAAAACAAACCTAACACAGGCCACTAACAGTACTAACATATTAAGAACAACATTAGGTAGTGATATATAGTACCTAATCAATTTACAAACAACAAAAGTAACAACTTCATAAATGACCAAATATTTATTTTATCATTTTTAATAGGCAGAAAACACCATTTTAGAGTTTATTAAGTCCAGGGTGTTCTGTTCAGCCAAATTTTATGAAAGGCTAGATTTAGGTTCTTTGTATGAATTAGAAACTACTGCAATTGGATTTAGTCCAAAATCTTATTCACAGAAATTTAATTAAATGCTAGAAAACCCTACTGGTCCAAACTTCAAACACATGCAATTTTAAAAAATAAGCATCACAAACATATGAGGTTAATTTATACAGAAAGCTACATTCACATGCTTTCCAGAACAATTGGATTCACAAAATTTGGATTCATAAAACTCAAGATATTAAGGATTTAGTGAAAAAGTAACTTTTTACAAGATTATAACTAGCACACACATAAAAACATTTTTGAAAACGGCCAGTGCTATATGGTTAAGAAAACTCATATGAACGCTACAAAATTTGAATCACACAAAAAGCATGCTCGAGGAATAAATGGTGGATTAAAACCTAGAGCAGATCTAACAGAAATTTCAAAAACAGAGAAGCATTTGACCAGAAAAACTATAAACGGGCCAGATCTGGCCCAACAACCGCCGCGCGTGGCCGGGCCGGCCCAGTGCGCTGTGCAGCCAAGTGAAGGGGTAAGTTAGGGTGGACGGCTGGGATTAGACCAGATCGACGGTCCTAGTTCATCTTCTTCCCTGAGACGTGGAAACACAGCAGAAACTCCAGCAATGGCGTCGTGCTTGCGTGGCTCACCTAGGGGGCACGAGCGCCGAAGCTGAGCGTCGCAGAAGAACTCGGAGGTCATGGAGAGGCCGGGGCAGCAGCAGTTTTTGCCGGAGCGCTCTAGGTTGACGGCGGCGCCGAAGGGAGCTTCCACGGGTCGACCATGGCGGCGACGGCTCCGGTGAACCTGGGACCAAAAGAAGAGGTGCATGAGATGTAGGAGAGCAAGGGGTTTCGGAGAAGCAAAAATGGCAGAGAAGAAGGGAGAGAAACGCTGGCAAACGCCGTTCTTCTCCGACGGCTACCGAGACGAAAACCCTCTTCTCGAGAGGTGCAGAGGGCTCGAGCTCGGGCTGGGCTTCGTGGGGGAGGAGTGGGGGTCTGTGTGCGTCGCTGGGGAGTGAGGATTGTTGGAGCTGCTAAGGGCAGCTCCTCTTCTTCTACCTTGCGATGCTGCCTCTCACAACTCACAAGTAGAAGGAACAACAATGGAGTCAAGTATTTGGTGCCGGCTGTCTCACACAACCTGACGTTTTCTTCTCTGTACTCTAGAAATATGACGACCAGGACTACATGCACATGCAGCTAACAACTTACGACCGAATCACTCGGCTGAGCATGCAAGCCTTCTCCTTCCTCCACGCAAGTGCTGCATCACACAGCACAGCATCACGCCTTGCCACCATCAGCTTAGCATCTCACCATTTTGCGCACAGAAGCTTCACCGGCCAGCATCTCTCTAAGCTAAGCTACATGCATGACTGAAAACTAAATATGCAGATACACAAATCAAGATTAGTGCTAACAATCACCCCCTAATCTTGATATCACAATCTCGTTGCGGATCACCCGCAGCCACTTGCTGTGGACGACGCCATCGCAGCGTCGATCACCACGCCTTCTTGCCGCACACAGCGGCCACCCCTGGACATGGACAACGCCGTCGCAGCGCCGGTCACCATGTTGTCTTGCCGCACGCATCAGCCTCCTCTCGACGTGGACGACGCCATCGCAGCGCCGCTCACCACACCATCCTGGGGCACGCAGCGGTCTCCTCTTGACGTGGACGACGCCTTCTCGACGCCGATCACCACGCCGCCTCCATCTAGCGGCATCACACCGCAACCGGCCGTCAGCGGCATCACCCCGCCACCAGCCTTCTCCTCGCGCCGCCAGCCTCCTCTTGACGCCATCTCTTCCTCTAGCGGCATCGCGCCGCAGCCAGCCACTAGCGGCATCGCGCCGCCCATGGCCTCCACCTCGCGTTGAAGTCCTCCACCTCACATGGCGGCCGCCGTGCTGCCGCCGCCTCGGATCTTCGGGCTCTGATACCAAATGTTGGAGCTGCTAAGGGCAGCTCCTCTTCTTCTACCTTGCGATGCTGCCTCTCACAACTCACAAGTAGAAGGAACAACAATGGAGTCAAGTATTTGGTGCCGGCTGTCTCACACAACCTGACGTTTTCTTCTCTGTATTACTTGTCTGAAATAAACATGATTACAGCTGATTAAATAGCCACACACGCACACATGCCACTAACCACACGACCTGATGCACTAACAAACTAACTAATCCTGACCACTTCCACCTCCTAGAATCACTCTAGAAATATGACGACCAGGACTACATGCACATGCAGCTAACAACTTACGACCGAATCACTCGGCTGAGCATGCAAGCCTTCTCCTTCCTCCACGCAAGTGCTGCATCACACAGCACAGCATCACGCCTTGCCACCATCAGCTTAGCATCTCACCATTTTGCGCACAGAAGCTTCACCGGCCAGCATCTCTCTAAGCTAAGCTACATGCATGACTGAAAACTAAATATGCAGATACACAAATCAAGATTAGTGCTAACAAGGATGAGCAGAGGGGAGAGCACAGGCTCGAGCTTTAGACAAGGAGCCCGTTTCTAGGGTTTCGGATGTGGGGTGAGAGAGAGCGAGGATGGGCACGCCCATTGGCTCTGGAGGGCGGTGAAGGAGTGGGCAGGGTGTGCTGGTCGGGGAGAGACGTGGCTTGGCCAGTGGGAGAAGGGGAGTGATCTCCCATTGGTCAATTTGGAAAAAGGAGAGGAGTGAGTGGGCAATGGTGAGTTGGGGTGGTTGACATGTGGGCCTGGGTCAAGGTGGTGCTGCTCTGCTCACATGTGACAGAGGGAGTCGTTGGGGAGAGAGATGGAGAGGGTCTTAACAGGTTTTGGGGATTAAAGAAAATTGCACAGGGTTAATTTGATGCTATGTTCATCCCTAAACATTAAGCAACCGGGGGCTTAATTAGGGCTAAAAAGAATTCGCCAAGCAAGGACAGGTGATGGAGAAGAGAGGGGTGCAAGTGTATGGTCCAGAGGGGTCATGGTTTGCTTAGGGAGAGAAATGCAAAAGTGAATCCAGCTCAGGTCAAATGGTCACTGATTTGCCTAGCCTCCTAACTCAAGATGGTTTGGTGATCAAACAAGGTGTCAACATTTAACCAAAAACAGGTTTTGAAAATTTATGTGACAAAGACCATCTTGGTTGATTTGCATGCCAAAAATTGATTATGGTTTGCTTAATGAGGAGCCCTAGATTTGCTATGTTTTAACAAACATGAAGATCACCAAATTTAATTTAAACTTGAAAACTTTGTATTTGTGTTACTACCAAAGTATACCACCAAGCCAATAAGTTCAAGCAAAACAATAAGCTCACACAACCCAACCAAAACCAAGTGTTGACACCTTAATTCACATGCTCACAATCAAGACACATAAATCAATCATAAGTCAAATAGTTTCAACAAACAAGCTATGGAATAAAATTACCAAACTCTAAGATAAAGCAATTATTTTTGTGAGGTGGTGACAAACATAATCATGACAAGGTTTTTTTGTAGAAAGAGGGTTAAACCATTTCTTGATGATACTTTCCAAAGATTAAATAAATTAGGAGTTTTGAAATAAGAGTTGATAAAACCAAACATCATGGTAGAAGGAGTTATTGGAAAAATAAGATAGGAGAAGAGATATGGACCATTTTACTTGTCATGACATTGATCACCAAAATTTAAATGATATGCTATAACAGTTGAGTTCAAAGGTTGGTGTCTTCGGCGGTTGTTAACTCAAACAACAAACCACAACAAGTCAAACAGAGTAACATGAGTACTACACATCCATTAACAAGATATTTCAAAAAGTTTTTGTTAGTCCAAAATTTTGGGTCTCTAACAAGTAAGTTTATTCTAGGTTCCAAAATTTGGGACGTTACACTCCCTGTTGCATGAATTGTTGGTACTGGTTATTCTGATAAGTGTCATGCCATTGTTAGTTCAAATGCCTCTGTCGTGATGATATTTCCTTCTATCTTCAGAAGACGCTGTGTTTATGAGGGCATATCATGATTATATTTTGGCTTCTCTCCAAATTGATCAGATACTATATTTGTGAGGGCATACGAGGAGAGAATGGATCTGCTTAGAGCTGTGATAATGGGACCAGCTGGCACTCCTTACCATGATGGGCTCTTCTTCTTTGACATCTACTTCCCTGCTCAATATCCATGTACACCCCCAGTAAGATTTTGTTGGCTGTGTCTGCATCAGTGATTGTTCTACTTGTTTCAGTCTGCATTTAGGCACGGTGCAATAACAATCAGTTAATTTTATGCAGCTGGTTAACTACCGATCTGGTGGGTTGCGACCTAATCCAAATTTGTATGCTTGTGGGAAGGTGTAATCAGGATGATTAACAACTGGGATATCTAGATTTTTTTTCAGGCCACCAATAAACGTGGCATTGTTTTTTGATGAGTAGGTGCTTGGTCCAGCATCCAGCAATGTCACCTGCTTTGGCCAATGCAGGGTATATGATACAGCTTGCGTATTCTTATCAACTGGTGCTTTCTCACCAATAACCACAACACCATCAGTATCATCATCACCATCAATATCAATTACTTCATGAGGAACAACCTATTAATTCAATATATAAGAAAATCAAGCAACCATTAGATAGTACAACGATAACATTCTATTACAAATATATAATATCAAGGTATGATCATTGTCGATCTTATATAGGAAAATCCCAAGCCATAGTATATACAAATAGTTCAGAATAAGCACAATGTCAAAATGTCATGCAATTATCCACCGATTAGAATGGTCTCCGCAATTTCAGTTTTGGTTTGTAATCAACACAACGTTTTCAACATGTGTACAGAAGCCCCGTGGATGCCAAGTCAACCGATCTATATGTATTAATCACTGTAAGGTCGACTCGCATTGGCTTTTTGTGGGCTACAAGGTCATAAATCAGAAGATTATGACTAAACCATAATTCCGGAAGCACAGAAGGACATCAAATAATTTAGGATATTAACAGAACAAAACCACAAAAGGATTTAAAATGTTATCAGAGAAAACAAAATGAACAACCTACAGGATTCTACATTTTGTTCGAACATAAGTCTAATCACCCCGTCAAAAGACCAACCCGGCCACCAACTGAACAGCCAGACATCCATAATTCTAGGAAGAAGTTGCACAACCCACCAATCTTTCGGTCACTTGTTGCAGATAACCCCAAGTTTTCATTCCTTAGATAAAAATCATTATTTCGAAACTATTTTTGCATTGCTGGATCTAAATTGTCATGTTCATACTATTGAAACAATCTCCATGAAAAAATCCCAACATAATTTGCAAAAAAGAAAATCAGCTTCATAATCATGGTATTTGTACTGAGGAATGCAAAGTTGGGGTTCTAACAAGTGACTGAAAGATGGGTGGTCTGTGATTTTTTTTCTACTTCTAATCTACAAAGCCGAAACAGGGCATAATTCCAGAGCCCCCAGACTCCAGATTGCATCTTCCCTGCACACTGTACTAGGTATATCAAGACAAAGAACACTGAAAAAAATCAGCTTCATAAACATGGATTTTGTACTGCTTAGGAATGAAAAGTTGGGGTTCTAACAAGTGACTGAAAGATTGGTGTCTGTGAATTTTTTCTACTTCCGGTCTAAAAGGCCAAAATAGGGTATAATCCCAGACTCCAGATTGCATCTCCCCTGCGAATTGTACTAGGTATAACAAGACAAAGAATACGGAAAATTGTAGTTTTACCAATAAATTAACCATAAGTCCTCAATCAGATAGCAATGAGACCTTACTGCCATAGGTCAACAGGACTCGACATTTAATGTAGAAGCATGACAAAAGACCCCAGTGATTATCAAAGCACAAACATAATAAAGATTCAGCAAGCATAACGATGCACATAACCTATTTCCTAACAAAAAACACAGATCATCGACAGGCAGACCAACCCAATCCATAATTCTACACGTATCTGTTGACAACTTGTGCCAGACGCATCTGAATCCAGCCCGTGAACATTCAAAGGGATCACCCAACCCTTTCTCCCACTGTAATCCGATGGCGGTCACAAGACCAACCAAGCGATCACATGAGTCACATGTAACATCCCAAAATTATTAATCAATATTATATTCCAAAAATGGGAGCCAACAAAAACTTTTGTTAATTATTATGTGTTGTTTGCAAATTGTTGCTTGTATGGTTTAATTCTTGTTGCTTGTGTTATTCCTTCTTGCTAGTGGTTTGTTGTTTGCTCTAAATAAAAGCAAGAAGAAAAGAAAAGAATTGAAATAGCAAATAAAGCAAGAAAAATAAAAGTGACATTTGTATTCCACAAATTCTCCAAGTGAGAATTTCAAATGGTTTCAAACAAAATTCAGTGGAGTGGGTTTATAAACACTCCCCATTTTGTTCCTACCACTTTCCCCTCTCAAATATTATTTTGAACTAGTTTTTAAAAATTCTAAAATCAAAACAAATTGAAATAAATTAAAATGCTTTAATTAAAGCACTATAAAAGAAAATGTTTCAAAACATTTTATTATTTTATGCCAATTTTTATGGAGCTTCTGCACATTATGGGAAGGCCCCACAAATTTTGGCAAATTTTTATAAATTGATTTAGTGCCCCAAAATAAATCAGGAAATGCTGCTGCATTTGACAGAAGGGCTAAAACGTAATTAGAAGAAAGAAGAAGGAAAAGGAGCAGAGCAAAGGAGCCAGGGAGGTTTTTGCAAAAGTGTCTTCGGCTACCTCTCCGTCGCCGTACGCCGCGCGCATCGCCGTTTCCCCGGGTCCCCCAGGCCCCCCCTTGCTCGCAGCCGTCCACGGTCGTCGCCTCTGCGCCCTCTGCACGAACTCGAGCACCCCGTTGCCGTAATCGCCGCCCTGTCCCCTATTGTCGCCGCGGCAGCACTTGGACGGCGCCGATGAAATTCGTCCCACCCTCTGCACCTCGACGCGTGCCGCTCCGCCCAGACCTTCTAGAAGACACTAGAACCTCGCTCGTCACCGCGTTGCCCTGCCCATCGCCGTGCCTCGTCAGCCTCGGGAAAAAGATCTGCCGGTGCGCCGTGGACACTCCCGTGCACCTCGCCCATGAACGCCGGCATCCGCCGCTATATAACCACCCCCGACCCCCTCTGCTCACTCCACACCACCCCGTCCCCCTTTCCCTCGCTCCAATTTCACCGTGCTCTGCCCGGAGGGCAGACATTGCTGCGCCACGGCCGCTGTCAAGGTCGGACACGGCCGCCGCGCTGCTCTACCCTATTCTCCCCTCTTTGCCTCGTAGCATGGTGCCACAGCTTCACCACCCTCACCCGCCCCTTTTTCCCTCTGGATTGTGCACAGGCCCGTCGTCAGGAGATCGCCGGAGCTGCCGCCCGTGCCGTGGAAGTGCGGGAGGTCGCCACCGTCGAACCAGTCCGTCCCAGCTCGTGCCGCTGCTCCAGCAAGCTTCCCCACGACCCCCGCCGTCGAACGCGTCCACTCCACCGTCCCTAGGCCCCTCAGGTACCCTCTCTGGCCACGCTCGCCGTCGCCGGCGCGGCAACGCCGCCGGAATTAGGTCGTCGAGGATGAGTTTGAACATGGGCCGTTAGATCTTCGATCTACGGTAGCATACCGCTTCACTTAAGTGTATCGCTGGCAAGTGGACCCCACATGTCAGCGTTTTCAACTTTATCCAGTACGCGCAGAGTTTTGCTGAGCCACTGACGGGTAGACCCCACCCGTCAGGATTCTCAACATTATCCACAACAGTAGTTTTTCCTAATTCAAATTCTCTGAAATTTTCAGTACTGTTATCAACTTCAAAAATCAATAACTTGAGATTTAGGAATCCAAATAAATCAAACTCAACTGTTCTGAAAAGCTTATGAAATTTTTAACCATCACAATTGGTCTCATGTCATTTAATTAAATAGTTAAAAAGTATTATTGAAAATGCCACAGAAGGTTTAAAATCTAAACTTGTTTGTTTCTGATACTCTGTTAGTCCAAATAATTCCAAACCAATTTTGCTAGCTTAGTACTGCCTTGTGTTAGCTCCCCTAATTTTGGTAGAATTAATTAAGCAGTATTAATTGTTGACTTTAAGATAAACCCTTCTGGACTAAAACAGACAAATATGTTTATTGGTTGATCCAAATGAGTTAGGACCAATTTTGTTAGCTCACATATAGCCATGTTTAGTTACCCCTAAAAGGGTTTAATTTTTGGAACAATAGAATTTAAATGGTAGCTAAAACTTGAATATTAAGCTACTGGATTCAATCCAATGTGTAGGGAGTTTGGTAACTCCAAATGATCCAATTCAAATTGGGTTGTCTTCTACACATCAGTAGCTTTCCATAGAATTTTAGTTTGTATTTTTGTGACCAACAGAACTCAAGTTGTGGAATTAAACATGAATAACTAGTTTCTGCCATAATTTGGACTTAATTAAATAATGTTTAATTCAATTTTGAAAACCAAATTGTGTGGTTTGTGTGTGCAGTAGCTAATTGTGATGTTTATGATTGTTGTGTTGAGATGATTGCTTGTATAGCTTAGTGATTGTTTGCATTGTTTGTTTATTAATTAGACGAGAACGTTGTCGGATATATCGAGGAAGGAGAGTTTGCTGAATTGAAGAACAAGAGCAAGATCACTTTGCCAAGCAAGGCAAGCTATTCTCTGAGCTTGCACTACCAACATATGCATCTACTTTCATAACATGTTTTACTCTCAAAGCAAGATTTATAAAACTCATTTCAAAAGTATATGGATATTATTTTGCCACCCTATGTAGTAGTTTATATAAAACTTTAGGATGGGAAAACAATGTTGTTTATTCAAAACTCCTTTGAAATGTCTTGTGAGTTTATGGAATGCCGAGATGTCGGTGTTGTGTTGGAAAAGTGGTGATGTTTATGAAAAATGCACAGTGTGTCCTTGTACTTACGTCAACCATCCAATACCCTGTGCGACCACCTCCACCACATATGGGAAAAGGGCGTAGTCATATAATTTGCTCATATTAGTATGGGACTCCTCAACAACGAGGATGACCTCGTTCCATGAGGGGATGGTCATGGCGACCTACCCCCTGACCTGGGTCCTGGCATCTGAGAATGGGGGATTGAAGGGTTCGCTCGCCGGGCAGAACTACGAGTCCTCACACTTAGGTTTCCCGACGGGGAATCTGGACTGGGTGTTGATGGAAAGGATGATAATTTCGTAGCGGTAGGATCCTATACTAGCATGAGCAAAGGACAGGCTATGGTCGGCGGCTTACTTCGCATACACCTGTATGGCGAGACGTGGCGGACACGATGAGCTGCCGGATGGATGTGGGATAAAAGCGTGCTACCTCTGCAGAGGTTAAAACTATTCGAATAGCCGAGTCCTCGGATATGGACAGCTGGGAGACCCTACTTTGACCATGTGCAAGTTTTTGGAAAAGCTTTTAAGTTTAAAAGAAATTGAAATGGTGATGGGGTTACACAGCTATACCAAATGAAGTGGTAGGAGTTGTGGAATAAATGGACTATGGTGAGCCATGGTCATGAAAAGGAGGAGTTTTTGAGAAACAAAATGAATGGTGACTTCTTTCAAAGATGGTTATAAAACTCTTCTTACCTTTTTCAATAAAGATATAGAGATGTTTTAAAACAAATAAGAGTGCATACTCATGTTGGGGTAGTTTGCGAGTACATTCAAATGTACTCATATTGGTTTCGTCCCTGGCTATTGTCCTAGCCAGACTACGAGGAGGAGCACTACGCCGAGCAGGAATATGGCGACTTCTACGCCAACTAAGGATCTCCACAAGTCAGCTGCCTGTCGGGTTGTCATCGTTAGAATATGATGTCTACTACGCCGTAGCTTCCGCTGATATATTTTGGTTTGGCCCATGAAGGCACCTATGTAAGAACTTGGTCTAAATGACCATTTATGTAAGACTTTTATTCGGTACTGTAATGGATGTAAACTTTGGTATCCAATTCGGATTATGTGCAACGACAGACTGATCACGGGATCGTTGTGTTAAGCATAATCGGGTATTTCGGACAGCTAGTCCGGGGTCCCCACAGACTTGGTATCAGAGCCATCCTGACTTTAGGAAACCTTAGTTAGCATGGTCGTTTGTCAAATGTTACAAAAGATGAATTTCTAAAAAGAAAGGAATGAAGTATTTTCGAAAATTGCTTATCTCCAATCCTCTTACTTATGCAAAATTTTACTCTCATTAAATTACATTTTCCTTGGTATCCCTAAAATTTTGTACACCTCTCATTAAGTTAAAATTTGACTCACTTGTTGCCCTACTATATTAAAATTTTGATATACTTGTCACCTAACTAACTTAAAATTTTGCTTAAAAACTGTAGATGGCACTCCATTGGACCGAGTTCGTTCAGCTGGAGAAGGACAGCAAGCTGACGTTTGAGAGGGACTTGTTCGAGTTGACCAAGCTGTTAGGTCGCCCCGCTCCAGAGTTTGAGGGAGCTCAGATTGATGTTCACGGTGTCGGAAGGCTGAGCTGGCTCATCAGATCGTCAGTTCGCAGGAACATCAAGTCTCCCAATTCCAGGACGCTCATCTTCACCACCAAGGAGGCCACCTGGGTTGATGGTCTCTGTACTGCTACACAGAGGATGCTAGCCCGACTTTGTGAGGAGCACAAGGCGGAGTTAGTAGACTCCCGTTTCCGGTTCTACGGGAGGCGCAACTGTGATGGACACCCTACTCCTTCACCTTACCACCCGATGTTTGGGAGCTACATCATGGACATGGAGATCTTACTTCAGTGCACTCAGGATGATCTGTTGCGCACTAGGATTCAGCTCCACTTCGACCGCGAGTCGCTCGTTGAGCTTCGCGAGAACGAGATGAAGCTGATGGTGGAGAAGGTTGCTCTTCTCAGGAAGAGGGCCCAGCTGAGGAAGACTATCGTGAAGCTCCGCACGAAGGTGGCAGAGCAGGATGGACTGATTGAGGATCTAGAGCACCATACTGACGAGATGGAGGAGGAGGGCGAGGATCTCCGCAAGGAGAACGACGCTTTCCTCAGTGACGATGATGACTTCGTGGAGGAGATGGACTGTGAGGAGGAGGATGATGAGGAGGAGTTAGTTGACGAGGAGGAGGAGCCACTCGAGCCAGTTCTCGAGGACGAGGAGGAGGATCCCGAGGAGCCAGCCTACCAGTCAGATGCTGACGTGTTAGAGCTGGAGGTTCCACCTCAGTAGGCGAGTGACTTGATCACTACCGCAGGATTAGGTTGACCCCCTATAGCTAGTCGAGTAGTAGAGTGGTTCTTTTGGAAACCAGATGTTATGTATCCTAGATGTAAGGTGATGTTGTAAGCTTGAGGTTGTAAGCTTGATGTTGATGTGAACTCTTGATGTGTTGTTTGTGAAATATAAGTATGTTTGTCTTGTTTAAATCTGTGTGAACTATTTTCATATAAATCTTAGGATTAATCAACCACTTGAGAGATCATCTTTTCCCTTAGTCGAACTTTTCTTGCCTTGTCTCTTATACCCGGTGTGCTTCAGGATGCCACCCCGTCGCAGCAATGCGGAAGGATCAGGATCAGCACCACCACCACCGGACCCAACCCCCACCCAACTTCTCGCGCTTATCATGGAGGAGCGTGAAAATGCCCGGCAAGAGCGCCAAGCTCATCTCGCTGCCTTACAACAACTCGCAGCCGCTATAACAACAACAACAACAACAATGGTGGTAACGGCAATGGCGATGGAAACCAGCGATCTACCTTGGTGATTTTCAGAAGACCAACCCACCCACCTACTCCAAGGGACTTCACCCACTAGAAGCCGATGATTGGCTTCGCACCATCGACAACAATCTGGAAGTTGCTGCTGTGGGAGAAAATGAGAAAGTGCTGTATGCAACCCACTATCTCGCTGGACCTGCAAGAGCTTGGTGGGAGACTACCAAGACTCTCCAGCCAGCTGGTCATGTTATCAACTGGGCTGAGTTCCAGGAGAAGTTCCGCAAGAAGCACATTCCCTATGGACTCATTGAGAGGAAGAAGGATGAGTTCCGTAAGCTGAGGCAGGGAAGTAGAGATGTGGTCGGTTATCTTGAGGAGTTTACCGACTTATCTCGGTATGCTCCTGATGACACCGACAAAGAAGAGAAGAAGATGGAGCGTTTCATGAGTGGACTTCATGATGAACTGCAGTGTGCTCTGGTTATCCATGACTTCCGTGATCTGGAGTCACTTGTGGACAAAGCCATCCAGCTGGAGACCAAGCGCAAGTCTATGTATGAAGGTCGCAAGAGGAGGATGAATGCTCAGGAAGGTTCGAGCAGCCAGAAACCCGTATCTTTCAGCAGAACCCCAGGCCTGCTATCGTCCACCCCAAGTTCCACGCCCCAATTTCCCTAACCGCCCGAACAACTTCAACCGCCCCAATGACAATAACCGTCCCAGAGGAAACTTCAACAACTTCAACCCCAATGCCAATGTTGTCTGCTTTGAATGTGGCAACAAAGGTCACTACTCCAGAGAATGCCCCAATCCCAAGAAGCCTGTCCACGCCCCAATGCACCTGCACCGAACAATGGTCAGGCCGCAATGGAAATGGTAATGGCAAGAATGCCGCACCCCGCGGGAATGTTGCTGTTGTCAGAGGCCGTCTGCACCACATCAATGCTGAAGAGGCTGAAGAAGCGCCAGATGTTGTGCTGGGTACGTTTCTTGTCAACTCAGTACCTGCAACTGTTCTGTTTGATTCTGGTGCTACCCATTCGTTTATTACCAAAGAGTTTGTTTCTAAGGGAGGTTTAGTCGGGAGTCTTTTACCCAAACCAATGTTGGTACAAACCCCAGGACTGTTAGCCAAAACCAACCAGATGTGTTCCGAAACCCCCATAGAAATTGGAGGAGGAAGGTTTGCAGCCGACCTAATTATCTTAGGAAACCAAGGCATAGATGTTATTCTTGGAATGGATTGGTTAGCCAAGTACCACGGTCGTATTGACTGTGCCCGAAGAGCTGTTTCTCTCACTTCTGATGATGGAGTTGAAGTGGAGTATGCATCTGAGACCAGCCAGACCAGACCCGGATGCCATGAGAGCATAGCTCGACCGCCCT
Organism: Poa pratensis; assembly: GCA_947311845.1. Taxonomy (NCBI): domain Eukaryota; kingdom Viridiplantae; phylum Streptophyta; class Magnoliopsida; order Poales; family Poaceae; genus Poa; species Poa pratensis. Next base: position 24,162,651 of record CAMZMU010000106.1, on the reverse strand, counting down.
AGATGAGATCCGTGTTGTTCACCTGTTCAAGGATGTTTTCCCAGAAGAATTGCCTGGTATGCCGCCAGACAGGGATATTGAGTTCATAATTGAGCTTATCCCAGGACATCCCCCATATCCCAAAAGCCTTATCGGATGAATCCGGAAGAACTGGGAGTTGAAGAAGCAGTTGGCTGATATGCTAAGCAAAGGTCTTGTCCGCCCAAGCGCTTCACCATGGGGATCACCCATTATTTTTGTGGACAAGAGAGACGGTACCACACGCCTGTGTGTGGATTATCGCAAGCTGAATGACGTGACCATTAAAAACAAGTACCCTCTTCCCAAGATCGAGGATCTGTTCGATCAAATGAACGGAGCCCGAGTCTTTTCAAAGATCGATCTTCGGACAGGTTACCATCAGTTGAAGATCCGAGAGACAGATATTCCCAAGACCGCCTTCACCACCCGTTACGGTTTGTTTGAATACACCGTCATGTCCTTTGGCCTGACCAATGCCCCAGCCTATTTCATGAATCTCATGAACAAGATTTTCATGGAGTACCTCGACAAGTTCGTGGTAGTTTTCCTTGATGACATCCTTATTTATTCCAAGACCGAAGAGGAGCATGCTGAACACCTGCGTCTAGTTTTGGAAACCCTCCAAGAGCACCAGCTGTATGCCAAACTTAGCAAGTGTGAGTTTTGGCTCAGTGAAGTGGCATTTCTTGGACATATTGTATCCGCTGGAGGAATTTCTGTTGACCCTGAGAAGATACAAGCCATTCTTGACTGGTTATCCCCAACCAATGTTTTTGAAATCCGAAGCTTTCTCGGACTTGCCGGTTATTACCGCAAGTTCGTCGAAGGATTTTCCAGTATAGCCAAACCTCTGACCCAACTGTTGAAGAAGGACAAGAAATTTGAATGGACTCAGAAGTGTGAGGATAGTTTCCAAGAACTGAAGAAGAACTAACCTCAGCCCCAATCCTGATCATGCCAGACGTCACCCAGAGTTTCGACGTGTATTGCGATGCATCACGCCTCGGACTTGGTTGCGTTCTGATGCAAGAAGGCAAAGTTGTGTCGTATCTGTCCCGGCAGTTGCGACCGCATGAAGAGAATTACCCAACCCATGACTTGGAGTTAGCTGCTGTGGTCTTTGCTCTTAAGAAGTGGCGTCCCTATCTTGCGGGACATCGCTGAGGTCTATACAGATCACAAAAGCTTGAAGTATATTTTCACCCAGAAAGATCTGAACCTGCGACAGAGGAGATGGATGGAATTAATCAAGGATTATGATATTGGAATCCATTATCACCCTGGAAAGGCTAATGTAGTTGCCGATGCCCTTAGTCGCAAACCTTGCACCCTGAATGCCCTGATCCAAGCCGAACAGCCAGCCTTGTTCAAAGAGTTCCAAGATTTTGGACTAGAGCTTGTTAGCCATGGTTATCTCGCCAATTTAGAGTTAACCCCAACCCTGATGGATCAAATCAAAGAAGCCCAAAAAGGTCATGAAAGCATAGAGGGAATTAGGAAGATTTCCCTCGGCAAAGCACCCGGTTTTACCGAAGATGCTGAAGGAGTGCTGAAATTCAATGACCGTATCTGTGTGCCCAATGTCACGGAACTTAAGGAGTTAATCCTGAAGGAGGCCCATGAGACCCCTTACTCAATCCACCCCGGCGGAACCAAAATGTACCAAGACCTTCGAGAAGATTTTGGTGGCATGGAATGAAGCGAGAGATTGGTTCATTCGTAGCCAAGTGTGACATCTGCCAGCGAGTTAAGGCTGAACATCAGCGACCCGCTGGATTGCTTCAACCTTTGAAAATTCCCGAGTGGAAGTGGGATGAGATTGGAATGGATTTTATTACCGGACTTCCAAAATCCAACCGAGGCCATGATTCAATCTGGGTCATCGTTGATCGACTGACCAAGGTTGCCCATTTCATCCCTGTCAACACCACCTATCGGGGACATCAGTTGGCCGACTTGTATATTTCCAGAATAGTGAGCCTGCATGGTGTGCCTAAGAAGATTGTATCTGATAGAGGCACGCAATTCACCTCAAGGTTCTGGAAATCCCTTCATGAAGCCCTCGGAACCAAGCTAGCATTTAGCACAGCTTATCATCCCCAGACCGATGGCCAAACTGAGCGAGTGAACCAGATATTGGAGGACATGCTTCGTGCATGTGTTCTATCCTATGGTTCCAAGTGGGAAGATTGCCTTCCGTTTGCAGAATTCTCGTACAACAACAGTTATCAGTCCAGTCTGCAAATGGCCCCTTTTGAAGCCCTTTACGGCAAGAAGTGTCGTACACCCCTGAATTGGTCCGATACAGGAGAAGGCAAATTGTTTGGACCAGATACCCTCCGTGAAGCTGAAGAGCAAGTTCAGCTTATTCGTGAACGTCTCAAAACTGCCCAATCCCGTCAGAAGAGTTATGCTGACACCAAGCGCCGTGACCTCACTTTCAGTATCGGAGATCATGTTTATCTCCGAGTGACACCCCTTAAAGGAATGCAGCGTTTCCATGTCAAAGGAAAGTTAGCGCCAAGGTATATTGGACCCTTCAAGGTCTTGCTCGTCGAGGAGAAGTATCCTATCAGCTGGAGTTACCCCGAGAGTTAGGAGATTATCATGATGTCTTCCACATTTCCTTGCTCCGGAAGTGTCTTGAAGTTCCTGACCAGCCTGATGTTTTCAAAAACATCGACCACCTCTCCATCGACCTGAACCAAGACCTGACTATCGTGAGAGACCTCTCAAAATTCTCGAAGAAGATGTTCGTGTTACCCGAAGACGTGCGATCAAGTTTTACAAAGTCCAGTGGACTAACCACTCTGAAGAAGAAGCAACTTGGGAACGCGAAGACTATCTTCGAAGTGAATTTCCAGACCTCCTTAGTACCCAGGCCTAGCAAATCTCGGGACGAGATTTATTCTAAGGGGGGAAGGATTGTAACATCCCAAAATTATTAATCAATATTATATTCCAAAAATGAGAGCCAACAAAAACTTTTGTTAATTATTATGTGTTGTTGCAAATTGTTGCTTGTTGGTTTAATTCTTGTTGCTTGTGTTATTCCTTCTTGCTAGTGGTTTGTTGTTTGCTCTAAATAAAAGCAAGAAGAAAAGAAAAGAATTGAAATAGCAAATAAAGCAAGAAAAATAAAAGTGACATTTGTGTCCCACAAATTCTCCAAGTGAGAATTTCAAATGGTTTCAAACAAAATTCAGTGGAGTGGGTTTATAAACACTCCCCATTTTGTTCCTACCACTTTCCCCTCTCAAATATTATTTTGAACTAGTTTTAAAATTCTAAAATCAAAACAAATTGAAATAAATTAAAATGCTTAATTAAAGCACTATAAAAGAAAATGTTTCAAAACATTTTATTATTTTATGCCAATTTTTATGGAGCTTCTGCACATTATGGGAAGGCCCCACAAATTTTGGCAAATTTTTATAAATTGATTTAGTGCCCCAAAATAAATCAGGAAATGCTGCTGCATTTAACAGAAGGGCTAAAACGTAATTAGAAGAAAGAAGAAGGAAAAGGAGCAGAGCAAAGGAGCCAGGGAGGTTTTTGCAAAAGTGTCTTCGGCTACCTCTCCGTCGCCGTACGCCGCGCGCGTCGCCGTTTCCCCGGGTCCCCCAGGCCCCCCTTGCTCGCAGCCGTCCACGGTCGTCGCCTCTGCGCCCTCTGCACGAACTCGAGCACCCCGTTGCCGTAATCGCCGCCCTGTCCCCTATTGCCGCCGCGGCAGCACTTGGACGGCGCCGATGAAATTCGTCCCACCCTCTGCACCTCGACGCGTGCCGCTCCGCCCAGACCTTCTAGAAGACACTAGAACCTCGCTCGTCACCGCGTTGCCCTGCCCATCGCCGTGCCTCGTCAGCCTCGGGAAAAAGATCTGCCGGTGCGCCGTGGACACTCCCGTGCACCTCGCCCATGAACGCCGGCATCCGCCGCTATATAACCACCCCCGACCCCCTCTGCTCACTCCACACCACCCCGTCCCCCTTTCCCTCGCTCCAATTTCACCGTGCTCTGCCCGGAGGGCAGACATTGCTGCGCCACGGCCGCTGTCAAGGTCGGACACGGCCGCCGCGCTGCTCTACCCTATTCTCCCCTCTTTGCCTCGTAGCATGGTGCCACAGCTTCACCACCCTCACCCGCCCCTTTTTCCCTCTGGATTGTGCACAGGCCCGTCGTCAGGAGATCGCCGGAGCTGCCGCCCGTGCCGTGGAAGTGCGGGAGGTCGCCACCGTCGAACCAGTCCGTCCCAGCTCGTGCCGCTGCTCCAGCAAGCTTCCCCACGACCCCCGCCGTCGAACGCGTCCACTCCACCGTCCCTAGGCCCCTCAGGTACCCTCTCTGGCCACGCTCGCCGTCGCCGGCGCGGCAACGCCGCCGGAATTAGGTCGTCGAGGATGAGTTTGAACATGGGCCGTTAGATCTTCGATCTACGGTAGCATACCGCTTCACTTAAGTGTATCGCTGGCAAGTGGACCCCACATGTCAGCGTTTTCAACTTTATCCAGTACGCGCAGAGTTTTGCTGAGCCACTGACGGGTAGACCCCACCCGTCAGGATTCTCAACATTATCCACAACAGTAGTTTTTCCTAATTCAAATTCTCTGAAATTTTCAGTACTGTTATCAACTTCAAAAATCAATAACTTGAGATTTAGGAATCCAAATAAATCAAACTCAACTGTTCTGAAAAGCTTATGAAATTTTTAACCATCACAATTGGTCTCATGTCATTTAATTAAATAGTTAAAAAGTATTATTGAAAATGCCACAGAAGGTTTAAAATCTAAACTTGTTTGTTTCTGATACTCTGTTAGTCCAAATAATTCCAAACCAATTTTGCTAGCTTAGTACTGCCTTGTGTTAGCTCCCCTAATTTTGGTAGAATTAATTAAGCAGTATTAATTGTTGACTTTAAAATAAACCCTTCTGGACTAAAACAGACAAATATGTTTATTGGTTGATCCAAATGAGTTAGGACCAATTTTGTTAGCTCACATATAGCCATGTTTAGTTACCCCTAAAAGGGTTTAATTTTTGGAACAATAGAATTTAAATGGTAGCTAAAACTTGAATATTAAGCTACTGGATTCAATCCAATGTGTAGGGAGTTTGGTAACTCCAAATGATCCAATTCAAATTGGGTTGTCTTCTACACATCAGTAGCTTTCCATAGAATTTTAGTTTGTATTTTTGTGACCAACAGAACTCAAGTTGTGGAATTAAACATGAATAACTAGTTTCTGCCATAATTTGGACTTAATTAAATAATGTTTAATTCAATTTTGAAAACCAAATTGTGTGGTTTGTGTGTGCAGTAGCTAATTGTGATGTTTATGATTGTTGTGTTGAGATGATTGCTTGTATAGCTTAGTGATTGTTTGCATTGTTTGTTTATTAATTAGACGAGAACGTTGTCGGATATATCGAGGAAGGAGAGTTTGCTGAAATTGAAGAACAAGAGCAAGATCACTTTGCCAAGCAAGGCAAGCTATTCTCTGAGCTTGCACTACCAACATATGCATCTACTTTCATAACATGTTTTACTCTCAAAGCAAGATTTTATAAAACTCATTTCAAAAGTATATGGATATTATTTTGCCACCCTATGTAGTAGTTTATATAAAACTTTAGGATGGGAAAACAATGTTGTTTATTCAAAACTCCTTTGAAATGTCTTGTGAGTTTATGGAATGCCGAGATGTCGGTGCTGTGTTGGAAAAGTGGAAAAGTGGTGATGTTTATGAAAAATGCACAGTGTGTCCTTGTACTTACGTCAACCATCCAATACCCTGTGCGACCACCTCCACCACATATGGGAAAAAGGCGTAGTCATATAATTTGCTCATATTAGTATGGGACTCCTCAACAACGAGGATGACCTCGTTCCATGAGGGGATGGTCATGGCGACCTACCCCCTGACCTGGGTCCTAGCATCTGAGAATGGGGGATTGAAGGGTTCGCTCGCCGGGCAGAACTACGAGTCCTCACACTTAGGTTTCCCGACGGGGAATCTGGACTGGGTGTTGATGGAAAGGATGATAATTTCGTAGCGGTAGGATCCTATACTAGCATGAGCAAAGGACAGGCTATGGTCGGCGGCTTACTTCGCATACACCTGTATGGCGAGACGTGGCGGACACGATGAGCTGCCGGATGGATGTGGGATAAAAGCGTGCTACCTCTGCAGAAGGTTAAAACTATTCGAATAGCCGAGTCCTCGGATATGGACAGCTGGGAGACCCTACTTTGACCATGTGCAAGTTTTGGAAAAAGCTTTTAAGTTTAAAAGAAATTGAAATGGTGATGGGGTTACACATCTATACCAAATGAAGTGGTAGGAGTTGTGGGAATAAATGGACTATGGTGAGCCATGGTCATGAAAAGGAGGAGTTTTTGAGAAACAAAATGAAACGGTGACTTCTTTCAAAGATGGTTATAAAACTCTTCTTACCTTTTTCAATAAAGATATAGAGATGTTTTAAAACAAATAAGAGTGCATACTCATGTTGGGGTAGTTTGCGAGTACATTCAAATGTACTCATATTGGTTTCGTCCCTGGCTATTGTCCTAGCCAGACTACGAGGAGGAGCACTACGCCGAGCAGGAATATGGCGACTTCTACGCCAACTAAGGATCTCCACAAGTCAGCTGCCTGTCGGGTTGTCATCGTTAGAATATGATGTCTACTACGCCGTAGCTTCCGCTGATATATTTTGGTTTGGCCCATGAAGGCACCTATGTAAGAACTTGGTCTAAATGACCATTTATGTAAGACTTTTATTCGGTACTGTAATGGATGTAAACTTTGGTATCCAATTCGGATTATGTGCAACGACAGACTGATCACGGGATCGTTGTGTTAAGCATAATCGGGTATTTCGGACAGCTAGTCCGGGGTCCCCACATCACATCTTGCAGCAAGAAAAACAAAAGGTGCACTGCAAGCAAATAAAGAAGGAAGGGATCGTATCCACTTTATATAAAAAAGGAAGGGATCGTCTTGTCTTCCCACAATCACCTGGCCCCGTTTCCTCTTCTGGTGGGCGGAGCCCCATCCCCCGACCATTGGTGACGGTGCCAATGCGATCGCCGTCGTTCGCCCGGGGCGGAGCGGAGCCGGTGGCCGTTAGGGTTCTTGCGAAGTGGGCGTTGGCTGAAGTGGGAGCCTATACAACGCAGTATGCGGGAGCTAGTCGCTCCCGCCTGAAAAGTTTCCCTGGGGCGCTCTGAATGCGGCCCAATAAGAGGTGGTGTTATTTTTCTTCTGTTATTTTTATTTGCCTTTTCTGTTTTAAGTAAACAATAAAAAGAACTAAATATTTTTCAAAAATGAATTTTTTTAAAATCTAGACATTTTAAAAAATAAACAATTTTAAAAAATGTACAATTTCAGAAATGAACAATTTTAAAAAATGAATATTTTCCAAATCTGAACAATCTTACAAAATGTGGCCAATTTAAAAATTAACAATTTTTAAATCTGAACATTTTTAAATTTTATATTTTTCAAATCTAAACATTTCCCCCCAAAAAAAAATTTAAAATTCAGAACTAAAAAGAAAAAAGAAAAACCGAAGAAAACCGACAAAAAACCGCTAGATTCTTCTTGAAAGATCCAAAATCGAAAATACAATGTATTGGGCCAGCCCATGTGGACGTACGGTGAGCGAATCGCCCTCGCGGTACGCGCGATATAGAATTTGCCCTCCGAGTTGAGCTTGACGATGTCCGGCGGGCTCCTATTTCCCGCGTTCCGCGTGCTGAAACTTTGATTGGATAAAGGGAGGTTCAGTTAATACCAACTGGGTTAATGCCTCCGTTACATTTATTGAGCGTGGCGTTAGCAGGTGGTGACTGTGGTTCTTACCATAAAGATATGAAAGTAGTACAGAAAAAATACAATATAATGTGAGGCATACAGTTAGGTGGAGCAATCGTTAGCGTGTACTGCATGTGAAGTGTTTTTTTTACAAGGTTTGGGGTCCAAGGACCCCGTTGCTGCATTTTTATAAACCAAGGTGGCAGGTACAAATTTTGCATAGGCCTTTTACATCACTTGCCCTAGAAGACCTAAAATTCGAAGAAAGGCCCTGCGCTCTTGCAAAAAACACCCTAGAGCTAAGAAATAAAATGCAATCAAGCCCTCGAGTGCCTCCACCACACCTCGCCGGCGATCTCCAGACGGCGACGCCGAGATCATCAAGGCTCAGGACGCTCGGACTCCCTTTTCCGGCGAGTAATCTCAGACGCCAGCAGACTTGACGTCACCGGGGACGAACCACTTGGCAGCGGCGAGCCGCCGAGCACCGGCTCTGGATCGAGATGGCCTCCGCAATGGAGGTTGAACTTGGGCCATCTATTTGGCCATGGATCACGGCAGTGAGGAATACCACCGCGTGTGGTGCTCGAATATGCAGCAGCGACCACTCCACCGAGGTTGAGGAAGACGAGCAGCTCTTCCTTCTCCCCTCGCCTCCACGGCCGGCCGGAGAAAGAAGACGCATCGCCCCGCATCCTACAGAGTAATCAAAGAGCTCGGCGAGATAGATGGCCTCGGCCTTCTCAATTCTTGCAGAGGATCCACCATGGATCAGAGCTGCAGAAGAGGAGTGGCCCGGATCCAGCGCCGCCGAGAGTCGCCAGAATCCAGTCAACCACAAAGCCAGAACCTGCAGATCCATCAACGCCCTTCTTCTCCCACCACGGCAGCAAGAAGAGGATCGAGGAAATCGCAAGCTCCGCACCCGATTCAGCCAAAATACGAGCTTATTAGAAGGTCGCCCTGCAGATCCATCCTCCTCCTCCCTCCTCCACCACGGAGACCAAGGAAAGAAGGGCTTCTCTACACCACAGCCGCTGCTCGCCGGCGGCCGAGGAAGGCGACTAGCAGAAGAGAGAGACGGCATAAAGCCAAGACGCCATCGCGGCAAACACAAGGAAAGACCTAAACTACTATATACAGAGGACGCCAGACCACCTATTCCATCTCCTCGCCGGCCGGCCGTGCCTCCGGTGAGAAGGAAGGAAAGGGGCGGCGATGGAACTCTCGAGGCGACTCTCAACTCTCAAGGAGGAGAGCGTTGGAGAGCAGAGGAAAAGTCTCTCCCCTACTGCATGTGAAGTGAATGGTGAGATATCAGATAGCGTCGTGGCCGTGAATCACAGAGCATTTTCACCACTGCAGGTCCATATATAGTACTGCTACTTGTCCCGGAGGCGGCGTTTGGGTCGTACGCCCAGATAGTCATGCTATCTGGACAGTCCAATTCAGTGTTGGGAACTTGGGATATATGTGTGTGTCACGTTTTGTCAGCCTTTGAAAATTAGCTTATATTGCTCACACGTTGTAGGTTTCTCCGTCTACGTACACATGTAATGCTGGACTTGAACCCCAGAAGCTTTGGTTGATCACGATTTTCTTGTCCTGGTGGTACGTGAAATTAGTGTTTGTACTGTTGGTACAGATTTTTCCACGCCGTCTAAATTGTGCAATCCGGTTGGTCTGATTCTTTCTTCTGTTTTAGTTCCCCTCTCGGGGTCGGTCGGGAGTTAGGACCTCCCAGCGGCGATTCGGGCTGCCTCGTCAGAGTCAGAGCAACTACACCGCCGAGTCTAGCAGGCTTGTGGAAAAGCATGCATTCCCCCAATTTGAGAGGTATGTTGACTAGCTAGTTCCATCCTTATTTGTCAAAATATGTTAAACTTCATTCATGCAAATCGTCCTATAGTATATATATGAACTATATGTAGTGTAGTTGGTTTTTACGCGTGGGTTAGGACTTAGGAGTCAGGGGTTTCTAAACAGTTATTTAGGAACCGTCTTAAAAGAGGAGAGTCCATTCTCCCGAGCTCTAGTGATTCTAATTTTTTTAAATTTCAAAAAAATAATTATGAGTTAAAAAAATGTTTTTTTTCAACATGTAGCCAATGGTTTATTTCACCAACGTGCAAAAAGTTAACTTCAAATACTTTCTAGGCTACAAAAAATGACAAAAGTGTGAATCTGAATATGCATATTTTCAAATCTCTAAATTTATTATATGTTGACATTTTTGTCTACTCCAGAATACAGAGTATTTTAAGTTGATTTTTATAAGTTTGTGGGATACACCATTAACTACATCTGGGATTTGTTTCAAAAACAATTGAAACTCGTAATTTTTTAGATCTTTGTAAAATATCAAGATCACTGGTGCTCGGGAGCCAAAGGCACTTTTCGCCATTTTAAGGGGTTTGTGAATAGTCCTTATATGTTCGGAAACCACAAATGGAAACGGGGCTAGATGGTGCCCTTTGTTTTGAAAATTTTGAAAACCATATTTGGAGGTTTCAAAAAAAAATTGAAAAACATCCTGGATGTAGACAATGTTTTATTCTACTAACTTGCAAAATCTCAAATTAAATTAACTAATATTCTGGGCCAAACAAAAATAACAAAATATGCCATATTTGGAAAGGTCGAATTTTGCACTGTTAACTAGTTCAAATGTCGGACTTTGTCATTTATGCGCAGCCCAAAATGCAAAATATTTCTTGTTGATATTTTACATGTTGATAGAATACAACATTGTCTACATCTAGGAATTGTTTCAGATTTTTTGAAACTTCAAAATATGATTTTCAATTTTTTTTCAAAATAATGGTCACCATGTAGCCCAGGTTCCATTTGTCCACACTCGTATATGTTTCTCTATTTTTTTATTATAGTCATTTATCATCAAAAGAAAAATTAGTTTATAGTTAAAAAGGGTGTTAAGTGTATTATTATTTATTAAGCTAGTACAAAGCACAACTAAATAATGTCAGATGAGCACTTATACATCATCTTCAGCATATCGGGGTATCTAGACTTTCACCTCTAGTTACATTACATGTTCATCGGTCATCCTAGCTAAACAAAAAAAATTACATTTAACCAGTTTCAGTTACTTCTCAAGTAAAAAAAATTCAGGTGCTTCTCAGAATCTGTCAATTCCACGTGCTTATCGTTATCAACATCGCAAGCGATAGCTACCGGTGCATGTACCTACCAGGCTACCACAATGATTTAGGCATAGTGAATCCAATTCGCGAATACTCCCACTAATATATCGCTAGCCTGTCATCAATATGCTGAAACAGTGCAAACGATAGCTACCCGTACCTGTACTCAAAGTTTTAAATAGCGCCGCTATAGCGTGCTGGGAGACCTCCCGCTATAGCTAAGTGGTTTTATGCTAACTGGGATAATCACTAATAGCGCCGCTAAATCTGCGTTTAGCGCTAAAAACGACCCTTATTTATCGGCTTATCGCTAATCTTCTTGCTCAGGCCCAAAACAATTGGGCCAAATTTTGGCCGGCGCGACGCGGCCCAAATATTCCACCAAATAGCCTCACCCGATCGTAACTAGACCTAATTCACTTTTCCCCATCTCTTCTCCAAAGCCAACACGAGCAGCTCCATGGCGGCGCTCCTGCTCCGGCTGCGCTAGGTCCTGCTCCGGCCGTCCTAGGTTCTGCTCCGGCGGCCCTAGCTCTAGCTCTCGGTCGCGCTGCTGACCCAGTCCATTCTCGGCCGCTGCTGACCCAGGCCGCGCTCGGCGGCGACTCAAGCTGCGGCTGCGGGCTGTGCTCGCCGGCTCCCTGTGCGCTCCTTAAGCGGATCTTCTACCCCTGTCTGCTGGCTTGCTCCCCCGGCTGTTTCTCCAACTCACGCTTGGCTCCACGATGTGCTTTACATTCTCGATTTCTGCAAGGCAAACAGCTCTCTGTATTTAACTGCTCCCGTTTGATTTGTTAGATGAATGTGAACCTGCGAACTGAATAGCATTGAGGAATTTCTCCTGATATTTTCGTTTTTTTGCAACAGTTTAGCGAAACCGCTAAGTAGGCTTAGCGCCGCTATAGCTGCTGGAAAAGTTACCGCTAAATCACTTAGCCCGCTATTTAAAACTTTGCCTGTACTACCTCCCACAATGATTTGGTAGTCTTATTTTCTGGTTTCTCCCTTTCAGTTTGCAGCCGTCCAGCATGTGGCGGAGAGGTCAGTAGCAATGGAGGTTCCGGGCCTGTTCTTGCTGAAATCTGCGTGCCGATGCCTGGTAAGCCTAGTTTCCTCAAGTGCCAACAAAGAGATTGTCTTGCAAGAAGGCGTGGTAAATGACGCCAAGATCCTGTCGGAAGAGCTTGAGGAGATGAACAAGTACCTGCTCAATGTGGAGAGAGACGAGGCCGGCGAGGTGGTGGAAAGCGATGATGTGAAGGAAGCAAGCGGTTGGGCGGACAAAATCCGGGACATGGCCTGCGACATCGAGGACTGCCTCCGGGATCTGGGCCCTCATGGGGTGGAGGGGTTGTCCTGGCAGAATCTCCGGTGGGCAACCCTGGCGTCGCGGCACAAAGTCGCCGCCGAGCTCAAGGACTTGGTTTCTCAAGTGAGCCGCTTGAGCGAGAGAAAGGAGCGCTATCAACGCGCCGGCGGCAGGGCGGTGAGGAGGCCGGCGGTCAGGAAGGAGGAGGACGCGTGGCTGGTCGTGCCAAATATCGACTGGAGGGTCGATCTTGGCCAGCTGCTTGATCGGCGGGACGAGTCACTCCTGGTGATCGCGGTCTGGATGATGAAAAACCCTGCCGCCGCTGCCGGCGGAGCAAGGGCCGCTTGTCTCATCAGCGATATCTTCGACAACGCCGAAGGATTCCAGTGCCGTGCATGGGTCACGGTGACCCACCCCGTCAGCGTCACTGAGTTCCTCCGTGCCTTAGTGAGGCAGCTCCTCGGTGCCCTTGGCGACACTGAGACTATGGGGACGGAGGAGCTGATGAAGACGGCAGCACACCACCTTGGCAAGAAAAGGTACCTGGTCGTCGTCGAAGACGTATGCACGAGGCCCGTATGGGACTGGATCAAGCTCTTCTTCCCGGACCATAGGAATCGCAGCCGAATAATAGTGACATCTCCAAGAGCAGATGTGGCGAGGCACTGCGCCGGCAGGCTGACCAGATCCTTCATGCTTGAACGAGTTCTAGATGATGATGCAAGGGTTTACGTCTCTTCCGACCGGGTATCAACTCTGTCTCAACTTTCATCCTTTTTCAGTTTCTCAGCATATTTTAGATTCAACTGCCAAAATATAAGACAACATACATTTATGCATATGACAGCATGAGTAGGCGTAGTACTATTGATGTCAAAAATATTTGTTCACTGGAAACAACATGAACGATTTAAAGGATTGTGAAATTTAAGAGGGTTTGAACCAAACCATGTAGATTAAGACAACTCGTAGTTGGTAGTAATACGGGTTACTACCTCATACGCAACACAAACTTGACAAACTCGTGAAACTATGTGCACTTGGCTGGAACAAGCCACACTTAGGCTTGGTCCATATGGCATAATAAGCCATAAACCCACATTGGGCCATCCCAACATTGATTCTGAACTGATTGGGTATTTGTATGAATTATTTTAATATTTATTGTGAACTCTTTGCAATTTGATTGTTTATTTTGGCATATTGCTATTTTGCACATAATTTCTGCTAAAATCTTAACGAATTTTACCGAGTTTAATGAGATCTAGCCTATACGAGTCTAGCCTGGCTGACCTTTTTTGCTCGTTAAAATTAACGGGCTTAGCAAGTTCGAGCGAAACAATCTGAGCTGGCTCGCTATTCAGGCCTAGCGAGGTGGGAAGGTGAGGGTGAGAGATGGAGAAGAAAAGGCCCAGTGCAACAAAGGGCATGGCCTGGGGCGAACAAAAATTTCCGGCCTACCATCTTAAGAAGAAAGAAAGTTGGCTCGGGGCGTAGCGGTCAGGCCGACTGGCCCAACACGATGTTGGCCCAACTGGCTCGTTCACATCTCTCGGTCGAATCGCATCCCGTTGGTGGCTGCCTGGCCGCAAATCCTAACCGACGTTCATTTCATCGATAAATCGACGTAACACCTAAGAGCCAAGGATTTCGCATGTTCGTGCATAAGTGGGCCGCCCAGGTACATCGGCTTCCATCGGTTTTTTCCTATTTCGGGAAGATTCTAAAAAGTTCTGATTCGGTTCTTTCTAGTTTACTTCCTGATTTTGGTCATTTTATATGTTTTCGGTTGTTTTTTCTTTTCTTTTTTTACTATTTTTAAATTCATGAACATTTTTATTTTTTGAAGAATGTTCATTTTTGAAAATTGTTCAGATTTCGAAAAATATTCATATCTGAAAAATATTCATTTTCGAAAATGGTTGAAATTTTGAAAAATATTCAATTTTAGATTTTAAAAATATTCATTTTTGGAAAATGGTTCATATTTCAAAATTTTAATTTTTAAAAAACTGAACAATTTTCAAATTTGAAACTGTTTCAGGAATTTTTAAACTGTAGAGAACCAAATTGTTTCTCTAAACTGACTAGCACCAGCGATCAGCTAAATGAAAAAAACAAAAAGGCACAGCGACAGGACCTGAAAGCGTACGAGACTGCGAAATGGGCTGGCCCAGCAGGGATGCTCTTCAGGCGTCGAGTGGCGAACAGACGCGTGAAGCGTAGCATAAGAGATCCCCTGCCTATTCTAAAAAAAAGGAGATCCCCAGCCTGACCCGCTTCGCTTGCTCCCTGCCGCCGGAGCGCGCCCACGCCGGCGAGCCAGGACTCTGGCGGCCCCCTGGCCTTCCTCTCCATGGATCGCTGTGGACCTGCCTGTCCACCGCCCGGCCGCTCCTCAGTGCGGACCACGCGGCGTTGCCCGCCCTCGCTGGCCAGCCGCCACCTCCTAGCTCCCCTGCCTGACCGATCGCCTCCTCCAGTGCTCTTGCGCGTGACAGTCTGCCAGATCCGACGAATAGATGTCCGCCCCTCGTTGTACTACTGTAGTACTATTTCTAGTTTTAGTCTCTTACTAGCAAAAAGGCCCGTGCGTTGCAACGGGGAAATACATATTTTACAGTGGTTAAAAGTGCACAGCGTTAGCGGGAGGGCTCTCCAAAAGTTATAGCGAATCTATAGCGGAGATATAGCGGGCTATTGAAAACTTTGATTAGCAGGCCTAGAGCGTGTATAGCATATCTAAATCTGGTTGTTTTTTTTCATGCGCACTGATTTGGAGCAAATAAAAGAGGCAGCAGTGTCTGGGGAATAAGAAGAAGAATCGATAAGGATCGCCGGGTATGACCTTCGGCGGGAGTGCACAATGGCATGCCGGACAGGAGGAGTGCTGACTTCGCCGGTCGCACTTCCATTGCAGCCTCCAACATACTGCACTCAAAACAGAGTACCGTCCGTGGCATGAAGAAAATACAGGGACTGCATCGGTGTTTTGCAGGCGGCCGCGCGGGATCCCAGTGTGGCGATGACGGGGAACTCATCAGAGCAAGTAAAATATTTTGCGAGCGAACCTGATGGTCTTTGTTAACTTGCTGAAAAAAAATCACGTCTAGTTGGGTCTGTGTGAAGAACTGAACTGTCCCCTGTATGTGACTATGATAGATGGCTTGATTAATTGACTGCACAATTTTTTTCTTTTAAATCATGTATGAAATGTAAATACAGTCTTACAGCGAGGTAGTACGTCCAAACCAATATATATTTTCCTTGGCATCTAGTACTGGTATGAAAGAAATAGATAGCACGTTACATTGCAGTACAGAGCAGTACAAAAGAATCGCGAATCGCGACAGACACTAACAAAGCAGGGGCTCAGACATGGTTCGCGGATGCCTAGTTCTTGGCGCGGTCGGAGGCCGTCCTCACCGTCATCCAGGCGCAGGGAGAAGGCCAGCGTGAGAGCTGCCATTTGGAGGACGAACATGGCGGCGCTGAGCCTGCCGACCATCTGGAGGATTATGGCGTCGTCCTTGTCGCGGATGTAGGACTGGAACTCGGTGAGGAAGTCGTCGGTGAGGGTATAGGCGAGGGGCGAAACGGGGTGTGCCACGGCGCCGGGCTGGCGGTGACGCCCAGGAAGATGGCCATGAGCACTGGCCCCATGGTGTGCCACGGCGCCGGGCATCTAGCCCTTGTGAGCCTCGAGCTTAGCGCGAGGGACGCGAACGATACAAAAGTGTTGAGGGGGTCTGGTACTGGTACAGGGCAAGCAGCGCAGCAGGCCCCGGGGGTAGGTGGCGGCGTCGGGGACAGGGACGCCAGAGGCGGCAAGCAAGGCAGGCCAGAAGGGAAAACGCGAGAGAGTCGGGTGAAAAAAAAACGTTTCAGTTTTTTCCACTTACCGGTGGCAGTGGTGGGTAATTTTTGCGAACTATAGGGGTATTTTGAACGACGTACCACAAGAAGCCATCCTTCCTTTCTTATTATATATATATAGGTATAGATGTACATTATTGCACTCTGTCAACAATGGATTTTAAAATATGTGTTTGTCTTTGTAATCATACTAAAAAAATTGTGCTGTCACAAAAGTTTTTTTTTTGTAGTCATTTATTGCCCTTAGTTTTTGGCCGGGGCTTGCTCCATTCCGATCCGCCACTGGTAATAATAAGCCACACTCAGGCTAGTTCATAGGGCAGAATAAGCCAATGATCAAATTGACAGGCGGAGCGCTTGCGATCCACCTGGTCTTACATATGTTGTCGTGCATGATGAAGATATTGCCGGAGGACCTCAGTCATGACGACACCCACTCGGCGATGTTATGCATAGCCAAGTACAATTTGGACGATGGTCGTAGACTCGTTAAGTGTTGGCCGTGGACTTTTACGATGAGTTGTACTAGAATTCTTTTAAGTGTAACCCATTGGAACCATTTGGAAGGGTAGGTATGGACAATACACTTGAGATATCTCTCTATAGCTTTGCTAGGTGTTCGGTTTGGCCGTCGATCTATGGATGGAATGCTTAACCCTCTTGAACACTCCAATGGCTATAGATTACTGGGAGTTTTCGCATGCTCCGTTTTTGCCTGTTTTGCAGACTAAGCGGCACCGATACGGATACGTGTTTCGGAGCTTGCACTCTCGAGTAGCTAGAGGTGCCTACATGAGCACAATAATTGCATTTCCATTTGGTATTACCCCCACCTGTTTGTTTCTCTAAAACAACAACATGACGTCATAGTGGAGTCTTAAGATTTGTAGGTTGCTGCTCCTCTGCCATTAGATTGCAATATACAAGAAAAGATCGGAGGGAATCAACCGGAGAAAGAGAGAGAGGAGGAACGAGTGCACCGGAGGAAGAGGACCGAGAAGGGGTGCTGCTGGCGGCTTGCTGCAGTGCTTGGTCGCCAGAGAGACGGAGGGCAGGGTCGCCGCTGGCTGCTCGATCTGGGCGGCCGAGAGAGGCGGCTAGGTGTCTGTGTGTTGGGGGGGGGGGGGGGGGGGGGGGGGGGGGGTGGGTGAAAATGACCCAGAGTGCACGGGATGGAGTAGGGCATCATGACTTACCTGGGCTGGACCGTGTCCGTTTTAGGGCTGATACGTATCCAAAAGGTATCCAACATTTTTTAAAATGGTTTATTCAGTGATACCTCGCCGGTACGTATCGAACTGGTATCGAGTGGAATCCGTATCGGGTACGGTATCCGACACGGACATGAGCTCCAGGCCACGTATCCGTGCAGCGTAATTTGCAGATATTGCATTGGGCAATAAAGGTTTTGATCTGCTGTTTCAACCGATGCACCGATGTCTTCAGTCAATTAGCATATTCTATGATGATACCGTATTGACAGAGACGAGAAAATTGTCAAAGGTGAGTCGCAATTCTTGGCGCCGAAATTTTTCTATCTCGACATCCAGAAATTGCTCGTAGGCACTCGCAAGCACATGCGAGTGTGACCAATTCAGCCGTTCCCAGGAATTACACCATCGCGGTCTCGATCCAATGATCTGGATGAACACCGAATACAATGAAGCCATCCCCACAAAAACACTTAGAGTTGACAAACAAACAATCAAGCCAATCAAGCAACTCAGCAATTGTCATAGGCACACTCTTCAAATTTAAAGCCACCCTAACCACACCCCAGATGTATCTTGCCAATAGATATTAAAAACAAATGATTAATATATTCCTTATTTGTCACAAATAAGACATCTATCGCTATCCTTCCAACCTCTCTGTTGCTGTACATCTCTTGTCAAAATACTACTTCTAAAATGTAGCCACGTAAGCACTTCAACTGTTAAACCGTAGTTTTTGCAAGGACAGGACACCTGAGAGGCTTTCTAAGCCAATACATAGATTTAGCACTGAAAACTCCAGAAGCTATGAACAACCACTTACACCTATCTTCCTCCTCATTAATAACATCATTAATACATAAATTTTGCAGCTCATTCCACATAACGGTTTGCTCACCCAAAACACTTTTCGAAAATTAAGTCACCTCCAACCTTCGGTATAAACTCGCTGTACAATATTCTTGCTCAGAGAAAGATTGAAAAGTCTAGGAGATTTAGGAAACACACGTCTTCCTAGCAACGAGTCGAGAAGCAAGCGTTGGCTTGGTGGCTAGAGCTCATGGGGTGGTGAGCTCGCCACCCGGTTCGAATCGCAGGTGAAGCATTTGGACTAAACGGGGTGCTATATGAAGTGAAATAATCCGTGGAGGTCTAACAGTGTATAGCCAACGGAGGGATCGTTCCTCTGTTGGTCAACTAACCCCCCCCCCCCCCAAAATGAGTCCTCTCACCATTGCAACTATTTTCCTACAAAACTTAAGAAAGTATCTCTAACCTTTAGGGTCCCAACTCAGAAATATGAATGAAATGGTTTACGTTTGCATTGAGATACAGTAGAGCTAGAAAATAATTTGCCCTGACCAGATCATGACTTCAGTGTTCAAAGCCATTTACTTACTAAACAAAAGTTCATCAACTCTTAAGTCCGCTACACCTAAGCCCCCGTGATCTTTAGGTTGACAAATATCTTCCCATGTCACCAAACGATATTTTCTTAGCATCTTGGTCCTCATTCATAAAAGTCTTTGTCTAAAGAAAATTGTTCTTCTTCTAGGACCTCTGGGCAGAATAAAAAGAGACATCGAATAGTAGAACATTACTGAGGCATGATCTAAGTAAGGTCAACCTGCCCCCATATAAGGCAAATCTTCCTTTCCATGTAACGATTTTTTTTCTACTTTATCATGTGTACTTTTCCAATCAGAGTATCTAAGTTTCTTACCATTAGGGATGCAAAGCGGTGCCGGCCCACCCCGCTTCATAGTCAAAAGAAATCAGCTTAGCTGTAGCATCTTATTAGCGATTAGTTGCAGTTTGTACTACCCCCGATTCGCGGGTTTATGCGGGATGTCCGCTTGCATCCCTACTTACCATGCAAAGACATACCTTAATATTAAAAGGTAAGTTTCCTTTTACACAGGTGAAAATGGATTTGTACTCATTAATCTTATCATTAGCTTTACGAAACCAAAATATCTCACTTTTATTAAAATCCATCTTAAGGACAGGCAGATGTCCAAAGATACACAGTAAATTACAATTCAAATCATCAGTAAACATGCATTTCATTTTCATCCATTGAGCTTTAGCAAGAATCTAGATGCTTGTCTCTTCAAAGTACTAGTTTTTTTTTCAAAGTATCTACTCTTCACTTTTCATGTAACCGTATCATGTTGTTTATGTGGATTGTGGAAACGAATGTCCTGACGTAGTGCCAAATATGTCTTCTTTCCAGGGTGCTAATACTAACGGAATTAGTGTGGTTATATCAATAGAGCCGTACTCGGAGTTCATCGGCAGGGAGAAGGATGTTGCTGAACTAACTAGACAGATATCAGAAAAAGTTACTGAGCTCTGGCCGATCTCAGTGTATGGTGCCAGTGGTGTTGGGAAGAGCACCTCGTCAGAAAAATTGTATACGAAAGCCCAGATCTCAGTACTGAGATTCAAAGGCGTGCCTGGATCACCATGGTGCATCCTTTCAATCAGCAGGACTTCCTGCGCAGCATAGTTTCACAGTTTCAGGCATGCTCTAACCCGAAAAGGAGCACAGAATCCAAAAGTAATATCCAGAACATGTCAGACGACGAGTTGGTATCTAAGATTTCTGAGCTCATGCAAGGCGGCGGGAGATCTCTGGTGATCGTGGATGGGCTGTCAGCACAAGAAGAATGGGATCAGGTGAAGTCATGCTTATGGAAGGATGGAGACTAGGTGCTACCTGCACTATTATAATTACTACTACGAATGATGCAGCTGCTCATCATTGTTCCGGGAATAACAACAATGTGTATAAGCTGAACCCCCTTGATAGTGCTGCTGTCCGTCAGTTGTTTTATCAGACGGTATGTTCCTCCCAAGTCCCAAACATGAAATATGATTCTCTATTGGCAAGTCAGTTCAAAATATGCAGTATTAAGAGCAAATCAAACACATGACTGAAACTCTAGACTTGGTGAAAGCAAGTACCGTTGCACTGTACGCATTTAAGTTATGAAAAGTGAAGCCTGACTTGAGTAAAAGGATACACACATTTAAATTACGAAAGGTGAAGCATTATTTCAGTTAAAACATTTTATTTATGTAGATAGTTATCGTTTATATTAGTCTGTGTGAACCAAGCCATGGCGGTTATATTGGTGGATGATCAACGATAAATTCAGACTATTAGTTTTAGAATTACTTACATACCTTCGTTGCTACAAGGCTGTACATGTGACTTTTACTATTTTTTCATTTTTTTCCTAACCTATAGTATTAGCATGACAACTTTATTGCTGCAAGATTAATTCAGAAAGTAAGTCACTTATGATGTTCCGTTAGTATCGCTTTTGGCTTTCTCCATAGTAAGTTTTTTTTTTTTTTGCACTCGTTGCAACATTAGTACTAAAATTTGTATGGCTGCGAACAGGTATTCCAACGTGATGGACTAATTGAGTTGTGTGGACCAATGGTTGATCATGCTAATCACATCATAGAAAAATGTGATGGGAACCTTCTGGCAATCAAGATTATAAGTGGACTTCTTGCACAAAAATTCGAAATCTACGGAATGGGAAAATCTGCTAAACATGCTTAGTTCGATGTTAAAAGATAACCCTGACCTTGGGATTGTCAGTGCAGCAGCAAAATTGAGTTATGATGATTTACCAGCCCATATGAAATACTTGCTCCAATATCTTAGCATTTTCCCCAGAGGCTGCAACTTAATGCGCACAAGATTGGCAAGGGCATGGATAGCAGAAACCTACTGTAGGAATGCGAGAGGATATGATGCCGAGGAAGTTGAGAAGATCTTTAATGAGCTTGTTATGACGAGTATGATTCATCCCTCGAAGCGAGCAGAGATAACTAATGGAAGAACAAATGGTTGCATTGTTGATGATGTGTTTCAGCAGCTCGGGGTTTCGGAAGCAAAATTGGGGGAATTTATCTACATCCTCGATGAGCACGCTTTCGACACAACCCCAACAAACTCCAAAATCAGACATCTAGTTGTTACAAGTGGCTGGAGAAGAACTGATGATGAAAGGATTGATGAGTTCAAGAAATTAGACCTCTCTTTTGCTCGATCAGTAACAGTTTGCGGGCAGTGGAAGTCTTGTTTCATTTCAGCCAGGATGAAGTTGCTAAGGGTGCTCGATTTGGAAGACACTGAAGGTCTAGTGGAGCATCATGACCTTGAACAGATTGGGGAATTCCGGCATCTCAAGTGTCTGGGTCTGAGGAACACTGGAATTGCACATCTGCCCAACTCCTTGGGTAAGTTGCTAGGCCTTGAGGAGTTGGATATTCGTGGCACATACATCGCTAAGCTGCCATCTACGGTCATCCATCTTACAAGGCTGCGCCATCTCCGTGGTGGTACAGTGGCTGCACGCAACGCTCATCTAGATTTTGTCAGAGAAATCACTAGAGATTGTCCTGGGATTATCCAAAATGGTGCTTCATCTGCTTTCTGCATGTGTTTGCTATGTCTATTTAAGAGGAAGAAACCATATGGTGTGCGTGTCCCAAAGAAGATAGGTGATCTGAAGTCTGTTTTAACTCTGGGGACCATTGATGTTGCGGGAAGTCGGAGTGTTATGAAGGAGCTACAGAAGCTAACACAGTTACAGAAGTTAGGAGTGGTTGGCGTTACAAAACGCAACACCAAGCATCTCTGCTCTACTCTTGAGCGTCTTCATCAACTGCAGTCTCTGATGGTTGAGTCCAGCGATTCACTCAGCAGACTAGACACTGTTTGTTCACCACCACACCGTCTTGAAACACTGAAACTCTACGGCAGTCTTGGTATGCTCCCAAGGTGGATCAAGACCCTTCATAATCTCCATAAGCTATGCCTACGCACAACACTGCTGGATGGGGATTCTGTACAGATCATTGCGAAGCTACCTAACTTGATCGTGCTACGCCTTTTGTATAAATCACTTGTGGTGGAGGCGATGGAGTTTGGAAGCGACGTGTTTCCAAAGCTTGAGCTTCTGCAGATAGATGGGTTAGAAAATCTTATGTCGTTATCATTTCAAGAAGCAGCAGCCCCAAGCTTAGAGATAGTGCAAGTCGATAACTGCAACTTTGTAAGCGAGGATGGCTTGCGTCGATTTCACGACCTACCAAGGGTCAAAAAGGTTTTGCTCGATGGTATGCTGGTTCAGAAACGACCTCGGCATCAAAACAGTTCTTGGGGGTCGGTGGCGGCAGGCCAAGACCGTTTTGATAAAGATGCGCCTTTTCAGCGTCTGAGCACATGGAGACCAACAGGCCTGGCTCTTAATGCAAGCCGACGACGATTCAGGTACACTGTCGACTTGAGGAAGGAAGAGAAAAGGGAAGAGGCCAGACGAAGAATTAGAACTCACATACAGGTAGTTCGAGCTGCATACCGCTTTCAGCAAGGAGGAAGCCGGAAAATTTCTGAGATTCAAGAATAAGCAGGACGGAAGAGTAATTAACAATTGCCAACTGTATGTGTTACTACTACGTTAAATAATCTTTTTATTTTGTAACTCACGATGCATATAGATTGTTTTGTGGGGTTTCCGACTGTGTCACAACTGCTTCCGTCCCAATGACGGATTGTCATTGGTTTTGCTATGACTCTATCAATCAACATTATAAGCTCTACGGAGTATGGAGACACACTAAGTGTGGCTAATTTTTTTAAAATAATACATTTTTTTAAAGAAATTCCAGAAATAATACACGTTTTCAGAAAATTTCACAAATATTGCACTTGTCACAAGTCGGCCTTTATCAGTATATACGAATTTGGATCACCACAAAAATAACATAATCTAGGGAGGCTGTGTGCTAAATATAGCGATTTTTTTCAAAAAACTCTTCGTGCTCAGAATCGATTGTAGGCCCGTAAATTTGGTTGCCCACAAGAATAGATTGGATTAAACCGAGTAAAGCTGTGACGAAAAAAAATAGAATTGGTCCAGTTAATTTGGAAAACTGGATCCAAAAATTATACGGCAACCGGTTAATTAGGGAGGGCCCCTTGACAGGATGAGCTTATTTTTCGGCCATGTTGCTTTATTTGTTACCTTGTGTGTTAACTGTATATCAAAAGTACAATACGACGAACTGCTTTATTTATAATTTCCATACATGCATCCACGGCATTCACAATGCTATACAGATCATTCAGAACGGAACAGATAAACTACGGAAACTTTGCAATGGGAAGCCGCAGACATTCCCTAAACTCAACCCACCTGGTTTCGCTATGCGAGGTCCTCTGTTTGTTAGGCCAGTACGTCAGCCAGATCCATCCTCTGACATCCCAGTCCATAGTCTTCCCTAGCGCCGCGGCGCAGACCTTCCAGCTGACGCTGTCCCCATACTCGTCGCGGGCGAAGACGACGCCGCCCTGCTTGGTGAACGGGCGGTACGCGTTGGAGTACCGGTCGCGGAACCATGCCCTGGGCTGCAGCAGCGAGAGCTTGGAAGGCTTGGACGAGAAGACCTCCCTCCCGTTGGTGCCGTCGTGGAGAAACCAGTTCAGGGTCGCGGTGTTCCCGTGCGCGGACTGCTCGAACTTCCATGGTTTCATGGCTAGCGTCAGGCTCTCGGCGACCGAGGCCTTGAGACCGAACGAGTTGGGCGGGTCGAACGAGGCCTCGATGCCCTTGTCGAGGCCGTACTCGTGGGTGGGGTTGTCGGAGGACTTGCTGACAGAGACTGATAGTACGTCTGTCTGCTGCATGGGCGTGATCTGCAGCATGATGCGGGAAGGGAAATGTTTTTCTTCAGAACCGTATCCTCGCTCCGCCATCAGGGTCTCGGAGACCAGAGACTCCACGTCGCACCTGACCGATGAACACTTCGGTAATTCACATATATGATATATGGTTGGTGTAAGAAAGAGAATCAAGATTATTATACCACTGACCTTATATTATCCACCTTGACCTCAACATCAACCCAGTTCTCTCTTCTGACAGTTCTATAGGACAGCTGGACGACACCTTCAAGCTGCTGATAAGTGAGCGAGAACAGAAGGCGCTCGTCCTGCGTCGCCGCGGCAGGATCCTCCATGCCCATGGCGATCACCGGGCAGTACAGCTGCACCTTCCAGAGCCCGCTGGCCTGGACCGCGTACGAGAACAGCGGTGGCGGCGGCGCGTGGCGCGACGAGGATGACGACGACCGCAGCTCGACGATCCAGTTGGTCACCGCGAGGTTCATCGTGCGCATCCACCAGTCCTCGAGGTTCGCGCCGAGCATCCTGACGAGGGTCTTCGCGGGGCCCCTGCACTTGGGGCCGGTGAGCTGGGTCCTGAGGGAGTCGATGCATCCCGGCGGAGGTCGCGGGGCGCCTCGTAGGTGCTGACCAGGAAGGCGAGGGACAGGAAGGCGATGTTGAATGCGTCGCCGAAGCTGCCGCCGCCGTGGAGGTGCTGCGCCCGGGGAACCTGAAGGTGGAAAGTTTGCTGCTGCTGTTGTTGTTGTCTGGTCCGTAACGCAGAACCTGGTTCACGACGTCCACGAAGAGCTGCACCGTGTCCTGCTCATCGAGGGAATGTTGCGTCTTCGTCTTCAGGTGGACTGGCTTCGACGTCCAGAGATTGATCGGCTCACGGTAGTTCGCGGAGATGGAGAAGGTGAGATGAGAAGGCTGGGCCGGAGGTGGTTTGGTCACCGAGAGGCTCATCGACGGCGGCTGGGAAGAAGCTGACGGCGAAGGCGTGGCACATATGCAGAGGGACATGGTGTTGGTGCGCCATTGGGAGAACGGGGGCAGGGTGGTGATCCAGCTCCATGCATCAGGCACGAAGTTGTGAGCCATCCTGATTTTGGTGGTGTGATGTTAGGAGTGGTAGTCTCTGTGCTTTTAAAGAGGAAAAAAGGCAATGGTAACATTGGATATTATCTTGCATGACTGAGTCCAATAAGGCACATACCGCAAAGTTTTGGGTAAAGTAGATTCTCGGTTGGAAAATTATCTGCCGCTACTAATTGGGACCTGAAGAATCTCCCTTTATAATATGCTTCCATGCAGTGCACATTTCAAACTCAAGTTGATGCCCATGGCACTGCTTGGGAAACTTGTGCTGTCGATTGGATTTCGGAACCTGAAGAATCCCATTCCATGCTTTCGTGAAGCTTCAGAATTCGTCGACTCCAGTCGCGTCGCATGTCATTCAGCTTGCAGTTGACGGCATGTTACAAACATTTTCAGGCTAGCATTCAGTTGCGGTAAATTATATTTTATGCACATGTACGTACATGTTAAAAATTAATGCTCATGCATGTAACCGGTGGATGAAGAAATAAAGAGAGGCATCACACACGGTTGCCTATTTTGAACTAAATAGCAGAGGGTGCCTAGTGCTCTGAATCAGTGGTTAATGATCTGCTTTCGAAGTAGCGTGTGACTTGCTGCTCAAGCTTGCACGAACAAAATTGCCCCTATAATAGACTGTTAGGCAGGTCTGCAGGTTAGGGCCTGATAGTTGGGACGATATTCTTAGCTTAGCAGCGTTGCATTCAGTCCCTAGCACCCATATACCTCACTGTCCCAGAGTCCAGATTCCCCCCAAACTGCTCAAGACTTTGACACATGCATGGAAGTAGTCCAACATTCCAAAATCCAAACAGACCACAGACTCATGCAACCCCAGCAATAACAGAGCAAGGCATGTTGCTTCAGCTTTCAAAACCAGTAGGATTCTTTCGCTCCATGTCTTAGTAACCATCCATATGAACCGTGAACAGCTCAATTCATCCAGGCACCATCAAGGTGCTATCGGGTATCGCCTAAAAAAGCAAACAGAAACAACAAAACACCCGGTCGCAGCAGGTGACTACTGGTGTTAAGACCTTGTCTTACTGTGAGATCTAGTCTATTGTGTGGTGTCTTAGAGAAGCACCAAACTGATGGGTTACGTCTGTACATCAGCAAGGGGCGGCAAAAAAATTCTCATGCCCCCAAACGCGGCAGGTCGACTACTGGTGTTAAGACCTTGTGTTGCTTTTGAGATCAGCAAGGGGCAACAAACTGACGGGTTACGCCTGTACATCAGCAAGGGGGTGGCAGTTTTAAGAAGTGGGTTCAAGACTGGCTTGTCACACTGTAGAGAACCCGCGGGCAACGGACAGGCGGATCCATATACCTCAGGCAAAAAATGTGGGCAGGATATTAGATCTGCAGCCCTGTCAAAAGGCAATAGCAGAGGCAAACCTCCTCTGCCCTATCGCCTTGTAACCAGGGATAGACCAGCCTTGCCTCTCGTTGTAAACTTCCACCTGTGAAACCAATCAAGAGGAAAAAGGAAAAGGGTAAGACTCAAACAGATATAAATTTCAGAAACGGGGAGTGAGCTGTCAGAAACCTTACAGTTTCAACACTTTCTGAATTGGTTTTGACCCCACCGATGAGGTAAATATTATCGTTGGCTGTCACCGCACACCCATATCCTCTTGGGACGCTGAACGGACTGCTGATCCTCCACGAATTGCGCGGGGGTCAAAGATTTCTACAGTGGAAACCATGTCGTTTCCATCATACCCTCCCAGAGCGTAGCTGAAACATAAGTTCACTGTAAGAAAAAATTATACTGCACAACATGTCAGTTTTATGCTGGAGAAACGTCAAGTAAAATACTTACAGTGACATCTAATTCCCTGACCGAATGCAAGAATTCAACTATTGCTAGTACTAAATTGTTTAAATAATTTGTTGGCATTTAAGCGGCTTGATCATTTGGCTGAGAGAAAAGAAAGAGAGTGGTGCTCACAGGGTTTCTCCCAAGACAGCAACAGATAGGCATCCTCTTTTTTGCGTCATGCTTGGAAGCTGGGTCCAGAAACCTTCCCTTGGATCATACCTTTCCACCGATCTGTGGGTATTACAATACTTCATTTAACTTGCAGGTTCAAATGGTACAATCATGATAAAAAGAATGTAGAAATGTTGAGGGGTCATAACTGTAAATATGAATCGTTGTTGAAATCATAACCACCACCACATAGAGGATGCCATTCAATTCGGCTGCGGCAGGAGAAAATCGCTGGAACAACATAACAGTGGTATGAATTACTATTAGTTCTAACATAAAAAATGCAGGAAAAATGCATTGTCGAGTAGATAAATGTAGCACCCAAACAATTAAAGTGGAAAAATCCAACATTTATCCTTACTCTAAGACCACAAACTACCATCGAAGTTCCATGAAATGCTATCAACTTATCTCCATGAAATATGTTGGCATGCAGAGTTTGATATATGCATCGAGACGCGGAGCTTTTACGTTTTCTCGAGAAAAAAATAGTTTGATATAACCATGATTACATAACAGTACCATCTATACTGGTGCTAAAAATAACACGCACATGCATTGAAATCTATCATGCTAATGCCTAAGCAGACAACCCACTTACCGAACCCAACTTAGCCAGTGCTGCCCAAACAGCTAACTAAGTTCTGTCCTACAGATCTATGATGAGTAAACCAGGAACTAGTACAAAAGCATCTGTGTTGTACAATATGAATGATCCACAAAATTTTAAGCAGTTAAGAATACCAGATATGCAGTTTAAAACAGCCTCGATCAATGGTATTTCTTTTGTCTGCTCCAGCCAATCCAAAATGCAAGCCTTTTTAGCATTTAGCTAATTAATTTGATCCTATTGTATGTCTTTCTACACTCCAGATGCAATTCTTCTCATGTTGTTCCTATAATCCTTAACTAATTTCATCAAGAATTGGGCCTATAACTCTAGCATTTGTTGTTTCACAGAGGGCAAAGATTGTCATATACTAAATGAAGGGTAACATTTGCATTTTACCTACACCCTTAATTCTTAAGCCCGTAGAAGGACCTACATTTTATCGGAGGAGTAGATCCTAACCTTATCACTCATCACAACGAGAACACCAATAATAAAGCCCTAGAGTCATCGAAACTGAAGTTAAGTTTAGAACACTCTACTCAATATAATTGTTAAGAGATGGCCATACACATTGCTGCAGAGACGGGCTGTCTATCCAACTCCCATGCGCTGGATCAAACATCTCAACTTCTGAAAAGGATTGAGACCCATTGCCCCCACCAATAGAAAATATTTTTCCATTCAATGTAGCTCCAGCAAGACTTCCTTTATTCTGTTTCAAGCACGGGCATGTTATCCACACATTGCTCACCCTGTTGTAGCATTCCACTGATAAAAGCAATGCAGATAGTCAACACCTTGCAGTTCTATGAATATCTTTATTTGTCACGTAGAAGAATATTACCTGTGTCATACCACGAATTGCCATCACCACCACCAAAAACGAAGAGATGATCATTAAATGCAGCAACAGCAGCATATGCACGGGCTGAGCTCATAGGCCTAGCGGCACTAGTCTGTCTGCTGTAGGATGAAAGGATCAAGGGATGGCAACCAGGTATAGCCATTATGACCACCTATTAGGAATATTGATGGCCCTTCAATATTATTGCGCGTTTCACCAAGGAGTGCTGCTGAATACTCCAATTGTAATTTCTCATATTGGTATTGCAGTTGCTGAATTTTTCTTTCCATGGTCTTCACAGTTTCTCAATACAAGCCTTTCTTGATCTGATTCAATCTGGATGTAAAAGCATAATCAAGATGGGGGAGGGTGGGAATGCATAAAGAACACGCATGGATAACATAATTATTCAACATCATGCAAATCTACAGCTTAGGAAAACATATACAGTTTCATACTTCCAATAAACATTTGAAAATTATTCAAATTACATCTTTGTGCACAGACCAACAAGAGCTTAAGACAATGATGAATGCGGCTCATCTATTTATACTTTCTTCCAACAGATAAAACTTACACCAAAATTTCAACATAAACAATAAGTCAATACCTGCTTTTCGCAAATGCCTCAGTCTTCTTGGCTAATTCATTGATGATTTGAAGCAGCTGCATACAACATCAGATATAGAATTACATAAGTGTGTTTATACAAAATACTAGAAATCGTATCACTGAAAATCTGGAGCACAATGCGCAAATAATAAAGTGCAACATGTAATCAATAGAATAGAATAGAATAGCATAAGGCACCTCATCATTTCCACAACGTTGCTCAAGGATGTTTTGTCTTCCACAGGTGCATCACCCTCAAGGAGGCATTAGATGGATCTTTGGGAAGAGTAGCACCTAGTGGTGATTTCTTAGGTGTGCTTTAACTGAAATAGAGGATTGGGCCTTCTCCTGTCGTAGAAGAGACAATTCTTGCAACTTTTGCAAAACAGCCTTTGTGTCATGCTGTTCATCATGAACTGGATTGATATGGATGGTAATCATTCACAGACTCTATTCCTTTCTCGGTCACACCATCATTCAAATCATTCCGCTCAGAAGCCTCCTCACCAAAGTTGCTCTCTGATGTTCTACTTGTACTAGCAATACCATAGTTGGCATTTCTATCGACCGATTTGTAATGAACCATATCATGTGAATGTAATGAAACACCAAACTGATTGCCATCCTTTAAATCGGAATCAGTTCTTTTGGAACAGCATGAACAGAAGCAGGAGGTTCAGAAAGATTCTGGGCGCTTGGAATAGCATGAACAGGAGCAGGTACAAACAAAGAAACTAGGTCTCTTGTTTGTGCATGGTCTAGCTCAAAGTAGAAGTGGTGGCCTTTATGATAATTGCCACTAATCATACTTTTGAAGTTCTTCTCTGGAAGTGGTAGGCACCAATTTTGGTGGAGACGCGAACCTTAAGAACAAAAATGAAGTCACTCACACATCGCAATAAGTTTACAAAACTATAACCAGCACAATAATGCATACAAACTAAAGTGCCAGAAATATTGAACACTAACTGTTAATACGCTGATACCTGTGCGGGATATTGTGTCTTTGTTCTACCATCACGACTCCAAGCCAATTGGTCAATGGCAAGCTGGCCAGGAGTTGCAGCCTCGAAAATGCCATGCATTTTTCTGTCACTATAATTGAACAGAAATAGAGGCAGTCCGGGTTTAATATTCTTCACATAGGAGAAATGGCCATAAGGCAAACCTATGAAACAAAAGGTAGCAAGACAATGCATTCAAAATTAGTGAGCAGTTCAACAAAATAGTGATAAGAAACAAGCTAATGTTCCAGAAATCAAGTATTATCTGATGTCAGTACATGAATTTTATATAGAGGTAAGAGGACAACAATATGTTCACTGTAGTGAAATTGTCATACACATGATACGGCTCAAGAAATTTACTAACCAAATAGCTGTTTAGAGAGGCATTCATTGATCGTTTGGTGCGTGCAGCCAAAAATAACTCCTGCTAGCTCATATTCCCGAGATTACGTGCAGAAAATGATTGGTCGCTATACCGCCCTGTATTGCTTTGATCTTGTTTTGGCTTTGCGACCTTGTTGGCCCCAGTCTTCTTCCAGTACTCATTCTTTGAAAAACATGTCAAAAGTATGCAAAACACAACCATCAGTAAACATGTAGGTACACTGCAGCAGCAAAATTATGTATAGAGGATCCATTATCACACCGACCAACACAAATACTGTAGTGATCACAAATTTTAAACTAGTGATCAAAGGGGCACTGATATAGGCAGCATTTTACTTAGACAGCAAGATTGTATGAACTGTCAAACTGGTTGGTTAAAAACATCTTGTCCATAAACCCCGGCTTACCAAATTCTCCCAAACCTGAACAATGGACATTTAGAAGCCTATCTAGTTGTGTTTGCGTCCAAAGGTTTCTTGATTCTAGCTCTCACATCAAACACCCATTGTTTGAGGAAATTCCAACAGCACCATACAAACACTCATTGCAGGAATTAAGAAATTCCAGGAGACGCGCAACCAGACCAACACCTAAAAATTCCAGACAATAGATCCACCGCACGAGCTCCACGTCGAAATTGCAGTGAGCTACTCCGTACCTCGCAATCCACAACGCAAACAGAAGGAAACAGTTGAGCACCCCACCCACAGACCATCTCCACCTTAAAACTTGAGCAGAACGGTCAGAAAGGAAAAGGGTCACCACGAGAAATCCTCCAATGCAGAACTACAAAATCACACCAAGTTACAGTACAACTCGCTCGAATGCTCCGCGTCATCTGCAACAATAAAACAGCAACCCGAGAAAATCGAAACCCTCCCGTGTCTCCACAGGATCCTGCTTCCCTACTTCAGTAGAATTTACCAATCGAACCCAGTAAACAAAATCTCGTCCAGTTCTACTATGTGCCCAAAAAAAACATCCAAAATGGCAGCGACCACTGTCGCAGCACCGGGAAATCGCTGAAATGCTAAAATTATCGAGAGCCGTATTTCCACGCCCACCAAAAATTGCTTCGGAAGCATCCAAAATTCCCACAAACGGAACGCGTAAATCGAACGACCTTGTCGTAGAGAAAATATGAATCGCTGTTTCCGAACCCACAGAGCCGCAGAGCTGAATCCCACACCCCCGGAAAACTCGAAGCCACCTCAACCTGCTCCACCACATTCCGCAACCCCCAAGTCCGTACGCCCCGCCGCAAAATCGAAAGCACATAGCAGCCATGGCCGCATTGGCCTCCACCCACCCGCAAGCGACTCACGAACACCGTGCCGGAACCCCCACGGCCCACGCCACTCGCACCGGAAACCCAACAAAAACCCCACCAAACCCTCGCCAAAACGGCAAAAAACCCGCACCAATCGCGGCCAAATCGGGGCGGGGAAGAGACGGCTCACCTCGCCCGGGCGATGGGAACCGGCGGGATCGACCGGCGAGGTTCTCCGCTGGAGCCGCCGCCGCGAGCTTTGATTCCGGCGGCCGCTGCGCGAGACGGCGGGAGAGCACGAGAGCGAGCAAGGGTGGTTTGGTTCTGCGGGCCTGCGGCGCGGGCCGTGCGGGTCCGCTTTGGTAGGAGTGGGAGGATGACGTGGAGCGGCGGGTGGGGCCGGCCTGTCCCGCGATCTCTGGGACCGACCAACGGGAGTGCACGGCTGCGTGTGTGCGTGACTGGTGAATGAAAACGTGATTTTTTTTTTTCAAAAAGGACCAAATGCAAAACACGCTAAACAAACTACTCTAAAACTTACATCGATGTTTTTGGACCACCTATGATTACTATGTGCGCACATCTTAATTCTACAAGGAAAATGAAATGAAGTTTTTTTTAGGAGTGCAAGTTTAACATGTACTACCCCGTAATAAAAATTATATCGACATCCTTGAACCATCTAACGACAGTCGTTGTCATTGCTCCCCTAATGAAGACGGCCTAATTTGTTGATGAGAGCTGGTAAATTTCCGTGTATTCATAAGAACCACCTAGAGTCGAAGTCGTTGATATAGAACTTTTGAATAGACTCAAATCTTTTTACACCAAACCTGCAACATAGATTGACAAAACGAGATTCACCACTTTATGGAAGCTGCGATAAGATGATACCACGTCCTCCTCAACACCACCGACGAGATCGTCGCTCACAAGGTGGACAATGGGACGGGTAAACCTTATTTTTGTTTCATGGTGCGCCTCCATCATGATATCAATGTCGGTTGACAAAAAGATTGAGTTTAGAGATCTAACTACAATGTTGAGCGGAGACTCAAGGTCTCCACCTCTTCCTCTGCGGGAGCGGCAAACAAAGCAGGTGGGGACATATGAGACAAGCGGCGGTTACTGTTTCTTTTCTTTATTGAAAGAGACGTCCACTTGTACATCGAACGAAAATGGAGTTATACAGACGGAATAACGTCCAACTATATTAACAAACTCGACAAGCGTCTCACGTGAAATTCCAAGTTCACCAAAAAAAAGACATGTTATGAAAACCAAGTTCGAATCTAATATTTTCGCTAGCGCTCTAAATCGATAGGTTGAAGTTGTAGTATTCAACGCCTTGGTCAAGGCGTTGAGGTGCTGACACAACCAGACGTCCCCAACTATGGTGTTGACTTCTGCGACCTTGACGCATCGAGTTAGGGTGTTGAGCTTGGGCACCTCAGTGTTAAGTCGGCAGTACATCTCAAGTCTTACGCCGTTGAGCAATAGTGTCAAAACCAAAATTGGTTATCAAAAATGGTCATTTTATCTCCTTCCGTTTTTTAATATAAGATGTTTTAGGTGGTACACATGTTATTTATATGCACACTAAAATGGCAACATATCCTGTGCACCCGGGCACTATGTGTATCCATGCATCCACCCATTCTCAACCCTTTGATCCAAATCGCAGGTACGATTTGATAACCCTGGCTAATTAGCACTAACACGCCCGCATGCACACAAAGCCGATGTATATTTGCAATAAACTCCTCATGGAGGCGTCTCTGTTCCCTAGTAACGGGGAGGCCGGCGGCGATCCACGAATTGACGGGGAGGCATGTTGATTGATTAAAGATCAGATCAACCCCAACGACGACCGAAGACCACATAACCCGATGGCCGGCGGCGACTGCTCAACAGCGGTAGCCGGCAGAGATCGATGTACTGAAACGGGTGGCATGCTGACTGATCGAAGATTGGATCAACCGGACGGCACATTGGGGCTTGCAATGGTGTCGGACAGCTGGAGACCACAAACACGGCGGCTGGCGGCAACTGCACAAAACCAAAACTGGATGAGATTACAACGTTTTTGTGGTCTCCACATTGGTTTTTCTACCATTCTGTCAACCACATAAGGCCTTGTTCGGCACAGGTTTTTTAGATGGGATTGTAGTGTATAAACCACACAGGTTTTGGTGAAAACACCCATGACACCCAAACCACTAGATTACACGGCAATACACTTCCACCCCAATCCCCTGCTCTAGTTTGTCTGTTCTGCACACAGGGATCAAGTTGCAGCGAAAATTTCACAGAAATGCAAAACTATTGTTTTCTAGATGAATATTTCACAGCAGCTTGTTCCAGTCTACCATACTGAATATTTGTCGTAATAAAATGCAATTTTTACAGCAGCAACATATCAAGATATAATAACACAATTACAAAATTGACATGTTTTTGTCATCAATAAAAATATGATATTTTTAACAGCATGTAAGCACACAGTTTATCAACAAAAACCTGATATTTTCTCACAGCACATGGGACACACAGTTTAAGCAATTCATAACATTAAGTAACAATAACTCATGCTTCCCAAGTTTATCCCAGGTTATTACAACACAATTTGATTAAAATTCATCGAATGCTTCTCACGAACATTATTTTGCTTCCCAGGTTTATCCTAGATTATTTGACAAGATGGTCACATAAACAAGAAGAAAGAAGCTTGCAGCACGAAGATCATTGCAGCAACAATGTAGACATATGGTTGTAGCAAGAAGATCATCACCGCAATAAGATCATCGCAGCAAGAAGTTTGCTTCATGACAAGTTGTTTCTGCAAACAATGTAGACATATGTTATTAAAGCAATAAGATCATTGCAGCAACAATGTAAACATGGCTGTTTGGAATCACGTTTGGTAGCTAGCTAGCTATTTGCAACATAGGGAAAATAATTAAAACCACAGCAGGAGCTATTCTTCCTTTTGCACAACAAACAGAGCATCATGTTATTAAAGCAATAAGATCAAATGACTTTAGTTTGATATATCCCAGTGGTTGTTTTGTCTAATATGCTGACAAACGCAGACTATAAACAACAACAGCTGCAATTTCTTTGCATCATAGTTGACAAAGGGCATGAACAAACAGTTGTAAATATCACAATGTAAACATCAAAGCAGTAGCTTACCTTAAGGTAGCTTGGCTATCTGGACACGAAGCCACTCGATCGTTGTTCCATCATTATCCGCAACAAGGTTGACAAAGATCTCATGGTTGTCTGCATTTTTGAAAACCTCCAAGGCCGGGATCTTGTCGTGAGCTGTGACACCATCTAGTTTCTTCAAGCCATCCATGCATCTGCTGATTGTAAAGTCTTGTGCAGATTCTTTTTCAGTTTCCTTTTCTTTGATATTAACCAGCCTTTCCATGACTTGCACTATTCCAGCTCCAGCTCCACTTCTTTGACTGTTTTTCGGCTTCTTTCTTGAACCACCAACATCATTCTTTGCTTGAGCATGCTCCACCTGAGGCCTCACTTGACCAGTAGTACCTTCATCCAACATTTGAAGGTCATCATCAATCTCTTCCCTAGCAGTACTACCTTGAGGTCTCAACATATCTTCGTCGCCATCACTTTCAATTTCTATCACATCTGATGGTGTAGGTGCCGAGATCGAACTGGATGTGAAGTTGAAAGTTCCAGTAGCAATGCTCCCTACAAAATGATAAGTAAGATGATAAGCAACTGAACCACAGAGAGGAGAGATGCTTTGAAGTGCCCTGTAAGAATAGTACATAGCTTACCTTCATAGAGTTGTGCTAGTGATTCATAGAGAGGGAAGGACTTGGTCTTGAATCTCTTGATCCTTTCCCCAAATGACTACAAAAAGATGTGCAAATCATGGTTAGCAAATAGGTGACAATCATACATTAGCAACAATAGAATGTCAAACATCCTGCACCACTTACAGTTTCCAAGTTCTCCCAAAGATGTGGTTCAGCCTCAATCTTGAACTCGGCTTCATTCTAGCCCGCGCCACTTTGATTTTGAGCATCCTATAATCTCTTTCCAGGTCTTTTTCCTTGTCCTGAATTTGGGACTTTGTCACTTGAACATAGGGATGTTTAGCAAGGAAGATTTTAACCATATGGTTCCAAGTCTCACTACTCCAACCATTCTGACTTCTATAGTAGCTTGTGTTATGTTCATGAAGGATATCCACTAGGGATTTCTCAAGAGCAGAATTCCATGAGGCCCTTGGTCTCGCACCTAGAGGAAAGGTAGACACAAATGAAGTGTTGTGTTGAAATAAGCATGTGCATGAGCAAAACAACATGTGCAGGACCTAAACAAGCATCACCGAAACAACATGTGCATGAGCAAAATAACATGTGCATGACCTAAACAAGCATCACCGAAACAACATGTGCATGATAGAAATAACATGTGCAGGACCTAAACAAGCATCACCGATACAAGCATCAAACTAGTAAAAGAAAGAATACCTTTTGGTGAACCCTTTTTGTCTTGGGTGAAGGCTTTTTCTTAATTTTCTTTCCCACTGAGTTGGCCTAAGTTTGGTTATACTTTGGAGAGCCTCTTGCATAGGATGGAGCTGCTTTGGGATACATATCTGTTGTGATTAAAAAACAAACACAAGATGATGAATATTCTCAAAATTACAATATGCACACGATGAAACATCAAATTCCTTATTTCATAATAAGCATCACATGATAAATAAATCCTCATTACAAGATAAAGCCAACTAATAGTTCCTTATTACATGATAAAGCCAACTAGTAGTTCCTCATTACAAGATAAAGACAACTAGTAGTTCCTTATTACATGATAAAGACAAGTAGACAACTAGTAGCTACAACTACTCAAAGTCATTCCACATCTGAAAAGCAATCTGGTCCCTCAAAAGGTAGAACTTTCCAGGAGGTACTTTAAAACCTTTCAACATGGCAGAGCTGAGTACTCTAGCATCGGTCGCAGAACCCTCCCATCCACATGATATGAAGGTGATATTGAGATCAAAATCACATGCAAACATTACGTTTTGGCTAAGGGAGCCCTTCCTATTCCGCCAAGGAGCCTGAAGCTGAGGAGTTCTACTGACAGGCACATGAGAACCATCTATGGCACCTATACAGTTCTGGAAGTATGGAAAGAATCGACGATGCATGGCAATTTTTGGATGTGGTTCATCTACATATCGAGGCCTCAGAAACCGAGTTGCTAGGATGGGGATGATGTCGAAGAACTCTTTGATATACTCGTGGAAGGTCGAATTACTATGCTGAAATTTCAGTTGCAAGTCTTGAAATGATGCATTATGTGAGATCATATAGAGAAAGAAGGCAAGCTTCTCTTCCACCTTGATAGTACTATCTTCTATCAGCTCCTCGGCTCTCAGGTAAGATGCCAACCATCTGAATATATATGGTTCCATCCTAAAAGCTACCAAGCAATTCATGAGATAGCCATCTAGCAGTTCCCTAACTTTGTTCTTGCCGTACAAGACAGAGCTATGCCTTTTTAATCTTTTCTGTGTGTGTCAGATGGAAGTATAGTGCAGGAAGAATGAAAAACAACAACTCTTCTTCATTATCAGCTTTCCTCTTCCTAGCACGCTCTAGGCTCCGTTCATTCATTGCAGAACTAAAGTACAAAACGCATAAGCATTGGCAAAATGTAAAAGGGCACAAACATGCATAAGCTGAGGACATGGACATACCGAAATCAGGTGTGCTCACGGGGCTCCAAGACGGCGGCGGCTCGTCCACCCCAACTATAACCAGAGGTTCGGGTAGCTACAAGGATACAAAAAGGAAATAATCAGAATACAACACAATTGCAACGCAATAGCAGGAAGCTTGTTTGCATGTAATAAAAAAGCATAATAGTTACAACTGATCAAGGAGTTGTTCTTAATACAGAAGCTCTTCATGATGACGACCCACAAACATGCAACTGAATTTTTTCCAGGACAAACTGTACTAGTACATCATCAAGAAGAGATCTAGAGACAGTGGGAAATAGATAGAACCAGAACACTAGTGAAGGAACATACAAACCAGGACAATGGTCCAGCTAAAACTAATAATAATTTTCAGGACAGTGAGTTGCTGCTACATCCACGAAGGTGCTATATATAGCCTGAACTTTTATTCAAATTATCCATACAGCTAAAACGAGTAAGACTGATCATAGGCACTGATCTGCGGGTTGCTATAACAAAGTATGAACATAAATTGTTCAGTAGATAGAAAATATGGATAGCAGTTTCATATAGCCATATTAGCAGGAAAAAACGTACAAAAACTCGGCCTAGATGTCAATTTCACAGCAAGTACTGATCATGTCCACACAATACCAACTAGTGGCGTTCATAACAAATAGTAGCAAGCTGAGACCAGCATCACAGAACCATCAACCACAGTGGCTTTCTAACAAGAAATACAAGAATAAGAACCTAAAACAACCAAGCCTAGATGTCAATTTCACAGCCACATCAACTTATAAGATAGATGTCAGTTTCCACACAGTCAATTCTTTTACGGGCAGAGAAATAGATGGCACTGATCTAGTCGTTCTTGCTCCTTTTCATTCTGTGAACAACTAAAAACACTATAACTCATGTGGCCAAATTTGTTCACTGATTAAATCAACGAATCAGTGAGTAAGACAAACGCTAGTCTACTCAGATCACATACATCTCTCCTAAACCTGGGAGTTAGCACAACACCAACGGATCGGACCACTTGGCTTCCCTCTGGACCAAGAACAAGAAGAGCACCGTACCCCAGATTCCTCCCATATACAAGAACTGGATCTCATCGGAATCAACAAGAACCCTAGAAGCTAGCTAGGTCATTCAGCTATCAGTACATGGAGAGGAGGGGAAGGCGTACCTGATAGAATTCCCGAAGAAGTGCGACGGAGAAGGAAAGCTGCG
The DNA here is from genome assembly GCA_947311845.1 of Poa pratensis. Taxonomy (NCBI): domain Eukaryota; kingdom Viridiplantae; phylum Streptophyta; class Magnoliopsida; order Poales; family Poaceae; genus Poa; species Poa pratensis. The sequence goes on along the minus strand of CAMZMU010000106.1, from coordinate 24,123,739 downwards.
GTGGCGTCAGGAGCAGAGGCGGGGGCGGGATCCAAGAACTCGTCGCCGGCGTGAGGGAGGGAGGCTTCGGCGTCGGCGACGGCGGACGGGACGAGCTACGGTGGAGGGGACGAGCGACGGCGACGAGCGACGGTGGGGCGCTGCGCTGCGCTGCGTCGCCAGAGCTCGAGACACGAAAAGACGCGAGCACCCCCTCGCGTCTCGATTACACCCGAACCCGACGGGTTTCCAAGGGTTTCTCCGGGCTCGGCCCGACCAAACCCGGCCTGCCGAACGAGATAGAAGTGATTTATGGTGTATTAAGATGGGCCGGGAATTTACACCGGAAAACCGGCCCAAACTCGCCTGCCGAACAAGGCCTAACGCGGCGGCGCGGGCAACGTTGGAGACCACAAAAACGGATGTGGTTTGTGGCGGCGACCACCAATGGCAAGAGTTTATAATAAATTCCTATATGCACATCTGCTGAGTTGTGGAGGTGTATGTACGAGCAGCAAGCAAGATTGCATTGCATGCATGTTACGAGCCCTTCAGGACCTTCCATGGTCGCAACTCGCTACCGGCTGCATGAGTAGTCGCCTTCGGCCGTCGCTGCCGAGTGCCGACTGCCTCATTTGTTTGTTGCCGTTGTCCTAAGCACTTAAGCAGTATCTGCTCTTCGGCTCGCTGCCGCCGGCCGACGCGGCCATAGCTGCAAGCCATCTCGTGTTGTCGCCGGCAGCCACGATCTGTTGTCGTCGATCTGCCATCGCCAGGATCTCTACTATACACAATCCATTAGAAAGCTAATGACATCCTTTTTAGCGGCGTGTAAGTGCAAAATAGCCAGGTTTTGTACCGTGTATGCGATTTAAATCTGAGGGCTAATAGCGGACGGATGCACGGATACATGAAACACCCAGATGCATAGGATACGTCGCCCACTAAAATGAGTGAACATACACGCAAACGGAGTATGATATTTCCTATTCTCCACTTCATGCAGTTGCTACGGTATTTAAGAACGAGGAAACCATGATCAGCACCGTATACACGGACACGGCAAAGACAATCTCAACTGTACATACTCCATGATGTGACCACACTCGGCCGGAAAAGAGGGACAGAAGTTTAATAAAGAAGGAAAAAATCAAGATTGGATGGTGTGACACGTACGCAAAGCAATGCGATGTTGGTTACAGTGCGGATGCACGCAGCTTTCAGCTGCATGGTGTGACAAGATTGGATGGACCGTGGTCTGCCAGGAGGCGAACGCATCATCAAAGATGACTAGCCCAAAACGGCAAGTCTATCTAACCAGCTCGCGTGCATCGCTGTCACAAGACAAATCTGCTCGATCCCGTGTATCAACAGGGTGCCAATCAGAAATGCAACGACACACAACGAATGAGCCTCCTGGTATGTTTGTCCGAGAGGATAATTAAGGTCAAGTGGAGGCACTGCTAGCATTGTTTTTCTTCTTTAGGTGAATCGTCTTGATTTTCTTTTCAGGGAACGATTTCTCTTGTTCTGCTTTCTTGAATCACAGGTTCTCTCGATAATTCGCGTGACCGTGTTGACGAAGCGTATATTTTTCTTTTCTTTTCAAAATGAGGACGTCCTTGTCATCTACTCCCTCCGTTCCAAATTAGATGTCTTCCATTTGTCCACATGCGGATGTATTCTGAGATACATCCGCATGTGGACAAATGGAAGACATCTAATTTGGAACGGATGGAGTACATCATGACGATGCATATAGCAATTTATTAAACCATAGTGCGAGTAGCAAGTATCATGTCAAAGATTATACCTCATCGATCACTCAGAGTGGCTACAAAGATTAGCCATCGAAATACAGAAAAGTTATGATGACTACACATATATATAATTCTCCTTGTCTGCCGCCAACCATTCTAGTTGTAGATAGGCTAAACGATCGCCGGCAACCGAGTGCACCCAGTATTCATAAGTTCGTGTTGCTCCATCACCAAGAGGAAAAACCACATGTGGATCCTGTGTAAATAAACCTCCAACTTTGCTAAACACAACATCGTTGCGATAATTTCAAATTGCCCCCAAAATGACACAAATACAATTTCAAATTCGTGCCTTCATAGCCTTGTCAATCCCGTCAAACCATCTACTAAACATATTAGTACTTTGAAAGGGGTGGAATATTAAAAGTGAAATATACCACTCTCAAAATCATCATATTAAAATGACAGGATACAAACAAATGTTCAGTTGATTCATCTGAATCACAAAAGGCACAATTCTTACATCTCCTCCAATGCTTTCGTGCAAGATTATCTTTCGTAGTTAACACTTTTCGATGAAGAAACCACATAATTTTTTTGATCTTAAGTGGAAACTGAAATTTCCATTGGTATTTATAACCTAGCATGAACATTCATTATATAATCATACATAGGTTTAACAGGAAAAATATATCAGAGGAAGTTAGCTTCCAACGAAAAAAATCTGTATCCTCCGAGAGGGAAACACGCATTAATCATTCCACTAGGTGCCTCCAAGAAGTCCCTTTATTCTCGGTGGGAGCCCTTCTAAAACTAACTAGAAGATACCCCGCGCGTTGCTGCGGGATTTGTTAATGAAAACCACAGTGAGTATGAAGAGCTTTTTAAGCCATACAAAGACACTAACACTATAACAAATTTGTCAATGTAACCAATTTTTCAGTACAATCTTCCGGATTTGTTACCATGTATAAGCTGCAATACTGCAGCCTACATGCTAATGCTATATACGGTTTCCACAGGTAAAATCAGAAACACATAGCTTTACATACAACTTGTTAACATGGTCCTTCATTGATCAACTTGAATTACATTGCAAAAATGTTTTAAACATGAAACATATTAGCACTATATGATCCACACTATCAAAAGAGTAACTTCGACAATATACATGAGTAGTTATTACTATACATTGAAAATGTACACAAACCAAATCATTTTAGGAAATTTTGTAATAGTGATATATGAAAGTTCAAATGAACTGATGAAAGACTTCCATTTATCTTCTTATAGTTCACGCAAACCTGACAGAAAAGGGCAGCTTCAAACAAACATAATTTGTATGTAAGCTCAAACCAGCTGATAAAAGGTCCGTCTCCATATTATTCTTGTAGGTAGATCACATGCTAGAAGATCACTCACCACATTGTCCATTCAGCTAACTGAATCCTTAAGTAAAATGTAAAGAATGGAGTAAAAGGACATCGAGAAAAAGAGAACAATTGTTGCCTAAGCTCAGATCACCTGGCAGAAGACACAATATTCTTGAACTGCCCCAAGCCTGAACGGTGAAATAGCAGCTGCAATAACATCAAATTATAAGGAAACTTCTCACTCGAATATACCTAACTGAACCTTCTTAACACGATATAAAATTTATGTGAACTCAAACTGTATTGAAAATGCAGATATAAGGAGTCAGGTCTCAGGACTGAACAGAAATAGACATGGATATAGTGTGCATATAAGGAGCAAGGATATTATAATAGACAATGGATGGACAAAACCATATATAGCGTCGGAATTTTTTTCTGTTACATGTGAAAGAAGTAGATTAAACATACTCGCTGAAACATAATGGTTTTTATTGCCCATGCCAGACTACGTCAATAATCGTGGTTGCTGTGAATATATTCAGCCGAGAGGAAACTTGTGAATCTTGGGGCACACTAATTCCTTGCGAAGAAGGTAAGGAAGACGACCATCTCTGTTAATTGCGCCTATGCCATCAGAAGGTGCAGCATGAAAAGTGAACTGAACCAAACGTACTTTGTTCAGTTTATAACCAGCTGGTCCCAGATCTCACACGAAAACTATAACCTCAAATCATTTATTTGCGGTCGCCAATCTGTTTGAGCATATCTCAGGTTGTGTTCAGTAAAACAAAATCTAAAGGCAAGGCTTTTGACCAAAACTGAATGACCAATGAATGGTAAACGGGAGCACATTCTAGGATGTGTTCAATCAAGCAAAAGAAGAAAAATGCAAAGATGTCCGTCCAATGCAGCTAAACTGTACTAAGATGGGAGGTGCGTACCAATAGGAACAGTGGAATTAGCTTTACGCCCATGGGTAAGCAGCGAGTACGGAGCAGTAAATAGGAGTAAGCAGGGACCAGCTAGGAAGAACCACGGTGACTGATTCGGCGTCCAACTCGCCAGAACCTGAGAATCAACGACCAGCTAGAAGGACCACAACGACTGCCTTCAGCGTCCAACTCGCCAGAACCTGAGGATGAGGAAATCCAAAAGTGTTGGCAACATTTGACAGGGAAAGCGCAGAAGACGGGATGGAGGACAATGCGTAGATGCGAACTGCTGAGGCGCGGGACAAATTTTTTTTTGGGGTGGGGGGGGGGGGGGGGGGGGGGGGGTGGACGAGGAAGAGAGAACGCGAAAAGATGACCAGAATTGGGCTGCTTGGACTGGGCCAGAAGAGTATATGGGCTGGCTGTTTACATATCGCACAGACCGTAGGAAAAAAAGATTTAACGTGGGAATAGAAGGTACGTCGTGGTAGTTTTGCAGTTTGGTCCCCTAGGTTTTCGAAAATCAACCCGCAGTCCTTCCGTCAAAAAATATCCCGAAACGTTTTCTTCCCGACCTTCCTATCCTCTCCTCATCTACGCAACCCTGCCGATCTGGCTGAGCCAGCCGGTGCTAGGGCGAGCGAAGTGGAATGGGGAGGGAAGAGGAACGCGTGGCGGCGCGATTTCCGGGGGGCGACCGGGCGAGGTCGGAGGCGGGGATTCCGGGGCGAGGACGCGAGCGTCCATCAACGTGGCGACGCGAGATGGGGGACAAGCGACAGGAGCATGGCGCTCGCAGCTCCCCTCCTCTGCATCGAGCGGGTCCGGCGACACGGCCCATCTTCCTCCCGCCAGACGAGGCCGGTCCGGCAGACGAGCTCATGGATGGTAGGCATGACAGGCACTGGCCTCTCCCGCACGGCAGAGCTCATGGACGCAAACTTATTCTCCTCTTCTTTGTTTGCGAGAAGCAGCCTTCCTCCTCTCGCGCTACCACCGAGGCTCCCGATTTTCTGATTGAGTAAAATCCAGCAGCTTCTCCCGATTCCTCTGATTGATTGCACGGGCTCAAGGCGGAGGAGTCTCTGCTATGCATCCCGTTGCTGCTGGCCTCCTGTACGCGTCTTGCTTTGATCTAGGCAAAAGTGAAATTGTCAGGCACATGTTGACATCGATTGACTGTGTTGCCGGCAGCGTCCACCCGGCCAATAACGTCGGACGAACAAACTGCAAGTCTGGACCCGAGTGATTGATATTTTTTCTACACTGCCTTTTCCAGGTTTTGATTTGTGGTAGAAAAAACGATGCATTACTTCTACCGAGCACCTTTATGTGCTCATCAATGTTTAGTCCATTTGGCGTAGCAAAGCTTTTTTCAGCCAGCCATCAGATTTTTCATGCTGCAAGTTGATGCGTACCAAACCTTAAGCCTCGGAAATTGATTGATAAATGTGATTATTTGTATACATTATTTGGTTTGTTAAAATTTACAACTACTTCTCAGCTTCAGAGTATAATGTTTGGTGCTTGCTCTGCACACACAACATTAAATATATTCATAAACCTATGTTGGATTGTTCTCTGCACCGCTGACAGTAGTCCTCCGAGAGAGGGGAAGGAAGTGCTGGTCCAGCATCTGCTTGTTGGAGAAAAGGATGCCAGGCTTCTGGTCGATCTAGAGAAGAGCATCGCCTCAGGTAACTACATAAATTGCTCTTGATTTTTTTCCTTTAGGATCCTTTGTTAGCATGTTTGTTTTCTGATGTTTTAAATACAAAAAACGTAGTCTAAAGAATCACAGGATGCAACAGCCCCCCTTGCAAAATAGGGGTATTCATGTTGCCTTCCAATCTGCAACTGTAGTATAGCCATTTCACTTGAAGTCCTAAAAAAACTTATTGAAGCCGTGTGAAATTTCCTTGGGATTTTGGGATCTGATTTTGTTTGTGGGTGTATTGAGATCTACGTCATTTACACATATGTTATTTTTACTATAAAGGGGAAAAAGGAGTGGTGTCGAGTTCACATTTGCAGCTGAACATTTCATTTCCTACAATCTACAGTGTTGAAAAAAAAACCACTTTCATTGGAGGCATACTGATCACTATATCTGCTTTGTTATCTTATACTTCTATGAGATGTATGCATATGTAGCTATTGGCAAGATAGTGATGCAGCTATTGGCAAAATAGTGACCTTACTCTTACCATATTTGGATGAACCTATAGAGTTAGTTGGTGTAAAAAAAAAATTTGTTTCATCAGCCCGTAGCAACGCACGGGCATTTTGCTAGTAAAAATAATACTAGGAAATTGCTGACGTGGCGCTTTGCTGAGGTGGATAGGTTGCATGTCAAGAGAAATAGTTAGTGGGGATGACCTATTTAGTTATATAGGATATTTAGAGATGTGGTACCAAACACATGTGACACCATGATATTTTTACCACGCACAATGTAATATAAACTTGGATATTGTTCAAATAACGGAACGTCGTCCAACCACGAGTCCTCCCAAAACCTCGTGTCCTATCAATTACCAATGCTTGTAAAAGTCTCAAGAAATTTGCATAAGACCCTTCCAAAAGGGTGATTTGTTGGGGTTTGATTGAACCCAGGATAGAGTTTTTCCATTCAATTATTTATTGTATAGTAGCTCCTACCATACCTCTTCCTCGTGAACTGCTTGCGGAGAATGCATCTGTGCGCGCGCTGCTCGCGGAGGTAGCCCATTCTTTGAGCCAAGCTGTTGTCATCACTCAAGACCGCTTTTATGCTTGCATCTCTTGGTATTAAGTTCTAACAAACATAGTATTGCCAAAGAGGTTTGCCTTGGTTACAAAACTCTGATATAAGATCTAATTTTTCTTAGAAAGTTAATATTGTTGGTTAGATCTGTTTGGTTTAAAAGAGAACCGAGTCAAACAGACATACGAAGGAGGGTGCGGAAATGTTCCACTATTATGCAAGTATTTCATTTACAAATACAAAAAGTCTATGAGAGAGTTTAACGGTGGCGGAGCTTGACCAAAATTCTCGGAGTCGAATGACGAAATTTGAGTGTCTCGGGCAAGGGTCAAAGGACTAATTTTTTCTATCTAGATCCTCTCAAAAAGCAACTCTTCACAACTTGCTCAAAGTGGTGAGTGGGGGGGGGGGGGGGGGGGGGGGGATTGGCCCCCTACCTTAAGGTCTGTCACTGCCAAGCATCCCCTGGCTTGTAGACAACCAGATCGCCATCTTAATTGTCGTGGAGTGGAGATATCATCACTATATTTCACCTACATATAAACCACCATCTCGAGGTATAACAACAGTGGTGATCCAAATGTAAGAGTATGTTACAAAAGTATAAGACTACAAAATTCCTAAAATTAAATCTGTCGCTCTCTGAAACAACCACTCACTCGCATATCGTAAGAAGCTGAAGTTGGCATCCAAAGCAGTCCTAAAGTGCCTAAATGCTTTAACGGACTTGGAATGGTGAGTTTTTAATAAGCTTTGATGGGTGATGATACCCAATATAGCATTACGAACAACACGAATAATCAATCAAACACTAGAGCACTGACAGATTCTAATTCTCCACGCAATTGAATGCTCTCTTAGAACCAAATAAATCACTCTAACATAGATAGATAGAAACACAAATAATAATTCATTGATATCATAATCATGTTCAATCTTACAAACAATAGAGAAAAATGGAGAGAGATGGGGCGTTGATGAATATGACCGTACCGGCGGCCGCCCGATGGTGGTGGCGACACATCCTCGTCCTCCTCTTACTCAGAGGCATGGTGGTGTTGGAGATGAAGGAGAGCATCTAACAGTTAGGTGGAGTTGTGGATGAATGAACGGGCATTAGGCCGGCGGCTAGGGTTGATGTAGATTATATAGCCGACCTCTGATGTCTACGTGTGCTTCTATTCTTGTAGACAGTGTTGGGCCTCCAAGAGCAGAGGTTTGTAGAACAGCAGCAAGTTTCCCTTAAGTGAATCACCCAAGGTTTATCGAACTCAGGGAGATAGAGGTCAAAGATATTCCTCTCAAGCAACCCTGCAATTAAGATACAAGAAGTCTCTTGTGTCCCCAACACACCCAATACACTTGTCAGATGTATAGGTGCACTAGTTCGGCGAAGAGATAGTGAAATACAAGTGATAGGGATGATTATAAGTAGTAACTGCAATCTGAAATAAAGATGGCAGCAAGCAAACATGTAGCAGAACTTGTTGTAAACGGTGTTTCAATGCTTAGAAACAAGGCCTAGGGATCATACTTTCACTAGTGGACACTCTCAACAATAATCTCATAACTGAATAAGTAAAAGCTACTCTTAAACACTCTCTTGTTGGATAACAAACACCATTCATTGTGTAGGGCTACAAAAGCACACCTCAAGCCGGAGTAAACAAGCGCCACAACGTCATAAAGGAATCTCACACGGTGCACACACTGTCACCTTTACACCGTGGAGAGTACCGGAGTTCATATTAAAGTAACCTCTGGAGTGCATAATAGATAAAGAGTAACATCTACATATTCAACTAGATTAGCACAACTGAACACAAGTAAATACTGCTCGGGATTATTCTCCTTCTTGATAACACAAGAGTACTACGTGTAGGGCTGCAAAATCACTCCTCAAAGTCTGAGTAAACAAACACCACAGTTCCAAGAACAAGCCATGATAGATATCTAAATTATTCATAGAGTCACACAAGTACCCACACTGTCACCTTGATACCGTGTTGTCACAATGACTCCAGAAACTAGACAAAATCACTTGAGTAGCATAAACATTATTAGTGTATTCAGCGATACTAGCAATACACACGATCACATAAAGATCACACCATGGGAGAGAGAGATGAACCACATAGCTACCGGTAGAGCCCTCAGCCTCGGGGGAGAACTACTCCCTCCTCATCATGGGAGTCAGCAGCGGCGATGAAGATGGCGATGGAGTTGATGGAGATGGCTCCGGGGGCAATTCCCCGTCCCGGCGGCGTGCCGGAACAGAGACTTCTGTCCCCCGAAACTTGTCGTCGATGGCGGCGGCGCTGCGGAATTCTTCTGGAAATATGACTTGGTATTTTAGGGTTTTCGCGTCTGAGGCAATATATAGGCGAAGGGGCGATGTCGGTGGAGGTCCTGGGCTCCCTCCTCACCTCCCGGCGCGCCTGTGGGCCCAGCCGCGCGAGCAGGTGGTTTGGAGGCCGTGGGCCTCCCCCTGGCTTGCCCTTCTGGCTCCGTGTGTCCCTCGGAAAAATAGAAGGTTTGGCTTTTGTTTCGTCGAATTCCGAGAATATTGCCCGAACAGCTTTTCTGGAACCAAAAACAGCAGAAAACAGGAACTGGCACTGTGGCATCTTGTTAATAGGTTAGTCCCAGAAAATGCATAAAAGTGATATGAAGTGTATATAAAACATGTAGCAATTGGTATAATATAAGCATGGAACATCAGAAATTATAGATACGTTGGAGACGTATCAAGCATCCCAAGCTTAGTTCTACTCGTCCTCGAGTAGGTAAAACGATAACAACAAATAATTTCTGAGGAGACATGCTTTCACACAATCTTGATTATAATATTGTAAGACATGTAAGCTGTGATCAAATCATTCAAGGCAAATGTATATAGTTGATATCAAAAGACAAAGCAAGAGTCAAACAAGCTAAATTTTTTCATGAACTATTGCTTCAAAGACATGAAACCGTACAAGGTTCATTAAAGATGATTTAAGTATCCAGCATAGGAGTTCTATCCTTCAAACCAAGCATCAAGTAAATTTTCATAACATAGAAGGATTCAGCCAAGTAAACATAAACATGAACGTCATGAATCAACTGTTTCGAAGTCTACTCAACGGTGAGCGCAAGCATTTGGTATTAGCACCATGATGTTATGGCAAAGAGAACATTAATGGGGGTTTGGAAGGCCAAAGGAAGAAAGTCTCACAAAGCTATAAGTGATCATTAGACAAGAGGAAGTCTTATAATCGAAGCTATGTAAGGAGTAGTGATTGCCATGCAACGGATGCACATAGAGCTATATGTGTATGAAAGCTCTCCAATGGAACTAGTGGGGGTGCATCCAACTTGGTTGCTCATGAAGACCTAGAGCACTTTTTGAGGAAGCTCATCATTGGAATATACAACCCAAGTTCTATATTGTAAATTCCCCACATAGTTATACTAGTAGAACATGAAAACTCTCTCAAATGGAGCATAGGTGCTAAACACGAGCACAAATGATGACTATGAATACTGCAGGTGCCATAACATGAGCACAAGTGTGAACAAAGGATAGTAATGTTGCCCCTTTTTCTTTATTCTTCTTTTTTTTTCTTTTTTTCTTTTTTTCCTTTTTTCTATTTTTTTTTTCTTTTTCTGTTTCTCTTTTCGATGGCTCAATGGCTCTTTTCACATTCAGGGGCAACATCCTAATACAACAACACACTTTTTGGTACAAATAACTCATAATAAACTAGACATGATGTATGAAACTGAATGCCTCTGCCAGTGTAGCAGGATATGCAATGATCTAGCGTAACATGGGTAAACCTGTCGTGGGGTAGATAACACGGCAGATGTTACACGAGGTAACTTGAGATTGAGGGCAAGGCGAAACTGGTGTCCAGGAGTTGGTCTAGCTCTACGAGGGAGAAGATGTTTTTTACCCAGGTTCAGGTCCCCTCGGCGGAGGATCCCTACGTCCTGCTATAACTCACTATATGATAACAGATTACATGGTGCGCCAATGGCGATGCCGGGTTGGGATGATTCCGGCGTGGGAGCTCTCTCTGGAGCTCTCTCTATTTTGTCTATCTTATTCCGCCTATCTCTTTTCTCTTGGATCTGTCTATCTATGATCTAGGAGCCTGCTTATATAGATGGCCAGATCTCCTAGTCGTACAAGGTAAAAACTGGGTTATACCCAAAATAAGAGTCCTAGTCTAGGTCCTTCGTGATCTCCAAGTCTTGAGTCTCCAACTTGTACAAGGATTCCGGGTCTTCCATAATCTTCCTTCTATGACATCTTTCGAGACCCCTCCTGGTGCCAGGCTATCCAGAAACTGGGTCTGCCTCCAGAAACCGGGTCTGCCTCTGGAACCGGGTCTGCCTCCTGGCCGGGTCTGACTCCTGAAACCGGGTCATCTCCTGGCGGGTCTTCTCCTTGGCCGGGTCTGAATGAGCCTGCTGGCCCAAGTGTAACCCAGCCCATGTGGGGTGTGAGGTAACCTAGCCAGGCCTCCTGCCTGACGGGTTACGCTTCGCTCTTCATGGGCATACCGAGTTATGATTCCCCCATCAGTAGCCCCCAAGTTTAATCTGGATATGGGCTTGGCTTGCTCTCCTTTGTAATCTTGATCTTAAACATCATGTTTGAGGTGAACTCGCCAGCTCGATCATCCAGGTTAAACTCCTGAAATAAAACAAATAACTATATAAAGGGATAAAACCCGGGTTATACTTGCTAGGCCAGCTCATTTTGGCGGTCCATTTTATCACCATATTTTTTCTTCCTGGGTTCATATGCCTCCAGGTTTATCTCAAGAACATCCAGCAAATCCTGCCAGGAATATTTCCACATTTTCTTTTGTGGGTCCTCTGACCCGGTTTTTATAGAGCATACTCACACGGAGGCTGTGATGAAGGATGCTCCAGATTCCTACGGTCCGGACTTGATGGAGCCTACTCACATGGAGGCTGTCTTTCAAGACCCGGATTTTGAAGACCCAGCGTGAATACCTCCAGCTTTACCGGTTTCTCAAGAATATTAACCTCGATTTTTCTCGTGTATATAACCTGTAGCCCCCCAAGCTCCAAGTTTATCACCTCGCGATAACTTGGTGCTTGATGAATGAATATAAAACTTTGAACCATATAGCCCCCAAGTGCCAGGTTGCATGCCCGCAGCGACCTGGGACTTCCGCATTTTGTACCTCTGAAAGAAATTTTGAACTTCAAAATATTGTAGCCCCAAGTGCCGGGTTGTGTGCCTGCAGCAACATGGGACTTCTTCACTATATTGAAAATTTTAGCTTCAAAACTGAGTAGCCCCAAGTGCCGGGTTATCTGTCCACAGCCGCCTGGGACTCCATTCAAAACATCTCTGATAAAAACTCGATAGTGTAACCTCCAAGTTCCGGGTTAGCTTGCCTTCAGCAACTCAGGACTCACACTTTCCTTTTGTAACCTTGTAAAATTTGGAGCACTGTAGCCCCCAAGCATCGAGGTATACGCCTGTAACAGCTCAGAGCTTGTTCTTCAATATTTGTATCACCTTAAAATATTTCGACTCTTGTAACTCCCAAACGTCAATTCTTTCGCCTGCAACGACTCAGGACTATTTTTCTTTCTAACCAAGTGACACCCGGATCAAGCGCAGCAAGGTTGCAGACGATCATGTCGAAGTCATCCGTGGTGGCATTGCTGAATTCTCAAAACCGGTCCGTAGAAATAAGAGCCGGCCGCGCTGTCTGCTCTCCCTTTATTTGCACTGGAACGTAATTATTGAACAATTATCCAGCTTGTATTTCTCTCCCTTTTTTTTTTTGATTTACGCGTAACATGCATGCATGCATGTTCACGTAACCAGGCAATAACTATTTTTCTCTTAGACTTTGAGCTTGCTTCAAACGACCTTGCATGCATCTATACTGGCGATCACTCTTTCTTAGCTAGCTTCTTGTTCCTCCATCGCAGCTTTCGACTGACTCACACGAATCACTTAGCACCCGGCTTTTTATTTATTTATTTATTGTTTCCTCTTGACTCGCTTGACACACTTGATGATTGCTAGGCCGGCTGCTCTTTTACCTCTTTTGACTTTTGATTAATTTGCACGAGACTAAGGTTCCTCGTATTTTCTTCTTTTGCTGCAGACCAGGTCACGTTGCTCTGATCCCTGCTGTGTGACCCAAATTATGGAATCCGGCAATGACGATTATAACGGTGGCTGCTTTTGCCGATGAACTGAACTGATTGCAACTTCCACTCTCTTTATTTTGCTGCATGCCATGTGCACAGAAAAGCTGGACCAATTTCTCCTTTATAACCCACTGCTCTCGTGAAACTCACCCATCGTTGTAGCCATTTAAGAACTCAGATAATTTTGGCCCTTACTGGAATGATGCCTTGATATCCTCATGAATTGCTAGTAGCACTCTATATAATATATACTTCTTGAATCACCGAGCTGCATACATCAAACTTGACGAGCCGGCTTCTTCTGCCGGGTTACAAATTAATCCTGCAAGAAATTCCCTCCGGCATAAAACAGCATTATACAATATGACAGACTTGTAATAAATAACATATGAATATTTATCTCGAATGTGCACGCGCATACTGAGGATTTGCTTTTTCAATGAACAAGATCTGTTGTTCCGCAAATCCTTTGGTTTAGATGACCCTTTTGATTTCTTTAACTGTGAGCCGGCTTTCGCATGGATACCCTGGCGCAACTTCTCTGAGAAAAACAGGGTCGAACCAAGTCCCTATGGGCCTCATGGTTGATTGAATTTCCAGGTGTGCAATCAGGCCATAAAATCGCGAGTCACATCAGCTCAACAGCAAGAGAACCAAGAATACTAGTGGCATAAAAGCCGGGTCTTGGGATTGCAGCTACAGACTTTTAAAGTAAGAGCCCCCAAGACCTGGATCAATGTTTATAAAGTAAGGGCTTATGCCACATTACCCCATTGACCCACATACTATTGCAAAGCACTCTTGGGCACGCTAACCGAATTTGCGAAACACTCTTGGGCCAAGCTGATATAATTTATTGGAAATAATCGAAGCTGGGAGATGTTTCATGGATTTTCCATGTCTTCAACCCAACAATTGATAACTGAAAAATAACTGAAGCCGGGAGATGTTTCATGGATTTTCCATGTCTTCAACCCAGCAACTGATAATAGGGAGACCCGGACTTTAGGATTCGCCCTTCTGAACGAGAAATAGTTGGCACGCTCTTGGCGCTAATGACGTATAAGCCAGAGTATGGCGATTGAGCCTGGAATAATGATAATGAATAGGCCGGAATACGGCGATAGATCTGGAAAGATGATAATGAATAATGTATAGGCCAGCGATTGAGCCAGATGAGGATAATGAACTGATGGGGATAATGAATAAGATATGAGCCAGCGATTTGAGCCGGAGCACAACAATAATACTTTAATAGCAACCTTGTTATTAAGAAATCCATTGCAAGCAATAGATAGCTCGACTTTGATAAATCCACTCGCGAGTAATAGATATCTCGCCTTTTGATAAATCCATTGCGAGTGATAAATAACTCGACTTTGATAAATCCATTTGCGAGCGATAGATAGCTCGACTTTAAAAGTTTCTGTAGCTTAGCTGATTTTGATTTCCCGCGTCGATGACGTTGATGTAGCAGAAGCCGCCCCTCGGCCGGGTCATTTTGATAGTGGTCGCGATACTCGGCAAAGCCGGCCGCGACACAGGTATTACTGGCCTCTTTCTTTTCTTCTCGGCTTACGTGCATGATACCATGGAACAAAGTAACACAGCTAGCCGCTCCAAATATTCTCTCTCCTCGGTACTTGGTCCATCGAGCTCAGTACTAGTTTACATATAATTCCTTCTCGCTCCCAGACAAGAAACGTATACCCATGAATGTCGCTCATGCCATACAAGGGCAATTCTCCACTTTTTTTTCTGCTGCTTTGACTTGATTGTTGGGCTGTATGAATGCAAATAGCTGCCGGCTCCCTTGTTTGATCAATTTGCTTCCTTGACTGTTGCCGGCTCATGTTGCTTTTTTTCTTCTTGTCTTTCGTTCGGCAAGGTTGCTGCTGAAATTTTTCTTTCTCCGGATTAATCTACACTGGTGCTACTTGGTTTACTTTCTTGCATGTATTCGTACGCGCACCAGCTTAGCTATTAACTGGAAGTAGTAGACGCGTACAACTCTCCTCTGGTTGCTTGTCAGATCCTTTTCTTTTCCTACTCATTGAGACTTGACCCGGCTTGTGGCTGTTGACTTCTTCTTTTTTCCTTGCTGCTTTTAATACGTATGTAAAACCAAACCGGGTTGCTCCCAACCACGCAAATCGACGCGCTCGTCGTGCCGCTCGCGGATTGGAGAACCATGCTGTCCGGATTTGTGTCGAACTCGAACGCCGAAGCAGGATGAAATACAATCTCGATCAGCATTGGCTCGGCGAGTTGCAATCCGATTCTCTCGACCTCTTTTCGCCCCCTTTTTTTTCTTTTTACTACGTGACGTGAATCAACTTCCTTTATTCCATCCTTGATCTTTCTTCTCTTTACTATGTGACCCACGCGCCTGTGCCCTCCTGACTTTTCTTTAACCTATGCACGCATCCTGATCCCTGGCAATCGACGGGTCTTGGTTCCTCCATGGCCGATTCTTGTATGGCCGGCCTTTCTTTTTCTAGTGAATCTGCTTCTGGATATCCCCAAATTTACCGATGATGCGATCTCTTTTCTGGTTGACGATGATCTTGTCGCCGACAAAGTTCTCCATCCCTCGCAAAACTTCTCCCTTGATGAGGACACTCTTGGCCGCGAGCCCCACGGTGGGCGCCAACTGTCGTGGGGTAGATAACACGGCAGATGTTACACGAGGTAACTTGAGATTGAGGGCAAGGCGAAACTGGTGTCCAGGAGTTGGTCTAGCTCTACGAGGGAGAAGATGTTTTTTACCCAGGTTCAGGTCCCCTCGGCGGAGGATCCCTACGTCCTGCTATAACTCACTATATGATAACAGATTACATGGTGCGCCAATGGCGATGCCGGGTTGGGATGATTCCGGCGTGGGAGCTCTCTCTGGAGCTCTCTCTATTTTGTCTATCTTATTCCGCCTATCTCTTTTCTCTTGGATCTGTCTATCTATGATCTAGGAGCCTGCTTATATAGATGGCCAGGTCTCCTAGTCGTACAAGGTAAAAACTGGGTTATACCCAAAATAAGAGTCCTAGTCTAGGTCCTTCGTGATCTCCAAGTCTTGAGTCTCCAACTTGTACAAGGATTCCGGGTCTTCCATAATCTTCCTTCTATGACATCTTTCGAGACCCCTCCTGGTGCCAGGCTATCCAGAAACTGGGTCTGCCTCCAGAAACCGGGTCTGCCTCTGGAACCGGGTCTGCCTCCTGGCCGGGTCTGACTCCTGAAACCGGGTCATCTCCTGGCCGGGTCTTCTCCTTGGCCGGGTCTGAATGAGCCTGCTGGCCCAAGTGTAACCCAGCCCATGTGGGGTGTGAGGTAACCTAGCCAGGCCTCCTGCCTGACGGGTTACGCTTCGCTCTTCATGGGCATACCGAGTTATGATTCCCCCATCAAAACCACACATCAGCTGTATAGAATCATGCAAAGCAATATGTATGTGATGAATGACAACAAGTCATGTAATGTAAGATGGATGTTGCATGGCAATATATCTCGGAACAGCTATGGAAATGCTGTGGTAGGTAGGTATGGTGGCTGTTTTGAGGAAGATGTGTAGGCTTATGTGTAGGAGAACAAGAGGAAGTCCTCCCACGGGTTGGATGTACGGCGAAGTATGCACAACTCTCAATGTGAGCAGAAGGCAATGCACAGCACCGAAGAGGCTAGCAAAATATGGATGGTGGAAGTGCCAAAAACCGTAGCTTAACATTAGTCAAAAAGAACTCACAAGTTTATTGCAAACAACTAGCAGGTTCAACATTAAGAGCATGATTAAAATTCACTCCAAGAAGGGCCGTTCACGGCGGTACAAGTACCCCGTTAGATCCCTCGACCTTCAGCACAACTTAGTTATTACAATGAACTTTCAGACATGGAAAGCTATCAAGTCCAACTACACCTTCAACAATTTTAGAGTTTGTAGTACGGTACAAGCTTAAAGACAACAATCCACTAATGATTTTAACTTAATTAACCAGCAAGCTTTACCATCTAAATATCTCAAAACATTTGCAAAGAATCAAGTTATCAAAGTTTCAATGATCTACAAGATTATGCAAGTTTTCATACCACTACCACATGCAGCATTTTCTTTCTTCCAAGCAAACACCAACAACTTACTTAAACATAAACTCTCCAAATGATAATATAATGCAGCAAGAGAGTATTTATAAACACGTGCTAACAGCTCGAAGAGATGCATGAAAAACAGGAGCTAAAAGCACTGCAGTAGCTAGTTAAGAATACTCAACAAATATAAGTGAAGAACATGAGTATTCACATGAAAAAGCGGAGCGTGTCTCTCTCCCACACAAGGATTGCTAGGATCCGAATTTATTCAAACAAAAACAAAAATAAAAGCACACAGACGCTCCAAGTAAAGCGCATAAGATGTGAAAGAATTAAAATATAGTTTCACTAGAGATGACCTGATAAGTTGTTGATGAAGAAGGGGATGCCTTGGGCATCCCCAAGCTTAGACGCTTGAGTCTCTCTGAATATGGTTGGGATGAACCACGGGGGCATCCCCAAGCTTAGCTTTTCACTCTTCTTGATCACATAATATCACCCTTCTCGCTTGATCCTTGAAAACTTCCTTCACACCAAACTCAAGACAGTTCTCATTAGAGGGTTAGTGCATAACAAAAATTCTCATATTCTGTAATGAACAATCATTCCCAAAGCTTCTGGACATTAGCTACAGCCACCAATGCTTTGTGGAGCAAAGAAATCCACACAAACATCGTAAAAGAGCGAATGCAAAACAAAAGGCAGAATCTGTCAAAAACAGAACAGTCTGTAAGACGAATTTTTCGAGGCACTTAAGTTTCTCAGATGGATCTGGCCCAAAATAATGAAAGTTGCGTACATATCTCAGGAAGATGCGTGATTTTTCGTAGAATTTTTGAATTTTCTACAGGGAGAAAAGCTCAAATTCGTGACAGCCAAAAATCTGTTACTGCGCAGAAATCCAAATCTTGCATCAACTTTCAATATAGAACTTTACTTGGCACAACAATGCGATAAAATAAAGATACAAAGGAGTTGCTACAGAAGTGACAAAACTCCTTGACTCAAAGAAAATAAAAATAACAGCAAATAAAAACGATGGGTTGTCTCCCATAAGCGCTTTTCTTTAAAGCCTTTTAGCTAGGCATAGTGATTTTGATGATGCTCATATGTATAAGAGTTGAATATAAGAGAGCATCAAAAGCAAATAAAACACATTTAATCTAACACTTCCTATGCAAGGAGTCTTGTAAGAAAAAATCAATAAAGCAAAGTGACTAGCATAGAAAAAACAAGTACACTTCAAAAATTTCAACAAAAGAGAGGAGACTTAATATTATTGTGATATATGAATCCGTGTCTCCCTCTCTCATAAGGACCAGTAGGTCTTAAAGTACCCAGCAAATAAAAGCAAATCAAGAGAAAGCTCAAAACTTCATCATAAAGAGAAGAAATTTAGTAACATGAAGATTTCTATAACCATACTTTCCTCTCTCAAAATAATTTTCAGCGGCATCATGAATAAACTCAACAATATAGCTATCACATAAAGCATTCTTATCATGATCCACATGCATAAAAGTATCATTACTCTCCACATAAGCATAACATTTATTAGTAATAGTGAGAGTAAAATATCACATCCATCATTGTATCATCATAAATTGCAGGCATAGTATAATCATAATAAACTTTATCCTCCATAGTAGGTGGCACCAAAATACCACTATCATTATAATCATCATAAATTGGAGGTAAAGTATCATCAAAGAAAATTTTCTCCTCAAAACTTGGGGGACTAAAAATATCATATTCATCAAACCAGCTTCCCCAAGCTTAGACTTTTCCATAGCATTAGCAATAATGGTGTTCAAAGAATTTATAGTAATACATTGCTACCATCATGCAAACAAGCCTCCATAGGTTTTTTAATTTTCTCTTCAAAAGCATCATGTCCTAATTCAATATAAAGTTCATAAAGATCTCTAATTTTTTTGTTGTTTTCCATTAAGCCTAACTAGTGAAAATAAAAACAAGAAACAAAAAGATATAATTGCAGAATCTAAAGGAAATAACTTCGAGCACTCACACACTAGCAACAATACTAGAAAATAGCTTTGTAGCCAGAGGATGTGAATACCTT
This sequence comes from Poa pratensis, assembly GCA_947311845.1. Classification (NCBI taxonomy): domain Eukaryota; kingdom Viridiplantae; phylum Streptophyta; class Magnoliopsida; order Poales; family Poaceae; genus Poa; species Poa pratensis. Next base: position 24,104,591 of record CAMZMU010000106.1, on the reverse strand, counting down.
TTACCTTACCTCCCCGGCAACGGCGCCAGAAAATAGCTTGATGTCTACGTGTGCTTCTATTCTTGTAGACAGTGTTGGGCCTCCAAGAGCAGAGGTTTGTAGAACAGCAGCAAGTTTCCCTTAAGTGAATCACCCAAGGTTTATCGAACTCAGGGAGGTAGAGGTCAAAGATATTCCTCTCAAGCAACCCTGCAATTAAGATACAAGAAGTCTCTTGTGTCCCCAACACACCCAATACACTTGTCAGATGTATAGGTGCACTAGTTCGGCGAAGAGATAGTGAAATACAAGTGATAGGATGATTATAAGTAGTAACTGCAATCTGAAATAAAGATGGCAGCAAGCAAACATGTAGCAGAACTTGTTGTAAACGGTGTTTCAATGCTTAGAAACAAGGCCTAGGGATCATACTTTCACTAGTGGACACTCTCAACAATGATCTCATAACTGAATAAGTAAAAGCTACTCTTAAACACTCTCTTGTTGGATAACAAACACCATTCATTGTGTAGGGCTACAAAAGCACACCTCAAGCCGGAGTAAACAAGCGCCACAACGTCATAAAGGAATCACACACGGTGCACACACTGTCACCTTTACACCGTGGAGAGTACCGGAGTTCATATTAAAGTAACCTATAGAGTGCATAATAGATAAAGAGTAACATCTACATATTCAACTAGATTAGCACAACTGAACACAAGTAAATACTGCTCGGGATTATTCTCCTTCTTGATAACACAAGAGTACTACGTGTAGGGCTGCAAAAGCACTCCTCAAAGTCTGAGTAAACAAACACCACATTCCCAAGAATAAGCCATGATAATATCTAAATTATTCATAGAGTCACACAAGTACCCACACTGTCACCTTGATACCGTGTTGTCACAATGACTCCAGAAACTAGACAAAATCACTTGAGTAGCATAAACATTATTAATGTATTCAGCGATACTAGCAATACACATGATCACATAAAGATCACACCATGGGAGAGAGAGATGAACCACATAGCTACCGGTAGAGCCCTCAGCCTCGGGGGAGAACTACTCCCTCCTCATCATGGGAGTCAGCAGCGGCGATGAAGATGGCGGTGGGTTCGATGGAGATGACTCCGGGGGCAATTCCCCGTCCCGGCGGCGTGCCGGAACAGAGACTTCTGTCCCCCGAAACTTGTCGTCGATGGCGGCGGCGCTGCGGAACTCTTCTGGAAATATGACTTGGTATTTTAGGGTTTTCGCGTCTGAGGCAATATATAGGCGAAGGGGCGATGTCGGTGGAGGTCCTGGGCTCCCTCCTCACCTCCCGGCGCGCCTGTGGGCCCAGCCGCGCGAGCAGGTGGTTTGGAGGCCGTGGGCCTCCCCCTGGCTTGCCCTTCTGGCTCCGTGTGTCCCTCGGAAAAATAGGAGGTTTGGCTTTTGTTTCGTCGAATTCCGAGAATATTGCCCGAACAGCTTTTCTGGAACCAAAAACAGCAGAAAACAGGAACTGGCACTGTGGCATCTTGTTAATAGGTTAGTCCCAGAAAATGCATAAAAGTGATATGAAGTGTATATAAAACATGTAGCAATTGGTATAATATAAGCATGGAACATCAGAAATTATAGATACGTTGGAGACGTATCAACCTCCTCGTGCCTCCGGCGTAGATCCTCCTCCTCTCATTTGATCCAACGGCTCTAGATGAGCCCCAAAACCCCAATACTTTTCTTATCATCTAATTTTTTTACTAACGAACGGTAGTAAAATTGGTGAATAATCGTGGATGGTAAAGTGATTCCCGCCGCCCAGATCACAATATGGCGGGGCGCGGCCGTACCAGGTCGCAATATCTAGGGGAGTCTCGGTGTTGTGGATGTCATTTACTCATTATAACTCTGATTTAGGTGTTATTGGACTCGTTGAGCTCGTATGTACGAGCCCCACAATCGTATGGCATTGGATTTTCAATTTGGGTTCGAGGGAAATATAATTTTTGAACACTCCATATGGCTTGCATCTGGTGGCAATAACTTTTCCGTATTGATTTAAACGTGCCTCCTTTCATCGTGCTAGGTTCATTGAAGTCATACTTAACCTATACACACGAAAATAAAGGAAAAGAAAGAAAATGTTAATAAAAATCTAAGCTTGTACATAGCTCGCATAAAAATGAATGGAAACAAGTGATCGTGCATAATTGTCATGAAATTGGCTAGATGCAGCTTGAGATGACACAGGAACTCTTTTCGATATAATAATAGAAGATTTAAACTTGGTTCCCTTTTTTTGATTCGGACCTCCGTACTCGCCCTACATCTCCTTCATCTTGCCCTCATTATAGGAAAATTTCAAGGTTGAAGGTACAAAGCGACACACACTTACATAATTTTTTTGTTACTTTGTCATAACTCATTCTATCACGTTTACCAAAATTATCTATACATACACAAAATTACTTATATTTTCTAATACTAAAATCACTGTTTAATGATATCCACTTCTTGTATCTATCTTGTAAATGCACTTGTACAAATTATAACCATATTTTTATGAGATCTATGTTTTTTTAATGGAGCCATGAAATTCATTACTAGATTTCTTTTGCTAAACTTTTCATAGATCTCAAATAACAGGAAAAAATGTAGAGTACATAATTTCTCCATTGTTCAGTTTGTGAGTCTTAAGTGTTTATTGGTGTAGTATTTTTGTATATATTTGTAGAAGGTGCAAGAGCATACTAGTGCAACAAATATCTTTATGGAGGTTTGTAAAGGCCTCATCTAAGACTAACCAATGAATTATGGTGTGTATGTTGTGGAGAACATGATAATAACACACACTTCAAATGGCATGTTTGAGGAATGTTATTAGTCTCCTAATTAATCTCCTTAGATAATTTTTTCTACGTCTGCTAGCTTGTTGTAATTAATAGAACAATTGCCATCCACCATTGGGCATTGTATATCATAATATATCGTATCAACACGTTGGTAACCATATATCCGTGTGTATTTTATATATCCAAATAAGATTATTTGAGGGAATTATCATGAAAAGTTGGGTTTCCACAATGCATTAAACCGGCATCAGCAAATAACACCAACAGTCTAAGTTTTTTATTGGCAAGGAACATTAGACAAAGAAAGCTCAAAGAACCACAACATAGTTACGACCTAGGGTTTGGCGAGCGATCGTCAGGCGACTAGGGTTTTTTTCTTCCTTCACGGCTGGAATCCTTCCCGGCATGAAGTTCCGTCTCTTCCCTGGGGTCCGATCCCTGCTCAGCCTCGGATTGGTGTTAGCCTGGGTTCTTCTTTAAGTTCCGACAGCGTTTTGACTTGGGACTATCCTAGGGTTTCAAGTTAGATTTGGGGATGGCGAGTTTGGCGAATTAGACGAGCGGGTTCGGCACTGAGAAAATGAAGGGCTTGATGACATGCTGAAGCGTCTAGGTATTGATGAGGACGAGATTGATGATTTGGTTTTTGAAGAAGAGGAAGCTGCACCGAGGGTGGGGCTGAAGTGGATGGCGCTGGCTCGTGTACACACATCTAATGATTTTAGTCCACGGACGTTTGAGCAACATATGCGATATGCATGGAGCCCGGCGCAGGAGGTTAAGTTTCAGCACTTGGAGGGGAACTTGTTTACTGTGCAATGCTTTTGTTTGGGGGATTGGTTGAAGGTAACAGAAAGAGGGCCATGGCTGTTCCGTCATAACGCGGTTTGCATCGAGCCATATGATGGGCTTATGCCTATTGAGACAGTGGATTTAAATTATTTGGAGGCATGGATTCAAGTTCACAAGTTGCCAATTGGTTATAGAAACGAGGTGTTGATCAAAAATCTGGTGGAGAAGAAGGTGGGGATGGTTCGTAAGGTGGAAACTGATGTTCAAGGCGCTGGGAATTTTGTTCGTGTACGTGTCCGTATTGATGTCAGGAATACTATTGCGCGCTTTGTCACAATTTCACGAGCTGGACAGAGGGAGTTCTATGGGGTTGAGTATGAGAAATTTCCAAAGTTTTGTGGTGCTTGTGGTTCTCTTGGTCATATACATACTGAGTGCGGTTCGAGTGAGCATGCTGAGGAAAATCTTAAGTGGGGGGATTTTTTAAAGGCTGATTGGGAGACATGGCGGGGACGTGGGTTCAGTGGGAACCGTGGTAATAATATTGGTGGATGAGGTGGTCGTTCTGGTCGCAATGGGGACAATGCAGGAGGTGGAAGACGGGGAGCTATTCATGGTCGTGATGGTGCTGCTCCGGTTTCTTGGAGGCATAATGCTTTGCCCTATGTGGGAGATGATGGGCGTCCGACTGATTCTGTGAATAACATGGCTAATATCCTGGTGAAACCTACAGATTTGGAGATGCAAAATCGTGGGGGTTTGGATTCAACTTCAAAGAAAAGGCATGACAATGAAGGCAATGTTATATTAGATGCTATGGCAACGGAGAACTATGAAAATTCTGATGTTAATGATGATGACGTAGATGAAACTGAGCGTTCTAAGCGCATAAAGAAGACCGGAGCTATCTCCTCTTAAAATGGATCGGCGGGCTCTCTTGAAGGGTCCGTCCGGGCGCAATGAAAATATTAGGACTGAACTGTCAGGGCTTGGGTAATGCCCCGACAGTTCGTGCGCTTTTGGATGTCCAAAGGCGGTATCACCCCGAGGTTATGTTTTTGTCGGAGACTCACCTCGATGAATATTCGGCTAAGTGTTTGAAGAGGAGTTTAAAGATGGATTTTAAAATGGTAAATCCTAGTGATGGTAGAAGTGGAGGTGTTATTCTGCTATGGAGGAGAGAGGTTACTATTGAGCAAAATTTTCTGCTCCTAAATATATTGACGTTCGTGTGGTTGAAGGACAAGGAAAAATTTGGCGGCTGACAGGGATGTATGGAGAGTCCCGTTGGGAGGACAAGTATAAAACATGGACAAATTGAGAGAGCTGAAGAATAATTCTAGTCTACCTTCGGTGATCCTTGGTGATTTCAATGAAATACTTTTTTCCCATGAGAAGGAGGGGGGCAATCCTCGGCCGCAGTCTTATATGCAGGCTTTTCAAGATGCTCTTGTTGATTGTGATCTTGAAGATCTGGGTTACATTGGAGATTGTTTTACTTGGAAACGTGGTGCAATTCGTGATAGGCTGGATCAGGCGGTTGCCAATGGGGCATGGGTAACGATGCACCCGGGTGCTGTTCTCCAACACTTACAATATACACGGTCTGATCATCGGCCAATTCTTTTGGATACTGAGTTCCAAGCCCGAACTCAGTCTCGATCAGGAAAGAAACGTTTTGAAGCTAAATGGTTACGTGAAGATGGATTTCGGCAAGAGGTGCAACGTGCATGGGATGCGTCTGGGTGTTTGGCACCGGATGGTGTGCTTGCTAGGCTGACTCGGATGCATGCGGATCTTCATGCATGGGATGATAGAGTGTTGCGGAAGCCGAAGCGTCGGCTTCGAAAGGCACAGCGGGAGTTAGAAAAGGCGATGAATGGACCTATATCAAATGAAAGTGAAGCTAAAGCTAAAGAGATGGCAAATCTGATTGAGATTCTTCCGGAACAGGAAGAGGCTTTTTGGGCACAAAGGTCTCGTACAAATTGGTTGCAACATGGTGATCGTAATACTTCATTTTTCCATAATTTTGCTTCAGCTCGGCGGAAAAGAAATACTATCAAGAGACTCAAGGGCGAGGACAATAATTGGGTTGAAGGTACGGAATTGCTGAAACCATTGATTCTTAACTATTTTGCTAATCTTTTTACTTCAGGCAACGATGAGGCTGTGCTTGAAACAATTCAGCCGAAAGTGACACAGGCGATGAACGACCAATTGCTTGCTCCTTTTACAACGGATGATGTCAAAAAGGCTGCTTTTAGTATTGGGGATCTTAAGGCCCCTGGTCCAGATGGGTTACATGCTATTTTTTATAAGAAATTTTGGAGTGTTTGCGGCGAGGAAATAACCCTGGAAGTCTTACGAGCACTAAATTCAGGTGTGATTCCGGATGGTTGGAATGATACAACTGTGGTCCTTGTGCCCAAGGTAGATGATCATGAGTTAATTACCCAATTCCGCCCGATAAGTTTGTGCAATGTGATATATAAAATCATTTAAAAAATGTTGGCGCTGAGGTTGAAGGCTGTTTTACCAGAGCTCATCTCTCCCATGCAAAGTGCTTTTGTCCCTGGTCGTCTTATTACTGACAATGTTTTGGTTGCTTATGAATGTGTTCACTCTATAAAGAATAAGAGGTCTGTTAGTAATGGGAGTTGTGCTGTTAAATTGGACATGCACAAAGCCTATGATCGGGTTGAATGGATTTTTCTAGAGAACATGATGAGGAGATTGGGGTTTGCGGAAAGGTGGGTTACTATTATTATGGGTAGAGTCAGATCAGTTCGGTACCAAGTGAGATTTAATTCAGAAGAAACAGACATGTTTATCCCTACTAGAGGGCTTAGACAGGGGGATCCGCTATCTCCATATTTGTTCTTGCTTTGTGCGGAAGGTTTATCCAGTCTATTGTTGTATGAAGAAGAAGTTGGTGGCATCGATGGGGTAAGAGTGTGCAGAAATGCACCGTCAGTTTCACACTTACTTTTTGCTGATGATTCTCTTATTCTCATGAATGCTGATATGACTAATGCAACTTCCTTGCAACAATCTTTGGATACTTATTATGCAAATTCAGGGCAACTTGTGAGTTTAGCAAAATCGAGCATCTTTTTTCACCGAATACGAATGTTTTGATGAGGGCTGAAATTTGTGAAGCCTTGCATATTGATACTGAACCTCTATCGGATAAATATCTTGGCCTTCCAGCAATTGTTGGTGCTGATAGGAGTGACTGTTTCCTTCACTTTGTGGAGAGAATTATCCAGAGAATAAATGAGTGGAAGGAGAAGCAACTGTCAATGGGTGGTAAAGAAATTCTTTTAAAAGCTGTGGCGCAGGCGATACCTGTTTATGCTATGTCGGTTTTCCAAATACCAAAGGGAGTTTGTAAGCGTATGATGGATGCTATAGCCAAGTTTTGGTGGGGTGATGATGAGAATAGTAATAAAATACACTGGTTTGCATGGTGGAAGTTGTGTTATCGAAAAAATGAGGGAGGTATGGGTTTTCGTGATTTCCATTCTTTCAATCTTGCCATGCTAGCTAAACAAATTTGGAGACTTGTCAATGAGCCTGAATCCCTATGTGCAAGAGTTTTGAGGGCCAAGTACTATCCAGACGGTAATATTTTGATGGCTGGACCGAAAGCGGGATCTTCATTCACTTGGCAAAGTATTTTAGCTGGTCTTCCTACGTTTAAAAGAGATTTTATTTGGAGAGTGGGTACTGGTGATAATATTAATATTTGGAATGACCCTTGGATTCCTTCTAGTCCAAACAGGAAAATTATTTCTCCAAGAGGAAATGCGGTTTACACAAGAGTGTCTGAGCTCATTAGTCCTATTACTGGTTATTGGGATGATCAGCTTCTAAACTCTATCTTTAATGCGGTGGATGTTGGCAAAATTCTTCAAATTCCATTGAATAACCATGGTTTTGAGGACTTTATTGCTTGGAGTTACACAAAGCATGGACGATATACAGTAAGATCTGGCTACCATTTACAATGGCAGCACCAATTTGGTGCACACGCTAGTCAGCTTGCGCTTCCTGGTGCTTCTGCAAATAATCCGGTTTGGAAGTCTCTTTGGAAGTTGAAAATTCCAAGCAAAGTTAAAATCTTTATTTGGAGAGCCCTTCATGGTATTGTGCCTTTAAAGTGTATACTTGCAAACCGACACATTGGCAATAGTGGTGCATGCCCTGTTTGTGATCAAGGTGCTGAAGATGTGTTGCACCTTTTATTCTTATGCCCGGCTGCACAGAAGGTTTGGATTGAGTTGGGGTTACAACAATTTATTGGACAATATTCTCGGTTGGATAGAGTTGGATCAGCTGTTCTTGAAGATATTTTGCGACATGATGGAAATAATTTACCTAACTTTGATTCGGTGGGGTTAAAAGAAGTTATATCTATTACATGTTGGTATTTGTGGTGGTTGCGGCGTCGGAAGGTTCGTAATGAAGATGTTCCTCCTGTTTATAAGTGCAAGATGTCCATTCTATCAATTGCAGCTAATGCGGCGAAAATATCCTCCAAGTTACCTATCGACAGTATTGTAAGGTGGACGAGACCTGCTCCGAGACATGTAAAATTGAATGTTGATGCCTCTTTTTATGAAGATAGCCGAGCTAGAGCTATTGGGGCGGTTATCCAAGACTACAAGGGTACTTTTATTGCGGCTGTTACAAAGTTGTTACCGCATGTGACGTCTCCTTTTATGGCTGAGGCGATTGCAATGAAGGAAGGGCTTATTTGGGCAAATACGATGGGATTTTCTATGGTACAAGCTGAGTCAGATTCGATTGAAGTTATTGAAGCTTGCACAGGAGAAGAAGTGTGGTGGAATGAATCTGCTACTGTTTTTGTAGATTGTGTTGATTTGGTTACTACCATTGGTTCTGTCTCGTTTAATCACTGTTCGAGGGAAGCAAATGAAGTTGCTCATGAATTAGCTAGGTTTGGTTTTACAAATAATATATCATGTAATTGGGTCGATGAGCCCCCTAGTTTTATTCTCAGCAAGCTGATAAACAATGTAACGATGTAACTTTTGATGCTTCAAGTAGCAAGTTTCAGACGCGCTCTTTTCCTTACCAGGGTATCTAAGGAGACCGGAAGGTTTTTAATGAGGCGGCTTGCTAGCTTAATAAATTGTGGTTTGAGTTTCAAAAAAAAAAAGACAAAGAAAGCTCACCCTGTTGGTCCACAAAAACCACGGTGGAGGAGGAACGTACTGGGATTGAGCAGAGATGATTAATTGGTTTCTTCTACTTCTACTTTCTTCTACGTGGATCGCGCTTGAGATACCCTCTCTATGTGATGACGCGTGTAGAAAAGAACCAAGTGGTCGCGATGCAAGTTGCAACCGGCTTGGAGTTCGATCGGACGCAAACTTGAAAAACCGCATAGGCGTCGCATGCTCGACATCGCCAAAGACGTCGCGAGGGCCTCGATCGGATGACAAGAAGAACAAGTCACCGACGATTCTTCGACTTGGCCGGGCGGCATATCATGCGCTAAATGGCCTATAAATGTGTCACAAATGTAGTCCTAAGATGGCTGTCAAAATAAATGTAGTCGTAAGATTTTTTTTCCGAATGACGCTACTCGGCCTACTTGCCGCTACGACGAGTCTCTACCACCGTCCCTACTCGGCCTACTTGCCGCATCCAGAATTCCAGATGCTAGCCAGGTCCACGGTGGGAGAAGGTTCCCTGCGTCGATCAGCCGAGAAGGCAACTTGCCAAGCACATGGACGAGCCGACACGTGCGTGTTCCAGCCGTACGTAAGGTACGTAACACGTACGGGATCTGGTGAAGGCATAGCAGACGCCAAGGCACACATGTTAGGTGCGCTGTGTGTGCCTGGTTTTCTGCTCGTCCCTAACCTAGCCGCCGCTCAAGGCGACCAGGAGGCGACTCCACCAAATTCCACCGGCGGAAGAGCTGGGCCCCTCTCCTTCCGCTTGCAGCTCCGGCGGCAGAAGGGAGGGGGACCCTGTTTTCTCCGTTTTTGCATGGTAGTGAGGGTTAGGAAGGTTCTGGCATGGTGCGCCGTTGGGGTGGTGGGAGCGGTGTCCGGGCAAATAAATTTGTCTCAACTCTACTCCCACATCAGTGTTGTCCTTCATGGCGACGTCTCGGAGTTGGTGTTGTGTGCTTGCCGATCTTTCAGATCGATGGCTGTAGGGTTCATGGATGGTGTCGGCGAGGATGCGGCGGCGACTCCATCAGATGGGTTTTTCCTCCTGTTCTGTCCTCATTGTTGCGGCGTTGTCTCTGGTGTCATGGTGGAGCAGAGAGGATTCATCCAGAAGTACGTGCATATGGTGGTCTGCACAGGTGACAGCTGGGAGATGGTGCATCTTGTGCTGGGTTCGTGGTTGGAGGTTGACGGTTCTGGTTCCCTACTCCGGCGTCGTCGTGCGGGGGTGCCAATGCTGAAGTTCGATGGCGTGTCCGGGGTCGTGCTTCCCCGGTCTGATTCTTTCAGCGGCAATAGTTTATCCTATGGCAAACTACTTTGGAAGTCCGAAGCTGATGATCAGCGATGGAGCCGCGTCAAGCTCGGGTGAAGAGGTGATCTGTCTCTTTTATCTTTGATGGCTGCTACAGTGGTGCCAAAGGAGAGGGATAGACGTTGGTTTGTCACATCGGTTTATCCTATATTTGCATATCTGTAAGATCGGTGTGTACGTGCTTTGTATTTTGGTCTTTATTTATCAATGAGAAACATATTAACTTACAAAAAAAAAGATTACACGATTAATCTAGCACGAATCTAGTATAGACCAATAAGGCCCGATTGGATTGTCGGTACACAATAGGGAGCAGAAAAAATTGCGGACACGCCGGATTTCCACGTAAAGCTGTACCGGCCCGTAACTCACTACCCCTGTTTTGTAGTAATTTCTGACCAACCAAGCGAGGCCTAATGCAGTTAACAATACTCCCACAAAACTGAACATTGAAAATTTGAAGCTAATATGGATTGTTTGGCAGTGAATTAACAACTATCTCGTATAGACTACGTGTGTATCAGGCTAACTTGTATTTCCTCCATTTCAAAATGTAAGATTTTATCTTTTTTTAGATTCACATGTATCTATACATGATTTGGTGTGTATTCACTCATTTTAATATGTATGTAGTCCATACTGAGATATCAGAAACAATTTCTAATTTCGAGCGGAGAGTACATGTTTCTCCACATCAGCTTCCGGGTAATATTTAATCACGGCGCTAAAGCACAAACCAAAGCATCAACCCTAAAAAAACTGCATCTACCCTCGAAATGATCCCAAGCCGATCAGCGAGGTCCAGTTTAATTACGCGGTGAGAGCAAAGGCATGTAGTTTGTTACAGAAGCACAAGGTACGGGCGTAGTAGGGCGGTAGGTAGCAAAACGATGGCCGAGGAACAATTATCCGGCCTGACACCTAATCGAGCTATGCTTGTCTCTTTGACTCTGTCTATTGGCGCTATAAAATATAATCATCTACGGTGGCATCGGGACTCTGTAGGTGCCTAGGCCGCGCATTGACCAATAGCTTATCGTTAATTGGCGGGTTAATGTTAGCTGGATCAACGTGACCTCCTCGGCTCAGAATATGTTGTGTATACTGTACTTTTCTGTTGTCAAGTCAGATTTTACTTGCCCGCAAAACAAGTCAGATTTTACTGACAAGAGTATCTATATCTATCTCTACTATATAATATGTCTTCAGGTGATGGTACGTTTTTTAGATTTCCGATTCTACCCCTGGCTTACTAGGCCGAGGTAGGGAAATTACATGCTCTGCCACGGCCAACTAAAACGTACCGTTTCCTTCTTATGTTTTTCTTCCGTTCGTGGCTCCAAACCTCCGACCTGTCCTCGCTCTATAAGGAGCAGAGTACGACATGGACGACGGCCGGACTGGGCAGGAGAAGGACGACGCGAGGTGAGCGGATCGAGAGCACCCCGGGGATGCGTCTACAGTTCCTGGAATCGTTCTCCGGCGCGTGCCGGCCCTCGCGAGGATTCGCCGTGGCCGAGGCTCCTGCTGCCGGCCGGTGTGCGGAGGATTTGGGGAGCCGGGACGACAAGCAAGACGGAACAGGGCGCCTCGGGAGCGGCCAGCTTCTTCTCCCTGCACCGACGTGCGCGAGCGCGACGACGGCCACCACACCAGCTTCACGGCCGATCTGGAGCTACTACTAAGACAGCTCCCCGATCTGGAGCTCGACGAGCACCGCCGGCGCGTCTACGATAGGCTATGGCGGCGACCTGTAGGGCGGAGGAGGCAGTGACCCGGCAGCGTGCGGAGGAAGATATGGAGGCGGACGCGCTGGCAGAGTGTGAAGATGACAGCATCAATTATGCCTTGAAGGATGAGAGCCGGGCCGCTCGATTTGGCGGCGGTGGAGCTCGTTCTGGCGGATGGGGCGCTCGATCTTGCGGCTTTAGTGGAGGGGACCCTCGATCTGGCCGCGGTGGAGCTCTCTCCGGTCACGGGCCGCTCGATTTTCCGGCGGTGCAGCTCGTTCTGCTCGTTGTGGCGATTCCTTAATCTTGCGGGCTGCATTGGAGCTGATTCCAGTCCCCGGTGTGATGGGCTGGGCGACGGCACGACAACCACGCACAACGATTCACTGAACTCTCTATAAGCCTTTCCTATCTTCTCTTTTTTTCCTTACTTTTCAGTCGCTTTTTGGGACGAAGTAGCTGCCTCCTCGGTAGCTCAGGATGAAATCCGGGCCTGCTGAAAAAGTACACTATGCATAATACATCCAGTCTCTTCTTCATGTACGTGCTACACATACATCATTTTAGTGGTATGCTTGTAATCTAAAGATTTAGGCATTCAGGTTGTCCACATATTTCTAGCAAATAGATTATCTTGATGAGAATCTTGATGAGAAGCTTGCATTGTACAACTAAAAATCGTTGGCTTCCATGATCTTGGAGCTAATTTATTGTTCATGGGTGTTCATAATGGAGCTTCAAAACAATTTGTTCATCAGTGGTGAAATTTGTTCATCAGCTATGCTAGAAGATTTACATGATTTTGTTCATGATTCGAATGGAATGGTACAGGAAATGGCCTATACAACTATCAACCCGGGCAACATCAATGAACCTTAAACAACACTACCATAAATAGCTATTTATATAATAAATGTTGCAAATAATTTTCATGTTCTTCAAGTTTAGCGAACCATATTTTATTTGAAATGTTGGAAGTATGCTTATTTTTCTTTAGATATTTTATATTTTGAAATGCCTGGATTAACAAATGTATATATACGGATAGCTGCGTGACGTGCAATCTTTTTTAGGGCCTCCATGAAACTGCTCTTTAGAACATTTTGGGGAACCTGGTGGTCTTTTGTTGTCATTCATCTTTCTAGCTTCCTGGTCTATTTTGTGTAAATTTAAGTGTGTAATCTATCTACGTAATAGATCGAAATGTGTCTGCCCGTTGCAACGCACGGGCGTGTTTGCTAGTACCTATATACCTATCTCTACTATATAATATCAGTAAACGACCGTGGTACGTTGCGCATTTTGCATTTTAACCCTCCTTTTTCCATGGAATTAACCCGCAGTCCAGTTACAGGGGCCAAATTGTAAAACTACCGAAGGGATAAGAAATCCCCAATTTCTTCTCCGTCGCCGGCCGGGAGGCTGCGCAGAGTGCGCGTCGCCCCCAAATCATCCGGCGGCGGCCTGTCCCGCCGACGCCGCGGAGGTGTAAGCGGACACAGCACGCACGCTCCAGCATGCGGAGGCGGCGGCGCGGGTCTTCGCCCCGAGTTCCGGTGCCGCTGCTCCGCGACTCATCGACTTGAAGCCCCATGGCGGGAACCGAGGACCACTGTGCTGGTGCGCCTCATAGCCGGCCAGCACGCAGAGACCAGCGTATTGTGCTATGTTGATACATTAAATCTGAGACGTTCATTTGATCAACGGTCCGGATCAAATCCCGAAACGGTACCTTTTATGTGTTTTGATCAGCGGGCAGGGGCGTCTGGGTTCGATCAGCGGCAGGGGCGTCCACGCGGCCATGTCGACCGCGTCCTCCAACTCCCCCGCCTACTCGCCCTTCTCCCGCAACTGGCTCAACGGCACCGTGCCGTCCCTCTCCGGGCTTGCCTTCCTCGAGGAGGTCAACCTCGCTCGCAACGGCCTCGACGGCGCGCTCCTGAAGGTCGGCAAGGCGATGGCAAAGCTTGTCCTGGCCGACAACAACTTCACCGGGAAGATCCCCACGGCGGCGAGCTCGCTGGGCCAGCTCCGGTACCTCGACGCGTCCGAACGCGTACTGCAGCGCGGCGACGATTGCCGCGTTGCTGCCGCCGGCGCGCGCCGCCGCTCTCTGGCCCGCGCAGCGGCTTCCACAGCCTCGGTCTCCGCCAATCGTCGTGGCGAGGACGAGTGGTCCCTGGAGATCAGCGCCGGTGGCCTCGTCAGCGCCCTCCTCGGTAATCCCTAGAACAGCAGCGATGCAGGCATCCGCCCGCACAGACGGGCGCCTCCACGACGAGTCGACGACCGCGGGAAGAGCTGTGTATGGGACGTGAAGATCATGCTGCCTCGGTCGCATCCTTGCCGTCCTTCCTTGTCGTGCTCACTCCCCTGATCGCGTCCTCTCCCGTCTGTATCTGGTTTCTGTTCTGAGCAGGTTTAAATTCAGACCACGGTGCATTATCTGGCACTTTCAGGGGCGTTTTTTATTTTGTGGTCAGGGGAATGCATCTGCTCTTCGTTTTGAGATGAATCTTTCGTGTCTACATGCAGCAAAGTGGTACAGTGTGCTCTGAATTTTTTTTACTCTGAAATCATGTCATCTCTACAGATAGTATAGTGGCTAATTGTTTATTCATGATGCAGATCGGAACATCCTTTCTTTCTCCTTTTCACTAAACATTTAGATCCAATTTCTTGTTCCTTGGACGTTGCATTCGATCCATTTTCTTGTTCCTTGAATCTATACTGCAATGTTCGGTTTCTCTCCCTGAATATATGTTATGTTTCTCTCCCTAAATGTATTCTCGTTTGTTCCAGGCTGAACGCTGTATTTCGTAGGTTAATTTTAGTGCAGTATTTCATGGTTGAATGATGTGTTTAAGTATGTTGGTGTTGTTGGCTGTAAACGAAGATTAGGAAGATTTTATGAGGGCAAATAGTTGTTGAATTATTCTCCTGGTAAGATTAGATATATGAAACTGATAAGAATAAATTCAATGTTAGTCAAAAATGAAGCTTAGGTCAGGATTGGTGCCCTGTATGAGTTGATTATTTAATAATTGTGTCTAATAGAACTATACCTTCATGTAGGTGACAATGTACTTCTAAAAGAAATATTGAGACACGCTACCTATTTTTTGTATTATTCGTCCGTGATCATCGGAGTCAAAAATTTCCGACGTATTTTTTGTCTGCAGACACGCTAGCTATTTCAAAAGAAATATTGAGACACGCTACCTATTGCGATGAAAAGGGATGATAGCTCTCCTTTCCATGTTTAGTTTAATTGTTATACGAATTTTCTAAATCATATATATAGCTTGGGAATAAATGAGCCTATGCCCATGGATTTCTTATGCCTGAAATATGTTTCTGCGGTGTTTGCATTATTCGTCCGTGATCATCGGAGTCAAAAATTTTAGAACACCAAGACGACATAAATTATGTCACAAGATTATACGTGCATGGCACGTGCACGTCTACTAGTAGTAATAAAAAACAAAGGTACACAAGAGAAAGGAATGCACCATCCTTAACAAGACATGATCGGAATTTATAACACAAAGCTGGTATACTTGTGATAAGAAATTACAAATACTGTGATTAAATTACAAACAAATCAAACACCCTGGCTCAAAGCATTTAGGAAATAGTATACGCATGGAGTAGTACGACATCAAACCCACCATAAGCAACAAAAAAAAAGATAGGAGGAACGGAAGTAGTGGAACAACACACATGCAATGCAAGCTACTACTACTGCTGATGCTGCCTGAGACCCACCAGGGTTCTGAAGATACCCACGAGCACACTAGCAATAGAGAAGAGGACAACGATAGTCTTTATGTTGTTGTAGACGAGCCTATGCACGGCGCTCCGTCGAGTCCTTTCAAGCTTGAACCCCTCAATCTTGGTGGTGATGAGGAAGTAGCGGTGGCCGAGACGCAAATGGCGAGAAAGGCTCTTGAAGAAAACAAGCACCTCGTAGTTGCTCAAGAAGCTGCGAACGAGGTGCTTAGCTCGCATCTGGTGCACATCCTCTTCCTTGTCGACGAGCATCGCCAAGAGGGAGATGTACGAACTGATGAGGAAGCCATCTGATGGATATGTGGTGGACATGCACGCCTCGTAAGCTACCATGTTGACAAGCCAGCAAGCTGTGAAGTCATTGAGGAACAATGGCGTAAGGGACAGCTGGCCGAAGAGGGGGCCGCTCTGTACGGACATATCAGCGAACCACGTCTGATTGCTGGGTGTCAGGTCAATGCCGATTTCTGCGAGCTCGACGGCGCTACTTGATAATGTGCAGTCTGAGATATCCTCGTCAGGATCTTCGGGCATGTCGCCGATCAGGTAATGTCGGAGGAGCCCAAGGAGATGTGCCGGTTTATACATCTCCAACTTCTCAGAAGAAAGCCTTCTGTTTGAAGGTGCGACATCAAATGATTCCGCCATTCCAACAACAAAGTCGTAAACAGGAACACTCTCAAACTCCATAAGAGCCTCGAGGACCAGCCATGGCAGCTGATTCTCCAGCATAAAGATATCCCTTAGCATGCAAGGGCCAGTGGACAAGGTCATCCGATTGACCAGTAAATCGCTTTCTTCATCCTGCGACAAATACTGCATCAGGTAGCAACCATCGAGGAACATCATTACCGCAAATTGAGCGTCCGTGAAACGCGCCACAGCAGCAGCATCGGCATAGCAGCCTCGTGCTTCGCTAGCGATGGAGACGATCTTCCCGTAGACTTCCTCAACTGAGTGGCCCGACGTCTTGCAGAAGTAGTGGGCCGCTGCATGCTTCACCTCCTCCATCTCCGTCAGGCGCCCCGAGCCATGGTGGTACGGGCCGAGCGATACGAAGCTCGGGACGATGTAGGGGTTATCCATCCACCGTAGGCCAGCTGGGTACCGATGGATCTTGGTTCCAAGCTTGGAGAAATCGGCTTCCAGTCTCTCCGTCGTCTCTCTCACCATTTCTGCGATTTGGATATCTAAACTTGTTTCCTCCACGACATGGCTAGTAGTGTTCATGGTGTCAACACTCTATGCAGGAGGTTATTGAGTTGCTAGGTTTTGGTTTACCTGAGTTATAGACACACCATGGAGAGGCTGTTCGCCTGACCGTTGAGACATCCGGAGAGAGACGACTTGGTGGACGTGGACAGCATGTAGACATTGAACAAGTGGAAGCTTATTTTTCTTAGAGCACGTGCTAAAAAAAAATTCCAGCGCCGAAATAGCGTTTTAGCATGCCAGTCGAGTGTTTTGCTTTAGCAGAAGCGTTATATTTTTGCGCGCAATGTACTAGGTTTTCCAGGCACGCTGGCGCCGCAAACACGTATTTGGATTGTTTCACATGAAAACAAAATAAAAAACAAAAAAATAAATAGATTGAAAATATAAATTATATTGATTCAACACACGAACACTTAACGAACAACACACGAACACAAACTAGTCGGACTAAAACGACGAACACAATCTAAAATGATTCTTAATTTAAACTAAAACGACTAGTCGGAGTGGTCGGAGTCGTCAGAGGTGTCGGAGATGTTGTCCTCCAGCACCGCCCACCTGGGATCGTCGTTGGCCCAAGTGTCGGAGAAGCTCAGTTGCGCCTCCGCCGCGGCCTTGGCCACCCGCCGCTCCTCCCGCTCCTCTCGGCGCTAGAGCCGCCGCTCCGCCTGCTCGGCCGCCCGGGTCTGCCAGTACTCCTCCTCCGCGGCGGCTTCGCGTGGGTGGCTCACAAACCACTCTGCAACGGCGCGCTCGTCGCTCTCAGCGACGAGGCGGGGGGTCGCTCGGCGGCGGTGGAGGCGGCGGTCCTCGTCGGTGACGAGGCGTGGCGTCGGTGCCAGGGCCGCTGCCTGCTGCGCGTTGTGCACGTCGGAGAAGTTCATCTGGCCGCGCGGGTGGCCGAGCCTCCACGCCGCCGCGTCGTAGGCATGGGCGGCCTCAATCGCCGTCGGGTATGACCTGAGGTTGACGCGGTCGTTGCCGGAGCGGATCTCGGCGGAGAAGGTCCCGTTAGGGCGCGCGAGGACGCCGCGGTAGCCGGAAATGCTTCGGCGGCGCGGAGGCATGGTGGTGGCGGCGCGGAAGCGGTGGGGAATTTTCAGATGCGCGTGGGAGAGGAAAGTGCGGTTGATTGGTGCGTGCCAGCGCGGCGCCAAATATAGTGCGGCGCGTACCGCTTTGGCCTGCCCGCGGGACGATTATTGCAGCACGCGCTTTTTTCCCACGTCTGCTGGAGCACGCGCAATGGTCACGCGCGCGGAAAAATGCCGGTATGAAAATGCCGGTATTTCGCGTGCGCTGTTTTTCCAGCGACTGTTGGAAATACTCTTATGTCGGCAAGTGATGCATATATGTATATTCTTCAAGACTTGATGGGCATATGAAGTCCTCCATCCCGGTCGCATCATCACATGGACTTTATAACCACTGGCAGGTTTTTTACAGTAATCAATACGACAGGACGGCTATTCATCCCGTAGGGTCAAGTAGTGCATTATACATAGCTGTTAGCCCTTGCTAAATATGATTTGCCACCCAAGCATGTACATAAATATGATTTGCCACCCAACCATGTACAACACAGCAATGAAGTGTAAGTCTTCACGATGATTAGATCATCATGTAGGCGCGCGTTGTCCCAGCTTTCGTCTATTATTATTGACTAGCTGAATGCCAGTGCGTTGCTACGGATTCCAGCAGTACCGGTGCTCTCCATCATCCTGCCACTTACACGTCCGAGAATGTCTACTATGTCTCTCCATCATTCCAGCAGTACCGGTGCTCACCGGCGACCACATGGGGAACAATGGTGGCCACCTCGGGCGGCGGCGAGAGGAGGAGAGGGGTGGTAGCACGGGAAGCCTAATATATCGGAGTCGCCATCGGAAGGATGATGTGAGGGCCAAAAATCTATCTAGTTTTTTTCCATGTTTATTTGAAAGCATGTATAGTCGACACAACGCGATGACTATTCTCATTCCTCCAATCGAACATAAATTAATCTTGTTGTATGTAACATTATGACTCTAACATGTTCATCCCATCCATAAGAAAAATTCTGACCAAATTATTTACTCATATTGTCTTCTGCTTTAATTCGATCAGTAGCTCGTTAGCTGAAGTACGGCTGCCATGCAGCAGCGTTTTGATACGATGTTGATGCCCAGCCTCGTCCACTCCGGCACCGCCTGAATTTCCAATTGTACCGAAACACACCCCTGTGCACATGCTTTGCTTCAACTCTCAGAGCGCCCTCCATGGACGAGCTAGAGGACCTGAGTTAGAGAGCATTCTTCGATCAGCTACACCCGTTGTTCGTGTTCTTCTCAACTTATTGGCATTAATACAAACAGCTGGTGTGAAAAGAGGGCATCCACCGCCAAACAACAAAAATCCATAACCAAATACATAAATGTGGCGACCAGACTAAACAATGTATTACTTTGTGTTGTGTGGATTGAAAAAGTATAATTTCTGAAGTCGAGAACGGCTCTACATACTCTGACAAAATATCAGAAACAAGCCAGCACGGAGACAACTACTGAACGCATCAACTGAACTGGTCCAAATCGACCAAGCGGATGGCACGTCGGCTGCCGGCATACGGCGGCGTATCTGGGAGGGTCCACATGTGCTGCCGGCATAGGAACATGTAGCCCGCTGGTTCTTCAGCCGGCAGTAAGAGGAAGGCTGCAACCTGAAGTTTCCAGCGGAGCAGCGGCGCTGCATCATGGACGGCCGAGTCGACCGCGCCACTCGTGGAGGCGTGCCTTTTGGATCGGCCACGACGCGCGCCTCTGCCGATTCAGCTCCTGGTATGGGCAGTACGGCATCTAGGGAGGTCAGGTCGGCATCTCAAAGGGGTGATGCCAGAGGGTGTAAATGACACGACTATTGTGTTGATTCCAATGGTTGATGAACCGGAGACACTGGCCCAATTTCGTTTAATCAGCCTCTGCAATGTAATCTATAAAGTGGTTTCCAAGTGTCTAGTGAAATGATCCCAAGCCGATCAGCGAGGTCCAGTTTAAGTACGCGGTGAGAGCAAAGGCATGTAGTTTGTTACACAAATACAATGTACGGGCGTAGTACGGCGGTAGGTAGCAAAACGACGGCCCAAAAACAATTATTCGGCCCTGGCACCTAATCGAGCTATGCTTGTCTCTTTGACTCTGTCTATTGGCGCTATAAAATATTCTACTAGCCAGTTGATCGAATCATCTACGGTGGCATGTGGACTCTGTAGGTGCCTAGGCCGCGCATTGACCAATAGCTTGTCGTTAATTGGCGGGTTAATGTTAGCTCGATCAACGTGACCTCCTCGGGGGAGGTGATATAGAACGCGCGTTAGCGCCCCATAGCACACGCGACGCCTGCGTGCTTTGATTCCTGGGCCGGCCCATTCTTTTCGTACGCATAGTTTTCCTACTCACTGTTTCGTGGTTGTTTCGTGGTTCGTTCGCTGATGAGCTACGGCCGCATAGTTTTGAAGGAATCAGTAGCTACGCCATCCTTTTTTTCTGACTGCTTCTTTCCCTTCATATGAAACTTAGCCTGTACTGTGTACACACTCTAACCCATACTCCATCTCACACAAAAAAAATTCATTTCAAAAATAATTTACACACGAAATATGTGTGCGTTCACGATTAGGTTCCATTCCCGTGATCGGTTTCGAGTTTCGTGTAATGTAACTTCTTAATTTTGGACCGAAGTTTTCAATATTTTTAGATGAATTTTGTTAAATTTGTTACTCTCAGTCGCCGGTTTCAAAATTCCTTTCACGGGTATATGAAACTCGCCGTTTTCCACAACTTTCATGTTATAACTTTTTCGTTTTAACAGAGATATGAATAGATCTTGTACGTATGTATGCATTTAGCCTCTTCTTGCTGAGGACCATTTCCGTTTCAATTCCCGTTTTCCATTTTCAAAAATGAACAAAAAGTTTGGAACCATTTTTAAGTTTGGAACCATTTTTAAATTTGGAACCATTTTAAAAAATGAACAATTTTCAAATTTGGAACCATTTTAAATTCGGAACCATTTTAAAAATGGAACAATTTTCAAATTTGGAACCATTTTAATTTGGAACCATTTTAAATTCGGAACCATTTTTAGATTTGGAACCATTTATAAGTTTGGAACCATTTAAAAAAAGGAACCATTCTAAAAATGGACTATTTTCAAAATTGTAACCAATTTTAATTTGGACCATTTTAAATTTGGAACCATTTTTAGATTTGGAACCATTTATAAGTTTGGAACCATTTTAAAAAACGAACCATTTTAAAAAATGAATTTTTTTCAAATTTGGAACCATTTTAAATTTGAAACCAATTTCAGAATGGAACCATTTTTAAATTTGGAACCATTTTCAAAATGGAACCATTTTCAAAAATGAACAATTTTCCAATTTGGAACCGTTTTTAAATTTGGAAGCATTTTTAAATTTGGAACCATTTTCAAAATGGAACCATTTTTAAATTTGGAACCATTTAAAAATGGTACCATTTTTAAGTTTGGAACCATTTTAAAAAGGAACCATTTTAAAAATGGAACAATTTTCAAATTTGGAACCATTTTAAATTTGGAACCATTTTCAAAATGGAACCATTTTAAATTCGGAACCATTTTAATTTGGAACCATTTTAATTTAGAACTATTTTCAAAATGGAACCATTTTAAAAAATGAACAATTTTCAAATTTGGAACCATTTTAAATTCGGCACCATTTTTAAGTTGGAACCATTTTCAAAATGGAACGAGTTTTTAATTTGGAACCATTTTCAAAATGGAACCATTTTAAAAAATGAACAATTTTCAAATTTGGAACCATTTTTTAATTTGGAACCATTTTTAAAATGGAACCATTTTTAAATTAGGAACCATTTTCAAAATGGAATCATTTTTTAATTTGGAACCATTTTCAAAATGGAACCATTTTTAATTTGGCACCATTTTAAATTTGGAACCATTTTAAAAAATGAACAATTTACAAATTTGGAACCATTTTAAATTCGGAACCATTTTTAAAATGGAACAAATTCCGAATTTGGAACCATTCTCAAAATGGAACCATTTTTAAATTTGAAACCATATTCAAAATGGAACCATTTTCGAATTTGGAACCATTTTCAAAATGTACCCGTTTTCAAAAATCGGAACCATTTTTTCGGTTCGGAACCATTTTAAAAAAGGAACCATTTTAGAAAAAT
Source organism: Poa pratensis (assembly GCA_947311845.1). Taxonomy (NCBI): domain Eukaryota; kingdom Viridiplantae; phylum Streptophyta; class Magnoliopsida; order Poales; family Poaceae; genus Poa; species Poa pratensis. The sequence continues at coordinate 24,082,494 of CAMZMU010000106.1, read as the reverse complement.
CGAAACAATTTTTTTTGGTTCGAAACCATTTTCAAAAAGGAACCTTTTTTTTTGGTTCGGAATCATTTTCAAAATATCGAAACAATTTTCAAAATCGGAACCATTTTTTCGGGTCGGAACCATTTTGAAAAGGAACCATTTTTCGGTTTGGAACCGTATCCAAAAAAGGAACCATTTTCGAAAAATCGGAACCATTTTCGAAAATTGGAACCATTTTTTGGTTCGGAACCATTTTGAAAAAGGAACCATTTTCGAAAAATCGGAATCATTTTTCGTTTCGGAACCATTTTTTCAGTTCGGAACCATTTTCAAAAAGGAACCATTTTTTCATTCAGAACCATTTTTTCGGTTCGGAACCATTTTCAAAAAGGAACCATTTTCGAAAAATCAAAACCATTTTTTAACAATAATTATTTTCCAAAATATGAACCATTTTCAAAATAAGCGAAATTTAAAACATAAAAAGGAAACAATGAGTGCCACTGTACGTGGTTGCCCCCACCAGCGAGTTGTGCAGGGCGTCCCACCGTATCTCTCTCCCAAAGGTCTGCTCAGGATAACATTTTGTCTACAAAACAAAAGAAACAATTCATGCTATCATTATTCACACAAGCTGCTCCACTAGTAAAATCGGGCTGGAATGGGTAGGTTTCTCAGCGCCTTATTCGGAGCGCACATGTCAAAGAGCACAGCTACAGAAAGGTGGGAAATTTGTGTGGCTGCCTCGGTTTCTAGTAATTGCTGGTGATGAGGACAGTGTGTTGACTCAGTACTTGTTCCAGAGTAGATCAAGGAGGTGGGAGTCCAGGGATGACTTGAAATAAGTTATATCCAAAGAATAGTACTGCATGAAAACAGATACAGTCAAAGAAGAACTAAACCCCACATTTGAGCAAAACTAAAAATTAACAACTAATCTACTCACCTGTTTGCAGTGAACACCAAAATCTTCAATCTTGTTGAGTGGTATGGTCTGATACTCGGACACAGTCTGATCCGGCGGCTTGTAATCTTTCGGATATGTCCTAAAAGCTCCAATTTCCACTTTACCAGCAGAAACAGTCCTTGTAGCCTTGTAGGGTCTATCACAACAGCCAAGAATGGCTCTTGAAACTACTGATTAAGCATCTGAATTGAAACATCAATGCCTGACAGCCAGCATCGATAACCAGGGTGTGAGTGATACCAACCAATCACATTTTCCAACCTTCCAGCCTATCCAAATGAAGAACATGAACAAGCTAGTTTTATTGATTATTTAGCATTAACGGCACAATTGCATGTGAATATTTCCTCGCGTATCTAAGTAGCAGCATTCTCTAACTGATCATTGATCAATGTAACATTTATGTAAATCAATATTTGCCAAAACAGATTAAACAAGCACAAATGCAGCCATGTGTGCATACTACATCTAAACTCTCAATAATAAGTGAGAAAACCAGAGAAATATATGCATAAATTCGATGGTTGACAGGAAGTACAAATATGGAACCATTGGGCTTGTTGTTCAATCCTACACCAAATGCCATGGCACCAGTAACTAATTAACTATCAAAACCACTAGTACAATGACTCAGAATCAACTAGTCATATTTTCAATGTTGTACTGTGACTCTCGTCAACAACATTTTAGGATCACTGCACATCTGAGAGGCTATATCAGTTCTCAATATGTCAGCAACAATCTAGAGCACAAACTAATTAGTTAAATTATCAGCATTTACATTGACTGGACCTATGAGTTCCTAATTCATAAGGAAGCGCACAACTATGAAGATCATACAAGCAAAAAGGAGCTTGCTTTGCTACTGGCCACTTTTAAGCTCACTGCACATATCAATCCAACAGATGTGCGCCAAATTAGCAGGGTTGCCCATAATCCTGCAATTAATAGCACCAAATTGATACAGCAGTTTTCATGCGGGCAAGCAAATAGATGTGCACCAAATTAGCAGCAGTGCCCTAATCCACCCCAAAACTAGAAACACGAACAACACGATTGCAATTAAAAGCACCAACTACAGCAATTCTCATGCGGGCAAGCAAATAGACAGTCTATTGGAAGCAACATTGCAGTCTGACCAGATCAAGAATACCAAAAATTAGTAGCGGGGTGCTGACCTGCTTGTTGATTGTGGAGTACTCGACCATGTACTCGTATGCGTCGGCCTGGGCGTTGACCCTGTTCTCGGTGCCCTCGACGGGGAGCGCGAAGGCGTCCATGACGACCATGGTGTCGCCGTCGACCTTGCCCTGCATGAGTCCCATGATCTCGATGTTGCCGCCGGAGCGGGCGTGCACGACCATCATGAGGAGGGCCAGGGCGGAGATCCTGGCGCGGCGGAAGCGGACGAGCGGCGGAAGTGGAGTGGACTGAGCTTCGGGTGGCCGACGAGAGCGGGGGGAGCGGCGGCGCGGCGTGGGGAAGAAAGAAGAAGGAAGAACGAAGCATCGCGCTGAATAATTGGGCCGGCCCAGAAAACGGTTCGCGATGGAAGCATGTAGGCGCCGCTTCACTAAAGGGGCGCCTGCGGGCGGCATATAGGTTTCACCCCTCCTCGGCTCAGAATATGTTGCGTATACTGTACTTTTTTGTTGTCAAATCAGATTTTACTTGCCCGCAAAAAAGTCGGATTTTACTGACAAGAGTATCTATATCTATACGTATACCTAATAATAAAGGAAAGAGGAGTTTCTTGTGGTACGTCATTTTTAGTAGTAATAAAAAAAAAGTACACAAGAGAAAGGAATGCACCATCCTTAACAAGACATGATCGGAATTTATAACACAAAGCTGGTATACTTGTGATACGAAATTACAAATACTGTGATTAAATTACAAACAAATCAAACATCCTGGCTCAAAGCATTTAGGAAATAGTATACGCATGGAGTATTACGACATCAAACCCACCATAAGCAAAAAAAAAAGAAGAAGATAGGAGGATCGGAAAGTAGTGGAACAACACACATGCAATGCAAGCTACTACTACTGCTGATGCTGCCTGAGACCGGTGGCGGATCCAGCCGCCCCTATGCCCGGGCGCTTGCTCGGGCTTCCGGCCGGCCGACACAGCTTAATTCAATAGCAAACTTGATTAAAATTAGTGCTATTAGGGTTTAATTTCACTGTTTGTCCAGGCTTTGAATTATTTTTGGGTCCGCCACTGCCTGAGACCCACCAGGGTTCTGAAGATACCCACGAGCACACTAGCAATAGAGAAGAGGACAACAATAGTCTTTATGTTGTTGTAGACGAGACTATGCACGGCGCTCCGTCGAGTCCTTTCAAGCTTTAACCCCTCAATCTTGGTCGTGATGAGGAAGTAGCGGTGGCCGAGACGCAAATGGCGAGAAAGGCTCTTGAAGAAAACAAGCACCTCGTAGTTGCTCAAGAAGCTGCGAACGAGGTGCTTAGCTCACATCTGATGCACATCCTCTTCCTTGTCGACGAGCATCGCAAAGAGAGAGATGTACGAACTGATGAGGAAGCCATCTGATGGATATGTGGTGGACATGCACGCCTCGTAAGCTACCATGTTGACAAGCCAGCAAGCTGTGAAGTCATTGAGGAACAATGGCGTAAGGGACAGCTGGCCGAAGAGGGGGCCGCTCTGTACGGACATATCAGCGAACCACGTCTGATTGCTGGGTGTCAGGTTAATGCCGATTTCTGCGAGCTCGATGGCGCTACTTGATAATGTGCAGTCTGGGATATCCTCGTCAGGATCTTCGGGCATGTCGTCGATCAGGTAATGTCAGAGGAGCCCAAGGAGATGTGCCGGTTTATACCTCTCCAACTTTTCATAAGAAAGCCTTCTGTTTGAAGGTGCGACATCAAATGATTTCGCCATTCCAACAACAAAGTCGTAAACAGGAACACTCTCAAACTCCATAAGAGCCTCGAGGACCAGCCATGGCAGCTGATTCTCCAGCATAAAGATATCCCTTAGCATGCAAGGGCCAGTGGACAAGGTCATCCGATTGACTAGTAAATCGCTTTCTTCATCCTGCGACAAATACTGCATCAGGTAAAGACCATCGAGGAACATCATTACCGCAAATTCAGCGTCTGTGAAACCCGCCACAGCAGCAGCATCGGCATAGCAGCCTCGTGCTTCGCTAGCGATGGAGATGATCTTCCCGTAGACTTCCTCAACTAAGTGGCCCGACGTCTTGCAGAAGTAGTGGGCCGCTGCATGCTTCACCTCCTCCATCTCCGTCAGGCGCCCCGAGCCATGGTGGTACGGGCCGAGGGATACGAAGCTCGGGACGATGTAGGGGTTATCCATCCACCGTAGGCCAGCTGGGTACCGATGGATCTTGATTCCAAGCTTGGAGAAATCGGCTTCCAGTCTCTCCGTCGTCTCTCTCACCATTTCTGCGATTTGGATATCTAAACTTGTTTCCTCCACGACATGGCTAGTAGTGTTCATGGTGTCAACACTCTATGCAGGAGGTTATTGAGTTGCTAGGTTTTGGTTTACCTGAGTTATAGACACACCATGGAGAGGCTGTTCGCCTGACCGTTTAGACATCCGGAGAGAGACGACTTGGTGGACGTGGACAACATGTAGACATTGAACAAGTGGGAGCTTATTTTTCTTAGAGCATCTCCAACAGACGGCTACCGTGCCGCGTGCTAAAAAAAAATTCCAGCGCCGAAATAGCGTTTTAGCGCGCCAGTCGAGAGTTTTGCTTTAGCAGAAGCGTTATATTTTTACGCGCCATGTACTAGGTTTTCCAGGCGCGCTGGCACCGCAAACACGTATTTGGATTGTTTCACATGAAAACAAAATTAAAAAAAAAGATTGAAAATATAAATCATATTGATTCGGCACACGAACACTTAACGAACAACACACGAACACAAACTAGTCAGACTAAAACGACGAACATGATGGCCGATGACGTAGTTACCTGCGTCAAACGAATATGGTTAGGTTGAGACTCCAAGTGCAGAGTGTATAGTATAGGAAAGACTGTTTTCCCCACGAGGAGTGATTCGAGGGTTTAATATCGAACTCTCGGGGAACCAGTAGTGAAAGATTTATCTTCTTATCCTTCTCTTGAAAACCTACAGAACAAAGTAAATTGTTCTGTGCCCTCAACCTCACAAAGTGGTTGTCAAGCACAAGGTGTGAGAATGATATAAAAAGATAACTGAATGCATAACAATAAATAAATATGCAATGATAATAAATAAATATGCAAGGATGGTGGAAACAATGATAGATGATATTTTTGGGTTTTGTATTGTGAATGCAAGATGTAAAAGTGTTTTTGTATTTTCGGATTTATAAATGGCAGAAAATGTAAAATGCTTAAAAGTTGTTGGAAAGGTGTTTCTTATGATTACAAATGGACCGGGGTTCATGGTTTCACAAATGTATTCTCTCTTTAATAAAGTGGTAGATAATGGAACACTAGAATTGACATATGAGACTACAACAAAAAGGTTTCATGACAAGTTACTAATTATATGGGCATCACGTCCTAACATAGAGATCTTTTGTTTATTAATCTCTCTTATACTCCACTAATATGGGAATTAAATCTAGTCATCTTAGTATTAAGATAAATCAGAGTATAGCAATAAGTTCTATGACATGAAGTTAAAATAAGAACATGCTAGATCTAGTCATGGAGTAGTGGCATGGTCACATCCATATCTCCGGTAGCAAGGTATTTTTATTTATCCTAGTGAGGCAACAAAGTAAGGTAAATTACCCAAGTGGATCACGGAACAACTGTCACATTCACCGCACTAGCCACTCCCCGTTACTCCATCTAATGCACATGTTCCCCCTCACACGCTCTCATACACAAGTTGGATCAGAACAAGTAAACAAGAACGGGGTACATAATATGCATCTACTTTCATAACTGATACAAAACTATTGCAATCTCAAACATATATTAACTCATAAAAAGATCCACCACAAAGGTATTACATAGATGACCGTAATCATGTTCAACAGCTCATACGGTGCTAATTAGTGAAGCTCAAAGAGAGGAGAGATACATAAGTTACTTCCACAAACCCATAGTCCAGGGGTGGACTACTCCCTCTTCATCATGGAGACGGTGGAGAAGTCGTTGGAGGAGAAGGAGACCACGCCGGCAGTGCCCCGCCAGAGTTTTTCCCCTCCAATCTGCAACTCCAGGTCTCTGTTTCGTGGTTTCTGTGTTTCAGCGGCGCTCTCTTCCGAAAGCCGTCGGGGGGCTATTTTTATAGTCGTTTTTAGGTCAAGACGGAGACTCGGGGACGAAGATCGACGACATCGGAGGCTCGAGGCCCAAGTTGGTGGGTCCCACGCGGCCAAGGAATCTGACCGCGTGGGCCCACCACTATCGGCCCTCGGGTCTGCGCTTGTTCGCTACCTTCGCTCCTACGCTTCGTTCCTTCCAAATATTGATCCCCGTAAATTATTAGGTCATTTTGACGTCGTTTGGGTCCCTGAAACATAAAAATATAGAAAACAGGGTTTTCTGCCAGTGCAGGGTTAATTCTAGAAAAATAGGGAAATTGTGAAATATTCCCAAAATCAATATAAAACAATGATATAACCCTTATATGATGCAAATATGATTGAAATATAAGTAATACTAGCACAATACCCGTGCGTTGCTACGGGTAGATCAGATGTTCATCACATGTATTTAGCAAAAGAAAATACAATTCTCACTGTATCAAAAGAAATATATATTGATTACACTTTCAAATTAAACATGTTCATGGCACACGTTTTCGTCGAGAGCTCTATCAAGTTCACGTCTTATTAGACTTCTTGCTTCTATTTTTTTTGCAATTGGTTGCCTTGACTCTGCCATCGTAAACTTGCTACTACCAATACCTTGAAGCATGATCATGTATTCCGTTCCATAGAATAGTGGAACCTTTTTGGAACGAAAATCATGAACTTACCTTGATTTTAGTCTCTTATAACCCTATTGATCATTTTTGGCTAGGCCGGCCGGGTTAATCCGTTGTTACTTGTTGTTGATGTTAAAATATGTACAAATACATGTGTCTTATATATAAATACTTGTTGTTGATTGTTGCAATCGAGCACATGTAGAAGGGCAATATTTTACATTTTGGATGATAACTTGCAATTGAGTTGGAATGTAAATTTATTTATTTTTACAAAAAAATGGCTTCAACTTACCTAACTTTTGTTGGGGCCAGGTTAATTGTCGTGCTAGCACGCACGGAAAACAGCACGCGGAAAAGAGAACCGTAAAACAGTACAATTTTAATTCGGAGACGGAGGAGTATGGGTGAAAAAAAGGAAAAGGAGACGGAAAAGTAAGGATCCGATCGTTAATGGCAAAAAATCCTGTGTACGTACTTTTTCTATTTCTCGTACGCGTCACAGCCCAGGAGGCGGCCAGGCCCACGGGACTCTCGCTCGCTCGAGCCAGGCAGCAGCAGCAAGCGTGGGACAGACGATCGCTTTTTTTCTCTCGATCGGGTGGATCACTGGAGTCGTATCATAGGAGGACTCTGTTTTTTTTTTAACATGTCAATCGGATCTAGTCCCGGTTCTTTTTTCTGTACGAACTGTTAGGTTGACTTGGCGGTGGCATACTCGGTAATTAACCTAGCAACATAAGGGTAAAATCGGAAAGTGAAAAACGGACCATCACCTGAAGACATATTATATAGTAGAGATAATGCAAAGTTCATGTATGCATTTTACATGCATCAACATCCCCAAGCTTAACCTATACTCGTCCTCGAGTATGAAGGTGATAAAACTAACATGAACTTTGCTTTTTAATACTATCAAAGGATATCAAAGATGATTACTATTGCTACATAGAGTCAAATGATTCATTCTTCAAAGGAATAGCAATATGCAAGATATATTATGAAGTGATATCAAATATTCAATGTAAGGATGTTCAATGATAATTCACAAAGTGTAACATAGAAGAAAGTACTATGGACCAAATGTATACATAATGAAAAGTAAAAACATCCTATAATGGTCATTGAGTATTCTTATGAAATCTGAATATAAAAGGTGGACACTTTGGAAAGATATATAAATAAGTAGAGGTAAAGCATGAATAAGTTACATCTAACTTCCAAATACTTCTACTTAAGTTAATGTTTGCAATGTGGTATTCATTGGTGTGGAGCTCTCATTACCCCTATCATAGCATCTTGAATGGTTAAAGTTTAAAGTGAAAGCAAATATGAGTAGTGTGCTTGACAAAGTATGGGTTGAATGCCTCATGCCCCGTGAATACGAGTACATACACCATGGTGTTACTCAACTCGGTCCACAAAAGCAAGTTCAAGTTAAAGTCATTGTAAGTAATATAATAGCATCATTAAGAGTGTCAACTGGGGTACCTCTTGCCTCTGGACATGGAAACAAGCCCATGTCAAAATGACAAGACAAACAGACAATGAACAATCTCAGCACTCTTTTATTTACTATTGGTATAGCTTTTTATTATGACGTGCATCACGGAGTGTTCACTATGGTGCGCTGTAAATTTCCACCATGAATGATGCATGGCTTAGTTTGGCTGCACAGGCATCTCTCTAGCCATTTATACAAACTCCTCAAACTTACTAAGTTTCCACATTTATTTGGCACCATGATAAGCATCCATAAACAAAAGTACATGATATCAACTAAATATAATTAAGAGCATGTTGAAAGCTTGCCATGTGACAGCACATATGAGCTAACTCCCAACCAAGACTCTTGTCAAGCTCACAACTTCATAATTTTAATCACAATGGTTCATGTTTATTAAGTGCAATAAAAGTAAAGTGTGCATCAAGTTCGTGAGAGCTTTTTAACCAACTTTTCCCATAACAATCAATAACATAAGCATTTTAATTCAGAAGTATAGATAATACAATATAACATGATAAACATACTTGGAATAGCATAAAGCTAATAGGTAGATATAGTGGACTCACTGGAAAAACTTTGGTTGAAGGTGTTGGAAAACAAGCTTTTTACTTGTTGGAATTTTTGGACTAGCAAGAGGGAGAAAGTTGACTATCTAAATGCATGCATAATTGTCCATAGAACTAACCAATCCATGTTAAACAAAGTAAATTAACATTCAGCATCTAAACATGAATAAAAGATAGCTCGTGATAAAACACTTGCAAATTAATACTCATTAAAAAGCACATGAATAATGCAACTATATGTATCTTTTTGAATCAACTCAAACATCCCTTTCCCAATCTTTTTAATAGCATCCAACTTAATTCAACCCAACTTTCCAGTAGCTCTCTCATATATAAATGATAGTGGCGGTCTCAAGACAAACAAAAATCAAACCAAAAATAAAAAAGCAAATAAAAGACGCTTCAAGTTTATGCGATAAAGTGCATTGATCAAAAAACAGAAGTTAGACGTGTGCAAACCGAGAGTGTGTTGGTCCAGTGGGGTTGTCTTCACATCCCCAAGCTTATGGTCTTCACCATCCTTGTATAGCTCTTGGTGCATCTCCTCTAATCCCTGTGAAAAAACTTCAAAACACCGTTTCTCCCATTTCTTTTCTGTGGGGTGACATTAGTAGTGATAGACAAATGAATTTTTTGCTGCCTAAAATCCTTAGACAAAAATTCATATGAATATCCAGAAAGTGTATAATGTTGTATGCCTACTTATAAACTTAATTGGATCAAAAATATTCAAGTTAAAAGTTCAAAGAATGCATCAAACAAAATGGGACAGAATCTGTCCAGAAAAACAGTAGCAGCAAAACACATTTTTCTACCCTACTTAAATACGTCTAAAAAATCTAAAAATATTCACGCTTACAGAGGATGAAAAGTTGCAACTATAGTTCAAATTTCAGCTCATTCGGAGTTACAGAATAAAAATGAAAAATCATACCGTGCACAGATTCGTGCAGGAATAAAATCTCCGAATGCAAAGAGCAACTTTTTCAAGCCAAAATAGGTAAAACTTGGCACTTTATTAAAAATTCCAGAAACAAAACTAAAAACTAAATCTCTTGTTACAGCAAGAGGACTCAAAGAAAATCAAAAATAAAAACAACCGGGTTGCCTCCCGTAAAACGCTTTCTTTATAGACATGTAGCTAGGCTTCTTACTTGATATTTATTGTGGACGAAGCTCATGAGAGAGCTTGAACTTTGATGTGTCCCTCTTCCTTGGGAAGTGTTTGATGTCCCACAAGTATAGGGGATCGTGTGTAGCCTTTTCGATAAGTAAGAGTGTCGAACCCAACGAGGAGCTAAAGGTAGGATAAGTATTCTCTCAAGTTCTATCAACCACTGATACAACTCTACGCGCACTAAACGTTTGCATTATCTAGAAAATAAAACTACGGTAGCAATACGGGTATGAGAGATAGCTTTGCAAGATAATAAATACATGAAAGTAAATGTTAGTGCTGCAGCAATAAAGTACACTAAGTAACCATATACTAACAGTACCATGAGTGTGGAAAAGTGGTGGTAATTGTGGTGGCTTTGTCCAAGATTAATTAGTGAAGACATTTAGTTCATTGTCTTTGATGCAGTTTTCAATGTGGGAGAGGCTAAATATACATGCACTCCACTACTTGGGATTTACAAGTACTATATGATTGGATTGTTAGCAAACATCCGTAAATACTAACAATGCATTAAGGTTTCCCCAACCATAGCCTTAAGTTTATGGTCCTCTTACTCCCATACATGCAACTAACCGGTTTGAGCCCTCAGGTTTCTGTCACTCCGGCAGGACTACCCCCTTCCTTTGCACATACTACTAACCCTATGGTGTTGATCCATGCGCGCACAAGTATAATGGACACCAAAGGACAGTACCATATCAACATACAACTCTAATGAACCATAGACATTCAACAAAGCAATCGAAAGACAAATAAACTACATAAACATGACATAGATCATAGGATAAATATTATAGCATCAAACACCATGTTTACATAGGACGGTACAGAGGTTTGTGGGAGGATGAACCACTGAATACAAGGAGGAGATGGTGATGGAGATGGCGGTGAAGACGGCGGAGAGGGCAGCGAGAGGCGCAGGGCGGCGCCGGCACCGGCGGTGGCGCAGGGGGCTCCTCCTGCGCCGCCGGTTCCATGGGGGAGCACCGCCCCTTAGCCCCCTTCCTTCATGGCTTCTTGGGAGCCCTCCCCCATGGAGATGGGATCCATGGGGGAGGCAAAAACGTGGCTTTGGTGGCTGAAATTCGTGGGTGGAGGAGTCCTCCACGAATTAGGTTTCCTCCCTTTATATATCTTCTCGGATTTCCGTCACCCCCTTTTAGGGTTCCACCAAAACGGGCCTCCAGGCCGCGTCCGAACTCCGATTGGGCTGATCTGGGCTTAAAATCTTCGTATGGAAAATTGTGACAACTTTCGTAAGAGACAGGTCTCCATTGACGTCATCTTCGAGGGTCAAACTGGCAAACTTCGTAAAAAGTTCTCAGACAGATTTCAGGAAAGTCCCAATTCGACTCCAACAAGGTTTCCTCTTGTATTCTTGATAATTTCTACACATCAAATAGTAAAACAAGAACATTGTGCACTTTTGCAACTATTAGTAGGTTAGTCCAAATAAATAATAAACTTAATATAAAACAAGTGCTAAAAGCATAAAAATGGCATGAAACAATCAAAAATTATAGATACGTTTTGGACGTATCAACATCCCCAAGCTTAATTCCTGCTCGTCCTCGAGTAGGTAAATGATAACAAAATAATTTTTGATTGTAAATGCTATGATCAGGTCTTTAACAATTGCATGATGTATGGATAATAAAACTTAGCAATCATGTTTCCTAATGAAAAGTATCAACGAACTAAGAGTTATAATATGAAATTTATAAACATCAACAAGATTGTAATGACCATAATAAAGCATGGTAGAGTGGTATCTCGCTTGCCCGTATTTGTACAGCAAAACATAAATGCCCAGGCACCTCTGAAGTTCAAGGGAAGACTAGAATAAAGATATCAAAGATAAAAGCATCAAAGTTATACCACAATTAACCGCATTCTGGGACAAGCACATTACACTAAGAATGACAACTATGCTCTCGAGAAGTGCTCAAAGAAAGGATGGTGACTCAACATGAAAATAAAAGATTGGCCCTTCGCAGAGGGAAGCAGGGATTATCATGTGCTAGAGCTTTTCATTTTTAAAACAGAAGCAAAATTGTTTTGGGAAGTGTTTGTTGTTGTCAACGAATGGTAGTGGGCACTCTAACCCCCTTGTCAACCAGACTTTCAAGAGCGGCTCCCATGAAGGACGTTATTTCTACCAGCAAGGTAGATCATCCCTCTTCTCTTTTGTTTACACATGTATTTTAGTTTCATTATGGATGACACTCCTCCCAACCTTTGCTTGCACAAGCCATGGCTAACCGAATCCTCGGGTGCCTTCCAACATTCACATACCATGGAGGAGTGTCTATTTGCAAATTAAGTTGCTTACTGATAAATCAGGGCAAAACATGTGAAGAGAATTATTAATGAAAGTTGTAATTAATTGGGACTGGGCACCCCATTTGCCAGCTCTTTTTGCAAAATTATTGGATAAGCGGATGTATATGCCACTAGTCCATTGGTGAAAGTCTGTCATGAGTAAATGACAAGGTTGAAAGAGAAAACACCACATACTTCCTCATGAGCTATAAAACATTGACACAAATTGAGAAGTACTTTGAAGGTTTTAAAGGTAGCACATGAAAATTTACTTGAATGGTTTGAAATGCCATGCATAGGTATTTATGGTGGACACTTTGGGATAACTTGGTTTTCATGGATTTGGAAGCACGAGCAGCATTCCCGCTCAGTACAAGTGAAGGCTAGCAATAGACTGGGAAGCGACAATCAAGAGAGCAATAACCGTCATAATCATGCTTGCGACAAAATGAAATTAATTGAGGCATAAAAGTGATACAAGAACTCTGAGCAAAATAAATCATCAAGGCTTAATTGACTTTTGTTTTTCAGTCATATGCATGCGTGAGCATGTGCCAAGTCAATTCAATGAATTATTCAGAGGAGGATACCACAATACCATACCATCTTATGAACAGGACAATGCATGTTGATATCAAAATAACATAATATGCACTATTAGCTAGTTGAGACTAACCATAAGAAAACATAAACTACTAAACAGTATTATTCACACATCATTTTTAAGTTTCAACAAGTAATCCATTAACCAAGTAAACATTGAAAACAGAGGATAAATAAAATATGTGACGATCCACTTATTAATGTAACTGGTGTTTGATGCTAAGATAAATAGATAATAAAATACAGCCGCTTCAAGTTTAGTTAAGTTCATATGTTGCTCAAAAAACAAAGTTTGAAGGTTTGCAAACCGAGGGGTTGTTGATGAAGAGGGATGTGGGGACATCCCCAAGCTTATGACTTTGGCCATTCTTCAACATTTCACAATTTGGTGTTCCTTCATTCTCTGTGAAAAAACTTCAACACAAAAACTTTCCCATTCTTTTCTCATGCTAGTTGATGAATAGGGGGATGACTCGGGCATCCCCAAGCTTAGATGATTGTATCTTCTTGAATATGTTCTTGGGATGCACCTACACATCCCCAAGCTTGAGCTCTTGCGTCTTCTTATTCATCTCATATCACCATATTGATTAGATCTTATAAGCTACATCCACATAAAACTTCACAAAACTCATTAGTAGGGTTAGTACTCATTAAATAAAATCCACTCATGTTCAAGCATTGACAAGTTTTATAATTTTTACTCAACATTAGCCACTGTATATACTAAGGTGTTCATGATTTCCGTTGTCCGTCGAAAAACTAATGAAACTAACAACACCAAGTACAATATTGAATAAACAAAGAAATCTGTCAAAACTGAACAGTCCGTAAAGATGGCATTCAACGAGATAGTTAAGTAGCTCAAATCGAAAAAATTTAGTCTAATGAAACAAAGATAATAATCTCAGGTTTATGCACAAAAATTTACAAGTCAAAATACTATTCTGAGATTTATCACGATTTTATTTACAGAGAAGCACAAAATCTTTCTAAACAGAACAGTCAGTAAAGATCGAATTTTTCAACCTATCTACGTACCTTAAATCAGAAAAAGTTAGTCTAATGAAAGAAAGCTAATAAGCATCACTTTGCACTCAAGAAATTTCAGATCAAGATCACGTTCTGGTGATTTTAAACATTTAATACGGTGAAGCACAAATAATCTGTTTTTGGACAGCAAAGCAAAACTATCAACTTTCAATTAACTAAAGAATATAATTAACATTTTATTTTTATGTACAGATGTATATACACAATATTTACAATATTTACATGTTTTTAATGAAAAGCTTCCATGGAAAGATTTGTTTTGGTTTCATAGGCATGAACACAAGTGTTCAAGGTCGACCCCCATTTAACCATTACTCATCTTTCCAATCACTTTTCTTTTTTGAAAACGTTTTTAGATAACAACTACACCTAATTTTTTTTGTAATTCGCATTCCCTATCCATAGTAAGATAAAGAACAACTTGGTATTGAAAATAAAAACTACTTAGAGATAAAGCAAACAAGTGCACACAAGAACATTAACCTACGCTATGGCTCCCCGGCAACGGCGCCAGAAAAGGTCTTGATGTCCCACAAGTATAGGGGATCGTGTGTAGCCTTTTCGATAAGTAAGAGTGTCGAACCCAACGAGGAGCTAAAGGTAGGATAAGTATTCTCTCAAGTTCTATCAACCACTGATACAACTCTACGCGCACTAAACGTTTGCATTATCTAGAAAATAAAACTACGGTAGCAATACGGGTATGACAGATAGCTTTGCAAGATAATAAATACATGAAAGTAAATGTTAGTGCTGCGGCAATAAAGTACACTAAGTAACCATATACTAACAGCACCATGAGTGTGGAAAAGTGGTGGTAATTGTGGTGGCTTTGTCCAAGATTAATTAGTGAAGACATTTAGTTCATTGTCTTTGATGCAGTTTTCAATGTGGGAGAGGCTAAATATACATGCACTCCACTACTTGGGATTTACAAGTACTATATGATTGGATTGTTAGCAAACATCCGTAAATACTAACAATGCATTAAGGTTTTCCCAACCATAGCCTTAAGTTTATGGTCCTCTTACTCCCATACATGCAACTAACCGGTTTGAGCCCTCAGGTTTCTGTCACTCCGGCAGGACTACCCCCCTTCCTTTGCACATACTACTAACCCTATGGTGTTGATCCATGAGCGCACAAGTATAATGGACACCAAAGGACAGTACCATATCAACATACAACTCTAATGAACCATAGACATTCAACAAAGCAATCGAAAGACAAATAAACTACATAAACATGACATAGATCATAGGATAAATAGTATAGCATCAAACACCATGTTTACATAGGACGGTACAGAGGTTTATGGGAGGATGAACCACTGAATACAAGGAGGAGATGGTGATGGAGATGGCGGTGAAGAAGGCGGAGAGGGCAGCGAGAGGCGCAAGGCGGCGCCGGCACCGGCGGTGGCGCAGGGGGCTCCTCCTGCGCCGCCGGTTCCATGGGGGAGCACCGCCCCTTAGCCCCCTTCCTTCATGGCTTCTTGGGAGCCCTCCCCCATGGAGATGGGATCCATGGGGAGGCAAAAACGTGGCTTTTGGTGGCTGAAATTCGTGGGTGGAGGAGTCCTCCACGAATTAGGTTTCCTCCCTTTATATATCTTCTCGGATTTCCGTCACCCCCTTTTAGGGTTCCACCAAAACGGGCCTCCAGGCCGCGTCCGAACTCCGATTGGGCTGATCTTGGGCTTAAAATCTTCGTATGGAAAATTGTGACAACTTTCGTAAGAGACAGGTCTCCATTTGACGTCATCTTCGAGGGTCAAACTGACAATCTTCGTAAAAAGTTCTCAGACAGATTTCAGGAAAGTCCCAATTTGACTCCAACAAGGTTTCCTCTTGTATTCTTGATAATTTCTACACATCAAATACTAAAACAAGAATATTGTGCACTTTTGCATCTATTAGTAGGTTAGTCCAAATAAATAATAAACTTAATATAAAAACAAGTGCTAAAAGCATAAAAATGGCATGAAACAATCAAAAATTATAGATACGTTTTGGACGTATCAGTGTTCCATGCACTTCTTGTGTGGAAACTGAAACTTCACATTCCCTTCTTTTGAATCAATGATAGCACATGTGGTACGAAGAAAAGGTCTTCCAAGAATAATTGGACTAGAGGTTTTATTCCCCATATCCATGATTAGAAAATTAACAGGTACAAATGTCATATGCAACTCTACCATAACATCACTTACTTTTCCTAAAGCATTTTTAATGGAATCATCAGCAAGTGCAAGTTCAATAGAGCATTTTTCAAGATTCTTTAACTCAAGAACTTCATATAATTCTTTAGATAAAACAGAGACACTAGATCCTAGATCTAATATAGCATGGTGTGTCTCTTTTCCAATGGTTATTAGTACTTTGGGAATCCATATATCCCCAAACTTAGGTGGTATCATAACTTCTTGGTTGTACCTAGCAATCTTTTCTTTTAAAACATGATTAGCAATATAAGAACCAAAACCAGCTTGGTTAACATTAATGGAAGGATCACTTGCAAATTTTTGTAAGATAAATATTAATTCATGCAAGTTACACTTCTCTAAGTCAAGTAATGGTTTCTTGACTTCACTAAGCATTTTAACTTCCTCAACTTTTTTCTCCTTTTTAACCCAAACTTGTTTCTTAACAGGAACTTCCTTCACATGTTTAAATGATGGGTCTTTCCTTAATGAATCACTAACACGAACCAACTTTTCCTCAATGCTGTTGAGGTAAACATCTTTTTCAAGAAATTCTTTCTCACATAATCTTTGTTTATGCATAACATTAACTAATTCAATGTCTATCCTGGGAATAATGTTTTCAGAATAAGATGCTAGTTGTTCAAAATCCTCTTTATTTGGTAGTTTCTCTAATTCGGCTTCAAATTTATCTTTAGATAATGCAAGTGCTACGGTGGTATCCTCCACTTTTTTCTTACTACCCACAAAGCTACCAAAAATTCTTCTAAGTGTCATGGCTGCACAAGATGGTGTTGACAAGACAAAATTTCCACCTGTAGCCCCATCTAAAGCATTTTGATACCAAGGATCTATTCCATAGTAAAAATAAAGATCTAGCTTTTCATCTTCACAAGGTGTAGGATCTTCATAGTGTATCCTATTAATTCTTACCCAAACATATTTTAATGTTTCTCCAGGATGTTGCTTAAAATTAGAAGTGGAACTTAATGGAAGACTCACTTCCTTTTTGTTTCCAAGAATCATGATTGCAAGTTTTTATGTGTTTTTTAATTTTTTATGCAAAACTGAAAATAAAATGATACTAAACAATGCAAACCGAAATAACAAATGCAACACAAAATGCAAAACTGAAAATAAAATATGCAAACCGAAATATGCAAGACAATAACAAAACAAAATAAAATGATTTGAAGGTAAAGATGGATAAGATGATGCTCACGTAGGCGCAACCTGCACAAGCTTAGGTGTTTGCACAAGTTGGTGATGAAGTTTACTCTGTTGTGAGTTACCCTTGGATAAATCTCTACAGCAATGATTCCCCGGCAACGGCGCCAGAAAACGTCTTGATGGCCGATGACGTAGTTACCTGCGTCAAACGAATATGGTTAGGTTGAGACTCCAAGTGCAGAGTGTATAGTATAGGAAAGACTGTTTTCCCCATGAGGGGTGACTCGAGGGTTTAATATCGAACTCTCGGGGAACCAGTAGTGAAAGATTTATCTTCTTATCCTTCTCTTGAAAACCTACAAAACAAAGTAAATTATTCTGTGCCCTCAACCTCACCAAGTGGTTGTCAAGCACAAGGTGTGAGAATGATATAAAAAATAACTGAATGCAAAACAATAAATAAATATGCAATGATGATAAATAAATATGCAACGATGGTAGAAACAATGATAGATGATATTTTTGGGTTTTGTATTGTGAATGCAAGATGTAAAAGTGTTTTTATATTTTCGGATTTATAAATGGCAGAAAATGTAAAATGCTTAAAAGTTATTGAAAAGGTGTTTCTTATGATTAAAAATGGACCGGGGTTAATGGTTTCACAAATGCAATCTCTCTTAAATAAAGTGGTAGATAATGGAACACTAGAATTGACATATGAGATTGCAACAAAAAGGTTTCATGACAAGTTACTAATTATATGGGCATCACGTCCTAACATAGAGATCTTTTGTTTATTAATCTCTCTTATACTCCACTAAGATGGGAATTAAATCTAGTCATCTTAGTATTAAGATAAATCAGAGTATAGCAATAAGTTCTATGACATGAAGTTAAAATAAGAACATGCTCGATCTAGTCATGGAGTAGTGGCATGGTCACATCCACATCTCCGGTAGCAAGGTATTTTTGTTTATCCCTAGTGAGGCAACAAATTAAGGTAAATTACCCAAGTGGATCACGGAACAACTGTCACATTCACCGCACTAGCCACTCCCCGTTACTCCATCTAATGCACACGTTCCCCCTCACACGCTCTCATACACAAGTTGGATCAGAACAAGTAAATAAGAACGGGGTACATAATATGCATCTATTTTCATAACTGAAACAAAATTATTGCAATCTCAAACATATATTAACTCATAAAAAGATCCACCACAAAGGTATTACATAGATGACCGTAATCATGTTCAGCAGCTCATACGGTGCTAATTAGTGAAGCTCAAAGAGAGTAGAGATACATAAGTTACTTCCACAAACCCATAGTCCAGGGGTGGACTACTCCCTCTTCATTATGGAGACGGTGAAGAAGTCGTTGTAGGAGAAGGAGACCACGCCGGCAGCGCCCCACCGGAGTTTTCCCCCTCCAATCTGCAACACCAGGTCTCTGTTTCGTGGTTTCTGTGTTTCGGCGGCGCTCTCTTCCGAAAGCCGTCGGGGGGGCTATTTTTATAGTCGTTTTTAGGTCAAGACGGAGACTCGGGACGAAGATCGACGGCATCGGAGGCTCGAGGCCCAAGTTGGTGGGTCCCACGCGGCCAAGGAATCTGACCGCGTGGTCCCACGTCTTTCGGCCCTCGGGTCTCCGCTTGTTCGCTTCCTTCGCTCCTACGCTTCGTTCCTTCCAAATATTGATCCCCGTAAATTATTAGGTCATTTTGACGTCGTTTGGGTCCCTGAAACATAAAAATATAGAAAACAGGGTTTTCTGCCAGTGCAGGGTTAATTCTAGAAAAATAGGGAAATTGTGAAATATTCCCAAAATCAATATAAAACAATGATATAACCCTTATATGATGCAAATATGATTGAAATATAAGTAACATAATGCAAAGTTCATGTATACATTTTACATGCATCAGAACACAAACTAAAATGATTTTTAATTTAAACTAAAATGACTAGTCGGAGTGGTCGGAGTCGTCAGAGGTGTCGGAGATGTTGTCCTCCAGCACCGCCCACCTGGGATCGTCGTTGGCCCAAATGTCGGAGAAGCTCAGTTGCGCCTCCCGCTCCTCCCGCTCCTCTCGGCGCTCGAGCCGCCGCTCCGCCCGCTCGGCCGCCCGGGTCTGCTAGTACTCCTCCTCCGCGGCGGCTTCGTGCGGGTGGCTCGCATACCACTCTGTAACGGCGCGCTCGTCCCTCTCCGCGACGAGGCGGAGGGTCGCTCGACGGCGGTGGAGGCGGCGGTCCTCGTCGGTGACGAGGCATGGCGTCGGCGCCAGGGCCGCTGCTTGATGCGCGTTGCGCACGTCGGAGAAGTTCATCTGGCCGCGCGGGTGGCCGAGCCTCCACGCCGCCGCGTCGTTGGCATGGGCGGCCTCAATCGCCGTCGGGTACGACCCGAGGTTGACGCGGTCGTTGCCGGAGCGGATCTCGGCGGAGAAGGTCCCGTTAGGGTGCGCGAGGACGCCGCGGTAGCCGGAAATGCTTCGGCGGTGCGGAGGCATGGTGGCGGCAGCGCGGAAGTGGCGAGGAATTTTTCAGATGCACGCGGGAGAGGAAAGTGCAGTTGATTGGCGCGTGCCAGCACGGCGCCAAATATAGTGCGGCGCGTACCGCTTTGGCCTGCCCGCGGGACGGTTATTGCAACACGCGCTTTTTTCCCGCGTCTGCTGGAACGCGCGCGGAAAAATACCGGTATGAAAATGCGGCATTTCGCGCACGCTGTTTTTCCAGCGACTGTTGGATATGCTCTTATGCCGGCAACTGATGCATATATGTATATTCTTCAAGACTTGATGGGCATATGAAGTCCTCCATCCCGGTCGCATCATCACATGGACTTTATAACCATTGGCAGGTTGTTTACAGTAATAATACGACAGGACAGCTATCCATCCCGTAGGGTCAAGTAGTGCATTATACATTATACATAGCTGTTAGCCCTTGCTAAATATGATTTGCCCGGTCGCATCATCACATGGACTTTATAACCACTGGCAGATTGTTTACAGTAATCAATACGACAGGACAGCTATCCATCCCGTAGGGTCAAGTAGTGCATTATACATTATACATAGCTGTTAGCCCTTGCTAAATATGATTTGCCACCCAAGCATGTACATAAATATTATTTGCCACCCAAGCGTGTACACAACAATGAAGTGTAAGTCTTCACGATGATTAGATCATCATGTAGGCGCGCGTTGTCCCAGCTTTCGTCTATTATTATTGACTAGCTGAATGCCAGTGCGTTGCTACGGATTCCAGCAGTACCGGTGCTCTCCATCATCCTGCCGCTTACGCGTCCGAGAATGTCTACTATGTCTCTCTATCCGAGTACCGCCATCTTCACCGGCGACCACATGGGGAACAATGGTGGCTACCTCGGGCGGCGGTGAGAGGAGGAGAGGGGTGGTAGCACGGGAAGCCTAATATATCGGAGTCGCCATCGGAAGGATGATGTGAGGGCCAAAAATCTATCTAGTTTTTTTTCCATGTTTATTTGAAAGCATGTATATTCGACACAATGCAATGACTATTCTCATTCCTCCAATCGAACATAAATTAATCTTGTTGTATGTAACATTATGACTCTAACATGTTCATCCCATCCATAAGAAAAATTCTGACCAAATTATTTACTCATATTGTCTTCTGCTTTAATTCGATCAGTAGCTCGTTAGCTGAAGTACGGCTGCCATGCAGCAGCGTTTTGATACGATGTTGATGCCCAGCCTCGTCCACTCCGGCACCGCCTGAATTTCCAATTGTACCGAAACACACCCCTGTGCACATGCTTTGCTTCAACTCCCAGAGCGCCCTCCATGGACGAGCTAGAGGACCTGAGTCAGAGAGCATTCTTCGATCAGCTACACCCGTTGTTCGTGTTCTTCTCAACTTATTGGCATTAACACAAACAGCTGGTGTGCAAAGAGGGCATCCACAGCCAAACAACAAAAATCCATAACCAAATACGTACATAAATTTAGCGACCAGACTAAATAATGTATTCCTTTGTGTTGTGTGGATTGAAAGGTATAATTTCTGAAGTCGAGAACGGCTCTACATACTCTGACGAAATAACAGAAACTAGTTAGCACGGAGACAACTACTGAACGCATCAACTGAACTGGTCCAAATCCACCAACCGGATGGCACGTCGGCTGCCGGCACACGGCAGCGTATCTGGGAGGGTCCATATGGGCTGCCGGCATATGAACATGTAGCCCGCTGGTTCTTCAGCCGGCAGTAAGAGCATATCCACCCGGCCTACCCAACTCCGCTCCCAATAGGCCATTTGGACGCGCCGGCACGAAATTGGCCCCAAGCGGCGTGCCCAATAGGGCAAAAGTTGCCGGCACGTCCCAATAGAGCGTCCGGCAACCCCGCTTCGCGCCCAGGTTCTAGGGACGCAACCGGGCATGCCGGCAATCGCGGCAACGCGCGCCTCGTCCAATCCTGACGGGTGGGGACGATGCGTCAGCCGCATGACGCAGCGGTTCCCCTGGCGGGCGCAGACGACACGACGCGTCGAACGCAGCACTGGAAGGTCAGGCGGTGGCGCGCACGCGTCGTCGGCGTCAATGCGCGTGGCAGACGTACCGGTGGGCGGCGTTAATGCGGCGACCGGCCTCCTCCGCTCCCCGCCGGCTTTAAAACGGCGCCCGGCGCGCCTCTCCTCTCATCACAACACTTTTCAAACTCGTATCTCCCATAGAAAACCTAGCCACCATGCCAGGCAGCCGCAAGCCGCGACCGGCGGAGCAGAGCGCCGATGAGGCCATCCGCCGCCAGTAGATGGCCGTGGATCGTCGTGCTCGGCGCGAGCGCTCCAACGCCGCCAGGACCGCCATGGCACCCGAGCGCCGGCGACGGCGACTGGGGTGAGCCGGAGTGGGAGGGAATGCAGGCGGCCATCGAGGCTTCCCTGCGCCGCCGCTAGAAGAAACCCCACCATGCTCGGCGACGGCAGCGGCGACAGTGATCCGGAGTGGGAGGGAATGGAGATGTTCCTCAAGGCCGGAGCCGCCGCGTGCAAAACCAGAAGGCTCAGCGACGGCGACGCAGATGAAACTTCCTCCTCACGAGCCAGAGATCATCGTCGCCGGGACTAGCTTCCTTCTCGAGTGCCTCCCTCCACCGCCGCTAGATCTAGGGTTTAGTGTTTAGTTTAAATTTAGTTAAATTCCATTTAAGGTTGTTAAATTTTGTTTCTCAAATTTTGTTTAAGTTTGTTAAATGTCCTTCAAATTCAATAAATATCGCCGGTTCGTCCATATTCAAGTCTCTCTTTTTTTCCTGGAAAACCTATTGGGAGCGACAGGTGGTGGGCGACGCTCCCAATAGACGTACCGTTGGTGGAGCGCCCTATAGAGTGTCCGGCAAGCGCCGGTGAAGATGCTCTAAGAAGAAGGCTGCAACCTGAAGTTTCCAGCGGAGAAGCGGCGCTGCATCATGGACGACCGAGTCGACCGCGCCAGTACTCGTGGAGGCGTGCCTTTTGGATCGGCCACGACGCGTGCCTCTGCCGGCGAGTACGCCACATCGATCTGGCTGGTACCATCTTCTCCGTCCGATTCAGCTCCTGGTATGGACAGTACGGCATCGAGGGAATCGGTAGATAATTTCCATGTACGCCAAATATATACCACCTTGTATGAGGACCGAGATTAGCTGACTTTGCGCCGATGGACCCCACACATAGTGGGCTCCACATGTCAGTGACCCAAAGTCACCTGACTTTGCCTTTTCCAAAGTCGGCGAATCTGAATCCCTTGTATGAACACAAGCAGCCTCAAGCCGCCGCCAAGAGCCATGTGTCGTTCAACACATGCAAGCACAATAATGCAGATGGCAGTGACAGCCATGGACCTTTTGCTCAGGATCATCACCGGCAATTACGCCATCGTGCAGTCTCCACAACACAAACTCGACGCACTGCTTCAAACATCGCCATGCCCTTGGTCGGGCCCGATATAGGCCCACATGGGCTTGGACGGGCTGCGGCCAGGCTACTGCTCCTGCTGCGCTTCGTCGACCCCAACATCGACACGCTGGACTCTGGGATTGTCCCGCAGCACGAGGAAGCCAGGGGCTCCGGCTTTGGGCGCGGCGGTGGTGGCCTCCTTCTCTGCCGGAGGTGGTCGGCCGGTTGGCTATGACGGATCACTTGATCCCACAGTTGACCCCGGCGGCGAGTTGGGGGAGGCGTGGCGGCCGATGAAAACTGAGTTCTGACTACGGTCATGACAGGCGATGGCAGCGCCTACATGTCGTTACCTTGTTGAAGGCATCGTCGCTGCAGCTGCTGTCTACCCGCTCGCGCTGCTCCGGGGGAAACCTCAGATTCCGGGGTTCCCGGGTCGGACAATGGCGGCGCTTTCGATGCCGCTCTCCCTCTTGGGGGCATTGTTTTTAGAGCAGCTGCTGGAGGGAGGTTGCAAGAAGCGGAGCGGTTTACATCTACCACGTTGACGACGACGAGTCTCGGCGGCGTGGCGCAGCGGGGTCTCAGCAACGAGCGTATGATGATGGACTGGCGTAGGTTGGTGGAGCTGTCTGGCATCGTGGCGATGCCGATGGCAGGCCTTGCAAGGTCTTCACGTTGATCGCTCCTGAAGATGGGATGGCGGAAGATGGTGGCAGCGGCTTCTGTTGTGCGCATGCGGCGTGCGCTGAGGATCGGCTGGACCGGTTTGTGCTTCCGGCGAGCTGTCGGGCGGCCTGGTTGAAGCCTCCGGATTTAGATGATGTGCGTAGGTGCGTGAGGTTAGGGCATCGGCTTTGATTGTTCCACCCCCTTCATCAAGCTTGTAGGTGTAGCGAGTTTTCGCCTGGATGGTGGTTCTTTTGGTTGATTGATGTATTCTTTGTAAAGCTTAGTGCTTACTGTTATTCCATATTAATAAAACTCGGTTGTGTGCATCCTTTGGATGCAGAGGCTGAGGCACACCCTCCATTTTGGAAAAAAAAAACATCGCCATGCCCCTTAGAACTAGCACAAGTTTCTGATTGCTCGGCTCAGAACAACAAGTGCACTCGAAACCGTCTCTGTTGGTCTACCCATCCTTCCCTAATCCCACCATGGCTACTTGAACTACTTATGCCGGTCTACTGTTTGGCTAAGGAGGTCATGTGATCTAGAGTAGCAACAACAAAAGAGAGAAGAGGACACAGAGGGAGGTCGAAGAGGGGGTACCACTTCGCCACTAGCAAGGACTGCCGTTATTCAGACTTCTTCGCCCGCGTTGCAGACACAGAGGGAGGTCGAAGAGGGGGCAATTGCTGATACCGTGTTCGAGGAGGCCTTGTGCTCGCCCCAGGCATGGCAGCCGTTGGAGCGTACTGACGCTCCTGCGGCAGCTCGGGATGATGCACCGGGAGGAAACATTCTATCTCCGAAGGTTGCTTCTGTCAACGACATTGTTGCATATGGCGGCATTGCAGACCCGGAATCTCTGGGAGTCAGATCAAGCTCGAGGATCAAGGCTCAGCCGAATGCGGACGCCACTCAGATGGAGCGGGCATCCGCGTTAGCTCAGCACCGCTCGGATCCATACTACGCAGGTACGAAAGTTAATCGCAAGTTATCTTTCCAGTCTTTACCTAGTGAAGAGACTATTGCGAGGGCGTCTAGATTAGGAGTTTCGTTGGGTGATTCACCAGCTCAAATAGAAGCTTCGGTTAATGAACTTAAGGGGGTTGAGGAGACACGTGCAATTACTTTTCTGAACAATTCATTGAGTACTTTGGATGAGGAAGATACACAAAGTCTAGTTATTAAAAATGCTTCTAACCTTTGTGAAGACCTGGGTAACGAGGAAATGGAACCTATTGCGGACCAGATGGGTCATCTTGCCGAAACTGGGGCAGGTAAACGCAAGCGTAATAAGAAAATAGGCACTGGCCTAGGGTTAACAGAAGGAGTGCTAGGATTGAAAAATTGAAAAATAAACAACAATGAAAGGAATGATTTGGAATAGTGACGGGTTCAGAGATACAGCTAAACATTTAACTGTACAGGAAACTATTAGGGAGCGGAACTTGAGTTTTGTGGCGCTTTTAGAGACAGGGAGAGCAAACTTTTCTGTTCCATTTCTGAAACAACTAGCTGGGGGCAAGGAATACATGTGGTTTTGTCTACCTCCACGAGGCCGCTCTGGTGGCATTCTAGTGGGTTTCAATGTTACTGAGTTTGTGGTTCAGGATGTTATAGCAGCAGATTTTTGTGTCAAGTTACAAATTAAAAACAAACTAGATGCCTTTTTGTGGACTTTGGTTATTGTGTATGGGGCTGCCCAAGAATCTTTAAAACCTGATTTCTTAGCGGAACTTGTACGTATCTGTGAGAAAGAGGAAAGACCCATGTTGGTGGGTGGGGACTTCAATATTATTCGGCGGCAAGAGGAGAAAAACAACGATAATTTCAATGCGAGATGGCCATTTATTTTAATGCCATTATCGAGAGCCTCAACCTGAGAGAGCTTGATCTCTGAGGACGGCAATACACATGGGCAAGTCAAAGGGAAAATCCAACTTTTGAAAAGCTGGATCGTTTTCTCTCAAGTATCGAATGGGAACAAAAGTATCCTCTTGTGACCGTTCATGCAATGACCCATACTGGTTTTGACCATACGCCATTGTTAATTGATTCGGGTCAGCAAGCACATCTTGGTAACAAATCCCACTTCTCTTTCGAATTGTCATGGCTTCAAAAGACAGGGTTTTACGAGTTGATCTCTCGGGAATGGTCATCATGTGGTGGTGGCGGATCTCCGATTGAGAGGTGGCAGACTAAAATTCGACATCTCCGACAATTTTTACGGGGATGGGCAAAAAACTTAAGTGGCGATTACAAGAGGAAAAAACAAAATTACTTCTACTCATTGATGAGTTAGATATTAAAGCTGAAACCACACCTTTATCTGCTGCTGAAAGAATCGCTAACAAAGAACTGATGAATGCATCGCTAAACTTTGACGTGATGAGGAGGCCAAATGGGCCCAAAGAGCTAAAGTAAAACACATTCAAGAAGGAGGGGATAACACACGTTACTTCCATTTAATTGCTAATGGAAAGCATAGGAAAAAACGAATTTTTCAGCTAGAACAAGAGGAAGGTACGATTGTTGGGCAATCAAACATTAAGACTTTCATAACTGAGTACTATAAAAAATTATTCGGAGCGCCTCAACTGAATGCCGTCTCTATGGACGAATCGGTAATTCAGGACTTACCACAAATCTCAAATGATGAGAACGTGATCCGAACATCAAATTTTACTGAAAAGGAGGTGTTAGAGGCAATTTTGCAAATGGAACTTAATAAGGCTCCTGGACCAGATGGGTTCCCGGCGGAATTCTATCAAAAGTTTTGGGCTGTGATCAAACACGATTTAATGGCGTTGTTTGAACAGCTACAACAAGGTGAACTTCCAATATTCAGGTTAAATTTTGGGGTTATTACCTTGCTGCCAAAGAAAGAGGATGCTAGTCGAATTGAACAGTACAGACCAATTTGTCTCTTGAACGTGAGTTTCAAGATTTTCACTAAAGTTGGAACAAACCGAGTTTCTTCTATTGCTCAGAAAGTTATTCGCCCAACACAAACTGCTTTCACACCAGGTAGAAACATCCTTGAAGGGGTGGTAATTCAACATGAGACAATTCATGAGATCCAACAAAAGAAAATGGATGGTGTCCTTCTCAAATTTATTTCGAAAAGGCATATGATGAAGTTAAATGGTCTTTCCATCAGCAAGCTTTACGCATGAAGGGTTTTGACCCTAAATGGTGTGAATGGCTCGCACGGTTTGTGCAAGGCGGTAGTGTGGGGATACGTGTAAATGATGACATTGGTCACTATTTTCAGACGTTAAAAGGGTTAAGACAAGGAGACCCTTTATCACCCGTGCTGTTTAATATAGTTGCCGATATGTTGGCAATTCTAATTGCGAGAGCAAAAGATGACGGGCAAGTTGGGGTCTTGTACCACATCTGGTGGATGGAGGAGTATCAATTCTTCAATATGCTGATGATACAATCTTATTCTAGAACCCGACCTCGATAAAGCAGTTAATATGAAACTTATCTTGTCTTTATTCGAGCAGCTGTCCGGTCTCAAGATTAATTTTCATAAGAGCGAAGTCTTTTGTTTTGGTAAAGCTGTTGAATAGCAATATGACTACCGTAGCATCTTTGGATGTGAGGTGGGCTCACTACCTTTTAAATATTTTGGAATACCAATCCATTTTAGAAAACTACTTAACAAGGAGTGGAAAATAATTGAGGATCGGTTTGAGAAGAAATTAGCCGCTTGGGCTGGAAAACTTCTATCTTATGGAGACCGATTAGCTTTGATTAACTCGGTTCTCACTAGTCTCCCAATGTTCCTTTTGTCCTTCTTTGAAATTCCAGTGGGAGTCCGAAAAAGGTTAGATTATTTCCGCAGTAGGTTCTTTTGGCAAAGTGACCCAAAAAAGAGGAAATATAGACTAACAAAATGGAACATTGTGTGTCGTCCAAAAGATCAAGGTGGTCTAAGCATTGAAGTGCTAGAAATTAAAAACAAATGCTTGTTAAGCAAATGGCTTTTTAAATTGTTAAATGAGGATGGGGTGTGGCAGGAATTACTTTTCAATAAATACCTTTGTGGTAAAACGCTGGCTCAAGTAACTCCCAAACCATCTGATTCGCCTTTTTGGAGGGGATTAATGGCAATCAAGCAAGATTTTTTTGCCAAAGGATCGTTCATCGTTGGTAATGGCCAAGGAACTCATTTTTCGGAAGATACTTGGCCGGGTGATTCGCCATTATCAGAGCAATACCCGAACCTTTATACTATTACCCGTAACAAGAATGTTCTTGTTGCGGACGTGGTGGGTAATGCTCCACCATTAAATTTACAATTTAGACGTTCTTTAACCGGCTCAAAATGGACGGCATGGCTAGTGCTTGTGCAAAAGTTGATGTCAGTGTCGTTGACATCTATGCAGGATAGTTTTAGGTGGAAGCTGGCCACCAATGGATTATTCACGGTTAAGTCTATGTATGCGGATTACATGCATGGGCATACACCTCTTCTTAGAAATTACCTTGGAAATTGAAAGTACCTTTAAAAATAAAAATCTTCATGTGGTTTGTTAATAGAAAAGTGATTCTCACTAAGGATAATTTAATCAAGAGGAATTGGAATGGTAGTAAGAAATGTGTTTTTTGCCACCATGATGAAACGGTTGAGCATCTTTTTGCTCACAAAATCTGGAGACTGCTCCAGTTTACTTATAATATCTCACCACCCACAAGTCTAGCTAATATGTTTGGATCATGGCTTGGAAACGCATTGGCGTTTGTGCTTTTATCTGGGCAATTTGAACTGTCAAAATGATGTGGTCTTTAACAAGATTGAAAATGCACACTTTTTACAGGTTGTTCACCGGGCTACATACTAGATTACTACATGGTCCTTCCTCTTACCGCACGACCAGCGTTCTCTGAAGGAGGCTGGCTGCTCCCGTTTAATGGCGGTGGTGCGGGCTATCCTCAACCGGGATGGGTGGCAGCATGACCGAAGAATTTGCGATGCTTAGTGTTTTCAGACTTTTTATTATTATCAGTGGCTGGCTTGTAGTCACTTTGGATTTCGCTTTTGATTATCTTGATGTAATACTCTGGCAACTTTGTAATAAAAAAGCTGTATGCATCACTCTGATGCAGAAGCTGGGATTTCCCTTTTCAAAAAGAAGAAGAGAGAAACCAACCAACGACAATCCTCGTCATTGGCCATAGTGGCGTCTGGATCGTGGGAAAATAAGAATGCGAGGTTGCAGTCTTCCACCACCTGGGGTTCTTTGAACTTCCATGGTCTTCAGGCCATGGAGCTAGAGTGATAGATCGTGGAGAAATCAAGGAGGCACATGGGTAGCCGGGTCAGTGCGGTGGCAGATTGGACGGCGCTGCAGCTGGTATTTTTGGGCGGTACATTAGATGTGTGCAAGGGCGGAGCCGCACGACCATGGAGGCGGGGCACGCCGAGGACCTCGGAACGGAGCCGAGTGGCCATGGAGGCAGGCCGGGAGGAGCCGTGCGATACACCGAAGAAGTTAGGCCTAGAGGAAGAGTGGGTGGGAGTAAGAGGACGCTAGCCTTTTTTGTTAGACCATCTGCGCTTCCTTTGGTCATAAAGACCATCCGCGCGTCCTTTGGCTATGACCGTGTCCATGACGTATGATTCGAATGGAATTTTTATGATGAAGGAACCACTCTAACCGGCACGACTTACGGGTGGCATGGTGGGTATTTTTGTATCAACTTTGGTGGCGATTTCGATGACATGTTGTAGGAAGCATTTTTAAATTCTAGATGTATGTTTATAATTTTAGCATGTAACTTTCTGTGTCTGGACTGTTTTTAGCCTATAACTTCTTTGTGTCTGGACTGTTTGTAGCCTAACTTTTTTCGTGTGTACGGACTGTATGTTTTTACACCTAACCTGTAACTTTTTATTTCTAGCCTGTAACTGATTGTGTATGAACTGTAACCTTTTATTTTCTTGCATGTAACTTCTCATGTATGAACTCCAGGTTTTTGTTTCTAGCCTGTAATTTTTTATTGATCAACTTTGTGTCTTATCTCTAGCATGTAACTTCTTATATATGGGATGTATCTATCATGTAACTTATTGCACATATCGATGTAATTTTTTTTTTAATTCATAGCATATGTGTTAGGGTCTTTTACACTCCATATATTGTTTGTCATTTTTTTCCATATGCATGTCACTTTAAACAATATGAATGTATAATGGTACATCCACAAGTTTATTACTGTGGTTGTCAATTTTATTGCTGTGTTTTTGCATAAACATGTTTGTTTTCTAGATATAACCAGTAAAAAATGCTAATTTTTTCCTTTTCTTTTCTGTTGTCTACATGTAGATTTCTTCTGTATATTACCAGATCCAAAGATTGCATCAGATGGCACATTGGCACAAGGGCTAAAGCATTGGTGACAGTATTGATACTTCGTCGGCATGGACATCAAAGTGCGACTTGTTGCGGTGTGTAGGCTGGGAAAAAACTGCTTATATTGTTGGTTTCGAATAACTGTTACATCATGTTATTGTTTCTCTTTTGCTCATTTTCTGGAAGACAGAACCAAACACACAAGTGCTGCACTGAAACATGATACGAATGCGTATCTCTGTAAATTTACAAGAACATGTCCAGTTTCATGTTCCTATAACTAGTTACAGTTTGCATATTGCCAGGTTCATGTGAACATTAAAAATACTTGCATATTCCCAGGTCTAATCATCAGGATTTTACATGTTCGGCACTGGTTCTTTGGATATCTTCTTTCCATGTAGGAGACCTCCGATGGCGAGTCTTCCATGTTCTTCAACAGTTCGATCAAAGTCGGCACCTTGTGATTTATCCCCAGCCGAAACATCCGATCTATTTCGGCTATTCACATTTTGGTGGACGGGTTCTCCAAGTCCTTCAAGATAAGGACGCACGGCCGATATTTGCATATCGCCCTGAGAATGCATTGTGTTGACAAAGCTGACATCTGGCTAGAGGTACTCTTCATAGTTTTATCTCCTCCCTGAAAGCCGGTGCTCAGTTTTGCCAATACTAGTAAGGACGACTTGATTATTAAGTCGGCCACTAACAGAGGATCTAGTGCAAGCCGGATGGACGGTTAGAAGAAATATGTTTTTCTTATATGTAGGATCCGAGTCAAAAGTTCAGGTGACGTACAGCCCGAGCATACGATGAAGTATTATCGCCTTGGGACACATGGCCGATGAAGTGTTGGCATCGTCCTTAGCAGCATAATGGTGCAAGTTATTTTTTGGCACACAAGCTTTACCAAAAAACAGGGGGGCATGTGTTGACGGTCAAATTTGGCTCATTGTCGGAGTTTCGGTCTTGGGATGCGAATGTATCGAAGCGGAAGAATGGACTGAAACGGTGCCACGACAACTCGGCAGCATCGGGTGCACGGGCAAGCCACGACAGAGAAATCGGTGGAGTGGTTGTCGTGGCAGCGGCGAGCGCATGGCGGAGAACCTCGTTGCTTCAGGTTCGCGGCAGAGAAATCAAGAAAAACGCTGCCACGGTAGCGGCTAACGGCAGCGGGTGCACGGCAAGGACCCGGATCGGAGTCGCGGCATGAGAATAGGCAAGAACACTGCCGTGGCAGCTCGGTAGCAAGGAGATCAACGAAGAAGAAGGCGCGACGGCAAGGGGGTGCAAGCAGGGCAGCGGTGCGGTGCCCCAAAATGACTCAAAGATGAGTCGGATGACAGCATACAGAGAATTGCACGATATCACTGTGAAGATGACCTCGTATGAAAAAGTGCCTAATACGGAAGTTATGCGTATCCTCAAGACGTACAATATTGGTTTGGGAGTCATCTTCATCCGAGGTCGTATGTAACTTGTGGAGCAAAAATACTGAGCGCACATAACCATAGACATGCTCTGTCCTCGGGTGAGCAGGCAGGTTACCCTACCACAGACGTCCTCTGCCCTCGGGTGAGTGCAATCGGGAAATACTAAAAAAAAGTGTCGATTTATTTCTGATTGAATTTGGGAGGTCCAGATGGCGTCAAATGGAAAAACGTATAAAAGGAAAGTTCTTCGTTTTTTCGAGACGAACAACTTTGCTGTTTACGGGTTTTTGATATCAGGTCGTTTAATAACTCAAATCTGGAAATTATGTACGAATCAAATTTATATGATTCGGATCAAATCCGAACAGTTTTAGATCCAAGCACAGAAAAGCGCTCAAGATGGAGTCGGATGGAAAAACACATAAAACGAAAGTTATTCGTTTTTTCATGGCTAACAACTTTGTCTTCTATGCTATTTCGATCCGAGATCGGTAACTGCCCAAAACCGACCTGTAAGATGCAACCAGTTTTTAGACCGAACAGTTTTGGAAAGTTCGGCTCAACTATCTGAATTGGACCCAAATTAGGGTTTTGGACGTAGATCCAAGTCATTTCCTTGCACGGGAAGTCCAGCCGCTCCTTATATACATGAGGGGTGACGGCCGATTGAACCAACACCAATCGAACAAACACATCTACTACTTTTTCGTGTTCATCTACTTTTTATCCCTCTCCCTTGTATCTTTCTTCTCGTTCTTCGTCGTTCTTCAATATTGGAGGCTACGAATCCACGAGGCTCTAGGGGCGGTCAGGCCGACCTAGGGCAGCCATAGTCATCGTGAGCCCTGACGGGGTCCCTCCCGTGCGAGCGGGGTTTCGGGTCTACAAAAGCGCCCGCCGGATTGTCTTGCGTATCACGCTTCCGGCGAGCCTCCCGCGGAGTGAGTTGCCGAGCATCTCCCTCGACGCCGCGGGTACACGTGACGTGTTCGTGTGTCAACAGCTAGCTTTGCTTGTTTTAGGGGAAGTGCCTTCCTTAGACTTCCCTTCGGCACTATCGCTAGTGTCGGGGGGAAGAGATAAGGCAGCGGTTCTCTTTTCAAGCTCGGCCGCCACAAGTGACTCCATACGCTCGTTCATACGTTTTTCCATAGTTTCCATGAGGGAAGCTTCACGAGTAGCCCATCGCTTTTCCTCCTCCGTAAGATCACCCATCTCACTCTTTAGGCCGTGAAGCCCTTAAAAAGAGTCCTTGGCTCTGATACCAATTGAAAGGATAGAGATGGTAACCTAGAGGGGGGGGGGGGGGGTGAATAGGTTTCTACAAATTTTACTTTTCTTTTCACAAGTTTTAGGCTATGCGGATAAATAAAGTGTGCCTAACAACTAGGTGAAACAACCTATATGATGCAATACAATACTTCAAGCACGAAGGCTATCACAAATATAACAACAATAGTGAAAGACCTCGGATAGGAATAACCGAGGTGCGCGGAGACGAAGATGTAACCCGTGTTCCTTCTCTTGGGGGAGAAGTACGTCACGTTGGAGAGGTGCGAGATACCACGAAGGACATCCGTACGCCACGAAGGCTCACCTTCTTCTCCTTGAGCCTCTTCCATGAAGAAAGAGCTCAATCCACTATTGGTAGGCCTTGAGGCGGCCTCTGAACCTTTACAAACTTTCCCGGAGCACAATCCACAACCCGGAAGCTTCCGGGCGACACTAGCCGCCTAGGGTTTCCCAACAAACCCAAGAGTAACAAGTAACTTGATGAACTCAAGGGGGAATCACTTTTGCCTCGGTGGAATCGTAGATCTAGACCTCCTCTAGGTTTCCCCAAAAGGGATTTGAGTTTGGCTGGAGGGCTAGAGACATCTTGAAGCTTTTGTGGTCAGCAACAATGGAGAAGAGAGAGTTTTGCCTTTTTCACCTTTGGAGCTGGTTGACTTACCTCTTGGAGAAGAAGAGGTCGGCTTATATACTAACCACTTAAAATCTGACCGTTACCCAGAAAACGGGCAATTCGGTGTGGAACCCGGATCACTCCGGAACTGGTACCAGATGCATCCGAAATTCATTCCGGGTCTGACACCGGGTGATTCTGGGCTTAGCCAGATGCTTCTGGCATCGCGCGAAACCATCCGGTTCATACTTGGAATTCATGCTGGGTGAATCCGGTGCCAGATCCGGAATATTCTGGGTTCTGTACCGGGTGACCTTTTTCTGCAAAATGATCATAATTCCAAGTGGGTTGTATATCTTTCTCTCTTATTTTTTTTTGGATGCAAAGGAGGTGTATTGGGATTAGGGTATATGGCGTGAGTTCAAGAGTTCATCCCCAAAGAGAACAACAATGTACCCCTCTTAATAGTGCGGTGATCCTATCAACTCAAAGGAAGTAAATAGAGAACACAAAACAAACCACCGCTACTCGATCATCCAAAAATGAGGGGCCTCCATCCACCGACCATCATCAACATGAGCGGACTAAAACCTGAGAATAAACTAGTAGACAAGATTAGTCCTCTCTAACTCGGGAGTCATCTTAACCAAAATATAATTAAGGACAAATGCCCTTTCATTAACCATCGGTGAAATCACCATTGATTTTATCACGGCAAACAGATAGCTTAGCACAAGGATGCATGATGCATGGTCACAAATTTTATTGCAGCATAGGTCATTATTATATGATATATGTTATCCCCAAAACGGAAGGTACATGATCAAATAGAAGTGGGAAAAAGTATCTTGATCTCTCAAAAAAGCAAAAAGCTGAGATCATTTCACAGTTTTGGAAAATAAAGTGGCGGAAAATGATGATCGAATTGGCAAAATTCAGTCGAGAGCTATTTGGCAGTTTTGTAATAGAAATTCAAATATAGTATGACTTTTGGTTTATACTTTTGCATCATGCATTTTCTCATCTTTTTGAAATATACTTCTTTCCTTCTCCTCTAGTAAATTTTCTCTTCTCAAACAATTTTTTTTACTTTATTTTCACAATTCGTAATTAATTATAAACTCAAAACTTCAGTCAAGTGGTATATTTAGCAATTACGCAAATACATATTCAAGTATAGACAGATTCTTTTTTGTTGTTAGTACTTTTGCATCCCGCATTTTCTCTTGTTTTCCTTAGACCCATGAGACAACTGTGCCGACTTGTCAAATACTGGATGGGTAGTACTCACTACGGGTTATTTGATTATACCGATACCCTCTCTACCCGATGGGTATGATATTTAGCCATTTATTTAACCATGGTTAATTTTTTAATCCCATACACTTATCCTAATAGGTATTTATCCACGAGGTACATGAGTAATGGGTACCCATTGCCACCGTAGTCGAGAGCTATTTGTCAGTTTTGTAATACAAATTCAAATATAGCGTGACTTTTTTAATGGTTTATATTTTTGCATCATGCAATTTCCACACATGATGCATTAGTAAGTTCTATTCATGAGGCCAAAATCACAATTCACAGGTAGATTATGTTATGTAACACATGCATGGATCGCTCGTTCACCCTCCATTGATGGTGGACCACCTGGTGAATGCCACACTATACCGGTGGATTAGTTATATGTAATATTGTATCTAATCTATCCGATTCACGTGATTACGTCTCAGACTCCTGATAGAACAAAACGACAAATATATCTCTTCCGAATAAGTTATATGTTTTTTATAACTATTTTTTCTACTCAATTTGTGTTTTTTGCCCTGGATACCCTCCCCGTGGGATGACGAGTGGGAAAAAGTTACCCATTAACGGGTATGCGTATGGGTGACGGATAATACCGGGGTGTACGAGCAACGGTACGGGGTGGTTCCACCCTTACACACACCCTTCCTTTGCCTAAGAATTTTTTTCCTTGTGTCAAACAAGAATTTTAACAGTATTTTACAGTTCTCTATAAATAAATATTGCCCTTTTTTCAGGCAAAGTAATATAACACGCATTTTCCTCTAGTGAGAAGTCTCATTTCCCACTCCTCTCTCTTGACTTGGCTGCTCTTCCACTTATTCCACGCGAACTGACATCAAGATATTCAGAAAATCCTACGGAGTACTATTTTTTTAGGAAGAGGTGAATGCTATGCTACAAAAAAAGCATGACAACAAACACCTTGGCTAACTTTCAATAACATTATAATATTGACTTGGATTATTATACGTTTTAATCCAGTAAGTAAAATTCAGTTGGAGTAGATTTCTTCCGTTTAATATTGGATTTTCTTTCAGCTGGTGGGCCCCCAAAAGCCCAGCTAGTCCAAACAACTGAACCCTAACCAACTCTCATCAGTGAAATGGACACACACACCACCGAGCCGCCGTATCACACTGTTCAAGCGGCTCGCCGCCGCCGCCTCCAGCCCGCCGGACGAGCTTCTCCACCCCTAGTCCCGCCTCCAGCTTGATATTGCGCACTCCATCTAGGAGCTTAAACGATCTCTCCGCCGTGAGCTTGCCGACCTCTGTTTGTGGCCGCCGGTTCAAGTAGCTGGAGGATTCAAGCAGCTCGCCGCCGCCGTCTTCATCTCGAGCAGCCCTCCAGCTTGAGAACGCACTCCATCCAGGAGCCCTCTCCCCCGGTGAGTTGCCGGCCTCTCACTGTAAAATTGAATCCCGCTTCTGTATCTCCCCTATCACCTGATTTGTAGTACTGATGTGCCAGTTTCATAGATATTTGCTGCCATTTTCTTGATTTTGTAGTATTGTGCAAACAAATGTCGATACAAGTTATGTTAGTAAGTACAAACAAAATTGACATGGATCTTTATGCACAACCGAACCCCAACTCTCCGCGTGCGTCGCAGATTTCATCATGTCGTCGTTCACCGGTGTATCTGTCATCACCGGCGGCAAAAACTGCACCACGACGACCGTCGCCTGCTTGTGGTCAAGGATTACTCGCGTACCGTACAGGAGGTTCCCAATGGCATGGGCATCCGCGCTGGGCCTATGATGGTAGGAGGCCATCGATGGCACATCTGGTACTCTCCTAACGGTGATGAGCCGAGTGATGCCGACTTCATTTCTTTCGATCCTTACCTTCAGGACGGCCTTGTTGGAGAGATTGTGGAGGCCAAGATTGAGTTTAGCTTCGTGGACCAGGGTGAGAGGCAAAAGCCAAAGGAATTTTTTGCAGCTGCAACATACAGCTTCTCTCACGGCAATCCTTCTTGTGGCCCCGTGAATTTTATTAAAAGAGACGCCCTTGAACGGTCACCTCATCTGAAGGCTGATTGTTTCACCATACGATATGGTTTGCAAGGATCTCAACACACATGATGCCGGTGGCACCACGTCTGACATGAGCTAGCATTTCGACTATCTCCTTCAAAATAAGGTGGGTGCTGATGTGACATTTGAGGTCAGCGGCGAGACGTTCGCTGCACACCGGTGTGTGCTTGCTGCCCGATCAAAAGTCTTCATGGCTCAGCTATTTGGCCCCATGAATGAAGGCACCACGTCAAGTGTCATACAGATCAAAGACATGGGAGAAAAAGTGTTTGCAGCTTTGCTTAAGTTCATCTACACAGATTCTTTTCCTGAGATGGACAAGGACAATTACATGGAAGAGGATCAAGAAGGACAAAAAGAGGATGAAAGACAGGAAGAGGATGTAATGTGGCTTCAGTGGCTCCAAGACTTGCTTGTGGCAGCAGACATATACGATCTCCAGCGGCTCAAGTTTTTATGTGGAAAGCAGTTGTCCGAGCACATAGGTGTGAGCTCGGTGGCATCCACTCTTGCTCTAGCTGAGCAGCACCACTGCCAGCGATTGAAGGAGGCGTGCTTTAAGTTAATCCAGGTCCAGTCTCCCAAATGTTTGGATAAAGTATGGCAACTGATGGCTGGGATCATATGGGTACGGTGTATCCCTCTGTTTTGAAAGAGTTGATTGCCAAGCTTGTGTCCAATCAGAAGAAGGACAAGAAGAGGAAGCGGTAGACGATGTAATGTTGCTGCAAGTACCACCATATTGCATATATTGGACGGGATCCTCTGGGTAGATAGTAGTTTGCATGTCTGTAATGCAAGACCTGAAGTAACTCTTTTGTTTCATCATGTCCTTTGCCTATATGTTGGATTTATGTTGAACTAGAAGATACAATATATGTCTAATATGTCGTTATCTCTGTTGCTTTGTCCTTCCCTGTCATGTAAAAAGATCTTGTCTAGTGGTATGGTATCAAGAACTATGCTGATGTTATCTTTGGGGGAGAATTTGGAATATATGTAAGGAGATCATTGCCAAGCTTGCATCCCATCAGAATAATGACAAGAAGAGGAAGCCGTAGAGGATGTAATGCAAGACCTGAAATAACACTATTATGTATATATGGGATGGGATCCTCTAGGTAGATAGTAATCTGCTTTCAGGTGTAAGCGTCAACACTGATCTGTGCAAGTAACCTAGCTAGTTGTTTCTCTGTGTATTTTCTCATATATTGCTGCTTTGTGCATTCCCCTGTCACTGAAAACATGTAAGAAGTATAAGTAGGTTATGCTATGCTATCTTCAGCTATGTTATTTGTTATACCCACCTAAACACTACTATTTTTTCAGCTACTTATCTGTTTTTTCCGTAGCAGTTTTCAATTACAAGAAGAATGCTTATGAATCAATGGACAATTTCGAGGGAGAGTATGATTGCATCTTTCTATCCTTGTTTTTGCACAGCTGGACTATTTTGACTGACTAGTGATTTATCAGCTTCATTAATACTAACTTTAATTCTGTTTGTAGTGATTCTAGAGAAATATCTTTATTCTAGTGTTATTATCTTCCAGTTTTGACAAGACATTCTCTGAAATTTACATCCAGCTGAGCTTCTCCTTGTTGGCCATGGCTGCCTCCCGGACCAAGCCTGATTCTGACCTATGGGTACTGTACTTACTTTCTCCTTGCTCGCCTAGTACTAGTAGAGTATATTTAATTTCAGTTCATGCTCCAGACTGGTTAGATTCATTCATTTGTGCTTTTTTCTTAATTTCATATCCTAT
This sequence comes from Poa pratensis, assembly GCA_947311845.1. NCBI lineage: Eukaryota > Viridiplantae > Streptophyta > Magnoliopsida > Poales > Poaceae > Poa > Poa pratensis. Next base: position 24,043,583 of record CAMZMU010000106.1, on the reverse strand, counting down.
CATACAAATAAGCGTTTGTTCTCAACTTACATCTTTTGCCCCTTTGATAATATTCACATTGAATTTTACAAATGAATCATGTAGCCAAAGCCTTGTAGCAATTCTCTCCAGTCCAACTTAAAATTCTATATAACATATTCATTTAAATTAAGGCACAAATCCAACCCTTGTTTTTATTTTCTTTTGAGTTATTATGCGTTCCAGGCTAGCAGCTCACTGGCCTATGGTTGTTTATGTAGACAGCTGTTCGTGCAGTTCCCGTGGTTCTCCTTGGCTGTTTAAGCACTGCATTATTTATGCAGGATGAAGTTGAGCACAAGTAAGCACAATATTTACATGTTGGCAGATGATTCTGTTCCGTTTTCTTTTATGAGGGACAGTTATCATTTAGTGATTTATGTCGTTGGGTTAAATCCCTTTTTCTGTGCTCTTATGTTTCACCGTGCTTTCTCTTATATTGTTGTTCTTCTGCTCTTTAGGGTTGAGAATGCGGAGGTGTTGTGGCTCTGTTCATGCTTGGTCTGCCTCTGGTCCAAGCTACTGGCGATATCCTGTTGCTGATCTCACCTGGCAATGTAGCGCCTTCATCCTTCATCGATGTTTCTGTGATAAAGTCACTACTTGTTAGCTAAAAATGATTTTTGTAAAAAAATTAGATCAAACTATCACACACTTGTAGTTCAAATTTCAATTACTTTTAGAAAATCGGCATAAAGTCATTTAAATAGGAAAAATTAGATAGAAATCGAGAAAATTTCTAATACTTGGGTATTATCCATCAAATATATAGTACCCTTTGTGACAATAAGATGGGTGCCTTTTTGCAACATATTTTTTGTATTTCCTTCATAAAAAAAGTCATTTTTGGCACTTAAAAAATGGAAAATGATATTTATAAAAATAATTTGGAAATTGTTTTTGACAACAATGTTTGCCATACCAAGACACACCTATGTTTCAAATATGGACACATTATCACAAACTATGGCACGTGGATGGCCATAACTTGGTCATTTGGCGTGAAACCTATACATGTCTATAGATGATAGACCTTTTTGTGAAGCATTTTTTTGAAATGTTTGTCAAAACTCAAGTTTATCATTTTTGCTAGCAACTAGTACACATAAATGGACTCCATGTCAAAGGATTACATTTTTTTGAGTATTTTCTCAATTACTTTTATTTTTGTGAAAAAACGGTCAAAATGACCGCCATGACTATTCATCGAAAGTGGTCAAAATTTCTAAAACTATCAATATTTCTGTGATGCAAAAGATGATATGATGGCATATTTGAATTCCTCTCATTTTTCTAATCGATTTAGGTATTTTATTTGTCACATTTCGATTTACGGATTTAAAAATATGAATTATTCCATATTAAATTTAAAAAAGGAAAAATGGAGTAAAATTCATTTTATTGTTATTTATTCGAAATATACTATTACATTATCATTGTTACTTTACTCAAACAAAATTTTAAATTTTAATCAATGAAAAGTGTAACATCATAAACCAGAGGTTAATATAATTGATAGGGTACTAATATCAGTAAGTTCTAAATTCTCATTTGAAAGCTAGTTTGGAAGGAAATCAAAAGTTAAGCGTGCTTGGACTAGAGCAATTTCAGGATGGGTGACCGAATGAGAAGTTTGACCAGGGCAAGTACTTTGACCTATGATTAAGTGTGCAATTAAGGATTAAGTATGTGACTAAATGGGAAATTTCAAAATACAAATAAAAAGAATTAAAAAAAAGTTCAAAAAAATAAAAGTTCAAAAAAAAAAAGTGGCATGCAGAGGCCGACGGCAATGCCGTCGGCGTATGGGGAGCTGACATTGCCGTCGGCGTATGGGGAGCTGACGGAACGGCGGGATGCCGTCTTGTGGGTCCCACCACCACGTACGCCGACGGGGTACACATACGCCGACAGCCGGGTGGGTACGCCGACGGGGCGAAACGCCGACGGCCACCGTCGGGTTTTGGCTACGCCGACGGCCTTCTGGCCTAGTGTGTTGTGGGATTCCCGTAGTGTGTTGTCGGGACGTGCTCAGAAAGAGTAAAAACTAGCGAGGTGCGGTAAGTTGTGTCGTCCATCCTGTACCGCGGGACCCGGTTATAACGGCAGTGGGCAAGTTTGCGAAATGAACCGGCTATAATGGGATGGATGGTAACGTGAAATTTAATGTCTCGAAATTAATGGTCTGTCTCCTGGACTATCACGCTTCATTTCATTTAGAAAATATCAACCATCAATGTAATAAGTGGAGACTTTTTTTCTACCGGGGCACCAGTGCAACCTCCTGCTAAAAAAAAAATCGAAAATTATATTTATAAATTTCAAAAAATTCTGAAAAAAATACACGTATAGCCAATGATATATCCCACTAACGTACAAAATTTCAACTTAAAAAACGTTGTATTCCGAGCTACACAAAAATGACAAATGTGTAGATCTGAGAATTTATATTTTCAAATCTCTAAGTTTTACCAGATTTGTTATTTTTGTGTAGCCCATAATATAAGGTATCTCAAATTAAAAATTTACACGTTTGTAGGATACACCATGGGCTAAATCTGGAATTTTTTTCAGATTTTTTTGGAAACTCATAAATATGATTTTCGATTTTTTTAAATAAGAGGGATCAATGGTGCCCGGGATCACAAACCACTTTCCGAATGTATTAGTGTGACACCAGAAATAGGAACTGAAATGCAAATCACATAAACTAGTACGGCTAGTACTAAGGGCTAGAACAAATTTCCCCAGCAGGGGAGTGGCGTTTTGGCACCCAGTGGTCTATGCTTCTAGGGCTTTGAATTTGTTTTAAACATATTTTGTAATTAAAAAAATTTGGTTAAAAAATCCGCGCGTACATCTCAACGTTTTGTGTGCTCACAAAGTATTTTTACGGATTACCATCATTTTTTGTGTTTTGTGTAAAAACGACAAACTTGGTGCTAAAAAAAGGCTTTTTACGAAACATTTTGTATTTCTCACACGGACCATAAAAAATGTCGGCTTTTTCGTGAAACTTGGTGTGCGACATAGAATGTCGAGATGCACGCGCCGAATTTTTGTTCGGAATCTTTGACATTTCAAAATGGTTTTTCCAGTGGTAGAATTCCGGTAATAGGGGGTGGCATTTTGCCACCCGGGAGCATATGCTGCCGGTTTTCTAAATCCGTTTTAAGCATACTTTGAAATGTAAAAACTTTGGACAAAAAAAATTCCCACATGAATCTCGGCGTTCTGTTTGCTCACAAATTGGAAAATCAACATTTTTTGTCTTGTATATATAAAAAATGTGTTTTAAAAAGGCTTCGAGATATATTTTCTTTTAAACATAGATAAAAAAATGTTGTTTTTCGTGAAACTTGGCGTGTGTGCATAGAATGTCGAGAGTACGCGCGGAATTTTTGGTCGAAATCTTTTGACAATTGAAAAAGGTTTTTTCTGAGTATACACTCCAATGTGGCAAAGTGAATTTCCCAAGTAGGATCAGGTCGGTGGCATCCACCCGGAGCATATGCCTCTGGTTTTATAGAAAATAATTTGCTCATAAAGCCGTTTTCCGAAAAGCTGGCCATTTTTGTCTTGTCTAACAAAGGAAAAATTATGTGCGAAAAAGACGTTTTGGCACCCATGACTCCGGGAGCATGTGCTTCAGGTTTCGTTTAGCATACATTGGAATGTAAAAAAAAATTCCAAAAATTTCACGGCGTTGTGCTCACAAAGTCGTTTTACGAAAATCTAACAGTTTTATTAAAAAACAATTTTTTATGCTAAAAAAGACTTTTTTACGAGATAGGTTTGTGAATTTCCCGAGTACATGCACATAAGTTTACAAGAGAAAACCAGGATCGTTCTACCCCCGTCCCCGTTCCCCTCTCTTCTCAACAGTTCAGAGAGGCGATCTCCTTTTCTCCACCGAGTTCGCCGGCGAACCGCGGGTTCCCTCTCCCTCCGCCGGCCGTTCCGGCGGTGGGAGAGTGGGGGAACCCCGGATCTCTGCCGGGCCGTGTAGATAGGGTAGATAGGGTTTCCGGCGGCGCCGTCTTGGTGGTGGGGGCGGGGTCGCGGAGGAATAATGGTGCGGGCGCCTCTTCCCCATCCCGGCGACGGCCTCGGTGTCGTCGTTGGTGGGCGCCTGGTGGTGTGTGCCTGCCGATCTACGGATCTGGCGGTTTTTGGTGGCCTGGGCAAGATCGTGGCGGCGGAGGTGACGATCTTTGCTCGGCTTTTTGTCCCCTGTCTCCGGCTCCGCGGCGGTGTGGCGCGCTCCGGCCTCACCGTGGAGTTTCTGGGGGTGATCCAGGAGCAGGTGCTGCGGGCGTGTGCCTCGGGCTCCCCTGACCGGCCGTGGTGGCGAGGGGGGGAGCGGCGGGGGCGGCATGCTTCCTTCTGGCGGCTCTGGCGTCTGGTTCTTCGTGGCTCCTCCAGCCGGCCGTGGAGGTGAGGAGAGGAGTCACCTGGAGGTGGTGCGTCGGAGTGGAGGGGTCTGGTGCTGAGCTGAGGTGCTGGGCTGGTTGGCGCGGTGGTGGTGGATCTTCTGGCACGGTCTCGCCGCCCCGGCGGAAGGCGGTGGTGGAGCTGGGCGTGGGGGTGGCTAGGCCGTGCTCGTTCATCGACAAGATCGCGTTGCTCGCGGCGTGTGGATCATGCGGCTTTCTTCAATGTTGGAGGTCATCCTTCTCCCAGGTGGCAAGTGGATCGTCTTCTTCTTCTCCGGCGTTCGCCGGCGACGACGAGGTTTGGTGGTTCAGCTGCTTTCTTGCTGCTGTAGTGCTTTCAGTTCAGCTCTGTCTGTACGGGCTGGCGTTTGTTCTTATTTTCTGTATCCTGTAATTGTACGCTGGTCTGTACTCCCCTCTTTCAAAAAAAAAAAATGTTTACAAGAGAAAAACCGATGTCCACTGAACCGCGAGAGAAGGAAAAGTCCAGCCCCTGTTCCAGCACATGCGAATCTAGCAAACCATGCTATTAGTCCTGTTGCTGGACCCACCTTTCAGTGACCGTAAAGGCAGAAAACAGCAAGGTACAGAAAGTAGAAAAAGTGTATGGGTGGTCGTTCGACTCAGGCTCCAGATAACGGACCGGGATGGCAGCGATGTCATTTAATACGGACTAGCAGTAGGCCCTATGTCTGGTTTTACTGCGGTAGAAAAGGGCTGAAGGGAACCATGGACACAAATCTTCATGACAATGTAGGTGCAAGATTTCAGGAGCATCTGTGCTCGGGTGTCAATGTGCATTTTCGAAACTAATTATCCTAATTTGTTTCTTTGACATGTATAGTGGAGAGGATCCACTGTGTATGATGTTTTACTCATGTATTCGTGGATGCCCGCTATGAGAGTGTAATCACAAGTATGTTTTAGTCCAAGTAAGAGCAATACATTAGCATAGCTTTAGCCTCACAACACTTATCAAAACAATGCAAGTTAATCGATGGAAATTGGTGAACGTAACTTGGCAATATTCCCCTATGTGCTCGGGAATGTTTTAGTCATTATATGTCTCATAACCGGGCTGTCATTTACTCAAATCAAGATTGGGCCACCTGTTGCACTCTTACTTTGTTGTTTTTATTTACTTGCTATTAAGTTTCTCTTTGCTTTAAAATCATCTGCAAAATTGTCTTTCAATATTTACAGTGAAATCTTGCTTAAATCCACTTGTCCACACCTGATACTTCTCGTTGGGCTCAACAGTCTTACTTGTTGAAAGGAATGTGATAGATGCTCTATACTTGTGGTTTATCAGCTACTTATGTAAATCATCGAGTATGATTAATCAAGTTGCTAGTGTAACATGCGGGGTGTATGGAACACGGGACCTATTGCTAAATTCGAGCCCCATACGAAACTTTTATAAATGTGTATACTCCATGTATAACAAATCTACAATCCGTTTCTGATGCAAATTTATATTTCCCAACTAGAGTGAGACCCAAATAAACTCAAGAACTTCGTTGCTCTGACAACCAGCATACTCAAGAGAATCATAGAAGGACCGGACATACCTAGAAGATTGTAACAAAATCTCGACTTTCCTACTGAGATCACAAGATGCAAATTCAAGGGAATAAACAAGAACATCAAGTAAAAGATCCAATCTAATATTCACACATAAACCATTCTGAAATGCAGTGAATAATATCCTCCAGATCATACCTGCTCCTATTCATAGATCGCTTTGATACCACTATAGGGAAATGCAGTGAATAATATTCCAGCCTACGCATAAACCCAAGATGCAATCTTTGAAGGTGCGAGAGAAGATAGATCTAGATCCATACAAACAACATGCAGTGGAAGCAGACTGATGGTGAAGATGCGTTGATGTAGATCCCTAGAGCTAGGTGTATTCCTGCCAGCCACGAAGATGTTCCCTCCCCGAGGATCGTACGTATGATCCATGCACCGATCTACATGCATACGTAATCACCAATCCAGCTGTGATCCGCTGTCTAGGACGAAGAGAAACTAGAGAACTAGATCACCCTTGCGGTGTATGTGTACTTTTTGCTGGGCCCCTCTTGTCCTTATATACACTCCATGGGAGGCCAACAACGATTTATCCACACCCCTTAACGTGGGCCTACCTATCGGGTGCCCCACCATGAAGATACCTGGTGCACGCAAGGATTAGGGCACGACGGACGGCCTACTTGAAGACAACATTCAAGGCCCACGAAGGGGGCCCAAAGAAGACATAGTGCGCCTCAAGGAAGGTGTAGTATAGGTCGGTAGAGACTTACCTTACCTGTAAACCTAGTCGGTTGCGAACTCTCGTGACCCAGCCTCCAATATAAAAGCTGGGAGGGCCGCCGATCTAGGGCACACTCATATTCCACCACCAAAACCCTAGCGAGATCAACATCTCGCCGGGATCGCCATTGTAACACCTCCAAATCATCAATAACAGACAAGCTGGAAGTAGGGTATTATCCTCCGGGAGCCTGAACCAGGGTAAATCGCCTTGCTTGTCAGCCGTGGTAACTACCAGCACTCCAACCTTTCTCCCTCTCAATCAACCTGGGGTACTCGACCCTGGGATTTGCCGTGGTAACCCCACGTCAACTGGCGCCGTCTGTGGGAAAGAAGAGTGCTGGAATCATGGTTGCACCAGCTCCATCTGCAATGACCATCGACACGCCGACAATCACGGCACCGATCCGCTTCGGCTCCTTCGAATTCGACCCCCACCCGCTGACCCACCGATAGGTGTACACCGATCTCTACGGAGGTATGTGCCTTACTTCCGGTAGCATGCAATTCCATGTGAACAAGTGGGGGACGCTTCGACTCTCCGACCACGCACCTGCATCTTCGTCGACTACGGAGATCGCGCCTGCTTTGACTACACCACCTGCATCTTCGTCGACTACGGAGATCGCGCCTGCTTCGACTACATCACCTGTACCTTCGTTGACTACGGAGATCGCGCCTGCTTCGACTACACCACCTGCATCTTCGTCGATTATGGAGATTGTGCCTGCTTTGACTACATCACCTGCATCTTCGTCGACTACGGAAATCGCACCTACATCAACTACCCCATTCGCGCCTTCATCGACCATGGAGATCGCATCTGCTCCGACAGTGGGACTCGCACCTTCGACCGCGGAGATCGCATCTGCTCCGACCGCGGAACTCACGTGTCCATCGACCGCGGAGATCGCATCCGCTCTGACCGCGGGACTCGCGCCTTCATCGATCACAGAGATCGCATCTACACCTGCGCCCTCATCGACTACGGGGATCACATCTCCTTTGACTACACCTACATCGCCTTCGGCCGCGGAGATCGCATCTGCCTCGACCACTTCGCATGCGTCCTCCGCGAAGATCGCATCTACATCAACAACGATACACGCTGCTCCATCAGCTGTGTCTCCTTCGGCTCCGGCACCCGAGACATCATCGACTGCCACTTTACCGGATGAGTTCTGCATCGATTGCGACGTCTACCATGTCGCCTCCATCTTCAGCTCTGGGGATAGCTCCGACGGCGAGAGCAGCAGCAACGCGAACTTGACCGCGCAGTCTTACCCTGTCCAAGTCTTCATGGTGGACGCAACTCCAAACAGAAACCCCGGATGCGGCCCCCGCCGCGAGGAACCCGTGTTTCCAATGGAGGTCACCATGCCAGACAAAGTAACAACCCTAGTGATCACTCAAGAGATGGGAGTCCAGGCCATAAAACATGTCCAAGAATGCACCTTCCCCCCTGTGGAGGCGACCCGAGAAGAGATGATGGCATACCAGTACCTCGTATGGAAGGAAAACGAGAAGCTGTTGCGCGAGAAAGCTGATCTAGCCAGATGTAAAGAACTCGTGGACGCATCGAGTGCTCGCCGAGCAGCCTACTCCTTCTCCTCCTCAGGACCCACCGTTACGCAAGACAACAGGCGCTCCAGACCACGCCTCCACCTGATGACAGACGCCGAGAGGGCCACGACCACCCGCAACCTCGATTCATCGTTTATGACAGAAGACGCTGACGGGATACCCATCCCCAAAACAAGTTCCAGAGCTCTCATGTCGGTGGCCACGTACCTGAGGGCAACACAGCCTCCGGAAGGCGATCCTCGCGCAGCGCTGCACCGGCAACAAATCCAGGTGCTTCGCTTGGCAGAGAAGGCACTGATCCCGGAAATAGATCAAGCACGCGGAGCTCACGACGCACGCGACCATGAACATGCAGCACGCGAAGACCGACCCGTTCACCACCTGCAAGAAGGGGAATACTTACGCAACGTCATTACGCAGCAAACAGTCGACCGCAACCGCTCCAAGCGATCCGTCAACGTCCCGAGTCAGGACCTCTATTCAGCAGACGACTACGAGCCCTGTGGTGTTCCCTGTTTCAGTCTCCGTATCCGCGATACAAGGATGCCCCGAGGCTTCAAGCTCACAGCCGAGTCGGTCAAGTTCGATGGTACACAAGATTCGAAGCTCTGGCCCGATGACTACCTCATAGCAGTCAACTGTCAAGGGGGAACCACAACAACAGCGATGCAATACGTACAGCTCATGCTCGTAGGCTCGGTACATACTTGGCTACAGAACTTGCCTCGTAACTCCTTCGACTCCTGGGACCAATTTGAGGATGCTTTCATCAAGAACTTCCTCGAAACATGCTCAAGACCCGCGACGTTCGCGAAACTCCAAGCCTGCAAGCCGCGGAAGGACGAGACATTGTGATCATACATCCAACGCTGGACCCTTTTACGCAACTCTGTTGGAGTCGTTTCGGAAGATAGGGCAATCGACGCCTTCACCCGCGGAGTTACCCGACACGACCTTCGAGAGGCCTTGGGACGCCTTCAGCCAGCATACATCGCCGAGCTCATGAAGATCGCCAACGAGTGGGCAGACGGCGAAGACTCTGTACGCAACAAGTTCCCGGACGAGGAAGGAGAACCAAGCAACTGGGGCCGCAGAAACAACCGTATCAGCGATCGCCGCCACAAGCGCAAGACCCGCTTCGACGAAGGCGAGCCAACCGAGTTAGTGGAGGCCAGATTCATCGACACCCGAGAAGACCGGAGCCGCGACAACAATCGCCAGAGCAGTCGAGGCCGGGAAGAGTGCAGGAACGATGGGAACCAGAAACGCGAGTGGCGGCGCAAGCCCCGCGATACCTCGCGACTGGACCTTACACCCGGGCAGGAGCTAGAAGATGCTTCGCATTAACGGAGCATTCGCCAAAATCTTGACTCCAGCCCCAGCGCCGCAACCAGCATCGCAGTTGGCCCACCCGGGACCACCCGCAGCAGCACCTCACCCCGCGCACATAGCAGGGGCAATCCAGTACCAACCGAGACAGGAAGCACCTCCTGCGCCAGGGGAACAGTACCCTCAAGCTCGAGGGCAGATGAATATGATACAGAAGGGGCGCTCATCGAACCGGTGCCAGAAATTGATTACCCACCAAGTCTACTAGGCCATCGCAATGCCACCAGCTGTATCCGAATACCTCAATGGATCGGAGACCAGCATCACATTCTCTCGAGAGGATCACCCTCCACAAGTACCGTGCCCAGGCCACGCCGCGCTGGCACTCGAAGCATAGATAGGACAATTCCACATGACCAAGGTCTTCATGGACGGTGGCAGCGGCATCAATATCATCCTTGCCGATACTCTCCGGAAGATGGGCAGGTCTCTGGAGAGTTTAGCCAAGTCAGACAACACCTTTCATGGCATCATACCAGGGAAAGCAGTTTACCCTGAAGGAGTAATCACACTCGAAGTTATCTTCGGCACACCCGAGCACTTCCGAAAGGAGATGATCGACTTCGAGGAGGTGCACTAGAAATCGCAGTACCACGCTATACTTGGGCACCCGACGTTCACCCGCTTCATGGCAGTTCCGCACTACGCCTACCTCATGATTAAGATGCCAGGACCGAAGGGAGTCATAACTGTGCGTGGCGACTTCCAGCTCTCGGACAACTACGACCACGAATTCAGCAGGATCTCCGAGTCCTTCGGCATGCAGCAGCAGCTCGAGGACCTTTCACTCGGCAATGACAAGACCCTCTTCCCTGCAAGCAAGAAGCCGGCACCTGACACCTCCTTCAGCACGACCGATGACACAAGAGAACACCAAGTTCATCCGACTGACGCTTCCAAGACAGTGCTCGTGTCATCAAGCCTGCCTATCGCATAGGAAAGCGCGCTCGTCGAGTTCCTATGTGAGAACTGGGAAATCTTCGCCTGGTGTCCAGCGGACATGCCAGGTGTACCCAGGGAATTCGCCGAGCACGCTCTTCAAATCTATCCAGATGCCAAGCCGGTCAAGCAAACCATGCGCCGCTTCTCCGAGACGAAGCGCATCACCATAGGGCAAGAAGTCGACAGACTACTTCACGCCCAGTTCATCCGAGAAATCAAGAAGTCCGACTGGGTCGCTGACGTGGGGTGGCCACGGCAAGTCCCAGGGTCGAGTACCCCGGGTTTTGTATGAGGAGAGAAGTTGGCGCGCTGGTAGTTCCGTCGGCTGACAAGTAGGGATTTACCCAGGTTCGGCCCCTCATTGTGAGGTAAAGACCTACTCCTGCTTGTCTGATTATATTCATGGAGAATTACATGGTGGCCGTAATGGCGATAGTGGTGAGATGAGATCTCGCTAGGGCTATGCCTATCTGTTGTGTGCCGTATGGATCTAGTCCCTCCCGTGGGGGTGCCCCTGCTTGGCTTTATAAAGGGTGCCAGGTAGGGTTTACAAGAGTCCTAGTAGACTACGACTTGGAGTACTTGGCTTGTGCTTGAAGTAATAGCCGATCCGCCAGGTGGGCCTTCGTCTGGGCCACACCAGGTATACCAAAAGTGGGGGACCCGAAGGGTATGACCACGTCAGTCGCCAACCCAGTACTGGTCGAAAAGAAAGAAGACAAAAATCCTCCGCATGTGCGTCGACTTCACCTCCCTCAACAAGTGCTGCCCAAAGGATCACTTCCCGTTACCGCGAATCGACCAGATCGTTGACTCCACAGCTGGTTGCATGCGACTGTCCTTCCTGGATGCCTACTCAGGCTACAACCAGACAAGGATGCGAGAGGAGGACGAGGAGAAGACAACCTTCATCACACCCCATGGTGTCTACTATTAGAAAACCATGCCCTTCGGGCTCAAGAACGCTGGGGCTACCTACCAGCGCATGATGTAGTCCTGCCTCAAGGACCAGATAGGACGCAACATCCAAGTTTATGTTGACGACATAGTCATCAAGACCAAGCAAGAGGACACGCTCCTCGACGGGAGACCTTCGCCGCGCTCAACGCCTACAAAATCAAGCTCAACCCAACGAAGTGCTTCTTCGTCGTACCAGCTGGGCAACTACTCGGGTACCTCGTATCTGCCAGAGGCATCGAGGCAAACCCCGAAAAGATAGAGGCAATCCTCATAATTCCAGCCCTGACCAAGCTTCGGGAGGTCCAGTGCCTAGCCGGCCGAGTCGCATCGCTCAGCCGATTCATTAGTAAGTTGGGTGAAAAGGCACTCCCTTTCTACCAACTAATGAAGAAGTCTGACAAATTCGAGTGGACCCCAGAAGCTCAAGCAGCATTCGCAGACCTCAAGCGGGTCCTGGCGACTCCACCAGTGCTCGTCGCACCACGCAAAAAGGAACCTCTGTACCTTTACGTCGCAGCCACCAACAGGGTGGTCAACACCGTCCTCGTTGTCGAACGACAAGAGGAAGGCCACGCACATCGAGTGCAATGGCCCATATATTACCTCAGCGAGGTGCTATCAATATCAAAGCAGCGGTACCCACACTATCAGAAGCTAGCCTATGGTGTCTTCATGAGTTCACGCAAAGTGGTCCACTACTTCGCCGAGCACCCGATCACAGTGGTCAGTGCCTTGGCTCTATCAGACATCCTCACTAACCCCGATGCGACGGGGCGAGTCGCCAAGTGGGTCATCGAGCTAGGTCCGTGGGACCTAAAGTATACGTACCCCAATGCGATCAAGGCACAAGTACTCCCAGACTTCACAACCGAGTGGATAGAAGCTCAGCTGCCTGATATACCCGACCTGTCCAACGCGTGGACCATGTAATTCGATGGGTCCAAGAAATTCGAGGGTGCAGGCGCAGGCATCATCCTGACATCACCAAAGGGCGACAAACTTCGCTACGTATTGCAGATGGGCTTCCTCAAGCCTTCAAATAATGAAGCTGAGTACGAAGCCCTGCTACATGGCATACGGATGGCCAAGAACTGCGGTGCCACTCGCCTCATAATCTATGGGGACTCGAACCTCGTTGTGCAGCAAACAATGAAGGAGTGCGAGGCTATAGCAGAGAACATGATCGCGTATCGAGACCTCTACAACATCATGGAGGGCAGCTTCGACGGCCGTGAGCTACGACACATAGGCCACGAAAGTAATGAAGAAGCAGACATGCTAGCCAACCTCGGCTCGACCAAAGCCCAAGTTCCACCTGGCGCCTTTGTCGAGTGCATCAAACAGCAGTCTATCAAGCTCAAGCTACCAATAGCACCCTCTACATCTGCAACAAGCACCAAAGATCAGCCAGCAAAGGACCCGGTGGCACCCAATGTAGAAGAACCACACGTAGAAGTCTTCCTTGTCGAGCCGACATGGACGAAACCTTTTCTCGCATACATGCTGCGTCAGGAGTTGCCAGCAGACACAACAGAAACTCGGCGCATCACTCGCCGCTCGAAGGCCTTCACGATCATCAATGGAGAACTATACAAACGCAACATATCTGCAGTCCTGCAGCGCTGCATCGACCCAGAAGACGGTAGAACAATACTATATGACATCCATGCAGGAACTTGCGGACATCATGCCAGCAGTCGGGTCCTGGTTACCAAAGCCTTTCGAGTCGGGTTTTAGTAGCCCACGGCAATGCGGGAAGCCGAAGAGATAGTCAGGAAATGCTACGGGTGCCAAAAGTTCGCCACCAAGCCACACGCACCTGCATCGGAGCTGAAAACAATACCGCTCACCTGGCCCTTCGCGCAATGGGGGCTCGACATGGTGGGTCCACTGAAGAAATCGTCTCGTGGTGGACACACGCATCTCATGGTGGCAGTCGACAAGTTCACAAAGTGGATCGAAGCCGTACCCATAACAAGCTCGACTGCCACTTCCGCTGTCAATTTCATCAGGTCCATCATCTTCAGGTTTGGGATACCCCACAGCATCATCACTCACAATGGCACAAACTTCACAGCCGACGAGTTCAAGGACTTCTGCATGGAGCAGGGCATCAAACTCAACTACGCCTCAGTCGCACACCCTCAATCCAATGGATAAGTCGAGAAAGCAAATGGCCTAGTCTGTAGCGGCCTCAAGAAACGATTACTAGTGCCACTCAGGCGCACCGCGGGTGCCTGGGTGGAGGATCTGCCCTCTGTCCTTTGGATTTTGAGGACCACGCCAAACAGATCAATGCAGTACACTCCATTCTTCATGGTCTATGGCGCCGAAGCAGTCATGCCGTACGACCTGCGATTCGACGCACCTCGCGTGGTCGCATACGATGAGTCCGACGCAGACGAAGCACTTGAAGATGGCGTCGAGGAGCTGGATGAGGCACGGGGCATCGCACTCTCCCGCACGGCCATTTATCAGCAGATTCTCCGCAACTACCACGACTGTCGACTGCGCATGAGATCCTTCGTCCCTGGCGACTTGGTTCTGCGGCTCAAGCAGAAGAAGGTGCACAAGCTCGCCTCCCCATGGGAGGGACCCTTCATCATCATGGAGGCCATCGACGGCGGCGTTTACCGCCTGAAGCATGCGAAGACAGGGGAGCTCTCCCATAACCCGTGGAACGTCGCGCACCTGTGCCGTTTTTACACATAGCATACACATCCATGTAATTGTGCCTACACGACTACAAGCAGCAAGTTTCAGACGCGCTCTTTTCCTTACCAGGGTACCTAAGGGGACTGGAAGGTTTTTAATGAGGCGGCATGCTAGCTTAATATACAATGGTTGAGATACAAAGCTTTCTCCCTCTACTTTTTACAGAGTCAAAACAAATAAAGCCTAGGCCGCACTCGAACACTCGGGGGCTGCGCCATACAGGTTCACTTCAGAACAAATAAAGCCTAGGCCGCACTCGAGCACTCGGGGGCTGCGCCATACAGGTTCACTTCAATAACAAATAAAGTCTAGGCCGCACTCGAACACTCGGGGGCTGCGCCATACAGGTTCACTTCAATAACAAATAAAGCCTAGGCTGCACTCGAGCATTCGGGGGCTGCGCCACACAGGTTAACTATGAAAAGTAAACAAGTCACATCTTGGACGCACCCGAAAACTCGGGGGCTGCGCCGTACAGGCCGCGTAAATCAACATGCCTAGATCGCACTCGAATACTCAGGGGCTGCGATCCTACGATCGAACAACTATTGTCTTCAACAAATAACATCACATACATATACTCGGGGGCTGCCCCCTTTGGATATACATTGTCCATATACAACGTAGCTCAGCGAGCATACACATTCTCACCCCCTAATCTACAGGCTCAGTTTTGGGTACATCCAACAGACCTACAAGGCGCTCCGTTTACTTCTGGACCTGCTCAATAACTTTTCTCGTCGGCTCGAGAGTATCTGCATACTGCTCCTCGGAAGGCAGTCCATCAGTAAGCTTCTCGATGTTAAGATGCGGAAGGTGAAGCCGCACATAGGCAAAGGCAATGTTCGCCCCTCCAACAAGTTCAGCGTGCAGCATCTTCTTGATTGCTTTGCCTTCGCGGAACCTCTCCAACAGGGCAGGGATGCCTTGCAGTTGCTCGTTGTGAGGAAACATAGCTCGGTGCACCCGAGCCAGGGTGGCCCTGCACGACTCTAGCAGCATGCCGCCTAGCCAGGTGCGATCCAACAACACAGCAAGCACTCGAGCCTTGGGTCTGTCTGACCAGAAGTATTGGGAGCCAGAAGCTGTCCCAGTAATGGCCCCATCCAAGCGCTCCTCTACGCGAGTCTTCTCGGCTCTCCAGTCAGGATTCACACCTACAAAGCAGTACAAGGAAACAAATTGAGCAACAGTCGAAGCAATAGCACCTCGCAGCCGAAGGTTTGGTAAGGAGCACTGACATTCTAGTTGACGATTGATCAGGTCCAGCTCTCCAATCAAGTAGTCCCCCCGCTCGGACGAAGGGGCAGGTCTTGCCCTCTTCGCGTCCTGCTCACCTCGCACATCCTTCAACTCCCACTCCAGATTCGCAATTCGTGTCTTCATGTAAGCCATGACGACTTCGTCATTCCTACTCCGTGCGGCCGGTCGGGGGCTGGGCCCTGACAGAGCATTCAAGTAGAGATCGACTGCGAAGCAAAAAGCAGTTGTACTTGATCAACAAGTGCCTTAATAGTTCTTTACAAGCAAAATAGCAAAAGGAGTCGGCGCTACACCCTACGACACCGACTCCGACCTAGCCCTAACAGTGTGGGCAGCAACTTCAGCACTCCGGCGCTCCACCATGGACACCATGTCCTCCGCCAGTCGCTCCGCCTCCTCCTTCACCGAGCTCAATGATGCTGTCCTTCCATCAGGCTTCCGCGGGAAGTCCGCAACAACCTTCTTGAAGTCACCCGCAACACCGTGACCCAGCAACAGCTTGAATGTAAGCTCGGAGCCGCGTACCGTTTGGGTGCGAGTGAAGTTCAACATGGTGGAGGACTCTGGACCAAGTATTGCGGCCAGACCATCAACGCTGGCAGGTGGCGTGCGCAGTGAAAAGACACTCTTGTGCACCGCAGCAAGAGCGCCAGTCGACTTGGTGAACGCGTCCTTGGCGTAGGCACACATGGAGTCGAAGATGCTGACGGCACGCTCCAGCGGGTCATCATCGTCCGTCGACTCCATGGGCGGGGACACGCCAAAAGCACCTGCACATCCCAGAAATCTTAAGTACCAATTTGACTGAATTGGGAGAACAAACTTCAAGCAAACAACAAACGAGAAGGACGCATTACCTCCTACAACGTGGGCGAGCGCGAGCAGGCGCTCCACCTGCACCTTTTCACCCTGGAGGGTGGCATCCTCGCGGTCCTTGGCCTCCTTTAGTTTCAGCTCGGCATCGTCACGCTGAGCCTTGAGCTCCTTCTCCAGCTCGCGCACCCGCTTCACAGTAGTCTCATGATCGTATGCATGAAGACAAAAAGCGTCGAGTGATTGTAAGACAAGAGTGACAGCAAGTTAACACAAACAAGGGAGTCACTTACGCTTAGACTGCTCCAGAGCAGAGCGCAGCTGATCCCTCTCCTGCTCCATCTGGACGTAGGAAGCACCTGACTCCATGAGGTTGCGGTAGAAAGGCTGTACAACGCAGAGCAAAGCATGATTTTGAGCCTATGCCCAACTATACTAGTTGCACATAGCCTCGGGGGCTACTCCCATCGGGAGCGCTGTCGCGCACCCGATAAATAACCAAGACAGAAGACACTTACATGATCCTGGAGCTGCGCAGCGCTCGAAGAAGATGGAGCAGGTACTTCCAGACTGGAGGGAGTTGAAGCCTTTACCACTTCCGTCGCAGCCGGCGCAGTCGCCAGTGTGGCATCCTCCGGAGGGTTCAGCTCTACTTCCATGTCACACGGAGTCGACGTTTGTTCCCGGACAGGAGAATGAGATACACCTGTGCCATGACCGGCACTGTGCACGTAGTACTCAAAACAAGAAAGTTGCACACAACAAAGACAGAAGCCTAGATTGGAGAAAGGTGCTTACCTTATTTCCTCCTCCTCGTCGCTACCGAGAGTGTTGACATCGAACAACCCGCCAAACTCAGTCGTGCCACCAACAAGAGGCGCCATGTTGAGCGGCTCAACCTCCACCGGCTCCTTCAGGCTGGGCGACGAAGAACCTGTGTCGCCATCGTCGCGAAGCTCCACCTTTTCAGATGGCGAGTCGTCAGCAACAGCTTTAGCCTTGTCCCGACGCTGGCGCTTGAGTGGCTGCTCATCTCCATCATCTTGCTCCGTTTCCTCCACCACTTCATCTGGTGAGTTGGTCACAGAAGGAATGGAGTCATCATCATCCACCGGCTCTACTTCGGGAAACTCCACTTCAAAAGTCGATCCACCTTCAGGCAAAGGCAGAAGGCAAGAGAAACTCGGGTGGCCCTGCAACACAAGAACAAAGCTATCTCACGCAATAGCAACAACAGCGGCAAGCAATACAAAGAAAAGAGCAAGTGAAACATTACCTCGGGCAGCGGATTATCAACCCCGTATGGCGTCACTGGGCACTCGACGTTGCAGGGGTCTGCAGCTCTGAGACTGGTCACGGACCGCATAGAGCCTTCGACTTCCTTCTTCGACCGCTCTTCCTTCGTCAGGCGAGTTGAATCATCCGCGCCTTGGTACTCCCACATCGCGTGGTCCCGAAGGCGTAGCGGCTGCACGCGCCTTTTCATCATTGTGGCAATGAGATGGATCCCACCCACCTCCTTACCCATGGACTTGATCAACCCGGCGGCAGTCTTCAGTAAAGGCGCCACCTCCGCTTTGTCTCCACTCGACAACAAGTGCGCCCAGGCGTTTGTCTTCCTTAAGGGCTTGTCAGCCACAAAGTCTGGGAAGCCAGCCTGGTCGACGCGGACATAGAACTACTTATTCCGCCACTGAAAGGATCGTATGACACCTAGAGGGGGGGGGGGGGTGAATAGGTGCTACTTCAATTTTAGTACTTTTTCAAATTAGGCTTGACACAAAAGGTAAATTCTCTAGATATGCAACTATGGTGAATTTACCTATATGACAAGCTAGCAACTAAGCAAGGTACACTAAGTAAAGACGGTAAACAAGGATAGAAGTAACCGAAAGTGAAAGCACGCGGAGACACGGATGTAATCCCGAGTTCCTCCTTTTTAGGGGAGTACGTCTCGTTGGAGAGGTGTGAGCTACCACAAAGGTCAAAACTCAACCGCCACAAAGGCGGGTGCACCCTCTTCTCCGATGAACCGCACCACAAAGGTTTGGTTCACCTTCCACTATCGGAATCCTTCAAGGCGGAATCCGGAGCCCTTACAACAACGATCCGGGGCACAACCCACAAGAGGATTGGGGGCTCCCGAACAACTACAAATCTGTCACAAAGACAATCAAGTGAGTACAATATGAGGCTAGGTTTTCCCAATGGAAATCCTAGCAAAGGGTCCCTCAAGTGAATGAGGGGGAAATGAAGAACGGCTTGGTGAAGATGTAGATCCGGGGCTTCTCCTTCAATCCTCCAAGTATCAACGAGTTTGGGTGGAGGGATTGGGAGATCTATCAAATCTTGAGCTTGCAATCAATGGTGTTCTTCAATGTGTTCAAGCTACTTGTCTCAAGGTAGGTGGAGGGCTATTTAAAGCCCCTCCAAAAAGTGGCCGTTTGAGGATGCAGAGTGGCCGGCTGGGGAGCCGGTTTGGCCGGCCTAGAGCCGGCCTGGCGTGCTGAGGCCAGATCCAGAGGGACCGGCATGGGGGCCGGACTGGCCGGCCAGGGAACCGGCTAGCCAGCCGAGCCAGCTGGCCAGGGGCCCGGACTGACCGGCCTGGCAGCCGGCAACCCAGCAGAGCCACCCGGCCAGGGGCCCGGACTGGTCCGGCCAGGGAACCGGCTACCCAGCCGAGCTAGCCGGCCTGGAGCCCGGCCTGGCCGGCCTGGGAACCGGCCACCCAGGGCACCTCGCCTCTTATCCGATATCCCGAACGATCTTTCTTCTTTTTGTATATGGAGAGATACCGGACGATTTCTGAAATCACTTAGCAACATATTAAACTTTCACGGTGTTGTTATCTAACACACAAAACATAGAGGGGATAATAAATGTCCTTTCAATCTCCCCCTTTTTGGTGTTAGATGACAACACACGGATTTGCAATTGAGACCACACTATATCATGTTTAGACAAAGAAATGGCTCCCCCTACATGTGTGCATATATTTTGTTTGCCTTGGAATGCAAATGCACATATAAGGGGGACACATTCCCAACAAGATAAACAACAAGATATAGAAACAACATAGTTGCACATCCATAACATATCCAACAAAGTTGAGATTTGGAGAAGATCATACCTTGTACCAAGAGATGTAGATAGATTCATATCAATGCACAATATCCTAAAACTCAACCATAGATAAATCCGAATACCGAAATCCATAGATTCATACAATAATTTATCCATCTCATACAATATAACCAAAGTTCCACAACATAACCACATAAGGTTCCATGAACATAAAGGTTCCACGAGCACAAACCACATAAAGTTCAACTAAACAAATGCGATGAAAGACAACGAAAATGCAAATGGAAACCATGCATGAATGCAAATCCCCTCGGATATCTCTCCCCCTTTGGCATCAAGACACCAAAAAGGAAGAAAGACACGAGAGAGCCCATGTATCACTCATCGGGAAACTCCTCCTCATCACCATGAGCAGCTCCACTTCCACCACCAAACGCTTGACCGGAGCTAGATTCACCTTGGGAGCCCGGACAATAGGGAGCAAGAGAGGAAGCATCATCACCGAACCAATAGGTGTTCTTGGACATGTAAGTGTTCTCCGAGACCTCGGCTGAAGTTGAATGAGAAGGCTCGGGGAAGTCAAGTTTCTTCATAATTGCTCTTTGATTACGATTATAAGACTTTTGCTTGCGATATGCCTTGAAATCCTTGACTTGCTTATCCACAAAAAGCAATTCATCTTCTTGAAAGCATCTAAAATGCCGTGCTTCTTGGGGGGCTCAACATGAGCTTCAGGGGCTGCAGCTCTAGCACGCTTCTCTTGAGAAGGAATGACCGCATCCGGAGGACGAGCGGGTAAGGAATGAAGAGTAGGTGTGTACAAAGTAGGGACATAGGCATTGAGCGCGACTTGATCCAACTTCCTCTCAAAGAGCTTCTGAAGATAGGGACCATAGATGGGAACCCTTTTGTCAAGTACCACGGTGTGCATCTCTTCCCACATATAGTCAAGAACATCAATTTTCTTCTTCCTCCAAAAGGTGGGCATAATGTGATGAAGGAGATTAATCATATATGCACGAGCCTCAGTCTTCTCCCAAACTTGACAGCGATAGTGTTCCGGAGAATAGCATAAGTGGTTTGCCAAAATGGAGTCATATGAGTGCACTTGGGGACCTTTCCAACAAGGCCCAACCCGGGAGGATAGCAATGATGGATCGCGGGATCGGCTTTCATGATGGTTTGTGAGTGAATACGAACATAAGCCATGGGACAATGAGGTAGCTCCTCGATGCCAAAGAGAGCACCAAATTCAGCAAGGGAGGCTTCACACTTGATACCGGCACTCATCCAAGTCATAGTCCTTGGTTCTTCCCTTGAGAAATAAACTGTGGCATAGAATTCTTGAAGCAAATCGGGAGAATAAGGTGTACCCACTCCCATGAGATTAGAAATGCCATGAAAGTCCATAACCTCCATCACCTCCGGCCAAATATCACTTGCACTATCCACATTGAAGCAAAACGTGGAGACATGAGAGTTCCTCATGGGTTCTATGATTTGATCAAACATTTGGAGATGCATCTTGCAATAAAAACGGCTATCCTCCGGGCAAGTGGAGTGGGAAAAGCATATGGATTGAACTCCAACCGATCATGCTCAAACTCATCACTAGGCACTTTGATCCAAGATGAACGTACCGGTTCCGCTGGATTGGAAGGGGAAGGCCCCTTTTTCTTGCCGCTTTCTTGATCTTCTTGGAGTTGGTGTTGAGAGCACGGTACCTGGAGGAAAGGGGGGTGGAGTCCTCAAGATCCTCAAGTCCATCAAACGTTGAATCCTCAGCCATTGCCACGAATTGGAGCTTCACCAAGAAATCCCCACACACACCAACAATGGAGGAGAGCTCCCCCAAATCTTCACCAAAGGATGAATCTTGTGGATGGAAAGGAAGATCTGGAGGGGATCTTTCAGATCTGAGGCAGGGGAGGGTGTGGGGGTGGCTCTAATGGAGGGGGGGGCGGTGGAGGAGCACGGGGGGCAGCCATGGAGGGGAGCACGGGCTGGGAGGAGGAAGAAGTGAGGAAAAACTGTTCGGGGACCCTCCTCTTGATCGATCCAGTGCACTGCCTGCCCGGCACGGGGGCCGGTTGAGCCGGAGGGAGCCGGGCTGCAACCCGAGGCGCCCGGCACAGGAGCCGGTTGCAGCCGGGCAGGGAACCGGGCTAGCACCCGAGGCGCCCGGCACAGCGGCCGGCTGGTCCGGCCTGAGAGCCGGCAAGGCAGAATTTTCCCTTCACACTTCTTTTCTTCATGAAAACCTTGGCACAAACAACGAAACTCTTCTCCTCTTGAAAACCTTTGAATCAAACACAACTTTGATGACTGCTGGACTGCTTTGGATAACCATCTTCAAGAATAACCATGGAGCAATTGAGAGTGACACGGGGGGATGCAAACATGAAGAAATCTTCACACTTCCAATGGATAAAACAAAAGATCCCAAATAGCAACATTGGAAGTGATTAGATGTGAAAATCAACAATATGCAATGAACACTCGAACAAGACTCAACTCTTCAAAAGAAGAGGGCGGTGGCCTAGGCCACCATGTATGAGTGTATGTGGTGTGACACCGCGAAGATATATCTTGGGTTCACCGCCACTACTCGTCATTTAAGCTCACAATTCATAGAACGAAAATAGAGATGCAAATGAGTTCTTACTATCGGCATAATGGGGGGAGGGATAGTCCAATGGATTAGGACCGCACTCCCCCTATGTCCATGCCTACACCTAAACCAAACATATAGCTAAGATATAGGTGTGTATGCAAGATAGTCAAGCGACGCTCCCCGAATCTACGATATTTAGCTCATGCCTCAAATAAGTGAACCTTGCTTCATCAAGTGGCTTCGTGAACATATCGGCAAGTTGGATCTTCGTGGGAATATAGCCAAGCTCAATGTCACCCCGGTTGATGTGATCACGAATGAAGTGATAACGAATCTCAATATGCTTCGTTCTTGAGTGCTCCACCGGGTTGTGTCCAATCTTGATAGCACTTTCATTGTCACATAAAAGAGGCACTTTGTCACAATGGACACCGTATTCCTTTAAAGTTTGCCTCATCCATAACAATTGAGTGCAACAACTAGCGGCCGCCACATACTCGGCTTCGGTGGTGGAGAGAGATATACAATTTTGCTTCTTAGAAGACCAACTCACCAAGGACCTACCAAGGAATTGGCATGCCCCGGAAGTTGATTTCCTATCATCCTTGCAACCGGCCCAATCCGAATCCGTGTAACCGGCAAGAGAGAAAGTTGAGCCTTTAGGATACCACAAACCAAACCTTGGGGTATGAACCAAATATCGAAAGATTCGAAGAACCGCCGTTTGGTGGCTTTCTTTGGGAGCCGCTTGGTACCTTGCACACACTCCTACACTCAACACAATATCGGGTCTAGATGCACAAAGATAAAGCAAAGAACCAATCATAGAGCGATAGAGCTTTTGATCAACATCCTTATCTTTACCCTTTGGATTAAGTTCAAGATGACACTTGGTGTCCATAGGAAACTTCTTCTCTTTAGCATTTTGCATCTTGAACCTCTTGAGCATGTCTTGGATATATTTGGCTTGAGAGATGAAGGTCCCTCCACTCAATTGCTTGATCTCAAAACCAAGGAAGTACTTCAACTCTCCCATCATGGACATCTCGAACCTATCGGTCATAAGCTTTGAAAATTCATCATTAAAAGCTTTGTTAGACGAGCCAAATATGATATCATCAACATAAAGTTGGCATATGAAAAGCTCCCCTTTAACCCTCTTGGTAAAAAGAGTGGGATCGATTTGCCCCACTTCAAAGCCACGGTCTACCAATAGCTCTCTTAGGTGCTCATACCAAGCACGAGGTGCTTGTTTGAGACCATAGAGCGCCTTATCAAGTTTGTAGACATGGTTAGGGAAGTGTGGGTCCTCAAATCCCGGAGGTTGCTTAACATATACCAACTCCTTTAAAGGACCATTAAGAAAGGCACTTTTCACATCCATTTGTTGCAACTTGAAATTATGATGTGATGCATATGCAAGAAGGATACGGATGGACTCAAGGCGAGCCACGGGAGCATAGGTCTCTCCAAAATCAATGCCTTCAACTTGAGAGTACCCTTGAGCTACCAATCTTGCCTTGTTCCTCACAACCATTCCATGCTCATCTTGCTTGTTCTTGAATATCCACTTGGTGCCTATAACATTGAGGCAATCTTTTGGCTTCTCCACTAGATTCCACACTTTGTTGCGCTTGAAGTTGTTGAGCTCTTCATGCATGGCTTCCAACCAATCCGGATCTTCAAGAGCTTCAAAGACTTTCTTTGGTTCCACCATAGAGATGTGGGCTTGATGTTCATTGAAGTTTGCCAATTGTTTTCTTGTGGTAACCTTGTTCTTAGCATCACAAAGGATATTATCTAGATGAATACTCTTTCTTCTCCAATCCTTTTTGACTCTTGCTATACGACGGGTTTCGATATCCTCATTGATGCGAGGAATTATCGCTTGATCATCTTGATCATTTGAGTCCCCGTCTTGACCGGAATGTTGACCTTGATCATCTTGAAGCACATCTTCAACAAATGAAGGAGAGGGTTGATCTTGGTCATGACCTTGGCTAGCATCAACAATAGGAGAACTTGATTCTTGCATAGCAACATGGTCAACATGAGGAGGGTCTTGAACTTGTTCTTGGGAAGGTGCATCATTTGCTTCCATGATAGGCGCCGTTTCAACTTGTGATGAAGAGGCCTCCACTTGAATGGAGCTTGGACTTGCTTGAGGAGACTCGATGAATCTCAACGGGGCGATGGAAACCAATGCCCATTCTTCTTATAGCATCTTGAGGCTCTTCATTATCTACATCACAAACATGAAATTGCGCCACTTGGGAGCCGTCATTCTCATCGAACCTCACATCACAAGATTCTATGACTTTCCCAACGGTCTTGTCATAGACTCTATAGGTGTGAGATTCGGCACCGTACCCAACAAAAACACCCTCTAAAGCTTTAGATTCAAATTTAGACAAACGAACACTTTTGTTCTTATAGAAACACTTACAACCAAATACTCGGTAGTAGGAGACATTGGGCTTGTTGCCGGTGAGCATCTCATAAGATGTAAACTTCTTGCCAACACGAAAGAATAACCGGTTAGATGAGTGACACGCCGTGGAGATGGCCTCGGCCCATAAGAATAGTGGAGACTTAAACTCCGCCAACATAGACCTTGCCATATCCATGAGAGTCCGGTTCTTCCTTTCGGCTACACCATTTTGTTGAGGGGTATATGCAGCGGAATATTGATGACGAATCCCCTCTTCACTAAGAAACTCATTTAAGGTGTAGTTCTTGAACTCGGAGCCATTATCACTCCTAATGACCAATAGGGACATTGTATTGGCGTTGAACAATATTGGAAAAGTCGATGACGGTTTGTTGGGTCTCATCCTTCGTCTTGAAGAAATAAACCCAAGTAAATCTTGAATAGTCATCAACAATCACCAAACAATATTTCTTCCCACCAAGACTAGGTTGAGGCACGGCACCAAAGAGATCAACATGAAGAAGTTCCAATATCCTCTTTGATGAAATGATGGTCTTGCTTGGATGGGGAGAATCATGCATCTTTCCTTCAACACAAGCCCTACAAAGACGATCTCTAGAAAAAGAAACATTGTCTTTTAGTCCAAGAATGTGGCCACCCTTGTGAAGACTTTGCAAAGTTCTCATGTTGACATGGGACAAGCGGCGATGCCACAACCATCCCACGTCGGCCTTTCCGAATAGGCATATTGCTTGAGTGTTGGTAGACCCCGAAAAGTCCACCACGAACAACTCATTTTCAACATACCCAACGAACATGACCTTTAGAGTCTTGCTCCTCAAGAGTACCACCATATCAATAGTAAAATGGACATCAAAATTCATCTTATTAAGTGCACGAACGGACATAAGATTGTAACCGAGGGACTCGACAAGCATGACATTTACAAGGGTGATATCCTTTGCAACTACCACCTTGCCGAGCCCGTTACCTCCGCTTTTGATTTATCACCATAGGAGACGGATGCTTGATTTATATTTGGTCCAACTCCGTCATGATCTCTTTGCTTCCGGTCATATGACTAGTGCATCCACTATCAACCACCCATTTAGACCCACCGGAAGCATAGTCCTACAAGAAATCATTGCTTGGTTTTAGGTACCCATTTCTCAATGGGTCCTTTTTGTTAGTGCTAGCTCTAAGTTGACGAGGGAATATCTCCCCGGCAACAGTGCCAGAAACAATGCTTGTACGTCACACGTCAGTTGGGAACCCCAAGAGGAAGGTATGATGAGTGCAGCAGCAAGTTTTCCCTCAGTATGAAACCAAGGTTTAATCGAACCAGTAGGAAAACGAGGTTTGCTTCGAAGGTGTTGGTGAAGGAGTGTAGTGCGGCGCAACACCAGGGATTCCGGTGCCAACGTGGAACCTGCACAACACAATCAAATTACTTTGCCCCAACTTAACAGTGAGGTTGTCAATCTCACCGGCTTGCTGAAAACAAAGGGTTAAACGTATCGAATGGAAGATGATGTTTGTTTGCATAAAACAGTAGAGAACAATGATTGCAGTAGATTGTATTTCAGATGTAAAAGAATGGACCGGGGTCCACAGTTCACTAGTGGTGTCTCTCCAATAAGATAACTAACATGCTGGGTAAACAAATTACAGCTGGGCAATTGACAATTGATAAGTGCATATAACATGCATGTGTGAGCTGTGGTGTCTACTATGAGATTCATTTGGGCATTACGACAAAGTACATAGACCGCTATCCAGCATGCATCTATGCCTAAATAGTCCACTTTCCGGTTAACATCCGTACCCCTTCCAGTATTAAGTTGCAAGCAACAGACAATTGCATTAAGTAATGTGCGTAATGTAAACAATACATTCATCCTTGAATAAAGCATTGCTGTTTTACCCCTAGTGGCAACAACACATCTACAACCTTAGAACTTGCTGTCACTATCCCAGGTTAAATAGAGGTTGAACCCAACTATCATGCATAAATACCCCCTCTTGGAGTACAAGTATTCACTTGGCCAAGGCTTCAACAAGTAACGGAGAGCATGCAAGATCACAAATGACATAGACATGATAATATAATATTCAGCTCCACATAGGTATCAATATAAGTCAGATCCCAGCAAACACAACATGTAGCATTACAATAAGATGATCTTGATCATGATAGGCAGCTCACAAGATCTAAACATGATGGCACAAGTGGAGAAGACAACCATCTAGCTACTGCTATGGACCCATAGTCCAAGGATGAACTACTCACGCATCACTCCGGAGGCGGGCATGGCGATGTAGAGCCCTCCGGTGATGATTCCCCTCTCCGGCAGGGTGCCGGGAAGAGCTTCAGAACCCCCCGAGTTAGGGTTGACGACGGCGGCGGCAGCGAATATGTTCTGGATGAAAGGCTCGGTGTTTTAGGGTTTTCACGTCTCGGGGAATAAATAGGCGAAGGGGCGATGTCGGCGGACCCCCGAGGGGCCCAAACCACAGGCAGGCGCGGCTGGGCCCACTGCCGCGCCGCCAGGTGGTTTGGCCACCTCGTGGCTCTCTTCGTCTCTCCTTCGGACTCCGTGTACGTGCTGGAAAAATAGGGACTGGCCTTTTGTTTCGTGCAATTCCGAGAATATTTCCAGAAGTAACTTTCTGAAACCAAAAACAGCAGAAAACAGGGAACTGGCACTGTGGCATCTTGTTAATAGGTTAGTCCCAGAAAATGCATAAAAGTGATATGAAGTGTATATAAAACATGTAGCAAATGGTATAATATAAGCATGGAACAGCAGAAATTATGGATACGTTGGAGACGTATCAAGCATCCCCAAGCTTAGTTCTACTCGTCCTCGAGTAGGTAAAACGATAACAACAAATAATTTCTGAGGAGACATGCTTTCACACAATCTTGATCAATATATTGCAAGGCTCATGTCATGAATGAAGTGACTCAAAGCAATGATCTATAGTTTGCTAACAAATAGATAAAGAGTAAACAATGAATCATATAAGCAAAAACTTTTCATGAATAGTACTTTCAAGACAAGCATCAAAAAGTTTTGCATAAGAGGTAACTCATAAAGCAATAGATTCAAAGTAAAAGGCATTGAAGCAACACAAAGGATGATTAAGTTTCAGCATTTGCTTTCAACTTGTAACATGTATATCTCATGGATAGTTGTCAACATAAAGCAATATAACAAGTGCAATAAGTAAACATGTAAGAATCAATGCACACAAAGTTGACACAAGTGTTTGCTTCTAAGATAGAAAGGAGTAGGTAAACTGACTCAACATAAAGTAAAAGATAGGCCCTTCGCAGAGGGAAGCAGGGATTAAATCATGTGCTAGAGCTTTTTAAGTTTTCGAAAGCATATAGAGAGCACAAAATAAGTATTTGAGAGGTGTTTGTTGTTGTCAACGAATGGTAGTGGGCACTCTAACCCCCTTGTCAACCAGACTTTCAAGAGCGGCTCCCATGAAGGACGTTATCTCTACCAGCAAGGTAGATCATCCCTCTTCTCTTTTGTTTACACATGTATTTTAGTTTCTTTATAGATGACACTCCTCCCAACCTTTTGCTTACACAAGCCATGGCTAACCGAATCCTCGGGTGCCTTCCAACATTCACATACCATGGAGGAGTGTCTATTTGCAAATTAAGTTGCTTACTGATAAATCAGGGCAAAACATGTGAAGAGAATTATTAATGAAAGTTGTAATTAATTGGGGCTGGGCACCCCGTTGCCAGCTCTTTTTGCAAATTATTGGATAAGCGGATGTATATGCCACTAGTCCATTGGTGAAAGTCTGTCAGAAGTAAATGACAAGATTGAAAGATAAAACACCACATACTTCCTCATGAGCTATAAAACATTGACACAAATAAGGAGTAATAAAGTTTTGAATAGTTTAAAGGTAGCACATGAAATATTTACTTGGAATGGCAGGAAATACCACATAGTAGGTAGGTATGGTGGACACAAATGGCATGGGTTTTGGCTCAAGTTTTGGATGCACGAGAAGCATTCCCTCTCAGTACAGAGTTTAGGCTAGCAAGGTTGTTTGAAGCAAACACAAGTATAAACCGGTACAGCAAGAATCACATAAAAACATATTGCAAGTATTATAAGACTCTACACTGTCTTCCTTGTTGCTCAAACATTTTACCAGAAAATATCTAGACCTTAGAGAGAACAAATATGCATCCCAAGTCTCAACAAGCTCTACGGTAGTTCTCCACTACTAGGCTTTAACTACATGATGCAAGAGCTTAAACATGATCTACTTGAGAGCTCAAAACAATTGCAAAGCATCAAATCGAAACAAGACAATGATCTACAAGAATGCATATGTCTTTTCCAATACCAACTACTACATGTAGCATTTTCTTTCTTCCAAACAAACACCAATCAATTTATTTAAACATAAACTCTCCAAATGATAATATAATGCAGCAAGAGAGTATTTATAAACAAGTGCTAACAGCTCGAAGAGATGCATGAAAAACAGGAGCTAAAAGCACTGCAGTAGCTAGTTAAGAATACTCAACAAATATAAGTGAAGAACATGAGTATTCACATGAAAAAGCGGAGCGTGTCTCTCTCCCACACAAGGATTGCTAGGATCCGAATTTATTCAAACAAAAACAAAAATAAAAACACACAGACGCTCCAAGTAAAGCGCATAAGATGTGAAAGAATTAAAATATAGTTTCACTAGAGATGACCTGATAAGTTTGTTGATGAAGAAGGGGATGCCTTGGGCATCCCCAAGCTTAGACGCTTGAGTCTCTCTGAATATGGTTGGGATGAACCACGGGGGCATCCCCAAGCTTAGGCTTTTCACTCTTCTTGATCACATAATATCACCCTTCTCGCTTGATCCTTGAAAACTTCCTTCACACCAAACTCAAGACAGTTCTCATTAGAGGGTTAGTGCATAATCAAAAATTCTCATATTCTGTAATGATACAATCAATCCCAAAGCTTCTGGACATTAGCTACAGCCACCAATGCTTTGTGGAGCAAAGAAATCCACACAAACACAGTAAAAGAGCGAATGCAAAACAAAAGGCAGAATCTGTCAAAAACAGAACAGTCTGGAATGACGAATTTTTTCGAGGCACTTAAGTTGCTCAGATGGATCTGGCCTAAAATAATGAAAGTTGCGTACATATCTCAGGAATATGCGTGATTTTTTCAGAATTTTTTGAATTTTCTACAGGGAGATAAGCTCAAATCCGTGACAGCTAAAAATCTGTCACTGCGCAGAAATCCAAATCTTGCATCAACTTTCAATATAGAACTTTACTTGGCACAACATTGCGATAAAATAAAGATACAAAGGAGTTGCTACAGAAGTAACAAAACTCCTTGACTCAAAGAAAACAAAAATAACAGCAAATAAAAACGATGGGTTGTCTCCCATAAGCGCTTTTCTTTAACGCCTTTCAGCTAGGCGCAGAAAGTGAAAATCAAGTGTTATCAAGTGGCACTACAACAGGACATAGCTTTTGTAACACAGGTTTGTGTTACTTTAGGTCCAAACCTGTGTTACTAGGCCAAATTGTAACACATTTTGAAATGTGTTACGTTAGGCCGTGTTACTAAGAGGTGACTGCTGTCACACATAATAGTTGTTACAGTATGTCAAAAATTGTGTTACAGCTAAGCAACAGTAACATGCATCTTATGTGTTACTCAGTGCCATCAGTAACACCGTTGTAACACTATAACTGATCCTTGTCAACTGCCCTAGTAACACGTTTTTCTAACTATAGTAACACCATCAGTAACACACTATTCTCTGAATAATTAATATTTGTGTTTTTATTATTAAGCACAAAATTAGGTACATATTTTCTTTAATATATATATTTAAATAGAAATATTTGCATGTGATTAATTATTTGTTTATTATGATGCCCCACATATACAAATTGAAATGATCAGGATACAGCGATATACACGAGGGTAGGACACATATATATCAAAATAATTAAATAGCAATATTATTTGTACAACTCAACATTCATATACACTTGACCAAAAAAACACCTTCATGAAGAATATTGCACCCTAAATTTGCATCAATTCGAAGAAAAACATCTTCGTGAATAAATTACACTTCTAATCTATCAATGTAACTACAACTATTGGTAAGTGAAGTCTTCGATATTAATTTGCTTCTTGCTCCAGGTGCAATGGAGGAATTCAACTGCAACTTAATCATACTTCTTCTGAATCTGCAAGAGAAAATGGATGTTATATTTATGATTAATCATACACAATATGGTTCAGAATATCATTAATCGCCCCTTCAGCTGAGGCACCACCATCCTGTAAGATAACACTCTCGTTTAGATGGTTAGATGGAGCAATATCATTTGGATTGTTAGGTGGAGCAATATAGAGCCAGATTTCCCCTAAACACATATAGATGGACAGTTTTTTCAATCTAAGCGGTCACACATCATTTTATAATAATATACTTTCATCAAAGAGGTGAACAAAGTACGTGTTAGTTTGTTACCCTCTAGGCCTTCTTTCTAATATAGTATAGGAAGTCAATTTCCTAAAAGCCAACTTTCTCCAATCATCAAGATTAAATCATAGTAGGAAACATGACACCTTATCATTGACCACAGTAGAATTTGACCTCTTGATTTCCATCTTCATAGTGCAGGTATTTCCACCTTATCATTGCCATCCTACATGTACATAAAAATGTCAATCGAACAAGTACAAGTCTTGGCTTTCTTATATTATCTGCTATCATGCTACTGGCTTTGCATGCACAGGAATGTTTTGTATATGCTCTAAGATAATTTCAGCAGGCAATAAATGTTCTAGTGATTGGTTGAGTACAACGATAATGCTTTGTCACATGGCTAAATCTCATTAGTACAGCCCACATAATCCAACAGGGAAGGTTTTTAGCAAGGAGGAATTGCTTATTATCTTGTCAAAAAAGGAACTGCTTTACAATAATATACGATGATTTAGACAAAAATAGCTTGCTCTACAAACATGACTTAATTAACTCATGGAAGAACATTCACTACTGCTGCCAGAGGATAGGGCACATTGAACAAAATAAACAAGAAAAAACATTCTGCTTCCCAGCCACACACAATCATAATTGTCAAATAGAAGTCGGAACACACCTACACTTGGAGAGTATTCTCTAACCAATTTACAATCACCCCAGTGTGAGCACACATGTAGAAATCATAGTTCCTGAGATAGGGAAGAACCAAATGATCCAATAAACTATCACGGGTGTCATAAATCAATGTACACTAGTGCTCATAAACCTTATTGACAGACTTAACACTCAACTGTTGTTTCTGTCCCGAACAAACTTAACACTTAATTATGAGTTACAAGTTTGCTATACCTTAAACATTATAGTACTCAAGATATTCTCTTCCATATTTGTTGATACAAGACAATGCATGTATAGCCTGGTTCAACAAACCGAAGCATAACACTAAGCACGTGAGCTACATGCATAGTTTTAAACAGAAATAGCTGGGAGAAAAGAGGATACTTACCTCAATTATCTGGGCCGGTTCACTGTTCAGTACATAAGCAAACTGGCCCTCGCTAACTTCATCCCTTATACAAAGACAATGAAATATGTTTGAGATAAGAACAAGATGACAAATGAAAGAAATTCACTGAACACTGAAACACATCACATTGATTTTCTATACTCTAGGAGAAAATATTCTCACTCTTAAATGCAAGCTTCACTAGTCACAGTTGCATACAGATTTCATAGACTGAAATTCCTAGAATGATAATTTGTTCCGGCTTCTTACTGTTAGAGCTGGTGTAAAAGTTAGAAGCAAGGCTCGCTCAATCTCCTTGTCTTCGTGACTTGCATGCGGCCAGGCTCGCCCGGCCATGACAAGAAACATCCAACCGACGCAGTGCTCGAGCTGCTCCGTGAGTCCTCCGACTGCGCCCAAAACAAACACACGAGGATGAGCGAATTGGCAGATCGAAGCGAAATAGTCCGTGATCTAGATCGGGCACAGGCCCTAGAGAAGTTGGTGGTGGGGAGAGAGGGGTTGGACATGGCGCTTACCAGATCATCGTCCTTCTTCCGATCGGAAGAAGGCTTGCGGGCTGGGCGGACTGCACGAGATCAGCGCACCGTTGACCGACTAGTGGAAACACGACGAGGACGCGGTTCTCCACCATTAGCAGGCACCGCGAGGCGATCTTGAGGCCGATGACGGTGGGGGTGGCCGCGGGCATGGACGCGTCGCGCACTCAGGTAGGGGGGAGGGAGGAGGAGGATGGGAGGGCACGGCGGTGGAGATTTGTGCCCCTGTGGTGGCGGCGGGGAAGATGAGGAAGTGGAGGCGCTGGACGCGGGGGATGATAAGGATCGAGTCCCTTCAGTTTAGGCCCACTCGCAAAAATAGATGAATTTTTCATCTACGCGCCTGTTTTTTCCCGCAAGTGTGGCTTGGAAAACTTTCAGCCACTCGCAAAAATAGACGAATTTTCATCTACGCGCCTGTTCAAGCGTGGCTTGAGAAACTTTCAGCCAATGCATGCTACTGTAAAACTTAGTAAAAAGATTATCTCCCAGTACAAACCATTGATCGTGTTTCTATTTTCACTAATTTAGTTTGGACATGATGTTTTGACTCATGTCTAGATACACCTGTTATGAAAAATAAATTAGATACATTTCGAAATGTCAAAAAAAATCAATAAAAAAATTCGGAGATACATCGAGATATTCTATATTCGCACAAAAAAGTTTCACGAAAAAAGACATTTTCTGTGGGCTGTAGAAAAAAGACTATCTCGCACAAAGTCTTTTTGGAGCAACGGGATTTGTCTTTTTTGCACAAACCACAAAAATGTCATTTTTCCGCGAAACTTTGTGTATGAACATAAAATGTCATTTTTGATAACTTGTAGATGGACATCCGACAATGAGTTGCGGGTGCAACTAGTTGTAAAATATTCATATTCGAAATGATATGATTCTTTAACAAGTTGTAAGCGATTGGGCTCGTCTACTCGTGCACTTAACATATGCACCTTATAGAAATCTTGTCATAGTATCGGTATCGCGGATCTAAAATAGAGAGGCATACGCAGACGGTAGAGGGTTGGGAAATGCCTACATGGCTTCAGTAACGAGGCTGCACACTCCAGGTTTGGATCTCAAAACATCGGCGATTATGTGTACATGTTACAATGAAGTTCTGAGATTATATTCACAAACAAGTCACATAATTAGCAATCACTACAAAGACTATATTCAAGAAAACTTTAGTCAATTATGGATAAACAAAATATAATATATCTATGATTGTCTGTATGGCATTCTAATTTAACTTTATAACTACTTGTTTATGTAGTAACCTTGGTGGGTGACATGTGAATCGACTAACTTAGGGTTTTGGGAAATGATGTATTGAAAGAGGGATAGGTTTTGAAACACACCATCAAAAGAACATCAAATTCAAAATTATTTTGAATTGGTTTTGGTCTCAAATATTTGATCTTACAATGAAAAGGGAATATTAAAATTAAATTAAATTCGAAGTGATTTGGGTCTAGCATATTTGAATTTGAGTGGCTAGATATAAAGCATAGTTCAAAGGATTCCACTTGCAAAAAAAAGGTCAAAAGAAATTACGGAGTGAGGGGACAAGTGGTCGTCGCAGACGTAGAAGTAGATGGTGGCGCAACTTGGTGTAGTGGAAGTCATCGATGTAGTCGATTCCAACCTCTAGGAGATAGTCAATCGTGTCAAGTAAGACTTGGTGATGTTGATGGTGCGGCTACTCGACTGCTCTTGCGGCGATATGTGGCGACGATCATCACATGGCTTTGGCGATGGCACAGCCATCGATGATGATATGATGCACAAACATGTCTTGTCAGCAGGCAACATCAATGATAGTCCACCAGCGCGAGGAATCTCTGGGTGGTCACCGTGGGCAACGAAATCGAGCGAAGAACTTGAATACAGG
Organism: Poa pratensis; assembly: GCA_947311845.1. NCBI lineage: Eukaryota > Viridiplantae > Streptophyta > Magnoliopsida > Poales > Poaceae > Poa > Poa pratensis. The sequence goes on along the minus strand of CAMZMU010000106.1, from coordinate 24,008,982 downwards.
GCTGATTAAGACAACATCTGCACGGGCCGTAGAGAGAATGTCAGGAGAAACTTTTTGAACAAACACGAGGAAGCAGAAAGAATGGCACGAAATGACGCGCTCAGATCTTATTTTTTTATGTTGGAGAGAGAGATCGAGAAACTAATGCCATTGGGTGGCATTTAGTTCACGAAGTCGGTTTGAACAAGTAAGGAGTCTAAGTGATAAAAAAAATCTCTGAATGGGATCCTTGTGGAATTATATTAAGTTTTTGTGTTGACTGCTATGTGAAACGTGGACTAGAATTGATGGGAGAAGGGGAGGAATAGGTAACTGCCATGGCTACTGTAAGTTTCGTGTTCGTGTTGTTGGTGCACGAGGAGGAAGACGACCTGCTGCTTGAATGGGCTGGGTCGGCAAGATGGGCCAGGGAGGAGGAACACCGACCTGCAGCTCGAGTGAGCAGTGAGCTGGGTCGGCCAGATGGGCCAGGCTCAAAATAAAGACCCAAGGGAAATAAATACAAACGGAAAACGAGCACGCTGGCCCATCCTAGGTAGGTGCAGATTCTGCTAAAAAAAGGTAGGTGCAGATTAAAATGAGATAACATAGGCTGAACTCAGCCCAGATATTTTTCTGGATTTCCAAACTTTCCTTTTCTATTTAACTAATCAGATTTGTTCAGAAAAAATAACTAATGAGAAGAAATGATTATGGCATATATAAATTGCTAAATAATCTCAAAAAATATATAAATTGCTAAATCGTTTCCATAAATTCTCTAGTAAAACGAAAATACTTATAATGGACTTTAGAAAACCAGTTTTAAACCGAAACATTTTTAAACAAAATTCATATATGTATTCAATAGATCCCAAAAGTGATCCATAGGGTTCAACAAGTCCTAACTTTTCTAAAGATCCAAATAATATCCGAAAGGTTTTACCATTTATTTAACATTTGAATATTAGGAAATAAATTCGATGCTCGTAAGGTGGAAATACGCTGATAGAAAATGAGCGCTAAGAGGAAATGATGTTCTAGTGTCGCACATTGCTTGGCCTAGATAACATGACATGTGACTTGTTGGAAGATAATGGCACATCGACGACGTTGTAAGAAGGCCTTTGATAGATGATGAACGTGAAAAGTTGTGTCGTGTACCTAGCGACCAGCTCCCGCAGTTTCCCGCACAATTTTTGTTTACTTAACTCACTAAAAGTCGGGACATGTGTGAGATTGTAACACAATGAATCATCAGATGATTAGGTGTTACTATCACTACTGTATGTAGCACATACCCACCAACACATATGTATGTGTTACAATGCCTATACCTTTGTAACGCAATACAACTAACACATAGTTATGTGTTACTTTAACAATATCTATGTAACACATTTAAGGACCGTATACATTATGTGTTACTGTCGGTCGTAGTAACACAAATTATGTGTTACCGTAATTTTACTTGTAACATGTTTTTCTATGTGTTACCCGATTGTGTTACTTAAACTCTGTTATGTTGTAGTGTGGAGGAGCATTGACATCAATACCAAGGGCCATGTGCCTACCTCTCTTACCCTTAGACTTACTCTTTGGTTTGGGGAATACATGGCCGCACCTTGGTGTCGAGGTAAGATTCAGAGTGCCGTTTCCCACATCTATGGTTGCTCCCATTAATTTGAGCAGAGATCTTCCAAGTGTAATTTGTCCTGTCCCTGCACATTCAATAACAAGATAATCAGTGGACACCGTTCTCCCAAGAAAAGTTGTAAACACACCCTCAGCTATCCCCTCGGGAAATATAACAGAGTTATCAGTAAGAGTTATTCCTTCTCCTCCTTCAGCAAGTCCCCAAAGATTCAAAGTTTCATAAATGCTTTTAGACATCAGGCAAAACTCGGACATAATATCACAACGAGCATAAAAGGTCTCACCACAAATAGCAACCTTTACCGTAGGGACCCACATCGAACGTTCAAAATTTGTTGGAACATAGTCAAAATATTCCCGAATTTGATTATAGCCGTCCTTTAAACAAGATATATGTGTCTCAAGAGTGTTTAATCTAGCATGGATGCTAACAAGGGCCGAATCAAATTTATTAGTTGAGCTAGAAGTTGCAATCAACTTTTTTATGGCATTAAAAGCTTGGTCCCCATCACAGTGAAGGAAATCCCCTCCCACAATAGCATCTAAAGCATATCTATAACAAAGGGCTAGACCAAAGTAGAAGCTAGTGAGAAGCAAGCTTAAAGTCATTTTAGGATCAGTTTTACCAAAGGAATCATTAATTCTAGACCAAGCTTCTTTAAAATTCTCCTCACTCCCTTGTTTAAAAGTGAAGATCAATTCCTCAGGTGACATAGCAACAGGCATGGAACAAGACATGATGGTGACAAGAGACAAAACAAAACCGAAATAAACAAGTAACTAATTTTTTTGTGTTTTTGATAAAGAGAGCAAACAAGACTAAATAAAAATAAACTAAGCAAGACAAATAACAAAGTAAAGAGATTGGGTGTGAGAGACTCCCCTTGCAGAAGCAATTCGGTTTTCCCTGGCAACGGCGCCAGAAAACGTGTTGCTAGCTCTAAGTTGACGAGAGAATATCTCCCCGGCAACAGTGCCAGAAACTCTGCTTGTACGTCACACGTCAGTTGGGAACCCCAAGAGGAAGGTATGATGAGTGCAGCGGCAAGTTTTCCCTCAGTATGAAACCAAGGTTTAATCGAACCAGTAGGAAAACGAGGTTTGCTTCGAAGGTGTTGGTGAAGGAGTGTAGTGCGGCGCAACACCAGGGATTCCGGTGCCAACGTGGAACCTGCACAACACAATCAAATTACTTTGCCCCAACTTAACAGTGAGGTTGTCAATCTCACCGGCTTGCTGAAAACAAAGGGTTAAACGTATCGAATGGAAGATGATGTTTGTTTGCATAAAACAGTAGAGAACAATGATTACAGTAGATTGTATTTCAGATGTAAAAGAATGGACCGGGGTCCACAGTTCACTAGTGGTGTCTCTCCAATAAGATAACTAACATGCTGGGTAAACAAATTACAGCTGGGCAATTGACAATTGATAAGTGCATTAACATGCATGTGTGAGCTGTGGTGTCTACTATGAGATTCATTTGGGCATTACGACAAAGTACATAGACCGCTATCCAGCATGCATCTATGCCTAAATAGTCCACTTTCCGGTTAACATCCGTACCCCTTCCAGTATTAAGTTGCAAGCAACAGACAATTGCATTAAGTAATGTGCGTAATGTAAACAATACATTCATCCTTGAATAAAGCATTGCTGTTTTACCCCTAGTGGCAACAACACATCTGCAACCTTAGAACTTGCTGTCACTATCCCAGGTTAAATAGAGGTTGAACCCAACTATCATGCATAAATACCCCCTCTTGGAGTCACAAGTATTCACTTGGCCAAGCTTCAACAAGTAACGGAGAGCATGCAAGATCACAAATGACATAGACATGATAATATAATATTCAGCTCCACATAGGTATCAATATAAGTCAGATCCCAGCAAACACAACATGTAGCATTACAATAAGATGATCTTGATCATGATAGGCAGCTCACAAGATCTAAACATGATGGCACAAGTGGAGAAGACAACCATCTAGCTACTGCTATGGACCCATAGTCCAAGGATGAACTACTCACGCATCACTCCGGAGGCGGGCATGGCGATGTAGAGCCCTCCGGTGATGATTCCCCTCTCCGGCAGGGTGCCGGGAAGAGCTTCAGAAACCCCCCGAGTTAGGGTTGACGACGGCGGCGGCAGCGAATATGTTCTGGATGAAAGGCTCGGTGTTTTAGGGTTTTCACGTCTCGGGGAATAAATAGGCGAAGGGGCGATGTCGGCGGACCCCCGAGGGGCCCAAACCACACAGGCGCGGCTGGGCCCACTGCCGCGCCGCCAGGTGGTTTGGCCACCTCGTGGCTCTCCTTCGTCTCTCCTTCGGACTCCGTGTACGTGTTGGAAAAATAGGGACTTGGCCTTTTGTTTCGTGCAATTCCGAGAATATTTCTAGAAGTAACTTTCTGAAACCAAAAACAGCAGAAAACAGGGAACTGGCACTGTGGCATCTTGTTAATAGGTTAGTCCCAGAAAATGCATAAAAGTGATATGAAGTGTATATAAAACATGTAGCAAATGGTATAATATAAGCATGGAACGGCAGAAATTATGGATACGTTGGAGACGTATCAGTTAGCAACAAGGGTCTTGGGAACCCAAATAGAGTAAGCAATGTAACCATCATAAGGACCAACATATTTTGCATAAACATCCCCATAGTAATCAACATAAAGAAAGTAGTTGGGATTGTTATGCCCCGCAAAGTCACTACGAGTGGTCTTGCCCCTAGTGGCATTACCATCCGCAATGGGAGTCTTGGCTTGTGCGGGCTTGGCATTGGTGTTGCTCTTCTTCTTCTTTGCCTTGGCCACATAACCGACCCTCCTTCCCTTTGTGTGGCTTTTGCTCAAAAATTTGAGCAACCACCTTTTCATTACCTTTAGGAATGGAGGTCTTGGCACTGTGGCCTTGGCAAGCTCAACCTTCAACCTAGCATTTTCCTCAATAACATTTGCATGATCACAAGAGGGAGTAGAGGTGCTAGGTGAGTTAGATTTGGAAAGTTGAGTTTGAAGTTGCTCATGAGACTTGACTAGAAGAGAGTGAGTACTTTCCAAGGCCTTATGAGCCTTGTTAAGTTTCTCCACATCCTCAAGGAGTCTAGCATTAGCAACCACAAACTCGGCTTTCTCCTTTTTAACCACTTTATATTTAGCAAAGACATGATCTCTATCCTTAATGATTTTAGCAATTATTTCATCATTTTTATCATCAAGAGACTCAATTCTTTCCTCAAGGAGGTTCTATATTCACTTTCTTCTTCAAGAGAAGCATTCAAGGATTCTATGGAAGCATTCAAGGATGCTATGGTGAGAGAATCCTCTCTCTCAATTTTTCCCTTGTCATCAAGGATTTCTTCGGCCGCATCAAGTTGTCTCAAGAGAGACTCAACATAAGCCTTAGCTTCACCTTGCAAGTTAGCCATAATAGTATCGGAAGCAACAAGTTCTTTCTTAATCACAAGACTAGTTTTATCATCTATTTCATGCATAGTCTTGGGAGTAGAAGATGATACCTCGGTGACGGAAGCCATGAGGCAACGAGCGGTGTTGACGGAGAGGTTCTCATTGGGGGATTCGAAGAGAGAAGGAGGTGGAGTTGATACAATGGCCAAAGCGGCCACCTCACGAGTGGGTTCTTCTTCTTCTTCGGAATCCTCGGAAGGATACTCTTCTTGAGTCAACAACACAATTCTTGGTGCTTTCTTGAAGAATGGCTTCCTCTTGACAAATGGCTTCTTTTGTATCATGTTTGATGATTCGCCCTTGAGGACAAGCCTTCCACCATTTTGCTCTCTATTCTCATAAGGACAATCCTTGATGAAGTGATGCTTGTTATGACAATTGTAGCAAGTCTTTATCCTATTAGCAAACTCCTTCTTCCCACTTGGATTGTTTGTTCGATCAAGTTGAGCCTTTGCCTTGGCCGGGTCATTCCAAAATGTCCTTGTTGCAAGAGCTATGTGACCATGGAGGCCGGTTCAAGTTCATCGGGAGGAAGGTTGTTTGGGCATGCTTCAACTTCATCATGTTCATTAAGGCACACAACCTTGGCCTTCAAAGCAAGAGAGGGACCTTGCTTCATTCCCATGGCCCTAGCACGGTTATCTTCGGCATTCTTGGTGGCAACCTTGGAGGCTTGCACTTCTTGCATAACTTCATTGGATGTCATTTCGTTGTAGTTGTGTCTTCCTTGAATGGACTTCAACTCGATGGGCTCGAAAGGCAAGAGAGCATTCACATACTTCCTCTTGACCCAAGCATCATCCACATAGGTTGCCCCCACATCAAGAAGGCCTTTGCAAGAGTCTTGAGTCTTCCATACATGTCTTCATGATTCTCATTGTCAAACATGTAGAAGCCTTCGGCATCATTGCTCAAAGAATCATATCGGTTTCTCTTCATGCTTTCATTCCCAAGAAATGCAACCTCAAGACAATTCCAAGCTTCTTTGGCGGTGGTGGCATTGAGAACATAATGCTTGTCATTTTCACTCAATGAAAGTTCAATCATATGGAGTGCGGAGGCATTGAGTTGCTTTTCGGCAAACTCTCTTCTTGTCACATTGCTTGGATCCGCAACCTTGTAACCATCTTCAATGATCCTCCAAAGCTCGATAGAGGCACTGTTAATATGAGATTTCATTGAGCGTTGCCAACTAGCAAAAGCTAATGCATTAAGCTTAGGTGGAGGACCAATGGGGTTTAAGCGGGTGGTGATAGGTGGGTCGATAGGGTACCATCCCGGAACGGCATGGTACTCTTCCTTCCCATCTTCATGCTTGGTAGAAGGTGGAGGAGATGGTTTAGATCCGGAGGTGGATTCCACCCCCTTCTTATTTTTCCCTTTACCCTCCTCGGTATCACCTTCATCGGAGTTAGAGATACCCTCTAGTGGGATGAGTTCCGAAACCTTGGCATTTGTGAATTTCATGAGCATGTCACGCAACTCATCAAATTTGACATTCATGTCATTCATGGACGATGTCAATGTTGTTTCCAACTTTTTGATATCGGCCATGGATGCCATGGTCTCTTTGGCCTTGGCAAGATCGGCCTCATCCTCACTTTGTGTCATACTTCTCTTAGGCGGTTAAGCCCAAAACAAGAGAGCCTATGCTCTGATACCAATTGAAAGGATCGGTATGACACCTAGAGGGGGGGGGGTGAATAGGTGCTACTTCAATTTTAGTACTTTTTCAAATTAGGCTTGACACAAAAGGTAAATTCTCTAGATATGCAACTAGGTGAATTTACCTATATGACAAGAGCAACTAACAAGATACACTAAGTAAAGATAAACAAGGATAGAAGTAACCGAAAGTGAAAGCACGCGGAGACACGGATGTAATCCCGAGTTCCTCCTTTTTAGGGGAGTACGTCTCGTTGGAGAGGTGTGAGCTACCACAAAGGTCAAAACTCAACCGCCACAAAGGCGGGTGCACCCTCTTCTCCGATGAACCGCACCACAAAGGTTTGGTTCACCTTCCACTATCGGAATCCTTCAAGGCGGAATCCGGAGCCCTTACAACAACGATCCGGGGCACAACCCACAAGAGGATTGGGGGCTCCCGAACAGCTACAAATCTGTCACAAAGACAATCAAGTGAGTACAATATGAGGCTAGGTTTTCCTAATGGAAATCCTAGCAAAGGGTCCCTCAAGTGAATGAGGGGGAAATGAAGAACGGCTTGGTGAAGATGTAGATCCGGGGCTTCTCCTTCAATCCTCCAAGTATCAACGAGTTTGGGTGGAGGGATTGGGAGATCTATCAAATCTTGAGCTTGCAATCAATGGTGTTCTTCAATGTGTTCAAGCTACTAGTCTCAAGGTAGGTGGAGGGCTATTTAAAGCCCCTCCAAAAAGTGGCCGTTTGAGGATGCAGAGTGGCCGGCTGGGGAGCCGGTTTGGCCGGCCTGGAGGCCGGCCTGGCGTGCTGAGGCCAGATCCAGAGGGACCGGCATGGGGGCCGGACTGGCCGGCCAGGGAACCGGCTAGCCAGCCGAGCCAGCCGGCCAGGGGCCCGGACTGACCGGCCTGGCAGCCGGCAACCCAGCAGAGCCACCCGGCCAGGGGCCCGGACTGGTCCGGCCAGGGAACCGGCTACCCAGCCGAGCCAGCCGGCCTGGAGCCCGGCCTGGCCGGCCTGGGAACCGGCCACCCAGGGCACCTCGCCTCTTATCCGATATCCCGAACGATCTTTCTTCTTTTCGTATATGGAGAGATACCGGACGATTTCTGAAACCACTTAGCAACATATTAAACTTTCACGGTGTTGTTATCTAACACACAAAACATAGAGGGATAATAAATGTCCTTTCACCCACCCCTGGACGGACTCGACCTGCTTCAGCGTGAAGTAGGTGGTGTCGCCACGCACCTGAATGCCGAAGCCGCCAAGAGGGTAGGTGCCACCGCGCCTACATTTCTCTTGACGTTGAATATGGCCTTCCACAAGGCCCAATGCGGGTGCACCCCCAAGAAGCACTCGTAGAGAAAACGCCATTCGGGGTAAGATCGTGCATCTGTACCCGTACGCGTAAAGCAGACCACCCACAAAATCATGGAGGGGGAAGGAGAACCCCCGAGACAAAAAGTCCGCAAAACACACGCGCTCGTTGGTCTGAGGCTTTGGAAATACCTCTTTCCCGGGGGCGCGTGTGGCCAGCTGGTCCGCCGGCGGCAGGAGTCCCTCTGCTCGGAACTCATCCAGGTGGTGCTCCTTGATGGTGGACTTCACCCAGTCACCGGGGATCTTCTTCAGAACATCGACGCCAGCGACATCAACAGTGTCGGCGGCGGCGGAGCTCGACGTAGTCGCCCCTTCTTCGCGCCCGGTTTGCCCATGGCTAGCAGCTTGCAATGGGCGCGTGGACGAAGCTCGCAGTGAGCGGAGACAATGGAGATGGGGCGCGAGGAAGAAGACGATACAAAGGAAGGGAACGACAAGAATAAGGAAGAAATCAATCTGCCCCGCCGCGGTGAAATAAATATACCGCGGGCCGCCAAATCCAAACCGTCCAATCGGCATCGGCGGCAATGGCCTACATCCAACCCTACACGTGGCGGCCGCAGAATGCAACCGTCACAGGCCACGCCGCCCACTACGCACGAGAAAAGAGGAAACCATCATCACGTTCCGAAGATTTCGCGCCGTGCGGTCAAATCAAAACTGAAGCGGCGTCGTTCCTGGTCAACACTAACACTGGGACCACCACGACGCGTCCCATCAACGGAAGCGTGCTAGAAAGGATCGTCATGCATGACGTCAGCATCCCAACCAGAAAAGTCACTCGAGTCAGGCTCGGGATAACAAATTAAAGCCAGCAGGCTATCGAGTCCCCCAGCGGACCTCCGCGTCACTCGGCTGTGCCGCGCATTCGACAAAGCATTCCGCATAGTAGGCCAGCAGGCTGAAAGGGACTCCTTTATCTGTCGAGTCCCCAACAAGCATTCTTCATTCACTCCCATCGGGAGCGTATAAAAAATTTCTTTCGACTGGAGGTTAATTGAGATTAACCTCAATTGCAAGCAATTCAGCTTAATCTCGGGGCTACTCCCATCGGGAGCGCTGTCGCGCCCCCGATAAACACAAGATTACTCAACCACTGAGTCCCAAAACAGGCACTCGAATGCTTATCGACCAAAGTTACTCAGCTATACGAAGCCCCGACTACAGCAGTCGCAAAACATTCTGTGCCCGAGATGCGTCCACCGCATATGATCCTCGGATGCTGCACTCAACGTGCAAAGATAAGACCCGCCGACCAGTCGAGTGGGCCAGGGCTCGCACCCGCTGCGTTCACCCTAATTTCCGTGCCAGCAGGCATGAAGAAAACCCTGACGGACGCGTTGGGTACTCGATTCATCATAATATCCTCTGTAAGACCTCCGCGGCATGAGTCGAAGTTTATCAGCTCTTTCCAGGTTTGACTCCGGGGACTCGAGCTTGAAGTAGGTTGGCTAGGTTTTTGCCCAAGAGCATCTAACTGGTCCCGATCCGTCGAGTGAACCAGGCCAGCCATGTCATCATCCCTAGAAACTGTCGGCTAGATAGGAAAACGTGAACATATCTAGCGGTCGATGTACTACCGACTCAGAACAAAAGCGTCTTACAACAGGTAAAGAATGATGTGCACCCGGAGAAGATCCTTACCCGATTCTTCGACTCGACCAAGCACTCGGGGGCTACTGACGTGCGCCTACCTATCGGGTGCCCCACCATGAAGATACCTGGTGCACGCAAGGACTAGGGCCCGACGGACGGCCTACTAGAAGACAACATTCAAGGCCCACGAAGGGGGCCAAAAGAAGACATAGTGCGCCTCAAGGAAGGTGTAGTATAGGTCGGTAGAGACTTACCTTACCTGTAAACCTCGTCGGTTGCGAACCCGAGACCCAGCCTCCAATATAAAGGCTGGGAGGGCCGTCGATCTAGGGCACGCTCATATTCCACCACCAAAACCCTAGCGAGATCAACATCTCGCGGGATCGCCATTGTAACACCTCCAAATCATCAATAACAGACAAGCTAGAAGTAGGGTATTATCCTCCGGGAGCCTGAACCAGGGTAAATCGCCTTGCTTGTCAGCCGTGCTAACTACCAGCACTCCAACCTTTCTCCCTCTCAATCAACCTGGGGTACTCGACCCTGAGATTTGCCGTGGTAACCCCACGTCACCCCTTTAATCCTATGCGCATTGAGAAGGGGGTTACAATCCGCTAATCTTGTTAGGGTTTAGCATAGGCACAATCATTTGTAAACCCATTCGACACTCTACAACCATGATTCCCACAACTTATATAAGGGGGGGGGGGGGGGGGGGGTCTGCCGAACGAGACATCTTCCATCATTCATATCACATCATCATCATCCTCCCAACATAGGCACAATCGAGCCATATACCTCGAGATCGCTAGAGCATACGAAGATAATCCTAGCCTCCAGAAACATTGAGTAGGGTCTTTTATTTGACATTGTTCACCGGGACCCGAATCTATCTAAATCTTTGTCGCATATGTTCTACCATCTAGATCTCCAGCGTGACCTCTCCGAAGATAAAATTAACATCGAGAAAATTCCTAACAATAACAAACAGATATACCATTTATCGTTCCTTCCTTTCTTTGTAAGTTACAGTTTTATACCTTCATCACTAACATAGATGTATGGGATTTGCATGTGGTTTGTTTTTATTATGAAATATAACTTTTGAGTGTTGATCATTTATCTCTTGCTCCTTAGTTATATTATTTAGGTATACAATATGCTTCCTCGACAACTGAGGTTGCTTAGAGGATGCACTGCTAGCAGGATTCTCGAGGGAAACAACTAGCATCAAGTTTTAGTTATCATTTAGCTGGATTCTATATTGGTGCCATTAATTTCGAAAAACTAACTTGATCCTTCTCAACACGATGCCTGATCTAGCCTCTTCGATGTTTCAAGCCCTGAGGATAAACATCTCTAGTTTTCCTCAAACTTACCTGATTTTGAGGCCGGGTTCGGTCCGCACGACCTCTTTAGTTGAGGTGTAAAGTCTGGCCGGCAGGTTATACGCATTGCATTTGTTCCAGAGGCATCAAAACGGTTGAAAGTGGTGCGACCGTGACCTGCTTCCAGTATCTCCTATCCGGCTTGCGAGACATGGGTTAGCCGGTAGAGTGAATGCAAGATAGATATGGCAAAGTTGACCAAACTTACCCGATCAGACTTGATTTCAAGGTCGTCTTTGATCCGAATCGGTAGATGCTATGTACGACCTCTTTAGAGGAGGCGTCAAGTCAAGTCTGGCCGACAGGTTCTACGCATTGCATCTGTTCCAGAGGCATCAAGTCAGTTGAAAGTGGTGCGACTGTGACTGTGACTGGATGCGTGGAGCGTATGTGGGAACGTGACCGTCTTCCAGTATCTCCTCCAGCGGCATCCGGCTTGCGAGACGTGGGTTAGCCGGTAAAGTGCTGATGGTAGACTACACAAGATAGATATGGCAAAGTTGACCAAACTTACCCGATCGGATTCGATTTCGAGGTCGTCTTAGATCCGAATCGGCAGATGCTATGTACGACCTCTTTAGAGGAGGCGCCAAGTAATGTTTGGCCGGCAGGTTCTACGCATTCCATCTGTTCCGGAGGCATCAAGTCGGTTGAAAGTGGTGCGACCAACGTGTGGAGGGTATGGAACGTGGCCGGCTTCCGGTATCTCCTCCAGCGGCATCCGGCTTGCGAGACACGGGTTAGCCGGTAAAGTGCTGATGGTAGACTACACAAGATAGATATGGCAAAGTTGACGAAAGATGATTACATAGTTTGAATCTCACATAAAAAAGGATTACATAGTTTGAAACAGCATTCGGTGAGTATGTGAATGTATTTATTTTTAGGAGGGACTCCATCCCTCACATGTACAAATTATCATATGCTGGAATGTCAAAATACATAAACAATCTAAATGATAGATTCATTTTGATCTAGAGGATCACAATGATTTGACAAACGGGACTTTGAGGAACTCTAGCTTGAACATCCCATTTTCTCCGACGAGCGCTTTGCCAATAGTAGTGCCATCTGTAGCAGCCGAGATGTAGCACGCATCATGCTTGAATACAATGCTGCAGCCGAGCTGAGCGAGCTGGCTAACCGAGACAATGTTCATTTTGAGCTCTGGGACGAACAAAACGTCGGGAAGAACAAACGTATCCATAATCACGGAGCCGCGGCCATGGACCGTCATGGGAACACCATCACCCGTCTGGAAGTTGAGATCACATACAGCTTCGAAGTTAGAGAGGAGTGCACGGTTTCCTGTCGCATGATGTGTAGAGGCAGACCCGACTAGCCATGTAGCTGTAGTTTTAGCTACGGCATCTATGGCGGCCATCGAATCAGAACAACTGCAACAAGCCAGCAACAGCTCTATCAGTTAAGTAAAAATTGAGACTTTCAAATTATATATCAGTCTACATATGCATTTTTTGGACACCTAGTAAAGTAAATAGGTACGTATACAAGACATGAAAAGGGATGAAGAAGCACCTGGTATTTTCCGGTTCAGTGTCTCTATTACTTCCCATGGAAGGGGATCCAGAGTCTCTCGAGGCGCCGGCCTCTTGGGCTTTAAACAGATTTAGCAAGCTACGCACAAGTGCTATTGCAACCGTGCATGAGAAAAGTGTCCGAGTCCACGCTTGGGATTCACGCAGATTTAGGAAGGTATACACAAGTGCTAGTAGAATCGTGCATGAGTAAAGTGTCTGCCTCCTCTTCCATAGTTCATATTCATCGTTGACCTTGATGATTCTTTGGCACCTGCAATGAAGTTTAAGGTCATGCAAGCAAATCTAGTATAGTTTAGTTTGCAATTGGGCTACGCGTGATTGTGGTATGATTGCCTCGCATATAACGTATTTGGGAACACCAAATCTTATCGTTAAGCTCGTGTGATTTCACAAGATACAATACATACTCACCTCGTTCTAGAAAAATGAAAATTGTGACACGGTACATAATCTATACTACTATTAAAAGAGCAAACTTGTTGAGATACTTTAAATCTGTACCGTTCAAATATCTGATCGACGGTCCAGATCGTCCCAATGTTTGACAACTCAACAATGTCCGATTTTTTCCATTTTACCCTCCCACCAAATCACATAATACTACTAAATTGCCACCGTACCGGTTCGTTCTTCTATTTCTCCTCTCCCAAATCAGGACCACGCCGGATTGCCACCGCTTAAAAATAAACCGTTTCTTGAGCGCGACGCTAGCAGGCTACCACGGCTCGCCGGCCTGGCGAAGATCCCGGCGAACGCGGTGCTGCTGCATGAGATCGTGGCGGCCGCCCTCAAGGGCGAGCACGACGAGTCCGTCGGACCTCCAGTGGCGCCACATGTTGTCCAACCTGGCGTCCGAGGGCCGCCTCACCAACTGCATCGCCATGTGCGCCGGAGAAGCTGCCCGCGGCCGCGGCAATAGCACTGGGGCTTCCCGTCTCGGAGCGCCATGTGCGCCCTGTCGAGCTCGCCGGAGAAGCTGCCCGCGGCCGCGGCAATAGCACTGGGGCTTCCCGTCTCGGAGCTGAGCCAGGATCCGTGGAAGGGGCGGGTGATCACCTTCGACACGGCCACGCACCAGCTGCACAAGGTGCGGGGCCGGGGCGTGTCGCTGCTGGAGCAGCGGCGGCCGCTGGCCGCCGTGAGGGCCCAGAAGGGCGCGAATATGCAGGCCATCTTCAACAAGATCCTGAACGTGGCGGTGGCGGGCAAGCTGGAGAGGAAGATGATGGTGAAGCGCGTCGGTGCCGGTGGTGGCGGCGCAGGTAGGCGTGGCGCTGGTGAGCGGCTACTCGTAGAACCTGGTGCGGCTGTTCCTGGAGGCAGACGGCGTGCTCACGGCTCACGCCATCGGCCATCATGGCCGACGCCATCTCCGTCACCGAGTACGACGGCCTCCAGCCTCCAGGTGCTCGACTGAGACCCCAAGCTCGCACGACCGATCACCACCCAGCCATGATCCATCGTTTTTTCGTTTCGCTCCATTAGTTTCCTAGCTAGCTAGGTAGTACTAATCTGAAGCTGAATGAACGCTGAAGGTGATGTTCTGAATGCAGTACCGCTGGTTCTTGATGGATCATGGATGTGTTTTCATCTTTGCTAATGAATCGCTTATGGGTGCTTGTATTGTTCTGATTATATTATTCTTGAGCCTGAGTTGCTTGGTCATTGTTCTTCAGTTAACAGTGCACGATCAATTTAAGAACTACCTCCTCTTTCTGAATCCAACCAGAGTGCATTGCATCAGCTATTTCAGTCATCGGCCAAGTATCTGTTGATTGCAGCAGTAAGTTGCCAATCCAATCACGTCTGAACGTTGACCACTGAAATTGTTAATTTGCATCTCCATTTTCAGCTAGGATGCGACAGCGAGATCCAATTTTCATGCTTCTTCGGGTCAATTTTGCGTGCAAAATCAGTATCTATTTTGCATTACAAATCAAACTAGATCTGTGGACAAGGTTTTTTCTTGTGAACGGCATGAATGAATAAACACGATGAAAATGAATGCATATATTGCTTGCTCAAACCATGTTCTGTGGATGAGGTAATTTCTCAGTGTTTCCTTTTGCTCTTCTGCGAAGTGAAGAGAGATGATTTTAATTTTTAGTTTGTGCATCTTAGACATGGTGTCGAGTCCACTATTTCTGTTTCGGGAAAATGGCATCTCATTTCTATTTTGGCCAATAAATTCACATGGTGAACTTGAATTATTGTCATTGTACAAAGTTTTTTTTTTTCATTCTTGGTCTTGAAATGGTAGATATATTTCTAAGTTTGGTTAATCTATTTACGCACACACGCAATGGGTATGAGTAAGCACATCACGGTTAAATTAATGTTTTTATTTTCCTGAATGTGCTTGAACATTTAAATTTTCTTTTGCACGAAGATACATCATATTGATGCGTCGTATCAAAATTGTGGGTCCGGACTTTATGTTTCATTTTAAAGCTATAATCATGCAAAGAAAAATGATAAAACACACCATTTTAATTGTGAAGTTGTTGAAGATACGTGCAACACGTGCACGTATACTAGTACCTCCAAAGAGACAAACAAGCACCTGTTGTGTTCCCAAACTCTCCCTGGGGGATTCAGACCAGCTTGGTAGGTTAAGCTGGCTGCCAATATTGCCAGCAGGAAATATTTTCGGAGAGCAGTTTCCAAATCCTCTCTATACCATGTGTATCCAGATATTTCCAGTAGCCGAGGTTTCATACTGTGCCAAATGGAAGCCACGGAAGCCATAATATCTGCAATAAATCGTCTGTCGAAAAAGAAACACGATGATGGTTAATTAATCATATGAGCTTGGCTGTGTGCATCATCACGATGCAGAGGCCAGGCTACCCATTTGGAAATAAATTGATCATATGAGCGATAAACGAAAGTTGCTCTACATATTTAGAGATAAATGGAAGATATCATACACCATGGATTCCCAGTAGCTCGCCCGTTCATCAGATTCCCTGTGTTCCGATTCAGTGTCCACCCAAACTCCCCTTGGAGGATACAGACCAGCTTGGTAGGTTACGGTGGCTGCCAATGTTGCCAGTAGTAGGACATATTTTCGGAGCTCATATAAGAAATCTCTGTTGAAGAGAAGAAACGTGATCGAGGATGGTTAATCCCATGAGCTAGCTAACGATCCTAGAGCGTATGGCACTGGGATAAACGGAAGTTACTCTGCAATTTTGGAGATAAACGGAAGATACCATACATACCGTTCGGGCAGGCTCGCCTGGTAGTATGTTGATTCCAGTGGAGGTAAGATTTCCATGGCTTCCGTGTTGAGGCCGGAGAGTTGAGACAATCCGCATGAAGATCCTCCATCCATCTTTACGCTTGGAACCTGCTTGAAATGGAGGCAGATGCAAAGCTTGGATGATAGCGCAAAAGCAAGGCGAAGGTGAGGGGAAGACGATAACCACTATGTTGCAGCATTTGACTAGACTCTGCCGTCCAGGCAATTGTAAATTGTTAGTAGTGTTTTACTGTGTTGCCCCTTTGGTGTTTGTTTACAAAATAAACCTTGCTCTTCTTGAAAAAGTTCAGCAACATGGACCTTTCCGCAAACTTGATGTGTACCCCTTGCTCCTGTTGAATAAAGATCTCCAAATGCCACGCACTTATCTTTACTATTAAATGGGAGTCTGCGGTGGTGATGGTACGTCGCGGTACGTTGGTACGTCGTCTGCCTCGCCTGCTCGATGGTCTACCGCGCCTGCTAGATCGTCGGCACGCGCATGGGCCAAGCCCAACAAACCCAACGAAATGTTTTCTTATCGTTCCTGGCTCTCGATCTCCTTACCCACAAGAAAAAATCTCGTCTTGTGCGTAAAAAAGCCTAGCGGTGGCGGCCAAAAACGAAGCCCGACGCCGTTGAGCGGCGGCGGCAGGAGAGGCAGACAAGCAAGGAGGCGGCGGCTGCGGAAGCTGGAGAATAAGATCCTCTCCATTATTGCTGATATGGTGGGCTCGATGCTGTCGTCGTCACGGCGCGGTGCCGGCGGGTGGCCGCAGCTTGAGAATCAGGCTAGGGTTTGCCATGCCGCCATGACGACGGGTGGACGCGCCGGCGGTTACGGCTGGCACCGGCGCTTGCCGGCTACCTCTCAGGTGCTCCCAGAGCTGAGTAGCATCGACGATGGTGATCCCTTCCCTACACCACCTCCACACTTCATCGAGATCCAGAGGACGACCAGATTGTTGATGGTAGACTACCTCAAACCTTCATTCTTCATTTGCGCCCTAAATTAATGAGTTTACCCCATTGAATTTGCTGCCACTACGTGAGACATATTTTTTTTTTGAAAACCTACGTATATTCAACAAGATACGACGTACAGAGTACAAAGTACACGAACGAAAAACAGCACACCATACGTAGGGGATACAGAGCCAGAGCAGATCGCAGCAGCTCCACCGGCGTCGAGGACGAAGGCCGCCGTCCCCCTTCTCACCGCGCCCCGAGAGCACCTTTCTTGATGAAGACCGCCGCAAAGCTCATCCGCCGCGCAGCGGCGGAGCCTAAGCCGATGAACGGGCACGGCGAGTGCCCTCTCTCTCCAGCTTCTCCACCTTGCCGCAGCTGCCTTCGACGTCGACGCAGAGGGGAACCACCGAGCTCGCCCAGCTCTGAGTTCCAGGCGCCAGATCCGCCGCCAGCACGGATCTGACGAGAAACCGGCGGACTCGAGCACCACGCCGGGCCTCGAGCCCCCGCAAGTCGAGGACGACGACGGCGAGCCCCCAGGAGCTCCACCGCCAGAGGAGACCGCCCCGACACCATACCGCCCGCCACCAGCTCCACCTCCTCCAAGGCGCCGCCGGCGGGATCCCCACCCTACCCTACCGTATTTACAAGCCGGAGCCGGGGATCCCCACCCTCCCGCCGCCGGAGCGGCCGACGGAGGAGGAGAATCCCGCGGCTCAGCGGCGAGCACGGAGGATCGACGGAGGTCGCCCAAAAATCGCCTCTCTCCTCCTGCACTGTGACGGGGAGGGGATAAGGAGGCCGCTACCTGAGACATATTGAGAACACTACAATGGTCAATGGAGTTTCACGTGTCTCATTGTATCTGTTGTAGAACCGTAGCAGATAGTCGCCAAAATTTAACCATCATTGACTTAACCATTTGATTGGATAACCATCATTGACTTAACCATTTGATTGGATAACCAGCAGTTATAGGCAGACTGAACCATCATTTTGAAACTGATCGCTAAGAAGCTGGGGTTCGTTCATTTTCTGAATAATGTGTGAGTCTCATAATATTTTAAGACAAAAATATCAGATGTCTAAATCTACTAACCTGTACCAACTATGCCACTAGAGCGAATTAAAATCACAAGAAGGGAGAAACTACTGGCGATGCCATCGGCTCAGCAATAAGCATCTATAGTATTTATGTTTAACTGAACCACATAAGCAACTATTCGGTCAGTTTAGCAAATGCATACCACAGCTAGGTTCTTTTGTCTTAATTAAATCTAAGAACTGAAACAACAATATTTATGTTTAACTGAACCACATAAGCTTTCAACATGAGCTTACAACAGTATTTATGTTTAACACAACTGCAATATAAGAAATTACATGAAGTAGAGTGCATTTGAATTATTGTTGCTGAATGTTAATAACACAAATCATGCTCAGATAGTCATCTACCTGGGCGACCACCAAGCACTATAGATGAATCTTTTTAGATCATACACTTCATTTTCACTGCCAGAAGAGTGTTTGTTGCTGCAGCAAGCACTATTTTGCCGTGCTTTACATCTTAAAAGAGAATAGATGCATCAATGACAATAAGGTCCAAGCCAGAATTTTGCTTCTAGAGCTTTTATATTTCACGTAATGGAAATCACGGTGCTATGTAACCTAATCATCGATGCTTAGTAGCTACATCCTTTTCTGATGAAAAAATCACAAAAAACAGAATTCAGCTAAACAGTTCTTTCCTCTCAATTTATGCCCTTTTTTAGAACCTTGACTTCTTTTGTGTGTTATTACTTAGCAGACTGTGACGAGTAGTACAAATGTAGCAAACATTGTTGTTGTTATAATACGAGAACTGCAATCACCATGTTGACTTATTGGATTTTTTCTTTTCCCAGGTTAACATGTGCGGCTGAGCATATCCGGACTTGGGTTACTCTTCAACAGATAAAAGTATGAGCTATAGAAGAATCAGTGTTAGCAGCATGACTGACTCGGCGAGGGAAGTGTATTTTACCATGTGCGACATTATGCTGAAACAAATAATTCAGTTGTAATGTACATTACCATGTGGCAACATTAACTTCATATTTTACATTAATTTTATTAAGAGAAATATTGTTGTTGTTTCTAAAGTTTTTTTAAATGTACTAAAATAGCATAATTAGTTATTGTGTGACTCACTGATGCTTAATTAACCGTAGCAACGCACGGGCATTCAACTAGTTTTTCATGATATGTGTCATCTAGTGCTAGCTGCCAACTAGTTCCTTAGTAGCAAAGCATACTAAACAGCAAAATTGCTCGTTAATTAATAACGGCGTGGGTCCAAGAATAGTAACATTGCTCTCTTTTCTTCCAAATCACCGAATATCTAATGTTTACATTCTATAGTACTCCACATGCTGTTGGATTTGGACTTCAAAGTCCTCCCACCTGCTCAACTGATTGATGATTGAGAGTTGCTCATCCATTGAGAACCCTAGATCGACTTTTCTTCCATTAAGGCTCATTTAGTCGTTGCTAGTCTTTGAAAAGTTTTGAAGTGCGTGTGCAATATTTCATCATTGCTTAATATTGTATATCTCACAGTTGTAATGTTAGGTATAATATAAACCAAATTCTGACTTTTTTGTAGACTAGTTTTCTTAAGGATCAAGTTCTAATTTCTGTTGCATATCCCTTATGGTGTTTAGGTTAACCGGCCTAATAATATTCGGCCATCTTAGGCCAAAGGTGATCACACCTTCCCCATAAAATCTATTATATTATTAAAACAACAAACAATCAGCGGTGAAGATTTATCGCAGTAAAACTAAAATGTATAAACGGTGCAGATTCATCAACAAACAGATCTGCCATCCCGCAGCCAATCCAATCTAACGTACGCGACAATGTTGAGCTATACCTGGACTCTTTTCTTTTTTAGGATTTTCTATTCAAACACGACTGCTAGCCTTGCCAAAAAAAAGTACGACTGCGCGGACTGGGATTTTTTGGTCGCCGCGTAATCGCCCGCTGTACAATAGCGCGACGGCGGGCTGCAGCCTAGCAGAGTTGGACGGAGAGAAACGCCGGCCCGGCCGGCCATCGCTGGATGGGGCATACACAGGTATCGCCCGCCTATTGCTAGCAGTCGTAAGTCTGCACCGTTCCATACCCTAAATCATGTCTATCTACTCATCCAGTGGCCGTCGTAGTTAGCGTACGCACCGGCCGGCCGACCAACCAGATTTCTTAATTTTGTTGGGCTTTCAATTTGTAAAGGTTGACTTTTAATTCTATGGGATTCAACCGCAGATGATGTTGTGGAGTGCGAGCAGTTAACATCCTCTTTATCTTGCACGCGAAACATCCATGGAGAAAATTTAGCACTAAGAAAGGAGAAGACAAGAACCGAATCAATGGGGTAGGTTGGAATCTCTGTTTTATCTGCATGCATAGTTGCCCTTTTCCTTTCGTATTCAGTTTTGCTCCAGTTTGGCCATCCTCTGTTGCATGCCATTGAACGCAAATCTATTTTTATATGTTATTATAAAATATTTATTTTCAATCCACGTGCCATCAAAATTTATCTTTCGCATTGATTTTCTACAAATATTTTTCAATTTTATATCAGCGCTACATACACATTGATATATAATTCAAAATATATATTGGAATAAATAATGGTCATGGAACATAAATTTATAAAAATAGATTGAGCTTTCATACAAATCTTCCCAACAAATATATTGGCATGCCACAACCAATGATTCATTGCGTTAAGGTCCACCACCTTGCATGCATGATACAAGGCTGGATTCAAGGTAAGATGGTAATCCTTTTTCCTCTTAGTAAAGAAATTTCTTACATGAAGGTGTCGTGATGAGCCAGGCATGAAAGGACGTAGAAGATGTATACAAGGTATACAATCATATTACAGATGTTTTCGTTGCTTTATATATTCGTTGCAAATGCTACGATTTAGCTATCTAATAAAACTGAAATTGTTTCACGGTCATATTATTTACCCTATTCGCCGGAAGCATTGGAAATAATAAATACATTCATATTCTCCAGGGATGAACATGTAGCTTATGCAACCATCCATATATAAAATAGGTACAAATACCTATTATTTATTTCAATCAGTTTTGTACTCTTTTGTTCTCTGAATTCGGTAAGTGTAAATTAAACGTTTCTTAGTGTACTCAATACATGTTCTTATATTTTTTTAGTCACCCCACTCATGATGCCACTAATTTTCTAACAGTCGTAATTTTACTTGGTATGTGGCACAGAAAAAATCCAGTACTTTCAGATGGCTTAGTGGCAACAACTACGGATATTTTTGTCAAGAGAGCAAGCAATCTTGACATCCATGGTCGAAACATGGCTTACTGCCTCCGTTCACGTAAAACAATGCATCCTTATTATATTCTTCAATTTTTCAGTTTCCAGATCATTTTAGATAATTGTTTGTAGAATACATGGCTATAAAGTTTTAGTAAAATATGTTGGGTGGATATCAGGTACAGTCTACTTCTTGCCTTTTTTGTTGGCTGAAAAGAATAGGTCGTTATTCATAAACTTTTAGTTAAACGATAATTTACATGCTTACTGGTACTGTGCCCTACATTAAACATGGAAAAAAAATCTGGGATACTGAGGCATTTCAAGATAAAATAATCAGGAGCAATGCACTATTTCAGAATAATTATGTGGTAATGTTATTATATTTTAAAAATACGTGCTCCATAAAGAATTAAGTACAATATTTCTTAAAGTATACAAACTCATTCAAAAAAGTCTTATGATTGACCTGTACTTATGCACAAATTTAATTTACACGATTATAAGTAATTCCAATAGAACCTAGCGCTTTACACAAATTACTTCGAGCGAACAATACACTTCGGACAAACTCGGGAAATATCAAAGACATATTAATATTAACAGAAGTTTGGCGGAAGTACATAGAATAATATTATTAAATTGTTTTTCAATTCATTTATGCATACAGAATTTTTTCTGGAAAAGCTTAAATAATTTACCCTATATATTAAAGTCAGACACGTACATATATCTTGGTTTGTGTCCAGTCTATCATTAATAATGAATTAAATCGAATGGTTCTACTGGAGATACTGCAATTCACACGTTTGATCGTTAGGTATGTCACTATTCACTAATGAATCCAGTTGGCATATCACCTATCTTTTGTATGTTCATTAGACATAGAAAAATTACTGATTACTGATCGATGACAAGGTTGATTGCTGAGTTTGTTGAAAAGTTGAGTAGAATGCAAGTTGATGTTTGAGTCATCAACTTCATAATATAACATGGCGGAATAATCAATAAAGTTACTCGGATTTTGTATTTATAGCATTTACAAAAGTTCTATTACAAGGATAGAAACATGTGAGCATGCACTACGAGGCTCTATAAACAGAGATTATTTTTATATATTTACACTTCTTAATTCTCTTCATTTTCCAAGAGATGGAATCCATAAGAAAAATAATACATTAGGCATTAAGATAGAAAAATCTCATTGCTAGCCGCGCAATTGCGCGGGCCAACCAGCTAGTTCATAATCATGCCAAGAGTTTTGAGACGAACATGAATTATTTCCTCTACAAAAAGTCCAAATGAACTTTAGGTTTTTCTTTCAACGATACAAAATAGCAAATCAAACAACCCAAACGAAATTCCAAATAATTAAAAACCTAAGAAAACTCTATTGATTTAATTGAGATAATCTCCACGGCTAAGCTCAGGCTCACCACGATTAAATTTTAAAGGAATACAAGTTCGACATAATAGGCTGCGAGAAAAAGAATACGTCACATAATACAGAGATGAAGTTCAACCACACATTTTCTGCTGGAATTGCATATAGAAGTTTCAAGAACATGTATTCACGACTTTAACATGATTAAGCAGTGATATACACCACTTAATTAGCGTGAACAAATTAAAAGCTTGATCGGACTCGACAACAGAGGGACAAATTAGACACCTCCCTCTGCTGCTGGAGTCGGGTCAAGCGCGGCTGGCACGGAATCCAGCTCGTATAGCCCATCAACGGTCCGAAGTTTACAGATGTGCCTGCCCGTGGCCTCCTCTTGGATGTACGTCTTTTCCAAACGTAATTTTGTAACCGAATGTGAGCTGGAACTTGGATAGACTGATCAAATTCCTGCGCAAGCCCTCAACATAGTAGACATTTTGGAGCGTGAAGTGGGGAAACTGCACTGTCCCGAAGCCACGTATTGGCAGCTGCTGCCCACTGACTCCATAAATCCAACTTCCTTGGTTAGCCATGGTGAGATGAGAAAAGAGTCGCAGGTCACCCGTCGTGTGGCACTGAGCACCCGAATCCAAAATCCAAGTGCTGCTCTGACTCTTGCTTTCGTCGTGGCCAGCAATTGGCATCCTGGTATTTGCAGGAACAAAGCCACGTGAATGGACACGCCACAATGGCAAAACTTTAGGTGCTTGTAAACGGAAGTTCTCATGGAGTGGACAATTAATACAAACCGTTTCTTTTCTTTGAAAAACTCAACGAGGGGGGAGGTATATCCACCTAAATGTACTCCCAAAGCAATACCGAGGACGAGGACGAGGGCGAGCGCACTAAAAAGGCAAAACAAAAAAAGTACATGATTACAAAACAACGGGAAGGAAAACTTTTAAACTCAAGTTCTCATGAACGAGACAATACAAACCTTTCATTTTCTTTGAGAAAATCGGTGATGGTGGAGACACATCCACATAAATCTATCTCTAAAACAGTCCGAAGGACGAGGCCGATGCCGATGCCGATGCCGAGCGCTCTGAAAATACAGAAAAAATCCAATACATCATTACAAATAAGAAAGGAAACTTTTACATATAAGTTCTCAGGAACGAGACAATACAAACCTTTTCTTTTCAATGAGAAACGGAACAAGGGCGATGGAATATTCTTGGAAAGTAAGCAGGATGACAATGATGAAGTCGGGCACACTAAAAAAATACAAAAAAGGTACATGATTACAACTCAATGGAAATGTTCAGCCCCGTAGACATAAGCAAAGACAACACTGAGTGGTTCTGCGGCACAGGTTATACATTGACCAAAAAGAGGAATTACTAGCAAATTAAAGAGGGAAAGCTCCTAAGACCGCGGCATGCATGAGAATTCTCTACTAGGAAGGTGGTCAATGCCCAAATGAGGTGGGGGATAACGAGCGACCAAGAAGTGATATGGTCTCAGATAGCGGCACTGATGAAGTTATTTGCATTGCTTGAGTTGCTTAAATCCTGTCGTCATCATAGTTTGACTTATAAAAAATAAATGTACATGAATATAAACAATTAAGCAAAAGCTAGCGATACATATGTGTACTACATAAAATGTATGATAATCACGGAAATTAAATCTCTTGACAACTTAAGAGGTTATCCCATATAGATTTTTTTTAAAGGGGATAGCCCCGGCCTCTCTGTATTGATTGATATATTTTGCCATATAATCTCATATAGATGAACGAACCACCATAACCTTCTATCTCTACTATATATTATTGGTAAACGACCGTGGTACGCCGTGGTTATTTTACTGTTTATCCCCTCGGTTTTCGGTAAATAATACCGCAGTCCTTTCTTCTGTGTTGTCTGCATGAACAAGATACATGCTAACCGATGTTTTTAGCTGACTGAAAATACAGAAAACCAGTAAGCGATCACAACTCAATGGGAAATTCCTCAAAAAAAAAACTCAATGGAAAGGATCAACGTCCTACACATGAGCAAAGCAAGCCCCGAGAGGTTTTGTTATATTGATTTATCGCATGACTAGAATTATGGATGATGCTGACAAGGATTTGTCAATCTGAAAAGCTTGATCATAAACACAGAAACTTGCCAGCATGTTTAACCAGAGACAGAAGTATTAGGACTGAAAACTTAATCCGCTTGGATTTTGACATAGTTTGGTGTAGAAGCCCTGCACCCAGTACAAAAATCTCAGCTCCACCCGTCACCGATGTATCCAAGCAAATAAAAGTTCCCCACCTTGCTAGCTAATTTACTAGTCTCTAAGTAAACTGTGTCTTAACTCTTAACAAACATAGGAGATCAGGAGGACAGAGAATATACCCCCAATGGCGTCTCGTCACTCGCTTCACCTCCATGGAGGGGGAAGAAGGAAGGTGGAGAGATGATGGGCCCGTACTGCACATACTGCTGCCTACTTTTGTCTTCCTTCTTCCCACACCGGGGGTAAGGGCATCTCCAGCCGGCCCCCCAGGCGGCTTTTTTTTTTGAACCAAGGCAAAAGACTTGCCATTTTCATTAATTAAGAAGAAGTGGGAATTGGCCGGTTAATTAGCGGGAAACCGGCCTAAAACCGATACAACACCCTCGACGACCGTCATGGAACACGACCGTTGCGAGGGCACACACAGCCACCCTGGCTACCCACACAAGCTGCTCACACACCACCGAAACAAGAGTCGCCGTCGAGGTTGCCCTCCGTGTCATCGTCATCAAGCTGCACTCCCTGCAGCGACTCCGACATCACAAGAAAACAACCAAAGAGACCATTGCCGAAGCGGCGGCGAGTACCCTACGTCGGCCTATGCCAAACAGATGACTCTTCGCGCAGATGCTGGCAGCTCCGATTCTGAGGGAGATCTCCGGTGAGGAGATGAGCAAGACCCGCGCCGACGAAGATCTTCACAACTTTCCACCCCAAGCAGGTCATCGTACGCCGCCCGCAGCAGCTCCGACTCCACTGCCGAAGATGACCAACTGGAAGACGAGTCGGACACGCCGGAACAAGGAGCCGACTAACAAGGTCTTGCAGCGACCAAACCATCACTCGCCACCACCGTCGTTGCCGCGCAAGCCACCACGCGGACCTCAACATCGCCGGCTGCCGACGAGCCAACCGCGATGCCGTGTTGGTCCAGCCCCGGGAAAACACGCGGGAATCATTCAAGACGATGCCCTCAAGAGGGGAAGCGACGGGGAGCGACGCCATCGTCCGACCCTGCCTCGCAGGATCGAGGTCTTCACCCGAAGACGTGACCGAGGGTTGCGAAGGATGGGGAGCTCCACAACAACCCCCCAAGGAGGAAGGCGGCGTCCACGGACGTCGCCGTTGTCAAGCTTTCACCGGAGAACCCCGACCTCGCATCCCCATGGAAGACCCGTTGAGCCGCCGACCTGCAAACCCGCTGGACGAACACATCCTGCGCGACGAAGGCGTCACCACCTCGCAGGAGCCACCACCTCACCGTCGACAGCAGCCAACGGGCCACATCGGGTCGACACCGACCGGATCTGGCGCCCAAGCCTTGCAGCGACGCAGCCAAGCAGCCAGCAACCATCCGCATCGGACTCCACCTGGCAGGGATGGAGGAGCTTCCACCCCGCACCACCACGACGAGCAGGCATCGGCGAGGCACCAGTCGCCGCCGCCCAAGACGTCGGCAAGCGCCGCCGCCCGAGAAGCCAGCCATGGCCACAGCCCGGTCGGTGCAGCACCGAGGGGGGGCAGCCGGGAGGGAGTCGAAGAAGCGGCGGAGAAGGCCGGCGGCGGCCGCTCGCAGACGCCGGGGCCGAGCCCCACACCACCGAGGAAGACGCGCTCGCGCGCGAGAGCCCCGCCGCCACCGTCCTGCACGCGGGCTTAGCCCGGCGGAGTCATCCGGCGGCGGCGCGGGGGAGGAGCGCTCGAGGAGGGGGCGGCGGCGGCGCGATTAGGGTTCCCCCGGGTCGCCACAGAGGGACGACGCGGGGTCGGGGAAAGATTCTGCAGAACTCCTTTCCTCATGGAAGAATAGGCGGCGGCATTTTTAGCGCCGGCGGAAGCAAAATCTTTCCAGTCGCACCCCCAGGAGGCCGATTTCCGCCGTTTAGCGCCGTTTTTAGCGCCGGCGTTCCCAGGCCGAACCCCAACTGGCCGGGTTCGGCCTGGGGGGGCAAAAGGCGACGTGGGCCAGCCTTGTCGGCGAGATGAGGCGTTTTCCCCTCCCTTTTTTTCCCTTTGCGCGCCAATTCTCCCGCCATCTTCTTCCACATATCCCCTCCCATCCCGCAGCTCCCGCCATTTTTCCCCATTCCCCCCAGATCTCGCCACCATGCCGCCCAAGAAGTTCAACGGGCCACGCAGCTCCGCCGCCGCCGTCGCCGCATCCTCCTCCACCTCCGTCGCCGTAAAGAAGAGGAAGCCCAGGCAGCCGAGGAAGAAGCCAGACGGCATGACCAACGCCGAGTGGATCTCGGAATTGGCGCGCTGCAAGGTCGAGACCGCCAGCTGCCTGAAGAGGGAGCAGGCGCAGCGCGCAGGCAGCTGGCCGAAGGCGGCGGCGATTCCACCGCCCAAGAAGACGAGGAAGAAGATGAAGAAGGAGAATATGAGGAGGAGGAGGTGAGGGAGGTGGATGCGCCGATTCCACCGCCCAAGGTGAGGATCGGCCTCCCACCTCATCCTCAGTTCGCCGGATGGGCCAGCCAATCCAGCGCCTCGCCGACAGGGTTCTCGCCGTCGGGCTACTCGCCGTCCCCGTCGCCTCGCTGGAGCGTGTCCCCCCACTACGTCCCCGTGTACGCCGACGGCGACCCGCTCGGCGGATTCAACCCCAACATCGCCTTCCCGCACGGTGCGCCTCAACCTCCGCCCCCTCCTCCCCCCTATGCAGGATCGCCCGAAGAGCGGCGGCAACACCGAGACGGAGGTGAGCTTCTTTTCGCCATGGTTCCCCCAGCTATGCCGTGTTTGCTCATTCGGCGCTTGTTCGGCCTTGTAGTATGTCCGCATGTTCGACATGTACCGCGCCGACGAGAAGGTCGAATTCAAGTTCCAACACATCTTCACAAGGATTGAGGGGTGCGAGAAATGGAAGCAGCTCCGTGACCAACTTCGCAAGGCCAAGGACTATGTCCCCGACGCGGCGGCAGCTGGAGCGTCTGAAGGGCACCAAGTTGGGCCTGCTCAGGACCACCACCGCGGCGAAGAAGAGAAACAATGACCTCGCCTTCCTCATGGGCGGCGACCCTGCGGTGATGGACCCCCAGGTTCGGGAGTGGTTCATGGCGCATCGCGAGGCCATCCTCTTCACCCCGACGACGCCGACACCTCCGCCGAGCACCACAGACGCTTCGGCCGATCCGAGTCCCGCAACTGCAGCCGACACGAGCTCGGCCTCGGGTACCGCCGACACAGCCACGCCGCCGCCGAGCACTGCGCCGATCGCCACTCCGAGCTCCGCCTCTACTCCGACGACTGCACGCATCGACCTGGACGACGACGCCGAGGTGTCGCCGGTGACCATCTGATCTGCGCCATCAGCATGCCGAATGTGGCATTACGTCGCCGGACAGTAGCATGATTCGATCGCCCATTCGTGGCTTCTTTTTGTATGATCGCCTATATGTATGATCGCCAAACTGTGGCTTTCTTTGGATCGCCGAACTCGGGCTGATTTTGGGGCGGGAAGATGAACTTTTAAATTATGTTGATTTGTGTTCGCCTTGGGTGGCCGAACGAGTGGAAAATCCAATCCCCCCAGGCCAAAGTTAGCGCCGGCGCAAAGCCAAAAAGGTGCCGTTTTTCGGCCGGGGGGGGGGGGGGGGGGGCGAACGGCTGGAGATGCCCTAAGAAGACATGAGAAAGAGATGACTGGCCCCTGCAGCACCGTGTGATTACGATATTGCCCTCGACGTGCATTATAGAGTTTTGTCCTGTGAAAAATCACCATTGACACATTATACCTCTCTGGCTGCATGCGCATGTTGGACTAGCCCTTCAAACCTCGGTAAGTTGTTGACTTGATACTTGATAGTACAAATTTTTGTAGGTTCTTGTTATTGGGTTCTCCATGCCATTTTCCTTTTTGTCATCGTGTTTGAATGTTAAGATGTGGCTGTTCGAACCATGTTTTTTCTACTTCTACAGTCATTTCATGATATCAAATACTGCCATATGACCACATTAATTCTTCACAGTCTGCCTGCATGAAATTAATTCCTTAGTTGTTCTTATTAAAAAAATCCGTATTGCTCAGTATCAAATATAATTCCGTATTGCCAGTGGAAGCAAGGCTGTTATTTCAACCGAACGTTAGTGAGTCTGACGTGGACACCTAGTCAAGACAACTGATCTAGTAGAGCAAAGCAAAACCATAGTGTCACATTCTCATCAGTTTCTGCGAACCTTCCAATGGGCGGGTCTATAATACTGAGACTAGCCACACCGTGCTCCATCGAACCGGTTCGTCACGGTGTGGAGCATCGGATCAATGTGTCGTCAGGGACGGAGCCAGCAGGGGGCTAGTAGGGGCCATGGCCACCCCCATGCTGATTTTTTTTCTGAATACCTCCCTGTATTATGTGGATTTGATAGCAAATTTTGCTAAACTTTAAGCCTATGGCCCCCCTCAAGTTTTATAGCCTTCATTTGGCCCCCCTGATGACAAATTCCTGGCTCCGTCCCTGTGTGTCGTAGAAGAAAAGCGAACACTAGTGGAAAACCCCCCTTTAGTCTCGGTTCTAGAGGGCCTTTAGTCCCGGTGTTGCCAACCGGGACTAACAAATCGGGACTAAAGCCCCCCCCCCCCCCCAGTCCCGGTTGTCCACGAACCGGGACTAAATAAAGGGCTCTCCACGTGGGCAAGGCGGAGCACGCGGGCTGGAAGAGGACTAAAGACCCTTTTTTTCGTTTTTTTTTTTAATTTTTTCAAAAAAAAATTGGAATTTTTTCTATATTTCTAATCTTTGAATTATTTGTCAGTTTAATCTCTAATCGCCCCTAATCTCAAACTGCTCCATTCCCAGCACGCTCGTGGTCAAAGTGCATACTCGTGGTCAAACTTCCTGATCGGTCACCATACTCACACTGCTCCACCCCCAGCACGCTTAACTTTTGAGTTCCTTTCCAATTAGCTTCCAAGATTGCACTGATAACATCTTGATAATACTATGGTATCAATCTTATTATCCCCTAGACTTATTATTTTTTGAATTCCAAACATATATTAACATAAATATTAATGATTAAGTAATAATAATTATTAATTCAAATAACAAAAAAAATGAATTTTACATTATTATTGCCATTTTCTATTTAATATGGAAAAATTCATATCTTTAAATCCGTAAATCGAAATTCGACAAATAATATGTATAAATCGATCAGAAAAATGATAGGAATCCAAATATTGCATCCATATCATCTTTTGAATAATGTGCTAAGTGTGCTTATTTGTTTTGATTTTGTAGGAAAAAATCTTCTTTTTGAAATAACTTTTTTCCTTTTGGAATTTCGAGAATCTGAGAAAACTTCACCGGGTAAACCTAACTACATCTCAAAGGTTATGGCATTTTTCTTCAGCTCCAATTTTTCTTCGGCTCCAATTTTTCTCTAGTTTTTTTTGATATATTAAACGCATTTTTCGACGTCGTATGCAAAAGTTATGGAAATTTTTCTTCTTCTGTTTTTTGCAAAAAAGGTCAAATTTCATATTTCAAAATTTCTATACAAACTAGACACTAAAACCTAAGTACATCTCATAGGATTTTATTTTTTGAAGATTTTATCATTTTCTTTTATTTTCGACAAAACTAAAAAGGCGATCCACAGGGGGGGGGGGGGGGTAGGCATGAGAGGAAAAAAAATTAGCCCTGGTTGGTGTCTCCAACCGGGACTAAAGATAGACCTTTAGTCCCGGTTGAAGACACCAACCGGGACTAAAGATGCCGCACCCTTTAGTCCCAGTTGGTGTCTCCAACTGGGACTAAAGGTCTTGTTTGAACCGGGACTGATGCCGTGCGGTGTCCTGGCCGTTCGAACCGGGACTAATGCTCCCATTAGTCATGGTTCAAAACATATCCAGGACTAAAGGCCCGTATGGAAGGTCCTTTTTCTACTAGTGGAAGCAAGAAGTCGATGCGGTTCCAAGAAACAAATCTGTAAAGAGCACTATAGCAAACCACATGGCAGTAATAGGGATTGCTAGATAAAATATTACTTGCATGCTGAACATACTGATTTTGGTCCTATACACAAGCGAACCAAACACTGTAGCCAAACCAAAGTGATTTTTTGCTTTGATAACTTTTTCCTTGAACCGGCACACCGGTGTTGCTGGCCTGAGGCAAGAGTCAAGAGTGACTAGTCAAAAGACACACCGTCCCTAATAAACAAATATGAGTTCAGCACCATGTGACATGCATGTGTTAGGAAACCAATATACAGGGGACGTATGGGCCCACCTTGCTTGGGTGGGGGTTTTACTCTAGATTGGTTTACATCCTTTTGCCCCTCTAAGAGCATCTCCACTGCATCCCCACTAGGCCTCCAAAGGCGGCCCATAGGGGGTTCGGATGCAAAAAAAAACACCCATAGCGACACCCCCGTCAGTCGGGCCAAGCCGATTTCTGTCCAGCACTCTGAGAGGCCCTTCAAACTTGACGCCTGTTCGGCATGCCGGACATTGCCCGGACATGCCATTCGACATGCGTGGCCCACTAGTAATAGACACAACACGGGGCGCCGTTTTTATTAAGTTGTGCAGGAGGTTGTTCCACCCGATTAGTGACACGCGCATTCACCAGGGCGGTTTCCCAGATGAAGGGACGTGAGGTGAGGCAGCAAAACGAGACAGCGGCACGCCTGCCAGCACACGTTGCAATGACATTGGTGCCAGCGTGTGTGCCAGTCCACGCGCCGGCGTCATGGTATTCCCACGCAATGCATTTACGCCGACTTATACCATCGATCTGGATTATCAGATTGCAGTATGTACCTTGTCCTCCTATGAATCCGGGAAGTATTTTCTTGGCAAGGAAATGTTATCAAGTTCAAGAGAGTTTTCTTAATGTTTGTTCTACCGGACCAAACTTGTTTGCTTGTGGTTGTTTTATCATTGGTTTTAAATAGGCCAGGGCTTAACGTTTCACTTGCAGCAGTGCATGTTATGTAAGATATAAATAAGATAAGATGAAGCTCAGTTAGTCATAAATAATTCATATGAGTACAAATTTTATATGAGCAATGTGTCCAAGGGCACCAGTGTCTCACAAATAAGAAGCACAAAGTATTTATCTGTCCACTTCAGTCCTATCCATCATATGTGGGGTTGCCTAGGTAATTAAGTGTTTTTTTACAAGACAGACAGAAGCAATAAGTTCTTTGACGTCGTTGTTGTTCTCTAGCTAGGAAATTGCTTTCAACTATTGTACAACTCTTACTGTCACCAAGCTTCTCGCATAGCCTTCCACTTTTCCCTTCCCTTACCTCTACCTTGATCACTATTCGGGGTCTTGGATACCTGACAAGTCCTAAGAGTGAGGTGCTGACAAAAGATATACAGATGCATCAGATTGTACTCTTTACACTAATATCCCAATGGTTAGTTTGCCCATAGCTGTGAGACTAGGCCTCAACTCTTACCTCGAGTGGACTACTCACACATCATGATCATAACATCAATATAAAACATTGTAGAAAACAGAAATAAATTATTCATAATAGTTCTTATAATGTTGCCAATCGCGATGTGATCTGAAGTACAAGTAGTATATGGCTATGGATGATGACTATGGTGGTGGAGATGACTATGGAGTGGAGATGGAGGCAGCACTTCATGGAGATGGTGATTATTGGCGGGGGTCTTCTCGCTCCTTCTTATAGCAGTCTGGTAGGGTTTCGAGGTGGTTTCGATGCAAAATCATATTTGGGCCCTTCATGGAACACTACTAGGAAATAGGCTATCTGTGGCGCACCCACTTTGGCTTTCTGTGGCGCATGGTGGGTGCGCCACAGATATCTCGCCACAAAAATATTTTTCTGTGGCGCATCCGGGCGTGCGCCACAGAAAGCCCACGATTCTGTGGTGCACCCTCCACCATGCGCCACAGAAATATTTCTGTGGCGCACCCACCACCATGCGCCACAATTTTTTTTTGAATTTCAAAAAAAAGGGCGGCCAGATCTAGATCCAGATCTAGATCTAGCCGCGGAATTTCGCCGGAATTTCGTCGGAGCTCATCGGAGGCCGTGTTGCCATGGGTGGAGGAGGGGGTCACCGGAGGTGGGTGAGTGGAGGATGGGGGTCGCCGGAGATGGTGGAGAGGAGGAGAAGGATGTCGCCGGAGGAAGTTGCCGGGGTGGAGGAGGAGGTCGCCGGAGGTGGAGGTCGCCGGAGGTGGAGGTCGTCGGGGTGGTGGAGGAGGTCGCCGGGGTGGTGGAGGAGGTCGCGGGAGGTGTAGGAGGAGGAGGAGAGAAGAAGTGGAGGAGAGGAGAGGAGAAGGAGGAGGGAGGAGAAGGGGAGAGGAAAAGTGGAGGAGAAGGGGAGAGGAGAAGTGGAGGAGAGGAGAAGTGGAGAGGAGAAGGGGAGGAGAGGAGAAGTGGAGGAGGGGAGAGGAGAAGTGGAGGGAGAAGTGGAGGAGAGAAGGAGAGAAGGGGAAAAGAGAGGGAGAAGGGGGTGCCGGCGGGATTCAAATTCGAATCCCGCCCAACTATTTTTTTTTTATTTTGTAGAAAAAATCTTCTTTTTGAAATAACTTTTTTTCCTTTTGGAATTTCGAGGATTTTATTTGTTGAAGATTTTATCATTTTCTTTTCTTGTTTGCAAAACTGAACAGGCGATCCAGGGGGGGGGGGGGGGGGGGGGGGGGAGGGGGGGTGGGTGTGATCTGATTTCAAAAAATTTGTGGCGCACGGTACCCCATGCGCCACAGAAAGTACCATTTTTGTGGCGCATGTGACCTGATGCGCCACAGAAATAGCTCTTTTCTGTGGCGCATGTGACCCCATGCGCCACATAAAAGGTACTTTCTGTGGCGCATCCGCCACCATGCGCCACAGATTAAGCCCAGAAGGTTGAGATCCAATCATTGGTGGCGGGCCCCACCATATTTCTGTGGCGCATCCGACCCCATGCGCCACAGAATGCTGACATTCAGTGGCGCATTGGCAAAAGATGCGCCACAGAAAGGGCCAGAATTCTGTGGCGCACCAGCTGCCGTGCGTCACTGAATATATTCTGTAGCACATGGCAATATTGGTGCGCCACAGAAAGTGATTCCATCTATAGCCACTTTCCTAGTAGTGGAAGTTGCTCGGTTTGATGATACCGATCCAATCGCGGTCGGTATGGTCGCCGGTACGGTTCGGTGCGACTGTACGTGACTCGTTATGTCTCGTTTTGCCTGATTTTGGATCTTCTGGATTTTTGGCAACTCCACATCCGGCTTATATCTTTATATATGCGCGATTTTCAGCAGAATAGCTTCCTAAACTGCAGGAAAATAAATCACAAGGAGATTTGCAAAATAATTTGCACATTAGTGGTTAGTGGCAGGTAGATAGTGATATATGGCCATTTTCATGACTAATATACGGTTTTAAACAAAGATATAGATGCGCATGTTTTGGACGCATCACCAGCGCGGATGCAGGTGCACCGCTCACCTCCACTCGCATCGTTGCGCATAGAAAGGCCATCGCCGCTCCTCAGAACGCCGCACCACCTAGCCTGCATCGTCATCTCCCACGTCGCCCGCATCGCCATCTCCAGCCGCTCGCAATGGAGAACTACGAGGCGGGTAGCTCGGCAAGCCGGGGCGCCGGCCGCACTAGTAACACCGACGAGGCGTGGGACCTCTACCAGTACCGGCTTCTCTCCCGTCGGATTCCTGCCTGCCAAGGGGTGGTGCAGGTCCACCAACGGCGGGCTCCCCATGAAAGCGCTGCCGGAAACGGCAGAGCAGATCCAGCGCGCCATCTCCTGGCACCGAAGCTGGTTGTCACGGGAGCAGCGGCCAGCCCAGAGTACAACGACAACAATTGGGCCGCTAGCTCCAGTGATTCGAGCGCGAGTGCAACGAGGCCCTCACCTTCTATGATGGCCAGGTTCCACCGAGGTGCTACAATGCAGAAGCACAGCACCGCTGTTGGGGCAGGACCCAGCCACACGGTGGCTTCCGCTATTGAGACCCCCGCCAGCTGATAACTCACAAGTGTAGGGGATCGCAGCAACAGTCTTCGAGGGAAATAAAATCCAAATTTATTGATTCAACACAAGGGGAGCCAAAGAATACTTATAAGCCTTATCAGCTGAGTTGTCAGTTCAGCCACACGTGGAAAAGCACTAGTAATAGGAGTGATGTGAAAGCAGCAGTAACTTGAGAGCAATAGTAACAGTAACACAGAGGCAATGGCACCAGAAAATATGCTTGATACGAAATATGGACCTGGGTTCCTACCTAGTTTCACTAGAGTTAACTCTCCAATCAAAAGACAAGTGTTGGGTGAACAAATTACAGTTGGACAATTGATAAAATTGTGAGGGCATAACAAAGTATATTATGACAAGATAAAGTTCACTGTATTATTTAATTGGGCATTACAACAAAATACATAAACGCTTGCTAGCTGCATCTATGACTAATAATCCACCTGTGAAATAACTTCCGTGTCTCCCGCAGGTATTAATTAAGCTGCAAGCAACAAATAATTGCAATAAGCAAAGTGTGTAATGTAAACAATGCAAATGACACGTAGACATAGCACCGTTGTTTTCTCCTAGTGGCAACATCACATCCAGAGCCTTAGTCGTCGGGCCTCATGGCGACCCTGGCAAGCTCCACATAGATGGCGACATCTCCTCTTGGCGGCGCTTCACCAGCCATGCTCCTCCTCGAGACGGCGCCTCCACCAGCCGCACCGCCTCCTCCTCCTCCTCTATCGCGCTCCTCGACGACGACAAAGTGGACTCGCACGAGCTCGGCGATGAGGAGTAGGGCTAGGGTTAGGGCTAGCATCCGCGGCGTCTCAAATTTCATTCAACCTTTTGTAATATATAATCAAATATGAATGAAATTTGAATCTTTTGGTTTGTTTGCATTTCTCAATTTTTTTATTTTGTTTGGGGGCGCCGCTGGGGGCAACATCCCCATTGTGGCGGGCACATGTCCGGCAACTACCAAAGAGGGCACAACTGGGGGGTGTCGGACACGAATGTGGTGGCTCCCTATGGAGATGCTCTAATTTTATATTTACTAGATGACCGGTTGTGCCCCTGGCGCAGGTGCCGAAATCAAAAATGTAATGTAGCCTTAAGTTTTATATATTTTTTGCATATATTGTTGTTTGTGTTTGAAATTCCCACAACCAACAGGCGGCTATCATCGATGATTTTGTGAACACTCATATAAGTAATGAAAAATGAATGGTATATTGGTTAAAACTATCATTACATCGACGTTTGTTTAGCTCGGTTTTATACGGATAGTAATCTAAAAATGGCGAAGTTGTCTGTATGAAACATCAATAAAGTAAAAGTGGATTTAAATTGGTGAATGTACACAAACATAAATTACTTGATAATAGATGACCTACTCCAATACAGAGGAGTACGAAAGTTTCACATTGCACGATGTCACAATGCTAATGACATACTGATATTGCGCTTATAGTTGAGAAGAAAATCTTATTCTACAGAATTACCTCATAGAAAAGGAAATGATTAGATTATCACATAAACAAACCTTAGCCTACAATTCAAAGATAGTTTTAAAACATTTCAAAGATTGAAAAGTTTGGTATAGTTTCAACTCTTTTGCTATGTGCAAAAGAGTTCAACATAAATAAATTAAGCTGCCTTGTTGTAAGCAATTCAAACATACAGTACAGAAGCATAAAACATTGAAGAGAAAAACGCATCATGTCTACAGCTCATACATGCTCCTGTAAATGTGTCAGTGATTTTGGCAAATGAAATAGGCGATGATGCAAATTTATTCACCAAGGCAACATGAAAGCTCTATCCATGGCGGCACATTATGGAAGGCTATAAGCCAAGTCCATAAATTCAAAGACAGACACTTATCCCAAATCATTCCGAACAGTACATCTAATTTGTTAAAAAAATGTACAGAAATAGGAGTAAACCCCAAAATCCAGGAACCAACCTCTGACAATTTATCTTCCGTGCCAATCGACTGAACCATATCACAAAATTCAGGTTGTCATCTTCCAAATTTCAGAAACAATCTGAAACCTTTGGATCTGCTATCCCAATCAAGCTCAGAGAAAATACGCAGGTTGTCACAACACCTCTACAGAAGGCCCTCTTAGAGGCGGCTGACTTGTTCTCAACGACCTCACGATGATCCAAATTGATTAACTATCACAACAGCATACACTCAGATAATCTAAACAGAAATTATGTTCTTGTGGAAGAGAAAATAACAGCAATCAGTCACCTATGTATCCTTCTTTTGGACTGCTCTGCTACCCGTTGCGCCAGCGGCGCAAATGCCAGAAGTGAGATAGTATTTCAGCCATAAGGTTTATTTGTGGGAACCCTCTATTTGGATATTTTAATACACATCTCGAGAAAATGGCTCACACGAAGAGAAAATGCCTCACACTAAATAACAAATGCTAACTCGCAAACAAAGCTTCCATGCACGCCTGCACGCTACTGGTCAGCAGAAGAAGTAAACCTGCAGGTAAAACTGGAAAGGTAGCCTCCATATATAGTGAACTTACCAGGATCTCTAGAGCAGATCCTCCTAACCAGGAGAGTAACAAAAAAGTCGAAATGAGTACAGTCATGTATCTACCTCGGAGAAAATATAACTTAATTACACAAATGCAAAAAGCAAGACTATACTATAGCCTTGAGTTTTATAAATTTTGAGTATATTGGTGTCCGTGTTTGAGATTTTTGCGGCCATCGTGTGGCTACCATCATCGAAATTATGAACCCATATGAGTAATGTAAAATGAACATCGAGAACTTATGAACCCATATGAGTAATGCTTTTATATCATTTGTAGCTGCATGTAAGGAATAGTTAATTAGATAAATGCCACTCCAATTAATGCCAAATCGAAAAAAACGCCACTCCAATTTTTGACTTATGAAAAATGACAATCCAATTCTTTTTTTCTTTTTTTTTTTAAATTGACAATCCAATTCCCATATTCTCTACATGCCACTCCACCCATTTCAGCTCTAACTTGATACAAATTTTATTTTGGACCAAATTGGCCCTGGGCCCACTAACTAAAACAAGAGCAGCCCAGCTCATCTTCTCCAATCTCCATTTCTCACGTCTGTTATTCTCTCCTCTGCCCCGCACGAACCCTAGGCAGCGGGCAGCCGCCGCCGCTGTCCTTCCCTCCGGCGTGCCCGTAGCTCCCAATCGGCATCACCCTCTATCCACTGCCACCGCCGGTCCTCTTCCACGCACATCCCCGCAAAAGCCACTGCCGCCGCCCCTCCTCTCCCCGTACACAAGAACCCTAGGCCAGGCCGCCGGCGGCACCTTTCCTCGAGCACCCCACAGCTCCGACCGATGCCTCCCTGGAAGCACTACAGGCGCGCCTCTTCCCTCCCCTGTTCCTTGTCGCAAAAGCGCCGTCGCGTCCTGCTAGCTCGCAAGAAAAACGATGGCTCAGAGAAGCGATGCTGGATGGAGTTCGTCGTTGTTTGCTTCTTCGAGCAACGGCAAGGGCAGCGTTGGTGGAGGCAGTAGCGACGACGGAACGGGCCTCCCATTGCCCTGAGTGATTCTATAAGTGGGAAGCTGTGTATGAAGAATATGAGTAAGGATTAAGTTTGCTGATCCCAACCATGATGGCCAGAAGATAAAGGATGAACAAGTTTATGAGTTGCTGTGTGGAATTTAGCAAATAAATGCCCATATATTGTGTGTCGTAAACAGCAACAGTAGGCAGATTGGCAACATTGTAGCTACAGGTGTAACCTGTGGTGTTTTTGTGCTTCTGATGTATGTATTGCTGCTAGTTGTTGTTCTGGAAGTTACGTAATCTTGTCACTTGTCAGAAATAAAGTGTGTTTGTATTTGAGCAAAGCTTGTACTAATCTGTGGTTGTTTGAGATAATCTTGAATTAAGATTGTACCAGAAGCTTCTACTGATCAAATGGACCTGAAGCTTGCACTGATGAAGTAAAGTTTGTATACTTTTGTGGAAAACGCAAATGCACCTAGAGCTTGTACTGATTAATGAAGTGTGTCGAAAAAATCGACATTACCTTAGTTGAAATACAGCTAATTTGCAACAGATTACAGGTGATGAAATTCTTCATAAGTAGATGAATCAAAATAGTGTAAAAACTCCAGATTACAAGCTGAAATAGTAGATCAACCAAATTAGTCTTCAAACTCCAGATTACTTAAGCAAATGGTTTTGCACAAACAAACACGAGTCTAACTCCAGTTTGAGCACACACACGTAAGTTTAGCTCTTCGTCCCATGGAAAAAGACAGTGCAATAGAATTGTCTAACAAAATCTGGAAAATAGTCGGAGTGGACACACACAATCTCCATAGGTTCATCTTCTGAAGAGTGTTGCGGATATGAGGAAATTCCTTCTCACGGAGGTTGAACAACTCCTCATTGAGTGATTTTGGTGCCACCCAAAGCTTCTTCTCCTGAATTGAGTGTACACATCTTCCCATTGGCGTTGTTGTGTGACAGTCCAAAAACAGGGATCTTCAACATTTGTCCTTGGGTTAAAGCGGTAGGGATTCTCACACCTAATCTTGCGCCAATCAGTAATTGAACAAGACTTCAAGTTCATGGTTGGCACAACTTCTCTTCCTGCTGCAACAACCTCATCATCATCCTCAGATTCAGCAGCCTCAACAGATGGCTCATCCTCTTCTTCTTCTTCTTCTACTCAGGAGCTGCCACGGACGGGCGGCCATGGCCGCGCCCACTACGGCCACCACCAAGGGAAGTGGAGGCCTTACTGCGAGGGGCATGACCATGGGCAGTACATTCAGGAGGCAGTGGTAGTTTTGCTGTCCTCGGAGGGTTCTGCGTCTTTGAGCTCGTCACATCCTTGTCTTTGCCCTTGCGGCGCTTCTCACGGGTAACTTGACGATCACTGCTGTCACCTGTGAATTAGAGCATAGTTGCGAGCATAGGGATAAGTGCACAAGTCATAGGACAGAAGATCAAAAAGAATTACCCTGAGTAGATGTGCAAAAACTCAGACAGTACGGAACCCGGTGCTAGACCCGGAAAAATCTGGGCTCGGCCGGTACCCAGTCCGGTGCCAGACCCGGAAAATTCCGGACCTGGAACCGGGTGGAACCACGGTTTCGGCAACTATCCATTTTGTGACTCAACAACATCTACCCAGCATAACTCCAAGAGGGAAGACCATGAATTGGCATGGTTGGTCTTCTTAAGCGAGATCTAACCCTAACAACAACAAATCCTCATGAAATTGGAGCAAAGAAGGAGGACTTGAAGAAGAGGGAGAGAGGAAAGAGAGGGTACCCGAGGACATGGTGGATCCAAGCCAAGGACGTCTGAGTAGCACACCAACTGAGGAGGTCTAGAGAGAGGAGCTCGAACGACCTCCAAGGCAAGAGGGAACCAAATCCCTTCGGTGGAGAGCCTCCAAACAGGGAAGACAGCGTGTGGAAGGCTCAAGCCGGAGCTCCGAGCGGTGCAGATCCACCCGGAGGTGGAGGAGATGGTGGCGGCGGCTGCAGGGGAAGCCCTAGGTCGGGGGCAAAGAGGATGGGTCAAGGAAAGAACCCCTCGACCAGGGAACATAACGGTCTCGACACAGAGCCCGTCCGTTATGGATTCCGGAATTTTCCGGGATCCGCACCGGGAGCTTCCGGAATGATTTCCGAGCCTGTCACCGGGTAGTTCCGGGTTGGTCCAGTAGCTACTGGACTCGCCAGGAAACGCCCGGTCTATGCCCATAATTCATTCCGGAAGGATCCGGTGCTAGATCCAGAATATTCCAGATTATAAACCGGGCCACCAGAAACTCCTCCTATGTGTAAGATTTCAAGATGACTTGTGCATAGAGAGAAAAGATGGACTAGATATAACAGCAGAGACACAAGGTAAGAAGATATAGTGTTCTAGACATGTTCCTTGGGCAATAAAATTCTGACTAACAACAAGAGACATGATTCGAACTAGTGAATATCCAAATCCAATAAAACGAGAGATAGAACACCAAATATGAGAGGCATGTTGGTGGGGGATTTCTCCCCTATGTTAAAGCACAAATTTCATAGGTACCGTGAAGAGACATGCTTGGGTCCATTTGACATTAGGTCTTTATGATATAGCACACATAGGTATGCATCATGCCAAGACATGGTAAGAAGCTATCCCTACATGTGCGGCACACCTAAACAAGATAACAAGGCTAGTAAAGGAAATAGTGCAAGTAAATCAATCCAAGTTGTTAAGATCAAGAATACCAAGTTCACCTCTCAACTTAACGAACCGGGCTTCATCCAAAGGTTTCGTAAAAATGTCCGCCAATTGGTCATTTGTTCCCACATAAGTGAGGTTAATGTTACCATTTGCGACATGATCACGTAGGAAGTGATGGCGAATGTCAATGTGTTTGGTGCGGCAATGCTGGACAAGGTTATGGGCGATCTTAATTGTGCTTTCATTGTCACATAGAAGAGGCACCGGACCAAGAGACACTCCATAGTCTTGCAAGGTTTGCCTCATCCATAACAACTGAGCACAACAAGATGCCGCGGTGATGTATTCGGCTTCGGCGGTGGATAGGGAGATGGAGTTTTGTTTCTTGGATGACCAACTCACCAATGACCGGCCAAGAAATTGGCAAGCCCCGGAGGTAGACTTCCGGTCTACTTTATCACCAGCCTAGTCGGAGTCCGAAATAGCCATGGAGAATAAAGTTAGACCCCTTTGGATACCAAAGCCCGAGACTTGGAGTGTGAACAAGGTACCTTATAATCTGTTTGACCGCCACAAGGTGGCTCTCCTTCGGAGCGGATTGAAAACGAGCACACATTCCAACACTAAACATGATATCCGGCTAGATGCACAAAGATAAAGCAACGAGCCAATCATGGAACGGTATACCTTTATATCCACATCCTTCTCCTTCTTACATGCCCCTAGTTTCCCATTAGTAGCCATGGGCATCTTTGCAATTGAAGCATTGACCATGTCGAACTTCTTGAGCATATCCTTCACATATTGCTCTTGGGAGATGAAGGTTCCTTCTTCAAGTTGCCTCACTTTAAATCCAAGGAAATATTTCAACTCCGCCATCATGGACATCTCAAATTTCCTAGTCATCAACTCGAAAAAAGCTTTGTTATGGCGTTCAAATGAACCACCAAATATGATATCATCAACATAGATTTGGCATATGAAGATGCCACCCCTTTAAAACACTTAGTGAAAAGGGTGGAGTCGACGTTCCCAATCTCAAACCCATCCTTGAGTAGAAAATCCCTAAGGTGCTGATACCAAGCACGCGGAGCTTGCTTGAGACCGTAGAGTGCCTTATGGAGTTTATACACACGGTTGGGGAATTTGGGTCCTCGAAACCCGGGGGTTGAGCAACATATGCCTCCTCTTTCAAGGGACCATTAAGAAAGGCACTCTTCACATACATTTGATAAAGTTTGAATTCATGAAATGAAGCAAAAGCAAGCAAAAGATGAATAGCTTCAAGGCGAGCCACGGGCGCAAAGGTGTCATCAAAATCCATACCTTCTATTTGAGCGTACCCTTGCGCCACTAACTTTGCCTTGTTTCGAATGACAACTCCATTCTCGTCTTGCTTGTTCTTGAACACCCACTTGGTCCCAATGACGTTGATCCTATGGTCCTTGGGCTTTTCCACGAGTGACCATACTTCATTGCGGGTGAAGCACTCAAGCTCTTCTTGCATAGCCACTATCCAATCCGGATCTTGCAAGGCCTCACATACCTTAAGAGGTTTAAAACGAGAGATAAACGAGTGATGCTTGCTAAAGTTGGCTAAGTGTTTTAGTTTAGTACGAGTGAGTACTCCCTTTGAGATGCTTGCAAGTATCTTGTTGACTTGCATCCCGATTGCTTTCTTTGTAGCTTTAATGCTTCGTGTGATGCCCTTGTAATCAACAAATTCTCCCTTTAAGTGTTCTAGTTCTTGAAGGTCCACTTGAGCTTGATCTTGGGGGATTTGTCCAACTTGTTCTTCTTCTTGAAAAAGCTCAATGGGTTGAGGGCTTGGTGCTTGTTCTTGGACATGATTCTCCTCTTGAGAAACTTGTTCAACTTGTGGTGTAGGTGGTGGCTCATCTGGAGTTGAGGTTGACTCTTCTTGAGTTGGGCTAGACTCCACTTGAGTTGAGTCTTTCTCCATGGGGCTTGAGCTTGATCCTCCTCCAACAATGACTTGATCTTGAGGTTGATGGGTCTCATATGGCAAGATGTGACCAATGCCCATTGCCTTAATGACTTGAGAGGGATCTTCATCACCTACATCACTTGAAACAACTTGCTCCACTTGGGAGCCATTATTCTCATCGAAATCCACATCACAAGATTCTTCAATTTTTCCGGCGGAACTATTGTAGAATCTATAGGCGTGGGAATTCGATGCATATCCAACAAAGATACCCTCAATGGTTCTAGATTCGAATTTACCGAGCCTCTCCTTTTGTTCTTGACGAAGCACTTGCACCCAAAGACTTTGAAGTACGAGATGTTGGGCTTGTTCCCGGTGAGAAGCTCGTAGGTGGTCTTGTTCTGGAGGGAGTGGAGGAAGAGCCGGTTCGTAGCATGAACCACGGTGGCGACGGCTTCACCCCAAAAGTTGTAGGGTGACTTGAATTCATTTAGCATGGTTCTTGCCATCTCAATGATTGTCCGGTTCTTCCTCTCCACAACACCATTTTGTTGGGGAGTGTATGGGGAAGAGAATTGGTGCTTGATGCCTTCCCATTCAACAACGTCTTGCATAGTGTAGTTCTTGAATTCGGTACCATTATCGATTTGAATAGCCTTGATCTTCTCATCATATTGGCGTTGAGCTTGAGTGGCAAAGTCGATGAAGCACTTTTGGGTCTCATCCTTGGACTTGAGGAGGAAATACTCAAGTATACCTTGAGTAGTCATCAACAATCACAAGACCAAACTTCTTCCCGCCAAGAGTGTCATAGTTGGAAGGCCCAAAGAGGTCCAAGTGAAGGAGCTCCAAAGGCCAATAGGTGGTGATGATGGTCTTGGAGGGGTGAGCCTTTCCCTTTTGCTTCCCGGCAATACATGCACTACACACACGATCTCTTTCAAAGTCTACATCGGTTAGTCCAATAACATGATCATCTTTTAGGAGTTGTTTAAGATTTCTCATGTTGACATGGCCTAGCCGGTGGTGGCATAGCCAACCCTTGTCAACCTTGGCCATTAGATACATTGAGAGAAGAGGGCTCTCTTTCGAGAAATCGGCCACATAAAGGTCGTCCTCAACATGTCCAACAAAGACCAATTCGAGATTATCACTCCTAAAGACCATCACATTAAGCTTGGTAAAATAGGAATTGTAGCCAATGTTTGCAAGATTATTAATGGAAAGCAAGTTATAACCAAGGGATTCAACAAGCATGACATTCTTGAGAGACAAGTCTTTCGTGATTGCC
Organism: Poa pratensis; assembly: GCA_947311845.1. NCBI lineage: Eukaryota > Viridiplantae > Streptophyta > Magnoliopsida > Poales > Poaceae > Poa > Poa pratensis. The sequence goes on along the minus strand of CAMZMU010000106.1, from coordinate 23,964,610 downwards.
ACCTGGCCATATCCCAATACCTTTCCCTTTGAATTATCCCCAAAAGTGATGTAGGAGGTGCGGTTGACATCTTTAATGAATTGATCAAGCAACTCCTTTCCTCCGGTCATATGATGAGTGCACCCACTATCAAACACCCATTTTGGGCCACCGGAGGTATATCCATGCACACAATTAATTCTTGGATTTAGGAACCCATTGAGGAATGGGTCCCTTGGTGTTAGTAACAAGAGCCTTGGGTACCCAAATAGAGTACCATATAAAAGCATTGCGGGGACCAATAAATTTAGCATACACATCCCCTTTTGTGCCCTTACAGAGCACATAGGATGTGTTAGATTTTCCTGCAAGGTGATGGTTAGGATTTCCCCTAGTGGCATTCCCTTCCACCACAACCTTCTTGCCATTGTCACCTCCTTGTGCCCTTCACGCACAAAGTTCACCTTCTTAGGAGGATTGGCATTCTTCTTGTTGTTGTTCTTTGGGTTGAACCCAAGCCCTTGATGTGGAGCTCTCATCTTTTGTTGAGCAAGAATCTCACTGAGACTCTTCTCACCTTTAGTGAATATGAGACGCTCCTTCTCAAGTTGTTCCTTCAACTTCTTATTTTCCTCAACCAGTGAGGCTTGACCATTCAAGGGATTAGAAGCACAAGCAATATTTTCAACAATAATGGGAGCACTTGAGGACCCAAGAGACTTGTCATAAGTAGCCCGAAGTTGGTCATACTTCTCTTCAAGATTTTTGAACTCGTCCTTGATAAGCTTGTGGGCTTTCTCAAGGTGTTCAAGGTCCTTAGTAAGAGAGGCATGAGCAACCTCAAGTTTCTTCTTAGAAGCATCAAGAACTTGATACATCTCAAGTGCTCTATCAATAGAATCCACATCTTTAGCTTTGTCAAGTTTATAAGTTTCGATTTGTTGAGAAGAGTAGAAGAGTTATGCTTCTTATTGGTGAGCTCTTGCTTAAGGAGATTGAATCTCCGTTTCCCATCTTCAATATGGGATTCGAGTTCCTCAATGGTATCGTCACGTGAAGCAACGGTTTCCATTAAGTAATCGAATTGAGTTTGAGCTTCACCACGTAGAGAGCACATAACTCTATGTAAAGCAATCATCCTAGCATTTCCATCCTCATCATTGTCATCCACCTCATGAGAAGGTAAAGGAGAACTAGCATTAAACACGGGAGGATTGGAAGGAGTAGGCACCTTTGCTCCCTTTGCCATGAGGCATTTGTGGGAGTTCTTCTTGGAGGCGCGAGTGTAGTCCTTGGTGTAGTCGTACGTGAGTGGAGAGCCAAGTTCGACACATGCCAACTCAGCCACCCCATCTTGAACATCGTCGTCCTCCTTTGCTCCCTTCGCCATGAAACACCTAGGGATGATCTCGGAGATGGAGGCGTAGTCCTTGGTGTAGTCATACGTGAATAGAGAGCCGGGTTCGGCATGAGCCAAACCGGCCACTCCAACTTGAGCATCCTCCTCCTCCTTCTCATCATCGGACATGTACTCAACACCCACAAACGCCTTGTTTTCCTTCTCTTGTTGAGAGGGTTGGGCATGAGCTTCTTTCTTGCTACCTTGTCATACTTGGGCTTGTCTTCTCTCTTCTCATATGGGCACTTGTCGGAGAAGTGTCCGGGTTGGTCACAATTGTAACAGTTCCTCCTTGAATCCTTGGAAAAGCTTCCACATTTCTTCATGAAGTTTATACCCACTTCTTAGTGAAGAAGGTAAGATCCACATCTAGCTCACTTGTTGAAGTCATATCTTCTTGTTCATCATGTTCTTCATCTTCTTCTTCAACCACATGAATTCCCTTGGCCTTCAATGCAAGATTGGGGGTGTTCATGGCACAGACAAGTTGTCTTGTTTGATTTCCTTGCTCCACCATACTTTGGTTGGCGATGAAGAATGATATTAGATCATCCGGGGACATATCCTTCTTGGTGTCCAAGAATTGCATAATGAGGGCCATTTGCTTGTCATCGGGGGCAACTATTTGAACAATCTTGTTCTTGATGAACTCGTCATTCACATCGAAACCATCATTGTACTTCTCACACCCAAGACCATGGATTCTCACACGAAGGACATCAAGTCTTGAGTATGCATCCTTGAGATTCTCACCATCCTTGATCAAAAAAATCCATCTCCTCTTGGCACGCTCATAATTGGTCTTTTGAGTGAGGGAGGTTCCTTCTTGAATAATGATGATTCTATCCCACAATTTTTTGGCGGATTTAATGCGATGAACTTGATTGTACAGACCCTTTGGAAGAGCACACCGAATCTTGTCACGGGCCGTGGAGTTGAGTTGTCGAAGCACCCGCTCATGGGGTGTCAAGCTACTTGCATCAACAGGCAAATAGCCTTGCTCCACAATGTCCCAAAGCTCCTCGCACATGCTGCGAAGAAAAGATTCCATAGAAGATTTCCAAAAGGAAAAGTGAGATCCATCATGTCGTGGGTTTGTCACGTCAGATGTCATGGATGACTTCGTAGGTGTGGGATTTGCGTGAGTCAATCGTCTCCGAGCTTGGGATCGCAGGAACAAGACGAACACAGATTTACCCAGGTTCGGCCCCTCAATGTGAGGTAAAGACCTACTTCCTGCCTACCCTAGATTGGTATTGATATGATATAGTGGTGTTACAATGGAGGCGATCCGATCTGGGTACTCGCCGTAAGAACTAGGGTTTAGGGCTTGATAGCTTGACCCCGTCTAAGTCCTGCGAGTCCTCTTTATATACACAGAGGCTCGCTAGGTTACAAGAGTTCTACACGAAGCCGATTGTCTTCTTGTCTCCAAGGCAAGTTTTACCACCGACCTTCTGGAGCCTTCCTTTGGCAGGCCGCGATCCTTGATCGGCCCATCTTTACATGGCCCAATAATAGCGTGATCATGAAATGAAGTCGCCGTTTTGGCTTTGAATAAGTCGCGGGTTAATTATTCCCCCGACATTAGCCCCCAAGTGTAGCCTGAACTTCATGGAATATCTTGATATGTTTTCTTGATCTTGAAAGGTTCCTTGGACGTTTAGGCTGCACTTTTTTCTTTCTGGCTTGCACTTCCTTGCTTGCGACTCATGATCACGTTGGATTGGCTTTTACTCGCACTTTTGGGGCGGCCTTGAAGATGCATCTGACTTCGTGAGCTTCTTACTCTGTCAAGGTTTGCCTGATAGCTTCAACACTTGATGATGACCAATCTTCAAATTTTTGATGATAACATGTTGTAGCCCCAAGGATTGAGCTGATGTGATTTGACAATCATCTCAATTCTTCTCAGAGGTTTTGAAGATCGTCACCTGTAGCTTGATATCATAGAAAAAACAATTGTTAAGATATAAGCAATTGCAATTGGTGTTGCCGTACTATAAGCAGTACATTGACCTCTAGTTAGGCCTTTCTGAATCCATTAAGTGGGCACTCGCGCGACTCAGTATTTCCTAGGAACATGTGTGTTCAGGGTCGAGAGCGGCCATGATAGGCAATCAAGCTCGATTGACGCCACACCCCAGTACTTTGGACGCATAATGCAAGTTGCAATCCGACTTAAGGTAAGTTTGATAGTTGCCAGTAGGTTGGCTGTTTCAGGGTACAAAGCCCCCAAGAAACAAATGATATATAGCTATAAGCAGCTTTGTTTATGATGACACATAAGGTCGCGCCTTGGTGGCAACCGAGTGTTATACATAGGGTTGGGTCGCACGTAGGCGGCGATCCCAGTTTGAGACATACGGCCGCGCCTAGGTGGCGGCCGATTTCTGATACATAAGGTACGGCCGCGCCTAGGTGGCGGCCGATTTCTGATACAGGTGTTGCAGGTCGCGCCTAGGTGGCGACCAATTTTGAAGCAGGAGCCCTTAGTGGCTAGGATGATACTCAGCTATAGGCAGCTGGAAAAGATGAACTTAGCTCTGATTAGCTTTTTTATGTGTAGTAAGGTCGCAGTTGCGCGACGTTCCAAGGGCGAGGCGCTTCTAGACGATCCTCGAAATCATGGCGATCACTGCTTTCTTCCTCACATCCAGCAGATAGTACGATCCATTGTTTAGTTTTTTGCTGATGATGTAGGGTCCTTCCCATGGAGAGATAGCTTGTGCATTCCCTTGTGGTCTTGCTTGAGTCGCAGCACTAGGTCTCCTTCTTGAAAGGTGCGGGTTCTGATGCGTCTGGCATGATAGCGTCGCAAGTCTTGCTGATACACCGCTGACCTTGATGCTGCCAAATCTCTGACCTCTTCTAATGTGTCCACAGAATCCTGCCGAGCTGCTTCATTATCTGCTTCGACATAGGCCGCAACTCTTGGTGAATCATGTATGATATCGCTGGGCATAACCGCTTCTGCTCCATAGACCATAAAATATGGTGTAAATCCTGTGGATCTGTTAGGGGTTGTTCTTAAGCTCCATAGCACGGCTGGCAGTTCCTCCACCCAACATCCTGGAGATGCTTCAACCTTTTCAATAAGGCGCGGCTTAATTCCATGGAGAATTTCCTGGTTAGCTCGCTCAGCTTGTCCATTGCTCTGTGGATGTGATACTGACGTGAGGTCCAGCCTTATCCCATTGTTTGCACAAAATATTTGTGTAGCTCCTTCAGAGGTGTTGCTCCGTTGTCTGTAATGATACTATGGGGATATCCAAAGCGGAATATGACCTTCTTCAAGAACTTGACTGCTGTTTCAGCTTCACAATCTCCCACGGGTTCTGCTTCTATCCACTTTGTGAATTTGTCCACCACGACCAGGAGGTGAGTTTTTCCCGTTGGGGACCGTCTGAAGGGCCCTACCATGTCAAAACCCCATACGGCGAAAGGCCATGTGATGGGTATTGTACGAAGTGCTTGAGCTGGCATATGATCTTGCCTGGCGTATCTTTGGCATCCATCGCACACTCTGACAATCTGCTCAGCGTCTGCTAGCGCCGTTAACCAGAAGAAACCATGTCTGAACGCCTTTGCCACCAAAGATCTTGACGAAGCATGATGGCCACAATCGCCTGCGTGAATTTCGTGCAAGATTTTTCGTCCTTCTTCTGGTGATACGCATCTTTGGAATGTCCCCGCAACGCTGCGCTTGTATAGCTCATTGTTTATTATTGTGTAGGCCTTGGATCGCCGTGTTATTTTGCGCGCCTCTACTCATCCTCTGGTAGCACTCCGCGACTTAAATATGCCATGTATGGCTCTGTCCATGCTGGCTGTTCATGCAGGGCTGCGACTAAAGTTGAATCGTCATCTGGCTCTGCGATGTCAATCTCTGCTGGAGGCTTAACTGATGGGTTATGCAACTCATCCAAGAAAACATTGGGCGGGACTGATTGTCTATTGGATCCAAGCCGAGACAAGGCATCTGCTGCTTCATTTTGTCGTCGATCAATATGTTCAACTTGGAAGCCAGTGAAGTGTCCAGCAATTCTGTCCACCTCTCTTCTGTATGCAGCCATGTTTGCATCCTTACTGTCCCATGTTCCAGAAACTTGTTGAGCTACCAAATCTGAGTCTCCAAAGCAACGTATGCGACTGACATTCATCTCCTTTGCTATACGGAGTCCGTGAAGCAATGCCTCATATTCTGCCACATTGTTTGTGCAATTGAAGTGTATTTGGAGCACGTATCTTAGCTTGTCTCCCTTGGGGGAAGTTAGTACAACTCCAGCCCCCGAGCCTTGTAGCTGTCTTGACCCATCGAAGTGCATGGTCCAGTATTTTGTTTCTGCCATGTGGGAGCGACTTGAATTTCTGTCCAATCATTGATGAAATCTGCGAGAGCTTGCGACTTAATTGATGTGCGCGGCTCGTAACTTATATGGTGTGGACCCAACTCGATCGCCCACTTGGCTACTCTTCCTGTTGCTTCTCGATTGCGGATGATGTCTGCCAGTGGTGCCGAGCTGACCACAGTTATTGGGTGTTCCTGGAAGTAGTGCTTCAGCTTGCGACTCGCCATGAACACTCCAAACACTAGCTTCTGCCACTGAGGGTAACGCTGCTTTGAAGCCGTGAGCACTTCACTTACGTAGTATACTGGCCTTTGGACTGGGTACTCCTTTCCTGGCTCTTGTCTCTCTACAACCATCACGGCGCTTAGCACGAGAGTTTGCAGCTATGTATAACAGCATGGGCTCTTTATCCTTTGGAGCCGCCAGAACTGGAGCATTTGTCAACTGACTCTTCAGGGCTGTTAAAGCTTCGTCGGCTTCTGAGTCCCAAACGAAGGTATCTGACTTTTTCAGCAATCTGTATAAAGGCAGGGCTTTTTCTCCCAGTCTTGATATAAAGCGACTTAACGCCGCGACGCAACCGGTGAGTCGCTGTACATCCTTGATCTTTTCTGGTTTTTGGAGGTCCATTACAGCCTTTATCTTGTCAGGGTTGGCTTCAATGCCTCTTTCTGACACTATGAACCCCAATAGCTTCCCCGCTGGTACTCCAAAGACGCACTTCGTCGGGTTGAGCTTCATGTTGTATCTTCTGAGATTTGTGAAAGTCTCTTCCAAGTCACTGATGAGATCCTGGCTTACTTGCGATTTAATCACAATGTCCACATAGGCGTGAACGTTGCGACCTATCTGCTCATGCAAGCAACTTTGAATGCACCTCTGGTAAGTCGCACCTGCGTTCTTCAATCCAAAGGGCATGCTTATAGCAAAAGGCCCCAAAGGGTGTGATGAAGGATGTCTTTTCCTGGTCCTCCTTCTTCATCTTGATTTGATGGTAGCCTGAATAGGCGTCTAGAAAGCATAACAACTCGCATCCGGCCGTTGAATCAATCACTTGGTCAATCCTTGGCAAGGCAAATGGGTCCTTCGGACAGGCTTTGTTGAGACTGGTGTAGTCAATGCACATTCGCCATGTGCCGTTCTTTTTCATAACTAGGACTGGGTTTGCCACCCACTCCGGGTGTATACTTCTGTGATGAATCCTGCGGCCAATAGGCGAGCTATTTCTTCCCCTATCGCTTTTCTCCTGTCGTCGTGGAAACGCCGCAGTGGTTGCTTTACTGGCTTGGCCAAGGGGTTCACGTTAAGGCTGTGTTCTGCCAATTCCCCGGTACCCCTGGCATATCTGATGGTTTCCATGCGAAGATGTCCTTGTTTTCCTGAAGGAAAGCGATGAGGGCCCGCTCCTGTTCTTTTTCCATGTGCTCCGATGCTCGCCTGCTTGGATGAGTCGCCAGGAACAAGGTCTATCTGCTTGGTGTCTTGGGCCGCTTTGAATTTCATTGGTGGTTTGGCGGATGGCGTGGTGACTACGCTCATATCATTGGGATCCACCTGCGACTTATAACTCTTTAGCTCTTCAGCGGCACAAGCTGATTCTGCGAAGGCTGCATCTCCTTCCTCGCACTCTATTGCTTTTTCTCTATCGCCGTGCACTGTGATGACCCCTCTTGGTCCTGGTATCTTCAACTGTAGGTAAACGTAGCAGGGCCTGGCCATAAACTTGGCAAAGGCCGTTCGTCCGAACAGGGCGTGATATGGGCTTTGAATTTTACCACTTCGAAGCATATGAACTCGCTTCTGAAGTTTTCTTCCGTCCCAAAGGTTACTCCTAGGGTTATCTTTCCCACTGGCTGTGCTGACTTTCCTGGGACGTAGGGTGCCACAACTAACGCCAGCTTCCCTGGTTCTCGCACCTGCGGCGGGTGATCGTCGCGACTCCAAGTTACTGCATGCTCTGACCGCTTTAGCCAATTGGGAGTTGCTGGAATCACAGCGTTCACCTGCTGGCTTCTGCGACTTGATTTTTCCTCCCTCTTGGAGGTGTTGATAACTATTGTGTGGTACTGCCCCACCTGCTTGGGATTACTCGCATTGTGCTGCCCTGCGACTGAACCATGAGCCGCACCAGGGTTTCCTTCATGATTGTTTCCCCTGTTGTGTTGGCTTTCCTCTTTCCACTTCTTGTAATAATTCCATTGCGCCTTGGTATGGTCTGCTGGCCGCCTGTCACCTCCTGTGTGAAGATCGCACGGCCGATTGAAAACTTCTTCCATGTTAATTGGACGAGAGCCGCTTCCTCGGCCTCTTCCTCGTTGGCCCCTGAAACCTCCACGTGTGTTGGCAACAAGCCCAGAGTTCCCTTCTTCACTCTTGCGCTTGTTTTGATTCGTGTTGTTGTGGCTAGTTTGTTGCTGTTGAGGCTTGCTGATACTTTTCTTTCCTTCGACAGCGACCTTCTCCTCTTCTCCACCTGACGCATCTCTGGTCTTGTCCGAGCTGGCGTATTTGTTAGCTGCCGCCATTACTTCACTGAGACTCTTGACTTTATCCTTCATGCGACCTAGCTTGTGGATCAGCGGCTCGAACTTACAATTCTTCTCCATGACCAGGACGGTTGAACTTGGTGGTATATTATCTGAAGAGTGTATTATTTCTGCCACCCTTCTCATCCAGTGGCGGCTTGACTCGCCTTCCCTCTGAACGCAACGCTCTAGATCTTCTATATTGCAGAGTCGCTTGCAGGTTCCTTGGAAGTTTTTGACAAAAGCATCTTTCAGTTCTTCGCAGGTATTTATGGAGTTGGGGGGTAGATTTTGTAGCCATATGTGAGCCGCGCCCTCCAACATCATGTTGAGGTACCTTGCGCATATCTCTTCTGAAGCATTTAAAATACTCATCCCCATCTCGTAGTTGTTTAGCCAGGTGGTTGGATCCATGCTGGCGTTATAGTTTGCCGCCTTGCGTGGTCCTTTGAAATCTTCAGGGAAAGGCTCCGATCTGATCTTCTCAGTGAAACATGCCGGACCCTTGAGTCGCGAGGACAAAGCTGTGGATGTGCCCGTGTGTGGCACCCCGATCCAGATGATCGAGTCACCCCATATACCAGTCCCAGAAACACTGGATATATGACAGCTTGATAAACAAAGGCAAAACCAAATATATTCATAAGGCTTCGAGTTTGCACAAATACAAGGTTACAACACGGGTGAGGCTCCAGCTCTTGCGCAACAGGCACACACAACAGTATGTACATTATTTTTCTAACATCGAGCCTCTAGCGGAAGTCGTAGCGGAAGCGAAGATAGTAGCGTGGCGATAGCGGCCTTATTCCACAGGGTCCTGCCTGGGACACGGGTTCCTAGTTCTCATAGAGCGGGTACTCGGCGACTGGTTCAGCAGGGTCTGGCCACATGAAAAGCCAGGTAAGTACTTGAAGTACTCGCAAGACATCAGCCCAAAAACAAGCAAGGTCTATCTATATGGATGGCATGGTTCAGAAAGTAACATGGCATGAGGTCGGTTGCGAGGATGAGTCCAAGCTTAACGGTTGGACATAACTTACCTACTTACCTTAGTAGGGGTGTTTTCTCGATATCAAGTGAGATCACGTTTCTCACTTGACAACTCATAATCACAACTAGGCATCCAAGCCTCTAGCCAACCCTGGCTTAATTCACAACTATCCGAGTCCTTAGCCAACTCTGGCTTAACTCCCAAAATCTCCTGTGTTCGTTGGTCTCAACTTAATTATTTCTCCAAGTTCGACTGGACTGACTCATAGTGTGACCTGGCCCAAACATCGTCCCATAACCCAGGGACAAGGCTAGAATCTAGATTTTCACTCTCGAGAGGTTGCAACATTTATCCACACGCTGAAGTATAGGCTTGTACCGCCGGTACCGAAGTACTAGAACCGATCATGGCGACAGCACAAACCCACACTTCCACAACCGTTTATCCTACCCGGACACTCCCTGTATAGCCACCGACATAGCTCTACGCCTTATGAAGAAGTGAATCCGGCACGTCCCCAACAGATGAGCGACGCCTAGCTCCGGAACCTTCACAAGACTAGCCCCGACCACAAAGGTAACCGACTAGACTTGCCAAAAGGGTGGCATCAAAGGAGGCCTGATAAAATACTCAGTCATGGTCCGCCCATGTGAACGATGCATGGTTGTGCAAGTGGTGCTTGGTGAGTGGCACTATGTGACTCAATCTAGTCGAGGGAGGTGATTATCTTCTTAGTCATTTTGTTTGATTACAGACACCAACATTAACAAAGTAACACAAGGTAACCTCATAACTATAACAGCATAGAATATATCACTTGCATGCATAGATAACAACATAACAATAATAATAATACCCGGGTGACTGTGGCGGGAGACCCGGCCGGTGTCACTCGGGGGTTAGTGTTCAAAATAATAGCATAATGTTTCAAACGGATGACGGTGGCGGGAGACCCGGCCGGTGTCACCGTAAAAGAATGAACCGAAAAGCACTCATAAAAATGAGAGAGCATCCATTCCACTCGAGGGTTACCCCGACGTGGTGTCAGCAATCTCGGCAATAAGAACCAAATGGAAAGTCAGCTCCCAGCGTCGCAGTCCGGATGGTCTATGCCATCCATATTTGACGGAGGGACAAGGCAAATAACTCTTTTGGCGAATGCCCCCAACTCCGAGGATCATAAGACGACATTCGTCCGCTCCTCACCTCGGCAAAGAAGAAAGAAGCAAACAAAGCCCCGCAAGCGCGAGACGCACAGTTGTAATAATTCCCCCATTCCTTTGACTGAGGCGGTACCACCGGCCATTGTCTCGGGAACGTGAGTGTTGCACAGATAAGCAATACAAAGGAGTGCAATAATTCAAAATGCAATATGACATGTGAGGTGCAACAGATATTAATTCAGCAGTCAAAATATTTCCTAAGTTCGACCAAGTTTGAAATTGGGTTGGTGGCTTGCCTTCGGGTTCAGAGGTAACTCCTAATCCGTCGGAGAGGTTCGAATCTAAAAGATCAAGACAAAAATGCATCAAAATTCCCTCCTAGGGTATTTAAATAAATGCCAAAACAAATAATTCCAAATAAATCTTTTCTGGTCCCATTGGAAAGAGAAAATTCAAACAAAGCCAACAAAATTGGTTTCATATTTTTCTTACTATTTTTCAGAGAGATATTGCATTCTGAATTTGGGTTTAAAATCTGCCCTTTTTAATAGAAAAATAAAACAGAAAACGGTTCAGGGAAATGTTTAAAAACCTGACCAGTGGGACCCACTGGTCAGTGACTCAAGACCGAAACGTTTTCTTCTCCACCGCGGGGAAAAACAGAAGGGTGTCCGGCGATGTTCCGGTGAACTCACCGGCGAGCTTTTCCGGCGGCTAGGGCGAGGCAGAGGGGTGGGCGAGGATGCAGGGAGGTTCAGGGAGGCGTGGAGCAGCTCGTCGGCGTACTTGTCGATGCTGGGAAGGTCGGGGCAGCGCAGAGCTTCGTCGACAGCGGCTCCGGCGTCCTGTCGATGATGGTTGCGGCGACTCCGGCCACCATTCACCCTGGCGAGCACGGCATCGTCATCGCCATGATCTAGGGAGGCTACTGGTAGGGTTAATCGACGAACCGTGCCCCTCTGGCGAAGAATTCGTCCACGGCCGTGACGGCTAGGGCAAGATCGTCGCCGGAGTTGCGGTGCTCGTCGAGCTTCGATTGGAGCAGGGGAGGGCAGTGGGGAGGCTGGGAGGTGGATGCGGTGCTCTGGAGGTCGAGGGAGGGGGTTCTTATAGCGTTCCCGCACGGCGGCCTTCATTAATGCCGCGGCGAGGTGTCAGCTCCGCGTGGAGGCGACGGTGGCGGTGCGTCGCGGGAGCGCTGGCACAGGAGGCGCACGAGGATAATCTCCGGCGACGGACCGGTCCGTGCGGCGGAGGAGGCGCTGACAGGAGGGTCCCGGCGGCACAGCGTCTGGACGGTGCGTCGGCTAGTGCCTGGCGCGTCCGTGCGGCCGCCGTCCGGCGTTCTTCCGGCGACGCGTGGATGCAGAGGGGTGGAGAGGGAAGTGAGGGGTGCGGGAGACGTGCTGGAACGCGAGGGGGCGTGAATCCCCGGCGACCAGAAACGGGCGGCGCCGCCTGGCACGGCCGTGCCGGCGGTGACCACCGTTCTGTTCAAGTCAGAAGCGGCATCGGCAGGTTTCTCTCAGCTCCGAGCTCCAAATGCAACGAGGTTTTCACCACTGCACGCCAAATGGAAAATCCTTCAACTTTCCTGACTAGGGTTTTTGCAAATTCAAAAGTTGGTGCGACTAGAATTGGTGAAAAACAGCACTGGACAAAATGGGTTTTAATGGTTTTGGAGGGGTAGATGGTGTTAGATGGATATGCCCTTTTGTCCTGAGGTAGGAGGGATGATTAGGAGCTTATCCATGCCTTGGATTCTTCCAGGGAAATTAGTTTGGTTAGGTTTTAAAATGTTTTGAGAGAATGGGCAGAATACAAAAAGAATTGTGGAGGGAAAATTCTCCAAGTCAAGGCCCCATATTTTTTTTATAAAAGTGATCCACATCAACTAGGGAAGGTTCCCTAATTTTTGCGGAATTTTTGGAGACATAAAACTAGGGGTCCCTTTGTAAGGTCAAATAAAAGGGCAATTTTCAAAAAGGAAAAATAATTTCCCAATTAAATATTTATCCAGAGATAAAATCACAAATGCAAGTGCCAAGGGGAGGAAAATGGAAAGCACAAGATCCCTCTTGATTTCTCATGTTTGCAAAGGTTCAAGATTTTAAAAGAATTTTCCGGAGGTTTAAATCCAATGCACATGAAATAATGAAACAATGCAATTTGGGAAAATTTTAAAAAGGCCAAAATTCATTGTGTTACACCGTGGCGTTGTTAACTTCCACGAGCCGCGTCTGCATCGTTGGCATGATAGCCTGTGCTTCTGCGGCTTGTTCCTGCTGCCTCTGCACGACCCTTGATATATCCTCTAGTGGCCTGCTTTGGACGCTTCTTTCCGCTGCAATCCTGCGGCTGGCCGGTACGGTGGGCAGCTGTCCCTCGACTTCTCCCCTGTTGGCCTGTTGTAAGACAGCAGTGCTCAACATCTGTATCGCGCGCCGTGCTTCAGTGTTGATTGGGTCGTCGCCTGTTGGTACCATCTGTGTCAAGATATTAGCCGCAGCATACATGTTATCGACCGGGCTTTGGTAGTGGCCTTGTGGGGGTGTGAAACCTCCTTGGTTGTTGCGATGGCAGTTGCTGGGCTTCATGGGCAATCGTTGGTTCCAAAATCCTTGCGACTGGTTGGACTCCCGCTCCAGCAGCTGGAGTGGGTGGAAGTTCTATGGTTGGTTGAGTCGCGCGCGCCTGTGCCTGCGAGTCAACTTGTCCTTGAGTCGCGACGAGCGCGGCTATCCTTTGCCGCTCCTGTTGGATTCCTTGGTTCACCTGTTCGAGCCTGTAGCGCTCTTCTTCCATCCTCCGAACCTCGTACAGGAGCTCGGCCCTGGCGGCCTCAATCTCTGTTGCACGAACGGCGGCGTTTGCGGCTGACACCGGGATAAGTAGCGGGTTGCCGGGGGGTGCCGATCTTTCGGCTTCTCCTGCAGTTCCTGACGTACTTGCACCTCCAGCCATGTAGACCCCAACTTGAGCCGCGTCTTGTTCTGGCACTGGTGCGTAGTCCCAGTAGCTTTCTTCACAGGCGGTATGATGGACCCAGCCTCTTGCGAGTCCATACTCTGCACGGACTCTTCTTCGTCATCGGCGACTTCTTCTTCTGAGTCGCCTTCTTGGGCTGAGCTAACAGATCTGCCACCAATGAAACCGACGAAGACGTTGATAGATCCAAACGGGATGACGCGACCAGTCTCCAGGTAATCAGCTTCTGGTCCCCAGCTTGAATCGTCAATGAGAGGCGTGCCATCGACCATGATGATGTGGCCAATGGCGAGATCTTCAGCTCCTTTCATCGATCCTGCGCGGAACATGACGCTCTTGACCGCAGGCCCCACGGTGGGCGCCAACTGTCGTGGGTTTGTCACGTCAGATGTCATGGATGACTTCGTAGGTGTGGGATTTGCGCGAGTCAATCGTCTCCGAGCTTGGGATCGCAGGAACAAAGATGAACACAGATTTACCCAGGTTCGGCCCTCAATGTGAGGTAAAGACCTACTTCCTGCCTACCCTAGATTGGTATTGATATGATATAGGTGCTGTTACAATGGAGGTGATCCGATCTGGGTACTCGCCGTAAGAACTAGGGTTTAGGGCTTGATAGCTCGACCCCGTCTAAGTCCTGCGAGTCCTCTTTATATACACAGAGGCTCGCTAGGTTACAAGAGTTCTACACGAAGCCGATTGTCTTCTTGTCCTCCAAGGCAAGTTAACACCGACCTTCTGGAGCCTTCCTATGGCAGGCCGTAATACTTGATCGGCCCATCTTTACATGGCCCAATAATAGTGTGGTCATGAAAATGAAGTCGCCGTTTTGGCTTTGAATAAGTCGCGGGTTAATTATTCCCCCGACACATCATACATAGGAGGGTGACCTCCGGAAATCATATGCGGCAAAGTGATGGGAGGTGGTGTATACGTCATGCCAAGCGAGTTATACAAGGGGCTAGCTTTGCTTGTTTTAGGGGAAGTGCCTTCCTTAGACCTCCCTTCGGCACTATTGCTAGTGTCGGGGGGAAGAGATAAGGCAGCGGTTCTCTTTTCAAGCTCGGCCGCCACAAGTGACTCCATACGCTCGTTCATACGTTTTTCCATAGTTTCCATGAGGGAAGCTTCACGAGTAGCCCATCGCTTTTCCTCCTCCGTAAGATCACCCATCTCACTCTTTAGGCGGTGAAGCCCTTAAAAAGAGTCCTTGGCTCTGATACCAATTGAAAGGATAGAGATGGTAACCTAGAGGGGGGGTGAATAGGTTTCTACAAATTTTACTTTTTTTTTCACAAGTTTTAGGCTATGCGGATAAATAAAGTGTGCCTAACAACTAGGTGAAACAACCTATATGATGCAATACAATACTTCAAGCACGAAGGCTATCACAAATATAACAACAATAGTGATAGAGCTCGGATAGGAATAACCGAGGTGCGCGGAGACGAAGATGTAACCCGTATTCCTTCTCTTGGGGGAGAAGTACGTCACGTTGGAGAGGTGCGAGATACCACGAAGGACATCCATATGCCACGAAGGCTCACCTTCTTCTCCTTGAGCCTCTTCCACGAAGAAAGAGCTCAATCCACTATTGGTAGGCCTTGAGGCGGCCTCCGAACCTTTACAAACTTTCCCGGAGCACAATCCACAACCCGGAAGCTTTCGGGCGACCCTAGCCTCCTAGGGTTTCCCAACAAACCCAAGAGTAACAAGTAACTTGATGAACTCAAGGGGGAATCACTTTTGCGTCGGTGGAATCGTTGATCTAGACCTCCTCTAGGTTTTCCCAAAAGGGATTTGAGTTTGGTTGGAGGGCTAGAGAGATCTTGAAGCTTTTGTGGTCAACAACAATGGAGAAGAGAGAGTTTTGCCTTTTTCACGTTTGGAGCTGGTTGACTTACCTCTTGGAGAAGAAGAGGTCGGCTTATATACTAACCACTTAAAATCTGACCATTACAAAGAAAACGGGCAATCCGGTGTGGAACCCGGATCACTCCAGAACTGGTACCGGATGCATCCGGAATTCATTCCGGGTCTGACACCGGGTGATTCCGGGCTTAGCCAGATGCTTGTGCCATCACGCGAAACCATCCGGTTCATACTCGGAATTCATGCCGGGTGAATCCGGTGCCAGATCCAGAATATTCCGGGTTCTGTACCGGGTGACCTTTTTCTGGAAAATGATCATAATTCCAAGTGGGTTGTATATCTTTCTCTTTTATTTTTGTGGATGCAAAGGAGGTGTATTGGGATTAGGGTGTATGGCGTGAGTTCAAGAGTTCATCCCCAAAGAGAACAACAATGTACCCCTCTTAATAGTGCGGTGATCCTATCAACTCAAAAGAAGTAAATAGAGAACACAAAACAAACCACCGCTACTCGATCATCCAAAAATGAGGGGCCTCCATCCACCGACCATCATCAACATGAGCGGACTAAAACCTGAGAATAAACTAGTAGACAAGATTAGTCCTCTCTAACTCGGGAGTCATCTTAACCAAAATATAATTAAGGACAAATGCCCTTTCATTAACCATCGGTGAAATCACCATTGATTTTATCACGGCAAACAGATAGCTTAGCACAAGGATGCATGGTCACAAATTTTATTGCAGCATAGGTCATTATTATATGATATATGTTATCCCCAAAACGGAAGGTACATGATCAAATAGAAGTGGGGAAAAAGTATCTTGATCTCTCAAAAAAGCAAAAAGCTGAGATCATTTCACAGTTTTGGAAAATAAAGTGGCGGAAAATGTTGATCGAATTGGCAAAATTCAGTCGAGAGCTATTTTGGCAGTTTTGTAATAGAAATTCAAATATAGTATGACTTTTGGTTTATACTTTTGCATCATGCATTTTCTCATCTTTTTGAAATATACTTCTTTCCTTCTCCTCTAGTAATTTTTCTCTTCTCAAACAATTTTTTTTACTATATTTTCACAATTCCGTAATTAATTATAAACTCAAAACTTCAGTCAAGTGGTATATTTAGCAATTACGCAAATACAAATTCAAGTATAGACAGATTCTTTTTTGTTGTTAGTACTTTTGCATCCCGCATTTTCTCTTGTTTTCCTTAGACCCATGAGACAACTGTGCCGACTTGTCAAATACTGGATGGGTAGTACTCACTACGGGTTATTTGATTATACCGATACCCTCTCTACCCGATGGGTATGATATTTAACCATGGTTAATTTTTTAATCCCATACACTTATCCTAATAGGTATTTATCCACGAGGTACATGAGTAATGGGTACCCATTGCCACCGTAGTCGAGAGCAGTTTTGTAATACAAATTCAAAGCGTGACTTTTTTAATGGTTTATATTTTTGCATCATGCATTTTCCACACATGATGCATTAGTAAGTTCCATTCATGAGGCCAAAATCACAATTCACAGGTAGATTATGTTATGTAACACATGCATGGATCGCTCGTTCACCCTCCCCTGATGGCGGACCACCTGGTGAATGCCACACTATACCGGTGGATTAGTTATACGTAATATTGTATCTAATCTATCTGATTCACGTGATCACGTCTCAGACTCCTGATAGAACAAAACGACAAATATATCTCTTCCGAATAAGTTATATGTTTTTTATAACTATTTTTCTACTCAATTTGTGTTTTTGCCCTAGATACCCTCCCCGTGGGATGACAAGTGGGAAAAAGTTACCCATTAACGGGTATGCGTATGGGTGACGGATAATACCGGGGTGTACGAGCAACGGTACGGGGTGGTTCCACCCTTACACACACCCTTCCTTTGCCTAAGAATTTTTTTCTTTGTGTCAAACAAGAATTTTAACAGTATTTTACAGTTCTCTATAAATAAATATTGCCCTTTTTTCAGACAAAGTAATATAACACGCATTTTCCTCTAGTGAGAAGTCTCATTTCCCACTCCTCTCTCTTGACTTGGCTGCTCTTCGACTTATTCCAGGCGAACTGACATCAAGATATTCAGAAAATCCTACGGAGTACTATTTTTTAGGAAGAGGTGAATGCTATGCTACAAAAAAAGCATGACAACAAACACCTTGGCTAACTTTCAATAACATTATAATATTGACTTGGATTATTATACGTCTTAATCCAGTAAGTAAAATTCAGTTGGAGTAGATTTCTTCCGTTTAATATTGGATTTTCTTTCAGCTGGTGGGCCCTAAAAGCCCAGCTAGTCCAAACAACTGAACCCTAACCAACTCTCATCAGTGAAATGGACACACATACCACCGAGCCGCCGTATAACACTGTTCAAGCGGCTCGCCGCCGCCGCCTCCAGCCCGCCGGACGAGCTTCTCCACCCCTAGTCCCGCCTCCAGCTTGATATTGCGCACTCCATCTAGGAGCTTAAACGATCTCTCCGCCGTGAGCTTGCCGACCTCTGTTTGTGGCCGCCGGTTCAAGTAGCTGGAGGATTCAAGCAGCTCGCCGCCGCTGTCTTCAGCTCGAGCAGCCCTCCAGCTTGAGAACGCACTCCATCCAGGAGCCCTCTCCCCGGTGAGTTGCCGGCCTCTCACTGTAAAATTGAATCCCGCTTCTGTATCTCCCCTATCACCTGATTTGTAGTACTGATGTGCCAGTTTCATAGATATTTGCTGCCATTTTCTTGATTTTGTAGTATTGTGCAAACAAATGTCGATACAAGTTATGTTAGTAAGTACAAACAAAATTGACATGGATCTTTATGCACAACCGAACCCCAACTCTCCGCGTGCGTCGCAGATTTCATCATGTCGTCGTTCACCGGTGTATCTGTCATCACCGGCGGCAAAAACTGCACCACGACGACCGTCGCCTGCTTGTGGTCAAGGATTACTCGCGTACCGTACAGGAGGTTCCCAATGGCATGGGCATCCGCGCTGGGCCTATGATGGTAGGAGGCCATCGATGGCACATCTGGTACTCTCCTAACGGTGATGAGCCGAGTGATGCCGACTTCATTTCTTTCGATCCTTACCTTCAGGACGGCCTTGTTGGAGAGATTGTGGAGGCCAAGATTGAGTTTAGCTTCGTGGACCAGGGTGAGAAGCAAAAGCCAAAGGAATTTTTTGCAGCTGCAACATACAGCTTCTCTCACGGCAATCCTTCTTGTGGCCCCGTGAATTTTATTAAAAGAGACGCCCTTGAACGGTCACCTCATCTGAAGGCTGATTGTTTCACCATACGATGTGACATTATGGTTTGCAAGGATCTCAACACACATGATGCCGGTGGCACCACGTCTGACATGAGCTAGCATTTCGACTATCTCCTTCAAAATAAGGTGGGTGCTGATGTGACATTTGAGGTCAGCGGCGAGACGTTCGCTGCACACCGGTGTGTGCTTGCTGCCCGATCAAAAGTCTTCATGGCTCAGCTATTTGGCCCCATGAATGAAGGCACCACGTCAAGTGTCATACAGATCAAAGACATGCGAGCAAAAGTGTTTGCAGCTTTGCTTAAGTTCATCTACACAGATTCTTTTCCTGAGATGGACAAGGACAATTACATGGAAGAGGATCAAGAAGGACAAAAAGAGGATGAAAGACAGGAAGAGGATGTAATGTGGCTTCAGTGGCTCCAAGACTTGCTTGTGGCAGCAGACATATACGATCTCCAGCGGCTCAAGTTTTTATGTGGAAAGCAGTTGTCCGAGCACATAGGTGTGAGCTCGGTGGCATCCACTCTTGCTCTAGCTGAGCAGCACCACTGCCAGCGATTGAAGGAGGCGTGCTTTAAGTTAATCCAGGTCCAGTCTCCCAAATGTTTGGATAAAGTAATGGCAACTGATGGCTGGGATCATATGTGTACGGTGTATCCCTCTGTTTTGAAAGAGTTGATTGCCAAGCTTGTGTCCAATCAGAAGAAGGACAAGAAGAGGAAGCGGTAGACGATGTAATGTTGCTGCAAGTACCACCATATTGCATATATTGGACGGGATCCTCTAGGTAGATGGTAGTTTGCATGTCTGTAATGCAAGACCTGAAGTAACCCTTTTGTTTCATCATGTCCTTTGCCTATATGTTGGATTTATGTTGAACTAGAAGATACAATATATGACTAATATGTCGTTATCTGTTGCTTTGTCCTTCCCTGTCATGTAAAAAGATCTTGTCTAGTGGTATGGTATCAAGAACTATGCTGATGTTATCTTTGGGGGAGAATTTGGAATATATGTAAGGAGATCATTGCCAAGCTTGCATCCCATCAGAATAATGACAAGAAGAGGAAGCCGTAGAGGATGTAATGCAAGACCTGAAATAACACTATTATGTATTATGGGATGGGATCCTCTAGGTAGATAGTAATCTGCTTTCAGGTGTAAGCGTCAACACTGATCTGTGCAAGTAACCTAGCTAGTTGTTTCTCCGTGTATTTTCTCATATATTGCTGCTTTGTGCATTCCCCTGTCACTGAAAACATGTAAGAAGTATAAGTAGGTTATGCTATGCTATCTTCAGCTATGTTATTTGTTATACCCACCTAAGCACTACTATTTTTTCAGCTACTTATCTGTTTTTTCCGTAGCAGTTTTCAATTACAAGAAGAATGCTTATGAATCAATGGACAATTTCGAGGGAGAGTATGATTGCATCTTTCTATCCTTGTTTTTGCACAGCTGGACTATTTTGACTGACTAGTGATTTATCAGCTTCATCTCTACTATATAATATGGCTAAAGGTGATGGTTGGCGGTACGTCAGGATACGGTCAGGATACGAGTCCATCTCCCATACGAGTCATTGAGTTCGAATCTGAAAAGAGTGCGGCTACGACTCTTGCTACTCCTGCGCTAGGTGCAAAAAAGAAAAGGAAACGATCAGGCTGGCTTTTTCCGACTGTTGTGCTGCCTCTATGGCGCTCCCTGACGTCGAACCGCCGCCCCCGCGCTGCTGTCTACTGAAGTGCAAGGCCTGTTCATCACCTCGTGCGCTTGCCATCACCTGCCACGCACGAGAAGGCGAGAGATGTTTGCCCACTGCCAAGCCTGCTCACGTGCCGACATGCACAAGAGCCACCATGGATCGGCTACCTCTGCGCCTTTAATTTTCATGTTCTCTAACTCAGATTGATTTGGGGATAACCTATTGCTATGTACGTATCTTCTAATCATACTCTTTTGTTTTCTAATGTTATCACTACTTGGTTCTTTTGTTGCCATTGGAAAAGTATTGCATTAAAGATGAGTGCAAAATCTAATATTCTTAAAATAGTTTATATGAATCGGATCATCTTCTCCTTGATTATTGATATTTTGCCGCGATTTCATTGTTCTCGTGTGCTATCTATTGCATTAGCTCACAATATGAACACCATGAAAAATCAAAATGGAGCTGGAGGACAAAGGAGCTGACCAAAATTTAGATGGTGGTGCAACTGCAAAATAGAAGGGATAGATTGACATGAGAAAATATGAACATTCTTTTTTTGCAGGCTATGAGTTGCGAAGGAGACAAACAGGCGAGCATAAATTGAATCTGAGAGCTTAATTAGAATGAGAGAGAAGATGAAATAAGAGAAATCAATCAATATTATCCTGAATAAATATGTCAGTTGTTTTTCCTAATCCATAAGGACATCAATAAAAGAGAACAATCATTATACCGATAGTTATATATGTATATATTATGAGTACTCATATATTATTATTTTGTCCCGTAGCAACGCACGGGTATTATGCTAGTTAATACTAACTTTAATTCTGTTTGTAGTGATTCTAGAGAAATATCTTTATTCTAGTGTTATTATCTTCCAGTTTTGACAAGACATTCTCTGAAATTTACATCCAGCTGAGCTTCTCCTTGTTGGCCATGGCTGCCTCCCGGACCAAGCCTGATTCTGACCTATGGGTACTGTACTTACTTTCTCCTTGCTCGCCTAGTACTAGTAGAGTATATTTAATTTCAGTTCATGCTCCAGACTGGTTAGATTCATTCATTTGTGCTTTTTTCTTAATTTCATATCCTATCATACAAATAAGCGTTTGTTCTCAGCTTACATCTTTTGCCCCTTTGATAATATTCACATTGAATTTTACAAATGAATCATGTAGCCAAAGCCTTGTAGCAATTCTCTCCAGTCCAACTTAAAATTCTATATAACATATTCATTTAAATTAAGGCACAAATCCAACCCTTGTTTTTATTTTCTTTTGAGTTATTATGCGTTCCAGGCTAGCAGCTCACTGGCCTATGGTTGTTTATGTAGACAGCTGTTCGTGCAGTTCCCGTGGTTCTCCTTGGCTGTTGAAGCACTGCATTATTTATGCAGGATGAAGTTGAGCACAAGTAAGCACAATATTTACATGTTGGCAGATGATTCTGTTCCGTTTTCTTTTATGAGGGACAGTTATCATTTAGTGATTTATGTCGTTGGGTTAAATCCCTTTTTCTGTGCTCTTATGTTTCACCGTGCTTTCTCTTATATTGTTGTTCTTCTGCTCTTTAGGGTTGAGAATGCGGAGGTGTTGTGGCTCTGTTCATGCTTGGTCTGCCTCTGGTCCAAGCTACTGGCAATATCCTGTTGCTGATCTCACCTGGCAATGTAGCGCCTTCATCCTTCATCAAGTGCGGCATACAGGTAGTAAACCGAGTTTGCTTCAGTAGCTTTAAACAGCCAGAGTGTTCATGCTTGCTCTGCCCCTGTTCAAAGCTACTGGCAATGTAGCGCCTGTGGCATACAGGTTGTTTGAACGGTCACAGTGTTGATGCTTCTTCTATCCCTGTTCAAAGCTACTGGCAATGTCATGCTGCAAATCACGCAGACCTTCATCAAGTGAGGGCTTGCGGCAGACAGGTAAACACGGCCTGCATAGCTATTCGCTTCAGTAGTGGAATGATGACTGCAGCTCGGGCTTTCGGTGTGTGTAGGTGAAGAATGGTACTGAGGATTGTTAGGTGGTCGAATACTTGCACAAACTATATTAGATGCTCTCTAGTGGTAGACACTTGTGAACGTGCTAGAATAGACCAATATATTCTTGTTTTTTATGTACTCGGTTCTGGCAGCTTGTGCTGTGAATTCGAAACACGGTTACGTTACGATTCCATGGGAATTATGTCTAATTGCTGATAATGGTAGCTTTCCAGTATTGTCGTGAAACCGCAGTTCAATTGTCTGGGTGATGCTACATGCGTCATCAGTAGCTTTTGTTGACCTCGCGACGACACCCCCCACGACTGAAGGTGCTGTTTTTTCCCTTTCACATGCATTAAAGAAGCTGAGAAGAATGGAACAGCCATCACTCAGGTTCTTTGAAACTCCAAATGTCTCGAAGAAGATATTAGTGGTCGGGAGAATGTCAACAGGAGAAGCACAAGATATTTAGTTGTAAAGTAATTGCAGGCTCATACTGCATCTTCATATCCACAAGCGGAGACCATCCCTCCCAAAATTGTCGACCCTATCTCGTCTTACAAGCCAACTATCAGAGTTCACAATCGCACACGCTTTTCTCTGCGTCAAAAACATCAAAGCTTCAAACAATACATCAAAAGTTCTCATAATTGTTACAATACCGGATACAACGAATAAAATCAGACAAACTTATTTAATCTTAATGGGTGGTGCTCATAATTGGCACAACACCGGATACATGGATACACAAGTGTAGGTCCACCGTCCACTCTTTTTGTTTCTAAACGAAACATGGTTTCTTTGGGGTGGGCAACATTTCGTTGCCATCCAGGAACTTGACAACATCCGGCATTGTCGGACGGTCTTTAGGGAACTCCTGGGTGCACAACAGTCCAATGGCCATGCATCTTTTCATCTCCTCCTGCTGACGCTCGTTACTGCATGAAGAATTCAGTAATCCATTCATGCCCTTAGCTTCCCGTACCTCCCAAGCCTGAAAAAGAAGAAACGGTGATCCTAAAATAGACGATTTACGAACAGATCACAGGATAAAAACTAATGAACACTAAGGCAATTATTGTTTCCAACTATACTACTGCTAGATTCTCAAGGAGAAAAAACTATACTACTTCTAGAAGGACAATCGATCAAGTGGACAAGGAACGTTCTAACAAGTTCTTGTCAGAAGATGAGTGCCTCTAAGTATTTCTTACCCAGGTAATTGGATGTTGGCTAAGTATGGAACTTCCCATTCCGCTAATGCTATGGAGGAGTAGGACCCCAAAGCTGAACACGTCGCTCGTCGTCGAGATGATACCATCGGTGATATACTCGGGAGACATGTAGCCCCTGAGTAGTGAAATGTTATCCAAAAACTACACAAAATAGGTAGGTACTGGAAATGCTGATAAATGGAAGCCATCTTACATTGTGCCCACTAGCCCAGGGCTGACTGCTTCAGCAACATTTATATCCAGTAATTTAGATATTTCAAAGTTTGAAATCTTAGGATTCATATTAGAGTCAAAGACGATGTTAGCTGGATTCAGATCCAAATGTATGACGCGTTTGGAATGCAAATAAGCTACACCCTGTGCTACCCCTCGTATCACTCTGAATGTGGAGAGCCAATCGAGCTTCTGTGACGAGCCTGAAATTACAAATTGACCATTCATCATTATTGACAAAAAGTGAAGTGAAAATGGGACCATAGCTCAACTGTAAAAATAGTTTAGCAGGGACATGCCATTGATGATCTCGAACAAAGATCCATTGGGCATGTACTCTTCCACCACCATTTCATTTCCGTCAACATGGCAAAATCCAAGAAATTTGACTACATTTTCATGCTCAGTCAGTAATTGAAAAACATTAATAAATTTTTGTATGCTATGTGGCCCCGATTGATCAGGATATCTCTTGATGGTAACAAGTTCCTCAGGCAGTGCACCCTGGACAACATACACATCAAGTGAGATAAGTAAGTTATTTTTCAAAAATAAAGAAATTTCAAACAACCATGTCTTATTACATATAGTAAGCATGCCTTATCAGTTTGTAGAATCAATACTAAGGGAGAATTTAGACTTTACTGCAACAAAGTATGTCCGGAAAGAATCTGTTATTGCCAAATAAAAAGGGAAGAGTTCACTTACATGCGGGGGCTTGTAAGTGAATTTATCTTCAGTAAGAGTTTGTTTTACTAGTTGATTTTTTGCGGGGGTTTTTACTAGTAGATTTGTGAATAATCAGTTATTTAATTTGAAAGTATGTACAGAGAAGTTCTCGCTGCTCCAAGAATATAATGTGCACAATCAGTCATTTAAAATGACATGACCACTATGAGATTGACATAAACGATTAAACAGTTTGAAAATCTTAAGATCAACTTAGTTAACAAAACAAGGATATGGAATATAATTAGCAAAACAAGTATACAGAATGTTACCTTGTAGATGGTAGCACTTCTAACTTTTCCAGTAACATTTTCCTCTGAAAAATTATTTGTTGCAGCATTCAACTCAACGGGATGGAAAATTCTGAGAGCTGACATAAAAGAACAACATTACTTATGCGGCATGAATATGGTTATAGGTATTGAATTGTTAGAGCGCCAAGGTTATTCTGTTTGCAACAGTGCAGTAACTGGTATACACGGATTGAGATTATCTAGCTGAGATGAATGCTAAGATAATTTTTGGTCGATGATAATGTTCCTGTTTTACAAAGAGTATGCGATCTTACGTGTCAATGCTGGAGCATCGTCGTTTCCTTGTAGGATATGTATACCCACATAGTTTATCGAATAAGAGTTACCACTGAGATTTGAGCAGTCCGTCGCTCCAGCACCCTGCGGGGTAATATATAGGAATTTCATTACGACATTGGAAATAAAACTTGGCATAACCATTGCTGCGATGACAGAACCAAACTCCCGAACTACGCACAACAACTGACCAACTACTAAATTCAAATCTTGATGTACAAATTGCAATGGGTCCTTTATCACCGACAAGCGAATGAATTTGTGTGCTTATTTTCCTTGAAACTGTTTTTTCGTGTGCGATGCTATATGAAGTATATGTCGCTATATACTCCCTCCGTCTCCAAACATCTGTACTTGCATAGTTTATCACAGATAATTAGAAACGAAGGGAGTACTATATGGATGTAGCTCAAATAGGTAAATGTGTCCAAGTTGCATATGCAGAAGGTCAATTTCCCCATACAAAAATGATGGTAATTTGTGTTCAAATTATTTGAGTAGAGTGACAGGTTTTAGGTACTAATCAGATATATGGATGTAAATTTGGAACTGGTTCATGGTAATGCAATAAAATGGCTAAATGCATCAATAGATGCAGATGGCGTTGATTATGCCACTTTCCGAGAAAACAAATATGGATGTAAAATAATGCTGGTACGTACCTCTAGGGAGTTTCGAGGAAGTCTACCATGCATAATGGTAACTAGGATGTGTGTGTTGGCATTGAGAGCAAAGCTTGCGATCAACATCTGATGAGTGATATCGTCCTTAACCTTTAGCAGCTGTCTGGACAGCCCCTGGCCGTGAATAGAATGTAGATGAAGTTCCTGTCCCTCTGGCAGTCCGCCACCAGCTTGTGGCCCCGACGAAGGGCCCTCTCGAGGCTCGTCAGGGCAGCTCTCATCACCGGTTCCATGGACATGTCCATACTCTCAAGCGGCGCCACGATGGCGCCCAATTGGTCCACGATGTTTCTAAGCTCAACGCAGGCATCCTTAGGGCACCTCCAACAGCCCTCCGCATATGGACAGCCAAAGCGGACCGATTTTGTCCGCTTTGGGCGGTCCGCGGACCATTTTTGGGCCTCTGTCCCTTTTGCGGAGGAAGTGCCCCCAACGGCCCGGCGCATAATAAAAGAGGACACGAATAAAACTTAATATTACATAGGGCCCAGTGGCCAGTAGTTCGATAGGGCCCAGTGGCCAGTGACAGAAGGACAAAAAAAAAACGAGCCTATGCTAGGGCTCTAGGTCGGGATAGGGCGCGCCGGCGTCGTCGGAGGGGCAAAATGGGCGGCGGCGGCGCCGGCCTGTTGGCGTTGCTGGCGTCCTACTCATCCTCGTCGTCGGAGGGGTCGAGGACGATGTACGGGGGCACGGCGTACAGCCACGCCGGTGGCGCCGCGGGTGGAGGCGTGGCCGGCGCCACGGGTGCCTGTGGCCATGCCGGTGGGGGCACGTACGCCTGGCCCACGCCATGCTGTGGCCACGGTGCCCAGGGCACCTGCAAGCGGGCCTGCTCCGCCGCAGCCTCGGCGGACGCACGGAGCGCAGGCGCCAGATCGGGCCAACGTCCGAGCTCCTCCAGCTCGGAGGCCTCGATGGCCTGCTTGAGCAGCTCGTCCTCGTCCTCCTCGACCTCCATCTTCACGGGAGGGACGACAGGAGGCTCGACCTCCTCCTCGGACTCCCAGTCCAAGTCGAAGTCCTCCGGAGGCTCCACCTCCTCCTCCTCCTCCTCCTCCTCCGGGAGGTTGTAGTCCTCCGGCGTGGCCGCCTGGAACGCGGCCCGGCGACGGTGGTCGTGCTCGAGTGCCGGAATCATGGTTGCACCGGCTCCATCTGCAATGACCATCGACACGCCGACAATCACGGCGCCGATCCGCTTCGGCTCCTTCGAATTCGACCCCCACCCGCCGGCCCACCGATCGGTGTATGCCGATCTCTACGGAGGTATGTGCCTTACTTTCGGTAGCATGCAATTCCATGTGAACAAGTGGGGGACGCTTCGACTCTCCGACCGCGCACCTGCATCTTCGTCGACTACGGAGATCGCGCCTGCTTCGACTACACCACCTGCATCATCGTCGATTACGGAGATCACGCCTGCTTCGACTACATCACCTGTACCTTCGTTGACTACGGAGATCGCGCCTGCTTCGACTACACCACCTGCATCTTCGTCGACTACGGAGATCGCGCCTGCTTCGACTATATCACCTGCATCTTTGTCGACTACGAAGATCGCATCTACATCAACTACCCCGTTCGCGCCTTCATCGACCATGGAGATCGCATATGCTCCGACCGTGGGACTCGCGCCTTCGACCACGGAGATCGCATCTGCTTCGACTGCGGAACTCGTGCCTCTATCGACCGCGGAGATCGCATCCGCTACGACCGTGGGACTCGCGCCTTCATCGATCACGGAGATCGCATCTACACCTGCGCCCTCATCGACTACGGGGATCACATCTCCTTTGACTACACCTGCATTGCCTTCGGACGCAGAGATCGCATCTGCCTCGACCACTTCGCATGCGTCCTCCGCGAAGATCGCATCTACATCAACAACGATACACGCTGCTCCATCAGCTGTGTCTCCTTCGGCTCTGGCACCCAAGACATCATCGACTGCCACTTTACCAGACGAGTTCTGCATCGATTGCGGCGTCTACCACGTCGCCTCCATCTTCATCTCTGGGGATAGCTCCGACGGTGAGAGCAGCAGCAGCAACGTGAACTCGACCGCGCAGTCTTACCCTGTCCAAGTCTTCATGGTGGACGCAACTCCAAACAGAAACCTCGGAGGCGGCCCCCGCCGCGAGGAACCCGTGTTTCTAATGGAGGTCACCATGCCAGACAAAGTAACAACCCTAGTGATCACTCAAGAGATGGGAGTCCAGGCCATAAAACATGTCCAAGAATGCACCTTCCCCCCTGCGGAGGCGACCCGAGAAGAGATGATGGCATACCAGTACCTCGTATGGAAGGAAAACAAGAAGCTGTTGCACCAGAAAGCTGATCTAGCCAGACGTAAAGAACTCACGGACGCATCGAGTGCTCACCGAGCGGCCTACTCCTTCTCCTCCTCAGGACCCACCGTTACGCAAGACAACAGGCGCTCCAGACCGCGCCTCCACCTGATGACAGATGCCGAGAGGGCTGCGACCACCCGCAACCTTGATTCATCGTTTTTGACAAAAGACGCTGACGGATACCCATCCCCAAAACAACTTCCAGAGCTCTCATGTCGGTGGCCACGTACCTGAGGGCAACATAGCCTCTGGAAGGCAATCCTCGCGCAGCGCTGCACCGGCAACATATCCAGGTGCTTCTCCTGGCAGAGGAGGCACTGATCTTGAAAATAGATCAAGCACGCGGAGCTCACGACGCATGCGACCGCGAACATGCAGCACGTGAAGACCGACCCGTTCGCCACCTGCAAGAAGGGGAATACTTACGCAACGTCATTACGCAGCGAACAGTCGACCGCAACCGCTCCAAGCGATCCGTCAACGTCCTGAGTCAGGACCTCTATTCAGCAGACGACTACGAGCCCTGTGGTGTTCCCTGTTTCAGTCTCCGTATCCACGATACAAGGATGCCCCGAGGCTTCAAGCTCACAGCCGAGTCGGTCAAGTTCGATGGTACACAAGATTCGAAGCTCTGGCTCGATGACTACCTCATAGCAGTCAACGGTCAAGGGGGAACCACAACAACAGCGATGCAATACGTACGGCTCATGCTCGTAGGCTCGGCACGTACTTGGCTGCAGAACTTGCCTCGTAACTCCTTCTACTCCTGGGACCAATTTGAGGATGCTTTCATCATGAACTTCCTCGAAACATGCTCAAGACCCACGATGTTCGCGGAACTCCAAGCCTGCAAGCAGTGGAAGGACGAGACATTGTGATCATACATCCAACGCTGGACCCTTTTACGCAACTCTGTTGGAGTTGTTTTGGAAGATAGGGCAATCAACGCCTTCACCCGCGGAGTTACCCAACACGACCTTCGAGAGGCCTTGGGACGCCTTCAGCCAGCATCCATCGCCGAGCTCATGAAGATCGCCAACGAGTGGGCAGACGGCGTAGATTCTGTACGCAACGAGTTCCCGGACGAGGAAGGAGAACCAAGCAACTGGGGCCGTAGAAACAACTGTATCAGCGATCGCCGCCACAAGCGCAAGACCCGCTTCGACGAAGGCGAGCCAGCCGAGTTAGTGGCGGCCGGATTCATTGCCACCCGAGAAGACCGGAGTCGTGACAACAATCGCCAGAGCAGTCAAGGACGTGAAGAGTACAGGAACGATGGGAACCAGAAACGTGAGTGGCGGCGCAAGCCCCGCCATACCTCGCGACCGGACCTTACACCCGAGCAGGAGCTCGAAGAACCATGCAAGTTCCATTTATTCAGAAGCGAAGAAACCGCAAACTGGTCTCTACTCACCTGTTGAATGACTGTCGAAGATGCTTCGCATTAACGGAGCATTTGCCAAAATCTTGACTCCAGCCCTAGCGCCGCAACCAGCACCGCAGTTGGCCCTCCCGGGACCACCCGCAGCAGCACCTCACCCGCGCACATAGCAGGGGCAATCCAGTACCAGCCGAGACAGGAAGCACCTCCTGCGCCAAGGGAACAGTACCCTCAAGCTCGAGGGCAGATGAATATGATGCAGAAGGGGCGCTCATCGAACCGGTGCCAAAAATTGATTACCCGCCAAGTCTACCAGGCCGTCGCAATGCCACCAGCTGTACCTGAATACCTCAAGGGATCGAAGACCAGCATCACATTCTCTCGAGCGGATCACCCTCCACAAGTACCGCGCCCAGGCCACGCCGCGCTGGCACTCGAAGCACAGATAGGACAATTCCACATGACCAAGGTCTTCATGGACGGCGGCAGCGGCATCAACATCATCTTCGCCGATACTCTCCAGAAGATGGGCAAGTCTCTGGAGAGTTTAGCCAAGTCAGACAGCACCTTTCATGGCATCGTACCAGGGAAAGCAGTTTACCCTGAAGGAGTAATCACACTCGAAGTTATCTTCGGCACACCCGAGCACTTCCGAAAGGATATGATCGACTTCGAGGTGGTGGACTGGAAATCGCAGTACCACGCTATACTTGGGCGCCCGACGTCCGCCCGCTTCATGGCAGTTCCGCACTACGCCTACCTCATGATTAAGATGCCAGGACCGAAGGGAGTCATAACTGTGCGTGGCGACTTCCAGCGCTCGGACAAATGCGACCGTGAATTCAGCAGGAGCTCCGAGTCCTTCGGCATGCAGCAGCAGCTCGAGGACCTTTCACTCGGCAACGACAAGACCCTTTTCCCTGCAAGCAAGAAGCCGGCACCTGACGCCTCCTTCAGCACGACCGATGACACAAGAGAACACCAAGTTCATTTGACTGACACTTCCAAGACAGTGCTCGTGTCATCAAGCCTGCCTATCGCATAGGAAAGCGCGCTCGTCGATTTCCTACGTGAGAACTAGAAAATCTTCGCCTGGTATCCAGTGACATGCCAGGTGTACCCAGGAATTTGCCGAGCACGCTCTTCAAATCTATCCAGATGCCAAGCATGTCAAGCAAACCATGCGCCTCTTCTCTGAGCCGAAGCGCATCGCCATAGGGCAAGAAGTCGACAAACTACTTCATGCCCAGTTCATCCGAGAAATCAAGAAGTCCGACTGGGTCGCTAACCCAGTACTGGTCAAAAAGAAGAAGACAAAAATCCTCCACATGTGCGTCGACTTCACCTCCCTCAACAAGTGCTGCCCCAAGGATCACTTCCCGTTACCGCGAATCGACCAGATCGTTGACTCCACGCTAGTTGCATGCGACTGTCCTTCTTGGATGCCTATTCAGGCTACAACCAGATAAGGATGCGAGAGGAGGACGAGGAGAAAACAGCCTTCATCACACCCCATGGTGTCTACTGCTACAAAACCATGCCCTTCGGGCTCAAGAACGCTGGGGCTACCTACCAACGCATGATGTAGTCCTGCCTCAAGGACCAGATAGGACGCAATGTCCAAGTTTATGTTGACGACATAGTCATCAAGACCAAGTAAGAGGACATGCTCCTCGACGACCTGCGGGAGACCTTCGCCACGCTCAACGCCTACAAAATCAAGCTCAACCCAACGAAGTGCGTCTTCGGCGTACCAGCTGGGCAACTAGTCGGGTACCTCGTATCTGCCAGAGGCATCAAGTCGAACCCCAAAAAGATAGAGGCAATCCTCACAATGCCACCCTGACCAAGCTTCGGGAGGTCCAGCGCCTAGCCAGCCGAGTCGCAGCGCTCAGCCGATTCATTGGTAAGTTGGGTGAAAAGGCACTCCTTTCTGCCAACTGATGAAGAAGTTTGACAAATTCGAGTGGATGCCAGAAGCTCAAGCAGCATTCGCAGACCTCAAGCGGGTCCTAGCGACTCCCCCAGTGCTCGTTGCACCACGCGAAAAGGAACCTCTGTACCTTTACATCGCAGCCACCAACAGGGTGGTCAGCACCGTCCTCGTTGTCGAACGACAAGAGGAAGGCCACACCCATCGAGTGCAACGGCCCATATATTACCTCAGCGAGGTGCTATCAATATTAAAGCAGTGGTACCCACACTATCAGAAGCTAGCCTATGGTGTCTTCATGAGTTCACGCAAAGTGGTCCACTACTTCGCCGAGCACCCGATCACAGTGGTCAGTTCCTCGGCTCTATCAGACATCCTCACTAACCCCGATGCGACTGGGTGAGTCGCCAAGTGGGTCATCGAGCTAGGTCCGTGGGACCTGAAGTATACGCACCCCAATGCGATCAAGGCACAAGTACTCCCAGACTTCACAACCGAGTGGATAGAAGCTCAGCTGCCTGATATACCCGACCTGTCCAACGCGTGGACCATGAACTTCGATGGGTCCAAGAAATTCGAGGGTGCAGGCGTAGGCATCATCCTGACATCACCGAAGGGTGACAAACTTCGCTACGTATTGCAGATGGACTTCCCCAAGCCTTCAAATAATGAAGCTGAGTACGAAGCCTTGCTACATGGCATGCGGATGGCCAAGAACTGCGGTGCCACTCGCCTCATGATCTACGGGGACTCGAACCTCGTCATGCAGCAAACAATGAAGGAGTGCGAGGCTATAGCAGAGAACATGATCGTGTATCGAGACCTCTACAACATCATGGAGGACAGCTTCAACGGCTGCGAGCTGCGGCACGTAGGCCGCGAAAGTAATGAAGAAGCAGACATGCTAGCCAACCTCGGCTCGACCAAAGCCCAAGTTCCACCTGGCGTCTTTGTCGAGTGTATCAAACAGCGGTCTATCAAGCTCAAGCTGCCAATAGCACCCTCTACATCTGCAACAAGCACCAAAGATCAGCCAGCAAAGGACCCGGTGGCACCCAATGCAGAAGAACCACACGTAGAAGTCTTCCTTGTCGAGCCGACGTGGACGACCCTTTTCTCGCATACATGCTGCGTCAGGAGTTGCCAGCAGACACAACAGAAGCTCGGCGCATCACTCGCCGCTCGAAGGCCTTCACGATCATCAATGGAGAACTATACAAACGCATCATATCTAGAGTCCTGCAGCGCTACATCGACCCAGAAGACGGTAGAGCAATACTATATGACATCCATGCAGGAACTTGCGGACATCATGTCAGCAGTCGGGCCCTGGTTACTGGCCCACGGCAATGCGGGAAGCCGAAGAGATAGTCAGGAAATGCTACGGGTGCCAAAAGTTCACCACCAAGCCGCACGCACCTGCATCGGAGCTGAAAACGATACCGCTCACCTGGCCCTTCGCCCAATGGGGGCTCGACATGGTGGGCCCACTGAAGAAATTGTCTCGTGGAGTAGATGACACCCCTTTTTAGGTTCGGCACGGGCCGTGAAGGAGGCTGGAAGACGCCTTACCCGGGAGCAAGATCGTCGAGTTCTTCGTCGAGGCACGCGGGCAAACAACACAGAGAGACACACGGAGTTATCCAGGTTCAGGCCGCCCGAGGCTAAAAGCCTACTCTGCATGTCTATTGAAGTGTTCATCATGGTGTGGTGTACAATGGTGTTCTGGGGTGAACCCGGCAGAGTTTCGGCCGGAGGTAGACGAAGAGCAGATCCTGCCCTAGGGAGATCACCTCTCTCTCTACCCTCCAAACCCTAGTCTAGTCTTGCCTAAGCTCTATCTTGCTTGTGATCCGACCTTTCCTCCTCGGTGCCATGGTCCTCCTTTTATAGGCCAAGGGGATCTGACATGGGCATGCGAGGGGCGTGAAGGGTTTTTGGTGGGAGAAACCCTCGGCGGTCCTTGGAGGAGACGTGGCGTCCTCTCCTCCAAGCATTCTCTGGAGGGCGGCGCGGTCGTCCGCCCTTGGAAAAAGGTGGGACGGACAAAGCCTGTCCGCCCCACCAACTGCGTCGTGGCAACGTCACCAGGGTGCGGCCTTCATCTTGGTGCCCAAGCCTTCCACCAGCTTCCAGTGAGCTGGCGATCTTATCCTCTCAGCGGTACGGATAGAGGACCCGGGGGCACACCTGGCCTCCTGCCGGGCGCACGGACCCGCGGGTATTCCTTGTTCTCTGGGCGAGGGGGTGACCCCGAAAGGTCGCCTGGTCCTTAGCCACAGAGTGTTGTTGTCAAACTTGTCGGGTTTCCTTGGGGCAGATGAGCTAACCCATCTGCTGTACTTGACTCCTTGCCTTGTCCATCTTCTTGGTGGGCCCCAATGGTGGACCCACTTTGGCAGCACCAGGGAACCCCATGTTCCACTGCTGCCAGTAGCCCCCGGGCATGGTCCCGGCGGCTCTAGCTCCAGTTGCTGCCGGGGCCATGGCCAAAAAGTTGGCCAAAGTGGGTACCCGACGCCTTGTCTGCTTTGCCTGAGGCTCGCCAGGGTGAGGTAGAGACGAGCCCCGAGCTTTCTTGGACTTGGTCGCGGCGAACGTTGCGGTTCGCACGGACGGCCAATGTCTATCTTGAATCCAACGGGAGGGAGCGCTCGAAGCGGAACGTCCCCTCGATCCCCGCGTCAGTCGGAGTAGTGGGGCCACGACGTGACGCGTGGGATGCCTTATAAGCCACGCCTTGCAGCACTGTAGCCGTTATTCTACCAAATCTCCGAAATCCCCAAATCGCCGCCACTGGAATTCGACTCTTCCTCTTCGCCGAGCGCCGCCCTCCTTCTCCGGCCGCCCGGACTTCATCCGGAAAGTCCACCCCTCAGCCGCTTATGGCGCCTAGGCACGAGAGGGGAGGAGTGCGGAAAGTGAAGCAATCTGTAGCAGAGAAAGTGGCGATTGAAGCTTCTCGCGCCGCCGCCGCACCTCCTCCGAAGAGAGTGATATAGGCCGTGTTTTCTCCAAGCGCATGTGCTGATGAAAAGAAGGTGGATCACGTCCACCGCGCAGTGGCCTTAGAATTTCGTGGCGGTGAGGAAGTGGGAATCCGTCCCGGAGAAGGTCCTCAGAAAGAAGGTGAAGTGGTCACCTTCCACAACTTTTCAATGATGGGACTACTGCCCCCTTTTCGCCGTTTTTCCTCGCCATCCTGGAGGCGTTCGGACTACATATGCTTCATTTGCACCCGAACGCGGTGTTGATTTTGGCCTCCTTTGCCTATGTGTGCGAAGCATTCATTGGGGTAATGCCCTCGGTGGCCTTGTTCCGTCACTTCTTTGTTCCCCACCTGGGAAGGTCAAAGTGGATAGCTGGCGGGGTTACCTTTCGCCTCAGGAAGTCGTCGGCGCACCAATATCCAACTGTGAAGCTTAACCCGGATTGGGGAGAGTGGAGGCACAATTGGTACTTCATTTCAGTGGGGGGCTTCAATCCCCACCTCCTAACGCCATCCTTCCCTGCTGAACGCCACGATTGTGGGCGACTTCATCTGAAGAGGAATCGCCCCGCAGCAGCACAGGTCACAGCCGCTGTGGAAGGTTCAGCCGAGGATTGGATTCCTCTTGCAGTGGAAAGAATGGTCTAGCAAGATGCTCTTCCTGCTTCCGGGTGTTCCTTTTCATCTTCCGCCAAAAGTTCTTCCCCTCTTTGAAGGTTCAGTGTTGTGGGTGCCCGGATCCCCATGCCGGAATGCAACGCATTCGGGATTGCTGGCACCGAATTCCTGGATCCTCCTCCGGTTCCGGCACAGAAAGTTGCACTGGGTCGAGGGTCTTCTACAGCTGCTGACTTGCTTGGCGGGGATGTTTCCCCGGAAGGTCCTGATCCGTCCGACGACGAAGCTGAGGAAGAACTTGCCCCGGATGAGCATGCCGGGTGCGCGGACCTTGCATCTCCTCGAGAGGCGAGGGAGGTCCCAAACCCACTCGAAGAGCCAGTGTCGGAAGGTGACTCCGAAGCCCTTCCCCCTCCACTCCTTGCTGATGACGGCGCCGAGGAGAGCCTGTCGTTGCCGATCCTTTCTGATACTTTGGTGGAAGGGAGCTGGAGCGTCCCCGGAGCCAAGCGGACTCGAAGGTAAGTTGGCGTCCTTTTGACCCCAGGCTATGATCCTTCGCCTAACACTCCAATGACGTGATGCCTTTGTTTTCCCGTAGGTCCCCGGAACCCAAAAGTTCCAAAAAAGCCGCCAGGTCGAAGACGATGTCGAGGCTGGAGAGACCGTGGAGAGCTCTGCCATGGGCGCGGAGGAGCCCCCGGCTCCTGTCGAAGCTCCGTCTTTGCAGCACGGTATTTAGGGATCGGGGGCGATGGTGGTGTGGACCCGCTTCCCCGAATTCGAGAGGCGACCTCCCGGCGGGACCGTCAGCGGGCTCCTCGTCGTTTCCGGGTATGTCCCCCTCGTTGTCTTTTCGCGGCCATGGCGTGGCCCTTGAAAGCTTATTTGCCGTTCGTTGGCGCAGATCCTGAGGTGAGGGATTCTCCCAGGGGCAGGCTCGACGTGGAGCCCCCGGAACCCCGTCAAGAGCGTAGGACTGAGACCGGTCAGTCCTCGCGCGGCGCCATCGTGACAAAGCCCGCGGATACTTCCCTCCTCCCGAGGGAAGGTATACGGGCGGCCGGTTTCTCGAGGGCGTTCTCCAGCACTGGAGAGTTCCTCGCCTTTGCTCGCGCCGTGATCGAGAAGCGAGCGGAGGCTGTTCCTGGTGACGGGGAAGACTCGCGTGCCTGAGAGGTGAGGCTAGCTGCAGACGAGGAGATGCTCATTGCTCATGAGCTTAGACTAGCTCATGAAGAGGAGGATCTGCAACGGCGCCTTGACAACCTCGAGGAGCAGGAACAAACCCATCATGAAGCCTTGGAACAATTCCAACTGAGAGCATTCCAAGATGAGGTCCGCTTGGAACAAGGGATGGAGAACGCGGCCAGGTGGACCCGCCAGGAAGTTGAACTGGAGAATTCAAAGGCCTTGCGGGCCAAGGACAAGATTATTGACTCCCAAGACAGGCGTCCGAGGAAGCTGGCTGGAGATCTTGAGTATGAGCGAAAGCGTCTCCGGTAAACAAAACAGGAATCCCAGAGGATCCGTGACGAGAGGGATGATCTAAGGCGGCAGGTAAAGTCCAGTGCCCACACCATAGCTGTGCAGCGGGAAGCCTTCGCTCGCACCGGGGAAGACCAAGGAAGTGCGCTTGCTGGTCGTGCTGAGCTAGAGAAGCAGATCCAGCGCCTGAAAGAGGCGGTGGCATTCAGGGACGAAGCCGCAGCTCGGGCGAGCGCTACCCGGAATGCTGAGGCTGAAGAGCTGGTGGCAGGCCGCGAGGCAATGGAAGCATCCAAGTCACAGGCACAAATTGCCTGGGACCAGCACGAGGAGAAGTCCAACCAGCTCAAAGCGGTTCAAGCCAAGCTGGAGGAGACCAAGGCGGCGCTTGAGAAGGAACAGCATCAGTTCAAGCTTCATCGGCGTGAGGATCACAACATCTTGCTCAAGATGCACACATGGTCTTCGAAGATTGTGAAGGAGTTCACAGATCTGGGGGTGTCTTCTCTGCCCTCCCTCAAAGCCGATCATTCTCGCACTTTCTTGCACTATCCCGTGTTCTTAGAGTACGTGGCGACGCTGGTTGGCGGCATCCGGGAGCAGACGAGCAAAGCTCCTCGCCCGGCAGGAGAGCAGGCGACCCGGCAGGCGATCTCCCGAGTTGTCGTGGCTCTCCATAAGCGATTTCTCCAGCTTTCGCTGTTGTCCGAGCTGGAGAGGCTGGAACCCGAGATGCCAGCTCCTCCAAACGTCGCTTGCCAGGTGGACGAGATCCCGGGGCGCCTTTCCCGTGAGGACAACCCGTGAGCCTGCGAAGTTCTGCAAAGGACAGGACAATACCAAGGGCCGTGATCCAAGCATTTGCAGTTGTATCGCCGAAAGGCTTATGAACTTTGTACTTCGAATGTAAATAACCTTTTCCCGAATTACATGAGTTTTATTACACTCGTGGGGGTTTAACGCTCTCGGGAAGGATCCAAGGGCGCGAGCACTAACCAGCCGTGAGCAATCAGACCGATCTGAAGTGCTGACACAGGGCGCTGCCCCAAGATTACGCCCGCTTTCGCTTTAGCCAAAGTGCATAAAACCGATGCAACCAGGAAAAAGCTCGTGTGACGCGGTTTTGACACGGCAGATGTTACCAGGGGGTAACTTAGGTGTGGGGTTTGATAGGCACAGGTGTACAGAAGATTGTCTCGCTCCACGGTGACACAGGATTTACCCAGGTTCAGCCTCTCCATAGGAGATAATGACCTACTTCCTGCTTCTCTCTTATTGATATATGAATCTCGTAACCCGGACGTGAATATCGCCGAGTTACAAGATTAGGTTACAAAGGTGTCTCGACTAGCTCTTTTCTTCTACTTGGGGATTCTGTATTCCCTCTCGCTTTATGACCTAGGAGCCGGCTTATAAAGGCCTCCGGGTCTCCTGGTCGCATACAAGATAAAACCGGGTTACACCCAAACTAGGAGTCCTACTCTAACTCATCTAGTCTTGCATGCACTCCAAGTCCTGACTCCGTGACGCGCACCGCCTCCGGGTCTTCTAGAAACTTCCTTGTAAAGGCCGGGTTACCGACAAGCTCTCCGGCCCGTTAGTGTAACCCGGCCCATGGTGATGGTTAGCTGGCCTCGCCAGGCCTCCTGCCTGGCGGGTCACGCTTCCCTCTTCATGGGCCTACCGGGTTATGATCCCCCCAACAGTAGCCCCCAGGATAACTCGGGCGCTAGGTCTGCGTGCTCCTCATCTGGATATGTTTCATCGCTCGGAGTGAGCCACTGTCCTTGCTGTCCGGGTTAGCCTCCTGAAAATAAGAAATACGTAAAGAAAAGCTAAATGATTAGCAACTGCTCAATCTCTCACTTGTCTTTCTGTTATTCTTTTCGTAACCCGGACGCTGTTTTCTGGGTCAGATTTTACGACTCCAACACTTAGTGAAAATTTCCAACTGTCTTGATTTTGCTCCAGAACTAGGAACATTCCTTTTGCCTTATCCTTTTATTGTTGACCGTCAGTCAAAGGTCCTCATCTCTTATCTCTTTATGTTTTCTTTACCATTATACCCTTAGGTTTTCACTGCGAGCTATAAATAGTCACCCACGGTGTAACGGGATCCACTTTCCCCATTTACCACAGCTTTGTCTTCAACCTCACGCCGCCGCCCTTTTAGCCCTAGATCTGGAGTTAGCCCGTGCTGCGCCGCCGCTACCTTTCCTAGGTTAGCCAAGCAGGTCGCCGCCGGCGCTGCTCTTCCAGATCCAAGCCGTGGCCGCGCGGTGTCGCTGTTCTTTTCCATCACCACTAGCCCTCACCTTCTCCTCCTCCCCGTTCTTATTCACGAGCTCATCTACCCGCCATGGCTCCCAAAGCTGCTCCAAAAACTCAGGGGAAGAAAAGGACAGAAGGCGAGGCAGCCGCGCCGGCGCCGGAGAAGATTACGCGCCGTATTAAAGCAGATTGGGGCAAATCCGCCGCTACGGAGCTGAAACTTGAAGAATTTGTTGCGGCACAGATCTTGCCAACAAAAAATGCCATTGAATGGCGCGGAGCCTCCGATGAGATTCGTCCCGAGCCTGACCAAGGTGAAGTAATTGTCTTTGCTGAGCATCTAACCCGGGGTTTCCGACCTCCGGGTTCCCTATTTTTCCGCACAGTATTGCAATATTATGGTCTTAGGCCTCAGGACATAGGACCGAACTCAGTACTGAACATGAGCCAGTTTGTGGTGTTCTGTGAATCGTATCTCCAAATGCCGCCATCGCTGCCTTTATTCCTTGAGTACTTTTACTGCAATCCCCAGCGCGAGTGCAAGGACGGACCACTTCTAGTCTGCGGTGCTGTCGCAATCCAGCGCCGTAGAGAGTGTGATTTTCCTGGAGTTAAGTTTCTCAGCCACACCAAGAATTGGCAGAAAAGTTTCTTCTATTGCAAGGACACATCTCCTCCAGGGGAACCCCGCCTGCCAGGTTACTCTGTTGACAAACTAGTAATTACTGATAAAATGAACTCCTATGCCTCTGCTGCGGAGAGGGAAAAGTTGAAACCCGTCTTTCAACGTGTCCAAGCTCTGATAGCCCACGGACTGAGAGGAACAGATCTAATCAAAACTTGGATGAAATGGCGGGTTCAACCCCTCAGTATTAGGAAAAAACTGCTCTGTGAATATTCTGGCAAACTTACTGACGCAATGCGTTACTCGGAATTGGAATTTCCTGACAAGAACTTATGCAAAGCCGTCAAATCCTTGCTCGGTGAAACTCTCGCAGCTGTGAATGAAACAGGCCTGGCTCCTTTTTACAAGAAGAACCCGGCCAAACCAGTACGTCTCTGCTTATTTCTTTTAAGCTTCCATGCACTTTTACCGTTATAACCCGGCTAATTCTCGAGCCAACATCTGTAGGCTGATGACGATTGGTGGAAAGTAAGCTTGACCCCACCTAGTTCTCCTGAATCTGAAGAATCTGAAGAGGATGAAGACGCCGAGGAAATCGAGGAAGAAGATATGGAAGGTGAGCTAGACCCCATAAATGAGATTTTCCTCGATCTGATCGACAACGACACCATTCCCCGGAACATTTCTTTTGATAATCCGGATACCTCTCCACCAGGTCGTTCTGATAATCCGACTCTCATAATTTCGGGTCCCACTTCTTCGACCAACGAACTTCCTCGAAAGCGAACCCGCTCTGCAGTTATCAAGGTGCCTTATTCTCGTTTACCTCAATATATTTCGAGCAATACTCAAACAACGAAGCAACCGCAGGAGAAACAACAAGAAGAAGGAATAGCAGCCAGCAAGAGACGCAAGACCCGGTCCTCGCCAGGTGACGAGCCCTTGTATGAAGGTATTCCCAACATTGCCTCTCCTCGCCGAGCCGGCCATCCCAAAGTCGCTCCCACAATTTCCCATCCTTTAGCTGGTAAACACCGGGTTCCTGACTCCCGGTCCTTATCAGTTTCCTCAGGCGGGTCCAATGGCGATTTGCCTGATGACATCACTATCAACGCTGGGTAATGACTCTTTTCCCTTTATACTTCTTATTTCCTTTTATCATATAACTTACTTTATCACCTATCATCTTCCAGTGCCCATGCTACTCTCTCTGATGACCCGGATGCCAGCCCTACACCTCCTCGTCAGCCAACTGTGCCAGAGCACACTCAGCTGGAGGTTCAACACACAGAACCAGTGCAAGAAGACCAGGGTAAAGGAGAGCCGGCAACAGTGAAAGCCACCAATATTGCCTCTGAGACTACAAAAACCTCCTCTCCAGCCAAAGCTCGAACACCTGTCAAGGATCCGGACGTGCAGATTACCGGGTCACGACGCACCTCCAACCCTGGTCCTTCCAATGTCGTTGCTAAAGTGTCTGAACCAGAAATTAAGCCAACTCCAGAACTACAAAACAAGGATT
The DNA here is from genome assembly GCA_947311845.1 of Poa pratensis. Classification (NCBI taxonomy): domain Eukaryota; kingdom Viridiplantae; phylum Streptophyta; class Magnoliopsida; order Poales; family Poaceae; genus Poa; species Poa pratensis. The sequence continues at coordinate 23,923,725 of CAMZMU010000106.1, read as the reverse complement.
CTCTTTGTTTTTCTAATCTTCCGGCTCTCGAAAGTATGGAGCTGCCGGCTTTGATGAATGAATATTTCACCCGGCTAACCAAACATAAGGACTTTGAAGGTGATCTGGTAAAGCTAATGAGCCGACGCCATGAGGTAACTTTCTAAACCTCTGCATCTACATATATATTGTAGCCCTCAAGCTTCTGATTGTCCAACTTTGTTGATAATCTTGAAGCTTTTATTTACAAAAACCTCAAACCTGTAACCCCCAAGTGCCGGGTTAACTATTCAGGGTAACCTGGAACTAAAACTGTACTTTCACATCAACACTTGCTACCTTTGAGAAGAAAAAACGTGAAACACTGTAGCCCCCAAGTGTCTAGTTAACTGTTTACAGTAACTGGGGACTAAAATTCTTTCTCATTATAACCTTCCTGAACATCTTACTTTGAAAAATTTCGAATGCAGTAGCCCCCAAGTGTCGGGTTGCTTGCTTGCATCAGCCTGGGACTCTGCTCAAACCTTTGAACAATAGAACTCAATTGTGTAGCCCCCAAGTTCCGGGTTAACTGTCCACCAGTAACTCGGGACTCACAACAGTTAGCTGCTAGAAAACTGAAAACTATGTCTGTAGCCCCCAAGTCCCACTCACAACTTTCATCGGTAACTTGGGGTCTCTAATCTTTGAATATTGAATACTTCCCTATCTCATTACTTTGTCTCATTCTTGCCACAGGAACACAGTGCCAAAGCCGGGAAAGAAATTTCCCGACTGAAGAAACTGTTAAGAACTGAGGAAGAGAACCGGATGAAGGCAGAGGAGGAGCTGGAACAGCTCGAGAAAACCATCACCGATCTTACCCAAGAAAACTCAGATTTGAGGCAAGAGATGAAGGATAAAGATGAAGTATGGGATGAACAACTAAAGAAAGCTTGCAATGACTGTGAAGCTGCTGAGACCGAGCTAACAGGCCTAAAGAAAATGATCACCCAAACCCTTGCCGCCATGATTGGTAAAATTTCAAACTCTGCTTTCAATTCCTCAACTTTCAATTTCTTTGTAACCCAAAAAATTGCAATCATAACCAAATTTCTGTTAACAGGTGAACATGATGCTCATATGCCAAAGACCATCACCACCAAGTTAAAGGAGTTGTATGCCGTTGTTCGCCAACTATACTTCCGAAGCTGCGAGATTATCAAGGCGACTCGGGGCTAGGAAAATCCACCAAGCACAATCCATGAGGTGATTGGCAATCTGTCCACGACACCTGGCTGGCTGGAACTATGGAAAAGGTCTGTCTGTAGAGCCGGCATGATGCGAGGTCTGGCGCTTGTCAAGGCTTACCATCCAAACTTTGATCCCATTCCACTTATGCGTGGCTTTCCCGAGTTTAACGCAGATAAGACCTGGTTTAGCAAGAAATCCTATAACCAGGTCATGCAACAGACTCGGTATGCTGCCACTCAGATTGCAAACAAGATGAAACTTTCATCTTTCCAATATGGGTATGACTCAAACAATGAAGAGGTGATTGACGAAGAGCCGCCCCGCGTGGACCTGCTCCAAAGTTATAGAGATGCTGCAGCACAGCAGTCCAATGCTCCAAGCTCATCTACGCCTGTCATCATCCCTCCGGCTCGTGCCAACATTGAAGAAGAAGAACCGGAAGTCTTCGAGTCCCTTGTGTCTGTGACTTGGAAGAAAATTGCAGAACCTGCAACTGAAACTCTCCAGGCCCAAGCTACTGCAGCCAAGGTGACAGAAAAAGACTCGGCCCCCTCATCATGAAATAACCCGGCCACTACTGCAAAGGACTCCACAGCCGCCACTGGCAAAGGTGACCCGGCTCCTGAAATTGGGGCTTAACCTATGTCTTCAGATGCTTTCTTCCTACAAAAACAATGTCTCATTCGGCCCTGCTGGGCGGTTCTGTAATAACTTCAATACTATTAGTCTCATATTTTGATAGTGCGTCTGTGCACTTTGAAACTTTGCTTGATATGTAATGAACTTTTAGCTTTCGCTTTGTTCTGCAAAGTTTATGGTTGTGATGACCCTTTTGGTTTCTATGAACTGTAAGCCGGCTTTCGCATGGATTATCAATGTTGCAGCATCTCTGTTAAAAACAGGGTCAAGCAAGTCCCAGTGGGCTTCATGATTGATTGAATTCACAGGCGTGCAATCAAGCCATATAAGTGCGAGTCACATCGAGCTTAAGTTAGATAACCAAGAAAACATAATGGTTCTAAAATTGGCCGGGTCATGAGATTGTAGCTGTATCATAAAGATAATCAGCCCCCATGACAAAAGTGGCTTTATTTGCCAGGTCTTGAGTTTGTATCTGCACCTTTTTGTTTTCTTTAAAGTGTGCAGCCCCCAAGACCTAAAAATAGATACTGGACTTTCAAAAAACCTCGACAAATCACCATCTGGGATGCCGGGTTACATATATTTCAAAAATTATAACTAAACAATATGAATAAAGACTGTAAAAGAAAAACTAGAAAAGAAACGATGAACTTTTTCTGGCAACCATCACTTTATTCAAATATTTAGGTCAGCAAGCCGCCTCATTAAAAACCTTCCAGTCCCCTTAGGTACCCTGGTAAGGAAAAGAGCGTGTCTGAAACCTGCTGCCTCTTTACATCATGTATTACATCTGATAAAACTTGATCTCAAACTATGTGTAGTAAGGACGAAGCTGGGCAATGTTCCAGGGTCTTTCTCTTTCTTCCAATGACTTAGTGCTATGATCAGTTGTATTGGATATTTCACTATGCTCTCTTGCATCCACCAAATAATATGACCCGTTGTGCAAATTCCGGCTTACGATGAAAGGACCTTCCCATGGAGGTGATAATTTATGCACCCCAACTGGAGATTGAACCAAGCGCAAAACTAAATCACCCTCTTGGAAAGATCGAGTTCTAACCCGGCGACTGTGATAACGACGCAAATCTTGCTGATATATTGCAGATCTCTGCAGGGCTTCCTCTCTAACTTCTTCCAGCACGTCAAGAGAATCTTGCCAGGTTAACTCGTTTTCTGCCTCTACATAAGCCGCCACACGAGGCGAGTCATGAATAATATCACTTGGCAAAACAGCTTCTGCTCCGTATACCATGAAGAACGGTGTAAGTTGTGTGGATCTATTTGGTGTTGTATTGATACCCCAAACGACGGAGGGCAATTCCTCCACCCAAGCTCCAGCAGCTCTGATACATGGAACCCGGAGACAAGGTTTCAATCCTTTAAGCAATTCCTGATTTGCTCGCTCAACTTGACCATTAGCTTGGGGGTGAGCCACAGAAGCAATGTCAAGCCGGATATTGTTATTTCCACAGAACTTTGCCACCTCGCCTAGAGACATATTTGTTCCATTATCTGTTATGATACTATGTGGATATCCAAAAAGATAAATGATGCGCTTCAAAAACTGCACTGCTGTAGCTGACTCACAATTTGTAACTGGCATAACTTCAACCCACTTTGTAAATTTATCGATTGCAACTAAGAGGTGAGTTTTCTTGCAAGGGGACATCTGGAAAGGACCCACCATGTCAAGACCCCAAACTGCAAAAGGTCATGTCAAGGGTATGGTTCTCAACTCCTGAGCCGGCACATGAACCTGCCGTGCGTATCTCTGACATCCATCGCACCTTCGAACCAAACGCTCCGCATCTGCCAAAGCAGTGAGCCAATAAAATCCGTGTCTAAAAGCCTTGGCTACCAAAGACCGGGTTGAAGCATGATGGCCACAATCTCCCTCATGAATCTCTCTAAGTATTTTCTGGCCCTCCTTGGTGATACACAACGCTGAAACACACCGGAGGTGCTTCGCTTGAATAACTCACCATTGATAACTACATATGCTTTGCAACGTCGTATAATTTGCCTGTCCATAACCTCCTGACCCGGCAATTCTCCACGTAAAAGATAGGCCAAGTACGGTTCCGTCCACTCTGGAATAGCATGTAAAGCAGCAACAAGCTCTTCCTCTGCCTGGTCTGGATAAGCAATCTCTTCTTCTGATGTATCTTAACTGATGGACTCCACAACTCAGCTAAGAAAACATTAGGTGGGACCGGCTCACGACGAGAGCCGAGTCTGGACAAAGCGTCAGCGGCTTCGTTCTTTCTACGATCTATGTGATCCACCTGGTAGCCTGAAAAGAACCCGGCTACTTTATCCACCTCTCTTCTGTAAGCCGCCATCCTGGCATCCTTCCTATCCCACGTTCCAGATACTTGCTGTGATACTAGATCCGAGTCTCCATAACATAAAATACGCTTGATGTTCATCTCCTTTGCCGCACGCAAACCATGTAGCAAAGCTTCGTACTCAGCCTCATTGTTAGAGCAATCAAAGTGAATTTGTAGAACATAACTCAACTTATCACCTTTGGGCGATGTTAGGACAACGCCGGCTCCAGATCCCTCGAGCTGTTTAGACCCGTCAAAATGCATGACCCAGGATTTGGTGCTAGGTGTTGCTGGAGGCGCGTTTGTCTCTGTCCAATCATTGACAAAATCTACTAAAGCCTGAGACTTGATAGCATTACGAGGCTCGTAATTGATGTGATACGGCCCCAATTCTATTGCCCACTTTGCAATTCTCCCAGTAGCTTCTGTATTCCTGATAATTTCTGCCAGCGGAGCTGAACTAACCACTGTGATTGGATGCTCCTGAAAATAGTGCTTCAATTTCCGGCTTGCCATGAAAACTCCAAAAACTAGCTTCTGCCAATGTGGATATCGCTGCTTTGACTCGGTTAGAACCTCGCTCACATAATAAACCGGCCTCTGAACCGGGTATTCTTTTCCTTCCTCCTTTCGTTCAACCACAACCACAGCACTAACAGCTCGTGGCCCCGCTGCAATATACATCAACATGGGCTCCTTAGGTGCAGGAGCAGCCAGGACTGGTGCTTCAGACAATGTCTTTTTCGACAACTCAAACGCATCATCTGCCTCTTGGTCCCATGCAAATTTGTCTGTTTTCTTCAAGAGTCGATAAAGTGGTATGGCCTTCTCTCCAAGCCGGGCTATGAACCGGCTTAGGGCTGCAATGCAACCCGTGAGCTTCTGCACATCTTTCAATTCTTCTGGCTTTTCAAACTCTGTATGGCTTTGATTTTTGCCGGGTTAGCCTCGATTCCACGTTCTGAGACGATGAAACCAAGGAGTTGCCCTACTGGAACCCCAAACACACACTTGGTGGGGTTAAGCTTCATCTTATATCGCCTTAGATTAGCAAAAGTTTCCTTCAAATCATCAATAAGTGAGTCGGCCTTCCTAGACTTGACAACAACATCAACCACATAAGCATGCACATTACGACCAATCTGCTTCTCGAAACAATTCTGGATACACCTCTGATAGTTGCTCCAGTGTTCTTCAAACCAAAAGTCATGTTTTTGTAACAATAAGCTCCAAAGGGGTTATGAACGATGTTTTCTCCCAATCTTTCTCCTTGAGCCGGATCTGATGATAACCTGAGTATGCATCTAAGAAATACAAAAGCTCGCTGCTGCAACACATCTATTATCTGATCAATACGAGGTAATGCAAAAGGATCTTTCGGACACACCTTGTTGAGACTGGTGTAGTCAATGCACATACGCCACTCGCCATTCTTTTTCTCTACCAAAACCGGGTTTGCCAACCACTCGGGATGGAAAACCTCAATAATAAAGCCGGCATCCAAAAGCCGAGCTATTTCTTCACCAACTATCTTTCGCCGTTCCTCATTCAACCTGCGCAATCCTTGCTTCACTGGTCTAGCTTTGGGATCAACATGTAAACTGTGCTCAGCGAGTTCAGCAGGTACTCCAGGCATGTCACTAGGTGTCCACGCAAAGACGTCCCTGTTCTCACGGATGAACTCGATGAGCGCGCTTTCCTATTTATCAGTCAGATGAGCCCCCACGGCGAACTGTTTGGAGTTATCATCGGGTGTAAAATCTACCAACTTTGTATCCTGAGCTGACTTAAATTTTGCTTTCTCCTCAGCTGTTGTCCTTTGCAATACTGTTCTGTCATTGGGGTTAACTTGAGACTTGTAAAACTTCAACTCCTCTGCTGCACAAGCCTGCTCTCTAAAGCAGCATCGCCTTCATCGCACTCCGCAACCATCTCCCGGCTTCCATGAACTGTGATGATCCCTTGGGACCCGGTATTTTCAACTGCAAGTATACATAAGACGGCCTGGCCATGAAACGGGCAAAGGCGGGTCTGCCAAAAAGAGCATGATACGGGCTCTGCAACTTCACAGCTTCAAAAGTAAGCATCTCTGAGCGATAATTCTCCTTAGATTCACCGAAGGCGACCTCCAGTGTAATTTTTCCTTCTGGCCGTGCTGACTTTCCAGGAACAATACCATGAAAGATTGTAGATGTTGGCTGCAACTGTGATTCCCTGAGGCCCATACGTAAGAAAGTCTCATAATATAAGATATTGATACTACTACCTCCATCCATGAGTACCTTGTGTAAAACATAACCTGCAACTTGTGGAGCCACCACCAGGGCTAGGAGACCCGGATGTTCCACAATTGGCGGGTGATCGGCTCTGCTCCAAGTAACAGGGACCTCGGACCACTTTAGATACCTCGGAACTACTGGCGCAACTACATTAACTGACCTTTTGACTAACTTTCTGTCTCGCTTTGTTGCATTAATAGTATGAACATGATACTGACCCAGCTGTTTTGGGTTCTGCTGGAAACCACCCTGATCCTCTCGATTTTGATTATTTCCACCGTTGCCGGGTCCTGTATTTGCGTTGGAAGATGCCCTGTTTGCCGGGTTAGCACCCGGGCCGGGTCCTCCTCCACGACCGCTGCCGTGCAATGCTCTCTGTACTTCCTCGTTTTTCCACCTCTGCAAATCCACACACTGTTCCAAAGAATGATTGGCGGGCTTACCCAATTTACTGTGACGAGGACACGGCATCCTGAAAGCTTCAAAATGACTGGTGGGACGAGGTAGGCCTCTATAACTATTAAAGTTTCCATTGTTACCACTGAAGTTCCATTGTTTCCATTGAAGTTTCCATTGTTACCTTGATAACCATCCGTCCTGGGCCTCTGGAACCCGGCATTGGTGTTAGCCACAAAATCCGAGTTACCTTCTCCGTACGATCGCTTGTGCTGATTCCCATTGTTATTGCTGCTGTTGTTGTTGTGTCCACCACCATTGTTGTTCTTTCCTGCATTATTCATGGGACCTTTCCCCTTATCTTCCTCATCATCTCGAGTTTTGTCTGTAGAAGCATGTTTATTGCATGCCTCCATTATCTCTCCCATTGTGATCTCTGAAACCCGTCCGCTATTCTTCATGCGACCCAGCTTCTGCACTAAAGGCTCATACCTACAAGTTTTCTCCATGGTCTGCAATGCATTCCTGGGGTTAAATCTGTGGACGAGTGAAGGATCTCCGTGACCCGGCTCACCCACTTACGAGCAGACTCGCCTTTCTTCTGGACACATCGATCCAGGTCTTCAAGTGTGTAAGGACGCTTGCATGTTCCCTGAAAGTTTTTGATGAAAGCCGCCTTCAACTCACTCCATGAATTGATAGACTTCTCCGGCAAAGTGTTAAACCATAACTTTGCAGCTCCATCTGCCATCATAAGATACATAAACTTGGCCTGGATGTTCTCTGAAGCATTGCGAATACACATTGCCATCTCATAACTGCTTAGCCAGGTTTCTGGATCAACACTGGGGTCATAATTTGAAATTTTGCTTGGCTCTTTGAACTTGTCCGGGTAAGGCTCTGCTCTGATACTATCTGATAAACACTTTGGATCGGCCAAAACTGTTGTGGGAGCAGCTTGAGCCGGCCTTGCCAATGGTGCTGGTGAACTTACTGCTACTGCTGCTGCAGGCACCGCGCCAGCCCCTCCAGCACGTGCTGCTGCAGAATTTGCTGCGCGTCTTGCTCTTGAACTATCAACAATTGCTTGCGCTGCTGAGGCGGCTGGTGCAGCCTGTCTGGGAGGTGGCGGAGGCGGCTGTTGATTTGCTTGTTCCGCTCTCCGTCTCGCAGAACGAATCTCATGATTCCTCGGGCTTTCTCCCTGCCTACTCCTCGAGCGGCTATTATACGGTGTTCCATGTAATCCACTCCTGTTATCTGGATAATTAACTTGCTGAACCACAGCTGTACGTAGCATGTCAATAGCTCGCCGGGTCTCAATTTCCCGCGGTGAATCCCCTAATGGAATACGATCAAGTGCCAAAGTTGCTGCATACACATTATCTGTAGGATTATTATAATGACCCGGCGGGGTATGAAATCTGGGTGAGGGTGCTGGCATGGTTCCTCCAGCTCCAGCGTTGCCTCCGGCTCCCCCGGTAGGTGGCCTAGCTGACCTGCAATATTGCCGGGTAATGCTCCTCCTGCGTACCCTGTGGCGACTCTAGTTACGGGAACCTCTTGCACCGTCCTGATTGGTTGATCACTTGGTGTAAATTGCAAAGCTGTTGGATTCAATGCCTCACCTCGAAGTGGAAGCCGGGTTTGATGTCTCGGTGGCTGCATCCGGGTTACATTATTCTGCTGATTTTCCATGACGCTCGTGTTGTGACGAAGCCGGCTTTCCTGCTCGTCCAACTGACGCTGTCTGGCTAACATCTGTTCCTACTCTGCTGCGAACTCCCGCCGCTGTTGCTCCAAGGCACGGCGTGCGGTGTCCAATTCTCTAGCCCGGGTTGCTGCGTTCTCTGGGTTATCACCGTTTCAAGTACTGCAGGATCCAATACTAAATTGTTGCTAGAAGGAACCGGGTGTGGAGGCACATTAGACGTCCCTTCTCCGGCTGATCTGTTCATTAGGAACCCAAATGTATTCATGCGACGTGCGGTTTCTTCATTTTCCGATGAAACTGACGCTCTTTCTCCATCAACCCCAGCCTGCGGCGGGTTATAGACCATAAGTTGGTTCTGTTGTGGTGGTTGTTGCTGATTCTGTGCCAATGCCTCTGCCGTAGCCACCGCTGCCGCTGAAACCGAAGCCGGGTTAAGATTTGTCGCTGGTGCCGTGTAAACTCCAACCCGGCGAATCAGACCCGGGGATGATTCGTATTCCTCTTCTTCTATTCCATAACCGTAGCGATCCTCGAACAGCTCCAAGATTGATTCTGCATCCTCATCTATCACATCACGCGGTGTCCATGCCGGCTCCTCCTGCTGGACCCCCTGCGTGATGACTGGAAAATCGACCTCCGCAGTACCTACTGATTATTCTCCATCAGACTCGACCATTGTAGCAGCTCCTGATACAGACTCGTACGCGCTTTCCTCCATGCCGGGTCTCGAGGCGTGCACCATGCCTACGAAGACGTTGATCCGGCCTATGGGGATGACGTCGCCGGTCTCGATATGATCTGACTCCGAAGTCCACCCGGAATCATCGACTATGAGTTCTCCTTGTAAGTTGATGGTGATTTCGCCGATGACGAGCTTCTCCATGCCGCGTAGAGCTTCTCCCGTGATGTAAACACATTTAGGCCTGTGCCCCACGGTGAGCGCCAACTGTCGCGGTTTTGTCACGGCAGATGTTACCAGGGGGTAACTTAGGTGTGGGGTTTGATAGGCACAGGTGTACAGAAGATTGTCTCGCTCCAGGTGACACAGGATTTACCCAGGTTCAGCCTCTCCATAGGAGATAATGACCTACTTCCTGCTTCTCTCTTATTGATATATGAATCTCGTAACCCGGACGTGAATATCGCCGAGTTACAAGATTAGGTTACAAAGGTGTCTCGACTAGCTCTTTTCTTCTACTTGGGGATTCTGTATTCCCTCTCGCTTTATGACCTAGGAGCCGGCTTATAAAGGCCTCCGGTCTCCTGGTCGCATACAAGATAAAACCGGGTTACACCCAAACTAGGAGTCCTACTCTAACTCATCTAGTCTTGCATGCACTCCAAGTCCTGACTCCGTGACGCGCACCGCCTCGGGTCTTCTAGAAACTTCCTTGTAAAGGCCGGGTTACCGACAAGCTCTCCGGCCCGTTAGTGTAACCCGGCCCATGGTGATGGTTAGCTGGCCTCGCCAGGCCTCCTGCCTGGCGGGTCACGCTTCCCTCTTCATGGGCCTACCGGGTTATGATCCCCCCAACAAGCATGTTTATACTTAGCTCGCAATTAGTCTCCTTTCGGTATATTCCGGCAATTACTTCGTCGCGCTGCCGCCGTAGCGGGTCTTCTATGCCCTTTTTCAGGCATAATTCTACCCTGCCCCACAATTCTTGGCGGGAACAGGCTTCCCTTGCGGGCCCAGTGCACCCTTGCGGGACTAGCCCTTGCATGCCGCTTGAAGGCACAACTGGCTGGCTGACGCCGGTCCAGAGACCCCGGAGGCCACCCTCTTGGTGATCCGGCAACAGGCTGGCATGATGGAAATGCCGGTCCGGAGACCCTTGTGCTGCGAAATCCGGAGGCCACTTTTTCGGTGATCCGGCAACTGGCTGGCATGGTGTTGATGCCGGTCCGGAGACCCTGATGCTGCTTACTCCTGAGGGCTGGATGCCAACCACTTTGTGATCCAGTACTTCTGGGAGGTCCATTCGGTCCCGGGTGTATTGATACTATATGACCCGGGAGTTCCCATTCTCCTTCATCAGGACTGCCGCAGACGAAAGTTTGGTCCCAACTGGCTGCAGTTAATCTTTGACAATCTTGTGTTCGTTGGGCTGGGCTTGGATCTTCACGCTCTTCAGTTTGAGTAGAGGCATTAGCGAAAGTCCGAAAAGACTTCCCTTTCTGCGGAGCTCCGGGATTAGCCTTGGTTTTCTTCGGTTTTTTGGTGAAGGGGCAATCTCTGCAGATGTGTCCTGGTTCGCCGCAGGCATAGCACTCCCCATTCTTCTGCCTTATCTGAATATCGTTGAACTGGCGGTACTCTTCAAGGCTGTGACTATCAGATCTGTGATACATGCACCACACTCCAGGCTGGCCATCCTTGCGCAGGGGAATCTTGAGCTCTTGGGGCACGTAAATGAGAGGATCTTCAAGGGGAGAATCGTCTTCTGTGTTCTGATCTGGGCCCTCGCCTTTCGGAGGCTGTGCTACAGGCGGCACGTCAGAGCAGAGTTCCTCCCTTTCCTCGTGCGTCCATGAGGGGGAAGGTACATCAATGATCGTGGTGTTTTCCTGAGGCCTTTCCTCGCTGATGAAAGGACTGACGTACGCCGCTGGTCGTATGAACTGTGCTCCAAAATCCTGACCCTTGGTGACGGATGTCGGCGAGGACTCCTCTAAGACGAAACAGAGCCCTGGATACCGCAGGAATTCCATGGCTGCCTTTGCCTTTCTCTTTTTTGTCATCTTGGCCGGCGGATCCGACGCCTCACTCGCGAGAGTCGAAAACAGTGACGCCCTAGAGGCGTCGGAGGACTTGAAGCGGATCCTGTCACGAACAAAAAGCTTGACGCAGAACTTGATGATGAACTTGACGCAGAACTTGAGGTTGATGAAGACGAAGACAAATCCAGCGCTTGCACCCCCTACCTGGCGCGCCAGATGTCGCGTCTCGGGTGACGGACATCGGGAGTAGATGATACCCCCTTTTTAGGTTCGGCACAGGGCGCGAAGGAGGCTGGAAGACGCCTTACCCGGGAGCAAGATCGTCGAGTTCTTCGTCGAGGCATGCGGGCAAACAACACAGAGAGACACACGGAGTTACCCAGGTTCAGGCCGCCCGGAGGCTAAAAGCCCTACTCCTGCATGTCTGGATTGAACTGTTCATCATGGTGTGGTGTACAATGGTGTTCTGGGGTGAACCCGGCAGAGTTTCGGCCGGAGGTAGACGAAGAGCAGATCCTGCCCTGGGGAGATCACCTCTCTCTCTACCCACCAAACCCTAGTCCAGTCTTTCCTGAGCTCTATCTTGCTTGTGATCCGACCTTTCCTCCTCGGTGCCATGGTCCTCCTTTTATGGCTACACTAGTAGGGAAGTGCCTTTCTGTAGCGCACCAAAAAATGTTTCTGTGGCGCATGGTCGGTGCGCCACAGAAACCTCGCCACAAAAGTATTATTTCTGTGGCGCACGGCACCATGCGCCACAGAAAGTAGACAATTCTGTGGCGCACCTCCAGCAATGCGCCACAAAAATAGTTCTGTGCGCCACTAAATTATTTTAAATGCGCCACAGAAATAATTTCGATTATTTGCTGTATTTGACAATAATTTATCTGTGGCGCATTTTATTCGTGCGCCACAGAATACAGTGCGCCACAAAATTATTTACCATGCGCCACTAAATTATTTGCTGTATATATTATCGATTATTTGCTGTATTATCGATTATTTGCTGTAATATATTTTGACACGGTATTAAAACAGACACATTATACTATATCATCACATCACTTAGAGACCAAGATACATACATATAGTGACAAATGCCAAATTAATTGTACAAAAGTTCATCTCATGTCACATAAGTCATAGTACAAATGAAGTTGTCACCGCCTAAACTATGATCAAATAGAGAACAGCCGCGATGATGGTGAGCAAGAGCAGGAGCATGATCAAGGAGTCTTCTTCTTGAGCGGCGCTGGGAACGGTTTGTAGCCGTCTTTCATCGTCCACGTCCTGCTGTCATTCTGCAGAGCTAGGCGTTCTTCGATATCCCTCTGACACAACCCTGGAGATGGATACAACCATGTATTAGTGTTCATATTTGTAACCATGTCAATATTTGTGCAGTGTCAATATAGGTATATATATTGTTTAATAATATAAATAGATTGAGTATGACAAGTCTATAGTAAAGAAAATAAAGAAGCACTTGTTGCGAGTATGCATGATTTATCCTACCATGGCTTTGTTGAAGGCCCCCCTGCTGTCACAACATCGTTGTAGATGATTTGCGACAACTCCATCTGGATGAGATGGAAGTCTTCTCTAAGCTTATCATCGGTGATTTCCCCCGCAAATTTGGTCCATTCTCGGAGACTAGATGGCAACTTTGTTTTCAGTGCATCCCGGACAAACCCTTTCATTGATGGAGGACGTAGAAGGCATCCTTCACGCTGCCATGCTTCTGCTTCATGCAATCGAACTGGGTCCCATGCCTGAACCGGTGTTTGTTGTCATTCGTGAGACATTCCCCCTTCGTCTGTCCTTTTTCGAAGTGGCCTCCCTTTTGGGCGTAGCCCTCGAGAGCCTCATCGAGAACACCCTTTATTTTGGTGTAGTCTTTCTTCTTGCTCGAACTCCCCGAGTCAAAATAAGTGGCAATGGACCACCTCGGGCTTAGGACGATGAGTATGCAGTACTTGTCCCTGGTCGGAAGAAATGCAGTGGAAAGGATCAACAACGGAAGAAATCTATAAGAAAGCATAAGATACGACGGCGGCGAGCGGATGTGTACTTACTCGGGAAAGAAAGGCAGAAGAAGGTTGTTCTTCCTCTTGTTGTTCAGCATGAACCTCTGGAGGTACTCCGTGGCCATGGTCCGTGTCCTTGATCCTTCCACCAGCTGACTGTCACGCATGTAGTAGGGATCCACTACCGTGACGTACGGGGTATCATCTCTCTGGATCTTCCTCGCCATATTGATCGCGTATAGGCGGACCAAGTTATAGTCCAGCCGTCTAGAGTGAAACAGGTTGAAGACGTCCTCGAACGCTATGAAGAACAGATCGGCGGGGGCTTCAGTAACGAAGTCCACGTTCTTTGGCACCTGGACCGTGAACACCGGGTAATTTGGATTCTTGTCTTTAAGAAGAGGCCCTCTACGTCAAGATAGCTTGATGCAAAGAGAGCATGGGTCCTTTGCGAGGCAGAGCAGCTCCGGAGGCAGTATCGGTTTACCAGCTTCATGAACTCGGGTCGAGCATCCGCACGGGGTGATATCATGTCTTCATGACCCCGGATAACCTTAGGAGCTGGCTGGCTCGTAGAGGTGCCTTGCCTACTTCTCTTCTAGGCTTCTTGATCTTCATCTCTGGGGATGGTGGGGGTGCAGTGAACCCCGCGCAAACCGTCTGTTGCAGTGTGCGAGGGCTGAAAATGTTACCCGGTTTGTCTGGAGCTTGATCGCCGGCTTCCGGAGGCGTGTTTTGAGAAAAACTCAGGCGCTGGCATGTAGTGCGACGACCAGGTTGATCACCGTGAGCGCGGAAGGGTTCCTCATCCATAGCAGGCATGTACAAATCTTTGCTCGCGCCCGTGTTGAGGAAGCCATTGACGTCGATATTATCATCATCATCGTCGTTGCCATCAAGTTGAGGTGCAACGTCTTTGGCTTCGGACGGCTGTTGCGGTACAGACATTCCCAACAGTCTTTGGTGGCGGCTGGTGGTGGCAACGACCGGCGGTTCCTTCCGGGTGGTGGCGACTGCTGCTTGTGGCGCCGGTTCCTTCCAACAGGTTTTCGTGGCGGCTTCGAGGGCCGAACGATCGGCCGGGAGTTTAGAGGTGGCGCCGGTGGAGCGGCGCTTAACCCCTGAAGAACCCCCCAAGACGAATTTGGGTCTTCGGCCATTCCAGGACCCACTTGGGGCAATTTCCAAGGAGCATGTGTTTCTCGGCTCCCGGAGGTTGCATGGGGGGGTCGATGCCACTAAACTCAGGCACTACCTCAGTCACCCTGACCCTCATCACGGCCTCGCTCATTCTAGTGTTGTGCATATCACGGCACATTGGTTGTATGAGCATGCCCTCAGCAACTTCCTTCAACTCGCCGTCGGGTACCATCCTATGCAGGAGTATGCAAGGCGTGTCCTTTTGTGAACAAATGTTGGGCATCATGAGGTGGCAGTCATAAAAGGCAGAGTTATAGAAGATGACGCGGACTAAGTAATTAATTAGTTACCTTGTCGATGGCGTTGATCTCGGCTAATGTCGAGACAAGGGCGCCGGTGCCGGCGGCCGGCCTAACATTCTCCTCCGGCCGCTCGGGTGGTGGCGCCTCGGTATCTTTCGGGGAGGGGGTGTCGGTGCGACAAAAGGGACGCTGCACCGCGGGTGGCGTTGGGTGGGGTCACCAGGTCCGGCGACACGGCCTGGTTCATGGTTGAGTTGCTGCCGCTGAAGCTGGGCACGTGTATGGGCCCGTTGACCTCCCGCATTCCAAGCAGCTAACCCCTCCACAACCCAGGGGGTATGAGCCCGGATCCTCTCGTCCACTAACTTGTCCACCGTGCTGGAGTCCACTTTTGCTGCTCTAGTGACTCCACCTTCTTCCTTAGCTCCACAACCTCGGCTTTATCCCTTTCGTCCTCTCCTCTCCTTTCTCTTCTCCGGGTCAGATGAGTAGTACTAGAACTTCATGCTCGTACCAAAGCCGGACACACGGCCAGCTGACGTCGGCGGCTTCGACTTGTCCCTATCCTTGAAAGCGTTCGTCGCCCTGTTGAAAGTCGTGTCCCACGGCTCCGTCGACCCCTGGGACGACGGGCCATCCATCAGCCTTCAACTCCTCCTCCTGCAGACAAAGGAAATTAAGGTGAACCCATGTAAAATATGACTTCGTTATCTAATTAGATCAACGCAATGGACTTTGAGATATCCGCGGAAATTAAATTCCTTACCAGTAATTTCTCGAATTCCTCACATTCATCGTCGGTAACGAATTCCCCCGCCGGGTTCAGATAGTAGCGGGACCGGACAAAGTTCCTCACTTGCTCGTCCGTGATTTTGTGCCATGTTCTCTTTTCCCAGGCAACATGGCATCCTCCTTGTCCCAAACGGGCTGTTTTCCTCGGTAACCGCCGCTTCCCAAACGGTGGTTACCTATGTTCAGCTCCCGCATATCCTTCCCCACTCGGTCCATTTTTAGCCTCCTCAGACTTTAAGGACTCCTTGAATATCTCGAACTCTTCTTTGTCGAGCGTCGGTTCTTTGGCACTTATCTTCTCCCAGCTGTCACCCTTATTGATCTTCTTCTTCACCCGGAATTTCCAGCTGCTCAAGGCGGTGCTCATCTTCGTGATGGCTAAACTGTCCACCTTTTTGTTGAACGGAAGCGGGAACGTGTATCGTTGGTGAAGCTTCGTGAGGAGGTTTTCGACCAAAGCCTCATTGCCCTTGCTTCTGAGGTCCTTCGTGTTGATCGACATGCTTTCCCGGACGATGCACCCTAGTTGCATGCTGTACCCTTTGGCAAGCTTTTCCGGCTCCACTGGTAGGCCACTTGGCGTGACCTTGGTGAACACGTCTGTGACGTTGTCGAGCGCTTGCGGTGTCCGATCCTCCTTGCCTTCTTCCGCTTAGCGGTCGGGTTGCTACCGGTAGCAGCATCCGTGTGGTCGCCACCATCGGTGGTGGTGTCATCCTCATGACCGCACTAGCAGCTCCATCTGTGGTTTCGGCGTCCTCCACCCGGTCCTCTTGCTCATTCATCGGCGGCCTCCACCTCCTCCATCTGCTGGGACACCTCCCAGAACGACTTGTTGGCATTTCTAGCTTCTTCTTCGACGCTCATGTGCTTAGAAGGGCCGGCTTCCGACATGTTTGCACTGCATTAAAAAGAGGCAAAAAGTTAGTACAACAAATATAAGAAAAAAATCACTTAATTAAGTACTAAGATACCCCGGCCCATGCATTAGTCGCAATACCCCATATGTCCTTTTTTAGCAAAGTCATGCCAAAATTCACGAAAAATTTCGGCATGACCTTTGCTAAAAAAGGGACATATGGAGTACCCGAATTTGCCGGAACGGAAGTTAATCGACGTTCCGGCAAACTCAAGGGCCTCTCGGGGTACCTGCAGACATTTAACAAATCATATGTCCTTTTTTTAGCAAAGTCATGCCAAAATTCACGAAAAATTTCGGCATGACCTTTGCTAAAAAAGGGACATATGGAGTACCCGAATTTGCCGGAACGGAAGTTAATCGACGTTCCGGCAAACTCAAGGGCCTCTCGGGTACCTGCAGACATTTCACAAATCATGTTGCCGGCATCTCCGGCCGGCAACATCCACACATATCCACATCTCCGGTCGGAGATGCCGACCGGCAACAAACATACACATCACACAAACATCCACATCCACATCCACATCATGGCCGCCACTTCTCACCTGAAATCACGCGGAGGTTCTTCTAAATTTCCTACATACGACAAAATAAAGCATATTAGTTAATTAAAAATGGTTCATACGGGGAAGAATGTATATATGTACTCATTGATTAGCATGTCTCATACAAGTAAACTAAAGCAAGTAATGCCTAAAACATAATGCATTCCATAATGCAATTTAAAAAACCAGTAATATTTTGCTTTCGATTTGGTGCTTTCACTAGATGATCAACTACACAAGAAGACTAACATATCACTAACAAAACTTGTACAAAAATGATGCACAATAATCAAAATATGCAACACAAACTACAACAAGCCTAAATGAAATTTTTTAGCCAAATTTTTTAATTTTTTTCATTGGGTCATTTCATCAAGCTCCTAAGGTGCAACCATGGTAGCTAGGAGAGGGAGGGGAGGGAGAGAGGGGCAGCACCTCGTCGAGAGTGGCGGTGGAGGTGCTCCTGGCCGAGCACGGCGGGGTGGCGGTGAGGTGCTCGGCGGCGCCGATGCGTGGCGGCCGGGGCGCGGGGTCGAGCACGGCGGGGCGTGGGGTCGAGCAGGGCGGCGGGGTAGCGGACGCACGCGGAGTTGCTCCGGCAGGCGGTGTCGAGTGCGGTGGGGCACCGGTGTCGAGTGCGGTGGGGCGCGGGGTCGAGCGCGGCGGCGTCGCGGCGCTGGTTGAGCACGGCGGCGTCGCGGAGGCCGGGGGATTTGGACTTGGTGGTTTTTTGGAAGAGTGAGGCCGGCGCGGGGGCGGGCCCACATGTAAGTGGTAGCCATGGCATTCTGTGGCGCATCCCCCAGCCGATGCGCCACAGAATTCTGTGATTCTGTGGCGCATCTGTTAGCGGATGCGCCACAGAATTCCCTGGCTACAAGTGCTAAAAAGCACTGATGTCTGTTATGTGACAAGCACAGAAACATAGCCCAAATGGTTAGCCACAGAAACCTGGAACTTTGGTCAGCCAGGTTCGAATCCTGGCTAACACACTTTTTTTCTTTTAAAATAATATTTTGGTTAAATTTAAATAAATAACACAAACACATTTGTTATTATCTAAACAAAAATATTTTTAGTTATATTTAAAGAAAGAACATACACACATCTTAAAGAAAAGAATGTACAGATATTTGTTAGTAGACCATTATTGTAAATACACACACATTAAAAAAAATATTTCATTTGAAAAAATATTTTTGGTTAAATTTAAAGAAAAGAATGTACACATATTTGTTAGTAGACCATTATTTTAAATACACACACATTGTATTAAAAAAAATTACACACAATTTGGTTAAAAAGAAAAGAATTTACACAATTATTAATTAGAAGACCATATTTTAAATATGGTGAGCTTTTTGTGGCGCATTGAGAATTATGCGCCACAGAAAGCGAAAATATCAGTGGCGCATCCAAAGACATGCGCCACAGAAACAACACCCAGTCAAAGATTGGATGGGGCCCACCATATTTTTGTGGCGCATTGACCAGGATGCGCCACAGAAAGAAGAATATCTGTGGCGCATCCAGCTCAATGCGCCACAAAAAGTTCACCATATTTCTGTGGAGTGGGGACCCACCATGTTTCTGTGGCGCACTCTTGCGTATATGCGCCACAGTATTGTATGGCGCATTTGGCATGGTGCGCCACAGAAATATTTGTGTGGCGCATGGCCAAAATGGTGCGCCACAAAATGTCATTCCATAGAAAGGCACTTCCCTACTAGTGCTAAGGGGATCCGACATGGGCACGCGAGGGGCGTGAAGGGTTTTTGGTGGGAGAATCCCTCGGCGGTCCTTGGAGGAGACGTGGCGTCCTCTCTTCCAAGCATTCTCTAGAGGGCGGCGCGGTCGTCCGCCCTTGGATTGTCCGCCCCACCAACTGCGCTCGTGGCAACGTCACCAGGGCACGGCCTTCATCTTGGCGCCCAAGCCTTCCACCAGCTTCTAGCGAGCTGGCGATCTTATCCTCTCAGCGGTACGGATAGAGGACCCGGGGGCACGCCTGGCCTCCTGCCCTGCGCGCGGACCCGCGGGTATTCCTTGTTCTCCGGGCGCGGGGGTGACCCCGGAAGGTCGCCTGGTCCTTAGCTGCAGAGTGTTGCTGTCGAACTTGTCGGGTTTCCTTGGGGCAGATGAGGTAACCCATCTGCTGTACTTGACTCCTTGCCTTGTCCATCTTCTTGGTGGGCCCCAGTGGTGGACCCACTTTGGCAGCATCAGGGGAACCCCATATTCCACTGCTGCGACAGATACCCCACAGCATCATCACTCACAACGGCACAAACTTCACAGCCGACGAGTTCAATGACTTCTGCATGGAGCTGGTCATCAAACTCAACTACGCCTCAGTCGCACACCCTCAATCCAATGGACAAGTCGAGAAAGCAAATGGCCTAGTCTAAGCGGCCTCAAGAAACGATTACTGGTGCCACTCAAGCACGCCGCGGGTGCTTGGGTGGAGGAGCTGCCCTCTGTCCTTTGGAGTTTGAGGACCACGCCAAACAGATCAACGCAGTACACTCCATTCTTCATGGTCTATGGTGCTGAAGCAGTCATGCCGTACGACCTGCGATTCGACGTACCTTGCGTGGTCGCATACGACGAGTCAGATTCAGACGAAGCACTTGAAGATGGCATCGACGCACTGGATGAGGCACGGGACATCGCACTCTCCCGCATGGCCGTTTATCAGCAGAGTCTCTGCAACTACCACGACCATCGACTGCGCACGAGATCCTTCGTCCCTGGTGACTTGGTGCTGTGGCTCAAGCAGAAGAAGGTGCACAAGCTCGTCTCCCCATGGGAGGGACCCTTCATCATCATGGAGGCAATCGACGGCGGTGTCTATCGCCTAAAGCATGCGAAGACAGGGGAGCTCTCCCACAACCCGTGGAACGTCACGCACCTACGCCGTTTTTACGCATAGCATACACATCCATGTAATTGTGCCTACACGACTACAAGCAGAAGGTTTCAGACGCGCTTTTTTCCTTACCAGGGTACCTAAGGGGAATAGAGGTTTTTAATGAGGCGGTTTGCTAGCTTAATATACAATGGTTGAGATACAAAGCTTTCTCCCTCTACTTTTTACAGAGTCAAAACAAATAAAGCCTAGGCCGCACTCGAACACTCGGGGGCTGCGCCATACAGGTTCACTTCAGAACAAATAAAGCCTAGGCCGCACTCGAACACTCGGGGGCTGCGCCATACAGGTTCACTTCAATAACAAATAAAGGCTAGGCCGCACTCGAGCATTCGGGGGCTGCGCAACACAGGTTAACTATGAAAAGTAAACAAGTCACGCCTTGGACGCACCCGAAAACTCGGGGGCTGCGCCGTACATGCCGCGTTAATCAACATGCCTAGATCGCACTCGAATACTCGGGGGCTGCGATCCTACGATCGAACAACTATTGTCTTCAAAAAATAACATCACATACATACACTCGGGGGCTGCCCCTTTGGATATACATTGTCCATATACAACGTAGCTCAGCGAGCATACGCATTCTCACCCCCTAATCTACAGGCTCAGTTTTGGGTACATCCAACGGACCTACAAGGCGCTCCATTTGCTTCTGGACCTGCTCAATAACTTTTCTCGCCGGCTCGAGAGTATCTACATACTGCTGCTCGGAAGGCAGTCCATCAGTAAGCTTCTCAATTTTAAGATGCGGACGGTGAAGCCGCATATAGGCAAAGGCAATGTTCGCCCCTCCAACAAGTTCAGCGTGCAGCATCTTCTTGATTGCTTTGCATTCGCGGAACCTCTCCAATAGGGCAGGGATGCCTTGCGGTTCCTCGTTGTGAGGAAACATAGCTCGGTGCACCCGAGCCAGGGTGGCCCTACACGACTCTAGCAGCATGCCGCCTCGCCAAGCGCGATCCAACAACACAGCAAGCACTCGAGCCTTGGGTCTATCTGACCAGAAGTATTGGGAGCCAGAAGCTGTCCCAGTAATGGCCCCATCCAGGCGCTCCTCTACGCGAGTCTTCTCGGCTCTCCAGTCAGGATTCACACCTACAAAGCAGTACAAGGAAACAAATTGAGCAACAGTCGAAGCAATAGCACCTCGCAGCCGAAGGTTTGGTAAGGAGCACTGGCATTCTAGTTGACGATTGATAAGGAGCAATAGCACCTCGCAGCCGAAGGTTTGGTAAGGAGCACTTTGATTCCTTTTTTTTCTTGTTTGCAGATATCGTCTTGCTATTTGATACTAAAAATATGGTGTTTATTTTTTTGTTTTTCCTAGAGGCCTGGATTGGTGCAATAAGTAGGATGTCCAGATCCGAATTATCTCTGTCTTTGCCATGTATAATTTCTGTAAACAATTAAATGACCAAGAGAAAATTTGTCTAGTCTGCACTGTTTAAATACATTTTGGTTGTGCGCTACTAGCGTTTGGCAAGTTCTTTTGCTGGCCAGAACAACGTATCGTCAAACATGGTTTGACAATAATGCCCATTATCTAGAATCCTATAATGGACTTCACAAATGCTTTGATTCATGGTTAACAATTAGAGCATGGATCCTTGTCTCTTTTATTTCATGATAGTATACTTAACTAATAAGAAATTATGTTTTTTAGCTATATCTATGTACCGGAAATTTGTACATGACTCACAAGCATGGAGCCATCAGACACCAAAAGCTATATATAAAGTTTCTTTCTGAGTTCCTCATTTCTTACATGCCCGACAAGTATGCATCAACTTTATCATTAACTTATTGTGAAATTCCTATCACTTGCAGATTAGATGATTGGATGTGCGCCTTTTGATATATGTATCAGCAATTTACGTGAAATTGCCAAATATATTGTAGATATATACTGTAGTTGTGTTTAAATTTTATTTAAGATTTTTTTCTATATTGGTATTGATTCCTTATTACTGTAACTTGTTGCAACTAGATGTGTGAGGTGTTAGTTACTAATGGATGACATAAACAAGCAACTTATGTTAGTTTCAGATAAAGTCTCACCATGTTTAGCATCTTCATATTATTTGGATCTGCTGCGGAGAGTATTACATAGAAGGTTTTACTACATATAATTTTTGGTTACTATGTGCTGTTCCATTCTGGCACTCCGGAGGCTGCTTCTGCATGCCCATGTCTGAGACAAGCTTGATGTTGTGCTAATGACCACGGAGATGATTCGATCAGATTAGCTCTCCAAATAGTTTAGCTTCACTTCCATGCATCTGTATAGCTGGCATCCTTTACGTATTCATGTGACATTGATAATCTCAGCATTTGATTGTTATTGCTTCAGAGAGTCAGGATGGAAAACTAGTACATATATAGCATCATGTTCCAGTTTTCTTCACCAGATACACTTTAAACTGATTTGTAGCAGCAGTGAGGCGAGGTGATTGATTCATAGCAGCAGTTTACATTTAAAAATGTACCCGCCATCAGCTGCTGAAGTGTCATGCCGGGGTAAACATTTATCCATGCATTTGATTTTTTTTGAAAGAAGTGTGTAGCTAGCGTTGGCTTGGAGGGTTGGAGCAAGTTAATTGCCTCCAAATTGCTATGCAACTAAAACCACGTTAGTTGTGCAAATTTATAAAATTCCTATGGTTCATGTATGTGTAGTTATGAACTGTATTGGTTGAATTCTCCACCCATCACTCCATTAGTATTCACTCAGCTTGTTAGATGTACTACTTTAAGTTGCTGTAACTACTCGTCAGTTTGGGTACTATTGTTGGCCTTCGTCAGCATATATTGGCTGACCTGTTTGCTTTTGGGATTTAAGCTAGATTTTGTAAGCACTAATAATTGCTAAGCTTTTCTAGTCCTTGTGCTTCATTAAGCACCACATACACCAGAGAGACAAAACATGAGCTCAATGTTTTGCATTTATTTTTATTCCCGTAGTATATATTTCATTGTTAAGTATCAGAAGTTGTCTGTGTTGCAGGAGTGCACATACACAAGAAGCTGTAGACAATTTTTCTAACCATCTGGTAGTGCCCGTACATGCTTAAGTTTGTGTATGTTATCCTCATGTACTTATTGACCAGGGAATGCTTCCATTTTTGCCAAAACATCTTGCAAACGGAACTTGTTGTCTTTCATTGATGGGAACAATCTTCTCGGTAGCATGCTATTTGAACAATATTCATGGCAGTTACTTCCGTATCTGAAAGTGAAATATAAATATCTAACTAAATAATTTGATGCGTGTTCTTTTCAGCTTTATATGGTTCCTGCACATTTATGGTCAAGTGTACGACGAGGAGTTTATTTAAATTGCTGAACTTAAGGTTTCCAGATTTGCTGACATGGGGGCTTTTCTATCTTTTCATCGTTGAAAGTGTAGTCTTGGCTGTGTTTTATATGTGATGAATATTTTGCAATTTGTATTATGTAACTTCTTTGGATGTGTATCAGACATTGTGTGCAAGGGGAATGGCATCTTATTGTCATCTGACTTGATTTATCTTCGGTTGGTTATATATATAGCTAGCCCATTTTCTGCTTGGAATGTATATGTGTACAAGAGACCGTGAGGTGCACTTGAACAACAGTCTGCTAATTGCAGCCATGTGAGACTTGCTAACTTGGTTCTTTCCTTGTCGCTATTTTATCCGCATGTGCTTGTTATGCTAAATAATACACTTCGGCCACATGATTATGGAATGGTAAGATGTACAAAAAATGTATCAAAAGTTCATCATATGGAAGACATCTAGAGATTGAAGCCTAGGAAATAAGAGACGACTGAATTATTGTGATGCAATTAAGAAAGGCCAAGAAATATTTAACCGCTATGTTGTTAAGTTAATTAAGCATAATGGCCTTCTTTTGTTCAAGATATTAATCTTGTCCATGTTAAAAAATATAAATTCAAGTGGGTAAGGTTTGTGCATTTAAGAAGACAAAGTTTATATTTACACCAGCTGTTTGAGATCAACCTTGCATAAGAGCAGCCCGTATACTATGCTAATAGTAAAGCAGAAATATGTTTTGTTCTAACTTCTCAACACCATAAATATTATATTTAAAACATGTTATCTCTCTCTAACTGTTATTATTGTCAATCCCCATGGCATTATGGCATGCTGAATCATTAAGAGGTTGTGATTCTGAGTTCGAACGCTAGCTAGCTGCCTCTCCTTTCGTAAATAAACCAAAGAATATTTATTTGAGCTCATTTATTTATTTTTCTTGTCTTTTTTCAAGAGCGATTGGCTATGTAAGGCTTGTAACTCTCTGTAGTAACACATACACGTGTGTGCCCATAAGATGAGGTTTGTAACACTTCACCGCCAACACATATTTATGTGTTCCTGTGGCCTACCCGTGTAACACATTTTTTGACCCTGTGGTGTATGTGTTACAGCCCAACTCCGTAACACGCATGAAGTGTTACTGCCAAATTACTCTGTAACACATATTATCATGTGTTACATCATAGTGTTACCAAAACTCTGTTCTCCTGTAGTGTGATCAGGTCCAGCTCTCCAATCAAGTAGTCCCCCCGCTCGGACGAAGGGGCAGGTCTTGCCCTCTTCGCGTCCAGCTCACCTCGCACATCCTTCAACTCCCGCTCCAGATTCACAATTCGTGTCTTCATGTAAGCCATGACGACTTCGTCATTCCTACTCCGTGCGGCCGGTCGGGGGCTGGGCCCTGACAGAGCATTCAAGTAGAGATCGACTGCGAAGCAAAAAGCAGTTGTACTTGATCAACAAGTGCCTTAACAGTTCTTTACAAGAAAAATAGCAAAAGGAGTCAGCGCTGCACCCTACGACACCGACTCCGACCTAGCCCTAACAGCGCGGGCAGCAACTTCAGCACTCCGGCGCTCCACCATGGACACAATGTCCTCCGCCAGTCGTGCCGCCTCCTCCTTCACTGAGCTCAATGATATTGTCCTTCCATCATGCTTCCGCGGGAAGTCCACAACAACCTTCTTGAAGTCACCCGCAACACCGTGACCTAGCAACAGCTTGAATGTAAGCTCGGAGCCGCGTATCGTTTGGGTGCGAGTGAAGTTTGCCATGGTGGAGGACTCTGGACCAAGTACCGCAGCTAGACCATCAACGCTGGCAGGTGGCGTGCGCTGTGAAAAGACACTCTTGTGCACCGCAGCAAGAGCGCCAGTCGACTTGGTGAACGCGTCCTTGGCATAGGCACACATGGAGTTGAAGATGCTGACGGCACGCTCCAGCGGGACATCATCATCCGTCGACTCCGTGGGCGGGGACGCGCCAAAAGCACCTGCACATCCCAGAAACCTTAAGTACCAATTCGACTGAATTGGGAGAACAAACTTCAAGCAAACAACAAATGAGAAGGACGCATTACCTCCTACAATGTGGGCGAGCGCGAGCAGGCATTCCACCTGCACCTTTTCACCCTGGAGGGTGGCATCCTCGCGGTCCTTGGCCTCCTTTAGTTTCAGCTCGGCATCGTCACGCTGAGCCTTGAGCTCCTTCTCCAGCTCACGCACCCGCTTCGCAGCAGTCTCTTGATCGCCTGCATGAAGACAAAAAGAGTCGAGTGATTGCAAGACAAGAGCGACAGCAAGTTAACACAAACAAGGGTGTCGCTTACGCTTAGACTGCTCCAGAGCAGAGCGCAGCTAATCCCTCTCCTGCTCCATCTGGACGTAGGCCGCACCTGACTCCATGAGGTTGCAGTAGAAAGGAGCGCCGTCGTGCATCCAATAAATCAACAAGACAGAAGACACTTACATGATCCTGGAGCTGCGCAGCGCTCGAAGAAGATGGAGCAGGTACTTCCAGACCGGAGGGAGTTGAAGCCTTTACCACTTCCGTCACAGTCGGCGCAGTCGCCAGTGTGGCATCCTCCGGAGGGTTCAGCTCTACTTCCATGTCACGCGGAGTCGACGTTTGTTCCCAGATAGGAGAATGAGATACACCTGAGCCATGACCGGCACTGCGCACGTAGTACTCAAATCAAGAAAGCTGCACACAACAAAGACAGAAGCCTAGACTGGAGAAAGGTGCTTACCTTATTTCCTCCTCGTCGCTACCAAGAGCATCGACATCGAACAACCCGCTGAACTCAGTCGCGCCACCAACAGGAGGCGCCATGTTGAGCGGCTCAACCTCCACCGGCTCCTTCAGGCTGGGCGACAAAGAACCTGAATCACCATCGTCGTGAAGCTCCACCCTTTCAGACGGCGAGTCGTCAGCAACAACTTTAGCCTTGTCCTGACGCTGGCGCTTGAGTGGCTGCTCATCTTCATCATCTTGCTCCGTTTCCTCCACCACTTCATCTGGTGAGTTGGTCGCAGAAGGAATGGAGTCATCATCATCCACCGGCTCTACTTCGGGAAACTCCACTTCAAAAGTCGATCCACCTTCAGGCAAAGGAGGAAGGCAAGAGAAACTCGGGTGGCCCTGCAACACAAGAACAAAGCTATCTCACGCAACAGCAACAACAGCGGCAAGCAATACAAAGAAAAGAGCAAGTGAACATTACCTCGGGTAGCGGATTATCAACCCCGTATGGCGTCACTGGGCACTCGACGTTGCAGGGGTCTGCAGCTCTGAGACTGGTCACGGACCGCATAGAGCCTTCGACTTCCTTCTTCGACTGCTCTTCCTTCGTCAGGCGAGTCGAATCATCCGCGCCTTGGTACTCCCATATCGGGTGGTTCCGAAGGCGTAGCGGCTGCACGCGCCTTTTCATCATTGTGGCAATGAGATGGATCCCACCCACCTCCTTACCCATGGACTTGATCAACCCGGTGACAGTCTTCAGTAAAGGCGCCACCTCCGCTTTGTCACCACTCGACAACAAGTGCGCCCATGTGTTTGTCTTCCTTAAGGGCTTGTCAGCCACAAAGTCTGGGAAGCCAGCCTGGTCGACGCGGATGTAGAACCACTTCTTCCACCACCCCTGGACGGACTCGACCTACTTTAGCGCGAAGTAGGTGGTGTTGCCACGTACCTGAATGAAGAAGCCGCCAAGAGGGTAGGTGCCACCGCCGCCTACATTTCTCTTGACGTTGAATCTGGCCTTCCACAAGGCCCAATGCGGGTGCACCCCCAAGAAGCACTCGTAGAGGATGATAAAGCACGCAATGTGCAAAACGCCGTTCGCGGTAAGATCGTGCATCTGTACCCCGTACGCGTAAAGCAGACCATGCACAAAATCATGGAGGGGGCAGGAGAACCCCCGAGACAAAAAGTCCTCAAAACACACGCGCTCATTGGTTTGAGGCTTTGGAAATACCTCTTTCTCGGGGGTGCGTGCGGCCAGCTGGTCCGCCGGCGGCAGGAGTCCCTCTGCCCGGAACTCATCCAGGTGGTGCTCCTTGATGGTGGACTTCACCCAGTCACCGGGGATCTTCTTCAGAACATCGACGCCGGCGGCATCAACAGTGGCGGAGGCGCTGGCCGCCGTGCTCCCCTCTTGTTTTTCGTCCCCGCAGCGCCAGCGGCAGTAGAGCTCGACTTAGTCGCCCCCTTCTTCGCGCCCAGTTTGCCCATGGCTAGCAGCTTGCAATGGGCACGTGGACGAAGCTCGCAGTGAGCGGAGACAATGGAGATGGGGTGCGAGGAAGAAGACGATACAAGGGAAGGGAACGGCAAGAATAAGGAAGAAATCAATCTGCCCCGCCGCAGTGAAATAAATATACCACGGGGCCGCCAAATCTGAACCGTCCAATCAGCATCGGCGGCAACGGCCTGCATCCAACCCTACACGTGGCGGCCACAGAACGCAACTGTCACAAGCCACGCCGCCCACTACGCACGAGAAAAGAGGAAACCGTCATCACATTCTGAAAATTTCACACCGTGCGGTCAAATCAAAACTGAAGCGGCGTCATTCCTGGTCAACACTGACACTGGGACCACCATGACGCGTCCCATCAACGGAAGCGTGCCAGAAAGGATCGTCATGCATGACGTCAGCATCCCAACCAGAAAAGTCACTTGAGTCAGGCTCGGGATAACAAATTAAAGCCAGCAGGCTATCGAGTCCCCCAGCGGACCTCCGAGTCACTTGGCTGTGGCGCGCATTCGACAAAGCATTCCGCACAGTAGGCCAGTAGGCTGAAAGGGACTCCTTTATCTGTCGAGTCCCCATATCGTACTTTCACATAGTAGGCCAGCAAGCTGAAAGGGATTCCTTTATCTGTCGAGTCCCCAACAAGCATTCTTCATTCACTCCCATCGGGAGCATATAAAAATTTCTTTCGACTGGAGGTTAATTGAGATTAACCTCAATTGAAAACAATTCAGCTTAATCTCGGGGCTACTCCCATCGGGAGCGCTGTCGCGCCCCCCGATAAACACAAGATTACTCAACCACTGAGTCCCAAAACAGGCACTCGAATGCTTATCGACCAAAGTTACTCAGCTCTATACGAAGCCCCCGACTACAGCAGTCGCAAAACATTCTGTGCCCGAGATGCATCCACCGCATATGATCCTCGGATGCTGCACTCAACGTGCAAAGATAAGACCCGCCGACCAGTCGAGTGGGCCAGGGCTCACACCCGCTGCATTCACCCCGTAATTTCCATGCCAGCAGGCATGAAGAAAACCCTGACGGACGCGTTGGGTACTTGATTCATCATAATATCCTATGTAAGACCTCCGCGGCATGATTCGAAGTTTATCAGCTCTTTCCAGGTTTGACTCCGGGGACTCGAGCTTGAAGTAGGTTGGCTAGGTTTTTGCCCAAGAGCATCTAACTGGTCCCGATCCGTCGAGTGAACCAGGCCAGCCATGTCATCATCCCTAGAAACTGTCGGCTAGATAGGAAAACGTGAACATATCTAGCGGTCGATGTACTACCGACTCAGAACAAAAGCGTCTTACAATAGGTAAAGAATGATGTGCACCCGGAGAAGAATCCTTACCCGATTCTTCGACTCGACCAAGCACTCGGGGGCTACTGACGTGCGCCTACCTATCGGGTGCCCCACCATGAAGATACCTAGTGCACGCAAGGACTAGGGCCCGATGGACGGCCTACTAGAAGACAACATTCAAGGCCCACGAAGGGGGCCAAAAGAAGACATAGTGCGCCTCAAGGAAGGTGTAGTATAGGTCGGTAGAGACTTACCTTACCTGTAAACCTCGTCGGTTGCGAACTTCCGAGACCCAGCCTCCAATATAAAGGCTGGGAGGGCCGCCGATCTAGGGCACGCTCATATTCCACCACCAAAACCCTAGCGAGATCAACATCTCACCGGGATCGCCATTGTAACACCTCCAAATCATCAATAACAGACAAGCTAGAAGTAGGGTATTATCCTCCGGGAGCCTGAACCAGGGTAAATCGCCTTGCTTGTCAGCCGTGCTAACTACCAGCACTCCAACCTTTCTCCCTCTCAATCAACCTGGGGTACTCGACCCTGAGATTTGCCGTGGTAACCCCACGTCACCCCTTTAATCCTATGCGCATTGAGAAGGGGGGTTACAATCCGCTAATCTTGTTAGGGTTTAGCATAGGCACAATCATTTGTAAACCCATTCGACACTCTACAACCATGATTCCCACAACTTATATAATTAAGGGGGGGGGGGGGGGGTTAGGGTCCTCCGAACGAGACATCTTCCATCATTCATATCACATCATCATCATCCTCCCAACATAGGCACAATCGAGCCATATACCTCGAGATCGCTAGAGCATACGAAGATAATCCTAGCCTCCAGAAACATTGAGTAGGGTCTTTTATTTGACATTGTTCACCGGGACCCGAATCTATCTAAATCTTTGTCGCATATGTTCTACCATCTAGATCTCCAGCGTGACCTCTCTGAAGATAAAATTAACATCGAGAAAATTCCTAACAATAACAAACAGATATACCATTTATCGTTCCTTCCTTTCTTTGTAAGTTGCAGTTTTATACCTTCATCACTAACATAGATGTATGGGATTTGCATGTGGTTTGTTTTTATTATGAAATATAACTTTTGAGTGTTGATCATTTATCTCTTGCTCCTTAGTTATATTATTTAGGTATACAATATGCTTCCTCGACAACTGAGGTTGCTTAGAGGATGCACTGCTAGCAGGATTCTCGAGGGAAACAACTAGCATCAAGTTTTAGTTATCATTTAGCTGGATTCTATATTGGTGCCATTAATTTCGAAAAACTAACTTGATCCTTCTCAACACGATGCCTGATCTAGCCTCTTCGATGTTTCAAGCCCTGAGGATAAACATCTCTAGTTTTCCTCAAACTTACCTGATTTTGAGGCCGGGTTCGGTCCGCACGACCTCTTTAGTTGAGGTGTAAAGTCTGGCCGGCAGGTTATACGCATTGCATTTGTTCCAGAGGCATCAAAACGGTTGAAAGTGGTGCGACCGTGACCTGCTTCCAGTATCTCCTATCCGGCTTGCGAGACATGGGTTAGCCGGTAGAGTGAATGCAAGATAGATATGGCAAAGTTGACCAAACTTACCCGATCAGACTTGATTTCAAGGTCGTCTTTGATCCGAATCGGTAGATGCTATGTACGACCTCTTTAGAGGAGGCGTCAAGTCAAGTCTGGCCGACAGGTTCTACGCATTGCATCTGTTCCAGAGGCATCAAGTCAGTTGAAAGTGGTGCGACTGTGACTGTGACTGGATGCGTGGAGCGTATGTGGGAACGTGACCGTCTTCCAGTATCTCCTCCAGCGGCATCCGGCTTGCGAGACGTGGGTTAGCCGGTAAAGTGCTGATGGTAGACTACACAAGATAGATATGGCAAAGTTGACCAAACTTACCCGATCGGATTCGATTTCGAGGTCGTCTTAGATCCGAATCGGCAGATGCTATGTACGACCTCTTTAGAGGAGGCGCCAAGTAATGTTTGGCCGGCAGGTTCTACGCATTCCATCTGTTCCGGAGGCATCAAGTCGGTTGAAAGTGGTGCGACCAACGTGTGGAGGGTATGGAACGTGGCCGGCTTCCGGTATCTCCTCCAGCGGCATCCGGCTTGCGAGACACGGGTTAGCCGGTAAAGTGCTGATGGTAGACTACACAAGATAGATATGGCAAAGTTGACGAAAGATGATTACATAGTTTGAATCTCACATAAAAAAGGATTACATAGTTTGAAACAGCATTCGGTGAGTATGTGAATGTATTTATTTTTAGGAGGGACTCCATCCCTCACATGTACAAATTATCATATGCTGGAATGTCAAAATACATAAACAATCTAAATGATAGATTCATTTTGATCTAGAGGATCACAATGATTTGACAAACGGGACTTTGAGGAACTCTAGCTTGAACATCCCATTTTCTCCGACGAGCGCTTTGCCAATAGTAGTGCCATCTGTAGCAGCCGAGATGTAGCACGCATCATGCTTGAATACAATGCTGCAGCCGAGCTGAGCGAGCTGGCTAACCGAGACAATGTTCATTTTGAGCTCTGGGACGAACAAAACGTCGGGAAGAACAAACGTATCCATAATCACGGAGCCGCGGCCATGGACCGTCATGGGAACACCATCACCCGTCTGGAAGTTGAGATCACATACAGCTTCGAAGTTAGAGAGGAGTGCACGGTTTCCTGTCGCATGATGTGTAGAGGCAGACCCGACTAGCCATGTAGCTGTAGTTTTAGCTACGGCATCTATGGCGGCCATCGAATCAGAACAACTGCAACAAGCCAGCAACAGCTCTATCAGTTAAGTAAAAATTGAGACTTTCAAATTATATATCAGTCTACATATGCATTTTTTGGACACCTAGTAAAGTAAATAGGTACGTATACAAGACATGAAAAGGGATGAAGAAGCACCTGGTATTTTCCGGTTCAGTGTCTCTATTACTTCCCATGGAAGGGGATCCAGAGTCTCTCGAGGCGCCGGCCTCTTGGGCTTTAAACAGATTTAGCAAGCTACGCACAAGTGCTATTGCAACCGTGCATGAGAAAAGTGTCCGAGTCCACGCTTGGGATTCACGCAGATTTAGGAAGGTATACACAAGTGCTAGTAGAATCGTGCATGAGTAAAGTGTCTGCCTCCTCTTCCATAGTTCATATTCATCGTTGACCTTGATGATTCTTTGGCACCTGCAATGAAGTTTAAGGTCATGCAAGCAAATCTAGTATAGTTTAGTTTGCAATTGGGCTACGCGTGATTGTGGTATGATTGCCTCGCATATAACGTATTTGGGAACACCAAATCTTATCATTAAGCTCGTGTGATTTCACAAGATAACAATACATACTCACCTCGTTCTAGAAAAATGAAAATTGTGACACGGTACATAATACCTCCAAAGAGACAAACAAGCACCTGTTGTGTTCCCAAACTCTCCCTGGGGGATTCAGACCAGCTTGGTAGGTTAAGCTGGCTGCCAATATTGCCAGTAGCAGGAAATATTTTCGGAGAGCAGTTTCCAAATCCTCTCTATACCATGTGTATCCAGATATTTCCAGTAGCCGAGGTTTCATACTGTGCCAAATGGAAGCCACGGCAGCCATAATATCTGCAATAAATCGTCTGTCGAAAAAGAAACACGATGATGGTTAATTAATCATATGAGCTTGGCTGTGTGCATCATCACGATGCAGAGGCCAGGCTACCCATTTGGAAATAAATTGATCATATGAGCGATAAACGAAAGTTGCTCTACATATTTAGAGATAAATGGAAGATATCATACACCATGGATTCCCAGTAGCTCGCCCGTTCATCAGATTCCCTGTGTTCCGATTCAGTGTCCACCCAAACTCCCCTTGGAGGATACAGACCAGCTTGGTAGGTTACGGTGGCTGCCAATGTTGCCAGTAGTAGGACATATTTTCGGAGCTCATATAAGAAATCTCTGTTGAAGAGAAGAAACGTGATCGAGGATGGTTAATCCCATGAGCTAGCTAACGATCCTAGAGCGTATGGCACTGGGATCTGCAATTTTGGAGATAAACGGAAGATACCATACATACCGTTCGGGCAGGCTCGCCTGGTAGTATGTTGATTCCAGTGGAGGTAAGATTTCCATGGCTTCCGTGTTGAGGCCGGAGAGTTGAGACAATCCGCATGAAGATCCTCCATCCATCTTTAGGCTTGGAACCTGCTTGAAATGGAGGCAGATGCAAAGCTTGGATGATAGCGCAAAAGCAAGGCGAAGGTGAGGGGAAGACGATAACCACTATGTTGCAGCATTTGACTAGACTCTGCCGTCCAGGCAATTGTAAATTGTTAGTAGTGTTTTACTGTGTTGCCCCTTTGGTGTTTGTTTACAAAATAAACCTTGCTCTACTTGAAAAAGTTCAGCAACATGGACCTTTCCGCAAACTTGATGTGTACCCCTTGCTCCTGTTGAATAAAGATCTCCAAATGCCACGCACTTATTTTTCATGATATGTGTCATCTAGTGCTAGCTGCCAACTAGTTCCTTAGTAGCAAAGCATACTAAACAGCAAAATTGCTCGTTAATTAATAACGGCGTGGGTCCAGGAATAGTAACATTGCTCTCTTTTCTTCCAAATCACCGAATATCTAATGTTTACATTCTATAGTACTCCCACATGCTGTTGGATTTGGACTTCAAAGTCCTCCCACCTGCTCAACTGATTGATGATTGAGAGTTGCTCATCCTTAAAAAAATATCCATTGAGAACCCTAGATCGACTTTTCTTCCATTAAGGCTCATTTAGTCGTTGCTAGTCTTTGAAAAGTTTTGAAGTGCGTGTGCAATATTTCATCATTGCTTAATATTGTATATCTCACAGTTGTAATGTTAGGTATAATATAAACCAAATTCTGACTTTTTTGTAGACTAGTTTTCTTAAGGATCAAGTTCTAATTTCTGTTGCATATCCCTTATGGTGTTTAGGTTAACCGGCCTAATAATATTCGGCGATCTTAGACCAAAGGTGATCACACCTTCCCCATAAAATTCATAATCATGCCAAGAGTTTTGAGACGAACATGAATTATTTCCTCTACAAAAAGTGCAAATGAACCTTAGGTTTTTCTTTCAACGATACAAAATAGCAAATCAAACAACCCAAACGAAATTCCAAATAATTAAAAACCTAAGAAAACTCTATTGATTTAATTGAGATAATCTCCACGGCTAAGCTCAGGCTCACCACGATTAAATTTTAAAGGAATACAAGTTCGACATAATAGGCTGCGAGAAAAAGAATACGTCACATAATACAGAGATGAAGTTCAACCACACATTTTCTGCTGGAATTGCATATAGAAGTTTCAAGAACATGTATTCACGACTTTAACATGATTAAGCAGTGATATTCACCACTTAATTAGCGTGAACAAATTAAAAGCTTGATCGGACTCGACAACAGAGGGACAAATTAGACACCTCCCTCTGCTGCTGGAGTCGGGTCAAGCGCGGCTGGCACGGAATCCAGCTCGTATAGCCCATCAACGGTCCGAAGTTTACAGATGTGCCTGCCCGTGGCCTCCTCTTGGATGTACGTGTCTTTTCCAAACGTAATTTTGTAACCGAATGTGAGCTGGAACTTGGATAGACTGATCAAATTCCTGCGCAAGCCCTCAACATAGTAGACATTTTGGAGCGTGAAGTGGGGAAACTGCACTGTCCCGAAGCCACGTATTGGCAGCTGCTGCCCACTGACTCCATAAATCCAACTTCCTTGGTTAGCCATGGTGAGATGAGAAAAGAGTGGCAGGTCACCCGTCGTGTGGCACTGAGCACCCGAATCCAAAATCCAAGTGCTGCTCTGACTCTTGCTTTCGTCGTGGCCAGCAATTGGCATCCTGGTATTTGCAGGAACAAAGCCACGTGAATGGACACGCCACAATGGCAAAACTTTAGGTGCTTGTAAACGGAAGTTCTCATGGAGTGGACAATACAAACCGTTTCTTTTCTTTGAAAAACTCAACGAGGGGGGAGGTATATCCACCTAAATGTACTCCCAAAGCAATACCGAGGACGAGGACGAGGGCGAGCGCACTAAAAAGGCAAAACAAAAAAAGTACATGATTACAAAACCACGGGAAGGAAAACTTTTAAACTCAAGTTCTCATGAACGAGACAATACAAACCTTTCATTTTCTTTGAGAAAATCGGTGATGGTGGAGACACATCCACATAAATCTATCTCTAAAACAGTCCGAAGGACGAGGCCGATGCCGATGCCGATGCCGAGCGCTCTGAAAATACAGAAAAAATCCAATACATCATTACAAATAAGAAAGGAAACTTTTACATATAAGTTCTCAGGAACGAGACAATACAAACCTTTTCTTTTCAATGAGAAACGGAACAAGGGCGATGGAATATTCTTGGAAAGTAAGCAGGATGACAATGATGAAGTCGGGCACACTAAAAAAATACAAAAAAGGTACATGATTACAACTCAATGGAAATGTTCAGCCCCGTAGACATAAGCAAAGACAACACTGAGTGGTTCTGCGGCACAGGTTATACATTGACCAAAAAGAGGAATTACTAGCAAATAAAAGAGGGAAGATTGAAAATCTTTGGGAGGCAGGCAACCCTGCACTCTTCTCCTCTCGCCCCCGTACGCGCGCCCGTCGCCCCCCGGTGGCGGCGGCGCGCTCCCCGCCCCTCCACCCCCTAGCCCCCCTACCTCCTCTCTCCCCTGTCGCCGCCGCCGGCAGAGGCTGCCGGGCGTGGCCCGGTGGCGCCGGCGGCGGCGGACTGTCTCTCCCCGCGCCGAGCTTGGTGGAGGCGGGGATCCCCTCGTCGGCGGCGGCGTTCCTAGGGCGGCGGCGGCCCGGCCCCGGCCGGGTGGTGGCAAGACGGCGGCGACGCGGTCGGCTTGCGGGCGGCGCAGTGCAGCCGTGTCGGCGGGCAGTGGAGATGGCCGGCCGGCCCTTGCGGCCCAGATCGGGGCCCAATGGGCCCCATCTGGGTTGTGGCGGGCCGGCCTGACCTACGGCTCGATCTGCAGAGGAAGATGAGGCGACGGATGCAGGGGACAGAGGAACGGCGGCCGGCCTTTTGCAGCGCGGCGGTGAGCTTCACGGGCCCTATTTTGGGCTCGGCCGGACCCTATTAGAACTGGTGTGCCCCGAGGGGCTTTACGGACCCGCTGGCTCCGGCCGGATCTGACGGGGACTGGTGTGTTCTACTGCTACGTCCGGTCGATTACCATCCTCGGCGGTGGAGGTTGTTCCCTCCCGCCGGCCGTGGTACTGCTGACCCCAGTCCATTCTGTGTCCACATCTTCATTCTGCGGACCTCCGGATAGCTTCTTCGGTGAGACGGCGTTGGTGGCTTCGAGACCGTGGTGGCGCATGTTCGTGGGTGGCTAGTTTGGAGGTGTCGAGGTTTGTCCTCGCGGGGCTTTTAGGCTACGGATCGTCCGGGTTGTGGATGGGGTTTCGGGAGAAATCCTTGTCGGTTCATCCGACACCGACGCGGTGCCACTTTCGGGTGGCATCTTTCCTTCCTGAAGGGCGTCGAGGCTACCTTTGTTCGCTTCCCACAGTGTCGGGGGAAACCCTAGGACCTAGTTGGTCCTGGCAGCAACGTGGCGTTCCTTGTTGAAGGTGTTGTCTGACACTTGTCGATCCGGTGCTAGGAGCGTGGTGGTACTCTTTCGGAGAGGGCGCAGCGGTTGAGGGTCACCATCGTCTAGTCGATCCGCCTATGTCTCCGTTTTATTTCTTCTTTTCTTGTTCTCTTTGGGTGTATGTTTGCTGCCGCCCCAGCATTGCAAGTCGGTTGGTTGTATCGGGTGTTTGCTATATTAATATAGCGGGGCTATGGCCTATTTCGTCAATAAAAGAGGGAAAGCTCCTAAGACCGCGGCATGCATGAGAATTCTCTACTAGGAAGGTGGTCAATGCCCAAATGAGGTGGGGGATAACGAGCGACCAAGAAGTGATATGGTCTCAGATAGCGGCACTGATGAAGTTATTTGCATTGCTTGAGTTGCTTAAATCCTGTCGTCATCATAGTTTGACTTATAAAAAATAAATGTACATGAATATAAAAAATTAAGCAAAAGCTAGCGATACATATGTGTACTACATAAAATGTATGATAATCACGGAAATTAAATCTCTTGACAACTTAAGAGGTTATCCCATATAGATTTTTTTTAAAGGGGATAGCCCCGGCCTCTCTGTATTGATTGATATATTTTGCCATATAATCTCATATAGATGAACGAACCACCATAACCTTCTATCTCTACTATATATTATTGGTAAACGACCGTGGTACGCCGTGGTTATTTTACTGTTTATCCCCTCGGTTTTCGGTAAATAATACCGCAGCCCTTTCTTCTGTGTTGTCTGCATGAACAAGATACATGCTAACCGATGTTTTTAGCTGACTGAAAATACAGAAAACCAGTAAGCGATCACAACTCAACGGGAAATTCCTCAAAAAAAACTCAACGGAAAGGATCAACGTCCTACACATGAGCAAACCAAGCCCCGAGAGGTTTTGTTATATTGATTTATCGCATGACTAGAATTATGGATGATGCTGACAAGGATTTGTCAATCTGAAAAGCTTGATCATAAACACAGAAACTTGCCAGCATGTTTAACCAGAGACAGAAGTATTAGGACTGAAAACTTAATCCGCTTGGACTTTGACATAGTTTGGTGTAGAAGCCCTGCACCCAGTACAAAAATCTCAGCTCCACCCGTCACCGATGTATCCAAGCAAATAAAAGTTCCCCACCTTGCTAGCTAATTTACTAGTCTCTAAGTAAACTGTGTCTTAACTCTTAACAAACATAGGAGATCAGGAGGACAGAGAACATACCCCCAATGGCGTCTCGTCACTCGCTTCACCTCCATGGAGGGGGAAGAAGGAAGGTGGAGAGATGATGGGCCCGTACTGCACATACTGCTGCCTACTTTTGTCTTCCTTCTTCCCACACCGGGGGTAAGAAGACATGAGAAAGAGATGACTGGGCCCCTGCAGCACCGTGTGATTACGATATTGCCCTCAACGTGCATTATAGACTTTTGTCCTGTGAAAAATCACCATTGACACATTATACCTCTCTGGCTGCATGCGCATGTTGGACTAGCCCTTCAAAGTTGTTGACTTGATACTTGATAGTACAAATTTTTGTAGGTTCTTGTTATTGGGTTCTCCATGCCATTTTCCTTTTTGTCATCGTGTTTGAATGTTCAGATGTGGCTGTTCGGACCATGTTTTTTCTACTTCTACAGTCATTTCATGATATCAAATATTGCCATATGACCACATTAATTCTTCACAGTCTGCCTGCATCAAATTAATTCCTTAGTTGTTCTTATTAAAAAAATCCGAATTGTTCAGTATCAAATATAATTCTGTATAACATTTTTTTATTTCGCAAATCAAACAGCCAGTGGAAGCAAGGCTGTTATTTCAACCGAACGTTAGTGAGTCTGACGTGGACACCTAGTGAAGACAACTGATCTAGTAGAGCAAAGCAAAACCATAGTGTCACATTCTCATCAGTTTCCGCGAACCTTCCAAAGGGCGGGTCTATAATACTGAGACTAGCCACACCGTGCTCCATCGAACCGGTTCGTCACGGTGTGGAGCATCGGATCAATGTGTCGTACAAGAAAAGCGAACACTAGTGGAAAACCCCCCCTTTAGTCCCGATTCTAGAGGGCCTTTAGTCCCGGTGTTGCCAACCGGGACTAACAAATCGGGACTAAAGCCCCCCCCCCCCCCCCCCCCCCCCCCCCCAATCCCGGTTGGCCACGAACCGGGACTAAAGGGCCCTCCACGTGGGCACGGCGGAGCACGCGGGCTGGAGGACCTTTAGTCCCGGTTGGTAAAGACCCTTTTTTCGAAATATTGTTTTTTTAATTTTTTCAATTTTTTTTGGAATTTTTTCTATATTTCAAATCTTTGAATTATTTGCCAGTTTAATCTCTAATCGCCCCTAATCTCACACTACTCCACCCCCAGCACGCTCGTGGTCAAAGTGCATACTCGTGGTCAAACTTCCTGATCGTTCACCCATACTCACACTGCTCCACCCCCAGCACGCTTAACTTTTGAGTTCCTTTCCAATTAGCTTCCAAGATTGCACTGATAACATATTGATAATACTATGGTATCAATCTTATTATCCCCTAGACTTATTATTTTTTGAATTCCAAACCTATATTAACATAAATATTAATGATTAAGTAATAATAATTATTAATTCAAATAACAAAAAAAATGAATTTTACATTATTATTGCCATTTTCTATTTAATATGGAAAAATTCATATCTTTAAATCCGTAAATCAAAATTCGACAAATAATATATAAATCGATCAGAAAAATGATAGGAATCCAAATATTGCATCCATATCATCTTTTGAATAATGTGCTAAGTGTGCTTATTTGTTTTGATTTTGTAGAAAAAAATCTTCTTTTTGAAATAACTTTTTTTCCTTTTGGAATTTCGAGAATCTGAGAAAACTTCACCGGGTAAACCTAACTACATCTCAAAGGTTATGGCATTTTTCTTCGGCTCCAATTTTTCTTCGGCTCCAATTTTTCTTCGGCTCCAATTTTTCTCTAGTTTTTTTTTGATATATTAAACGCATTTTTTCGACATCGTATGCAAAAGTTATGGCCATTTTTTTCTTCTATTTTTGCAAAAAAGGTCAAATTTCATATTTCAAAATTTCTATACAAACTAGACACTAAAACCTAACTACATCTCATAGGATTTTATTTTTTGAAGATTTTATCATTTTCTTTTATTTTCTACAAAACTAAAAAGGCGATCCACAGGGGGGGTAGGCATGAGAGGGGAAAATTTTTTAGTCCCGGTTGGTGTCTCCAACCGGGACTAAAGATAGACCTTTAGTCCCGGTTGAAGACACCAACCGGGACTAAAGATGCCGCACCCTTTAGTCCCAGTTGGTGTCTCCAACTGGGACTAAAGGTCTTGTTTGAACCGGGACTGATGCCGTGCGGTGTCCCGGCCGTTCGAACCGGACTAATGCTCCCATTAGTCACGGTTCAAAACATATCCAGGACTAAAGGCCCGTATGGAAGGTCCTTTTTCTACTAGTGGAAGCAAGAAGTCGATGCGGTTCCAAGACACAAATCTGTAAAGAGCACTATAGCAAACCCACATGGCAGTAATAGGGATTGCTAGATAAAATATGAGAGAATTCCTTATTTGGCCCTTCCTTAAAATCGTCTTCCCTATTTGGCCCTGGAAAAAATGTTCTTCCCAATTTGACACCTTAATTTCATTTTTTTCCTAATATGGCCTTTTAGTGCATTCTCAGCATTAGAAAGACTCTTTTCCCCTTCATAAATAATGTGACAAAAAAAACGGGATCAGGGTCATTGATGTGGTAGGCAAACAATTCAATTTCGGTACTCCCTCCGATCCATATTAATGGTCTCAACATTGTCTAGATACGGATGTATCTAGTCTAAACACTTAACTAGATACATCCGTATCTAGATAAAGTTGAGTCCATTAATATGGATCGGAGGTTGTAGTTTTTTCAGAGCAAAAAAAGAAATATACGGTAGGGGTTGATTATTGCTTTGTATAAACAGAAACTAATAAACAAGAAAAAGTATTTGTTTGTTGTAAGCGTCATGCAGTTACGAAGTGCGATCCAGGCGAAATTGATACCTCATCACGTCCATGCATATACAGTAGTAGAGATTGAGGTTACACACGTTGGACGAGCTAGCGGGTGAGCTACACCATGACACTGTACTTAGGTCGCACATGTTTTGGTTGGATAAAGGAAAATGAGAAAAAAATGCTGGTTCCTTCATTTGCAGCGCAGCTAGCCCATGCATGCGCCGGAAAAGCGAGCCCGAGGAAAAAAAAGAATCAAGACGAACAGAGGAGCCCTGGGAGAATAGTTTGAGAGAACTGTGACTTGGAACTAGTACACGGAGCTTGTTTTTCACCTGATACCGTTTTTTTGTCACATTATTTATGAAGGGCAAAAGAGTCTTTCTAATGCTCTGAATGCACTAAAAGGCCATATTAGGAAAAAAATGAAATTAATGTGTCAAATTGGGAAGAACTTTTTTTTCAGGTCCAAATAGGGAAGATGAGTTTAAGGAAGGGCCAAATAAGGAATTCTCTCATAAAATATTACTTGCATGCTGAACATACTGATTTTGGTCCTATACACAAGCGAACCCAACACTGTAGCCAAACCAAAGTGATTTTTTCCTCTGATAACTTTTTCCTTGAACCGGCACACCGGTGTTGCTGGTCTGAGGCAAGAGTCAAGAGTGACTAGTCAAAAGACACACCATCCCAAATAAACAAATATGAGTTCAGCACCATGTGACATGCATGTGTTAGGAAACCGATATACGGGGGCGTATGGGTGATGCATGTAAAATGCATACATGAACTTTGCACTTTAATTGCTTATATTCCAATCATATTTGCATCATATAAGGGTTATATCAATGTTTTATAATGATTTTGGGAATACTTCATAGTTTTCCCATTTATTTGGAATTAACCCTGTTTTTCCAGAAAACGTCTTTTTTAGTGTTTCAGACTTTCCGGGAGCTTCGGGACTCCAAAAAGGGCAAGGTCAAAGAGCACGGTTCAGAATTTTCGAGACGAACGCAATGGGCTTAAATTGAAGACCAGAAGCCCAACAGGCTGGAAATGGGAGGGTCCCACGCGGCCTAAAGTACATGGCCGCGTGGGCCTATCTCGTTTCCACCTCGGAGCTCCGTGGCCGTCGATCTTTCGTCCACCGACTTCGTCTTGACCTAAAAACGCCTATAAAAAAGGTCTCCTGGCGTTTCGCGAAAGGAGGCGGCGGAGAAACAGAAAACCACGAAACAGAGAGTCAGAAGGCTGCCGCCGGAGAAGATCGGAGGGGGGAAACGCCGCCGGAATCACCTCCGGAGGGCTCCACCCCCCTCCGGCGTGTTCATCATCGACATCTACAGCAAGATCATCTCCATCTCCCCACTGTAAACTCTTGGCAAACATGATGTGTGTGCAATATACTATTCCCTTGATCTATTGTGTCTCCCATCTGTGTTTGAGAAGTGATTTGTTCATGGCACTTGTGAAATAGTTCGTTGATTGGTTGCATACAAGTGTTGTTATCTTTTATGATTGTCTTTATGTACAATATATGAGTGCACGCATATGTTGGGGAATGCATGTAAGGTGATCACCGTAGCGTAATGGATTGAGTAGGACATGTCGGAGTAGAGAGAAACCGGTGTCTGAGACTTGAAGTTACTTTATGGGGGATATATATGGGGGACCCTAGAACTTAAGGCTATGGTGGGACAATTATGTCTTAATAATTCTTGTGCTGCACATTTATTTGGCCATGAGATCCATCATAAGAGTTGTGTTATTGCTCATTTACTTGGCTACACCTATTTATGGCTCCCACCTAAAAGAAACAACTAAGACTGAAACATGTGCTTCACTAATTGTGACAACCACGCGAATGAAATAACAATTGCTAGAACATTTGCTCCCTTGAGATATTTGCTACTTGAGATATTTGATACTTGCTGCTTGAGAAACTTGCTTGAGAAAACTGCTGAGAGAAACTTGCTCTAAGAAACCTGTGTCTGAAACTTGCTTGAGAAACTTGCTACTAGATAAATCCATTCCACGTCACTTGCTTCCATTAGTTAGATCCTTTCATATTTATTGCTTTGCATAAAAGGCCATATAAGAGGGTTATAGGGCTTTAGAGAATAGATAGTTTACCTTCAGCTCCTCGTGGGTTCGACACTCAAATACTTATCGAATTGTGCTACAGTGATTCCTTGCTCTTGGGGATTATCAAGTACTTTTCTGGCGCCGTTGCCGGGGAGCGTTGTGCTAAACTTTTATTCTTGTTTGCATTGCATACTAACATATAAATCTAAAACACAAAAAAATTAGAAAATGGAAAAGAACCAAAAAAAATTAGAGTTGTATAATATCTATCTTGAGTTAGGACATGAAGTGTTTGAGGAGAAAATTAAATTTTATTTGCATAACACTCATGTTTGTGGTACTAACTCTTTGAACACCTTTATTGCTAATGCTCTGGAAAAGTTTAAGCTTGGGGAAGCCGTTGAGGATGAAAGTGATTTAATTGAGTTTGATGATCCATTATGCTCATTAGATGATAAGTCTTTATGTGGTGATTCTATTCAAAACTATGTGGGTATGTTTAACTTTAATGCTTGCAACTATTATGAGAGAGGAAGAGATAAGAATCCTCTTTATGTTTCTATGTTATTTAAAATGCAAGCTACTGATCACTACATGCATTGGTTATCACAAAATTGCTGCTATTTATTCATATATAAAATGCCAATGCATAGGAAAAGAGTTAGACTTAAAAGTTGATGGTTTGATATTCTGTGGTGTGTTCTTTATGCTTTAACTTCCTATTCGGTTTGAGCACACCTTTATATCCTCACAACATGTAAAATATCTTTACCTACTGATTTGTGACAATTAGTTTAGGATTTTCATTTTTTATAAAATTTGGGAAAGTTAATGAGAAGGA
This sequence comes from Poa pratensis, assembly GCA_947311845.1. Classification (NCBI taxonomy): domain Eukaryota; kingdom Viridiplantae; phylum Streptophyta; class Magnoliopsida; order Poales; family Poaceae; genus Poa; species Poa pratensis. The sequence continues at coordinate 23,880,279 of CAMZMU010000106.1, read as the reverse complement.
TGAGTAATGGAGAAGTTGGGGTCGACCTTGAACATGTGTTGTTCATGCCAATGGAACCGTTGCAAAGTCTCTATCATTTAAACTTTTCCCAAAGCTAAAACCAAATAAAAAGAGTGATAATAGTAATTCGCTGTCCAGTTTTTGACATATCCTGTCTTTATTCTGCATTACTCTCATTACTTGTGTTTTGTGCGGTTCTTTTGATCAAGGAGCATTACATAACCATAGTAACAGTAGCTAATGTTTAAAATCAATTCATGATATGTCTTTGCTGAGCCTATGTGGATTTAATTTATGAAGGCACTAACCCCTCTAATCAAGTTTGTGACGAGTGTTGTGTAAAGAGAATTTTAAGGTGGAAGAATTGAGGGTGATGAACAAGATCAAGAGGGACAAAAACTCAAGCTTGGGGATGTACCCCTAGGCTCACCCTACATATATCAAATAAGTACAAGAATTTAAGCTTGGGGATGCCAAGCCACCTCACTTCAACCATCTTGATACCAAGTAAGTAAGCCTAGCTATATGGCTATAAAGAAAGCGCTTTGCGGGAGGCAACCCGGTTATTTTTGTGTGTGATTTTTCTTTGTGTCCTCTTGCTGTAACAAGAGATTTTGTGTCTAGTTAGTTCTGGAGTTTTTAATAAAGTGCCAAGTTTTACCCATTTGGTCTTGAAAAGTTGCTATTTGAGTTCGGAGATTTTATTCCTGCACGAATCTGTGCACGGTATGATTTTTAATTCTTATTCTGTAACTCCGAATGAGCTCATATTTGAACTGTAGTTGCAACTTTTCATCCTCTGTATGCATGAATTTTTCGGAATTTTTCGAGAAAGTTTGGTAGGGTAGAAAAATACGTTTTGCTGCTGCTGTTTTTCTGGACAGATTCTGTCCCATTTTGTTTGATGCATGCTTTGAGCTTTTAAGTTGAATCTTTTTGATCCAATTGAGTTTATGAGTAGGCATACAACATTATACACTTCTGGACATCTCATATGAATTTTTGTTCAAGGATTATATGCAGCAAGAAACCTATTTGTTTATCACTATTAATGCACCCCACAGAAAAGAGATGGGAGAAACGGTGTTTTGAAGTTTTTTCACAGGGATTGGAGGAGATGCACCAAGAGCTATCCAAGGATGGTGAAGACCATAAGCTTGGGGATGTGAAGACAACCCCGCTGGACCTACACACTCTCGGTTTGCACACGTCCAACTTCTGTTTTTCGATCAAAACACTTTATCGCATAAACTTGGAGCGTCGTTTTTGTTTTTGTTTGAGTCTTGAGAGACCACCACACTATCAATTATATATGAGAGAGCTACTGGAAATATGGGTTGAAATATGATGGATGCTATTATCATGATGGGAAAAGGGATGTTTGAGTTGATTTTTAATGATACATATAGTTGCATGATTCATGAGCTTGTTAATGAGTAATAATATGTAAATGCTTTATCAAGAGTTATCACTTATTCATGTTTTGATGCTGAAAGTTATTTCACTTTGTTTAACATGGATTAGTTAGTTCTATGGACACTCATGCATGCATCTAGATGGTCAACTTTCTCCCTTTTGCTAGCCCAAAAACTCCAACAAGCAAAAACTTGTTTCCAACACCTTCAACCAAAGTTATTCCAGTGAGTCCACCATATCTACCTACTAGCTATATGCTATTCCGAGTATGTTCATCATGATATTTGTGTTATCTATACCTCTGAATGAAAATGATTATGTTATTGATTGCCATGGGAAAAGTTGGTTATATAGCTCTCACGAACTTGATGCACATTTTACTATCATTGCAATAAATAAAACATGACCCATTGTGATTAAGATTATGATGCTAGTGGCTTGATAAATGTTCGAGGTTGGGAGTTAGCCCATATGTGCTGTCACATGCAAAGCTTTCAACATGCTCCTTCATCTCATTTAGTTGATATCATGTACTTTTGTTTATGGATGCCTATCATGGTGAAATGAGGTGGAAATGAAGAAGTTTAAATGAGTTTGTATAAATGGTTAGAGAGACGCCTGGGCCGCTAATCTAAGCCATGCATTATTCATGGTGGAAATTTACTTACATGCTATGGTGAATTATCTATGACGCACCTTACAATAAAAAGCTATTCCAATGGTAAATAAAAAGGGTGTTGAGGTTTTTCATCTTGTTTGTTTGTCTTGTCATTTTGATATGGGCTTGTTCCATATCCTGGGACAAGAGGTACCCCAGTTGACGCTCTTGATGATACTATTATTACTTACAATGATATATAACTTGAACTTGCTTTGTTTCCTAAGTTGAGTAATCATGGTGTAGGTACTTGTATTCAAGGGGCATGAGACATCCAACCTTTACTTTGTCAAGCACACTACTCATATTTGCTTTCACTTTAACCTTAATCATTCAAGATGCTATGATAGGGGCAATGAGAGCTTGACACCAATGAATACCTTATTGCAATCATTAACTTAAGTAGAAGAGTTTGGAAGTTGGATGAAACTTATGCATGCTTTACCTCTACTCACATATACATCTTTCCAAAGTGTACACCTATCATATTCAGATTTCCATCTACACTCTATGACCATTGTAGGATGTTCTACTTATCATTATGCATACATGTGTTCCATATTACTTGCTACTATGTTACACTTTGTGAACTATCAATGAACATCCTTGTCTTGAATACTTGATATCACTTCATAAACTATTTGCATATTGCTACTCCTTTGAAGAATGAATCATTTGACTATATGTAGCAATAGTAATCATCTTTGATATTCATTGTTAAGTATTAAATTGCAAAGTCCATGTTAGTTTTATCATCTTCATACTCGAGGACGAGCATGGATTAAGCTTGGGGATGTTGATGCATGTAAAATGCATACATGAACTTTGCACTTTAATTGCTTATATTCCAATCATATTTGCATCATATAAGGGTTATATCAATGTTTTATAATGATTTTGGGAATACTTCATAGTTTTCCCATTTATTTGGAATTAACCCTGTTTTTCCAGAAAACGTCTTTTTTAGTGTTTCAGACTTTCCGGGAGCTTCGGGACTCCAAAAAGGGCAAGGTCAAAGAGCACGGTTCAGAATTTTCGAGACGAACGCAATGGGCTTAAATTGAAGACCAGAAGCCCAACAGGCTGGAAATGGGAGGGTCCCACGCGGCCTAAAGTACATGGCCGCGTGGGCCTATCTCGTTTCCACCTCGGAGCTCCGTGGCCGTCGATCTTTCGTCCACCGACTTCGTCTTGACCTAAAAACGCCTATAAAAAAGGTCTCCTGGCGTTTCGCGAAAGGAGGCGGCGGAGAAACAGAAAACCACGAAACAGAGAGTCAGAAGGCTGCCGCCGGAGAAGATCGGAGGGGGAAACGCCGCCGGAATCACCTCCGGAGGGCTCCACCCCCCTCCGGCGTGTTCATCATCGACATCTACAGCAAGATCATCTCCATCTCCCCACTGTAAACTCTTGGCAAACATGATGTGTGTGCAATATACTATTCCCTTGATCTATTGTGTCTCCCATCTGTGTTTGAGAAGTGATTTGTTCATGGCACTTGTGAAATAGTTCGTTGATTGGTTGCATACAAGTGTTGTTATCTTTTATGATTGTCTTTATGTACAATATATGAGTGCACGCATATGTTGGGGAATGCATGTAAGGTGATCACCGTAGCGTAATGGATTGAGTAGGACATGTCGGAGTAGAGAGAAACCGGTGTCTGAGACTTGAAGTTACTTTATGGGGGATATATATGGGGGACCCTAGAACTTAAGGCTATGGTGGGACAATTATGTCTTAATAATTCTTGTGCTGCACATTTATTTGGCCATGAGATCCATCATAAGAGTTGTGTTATTGCTCATTTACTTGGCTACACCTATTTATGGCTCCCACCTAAAAGAAACAACTAAGACTGAAACATGTGCTTCACTAATTGTGACAACCACGCGAATGAAATAACAATTGCTAGAACATTTGCTCCCTTGAGATATTTGCTACTTGAGATATTTGATACTTGCTGCTTGAGAAACTTGCTTGAGAAAACTGCTGAGAGAAACTTGCTCTAAGAAACCTGTGTCTGAAACTTGCTTGAGAAACTTGCTACTAGATAAATCCATTCCACGTCACTTGCTTCCATTAGTTAGATCCTTTCATATTTATTGCTTTGCATAAAAGGCCATATAAGAGGGTTATAGGGCTTTAGAGAATAGATAGTTTACCTTCAGCTCCTCGTGGGTTCGACACTCAAATACTTATCGAATTGTGCTACAGTGATTCCTTGCGCTTGGGGATTATCAAGTACTTTTCTGGCGCCGTTGCCGGGGAGCGTTGTGCTAAACTTTTATTCTTGTTTGCATTGCATACTAACATATAAATCTAAAACACAAAAAAGTTAGAAAATGGAAAAGAACCATTGCATTGCATACTAACATATAAATCTAAAACCATATTTGTGGCAGTGTGGATTCGGATGCTAATGTTTGGCACTCTCGTTTATGTCATGTTAATTTTGGTTTAATGAGTAGACTTTCTAGTTTGAGTTTAATTCCTACTTTCACCATTGCCAAAGGTTCTAAGTGGCATAGCTGTGTGCAATCTAAGCAACCTCGAAAGCCTCACAAGGCAGCCGAGGAGAGAAACTTGGCACCTCTAGAACTCGTACATTCGGATCTATGTGAGATGAATGGCGTGTTGACAAAAGGTGATAAGAGATATTTCATGACTTTAATCGATGATGCTACTAGGTTCTGTTATGTATATTTGTTGCACACTAAAGATGAAGCTTTAGACTACTTTAAAATCTATAAAGCTGAAGTAGAAAATCAATTAGAGAGAAAGATCAAACGTCTTAGGTCAGATCGTGGTGGCAAGTATTTCTCCAATGTATTTGATGAATTCTGTGTGGAACATGGTATTATTCATGAGAGGACGCCTCCCTATTCGCCCCAATCAAACGGGGTTGCCGAGAGGAAAAACCGCACGCTGACCGACTTGGTGAACGCCATGTTGGACACTGCTGGTTTATCTAAGGCATGGTGGGGGGAGGCTTTGTTGACTTCGTGTCATGTCCTGAATAGAGTTCCTAACAAGGATAAAGAGAAGACCCCTTACGAGGAGTGGTCTGGGAGAAAACCATCACTTTCTTATTTTCGTACTTGGGGATGTTTGGCGAAAGTCAATGTTCCAATTCCTAAGAAACGAAAACTTGGACCGAAGACAGTGGATTGTGTCTTTCTAGGTTATGCTCAGCGGAGCATTTGCTATAGATTTTTAGTGGTTAAATCTGAGATACCTGATATGCATGTTGATACTATTTTGGAATCTCGTGATGCAACATTTTTTGAGAACACGTTTCCTATGAAGGATATGCATAGCATTGCTAGAATTTCTTCTGAGATATTTGCTGAACCTAGTACATCTGTTGATCATTCTGAACAACCACTTGTTGAGGAAGTCCTTGAGAAGGATGACAATGAATCAGCTCCCAAGAGGAGCAAGAGACAGAGGACTCAAAAATCCTTTGGTGATGATTTCATTGTGTACCTTGTGGACAATAATCCCACGTCTATTGCAGAGGCATTTGCATCTCCTGATGCTGATGACTGGAAAGAAGCTGTCCAAAATGAGATGGACTCGATTCTTTCTAATGGAACTTGGGAATTATCTGAGCGACCCTATGGCTGCAAACCTGTGGGTTGTAAGTGGGTGTTCAAGAAGAAGCTAAGGCCTGATGGTACTATTGAAAAGTACAAGGCACGGCTTGTGGCCAAGGGCTACACCCAGCGTGAAGGCGAAGATTATTTTGACACCTATTCACCTGTTGCTCGACTCACCACCATTCGTGTACAACTTTCCCTGGCTGCCTCCTATAATCTTTTCGTTCATCAAATGGACGTAAAGACAGCTTTCCTTAATGGAGAGTTGGAAGAGGAAATTTATATGGATCAGCCTGATGGGTTTGTAGTAAAAGGTGAAGAGAGAAAGGTGTGCAAATTGTTAAAATCTTTGTATGGGCTGAAGCAAGCACCTAAGCAATGGCATGAGAAGTTTGACAGAACTTTAACTTCTGCAGGCTTTGCCATTAATGAGGCTGATAGGTGTGTATATTATCGCCATGGTGGGGGCGATAGTGTTATATTATGCTTGTATGTTGATAACATACTGATTTTCGGTACAAGCATGATAGTGATAAATGAGGTCAAGTCTTTTCTGTCAAAGAGCTTTGATATGAAAGATCTGGGACAAGCTGATGTGATCCTGAACATTAAGTTGATTAGGGATGAGAGTGGGATTACGTTAACGCAATCACACTATGTTGAGAAGGTCTTGAGCCGCTTTGGTTATATAGACAGTAAGCCTTCTCCAACACCCTATGATCCCAGTGTGACACTCAGAAAGAACAAAAAGGAAACGAGAGATCAATTAAGACATTCTCAAGTGATCGGTTCACTCATGTACCTTGCGAGCGCGACGAGACCTGACATCTCTTTTGCTGTGAGCAAGTTGAGCAGGTTCATGTCTAACCCGGGTATTGATCATTGGCATGCACTTGAAAGGGTCATGCGCTATCTGAACGGTACAATGAGTTATGGGATTCACTATTCAGGTCACCCTGCGGTGCTTGAGGGATACTGTGATGCGAACTGGATCTCAGATGTTGATGAGCTCTACGCCACAAGTGGATATGCATTTATTCTTGGAGGTGGCGCAGTGTCATGGAGGTCTTGCAAACAGACCATTTTGACGAGGTCAACCATGGAAGCAGAACTTGCTGCTTTAGATACAGCTTCTGTTGAGGCAGAATGGCTGCGTGAGCTCTTGATGGACTTACCGGTGGTTGAGAAACCATTACCGGCCATCCTTATGAACTGTGACAACCAAACGGTTATCATGAAAGTGAGCAGTGCTAAGGATAACGCGAAGTCATCAAGACACGTCAAAAGACGCTTGAAGTCTGTCAGGAAAATGAGAAACTCCGGAGTAATAACTGTTAGTTATATTCAAACAGACAAAAACCAGGCAGATCCCTTTACGAAGGGACTATCACGTAATGTGATAGATAGTGCATCGAGGGAGATGGGGTTGAGACCCGTGAGCGTTACACCATAGTGGTAACCCAACCTATGTGATCGGAGATCCCGTGAATTAGGACCTGGGAAGAACAAGCTAGTGGTTTAACAGAGGAGAGTTATTTTATAACCCTCTCCGTGGGAAGATGCATAACTCTCACATTCTGTAAGGCAGGTTGGCAATATGCCTTAATGTGTTTCTGTTGGCTATTCGTAGCAAAGGTGCTATCCTACAGAGCGACCTTGAAAGAACACACCTATATGAGTCCGACTGTTAAACGTCGCAGTCTATGAGATTTGGGTGATCTCTAGTAAGCTCATGAAGAGACCAGGGAGTATGACGCATATGCTCCACCCGCGGGGTAGGCTACTGGCAGCCACGTACTAGTTATGACTTTGAGTGAAGTCTATTGGCACCAAACTTGCAATTCAAGGTTCGTCCATTGTTCAAGTTGCTGGTAGATGTAGCTTGAAGCTCTAGGCGGAAGTTCAACTTAACAGTCTCTGCTGAAACACTGGTATATAAACAAGAAACGAGGTTTGCCAAAATCTCTAAATGGGAATTTGAGATCTGGTGGGGGATTGTTAGATTTTGGGCCCATTTGGGCAGCCCAATAAAATTCCTGAAAATCTCAAATTGGCCCATGTGCATGGCAGAATTTTGGAGGTGCAAAGTGGTGCTAAAGTTTAGTCCCACATTGCTAGTTGCAGGAGACAAACACCACCTTATAAGGTGGAGTGTTGTACCACTTGGTGTGCTAGTTGAGAACAGAAGGCTCTCTCGTGCGCACTCCTCCTCCTCCTCCTCGGCCGCCGTCCGTCCGTCTCGTCACGACACGCCGCGGGTTGCGGGAATGAGCCGAGCCGATGTCTATATTTTTGCTGTTCGGGAAAATCGAGTCGTTAGCGTACGTGTACAGCTTAGCCAATTCGGGTCGCTCCTGGATCGTGGGCTGCTGTTACCGACTCGAACGTGTGCGACGTGGCCGGCCCACGTCGTACCCGTTAGGGTTTCCTGAACCGCGCTATATAATGCTTTGCACTACCGTGCGCCGTGACACACCGAACCAATCTAGGTTTTGCCAATCTCGTGCCTTGCGCCGCCACCGTAGTCTACTCCATCCCGTGCGCCGGCGTGCACCGGCGAACGGGACAGCAGGTCTCCGGAACCACTTGTCCTTGTGATCCTGTACGGGAGAGGGCGAATAAGGTTTTTGGGAAGCGCCCCGCGCGACTGCTTTCAAGTTCTTCATCACGGCTCGACTTCCTGGACGATCTCCGGGTCCGCGGGCGACTCGTCTCCAACGTCATCTTCTTTGAGCTGCTACCGTTGCCGCTCAAGCTGCTGCCGTCGCTGCTCCAACGGCTACTTCATCTACAATTGTTCGGTACGTTCGTCACGTTCCGATGGTTGTGTTCGTAGATGTCTTGCTGCTGTTCATGTTAATTAATACGTCTAGTATTTTCGAGATTAACATGTTAGTAGCACTTGCGATCATGCTTTATATTCTGGAATTAATCATGGAAATTATGCCTAATAATCCAACAGTTTTATCAATGGTTTTAAATAGGCCAGGGCTTAACGTTTCACTTGCAGCATGTTATGTAAGATATAAATAAGATAAGATGAAGCTCAGTTAGTCATAAATAATTCATATGAGTACAAATTAAATATGAGCAATGTGTCCAAGGGCACCAGTGTCTCACAAATAAGAAGCACAAAGTATTTATCTGTCCACTTCAGTCCTATCCATCATATGTGGGGTTGCCTAGGTAATTAAGTGTTATTTTACAAAGACAGACAGAAGCAATAAGTTCTTTGACGTCGTTGTTGTTCTCTAGCTTGGAAATTGCTTTCAACTATTGTACAACTCTTACTGTCACCAAGCTTCTTGCATAGCCTTCCACTTTTCCCTTCCCTTACCTCTACCTTGATCACTATTCGGGGTCTTGGATACCTGACAAGTCCTAAGAGTGAGGTGCTGACAAAAAGATATACAGATGCATCAGATCGTACTCTCTACACTAATATCCCAATGGTTAGTTTGCCCATAGCTGTGAGGCTAGGCCTCAACTCTTACCTCGAGTGGACTACTCACACATCGTGATCATATCATCAATATAAAACATTGTGAAAAACAGAAAATAAATTATTCATAATAGTTCTTATAATGTTGCCAATCGCGATGTGATCTGAAGTACAAGTAGTATATGGCTATGGATGATGACTATGGTGGTGGAGATGACTATGGAGTGGAGATGGAGGCAGCACTTCGGGGAGATGGTGATTATTGGCGGGGTCTTCTCTCTCCTTCTTATAGCAGTCTGGTAGGGTTTCGAGGTGGTTTCGATGCAAAATCATATTTGGGCCCTTCGTGGAATACTACTAGGAAATAGGCTATCTGTGGCGCACCCACTTTGTCTTTCTATGGCGCATGGTGGGTGCGCCACAGATATCTCGCCACAAAAATATTTTTCTGTGGCACATCCGGGCGTGCGCCACAGAAAGCCCACGATTCTATGGTGCACCCTCCACCATGCGGTGCGCCACAGAATTTTTTTTGAATTTCAAAAAAAAGGGCGACCAGATCTAGATCTTGCCACCGAAATTTCGCCGGAATTTCGTCGGAGCTCGTCGGAGGCCGTGTTGCCATGGGTGGAGGAGGGGGTCACCGGAGGTGGGTGAGTGGAGGATGGGGGTCGCCGGAGATGGTGGAGAGGAGGAGAAGGATGTCGCCGAAGGAAGTCGCCGGGGTGGAGGACGAGGTCGCCGGAGGTCGCCGGAGGTGGAGGTGGAGGTCGCCGGAGGTGGAGGTCGTCAGGGTGGTGGAGGAGGTCGCCGGGGTGGTGGAGGAGGTCGCGGGAGGTGGAGGTGGAGGAGGAGGAGGAGAGAAGAAGTGGACGAGAGAAGAGGAGAGGAGAAGGAGGAGGGAGGAGAAGGGGAGAGGAAAAGTGGAGGAGAAGGGGAGAGGAGAAGTGGAGGAGAGGAGAAGTGGAGAGGAGAAGGGGAGGAGAGGAGAAGGGGAGATGAGAAGTGGAGTAGAAGGGGAGAGGAAAAGTGGAGGGAGAAGTGGAGGAGAGAAGGATAGAAGGGGAAAAGAGAGGGAGAAGGGGGTGCCGGCGGGATTCAAATTCGAATCCCGCCCAACTTTTTTTTATTTTGTAGAAAAAAATCTTCTTTTTGAAATAACTAGGTCGCCGGAGGTGGAGGTCGTCAGGGTGGTGGAGGAGGTCGCCGGGGTGGTGGAGGAGGTCACGGGAGGTGGAGGTGGAGGAGGAGGAGGAGATAAGAAGTGGACGAGAGAAGAGGAGAAGGAGGAGGGAGGAGAAGGGGAGAGGAAAAGTGGAGGAGAAGGGGAGAGGAGAAGTGGAGGAGAGGAGAAGTGGAGAGGAGAAGGGGAGGAGAGGAGAAGGGGAGATGAGAAGTGGAGTAGAAGGGGAGAGGAGAAGTGGAGGGAGAAGTGGAGGAGAGAAGGATAGAAGGGGAAAAGAGAGGGAGAAGGGGGTGCCGGCGGGATTCAAATTCGAATCCCGCCCAACTATTTTTTTTATTTTGTAGAAAAAAATCTTCTTGTTGAAATAACTTTTTTTTAGTTTGGAATTTCGAGGATTTTATTTGTTGAAGATTTTATCATTTTCTTTTCTTGTTTGCAAAACTGAAAAGGCGATCCACGGGGGGGGGGGGGGGGGGTGATCTGATTTCAAAAAAATTGTGGTGCACGTTACCCCATGCGCCACAGAAAATACCATTTCTGTGGCGCATGTGACCTGATGCGCCACAGAAATAGCTCTTTTCTGTGGCGCATGTGACCCCATGTACCACAGAAAAGGTACTTTCTGTGGCGCATCCGCCACCATGCGCCACAGAATAAGCCCAGAAGGTTGAGATCCAATCATTGGTGGCGGGCCACACCATATTTCTGTGGCGCATCCGACCTCATGCGCCACAGAATGCTGTCATTGAGTGGCGCATTGGCAAAAGATGCGCCACAGAAAGGGCCAGAATTCTGTGGCGCACCAGCTGCCGTGCGTCACTGAATATATTCTGTGGCACATGGCAATATTGGTGTGCCACAGAAAGTGATTCCATCTATAGCCACTTTCCTAGTAGTGGAAGTTGCTCGGTTTGATGATACCGATCCAATCGCGGTCGGTATGGTCGCCGGTACGGTCCGGTGCGACCGTACCGCGACTCGTTATGTCTCGTTTTGCCTGATTTTGGATCTTCTGGATTTTTGGCAACTCCGCATCCAGCTTATATCTTTATATATGCGCGATTTTCAGCAGAATAGCTTCCTAAACTGCAGGAAAATAAATCACAAGGAGATTTGCAAAATAATTTGCACATTAGTGGTTAGTGGCAGGTAGAGAGTGATATATGGCCATTTTCATGACTAATATACGGTTTAAACAAAGATATAGATGCGCATGTTTTGGACGCATCACCAGCGCGGATGCAGGCGCACGCTCACCTCCACTCGCATCATTGCGCATAGAAAGGCCCTCGCCGCTCCTCAGAACGCCGCACCCACCTAGCCTGCATCGTCATCTCCCACGTCGCCCGCATCGCCATCTCTAGCCGCTCGCAATGGAGAACTACGAGGCGGGCAGCTCGGCAAGCCGGGGCGCCGGCCGCACTAGTAACACCGATGAGGCGTGGGACCTCTACCAGTACCGGCTTCTCCTCCCTTCGGATTCCCGCCTGCCCAAGGGGTGGTGCAGGTCCACCAACGGCGGGCTCCCCATGAAAGCGCTGCCGGAAACGGCGGAGCAGATCCAGCGCGCCATCTCCTGGCGCCGAAGCTGGTTGTCACGGGAGCAGCGGGACAGCCCAGAGTACAACGACAACAATTGGGCCGCTAGCTCCAGTGATTCGAGCACGAGTGCAACGAGGCCCTCACCTTCTATGATGGCCAGGTTCCACCGAGGTGCTACAATGCAGAAGCACAGCACCGCTGTTGGGGCAGGACCCAGCCGCACGGTGGCTTCCGCTATTGAGACCCCTGCCAGCTGATAACTCACAAGTGTAGGGGATCGCAGCAACAGTCTTCGAGGGAAATAAAATCCAAATTTATTGATTCGACACAAGGGGAGCCAAAGAATACTTATAAGCCTTATCAGCTGAGTTGTCAGTTCCGCCACACCTGGAAAAGCACTAGTAATAGGAGTGATGTGAAAGCAGCAGCAACTTGAGAGCAATAGTAACAGTAACTGAGAACCTTAGCCTACAATTCAAAGACAATAGTAGCAGCAGCAGTAAGTTGTCACAATGCTAATGACATACTGATATTGCGCTTATAGTTGAGAAGAAAATCTTATTCTACAGAATTACCTCATAGAAAAGGAAATGATTAGATTATCACATAAACAAACCTTAGCCTACAATTCAAAGATAGTTTAAAAACATTTCAAAGATTGAAAAGTTTGGTATAGTTTCAACTCTTTTGCTATGTACAAAGAGTTCAACATAAATAAATTAAGCATTCTTGTTGTAAGCAATTCAAACAAACAGTACAGAAGCATAAAACATTGAAGAGAAAAACGCATCATGTCTACAGCTCATACATGCTCCTGTAAATGTGTCAGTGATTTTTGCAAATGAAATAGGCGATGATGCAAATTTATTCACCAAGGCAACATGAAAGCTCTATCCATGGAGGCACATTATGGAAGGCTATAAGCCAAGTCCATAAATTCAAAGACAGACACTTATCCCAAATCTTTCCCGAACAGTACATCTAATTTGTTAAAAAAATGTACAGAAATAGGAGTAAACCCCCAAAATCCAGGAACCAACCTCTGACAATTTATCTTCCGCGCCAATCGACTGAACCATATCACAAAAATTCAGGTCGTCATCTTCCAAATTTTAGAAACAATCTGAAACCTTTGGATCTGCTATCCCAATCAAGCTCAGAGAAAATACGTAGGTTGTCACAACACCTCTACAGAAGGCCCTCTTAGAGGCGGCTGACTTGTTCTCAACAACCTCATGATGATCCAAATTGATTAACTATCACATCAGCATACACTAAGATAATCTAAACATAAATTATGTTCTTGTGGAAGAGAAAATAACAGCAATCAGTCACCTATCTATCCTTCTTTTGGACTGCTCTGCTACCCGTTGCGCCAGCGGCGCAAATGCCAGAAGTGAGATAGTATTTCAGCCATAAGGTTTATTTGTGGGAACCCTCTATTTGGATATTTTAATACACATCTCGAGAAAATGGCTCACACGAAGAGAAAATGCCTCACACTAAATAACAAATGCTAACTCGCAAACAAAGCTTTCATGCACGCCTGCACGCTACTGGTCAGCAGAAGAAGGAAACCTGTAGGTAAAACTGGAAAGGTAGCCTCCATATATATAGTGAACTTACCAGGATCTCTAGAGCAGATCCTCCTAAGCAGGAGAGTAACAAAAAAGTCGAAATTAGTACAGTCATGTATCTACCTCGGAGAAAATATAACTTAATTACACAAATGCAAAAAGCAAGACTATACTATAGCCTTGAGTTTTATAAATTTTGAGTATATTGGTGTCCGTGTTTGAGATTTTTGCTGCCATCGTGTGGCTACCATCATCGAAATTATGAACCCATATGAGTAATGTAAAATGAACCATCGAGAACTTATGAACCCATATGAGTAATACTTTTATATCATTTGTAGCTGCATGTAAGGAATAGTTAATTAGATAAATGCCACTCCAATTAATGCCAAATCGAAAAAACGCCACTCCAATTTCTGACTTATGAAAAATGACAATCCATTTCTTTTTTTCTTTATTTTTTTGAAATTGACAATCAATTCTCCCATATTCTCTACATGCCACTCCACCCATTTCAGCTCTAACTTGATACGAATTTTATTTTGGACCAAATTGGCCCTGGGCCCACTAACTAAAACAAGAGCAGCCCAGCTCATCTTCTCCAATCTCCATTCCTCACGTCCTGTTATTCTCTCCTCTGCCCCGCACGAACCCTAGGCAGTGGGCAGCCGCCGCCACTGTCCTTCCCTCCGGCGTGCCCCGTAGCTCCCAATCGGCATCACCCTCTATCCACTGCCACCGCCGGTCCTCTTCCCCGCACATCCCCGCAAAAGCCACTGCCGCCGCCCCTCCTCTCCCCCGTACACAAGAACCCTAGGCCAGGCCGCCGGCGGCACCTTTCCTCGAGCACCCCACAGCTCCGACCGATGCCTCCCTGGAAGCACTACAGGCGTGCCTCTTCCCTCCCCTGTTCCTTGTCGCAAAAGCGCCGTCGCGTCCCTGCTAGCTCGCAAGAAAAACGATGGCTCAGAGAAGCTGTGCTGGATGGAGTTCGTCGTTGTTTGCTTCTTCGAGCAACGGCAAGGGCAGCGTTGGTGGAGGTAGTAGCGACGACGGAACGGGCCTCCCATTGCCCTGAGTGATTCTATAAGTGGGAAGCTGTGTATGAAGAATATGAGTAAGGATTAAGTTTGCTGATCCCAACCATGATGGCCAGAAGATAAAGGATGAACAAGTTTATGAGTTGATGTGTGGAATTTAGCAAATAAATGCCCATATATTGTGTGTCGTAAACAACAACAGTAGGCAGATTGGCAACATTGTAGCTACAGGTGTAACCTGTGGTGTTTTTGTGCTTCTGATGTATGTATTGCTACTAGTTGTTGTGCTGGAAGTTACGTAATCTTGTCACTTGTCAGAAATAAAGTGTGTTTGCGTTTGAGCAAAGCTTGTACTAATCTGTGGTTGTTTGAGATAATCTTGAATTTAAGATTGTACCAGAAGCTTCTACTGATCAAATGGACCTGAAGCTTGCACTGATGAAGTAAAGTTTGTATACTTTTGTGGAAAACGCAAATGCACCTAGAGCTTGTACTGATTAATGAAGTGTGTCGAAAAAATCGACATTACCTTAGTTGAAATACAGCTAATTTGCAACAGATTACAGGTGATGAAATTCTTCATAAGTAGATGAATCAAAAAAGTGTAAAAACTCCAGATTACAAGCCGAAATAGTAGATCAACCAAATTAGTCTTCAAACTCCAGATTACTTAAGCAAATGGTTTTGCACAAACACACACGAGTCTAACTCCAGTTTGAGCACACACACACATGTAAGTTTAGCTCTTTGTCCCCATGGAAAAAGACAGTGCAATAGAATTGTCTAACAAAATCTGGAAAATAGTCGGAGTTGACACACACAATCTCCCATAGGTTCATCTTCTGAAGAGTGTTGCGGATATGAGGAAATTCCTTCTCACGGAGGTTGAACCACTCCTCATTGAGTGATTTTGGTGCCACCCAAAGCTTCTTCTCCCTGAATTGAGTGTACACATCTTCCCATTGGCATTGTTGTGTGACAGTCCAAAAACAGGGATCTTCAACATTTGTCCTTGGGTTAAAGCGGTAGGGATTCTCACACCTAATCTTGCGCCAATCAGTAATTGAACAAGACTTCAAGTTCATGGTTGGCACAACTTCTCTTCCTGCTGCAACAACCTCATCATCATCCTCAGATTCAGCAGCCTCAACAGATGGCTCATCCTCTTCTTCTTCTATCTCAGGAGCTGCCACGGGCGGGCGGCCATGGCCGCGCCCACTACGGCCACCACCAAGGGAAGTGGAGGCCTTACTGCGAGGGGCATGACCACGGGCAGTACATTCAGGAGGCAGTGGTAGTTTTGCTGTCCTCGGAGGGTTCTGCTTCTTTGAGCTCGTCACATCCTTGTCTTTGCCCTTGCGGCGCTTCTCACGGGTAACTTGACGATCACTGCTGTCACCTGTGAATTAGAGCATAGTTGCGAGCATAGGGATAAGTGCACAAGTCATAGGACAGAAGATCAAAAAGAATTACCTGAGTAGATGTGCAAAAACTCAGACAGTACGGAACCCGGTGCCAGACCCGGAAAAATCCGGGCTCGGCAGGTACCCAATCCGGTGCCAGACCCGGAAAATTCCGGACCTAGAACCGGGTGGAACCACGGTTTCGGCAACTATCGATTTTGTGACTCAACAACATCTACTCAGCATAACTCCAAGAGGGAAGACCATGAATTGGCGTGGTTGGTCTTCTTAAGCGAGATCTAACCCTAACAACAACAAATACTCATGAAATTGGAGCAAAGAAGGAGGACTTGAAGAAGAGGGAGAGAGGAAAGAGAGGGTACCCGAGGACATGGTGGCTCCAAGCCAAGGACGTCGGAGAAGCACACCAACTGAGGAGGTCCGGAGAGAGGAGCTCGAATGACCTCCAAGGCAAGAGGGAACCAAATCCCTTCTGTGGAGAGCCTCCAAACAGGGAAGACAGCGTGGGGAAGGCTCAAGCCGGAGCTCCGAGCGGTGCAGATCCACCCGGAGGTGGAGGGGATGGTGGCGGCTGCGGCAGGGGAAGCCCAAGGTCAGGGGCAAAGAGGATGGGTCAAGGAAAGAACCCCCGACCTGGGAACATAACGGTCTCGACACAGAGCCCGTCTGGAATTTTCCGGGATCCGCACCGGGAGCTTCCGGAATGATTTCCAAGCCTGTCACCGGGTAGTTCTGGGTTGGTCTAGTAGCTACTAGACTCGCCAGGAAACGCCCGGTCTATGCCCGTAATTCATTCTGGAAGGATCCGGTGCCAGATCCGGAATATTCCAGATTATAAACCGGGCCACCAGAAACTCCTCCTATGTGTAAGATTTCGAGATGACTTGTGCATAGACAGAAAAGATGGACTAGATATAACAGCAGAGACACAAGGTAAGAAGATATAGTGTTCTAGGCCTGTTCCTTGGGCAATAAAATTCCGACTAACAACAAGAGACATGATTCGAACTAGTGAATATCCAAATCCAATAAAACGAGAGATAGAACACCAAATATGAGAGGCATGTTGACGGGGGATTTCTCCCCCAATGTTAAAGCACAAATTTCATAGGTACCGCGAAGAGACATGCTTGGGTCCATTTGACATTAGATCTTTATGATATAGCACACATAGGTATGCATCATGCCAAGACATGGTAATAAGAAGCTATCCCTACATGTGCGGCACACCTAAACAAGATAACAAGGCTAGTAAAGGAAATAGTGCAAGTAAATCAATCCAAGTTGTTAAGATCAAGAATACCAAGTTCACCTCTCAACTTAACGAACCGGGCTTCATCCAAAGGTTTCGTAAAAATGTCCGCCAATTGGTCATTTGTTCCCACATAAGTGAGGTTAATGTTACCATTTGCGACATGATCACGTAGGAAGTGATGGCGAATGTCAATGTGTTTGGTGAAGCAATGCTGGACAAGGTTATGGGCGATCTTAATTGTGCTTTCATTGTCACATAGAAGAGGCACCAGACAAGAGACACTCCATAGTCTTGCAAGGTTTGCCTCATCCATAACAATTGAGCACAACAAGATGCCGCGGCGATGTATTCGGCTTCGGCGGTGGATAGGGAGATGGAGTTTTGTTTCTTGGATGACCAACTCACCAATGACCGGCCAAGAAATTGGCAAGCCCCGGAGGTAGACTTCCGGTCTACTTTATCACCAGCCCAGTCGGAGTCCGAAATAGCCATGGAGATTAAAGTTAGACCCCTTTGGATACCAAAGCCCGAGACTTGGAGTGTGAACAAGGTACCTTATAATCTGTTTGACCGCCACAAGGTGGCTGATATCCGGCCTAGATGCACAAAGATAAAGCAACGAGCCAATCATAGAACGGTATACCTTTATATCCACATCCTTCTCCTTCTTGCATGCCCCTAGTTTCCCATTAATAGCCATGGGTATCTTTGCAATTGAAGCATTGACCATGTCGAACTTCTTGAGCATATCCTTCACATATTGCTCTTGGGAGATGAAGGTTCCTTCTTCAAGTTGCCTCACTTTAAATCCAAGGAAATATTTCAACTCCGCCATCATGGACATCTCAAATTTCCTAGTCATCAACTCGAAAAAAGCTTTGTTATGGCGTTCAAATGAACCACCAAATATGATATCATCAACATAGATTTGGCATATGAAGATGCCACCCCCTTTAAAACACTTAGTGAAAAGGGTGGAGTCAACGTTCCCAATCTCAAACCCATCCTTGAGTAGAAAATCCCTAATGTGCTCATACCAAGCACGCGGAGCTTGCTTGAGACCGTATAGTGCCTTATGGAGTTTATACACACGGTTGGGGAATTTGGGGTCCTCGAAACCCGGGGGTTGAGCAACATATGCCTCCTCTTTCAAGGGACCATTAAGAAAGGCACTCTTCACATCCATTTGATAAAGTTTGAATTCATGAAATGAAGCAAAAGACGAATAGCTTCAAGGCGAGCCACGGGCGCAAAGGTGTCATCAAAATCCATACCTTCTATTTGAGTGTACCCTTGCGCCACTAACCTTGCCTTGTTTCGAATGACAACTCCATTATCATCTTTCTTGTTCTTGAACACCCACTTGGTCCCAATGACGTTGATCCTATGGTCCTTGGGCTTTTCCACGAGTGACCATACTTCATTGCGGGTGAAGCACTCAAGCTCTTCTTGCATAGCCACTATCCAATCCGGATCTTGCAAGGCCTCACATACCTTAAGAGGTTCAAAACGAGAGATAAACGAGTGATGCTTGCTAAAGTTGGCTAAGTGTTTTAGTTTAGTACGAGTGAGTACTCCCTTTGAGATGTTTGCAAGTATCTTGTTGACTTGCATCCCGCTTGCTTTTTTGTAGCTTTAATGCTTTGTGTGATGCCCTTGTAATCAACAAATTCTCCCTTTAAGTGTTCTAGTTCTTAGGGTCCACTTGAGCTTGATCTTGGGGGATTTGTCCAACTTGTTCTTCTTCTTGAAAAGCTCAATGGGTTGAGGGCTTGGTGCTTGTTGTTGGACATGACTCTCCTCTTGAGAAACTTGTTCAACTTGTGGTGTAGGTGGTGGCTCATTTGGAGTTGAGGTTGACTCTTCCTGAGTTGAGCTAGACTCCACTTGAGTTGAGTCTTTCTCCATGGGGCTTGAGCTTGATCCTCCTCCAAGAATGACTTGATCTTGAGCTTGATGGGTCTCATAAGGCAAGATGTGAGTAATGCCCATTGCCTTAATGACTTGAGAGGGATCTCCATCACCTACATCACTTGAAACAACTTGCTCCACTTGGGAGCCATTATTCTCATCGAAATCCACATCACAAGATTCTTCAATTTTTCGGCGGAACTATTGTAGAATCTATAGGCGTGGGAATTCGATGCATATCCAACAAAGATACCCTCAATGGTTCTAGATTCGAATTTACCGAGCCTCTCCTTTTTGTTCTTGACGAAGCACTTGCACCCAAAGACTTTGAAGTACGAGATGTTGGGCTTGTTCCTGGTGAGAAGCTCGTAGGTGGTCTTGTTGTGGAAGGAGTGGAGGAAGAGCTGGTTCGTAGCATGAACCGCGGTGGCGACGGCTTCACCCCAAAAGTTGTAGGGTGACTTGAATTTATTTAGCATGGTTCTTGCCATCTCAATGATTGTCCGGTTCTTCCTCTCCACAACACCATTTTGTTGGGGAGTGTATGGTGAAGAGAATTGGTGCTTGATGCCTTCCCATTCAACAAAGTCTTGCATGGTGTAGTTCTTGAATTCGGTACCATTGTCGGTTTGAATAGCCTTGATCTTCTCATCATATTGGCGTTGAGTATGAGTGGCAAAGTCGATGAAGCACTTTTGGGTCTCATCCTTGGACTTGAGGAGGAATACCCAAGTATACCTTGAGTAGTCATCAACAATCACAAGACCAAACTTCTTCCCGCCAAGAGTGTCATAGTTGGAAGGCCCAAAGAGGTCCAAGTGAAGGAGCTCCAAAAGCCTATAGGTGGTGATGATGGTCTTGGAGGGGTGAGCCTTTCCCTTTTGCTTCCCGGCAATACATGCACTACACACACGATCTCTTTCAAAGTCAACATCGGTTAGTCCAATAACATGATCATCTTTTAGGAGTTGTTTAAGATTTCTCATGTTGACATGGCCTAGCCGGCGGTGCCATAGCCAACCCTTGTCAACCTTGGCCATTAGATACATTGAGAGAAGAGGGCTCTCTTTCGAGAAATCGGCCACATAAAGGCCGTCCTCAACATGTCCAACAAAGACCAATTCGAGATTATCACTCCTAAAGACCATCACATTAAGCTTGGTAAAATAGGAATTGTAGCCAATGTTTGCAAGATTATTAATGGAAAGCAAGTTATAACCAAGGGATTCAACAAGCATGACATTCTTGAGAGACAAGTCTTTCGTGATTGCCACCTTGCCATATCCTAATACCTTTCCCTTTGAATTATCCCCAAAAGTGATGTAGGAGGTGCGGTTGACATCTTCAATGAATTGATCAACAACTCCTTTCCTCCGGTCATATGATGAGTGCACCCACTATCAAACACCCATTTTGGGCCACCGGAGGTATATCCATGCACACAATTAATTCTTGGATTTAGGAACCCATTGAGGAATGGCTCACTTGTTGAAGTCATCTCTTCTTGTTCATCATGTTCTTCATCTTCTTCTTCAACCACATGAATTCCCTTGGCCTTCAATGCAAGATTGGGGGTGTTCATGGCACGGACAAGTTGTCTTGTTTGATTTCCTTGCTCCACCATACTTTGGTTGGCTATGAAGAATGATATTAGATCATCCGGGGACATATCCTTCTTGGTGTCCAAGAATTGCATAATGAGGGCCATTTGCTTGTCATCGGGGGCAACTATTTGAACAATCTTGTTCTTGATGAACTCGTCATTCACATCGAAACCATCATTGTACTTCTCACACCCAAGACCTTGGATTCTCACACGAAGGACATCAAGTCTTGAGTATGCATCCTTGAGATTCTCACCATCCTTGATCACAAAAAAATCCATCTCCCTCTTGGCACACTCATAATTGGTCTTTTGAGTGAGGGAGGTTCCTTCTTGAATAATGATGATTCTATCCCACAATTTTTTGGCGGATTTAATGCGATGAACTTGATTGTACAGACCCTTTGGAAGAGCACACCGAATCTTGTCACGGGCCGTGGAGTTGAGTTGTCGAAGCACCCGCTCATGGGGTGTCAAGCTACTTGCATCAACAGGCAAATAGCCTTGCTCCCCAATGTCCCAAAGCTCCTCGCACATGCGCGAAGAAAAGATTCCATTGAAGATTTCCAAAAGGAAAAGTGAGATCCATCATACATAGGAGGGGGACCTCCGGAAATCATATGCGGCAAAGTGATGGGAGGTGGTGTATACGTCATGCCAAGCGAGTTATACAAGGGGTTAGCTTTGCTTGTTTTAGGGAAGTGCCTTCCATAGACTTCCCTTCGGCACTATCGCTAGTGTCGGGGGGAAGAGATAAGGCAGCGGTTCTCTTTTCAAGCTCGGCCGCCACAAGTGACTCCATACGCTCGTTCATACGTTTTTCCATAGTTTCCATGAGGGAAGCTTCACGAGTAGCCCATAGCTTTTCCTCCTCCGTAAGATCACCCATCTCACTCTTTAGGCGGTGAAGCCCTTAAAAAGAGTCCTTGGCTCTGATACCAATTGAAACGATAGAGATGGTAACCTAGAGGGGGGTGAATAGGTTTCTACAAATTTTACTTTTCTTTTCACAAGTTTTTGGCTATGCGGATAAATAAAGTGTGCCTAACAACTAGGTGAAACAACCTATATGATGCAATACAATACTTCAAGCACGAAGGCTATCACAAATATAACAACAATAGTGAAAGAGCTCGGATAGGAATAACCGAGGTGCGCGGAGACGAAGATGTAACCCGTGTTCCTTCTCTTGGGGGAGAAGTACGTCACGTTGGAGAGGTGCGAGATACCACGAAGGACATCCGTACGCCACGAAGGCTCACCTTCTTCTCCTTGAGCCTCTTCCACGAAGAAAGAGCTCAATCTACTATTGGTAGGCCTTGAGGCGGCCTCCGAACCTTTACAAACTTTCCCGGAGCACAATCCACAACCCGGAAGCTTTCGGGCGACCCTAGCCGCCTAGGGTTTCCCAACAAACCCAAGAGTAACAAGTAACTTGATGAACTCAAGGGGGAATCACTTTTGCCTCGGTGCAATCGTAGATCTGGACCTCCTCTAGGTTTTCCCAAAAGGGATTTGAGTTTGGTTGGAGGGCTAGAGAGATCTTGAAGCTTCTGTGGTCAACAACAATGGAGAAGAGAGAGTTTTGCCTTTTTCACATTTGGAGCTGGTTGACTTACCTCTTGGAGAAGAAGAGGTCGGCTTATATACTAACCACTTGAAATCTGACCGTTACACAGAAAACGGGCAATCGGTGTGGAACCCGGATCACTCCGGAACTGGTACCGGATGCATCCGGAATTCATTCCGGGTCTGACACCGGGTGATTCCGGGCTTAGCCAGATGCTTGTGCCATCGTGCGAAACCATCCGGTTCATACTCAGAATTCATGCCGGGTGAATCCGGTGCTAGATCCGGAATATTCCGGGTTTTGTACCGGGTGACCTTTTTCTGCAAAATGATCATAATTCCAAGTGGGTTGTATATCTTTCTCTTTTATTTTTGTGGATGCAAAGGAGGTGTATTGGGATTAGGGTGTATGGCGTGAGTTCAAGAGTTCATCCCCAAAGAGAACAGCAATGTACCCCTCTTAATAGTGCGGTGATCCTATCAACTCAAAAGAAGTAAATAGAGAACACAAAACAAACCACCGCTACTCGATCATCCAAAAATGAGGGGCCTCCATCCACCGACCATCATCAACATGAGCGGACTAAAACCTGAGAATAAACTAGTAGACAAGATTAGTCCTCTCTAAGTCGGGAGTCATCTTAACCAAAATATAATTAAGGACAAATGCCCTTTCATTAACCATCGGTGAAATCAGCATTGATTTTATCACGGCAAACAGATAGCTTAGCACAAGGATGCATGGTCACAAATTTTATTGCAGCATAGGTCATTATTATATGATATATGTTATCCCCAAAACGGAAGGTACATGATCAAATAGAAGTGGGGAAAAAGTATCTTGATCTCTCAAAAAAGCAAAAAGCTGAGATCATTTCACAGTTTTGGAAAATAAAGTGGCGGAAAATGTTGATCGAATTGGCAAAATCCAATCGAGAGCTATTTTGGCAGTTTTGTAATAGAAATTCAAATATAGTATGACTTTTGGTTTATACTTTTGCATCATGCATTTTCTCATCTTTTTGAAATATACTTCTTTCCTTCTCCTCTAGTAATTTTTCTCTTCTCAAAATTTTTTTACTATATTTTCACAATTCCGTAATTAATTATAAACTCAAAACTTCAGTCAAGTGGTATATAGCAATTACGCAAATACAAATTCAAGTATAGACAGATTCTTTTTTGTTGTTAGTACTTTTGCATCCCGCATTTTCTCTTGTTTTCCTTAGACCCATGAGACAACTGTGCCAACTTGTCAAATACTGGATGGGTAGTACTCACTACGGGTTATTTGATTATACCGATACCCTCTCTACCCGATGGGTATGATATTTAGCCATTTATTTAACCATGGTTAATTTTTTAATCCCATACACTTATCCTAATACGTATTTATCCACGAGGTACATGAGTAATGGGTACCCATTGCCACCGTAGTCGAGAGCTATTTGTCAGTTTTGTAATACAAATTCAAATATAGCGTGACTTTTTTAATGGTTTATATTTTTGCATCATGCATTTTCCACACATGATGCATTAGTAAGTTCCATTCATGAGGCCAAAATCACAATTCACAGGTAGATTATGTTATGTAACACATGCATGGATCGCTCGTTCACCCTCCACTGATGGCGGACCACCTGGTGAATGCCACACTATATCGGTGGATTAGTTATACGTAATATTGTATCTAATCTATCTGATTCACGTGATCACGTCTCAGACTCCTGATAGAACAAAACGACAAATATATCTCTTCCGAATAAGTTATATGTTTTTTATAACTATTTTTCTACTCAATTTGTGTTTTTGCCCTGGATACCCTCCCCGTGGGATGACGAGTGGGAAAAAGTTACCCATTAACGGGTTTGCGTATGTGTGACGGATAATACCGGGGTGTACGAGCAACGGTACGGGGTGGTTCCACCCTTACACACACCCTTCCTTTGCCTAAGAAATTTTTTCCTTGTGTCAAACAAGAATTTTAACAGTATTTTACAGTTCTCTATAAATAAATATTGCCCTTTTTTCAGGCAAAGTAATATAACACCCATTTTCCTCTAGTGAGAAGTCTCATTTCCCACTCCTCTCTCTTGACTTGGCTGCTCTTCCACTTACTAGTTGAATCGGCGCCGCCGCGCCCTTGCTGATAATTTTTTTGTGGTAATTTGTTTATTATTTAGCTGCGTCATATATATTGTAAGGAAAGGTGGTAGTTCTATTTTGTATAATGTACTTAGCTGGAATTCAATTCGAAAGCAATCCATAATTAGAGGAAATGTATTTGCAATTTTTGGAAATACTTATCTAATCAATCATTTTTGTTAAGAATGTAACTACATAATTAGAGAGTTTTAAGTTATATACTTGCAAATATGTTAGCTAAATCTAAATGATCAATTATTGTTCCATTTTGCCATAAATTTCTTGTGTACCACCATAATTAGATGAAATATACCATGGTTGTGTCTAAATATTATAGTCGTATTCCGCCATAATTGTGTAATTTTGATCGATGGTTAGAAGAAATATGTTGTGTTAGCATCTATTAAATTGAATTCATCTGTAGAGAAGATGAACTTGTGATTGTTTGTAAATGTGCATGTAATAAAGCATCATTTAAATTTAACTACATAATTTGGGAGAGTTAAGTGTAATTTGAGAATTTGTTAATTCCGATTTGCATAATTAGAGGGATTTTAGTTATATTATTTGTAAATATCAACTGTAATTCGAATCGGTATGATATGTTTGTGTTTTGTGTTAAATATTTAATCTAACTCAATAATCGAAGGAAATACATTGTCTAACAATTTATTAAATTCACTTTCAAATTAAGCCGTATACCATGGTTGTGTATAAATATTATATTCGTATTCCGCCATAATTGTGTAATTTTGATCGATGGTTAGAAGAAATATGTTGTGTTAGCATCTATTAAATTGAATTCATCTGTAGAGAAGATGAACTTGTGATTGTTTGTAAATGTGCATGTAATGAAGCATCATTTAAATTTAACTACATAATTTGGGAGAGTTAAGTGTAATTTGAGAATTTGTTAATTCCGATTTGCATAATTAGAGGGATTTTAGTTATATTATTTGTAAATATCAACTGTAATTCGAATCGGTATGATATGTTCGTGTTTTGTGTTAAATATTTAATCTAACTCAATAATCGAAGGAAATACATTGTCTAACAATTTATTAAATTCACTTTCAAATTAAGCCGTAGTCAGAGGAAATAAATTTGCATTTTCTCGGAATATTCTTCTAGTCGAACATTTTTTTTTTTGTAAATGTTACATTATTTCTAAATGTGAACTTATTCGAATTGGTATGATATGGTCGTGTCTCGTGATAAATATTTAATTTAATTCAATAATCGGAGGGAGTACATTGTTTAAGCGTTTGCTAAACTTTTAAAATCAAGCCATAATTAATGGAAATAAATTTGCATTTTGTTGAAACATTCATGTAATCAAACATTCAAATAATTTTGGAAAGGGCCCAAAATATTTGAAATGTATTATTATTTTTTACAAATTTTTAGAATCCGTTCTGTATTGATTTGCAGTTGTGTTTCAGAAGTTGCAAAAGATCTGGAAAATGTCCGGATCTGGAAGGCATATGTTGGGGGGATAATAACCCGGTATACTTATGACCAAGGAAGAATCAGTCGGACGGCCCAAGGCCTGGTCCGAGTGATGTGTACAAGATATGGGCCGGGTTACAGTTGGGCCAGTACGCCTAAACATGACTCGTCCCTAGAAGGAAGGACCTAGAAGAACTGGAGTCCGAGTGAAGGAAGGAACCGGGTGACTTGGAGGCTACGGAAGATCTAGAAGAACCTAGAGTAGGACACCCGGGCTTGTATGTAACTCGGTATTCATGGTAGGTTCGGGAGACCCGGTGTCTATATAAACGGGCTCCCAGAACATAGACGGACGAGCTCTAAGTTGAAGTCTTAAGTCTCAACCCTAGTTCGATATCACCGCTATCAAGCGAAACCCTTGTAACCTGTCTCGTAACCCGGCTCTGTTGTCGTAGCCGAGTTATCGAGACCTCGAGATCAATAACATAGAAGCAGGAAGTAGGTCTTTATCTCCAATGGAGAGGCTGAACCTGGGTAAACCCTTTTTCCCCCAACGAGCGTGACAATCTCCTGAAGGACCAGAGCGCCTTGCCCCAACATACAAGTTACCCTATGGTAACATCTGCCGTGTTAACCCCACGACAGTTGGCGCCCACCGTGGGGCCTGCGTCCAAGGGTGTCCTCATCAAGGGAGAAGCTTTGCGAGGGATGGAGAATCTCGCCGTCGGCGAGGTCGTCACCAACTAGCAAGAAAATCGCATCATCCACAATTTTGGCTGAGAGACGGAGTCAGATTCATTGGAGATGCCCGCAGCTAGCTGGGTCTGGCCGCCTCGCGGTGCAGCGTAACCCGGCAAATTGTCAATCAGCTCCAACAGCATTAGCAGCGCAGGCGACCATAGAAGACCCGGCCATGGGCTGGATTCAACTTTTTTCGCAATCATCATCAACCCGGCTGATCAACTATACCAGATTGAAATATTCCGGCCGACAGGCTTTCCACGATCTGAATTGCATCATGTGAGGTCAGCAGAAGTTCCGCCACAAGCATCGAATTTCGGTCCGCTGTCCGAGTCGAGTACCAGGTCAGATCGGCAACAGCGCATAGAAATCCAAGAAGCAGAGGTTATCGCTCGGGCAGGACCCGTGGAGGAAAGGAAAAAGACGTAATTGGTGGCTCGTACACGGTTCAAGGAAGCTGACTCAAAAAATCAAAGAGAAATCAAGGGAGACTGCGGCTGTTTGCATGTACACAGTCCACCAACCGGGTCTAGTCCCGAGAGAGACTGCGCAAGCATTAAACATGGAAAGAGAAGACTACTTTAAACTCAATACATGGATCGTTCGAAGCAAGTCCCAAGTAGAGGTCGATGATGCTCGTTTGCTACACGTACATGAGCTGAGAGAAAAGAAAAAAAAAGAGAAAAAGGCGGGTGTGATCAGCTTGCCACGGACGAGCGAGCTAGCCAGAAAAAAGGGAGCCGGCAGATCGGCCATGCGTGAGAGCCGGCGGCGAGGCAGCATATGCAATCACAGTGCAAAAGAGAAAAAAAAATAGATTGAGAAAAGTGTGGTCAGTTTATTCCATCAGTAACACAAGTCCGAGTCCTGCGATACGAGAACCCGGAAGTGGACGTGCGTCCGACTCGATGCAGATGATTTCAGGCTCGCTCAGATGTGGCCGGCTTCTCCAACGACGCAATCTCATCACGGCCCAAAGGCCCGTGTGCTCTCACCGCGTCAACATGAAGGAGAATAAAAATCAGCTAAGTTGCATTTATATTTGCATTTTATATTTTATTTATTCAGTCAATTAAATCTGGCTTATTTAAGTCAATCCTTGGAATTAAATATTTTACTTATGAGGAAATTATAAATTTATGAGGAAATTATAAAGATCATTCAAAAAGATTACAAGCTACTTCTTAAAAGTCGAGCTATTTATCGCTCGCAAATGGATTTATCAAAGTCAAGTTATTTATGCAAATGGATTTATCAAAGTCGAGTTATTTATCGCTCGCAAATGGAATTATTAAAGTCGAGTTATTTATCGCTCGCAATGGATTTCTTAAAAGTCGAGTTATCTATCATTCACAGATGGATTTATCAAAGTCGAGCTATCTACTGCTCACAATGGATTTCTTAATAACAATGTCGTCATTAAAGTGCCATCGTCGTGCTCCGGCTCCATCGCGGTCACGGCTTATTCATTATTATCATTCCGGCTCAATCGCCATACTCCGGCTTATGCAACATCAATGCCAAGAGCGTGCCGAACATTTATTATTCAGAGGGGTGGGTCCTAAATTTCGGGTCTCCCTATTTTGAGCTATCGATTGTTGGGTTGAAGACATGGATCCTACCGGAGGAAAATCCATGAAACGTCTCCCAGCTTCAATTATTTGCAAAATGTTAGCTTAGCCCAAGTGCTACACAACTTCGGTTAGTGATGCCCAAGAGTGCTTTGCAGCAATGAATTAGTTTAGCCCAAGAGTGCTACGCAACTTCGGTTAGCGCTGCCCAAGAGTGCTTTGCAACAAAAAAATAGCTTAGCCCAAGAGTGCTACGCAACTTCGGTTAGCGCTGCCCAGGAGTGCTTCGCAATAGTGTAAATTTTAGGTCTTGGGGGCTGATCGCTTGAATAGCGCAGTTACAAACTCAAGACCCGGCAAATAAGCCACTTTGGTCATGAGGGCCGATTACTTATGAAAAGGTACAGCTACAATCTCATGATCCGGCCAATTTTAGAGCCATTATTTTCTTGGTTATCTTACTATTGAGCTCGATGTGACTCGCACTTATATGGCCTGATTGCTCACCTGTAAATTCAATCAGTCATGAGGCCCACTGGGACTTGCCTGACCCTGTTTTTATCAGAGAAGTTGCGACAGAGATAATCCATGCGAAAGCCGGCTCATAGTTAAAGAAACCAAAAGGGTCATCTAAACCAAAAGGATTTGCAGAACGACATATCATGTTCATGAAAAAAGCAAATCCTCAGGGGTGCATGTACACCATCAGTATAATTATTTGTAAGTTACTAACTTATTTGGACTGATTATTATTCGACATCTTTGCCCAAAAGGAGTGCTAAGCAGATATATCCTATAGCAGTTGCCCTTGAGAGCACGCATAGAGACTTGATGTCCTATAGTTGATTGCCCAAGAGAGCACGCATAGAGATTTTGGATCAGTGGGGTAATGTGGCAGAGTTAAGCGCTTACCTTTAGACATTGATCCAGGTCTTGGGGGCTCTTACTTGAATAGTTTGTAGCTGCAATCCTAAGATCGGGCTTTTACGCCACCAGTTATTTCTTGGTTATACTTGCTTATCCAGTTTGATGCGACTCACATTTATGGCCTGATTGCACACCTGTCAATTTCAATCAACTATGATGCCTATACTGGGACTTAGTTTGACCCTGTTTTGCAGAGAGGAGGCAACAGAGAAAGTCATGTGAAAGCCGACTGATAGATGCTAAAGATAAACCAAAAGGGTCATCTAAACCATGAAAATATAGTTTTTACATAAGAGAGAGAGTGTATCAAAAGTGCACAGACGCACTATCAAATTTAAAGTATTGCTGAACATATTACAATGCCCATGGGGCCGAATGATTGTTTTTTATGCAGGATAAGACAAAAGTTTATAACATGGCTCAAGAAGCCGGGTTATCAGTTTCCATCTCTTTGAAGGAGGATCTTCAGCACTGGCCGGGTTATCTTCAGGTTTCCTGGACTGGGACTGATGTTCAGCATGAATTGGCTCTCCTGGAATTTTTTCTGTATCATCAGTCGGCTTATCTATAGCAACTTATGTTGGAGTTGGAGCATGACTTGGAGCAGGGATTATTGGAGTGGAGGAGCTTGGAATGACAGCCTTTTTCTGTGCTGGATAATCTGGGAGAGTATTTCATCATGATGAGCAATATAATTCTGGGTTAAGAAGGAGGAGTGAAAGATGATAAGATGTCAGGCAACAATTTCAAGTATATGAGAAAAGCAATTCAGAAACAATTTCAGTCTACAACGGCAAGTAAGTCCGGTTGATATTATGCAAGAGGTAACGTAAGAGTACATTTATCCAAGTTCCGGATGACTGACAAGCAGATTACCCGGCACTTGGGGACTGCCATGTTTTCAAAGTTATAGTTTGAGGATTGGGGCAATTTTTTTAAGTACCAGATGATTGTTGATAGATCACCCGGTACCTGGGGTGTATGGTAACTCAAAAGTATACAATGCTGATGTCAGTTCAAAATCAAGTCCCAGGTTATCATGAACTAATAACCCAGTATTTGGGGGTTACAGTATATGAAGAGGAAAGATTGAAAGAAGGTTAGATATCAGTCATAAATTTCAAATATATGAAGAGTATATCGGATACATGGGGACTGAAATATATTTCAATCGGAAATGGCAAGTAAGTCCAGTTGATAAAAAGTAAAAGAAGATATAAAGGTGCATTTGTACAAGTTCCGGATGACTGAAGAAGCAGATCACCCGGCACTTGGGGACTGGTATGTTTTGAAAAGTTGCAGATTATAATTAAAGCAATTTCTCAAAGTTCCAGGTGATTGTAAACTGATCACCCGGAACTTGGGGGTTATGAGGATTTGAAAGTTTAAAGTTACATAAAGCTACAGAGATTGCAGTATTGGTAACAGATAATAGCAAGTCCCAGGTTATCGTGGACTAATAACCCGGAACTTGGGGACTGGGGTATTTTGAAGTTTTCGAAGTTGAACAAAGATACATATTTACAAGTACCGAGTGACTGAGGACAGTTTACTCGATACTTGGGGACTAGGTTTGGTATGTAATATATGGAGAAAAGAGAGCAGGCCTTCAAAATTCATATTGCTATAATGTGGCGTCAAGGAAGATTTGTCCTTATCAGTCGAATTCGGGGAGCAGAAGGCATTTCCACTTACACCTTATCAGTCGGATTTGGGGGAGCGGAAGGCATTTCCACTTCCATATTCTCATTCGGATTTGGCAGCAGGCACATTATTCTACTCAGGGATGGTTTCTATGTTGTCCTCCTCAGCAATGGGAGGGCTTGCCCCGTTAAGTGTTGCTTTTGGTGATAAAGAAAGAAGAAGTAAGTACAAGTGAAGGAAACAAGTTGAAAGCATAAAGTGCATAAAGATGTTGATTAAAGACAAAAACATTACCCGGTATTGACTACAAAGTCACGAGAAAGTTCGTCGCTGGAGCCTGAAGAAGCTATTAAAGAATATAACTTAAAGATTCTGATTTTACCGGCTAAAAGGATAACTATCAGATTGATGTTTCTGGAGTTCAATATTGGAAAAATGAGAAGTGCCAGAACAGCGTGGAGAGATCTTGAGGCATTATAGAGTTGGAGATAAATGAAAAGCCGGGTTATGAAATGAACCGCCAAAAGGAGCTGGTCTGATAACATAACCCGGACCACATCTTATTTAATGGTTATTATGTTTTCAGGAGTTTAACTCGAATAAACCCATCAGTAGCTGCCCTCAAGTAATCATATCAAGATCAAGATTATCAAGTGAAGCGATCGATGAGCTTATTCAAGTCAAACTTGGGGACTACTGTTGGGGGGATAATAACCCGGTATACCCAAGACAAGTAAAGAGGATGACCCAGCCACAAGATCACTCAGCCAGAAGATCAGTTGGCCAGAAGATCAGTCGGCCAGAGGATGACCCAGCCAGAGGATCAGTAGGCCAGAGGATGACTCAGCCAGAAGATCAGTCGGCCAGAGGATCAGTCGGCCAGAGGATGACTCAGCTTCAGGATAACCCAGCTTTGGAAGATGCCATAGAAGGAAGATTCTGGATAACCCGGAATCCTTGTACAAGTTGGACTCAAGACTTGGAGATCAAGAAGGACTAAGATTAGGACTCCGTATAACCCAGTTTTTACCTTGTACGACCAGGAGACCCAGCCATCTATATAAGCAGGCTCCTATGTCACATATCAGTAGGCCGAATAAGATAGATTAAAAGTAGAGAGAGCTCAAGAGAGAGCTCCCACGCCGGAGTCATTATAACCCGGCAATCATCGCCATTGGCGCACCATGTAACATATTATCATATAGTGATTTATAGCAGGATGTAGTGATCCTCCACCGAGGGGACCTGAACCTGGGTAAAAAACATCTTCTCCCTCGTAGAGCTAGACAAATCTCCTGAACACCAGAGTCGCCTTGCCCAAATCTCAAGTTACCTCGTGTAACATCTGTCGTGATTAACCCCACGACAGCATATAAAATTTTGAAATATTTGAAGTTAAAATTTGATCAAATGCTATTAAAAGCCGTCGCTTTTTGTTCATGTTAGTGCTGACACGTTTGTCACATTTTTAAATACCATGTATTTGTAAAGCTGCAAAAAAATTCGAAAACAGAAAGGTAAAACAAAAAAGAAATTGTAAAAAAAAAAGGGCCGACGCAGCCCAGAACGGCCCACGAAGCGGCCCGTCCGGCCAGCTCAGCCACGCTGACACGTCACGATGACGTGTACGGCGGCTGAAGCTGCCGCGGCGGCAGTGAGCGTGCCGGCGGCGCGACGGCGCGTCCTGGGTCGCGCGGCTGGGCGCGTCCGACTCGCGCGGATGCGGGCAAGCCGGGGGTGGCGGCGCCGCCCCGTTTTGGTCGCCGGGGCGGCCGCGGCGGCGTGGAACCGCGGCGGAGGGCAGCGGCCGCGGCGGCATGAAATCCGGCGGCACGCGGGCGTCCCGGCACGCGGCGCTGGGGGAGGAGGTAGAGGCGGCGACGGCGGAGCCCGCCGTGGCCGGAGATTTGCCCGGGGAGGCGCGGGGCGGCGACCGGCGGCGGCGACCTCCGGGTCGCGGGAGAGAGAGAGGGGAAGGGGGAGTTCTGCGGATGATTTTGCAAAAAGGTCCTCAGTTTTGTTACTATTTACGGATAGGTCCTTTCCTTCGTAAATCTCTGGGCTGCGGATCTATTTTCCGGATTGCGGGGGAGGTTTATGTAAAACTGACGCGCGGGTGGAGCTGGGGCCGTCGGATCGGGATCGGACGGCCCAGATCGCGGCGGGTACTATTCATAACTGTTCATCCGCCCGATTTGGTCGATTTCGGCCGTTGGATCTCGATCGGACGGCCGAATTTTGGAGCAACCACAGGCCTTGAAAATCTTCAGCCTTAATATATAGGGGTAATTCCAGGCGAACTGACATCAAGATAATCAGAAAATCCTACGGAGTACTATTTTTTAGGAAGAGGTGAATGCTATGCTACAAAAAAAGCATCACAACAAACACCTTGGCTAACTTTCAATAACATTATAATATTGACTTGGATTATTATACGTTTTAATCCAGTAAGTAAAATTCAGTTGGAGTAGATTTCTTCCGTTTAATATTGGATTTTCTTTCAGCTGGTGGGCCCCTAAAAGCCCAGCTAGTCCAAACAACTGAACCCTAACCAACTCTCATCAGTGAAATGGACACACATACCACCGAGCCGCCGTATCACATTGTTCAAGCGGCTCGCCGCCGCCGCCTCCAGCCCGCCGGACGAGCTTCTCCACCCCTAGTCCCGCCTCCAGCTTGATATTGCGCACTCCATCTAGGAGCTTAAACGATCTCTCCGCCGTGAGCTTGCCGACCTCTGTTTGTGGCCGCCGGTTCAAGTAGCTGGAGGATTCAAGCAGCTCGCCGCCGCCGTCTTCAGCTCGAGCAGCCCTCCAGCTTGAGAACGCACTCCATCCAGGAGCCCTCTCCCCCGGTGAGTTGCCGGCCTCTCACTGTAAAATTGAATCCCGCTTCTGTATCTCCCCTATCACCTGATTTGTAGTACTGATGTGCCAGTTTCATAGATATTTGCTGCCATTTTCTTGATTTTGTAGTATTGTGCAAACAAATGTCGATACAAGTTATGTTAGTAAGTACAAACAAAATTGACATGGATCTTTATGCACAACCGAACCCCAACTCTCCGCGTGCGTCGCAGATTTCATCATGTCGTCGTTCACCGGTGTATCTGTCATCACCGGCGGCAAAAACTGCACCACGACGACCGTCGCCTGCTTGTGGTCAAGGATTACTCGCGTACCGTACAGGAGGTTCCCAATGGCATGGGCATCCGCGCTGGGCCTATGATGGTAGGAGGCCATCGATGGCACATCTGGTACTCTCCTAACGGTGATGAGCCGAGTGATGCCGACTTCATTTCTTTCGATCCTTACCTTCAGGACGGCCTTGTTGGAGAGATTGTGGAGGCCAAGATTGAGTTTAGCTTCGTGGACCAGGGTGAGAAGCAAAAGCCAAAGGAATTTTTTGCAGCTGCAACATACAGCTTCTCTCACGGCAATCCTTCTTGTGGCCCCGTGAATTTTATTAAAAGAGACGCCCTTGAACGGTCACCTCATCTGAAGGCTGATTGTTTCACCATACGATGTGACATTATGGTTTGCAAGGATCTCAACACACATGATGCCGGTGGCACCACGTTTGACATGAGCTAGCATTTCGACTATCTCCTTCAAAATAAGGTGGGTGCTGATGTGACATTTGAGGTCAGCGGCGAGACGTTCGCTGCACACCGGTGTGTGCTTGCTGCCCGATCAAAAGTCTTCATGGCTCAGCTATTTGGCCCCATGAATGAAGGCACCACGTCAAGTGTCATACAGATCAAAGACATGCGAGCAAAAGTGTTTGCAGCTTTGCTTAAGTTCATCTACACAGATTCTTTTCCTGAGATGGACAAGGACAATTACATGGAAGAGGATCAAGAAGGACAAAAAGAGGATGAAAGACAGGAAGAGGATGTAATGTGGCTTCAGTGGCTCCAAGACTTGCTTGTGGCAGCAGACATATACGATCTCCAGCGGCTCAAGTTTTTATGTGGAAAGCAGTTGTCCGAGCACATAGGTGTGAGCTCGGTGGCATCCACTCTTGCTCTAGCTGAGCAGCACCACTGCCAGCGATTGAAGGAGGCGTGCTTTAAGTTAATCCAGGTCCAGTCTCCCAAATGTTTGGATAAAGTAATGGCAACTGATGGCTGGGATCATATGTGTACGGTGTATCCCTCTGTTTTGAAAGAGTTGATTGCCAAGCTTGTGTCCAATCAGAAGAAGGACAAGAAGAGAAAGCGGTAGACGATGTAATGTTGCTGCAAGTACCACCATATTGCATATATTGGACGGGATCCTCTAGGTAGATGGTAGTTTGCATGTCTGTAATGCAAGACCTGAAGTAACCCTTTTGTTTCATCATGTCCTTTGCCTATATGTTGGATTTATGTTGAAGTAGAAGATACAATATATGACTAATATGTCGTTATCTTTGTTGCTTTGTCCTTCCCTGTCATGTAAAAAGATCTTGTCTAGTGGTATGGTATCAAGAACTATGCTGATGTTATCTTTGGGGGAGAATTTGGAATATATGTAAGGAGATCATTGCCAAGCTTGCATCCCATCAGAATAATGACAAGAAGAGGAAGCCGTAGAGGATGTAATGCAAGACCTGAAATAACACTATTATGTATATATGGGATGGGATCCTCTAGGTAGATAGTAATCTGCTTTCAGGTGTAAGCGTCAACACTGATCTGTGCAAGTAACCTAGCTAGTTGTTTCTCCGTGTATTTTCTCATATATTGCTGCTTTGTGCATTCCCCTGTCACTGAAAACATGTAAGAAGTATAAGTAGGTTATGCTATGCTATCTTCAGCTATGTTATTTGTTATACCCACCTAAGCACTACTATTTTTTCAGCTACTTATCTGTTTTTTCCGTAGCAGTTTTCAATTACAAGAAGAATGCTTATGAATCAATGGACAATTTCGAGGGAGAGTATGATTGCATCTTTCTATCCTTGTTTTTGCACAGCTGGACTATTTTGACTGACTAGTGATTTATCAGCTTCATCTCTACTATATAATATGGCTAAAGGTGATGGTTGGCGGTACGTCAGGATACGGTCAGGATACGAGTCCATCTCCCATACGAGTCATTGAGTTCGAATCTGAAAAGAGTGCGGCTACGACTCTTGCTACTCCTGCGCTAGGTGCAAAAAAGAAAAGGAAACGATCAGGCTGGCTTTTTCCGACTGTTGTGCTGCCTCTATCTGGCGCTCCCTGACGTCGAACCGCCGCCCCCGCGCTGCTGTCTACTGAAGTGCAAGGCCTGTTCATCACCTCGTGCGCTTGCCATCACCTGCCACGCACGAGAAGGCGAGAGATGTTTGCCCACTGCCAAGCCTGCTCACGTGCCGACATGCACAAGAGCCACCATGGATCGGCTACCTCTGCGCCTTTAATTTTCATGTTCTCTAACTCAGATTGATTTGGGGATAACCTATTGCTATGTACGTATCTTCTAATCATACTCTTTTGTTTTCTAATGTTATCACTACTTGGTTCTTTTGTTGCCATTGGAAAAGTATTGCATTAAAGATGAGTGCAAAATCTAATATTCTTAAAATAGTTTATATGAATCGGATCATCTTCTCCTTGATTATTGATATTTTGCCGCGATTTCATTGTTCTCGTGTGCTATCTATTGCATTAGCTCACAATATGAACACCATGAAAAATCAAAATGGAGCTGGAGGACAAAGGAGCTGACCAAAATTTAGATGGTGGTGCAACTGCAAAATAGAAGGGATAGATTGACATGAGAAAATATGAACATTCTTTTTTTGCAGGCTATGAGTTGCGAAGGAGACAAACAGGCGAGCATAAATTGAATCTGAGAGCTTAATTAGAATGAGAGAGAAGATGAAATAAGAGAAATCAATCAATATTATCCTGAATAAATATGTCAGTTGTTTTTCCTAATCCATAAGGACATCAATAAAAGAGAACAATCATTATACCGATAGTTATATATGTATATATTATGAGTACTCATATATTATTATTTTGTCCCGTAGCAACGCACGGGTATTATGCTAGTTAATACTAACTTTAATTCTGTTTGTAGTGATTCTAGAGAAATATCTTTATTCTAGTGTTATTATCTTCCAGTTTTGACAAGACATTCTCTGAAATTTACATCCAGCTGAGCTTCTCCTTGTTGGCCATGGCTGCCTCCCGGACCAAGCCTGATTCTGACCTATGGGTACTGTACTTACTTTCTCCTTGCTCGCCTAGTACTAGTAGAGTATATTTAATTTCAGTTCATGCTCCAGACTGGTTAGATTCATTCATTTGTGCTTTTTTCTTAATTTCATATCCTATCATACAAATAAGCGTTTGTTCTCAGCTTACATCTTTTGCCCCTTTGATAATATTCACATTGAATTTTACAAATGAATCATGTAGCCAAAGCCTTGTAGCAATTCTCTCCAGTCCAACTTAAAATTCTATATAACATATTCATTTAAATTAAGGCACAAATCCAACCCTTGTTTTTATTTTCTTTTGAGTTATTATGCGTTCCAGGCTAGCAGCTCACTGGCCTATGGTTGTTTATGTAGACAGCTGTTCGTGCAGTTCCCGTGGTTCTCCTTGGCTGTTGAAGCACTGCATTATTTATGCAGGATGAAGTTGAGCACAAGTAAGCACAATATTTACATGTTGGCAGATGATTCTGTTCCGTTTTCTTTTATGAGGGACAGTTATCATTTAGTGATTTATGTCGTTGGGTTAAATCCCTTTTTCTGTGCTCTTATGTTTCACCGTGCTTTCTCTTATATTGTTGTTCTTCTGCTCTTTAGGGTTGAGAATGCGGAGGTGTTGTGGCTCTGTTCATGCTTGGTCTGCCTCTGGTCCAAGCTACTGGCAATATCCTGTTGCTGATCTCACCTGGCAATGTAGCGCCTTCATCCTTCATCAAGTGCGGCATACAGGTAGTAAACCGAGTTTGCTTCAGTAGCTTTAAACAGCCAGAGTGTTCATGCTTGCTCTGCCCCTGTTCAAAGCTACTGGCAATGTAGCGCCTGTGGCATACAGGTTGGTTTGAACGGTCACAGTGTTGATGCTTCTTCTATCCCTGTTCAAAGCTACTGGCAATGTCATGCTGCAAATCACGCAGACCTTCATCAAGTGAGGGCTTGCGGCAGACAGGTAAACACGGCCTGCATAGCTATTCGCTTCAGTAGTGGAATGATGACTGCAGCTCGGGCTTTCGGTGTGTGTAGGTGAAGAATGGTACTGAGGATTGTTAGGTGGTCGAATACTTGCACAAACTATATTAGATGCTCTCTAGTGGTAGACACTTGTGAACGTGCTAGAATAGACCAATATATTCTTGTTTTTTATGTACTCGGTTCTGGCAGCTTGTGCTGTGAATTCGAAACACGGTTACGTTACGATTCCATGGGAATTATGTCTAATTGCTGATAATGGTAGCTTTCCAGTATTGTCGTGAAACCGCAGTTCAATTGTCTGGGTGATGCTACATGCGTCATCAGTAGCTTTTGTTGACCTCGCGACGACACACCCCCACGACTGAAGGTGCTGTTTTTTCCCTTTCACATGCATTAAAGAAGCTGAGAAGAATGGAACAGCCATCACTCAGGTTCTTTGAAACTCCAAATGTCTCGAAGAAGATATTAGTGGTCGGGAGAATGTCAACAGGAGAAGCACAAGATATTTAGTTGTAAAGTAATTGCAGGCTCATACTGCATCTTCATATCCACAAGCGGAGACCATCCCTCCCAAAATTGTCGACCCTATCTCGTCTTACAAGCCAACTATCAGAGTTCACAATCGCACACGCTTTTCTCTGCGTCAAAAACATCAAAGCTTCAAACAATACATCAAAAGTTCTCATAATTGTTACAATACCGGATACAACGAATAAAATCAGACAAACTTATTTAATCTTAATGGGTGGTGCTCATAATTGGCACAACACCGGATACATGGATACACTAGTGTAGGTCCACCGTCCACTCTTTTTGTTTCTAAACGAAACATGGTTTCTTTGGGGTGGGCAACATTTCGTTGCCATCCAGGAACTTGACAACATCCGGCATTGTCGGACGGTCTTTAGGGAACTCCTGGGTGCACAACAGTCCAATGGCCATGCATCTTTTCATCTCCTCCTGCTGACGCTCGTTACTGCATG
Source organism: Poa pratensis (assembly GCA_947311845.1). Classification (NCBI taxonomy): domain Eukaryota; kingdom Viridiplantae; phylum Streptophyta; class Magnoliopsida; order Poales; family Poaceae; genus Poa; species Poa pratensis. The sequence goes on along the minus strand of CAMZMU010000106.1, from coordinate 23,841,430 downwards.
AAGAATTCAGTAATCCATTCATGCCCTTAGCTTCCCGTACCTCCCAAGCCTGAAAAAGAAGAAACGGTGATCCTAAAATAGACGATTTACGAACAGATCACAGGATAAAAACTAATGAACACTAAGGCAATTATTGTTTCCAACTATACTACTGCTAGATTCTCAAGGAGAAAAAACTATACTACTTCTAGAAGGACAATCGATCAAGTGGACAAGGAACGTTCTAACAAGTTCTTGTCAGAACATGAGTGCCTCTAAGTATTTCTTACCCAGGTAATTGGATGTTGGCTAAGTATGGAACTTCCCATTCCGCTAATGCTATGGAGGAGTAGGACCCCAAAGCTGAACACGTCGCTCGTCGTCGAGATGATACCATCGGTGATATACTCGGGAGACATGTAGCCCCTGAGTAGTGAAATGTTATCCAAAAACTACACAAAATAGGTAGGTACTGGAAATGCTGATAAATGGAATCCATCTTACATTGTGCCCACTAGTCCAGGGCTGACTGCTTCAGCAACATTTATATCCAGTAATTTAGATATTTCAAAGTTTGAAATCTTAGGATTCATATTAGAGTCAAAGACGATGTTAGCTGGATTCAGATCCAAATGTATGACGCGTTTGGAATGCAAATAAGCTACACCCTGTGCTACCCCTCGTATCACTCTGAATGTGGAGAGCCAATCGAGCTTCTGTGACGAGCCTGAAATTACAAATTGACCATTCATCATTATTGACAAAAAGTGAAGTGAAAATGGGACCATAGCTCAACTGTAAAAATAGTTTAGCAGGGACATGCCATTGATGATCTCGAACAAAGATCCATTGGGCATGTACTCTTCCACCACCATTTCATTTCCGTCAACATGGCAAAATCCAAGAAATTTGACTACATTTTCATGCTCAGTCAGTAATTGAAAAACATTAATAAATTTTTGTATGCTATGTGGCCCCGATTGATCAGGATATCTCTTGATGGTAACAAGTTCCTCAGGCAGTGCACCCTGGACAACATACACATCAAGTGAGATAAGTAAGTTATTTTTCAAAAATAAAGAAATTTCAAACAACCATGTCTTATTACATATAGTAAGCATGCCTTATCAGTTTGTAGAATCAATACTAAGGGAGAATTTAGACTTTACTGCAACAAAGTATGTCCGGAAAGAATCTGTTATTGCCAAATAAAAAGGGAAGAGTTCACTTACATGCGGGGGCTTGTAAGTGAATTTATCTTCAGTAAGAGTTTGTTTTACTAGTTGATTTTTTGCGGGGGTTTTTACTAGTAGATTTGTGAATAATCAGTTATTTAATTTGAAAGTATGTACAGAGAAGTTCTCGCTGCTCCAAGAATATAATGTGCACAATCAGTCATTTAAAATGACATGACCACTATGAGATTGACATAAACGATTAAACAGTTTGAAAATCTTAAGATCAACTTAGTTAACAAAACAAGGATATGGAATATAATTAGCAAAACAAGTATACAGAATGTTACCTTGTAGATGGTAGCACTTCTAACTTTTCCAGTAACATTTTCCTCTGAAAAATTATTTGTTGCAGCATTCAACTCAACGGGATGGAAAATTCTGAGAGCTGACATAAAAGAACAACATTACTTATGCGGCATGAATATGGTTATAGGTATTGAATTGTTAGAGCGCCAAGGTTATTCTGTTTGCAACAGTGCAGTAACTGGTATACACGGATTGAGATTATCTAGCTGAGATGAATGCTAAGATAATTTTTGGTCGATGATAATGTTCCTGTTTTACAAAGAGTATGCGATCTTACGTGTCAATGCTGGAGCATCGTCGTTTCCTTGTAGGATATGTATACCCACATAGTTTATCGAATAAGAGTTACCACTGAGATTTGAGCAGTCCGTCGCTCCAGCCCCTGCGGGGTAATATATAGGAATTTCATTACGACATTGGAAATAAAACTTGGCATAACCATTGCTGCGATGACAGAACCAAACTCCCGAACTACGCACAACAACTGACCAACTACTAAATTCAAATCTTGATGTACAAATTGCAATGGGTCCTTTATCACCGACAAGCGAGTGAATTTGTGTGCTTATTTTCCTTGAAACTGTTTTTTCTTGTGCGATGCTATATGAAGTATATGTCGCTATATACTCCCTCCGTCTCCAAACATCTGTACTTGCATAGTTTATCACAGATAATTAGAAACGAAGGGAGTACTATATGGATGTAGCTCAAATAGGTAAATGTGTCCAAGTTGCATATGCAGAAGGTCAGTTTCCCCATACAAAAATGATGGTAATTTGTGTTCAAATTATTTGAGTAGAGTGACAGGTTTTAGGTACTAATCAGATATATGGATGTAAATTTGGAACTGGTTCATGGTAATGCAATAAAATGGCTAAATGCATCAATAGATGCAGATGGCGTTGATTATGCCACTTTCCGAGAAAACAAATATGGATGTAAAATAATGCTGGTACGTACCTCTAGGGAGTTTTGAGGAAGTCTACCATGCATAATGGTAACTAGGATGTGTGTGTTGGCATTGAGAGCAAAGCTTGCGATCAACATCTGATGAGTGATATCGTCCTTAACCTTTAGCAGCTGTCTGGACAGCCCCTTGGCCGTGAATAGAATGTAGATGAAGTTCCTGTCCCTCTGGCAGTCCGCCACCAGCTTGTGGCCCCGACGAAGGGCCCTCTCGAGGCTCGTCAGGGCAGCTCTCATCACCGGTTCCATGGACATGTCCATACTCTCAAGCGGCGCCACGATGGCGCCCAATTGGTCCACGATGTTTCTAAGCTCAACGCAGGCATCCTTAGGGCACCTCCAACGGCCCTCCGCATATGGACAGCCAAAGCGGACCGATTTTGTCCGCTTTGGGCGGTCCGCGGACCATTTTTGGGCCTCTGTCCCTTTTGCGGAGGTAGTGCCCCCAACGGCCCGGCGCATAATAAAAGAGGACACGAATAAAACTTAATATTACATAGGGCCCAGTGGCCAGTAGTTCGATAGGGCCCAGTGGCCAGTGACAGAAGGACAAAAAAAAAACGAGCCTATGCAAGGGCTCTAGGTCGGGATAGGGCAGCGCCGGCGTCGTCGGAGGGGCAAAATGGGCGGCGGCGGCGCCGGCCTGTTGGCGTTGTTGGCGTCCTACTCATCCTCGTCGTCGGAGGGGTCGAGTACGATGTACGGAGGCGCGGCGTACAGCCACGCCGGTGGCGCCGCGGGTGGAGGCGTGGCCGGCGCCACGGGTGCCTGTGGCCATGCCGGTGGGGGCACGTACGCCTGGCCCTCGCCGTGCTGTGGCCACGGTGCCCAGGGCACCTGCAAGCGGGCCTGCTCCATGCGGGCCTGCTCCGCCGCAGCCTCGGCGGACGCACGGAGCGCAGGCGCCAGATCGGGCCAACGCCCGAGCTCCTCCAGCTCGGAGGCCTCGATGGCCTGCTTGAGCAGCTCGTCCTCGTCCTCCCCGACCTCCATCTTCACGGGAGGGACGACAGGAGGCTCGACCTCCTCCTCGGACTCCCAGTCCAAGTCGGAGTCCTCCGAAGGCTCCACCTCCTCCTCCTCCTCCTCCGGGAGGTTGTAGTCCTCCGGCGTGGCCGCCTGGAACGCGGCCCGGCGACGGTGGTCGTGCTCGAGCTCGAACCACCTGTCCCACAGCTCGCTGTTCAAGGCGTAGGCCGGGTCGTGGACGAGGTCAGGGGGCAGGAGGGCACGGCGGCGGAGGATCTCCTCCGTGCGCTCGTGGCCGGAGCGTGGCACGGGGACGCGCCGGCGGTTGAGATGCCACCCCTCGGGGAGGTGGACGTCTCCCCAGGGCAGCGGCTGCCGCGTCTCCCAGTAGATCTCGGCCACCGCCAGCGACACGCGTGCGCGGCGCGCCCGGCGGCGCGCGTTGCGAGCGGCGCGGGCGGCCTCCGCATCGGCCGCGGCGGCGGGAGCGCGGCGTGGAGGCACGGGGATAGCGCGCCGTGGCGGCGGGCCACGAGAGCTCGAGGCCTCGTGGTTGTTCCGGCCGCCCTTCCACGAGGCCCAGAAGGGCTTCTTCATCGCCGGCGAGTGGGAGTGGCGGTGGCGCTGGCTAGGGTTTGCGTCGGCCGGCGAGTGGGAGTGGGCAGTGGGAATGGATAGCGATGGGCGGCCACCCACCCACGACCCACCCCATTTAATATGACCAGGCGAAGCGGCCGCTCTCCCTGGCGCGTGGGCCAGGGGCGGACAAAGGGAGGACACGCGCTGTGTCCTCGCCTCCCCAAACTTGGACCAAACTTGGGCCAGGTTTGGTCCAGTTTGGCTGTCCGCGCGGACAAGTGTCCATATGCGCCGGCCCGTTGGAGGGCCTGTTTTGTCCGTTCGGACAGATTCGGACAGGGCAGGCAGGGATGCGGAGCACCGTTGGAGGTGCCCTTATTGTGACGAGCTGTGTCTACTGCAGCCTTCACGACGAGGGTGAGTTTCACAACTTCCTTCACGGTGCCCACCACTACATCGCCCATTCCGACGGTCTAGAACTATCTACAAAAAAAATGAAAATCTCAAAAATGGAAAAGGTACTGATTTATAAAAATCAGACAAATATTAACCGACTTACCTGCGAATGGATATAAGGCTGCTCAGATTTTTGCAAGAGAAGCGATCAAGCGCCCCAACCTTAGCTTCTTCCTCTTTCTTTTTTTTTTTTGAATTTTTCTACGTATATTAATCAACAAAGTACCACATACAAGCGTACACAGTACAAATACGAAGTACAAACCCAACCTTAGCTTCTTCCTCTTTCTCTCGGGTGTCGAGACCTTCGTCGAACACATGGAGAGGAACGAAAGCAATGGTTAACGCGGTGCAACAATTTTCTATTTTGAAAATAGAAACGCGGTGTAACCATATGGATAAAAATTAACAACTCTGGTCATGGAGGACGAAGTTTCTTGCCTCATAACCAACTACCTTTTTTTTTTCTAAGATGTACTTGTTGGAGTACCCGGCCGAGGAAACGAAAACAATAAGCTGGATAATTGTTTGTGGCCAAGTCACCGTCCAGCCGGACAGCTCCAACAAGCTAATCTAATTTTGGGCGAAATTTAATCAAGGTTTTATTAGTATACTAAATCCATTCAACAGCGACTCACCTAACATGCTACATCAGTCAGCTCCTTTATAATAAAAATATTATGAATTTTGTACTGTTCAAGGCGATGGACAAATGCCATATTGCAGGGAAGGACAAATGGAAATAAAACTGATAGGTGAGACATGGAAGCCAGAAGAATCTCTGCCAACAGGTGCGACAAGGAAGCCAGAAAAATCTCATAGCGATCTGAAGTTCCCTTAAAAAACATAAAAAATATTGTGTATCAGACGTCAGATACCGCATGTCATAGGCTAGTAGCTACCGTCATGAAAATAGTGAATTGACTCTCTCGTTTCAGTACGTCCAAATTCAGTTTGTTGATCATAAGTAAGTATACCAACTATATCCTAATATTCACAAAGAAAAACTAATTATCCTAATTTGTTTCTTTGACATGTATAGTGGAGAGGATCCACTGTGTATGATGTTTTACTCATGTATTCGTGGATGCCCGCTATGAGAGTGTAATCACAAGTATGTTTTAGTCCAAGTAAGAGCAATACATTAGCATAGCTTTAGCCTCACAGCACTTATCAAAACAATGCAAGTTAATCGATGGAAATTGGTGAACGTAACTTGGCAATATTCCCCTATGTGCTCGGGAATGTTTTAGTCATTATATGTCTCACAACCGGGATGTCATTTACTCAAATCAAGATTGGGCCACCTGTTGCACTCTTACTTTGTTGTTTTTATTTACTTGCTATTAAGTTTCTCTTTGCTTTAAAATCATCTGCAAAATTGTCTTTCAATATTTACAGTGAAATCTTGCTTAAATCCACTTGTCCACACCTGATACTTCTCGTTGGGCTCAACAGTCTTACTTGTTGAAAGGAATGTGATAGATGCTCTATACTTGTGGTTTATCAGCTACTTATGTTAATCATCGAGTATGATTAATCAAATTGCTAGTGTAACATGCGGGGTGTATGGAACACGGGACATATTGCTAAATTCGAGCCCCATACGAAACTTTTATAAATGTGTATACTCCATGTATAACAAATCTACAATCCCTTTCCGATGCAAATTTATATTTCCCAACTAGAGTGAGACCCAAAAAACTCAAGAACTTCGTTGCTCTGACAACCAGCATACTCAAGAGAATCATGGAAGGACCGGACATACCTAGAAGATTGTAACAAAATCTCGACTTTCCTACTGAGATCACAAGATGCAAATTCAAGGGAATAAACAAGAACATCAAGTAAAAGATCCAATCTAATACTCGCACATAAACCATTGTGAAATGCAGTGAATAATATCCTCCAGATCATACCTGCTCCTATTTATAGATCGCTTTGATACCACTATAGGGAAATGCAGTGAATAATATTCCAGCCTACGCATAAACCCAAGATGTAATCTATGAAGGTACGAGAGAAGATAGATCTAGATCCATACAAACAACATGCAGTGGAAGCAGATTGTTGGTGAAGATCCGTTGATGTAGATCCTTAGAGCTAGGTGTATTCCTGCCAGCCACGAAGATGTTCCCTCCCCTAGGGTCGTACGTATGATCCATGCACCGATCTACATGCATACGTAATCACCAATCCAGCTGTGATCCGCTGTCTAGGACGAAGAGAAACTAGAGAACTAGATCACCCTTGCGGTGTGTGTGTACTTTTTGCTGGGCCCCTCTTGTACTTATATACACTCCATGGGAGGCCAACAACGATTTATCCACACCCCTTGATGTGGGCCTACCTATCGGGTGCCCCACCATGAAGATACCTGGTGCACGTAAGGACTAGGGCCCGACGGACGGCCTACTAGAAGACAACATTCAAGGCCCACGAAGGGGCCCAAAGAAGACATAGTGCGCCTCAAGGAAGGCGTAGTATAGGTCGGTAGAGACTTACCTTACCTGTAAACCTAGTCGGTTGAGAACTCCCGAGACCCAGCCTCCAATATAAAGGCTGGGAGGGCCGCCGATCTAGGGCACGCTCATATTCCACCACCAAAACCCTAGCGAGATCAACATCTCGCCGGGATCGCCATTGTAACACCTCCAAATCATCAATAACAGACAAGCTGGAATTAGGGTATTATCCTCCGAGAGACTGAACCAGGGTAAATCGCCTTGCTTGTCAGCCGTGGTAACTACCAGCACTCCAACCTTTCTCCCTCTCAGTCAACCTAGGGTACTCGACCCTGGGATTTGCCGTGGTAACCCCACGTCAACTGGCGCCGTCTGTGGGAAAGAAAAGTGCCGGAATCATGGTTGCACCGGCTCCATCTGCAATGACCATCGACACGCCGACAATCACGGCGCCGATCCGCTTCGGCTCCTTCGAATTCGACCCCCACCCGCCGGCCCACCGATCGGTGTATGCCGATCTCTACGGAGGTATGTGCCTTACTTTCGGTAGCATGCAATTCCATGTGAACTAGTGGGGGACGCTTCGACTCTCCGACCGCGCACCTGCATCTTCGTCGACTACGGAGATCGCGCCTGCTTCGACTACACCACCTGCATCATCGTCGATTACGGAGATCACGCCTGCTTCGACTACATCACCTGTACCTTCGTTGACTACGGAGATCGCGCCTGCTTCGACTACACCACCTGCATCTTCGTCGACTACGGAGATCGCGCCTGCTTCGACTATATCACCTGCATCTTCGTCGACTACGAAGATCGCATCTACATCAACTACTCCGTTCGCGTCTTCATCGACCATGGAGATCGCATCTGCTCCGACCGTGGGACTTGCGCCTTCGACCACGGAGATCGCATCCGCTACGACCGTGGGACTCGCGCCTTCATCGATCACGGAGATCGCATCTACACCTGCGCCCTCATCGACTACGGGGATCACATCTCCTTTGACTACACCTGCATTGCCTTCGGACGCAGAGATCGCATCTGCCTCGACCACTTCGCATGCGTCCTCCGCGAAGATCGCATCTACATCAACAACGATACACGCTGCTCCATCAGCTGTGTCTCCTTCGGCTCTGGCACCCAAGACATCATCGACTGCCACTTTACTAGACGAGTTCTGCATCGATTGCGGCGTCTACCACATCGCCTCCATCTTCATCTCTGGGGATAGCTCCGACGGTGAGAGCAGCAGCAGCAACGTGAACTCGACCGCGCAGTCTTACCCTGTCCAAGTCTTCATGGTGGACGCAACTCCAATAAGAAACCCCGGAGGCGGCCCCCGCCGTGAGGAACCCGTGTTTCCAATGGAGGTCACCATGCCAGACAAAGTAACAACCCTAGTGATCACTCAAGAGATGGGAGTCCAGGCCATAAAACATGTCCAAGAATGCACCTTCCCCCCTGCGGAGGCGACCCGAGAAGAGATGATGGCATACCAGTACCTCGTATGGAAGGAAAACAAGAAGCTGTTGCGCGAGAAAGCTGATCTAGCCAGACGTAAAGAACTCACGGACGCATCGAGTGCTCACCGAGCAGCCTACTCCTTCTCCTCCTCAGGACCCACCGTTACGCAAGACAACAGGCGCTCCAGACCGCGCCTCCACCTGATGACAGATGCCGAGAGGGCTGCGACCACCCGCAACCTTGATTCACCGTTTATGACAAAAGACGCTGACGGATACCCATCCCCAAAACAACTTCCAGAGCTCTCATGTCGGTGGCCACGTACCTGAGGGCAACATAGCCTCTGGAAGGCGATCCTCGCGCAGCGCTGCACCGGCAACAAATCCAGGTGCTTCGCCTGGCAGAGGAGGCACTGATCCTGAAAATAGATCAAGCACGCGGAGCTCACGACGCATGCGACCGCGAACATGCAGCACGCGAAGACCGACCCGTTCGCCACCTGCAAGAAGGGGAATACTTACGCAACGTCATTACGCAGCGAACAGTCGACCGCAACCGCTCCAACCGATCCGTCAACGTCCTGAGTCAGGACCTCTATTCAGCAGACGACTACGAGCCCTGTGGTGTTCCCTGTTTCAGTCTCCGTATCCACGATACAAGGATGCCCCGAGGCTTCAAGCTCACAGCCGAGTCGGTCAAGTTCGATGGTACACAAGATCCGAAGCTCTGGCTCGATGACTACCTCGTAGCAGTCAACTGTCAAGGGGGAAGCACAACAACAGCGATGCAATACGTATAGCTCATGCTCGTAGGCTCAGCACGTACTTGGCTGCAGAACTTGCCTCGTAACTCCTTCTACTCCTGGGACCAATTTGAGGATGCTTTCATCATGAACTTCCTCGAAACATGCTCAAGACCCACGATGTTCGCGGAACTCCAAGCCTGCAAGCAGTGGAAGGACGAGACATTGTGATCATACATCCAACGCTGGACCCTTTTACGCAACTCTGTTGGAGTCGTTTCGGAATATATGGCAATCAACGCCTTCACCCGCGGAGTTACCCGACACGACCTTCGAGAGGCCTTGGGACGCCTTCAGCCAGCATCCATCGCCGAGCTCATGAAGATCGCCAACGAGTGGGCTGACGGCGAAGATTCTGTACGCAACGAGTTCTCGGACGAGGAAGGAGAACCAAGCAACTGGGGCCGCAGAAACAACTGTATCAGCGATCGCCGCCACAAGCGCAAGACCCGCTTCGACGAAGGCGAGCCAGCCGAGTTAGTGGCGGCCGGATTCATTGACACCCGAGAAGACCGGAGTCGTGACAACAATCGCCAGAGCAGTCAAGGACGGGAAGAGTACAGGAACTATGGGAACCAGAAACGTGAGTGGCGGCGCAAGCCCCGCCATACCTCTCGACCAGACCTTACACCCGAGCAGGAGCTCGAAGAACCATGCAAGTTCCATTTATTCAGAAGCGAAGAAACCGGCAAACTGGTCTCTACTCACCTGTTGAATGACTGTCGGAAGATGCTTCGCATTAACGGAGCATTTGCCAGAATCTTGACTCTAGCCCTAGCGCCGCAACCAGCACCGCAGTTGGCCCTCCCGGGACCACCCGCAGCAGCACCTCACCCACGCACATAGCAGGGGCAATCCAGTACCAGCCGAGACAGGAAGCACCTCCTGCGCCAAGGGAACAGTACCCTCAAGCTCGAGGGCAGATGAATATGATGCAGAAGGGGCGCTCATCGAACCGGTGCCAAAAATTGATTACCCGCCAAGTCTACCAGGCCGTCGCAATGCCACCAGCTGTACCTGAATACCTCAAGGGATCGAAGACCAGCATCACATTCTCTCGAGCGGATCACCCTCCACAAGTACCGCGCCCAGGCCACGCCGCGCTGGCACTCGAAGCACAGATAGGACAATTCCACATGACCAAGGTCTTCATGGACGGCGGCAGCGGCATCAACATCATCTTCGCCGATACTCTCCAGAACATGGGCAGGTCTCTGGAGAGTTTAGCCAAGTCAGACAGCACCTTTCATGGCATCGTACCAGGGAAAGCAGTTTACCCTGAAGGAGTAATCACACTCGAAGTTATCTTCGGCACACCCGAGCACTTCCGAAAGGATATGATTGACTTCGAGGTGGTGGACTGGAAATCGCAGTACCACGCTATACTTGGGCGCCCGACGTCCGCCCGCTTCATGGCAGTTCCGCACTACGCCTACCTCATGATTAAGATGCCAGGACCGAAGGGAGTCATAACTGTGCGTGGAGACTTCCAGCGCTCGGACAAATGCGACCGCGAATTCAGTAGGAGCTCCGAGTCCTTCGGCATGCAGCAGCAGCTCGAGGACCTTTCACACGGCAACGACAAGACCCTTTTCCCTGCAAGCAAGAAGCCAGCACCTGACGCCTCCTTCAGCATGACCGATGACACAAGAGAACACCAAGTTCATTTGACTGACACTTCCAAGACAGTGCTCGTGTCTTCAAGCCTGCCTATCGCATAGGAAGGCGCGCTCATCGATTTCCTACGTGAGAACTAGAAAATCTTCGCCTGGTATCCAGCGGACATGCCAGGTGTACCCAGGGAATTCGCCGAGCACGCTCTTCAAATCTATCCAGATGCCAAGCATGTCAAGCAAACCATGCGCCTCTTCTCTGAGCCGAAGCGCATCGCCATAGGGCAAGAAGTCGACAAACTACTTCATGCCCAGTTCATCCGAGAAATCAAGAAGTCCGACTGTGTCGCTAACCCAGTACTGGTCAAAAAGAAGAAGACAAAAATCCTCCGCATGTGCGTCGACTTCACCTCCCTCAACAAGTGCTGCCCGAAGGATCACTTCCCGTTACCGCGAATCGACCAGATCGTTGACTCCACGCTAGTTGCATGCGACTGTCCTTCTTGGATGCCTATTCAGGCTACAACCAGATAAGGATGCGAGAGGAGGACGAGGAGAAAACAGCCTTCATCACACCCCATGGTGTCTACTGCTACAAAACCATGCCCTTCGGGCTCAAGAACGCTGGGGCTACCTACCAACGCATGATGTAGTCCTGCCTCAAGGACCAGATAGGACGCAATGTCCAAGTTTATGTTGACGACATAGTCATCAAGACCAAGTAAGAGGACATGCTCCTCGAAGACCTGCGGGAGACCTTCGCCACGCTCAACGCCTACAAAATCAAGCTCAACCCAACGAAGTGCGTCTTCGGCGTACCAGTGGGCAACTAGTCGGGTACCTCGTATCAGCCAGAGGCATCAAGTCGAACCCCAAAAAGATAGAGGCAATCCTCACAATGCCACCCTGACCAAGCTTCGGGGGTCCAGCGCCTAGCCAGCCGAGTCGCAGCGCTCAGCCGATTCATTGGTAAGTTGGGTTAAAAGGCACTCCTTTTCTGCCAACTGATGAAGAAGTTTGACAAATTCGAGTGGATGCCAGAAGCTCAAGCAGCATTCGCAGACCTCAAGCGGGTCCTAGCGACTCCCCCAGTGCTCGTTGCACCACGCGAAAAAGAACCTCTGTACCTTTACATCGCAGCCACCAACAGGGTGGTCAGCACCGTCCTCGTTGTCGAACGACAAGAGGAAGGCCACACCCATCGAGTGCAACGGCCCATATATTACCTCAGCGAGGTGCTATCAATATCAAAGCAGTGGTACCCACACTATCAGAAGCTAGCCTATGGTGTCTTCATGAGTTCACGCAAAGTGGTCCACTACTTCGCCGAGCACCCGATCACAGTGGTCAGTTCCTCGGCTCTATCAGACATCCTCACTAACCCCGATGCGACTGGGTGAGTCGCCAAGTGGGTCATCGAGCTAGGTCCGTGGGACCTGAAGTATACGCACCCCAATGCGATCAAGGCACAAGTACTCCCAGACTTCACAACCGAGTGGATAGAAGCTCAGCTGCCTGATATACCTGACCTGTCCAACGCGTGGACCATGAACTTCGATGGGTCCAAGAAATTCGAGGGTGCAGGCGTAGGCATCATCCTGACATCACCGAAGGGTGACAAACTTCGCTACGTATTGCAGATGGACTTCCCCAAGCCTTCAAATAATGAAGCTGAGTACGAAGCCTTGCTACATGGCATGCGGATGGCCAAGAACTGCGGTGCCACTCGCCTCATGATCTACGGGGACTCGAACCTCGTCATGCAGCAAACAATGAAGGAGTGCGAGGCTATAGCAGAGAACATGATCGTGTATCGAGACCTCTACAACATCATGGAGGACAGCTTCAACGGCTGCGAGCTGCGGCACGTAGGCCGCGAAAGTAATGAAGAAGCAGACATGCTAGCCAACCTCGGCTCGACCAAAGCCCAAGTTCCACCTGGCGTCTTTGTCGAGTGCATCAAACAGCGGTCTATCAAGCTCAAGCTGCCAATAGCACCCTCTACATCTGCAACAAGCACTAAAGATCAGCCAGCAAAGGACCCGGTGGCACCCAATGCAGAAGAACCACACGTAGAAGTCTTCCTTGTCGAGCCGACGTGGACGAACCCTTTTCTCGCATACATGCTGCGTCAGGAGTTGCCAGCAGACACAACAGAAGCTCGGCGCATCACTCGCCGCTCGAAGGCCTTCACGATCATCAATGGAGAACTATACAAACGCATCATATCTAGAGTCCTGCAGCGCTACATCGACCCAGAAGACGGTAGAGCAATACTATATGACATCCATGCAGGAACTTGCGGACATCATGTCAGCAGTCGGGCCCTGGTTACCAAAGCCTTTCGAGCCGGGTTTTACTGGCCCACGGCAATGCGGGAAGCCGAAGAGATAGTCAGGAAATGCTACGGGTGCCAAAAGTTCACCACCAAGCCGCACGCACCTGCATCGGAGCTGAAAACGATACCGCTCACCTGGCCCTTCGCCCAATGGGGGCTCGACATGGTGGGCCCACTGAAGAAATTGTCTCGTGGAGTAGATGATACCCCCTTTTTAGGTTCGGCACGGGCCGTGAAGGAGGCTGGAAGACGCCTTACCCGAGAGCAAGATTGTCGAGTTCTTCGTCGAGGCACGCGGGCAAACAACACAGAGAGACACACGGAGTTATCCAGGTTCAGGCCGCCCGACAGAGTGTACTATGGTGTTCATCATGGTGTGGTGTACAATGGTGTTCTGGGGTGAACCCGGCAGAGTTTCGGCCGGAGGTAGACGAAGAGCAGATCCTGCCCTAGGGAGATCACCTCTCTCTCTACCCTCCAAACCCTAGTCTAGTCTTGCCTAAGCTCTATCTTGCTTGTGATCCGACCTTTCCTCCTCGGTGCCATGGTCCTCCTTTTATAGGCCAAGGGGATCTGACATGGGCATGTGAGGGGCGTGAAGGGTTTTTGGTGGGAGAAACCCTCGGCGGTCCTTGGAGGAGACGTGGCGTCCTCTCCTCCAAGCATTCTCTGGAGGGCGGCGTGGTCGTCCGCCCTTGGAAAAAGGTGGGACGGACAAAGCCTGTCCGCCCCACCAACTGCGTCGTGGCAACGTCACCAGGGTGCGGCCTTCATCTTGGCGCCCAAGCCTTCCACCAGCTTCCAGTGAGCTGGCGATCTTATCCTCTCAGCGGTACGGATAGAGGACCCGGGGGCACACCTGGCCTCCTGCCGGGCGCACGGACCCGCGGGTATTCCTTGTTCTCTGGGCGAGGGGGTGACCCCGAAAGGTCGCCTGGTCCTTAGCCACAGAGTGTTGTTGTCGAACTTGTCGGGTTTCCTTGGGGCAGATGAGCTAACCCATCTGCTGTACTTGACTCCTTGCCTTGTCCATCTTCTTGGTGGGCCCCAATGGTGGACCCACTTTGGCAGCACCAGGGGAACCCCATGTTCCACTGCTGCCAGTAGCCCCCGGGCATGGTCCCGGCGGCTCTAGCTCCAGTTGCTGCCGGGGCCATGGCCAAAAAGTTGGCCAAAGTGGGTACCCGACGCCTTGTCTGCTTTGCCTGAGGCTCGCCAGGGTGAGGTAGAGACGAGCCCCTGAGCTTTCTTGGACTTGGTCGCGGCGAACGTTGCGGTTCGCACGGACAGCCAATGTCTATCTTGAATCCAACGGGAGGGAGCGCTCGAAGCGGAACGTCCCCTCGATCCCCGCGTCAGTCGGAGTAGTGGGGCCACGACGTGACGCGTGGGATGCCTTATAAGCCACGCCTTGCAGCACTGTAGCCGTTATTCGACCAAATCTCCGAAATCCCCAAATCGCCGCCACTGGAATTCGACTCTTCCTCTTCGCCGAGCGCCGCCCTCCTTCTCCGGCCGCCCGGACTTCATCTGGAAAGTCCACCCCTCAGCCGCTTATGGCGCCTAGGCACGAGAGGGGAGGAGTGCGAAAGTGAAGCAATCTGTAGCAGAGAAAGTGGCGATTGAAGCTTCTCGCGCCGCCGCCGCACCTCCTCCGAAGAGAGTGATACAGGCCGTGTTTTCTCCAAGCGCATATGCTGATGAAAAGAAGGTGGATCACGTCCGCCGCGCAGTGGCCTTAGAATTTCGTGGCGGTGAGGAAGTGGAATCCGTCCCGGAGAAGGTCCTCAGAAAGAAGGTGAAGTGGTCACCTTCCACAACTTTTCAATGATGGGACTACTGCCCCCTTTTCGCCGTTTTTCCTCGCCATCCTGGAGGCGTTCGGACTACATATGCTTCATTTGCACCCGAACGCGGTGTTGATTTTGGCCTCCTTTGCCTATGTGTGCGAAGCATTCATTGGGGTAATGCCCTCGGTGGCCTTGTTCCGTCACTTCTTTGTTCCCCACCTGGGAAGGTCAAAGTGGATAGCCGGCGGGGTTACCTTTCGCCTCAGGAAGTCGTCGGCGCACCAATATCCAACTGTGAAGCTTAACCCGGATTGGGGAGAGTGGAGGCACAATTGGTACTTCATTTCAGTGGGGGGCTTCAATCCCC
This sequence comes from Poa pratensis, assembly GCA_947311845.1. Classification (NCBI taxonomy): domain Eukaryota; kingdom Viridiplantae; phylum Streptophyta; class Magnoliopsida; order Poales; family Poaceae; genus Poa; species Poa pratensis. The sequence goes on along the minus strand of CAMZMU010000106.1, from coordinate 23,826,092 downwards.
ACCTCCGATGCCATCCTTCCCTGCTGAACGCCACGATTGTGGGCGACTTCATCTGAAGAGGAATCGCCCCAGCAGCACAGGTCACAGCCGCTGTGGAAGGTTCAGCCGAGGATTGGATTCCTCTTGCAGTGGAAAGAATGGTCTAGCAAGATGCTCTTCCTGCTTCCGGGTGTTCCTTTTCATCTTCCGCCAAAAGTTCTTCCCCTCTTTGAAGGTTCGAGTGTTGTGGGTGCCCGGATCCCCATGCCGGAATGCAACGCATTCGGGATTGCTGGCACCGAATTCCTAGATCCTCCTCCGGTTCCGGCGCAGAAAGTTGCACTGGGTCGAGGGTCTTCTACAGCTGCTGACTTGCTTGGCGGGGATGTTTCCCCGGAAGGTCCTGATCCGTCCGACGACGAAGCTGAGGAAGAACTTGCCCCGGATGAGCCTGCCGGGTGCGCGGACCTTGCATCTCCTCGAGAGGCGAGGGAGGTCCCAAACCCACTCGAAGAGCCAGTGTCGGAAGGTGACTCCGAAGCCCTTCCCCCTCCACTCCTTGCTGACGACGGCGCCGAGGAGAGCCTGTCGTTGCCGATCCTTTCTGATACTTTGGTGGAAGGGAGCTGGAGCGTCCCCGGAGCCAAGCGGACTCGAAGGTAAGTTGGCATCCTTTTGACCCCAGGCTATGATCCTTCGCCTAACACTCCAATGACGTGATGCCTTTGTTTTCCCGTAGGTCCCCGGAACCCAAAAGTTCCAAAAAAGCCGCCAGGTCGAAGACGATGTCGAGGCTGGAGAGACCGTGGAGAGCTCTGCCATGGGCGCGGAGGAGCCCGGCTCCTGTCGAAGCTCCGTCTTTGCAGCACGGTATTTAGGGATCGGGGGCGATGGTGGTGTGGACCCGCTTCCCCGAATTCGAGAGGCGACCTCCCGGTGGGACCGCCAGCGGGCTCCTCGTCGTTTCCGGGTATGTCCCCCTCGTTGTCTTTTCGCGGCCATGGCGCGGCCCTTGAAAGCTTATTTGCCGTTCGTTGGCGCAGATCCTGAGGTGAGGGATTCTCCCAGGGGCAGGCTCGACGTGGAGCCCCCGGAACCCCGTCAAGAGCGTAGGACTGAGACCGGTCAGTCCTCGCGCGGCGCCATCGTGACAAAGCCCGCGGATACTTCCCTCCTCCCGAGGGAAGGTATACAGGCGGCCGGTTTCTCGAGGGCATTCTCCAGCACTGGAGAGTTCCTCGCCTTTGCTCGCGCCGAGATCGAGAAGCGAGCGGAGGCTGTTCCTGGTGACGGGGAAGACTCGCGTGCCTGAGAGGTGAGGCTAGCTGCAGACGAGGAGATGCTCATTGCTCATGAGCTTAGACTAGCTCATGAAGAGGAGGAGCTGCAACGGCGCCTTGACAACCTCGAGGAGCAGGAACAAACCCATCATGAAGCCTTGGAACAATTCCAACTGAGAGCATTCCAAGATGAGGTCCGCTTGGAACAAGGGATGGAGAACGCGGCCAGGTGGACCCGCCAGGAAGTTGAACTGGAGAATTCAAAGGCCTTGCGGGCCAAGGACAAGATTATTGACTCCCAAGACAGGCGTCCGAGGAAGCTGGCTGGAGATCTTGAGTATGAGCGAAAGCGTCTCCGGTAAACAAAACAGGAATCCCAGAGGATCCGTGACGAGAGGGATGATCTAAGGCGGCAGGTAAAGTCCAGTGCCCACACCATAGCTGTGCATCGGGAAGCCTTCGCTCGCACCGGGGAAGACCAAGGAAGTGCGCTTGCTGGTCGTGCTGAGCTGGAGAAGCAGATCCAGCGCCTGAAAGAGGCGGTGGCATTCAGGGACGAAGCCGCAGCTCGGGCGAGCGCTACCCGGAATGCTGAGGCTGAAGAGCTGGTGGCAGGCCGCGAGGCAATGGAAGCATCCAAGTCACAGGCACAAATTGCCTGGGACCAGCACGAGGAGAAGTCCAACCAGCTCAAAGCGGTTCAAGCCAAGCTGGAGGAGACCAAGGCGGCGCTTGAGAAGGAACAGCATCAGTTCCAGCTTCATCGGCGTGAGGATCACAACATCTTGCTCAAGATGCACACATGGTCTTCGAAGATTGTGAAGGAGTTCACAGATCTGGGGGTGTCTTCTCCGCCCTCCCTCAAAGCCGATCATTCTCGCACTTTCTTGCACTATCCCGTGTTCTTAGAGTACGTGGCGACGCTGGTTGGCGGCATCCGGGAGCAGACGAGCAAAGCTCCTCGCCCGGCAGGAGAGCAGGCGACCCGGCAGGCGATCTCCCGAGTTGTCGTGGCTCTCCATCAGCGATTTCTCCAGCTTTCGCTGTTGTCCGAGCTGGAGAGGCTGGAACCCGAGATGCAGCTCCTCCAAACGTCGCTTGCCAGGTGGACGAGATCCCGGGGCGCCTTTCCCGTGAGGACAACCCGTGAGCCTGCGAAGTTCTGCAAAGGACAGGACAATACCAAGGGCCGTGAACCAAGCTTTTGCAGTTGTATCGCCGAAAGGCTTATGAACTTTGTACTTCGAATGTAAATAACCTTTTCCCGAATTACATGAGTTTTATTACACTCGTGGGGGTTAACGCTCTCGGGAAGGATCCAAGGGCGCGAGCACTAACCAGCCGTGAGCAATCAGACCGATCTGAAGTGCTGACACAGGGCGCTGCCCCAAGATTACGCCCGCTTTCGCTTTAGCCAAAGTGCATAAAACCGATGCAACCAGGAAAAAGCTCGTGTGACGCGGTTTTGTCACGGCAGATGTTACCAGGGGGTAACTTAGGTGTGGGGTTTGATAGGCACAGGTGTACAGAAGATTGTCTCGCTCCACGGTGACACAGGATTTACCCAGTTCAGCCTCTCCATAGGAGATAATAACCTACTTCCTGCTTCTCTCTTATTGATATATGAATCTCGTAACCCGGACGTGAATATCGCCAAGTTACAAGATTAGGTTACAAAGGTGTCTCGACTAGCTCTTTTCTTCTACTTGGGGATTCTGTATTCCCTCTCGCTTTATGACTAGGAGCCGGCTTATAAAGGCCTCCGGGTCTCCTGGTCGCATACAAGATAAAACCGGGTTACACCCAAACTAGGAGTCCTACTCTAACTCATCTAGTCTTGCATGCACTCCAAGTCCTGACTCCGTGACGCGCACCGCCTCCGGGTCTTCTAGAAACTTCCTTGTAAAGGCCGGGTTACCGACAAGCTCTCCGGCCCGTTAGTGTAACCCGGCCCATGGTGATGGTTAGCTGGCCTCGCCAGGCCTCCTGCCTGGCGGGTCACGCTTCCCTCTTCATGGGCCTACCGGGTTATGATCCCCCCAACAGTAGCCCCCAGGATAACTCGGGCGCTAGGTCTGCGTGCTCCTCATCTGGATATGTTTCATCGCTCGGAGTGAGCCACTGTCCTTGCTGTCCGGGTTAGCCTCCTGAAAATAAGAAATACGTAAAGAAAAGCTAAATGATTAGCAACTGCTCAATCTCTCACTTGTCTTTCTGTTATTCTTTTCGTAACCCGGACGCTGTTTTCCGGGTCAGATTTTACGACTCCAGCACTTTGTGAAAATTTCCAACTGTCTCGATTTTGCTCCAGAACTAGGAACATTCCTTTTGCCTTATCCTTTTATTGTTGACCGTCAGTCAAAGGTCCTCGTCTCTTATCTCTTTATTTTTTCTTTACCATTATACCCTTAGGTTTTCACTGCGAGCTATAAATAGTCACCCACGGTGTAACGGGATCCACTTTCCCCATTTACCACAGCTTGTCTTCAACCTCATGCCGCCGCCCTTTTAGCCCTAGATCTAGAGTTAGCCCGTGCTGCGCCGCCGCTACCTTTCCTAGTTAGCCAAGCAGGTCGCCGCCGGCGCTGCTCTTCCAGATCCAAGCCGTGGCCGCGCGGTGTCGCTGTTCTTTTCCATCACCACTAGCCCTCACCTTCTCCTCCTCCCCGTTCTTATTCACGAGCTCATCTACCCGCCATGGCTCCCAAAGCTGCTCCAAAAACTCAGGGGAAGAAAAGGACAGAAGGCGAGGCAGCCGCGCCGGCGCCGGAGAAGATTACGCGCCGTATTAAAGCAGATTGGGGCAAATCCGCCGCTACGGAGCTGAAACTTGAAGAATTTGTTGCGGCACAGATCTTGCCAACAAAAAATGCCATTGAATGGCGTGGAGCCTCCGATGAGATTCGTCCCGAGCCTGACCAAGGTGAAGTAATTGTCTTTGCTGACCATGTAACCAGGGGTTTCCGACCTCCGGGTTCCCTATTTTTCCGCACAGTATTGCAATATTATGGTCTTAGGCCTCAGGACATAGGACCGAACTCAGTACTGAACATGAGCCAGTTTGTGGTGTTCTGTGAATCGTATCTCCAAATGCGCCATCGCTGCCTTTATTCCTTGAGTACTTTTACTGCAATCCCCAGCGCGAGTGCAAGGACGGACCACTTCTAGTCTGCGGTGCTGTCGCAATCCAGCGCCGTAGAGAGTGTGATTTTCCTGGAGTTAAGTTTCTCAGCCACACCAAGAATTGGCAGAAAAGTTTCTTCTATTGCAAGGACACATCTCCTCCAGGGGAACCCCGCCTGCCAGGTTACTCTGTTGACAAACTAGTAATTACTGATAAAATGAACTCCTATGCCTCTGCTGCGGAGAGGGAAAAGTTGAAACCCGTCTTTCAACGTGTCCAAGCTTGATAGCCCACGGACTGAGAGGAACAGATCTAATCAAAACTTGGATGAAATGGCGGGTTCAACCCCTCAGTATTAGGAAAAAACTGCTCTGTGAATATTCTGGCAAACTTATGCAAAGCCGAGCTGGAAATTTCTAGGAATTGGAATTTCCTGACGAGAACTTATGCAAAGCCGTCAAATTCTTGCTCGCTGAAACTCTCGCAACTGTGAATGAAACAGGCCTGGCTCCTTTTTACAAGAAGAACCCGGCCAAACCAGTACGTCTCTGCGTATTCTTTTAAGCTTCCATGCAGTTTTACCGTTATAACCCGGCTAATTCTCGAGCCAACATCTGTAGGCTGATGACGATTGGTGGAAAGTAAGCTTGACCCCACCTAGTTCTCCTGAATCTGAAGAATCTGAAGAGGATGAAGACGCCGAGGAAATCGAGGAAGAAGATATGGAAGGTGAGCTAGACCCCATAAATGAGATTTTCCTCGATCTGATCGACAACGACACCATTCCCCGGAACATTTCTTTTGATAACCCGGATACCTCTCCGCCAGGTCGTTCTGATAATCCGACTCTCATAATTCGGGTCCCACTTCTTCGACCAACGAACTTCCTCGAAAGTGAACCCGCTCTGCAGTTATCAAGGTGCCTTATTCTTGTTTACCTCAATATATTTCGAGCAATACTCAAACAACGAAGCAACCGCAGGAGAAACAACAAGAAGAGGAATAGCAGCCAGCAAGAGACGCAAGACCCGGTCCTCGCCAGGTGACGAGCCCTTGTATGAAGGTATTCCCAACATTGCCTCTCCTCGCCGAGCCGGCCATCCCAAAGTCGCTCCCACAATTTCCCATCCTTTAGCTGGTAAACACCGGGTTCCTGCCTCCCGTCCTTATCAGTTTCCTCAGGCGGGTCCAATGGCGATTTGCCTGATGACATCACTATCAACGCTGGGTAATGACTCTTTTCCCTTTGCACTTCTTATTTCCTTTTATCATATAACTTACTTTATCACCTATCATCTTCCAGTGCCCATGCTACTCTCTCTGATGACCCGGATGCCAGCCCTACACCTCCTCGTCAGCCAACTGTGCCAGAGCCCACTCAGCTGGAGGTTCAACACACAGAACCAGTGCAAGAAGACCAGGGTAAAGGAGAGCCGGCAACAGTGAAAGCCACCAATATTGCCTCTGAGACTACAAAAACCTCTTCTCCAGCCAAAGCTCGAACACCTGTCAAGGATCCGGACGTACAGATTACCGGGTCACGACGCACCTCCAACCCTGGTCCTTCCAATGTCGTTGCTAAAGTGTCTGAACCAGAAATTAAGCCAACTCCAGAACTACAAAACAAGGATCCTCTTTGTTTTTCTAATCTTCCGGCTCTCGAAAGTATGGAGCTGCCGGCTTTGATGAATGAATATTTCACCCGGCTAACCAAACATAAGGACTTTGAAGGTGATCTGGTAAAGCTAATGAGCCGACGCCATGAGGTAACTTTCTAAACCTCTGCATCTACATATATATTGTAGCCCTCAAGCTTCTGATTGTCCAACTTTGTTGATAATCTTGAAGCTTTTATTTACAAAAACCTCAAACCTGTAACCCCCAAGTGCCGGGTTAACTATTCAGGGTAACCTGGAACTAAAACTGTACTTTCACATCAACACTTGCTACCTTTGAGAAGAAAAAACGTGAAACACTGTAGCCCCCAAGTGTCTAGTTAATTGTTTACAGTAACTGGGGACTAAAATTCTTTCTCATTATAACCTTCCTGAACATCTTACTTTGAAAAATTTCGAATGCAGTAGCCCCCAAGTGTCGGGTTGCATGCTTGCATCAGCCTGGGACTCTGCTCAAACCTTTGAACAATAGAAATCAATTGTGTAGCCCCCAAGTTCCGGGTTAACTGTCCACCAGTAACTCGGGACTCACAACAGTTAGCTGCTAGAAAACTGAAAACTATGTCTGTAGCCCCCAAGTCCCACTCACAACTTTCATCGGTAACTTGGGGTCTCTAATCTTTGAATATTGAATACTTCCCTATCTCATTACTTTGTCTCATTCTTGCCACAGGAACACAGTGCCAAAGCCGGGAAAGAAATTTCCCGACTGAAGAAACTGTTAAGAACTGAGGAAGAGAACCGGATGAAGGCAGAGGAGGAGCTGGAACAGCTCGAGAAAACCATCACCGATCTTACCCAAGAAAACTCGGATTTGAGGCAAGATATGAAGGATAAAGAGGAAGTATGGGATGAACAACTAAAGAAAGCTTGCAATGACTGTGAAGCTGCTGAGACCGAGCTAACAGGCCTAAAGAAAATGATCACCCAAACCCTTGCCGCCATGATTGGTAAAATTTCAAACTCTGCTTTCAATTCCTCAACTTTCAATTTCTTTGTAACCCAAAAAATTGCAATCATAACCAAATTTCTGTTAACAGGTGAACATGATGCTCATATGCCAACTATACTTCGGAAGCTGCGAGATTATCAAGGCGACTCGGGGCTGGGAAAATCCACCAAGCACAATCCATGAGGTGATTGGCAATCTGTCCACGACACCTGGCTGGCTGGAACTATGGAAAAGGTCTGCCTGTAGAGCCGGCATGATGCGAGGTCTGGCGCTTGTCAAGGCTTACCATCCAAACTTTGATCCCATTCCACTTATGCGTGGCTTTCCCGAGTTTAACGCAGATAAGACCTGGTTTAGCAAGAAATCCTATAACCAGGTCATGCAATAGACTCGGTATGCTGCCACTCAGATTGCAAACAAGATGAAACTTTCATCTTTCCAATATGGGTATGACTCAAACAATGAAGAGGTGATTGACGAAGAGCCGCCCCGTGTGGACCTGCTCCAAAGTTATAGAGATGCTGCAGCACAGCAGTCCAATGCTCCAAGCTCATCTACGCCTGTCATCATCCCTCCGGCTCGTGCCAACATTGAAGAAGAAGAACCGGAAGTCTTCGAGTCCCTTGTGTCTGTGACTTGGAAGAAAATTGCAGAACCTGCAACTGAAACTCTCCAGGCCCAAGCTACTGCAGCCAAGGTGACAGAAAAAGACCCGGCCCCCTCATCAGGAAATAACCTGGCCACTACTGCAAAGGACTCCACAGCCGCCACTGGCAAAGGTGACCCGACTCCTGAAATTGGGGCTTAACCTATGTCTTCAGATGCTTTCTTCCTACAAAAACAATGTTTCATTCGGCCCTGCTGGGCGGTTCTGTAATAACTTCAATACTGTTAGTCTCATATTTTGATAGTGCGTCTGTGCACTTTGAAACTTTGCTTGATATGTAATGAACTTTTAGCTTTCGCTTTGTTCTGCAAAGTTTATGGTTGTGATGACCCTTTTGGTTTCTATGAACTGTAAGCCGGCTTTCGCATGGATTATCAATGTTGCAGCATCTCTGTTAAAAACAGGGTCAAGCAAGTCCCAGTGGGCTTCATGATTGATTGAATTCACAGGCGTGCAATCAAGCCATATAAGTGCGAGTCACATCGAGCTTAAGTTCGATAACCAAGAAAACATAATGGCTCTAAAATTGGCCGGGTCATGAGATTGTAGCTGTATCATAAAGATAATCAGCCCCCATGACAAAAGTGGCTTTATTTGCCAGGTCTTGAGTTTGTAACTGCACCTTTTTGTTTTCTTTAAAGTGTGCAGCCCCCAAGACCTAAAAATAGATACTGGACTTTCAAAAAACCTCGACAAATCACCATCTGGGATGCCGGGTTACATATATTTCAAAAATTATAACTAAACAATATGAATAAAGACTGTAAAAGAAAAACTAGAAAAGAAACGATGAACTTTTTCTGGCAACCATCACTTTATTCAAATATTTAGGTCAGCAAGCCGTCTCATTAAAAACCTTCCAGTCCCCTTAGGTACCCTGGTAAGGAAAAGAGCGCGTCTGAAACCTGCTGCCTCTTTACATCATGTATTACATCTGATAAAACTTGATCTCAAACTATGTGTAGTAAGGACGAAGCTGGGCAATGTTCCAGGGTCTTTCTCTTTCTTCCAATGACTTAGTGCTATGATCAGTTGTATTGGATATTTCACTATGCTCTCTTGCATCCACCAAATAATATGACCCGTTGTGCAAATTCCGGCTTACGATGAAAGGACCTTCCCATGGAGGTGATAATTTATGCACCCCAACTGGAGATTGAACCAAGCGCAAAACTAAATCACCCTCTTGGAAAGATCGAGTTCTAACCCGGCGACTGTGATAACGACGCAAATCTTGCTGATATATTGCAGATCTCTGCAGGGCTTCCTCTCTAACTTCTTCCAGCACGTCAAGAGAATCTTGCCAGGTTAACTCGTTTTCTGCCTCTACATAAGCCGCCACACGAGGCGAGTCATGAATAATATCACTTGGCAAAACAGCTTCTGCTCCGTATGCCATGAAGAACGGTGTAAGTTGTGTGGATCTATTTGGTGTTGTATTGATAGCCCAAACGACGGAGGGCAATTCCTCCACCCAAGCTCCAGCAGCTCTGATACATGGAACCCGGAGACGAGGTTTCAATCCTTTAAGCAATTCCTGATTTGCTCGCTCAACTTGACCATTAGCTTGGGGGTGAGCCACAGAAGCAATGTCAAGCCGGATATTGTTATTTCCACAGAACTTTGCCACCTCGCCTAGAGACATATTTGTTCCATTATCTGTTATGATACTATGTGGATATCCAAAAAGATAAATGATGCGCTTCAAAAACTGCACTGCTGTAGCTGACTCACAATTTGTAACTGGCATAACTTCAACCCACTTTGTAAATTTATCGATTGCAACTAAGAGGTGAGTTTTCTTGCAAGGGGACATCTGGAAAGGACCCACCATGTCAAGACCCCAAACTGCAAAAGGTCATGTCAAGGGTGTGGTTCTCAACTCCTGAGCCGGCACATGAACCTGCCGTGCGTATCTCTGACATCCATCGCACCTTCGAACCAAACGCTCCGCATCTGCCAAAGCAGTGAGCCAATAAAATCCGTGTCTGAAAGCCTTGGCTACCAAAGACCGGGTTGAAGCATGATGGCCACAATCTCCCTCATGAATCTCTCTAAGTATTTTCTGGCCCTCCTCTGGTGATACACAACGCTGAAACACACCGGAGGTGCTTCGCTTGAATAACTCGCCATTGATAACTACATATGCTTTGCAACGTCGTATAATTTGCCTGTCCATAACCTCCTGACCCGGCAATTCTCCACGTAAAAGATAGGCCAAGTACGGTTCCGTCCACTCTGGAATAGCATGTAAAGCAGCAACAAGCTCTTCCTCTGCCGGGTCTGGATAAGCAATCTCTTCTTCTGATGGTATCTTAACTGATGGACTCCACAACTCAGCTAAGAAAACATTAGGTGGGACCGGCTCACGACGAGAGCCGAGTCTGGACAAAGCGTCAGCGGCTTCGTTCTTTCTACGATCGATGTGATCCACCTGGTAGCCTGAAAAGAACCCGGCTACTTTATCCACCTCTCTTCTGTAAGCCGCCATCCTGGCATCCTTCCTATCCCACGTTCCAGATACTTGCTGTGATACTAGATCCGAGTCTCCATAACATAAAATACGCTTGATGTTCATCTCCTTTGCCGCACGCAAACCATGTAGCAAAGATTCGTACCCAGCCTCATTGTTAGAGCAATCAAAGTGAATTTGTAGAACATAACTCAACTTATCACCTTTGGGCGATGTTAGGACAACGCCGGCTCCAGATCCCTCGAGCTGTTTAGACCCGTCAAAATGCATGACCCAGGATTTGGTGCTAGGTGTTGCTGGAGGCGCGTTTGTCTCTGTCCAATCATTGACAAAATCTACTAAAGCCTGAGACTTGATAGCATTACGAGGCTCGTAATTGATGTGATACGGCCCCAATTCTATTGCCCACTTTGCAATTCTCCCAGTAGCTTCTGTATTCCTGATAATTTCTGCCAGCAGAGCTGAACTAACCACTGTGATTGGATGCTCCTGAAAATAGTGCTTCAATTTCCGGCTTGCCATGAAAACTCCAAAAACTAGCTTCTGCCAATGTGGATATCGCTGCTTTGACTCGGTTAGAACCTCTCTCACATAATAAACTGGCCTCTGAACCGGGTATTCTTTTCCTTCCACCTTTCGTTCAACCACAACCACAGCACTAACAGCTCGTGGCCCGGCTGCAATATACATCAACATGGGCTCCTTAGGTGCAGGAGCAGCCAGGACTGGTGCTTCAGACAATGTCTTTTTCAACAACTCAAACGCATCATCTGCCTCTTGGTCCCATGCAAATTTGTCTGTTTTCTTCAAGAGTCGATAAAGTGGTATGGCCTTCTCTCCAAGCCGGGCTATGAACCGGCTTAGGGCTGCAATGCAACCCGTGAGCTTCTGCACATCTTTCAATTCTTCTGGCTTTTTCAAACTCTGTATGGCTTTGATTTTTGCCGGGTTAGCCTCGATTCCACGTTCTGAGACGATGAAACCAAGGAGTTGCCCCACTGGAACCCCAAACACACACTTGGTGGGGTTAAGCTTCATCTTATATCGCCTTAGATTAGCAAAAGTTTCCTTCAAATCATCAATAAGTGAGTCGGCCTTCCTAGACTTGACAACAACATCAACCACATAAGCATGCACATTACGACCAATCTGCTTCTCGAAACAATTCTGGATACACCTCTGATAGATTGCTCCAGCGTTCTTCAAACCAAAAGTCATGTTTTTGTAACAATAAGCTCCAAAGGGGTTATGAACGATGTTTTCTCCCAATCTTCCTCCTTGAGCCGGATCTGATGATAACCTGAGTATGCATCTAAGAAATACAAAAGCTCGCTGCCTGCAACAGCATCTATTATCTGATCAATACGAGGTAATGCAAAAGGATCTTTCGGACACACCTTGTTGAGACTGGTGTTGTCAATGCACATACGCCACTCGCCATTCTTTTTCTCTACCAAAACCGGGTTTGCCAACCACTCGGGATGGAAAACCTCAATAATAAAGCCGGCATCCAAAAGCCGAGCTATTTCTTCACCAACTATCTTTCGCCATTCCTCATTCAACCTGCGCAATCCTTGCTTCACTGGTCTAGCTTTGGGATCAACATGTAAATGTGCTCAGCGAGTTCAACAGGTACTCCAGGCATGTCACTAGGTGTCCACGCAAAGACGTCCCTGTTCTCACGGATGAACTCGATGAGCGCGCTTTCCTATTTATCAGTCAGATGAGCCCCCACGGCGAACTGTTTGGAGTTATCACCGGGTGTAAAATCTACCAACTTTGTATCCTGAGCTGACTTAAATTTTGCTTTCTCCTCAGCTGTTGTCCTTTGCAATACTGTTCTGTCATTGGGGTTAACTTGAGACTTGTAAAACTTCAACTCCTCTGCTGCACAAGCCTGCTCTGCTAAAGCAGCATCGCCTTCATCGCACTCCGCAACCATCTCCCGGCTTCCATGAACTGTGATGATCCCCTTGGGACCCGGTATTTTCAACTGCAAGTATACATAAGACAGCCTGGCCATGAAACGGGCAAAGGCGGGTCTGCCAAAAAGAGCATGATACGGGCTCTGCAACTTCACAACTTCAAAAGTAAGCATCTCTGAGCGATAATTCTCCTTAGATTCACCGAAGGCGACCTCCAGTGTAATTTTTCCTTCTGGCCGTGCTGACTTTCCAGGAACAATACCATGAAAGATTGTAGATGTTGGCTGCAACTGTGATTCCCTGAGGCCCATACGTAAGAAAGTCTCATAATATAAGATATTGATACTACTACCTCCATCCATGAGTACCTTGTGTAAAACATAACCTCCAACTTGTGGAGCCACCACCAGGGCTAGGAGACCCGGATGTTCCACAATTGGCGGGTGATCGGCTCTGCTCCAAGTAACAGGGACCTCGGACCACTTTAGATACCTCGGAACTGCTGGCGCAACTACATTAACTGACCTTTTGACTAACTTTCTGTCTCGCTTTGTTGCATTAATAGTATGAACATGATACTGACCCAGCCGTTTTGGGTTCTGCTGGAAACCACCCTGATCCTCTCGATTCTAATTATTTCCACCGTTGCCGGGTCCTGTATTTGCGTTGGAAGATGGCCTGTTTGCCGGGTTAGCACCCGGGCCGGGTCCTCCTCCACGACCGCTGCCGTGCAATGCTCTCTGTACTTCCTCGTTTTTCCACCTCTGCAAATCCACACACTGTTCCAAAGAATGATTGGCGGGCTTACCCAATTTACTGTGACGAGGACACGGCATCCTGAAAGCTTCAAAATGACTGGTGGGACGAGGTAGGCCTCTATAACTATTAAAGTTTCCATTGTTACCACTGAAGTTCCCATTGTTTCGATTGAAGTTTCCATTGTTACCTTGATAACCATCCATCCTGGGCCTCTGGAACCCGGCATTGGTGTTAGCCACAAAATCCGAGTTACCTTCTCCGTACGATCGCTTGTGCTGATTCCCATTGTTATTGCTGTTGTTGTTGTTGTGTCCACCACCATTGTTGTTCTTTCCTGCATTATTCATGGGACCTTTCCCCTTATCTTCCTCATCATCTCGAGTTTTGTCTGTAGAAGCATGTTTATTGCATGCCTCCATTATCTCTCCCATTGTGATCTCTGAAACCCGTCCGCTATTCTTCATGCGACCCAGCATCTGCACTAAAGGCTCATACCTACAAGTTTTCTCCATGGTCTGCAATGCATTCCTGGGGTTAATATCTGTGGACGAGTGAAGGATCTCCGTGACCCGGCTCACCCACTTACGAGCAGACTCGCCTTTCTTCTGGACACATCGATCCAGGTCTTCAAGTGTGTAAAGACGCTTGCATGTTCCCTGAAAGTTTTTGATGAAAGCCGCCTTCAACTCACTCCATGAATTGATAGACTTCTCCGGCAAAGTGTTAAACCATAACTTTGCAGCTCCATCTGCCATCATAAGATACATAAACTTGGCCTGGATGTTCTCTGAAGCATTGCGAATACACATTGCCATCTCATAACTGCTTAGCCAGGTTTCTGGATCAACACTGGGGTCATAATTTGAAATTTTGCTTGGCTCTTTGAACTTGTCCGGGTAAGGCTCTGCTCTGATACTATCTGATAAACACTTTGGACCGGCCAAAACTGCTGTGGGAGCAGCTTGAGCCGGCCTTGCCAATGGTGCTGGTGAACTTACTGCTACTGCTGCTGCAGGCACCGCGCCAGCCCCTCCAGCACGTGCTGCTGCAGAATTTGCTGCGCGTCTTGCTCTTGAACTATCAACAATTGCTTGCGCTGCTGAGGCGGCTGGTGCAGCCTGTCTGGGAGGTGGCGGAGGCGGCTGTTGATTTGCTTGTTCCGCTCTCCGTCTCGCAGAACTAATCTCATGATTCCTCGGGCTTTCTCCCTGCCTACTCCTCGAGCGGCTATTATACGGTGTTCCATGTAATCCTCTCCTGTTATCTGGATAATTAACTTGTGAACCACAGCTGTACGTAGCATGTCAATAGCTCGCCGGGTCTCAATTTCCCGCGGTGAATCCCCTAATGGAATACGATCAAGTGCCAAAGTTGCTGCATACACATTATCTGTAGGATTATTATAATGACCCGGCGGGGTATGAAATCTAGGTGAGGGTGGTGGCATGGTTCCTCCAGCTCCAGCGTTGCCTCCGGCTCCCCCGGTAGGTGGCCTAGCTGACGCTGCAATATTGCCGGGTAATGCTCCTCCTGCGTACCCTGTGGCGACTCTAGTTACGGGAACCTCTTGCACCATCCTGATAGGTTGATCACTTGGTGTAAATTGCAAAGCTGTTGGATTCAATGCCTCACGTCGAAGTGGAAGCCGGGTTTGATGTCTCGGTGGCTGCATCCGGGTTACATTATTCTGCTGATTTTCCATGACGCTCGTGTTGTGACGAAGCCGGCTTTCCTCCTCGTCCAACTGACGCTGTCATGCTAACATCTGTTCCTTCTCTGCTGCGAACTCCCGCCGCTGTTGCTCCAAGGCACGGCGTGCGGTGTCCAATTCTCTAGCCCGGGTTGCTGCGTTCTCTGGGTTATCACCGTTTCAAGTACTGCAGGATCCAATACTAAATTGTTGCTAAAAGGAACCGGGTGTGGAGGCACATTAGACGTCCCTTCTCCGGCTGATATGTTCATTAGGAACCCAAATGTATTCATGCGACGTGCGGTTTCTTCATTTTCCGATGAAACTGACGCTCTTTCTCCATCAACCCCAGCCTGCGGCGGGTTATAGACCATAAGTTGGTTCTGTTGTGGTGGTTGTTGCTGATTCTGTGCCAATGCCTCTGCCGTAGCCACCGCTGCCGCTGAAACCGAAGCCGGGTTAAGATTTGTCGCTGGTGCCGTGTAAACTCCAACCCGGCGAATCGGACCCGGGGATGATTCGTATTCCTCTTCTTCTATTCCATAACCGTAGCGATCCTCGAACAGCTCCAAGATTGATTCTGCATCCTCATCTATCACGTCACGCGGTGTCCATGCTGGCTCCTCCTGCTGGACCCCCTGCGTGATGACTGGAAAATCGACCTCCGCAGTACCTACTGATTCTTCTCCATCTGACTCGACCATTGTAGCAGCTCCTGATACAGACTCGTACGCGCTTTCCTCCATGCCGGGTCTCGAGGCGTGCACCATGCCTACGAAGACGTTGATCCGGCCTATGGGGATGACGTCGCCGGTCTCGATCTGATCTAACTCCGAAGTCCACCCGGAATCATCGACTATGAGTTCTCCTTGTAAGTTGATGGTGATTTCGCCGATGACGAGCTTCTCCATGCCGCGTAGAGCTTCTCCCGTGATGTAAACACCTTTAGGCCTGTGCCCCACGGTGGGCGCCAACTGTCGCGGTTTTGTCACGGCAGATGTTACCAGGGGGTAACTTAGGTGTGGGGTTTGATAGGCACAGATGTACAGAAGATTGTCTCGCTCCACGGTGACACAGGATTTACCCAGGTTCAGCCTCTCCATAGGAGATAATGACCTACTTCCTGCTTCTCTCTTATTGATATATGAATCTCGTAACCCGGACGTGAATATCGCCGAGTTACAAGATTAGGTTACAAAGGTGTCTCGACTAGCTCTTTTCTTCTACTTGGGGATTCTGTATTCCCTCTCGCTTTATGACCTAGGAGCCGGCTTATAAAGGTCTCCAGGTCTCCTGGTCGCATACAAGATAAAACCGGGTTACACCCAAACTAGGAGTCCTACTCTAACTCATCTAGTCTTGCATGCACTCCAAGTCCTGACTCCGTGACGCGCACCGCCTCTGGGTCTTCTAGAAACTTCCTTGTAAAGGCCGGGTTACCGACAAGCTCTCCGGCCCGTTAGTGTAACCCGGCCCATGGTGATGGTTAGCTGGCCTCGCCAGGCCTCCTGCCTGGCGGGTCACGCTTCCCTCTTCATGGGCCTACCGGGTTATGATCCCCCCCAACAAGCATGTTTATACTTAGCTCGCAATTAGTCTCCTTTCGGTATATTCCGGCAATTACTTCGTCGCGCTGCCGCCGTAGCGGGTCTTCTATGCCCTTTTTCAGGCATAATTCTGCCCTGCCCCACAATTCTTGGCGGGAACAGGCTTCCCTTGCGGGCCCAGTGCACCCTTGCGGGATCTAGCCCTTGCATGCCGCTTGAAGGCACAACTGGCTGGCTGACGCCGGTCCAGAGACCTCGGAGGCCACCCTCTTGGTGATCCGGCAACTGGCTGGCATGATGGAAATGCCGGTCCGGAGACCCTTGTGCTGCGAAACCCGGAGGCCACTTTTTCGGTGATCCGGCAACTGGCTGGCATGGTGTTGATGCCGGTCCGGAGACCCTGATGCTGCTTACTCCTGAGGGCTGGATGCCAACCACTTTGTGATCCAGTACTTCTGGGTAGGTCCACTCGGTCCCGGGTGTATTGTTACTATATGACCCGGGAGTTCCCATTCTCCTTCATCAGGACTGCCGCAGACAAAAGTTTGGTCCCAGCTGGCAGCAGTTAATCTTTGACAATCTTGTGTTTGTTGGGCTGGGCTTGGATCTTCACGCTCTTCAGTTTGAGTAGAGGCATTAGCGAAAGTCCGAAAAGACTTCCCTTTCTGCGGAGCTCCGGGATTAGCCTTGGTTTTCTTCGGTTTTTTGGTGAAGGGGCAATCTCTGCAGATGTGTCCTGGTTCGCCCCAGGCATAGCACTCCCCATTCTTCTGCCTTATCTGAATATCGTTGAACTGGCGGTACTCTTCAAGGCTGTGTCTATCAGATCTGTGATACATGCACCACACTCCAGGCTGGCCATCCTTGCGCAGGGGAATCTTGAGCTCTTGGGGCACATAAATGAGAGGATCTTCAAGGGGAGAATCGTCTTCTGTGTTCTGATCTGGGCCCTTGCCTTTCGGAGGCTGTGCTACAGGCGGCACGTCAGAGCAGAGTTCCTCCCTTTCCTCGTGCGTCCATGAGGGGGAAGGTACATCAATGCTCGTGGTGTTTTCCTGAGGCCTTTCCTCGCTGATGAAAGGACTGACGTACGCCGTTGGTCGTATGAACTGTGCTCCAAAATCCTAACCCTTGGTGACGGATGTCGGCGAGGACTCCTCTAAGACGAAACCGAGCCCTGGATACCGCTGGAATTCCATGGCTGCCTTTGCCTTTCTCTTTTTTGTCATCTTGGCCGGCGGATCCGACGCCTCACTCGCGAGAGTCGAAAACAGTGACGCCCTGGAGGCGTCGGAGGACTTGATGCGGATCTTGTCACGAACAAAAAGCTTGACGCAGAACTTGACAATGAACTTGACGCAGAACTTGAGGTTGATGAAGACGAAGACAAATCCAGCGCTTGCACCCCCTACCTGGCGCGCCAGATGTCGCGTCTCGGGTGACGGACACCGGGAGTAGATGATACCCCCTTTTTAGGATCGGAACAGGGCGCGAAGGAGGCTGGAAGACGCCTTACCCGGGAGCAAGATCGTCGAGTTCTTCGTCGAGGCATGCGGGCAAACAACACAGAGAGACACACGGAGTTACCCAGGTTCAGGCCGCCCGGACGCTAAAAGCCCTACTCCTGCATGTCTGGATTGAACTGTTCATCATGGTGTGGTGTACAATGGTGTTCTGGGGTGAACCCGGCAGAGTTTCGGCCGGAGGTAGACGAAGAGCAGATCCTGCCCTGGGGAGATCACCTCTCTCTCTACCCTCCAAACCCTAGTCCAGTCTTTCCTGAGCTCTACCTTGCTTGTGATCCGACCTTTCCTCCTCGGTGCCATCGTCCTCCTTTTATAGGCTACACTAGTAGGGAAGTGCCTTTCTGTGGCGCACCAAAAATTGTTTCTGTGGCGCATGGTCGGTGCGCCACAGAAACCTCGCCACAAAAATATTATTTCTGTGGCGCACGACACCATGCGCCACAGAAAGTAGACAATTCTGTGGCGCACCTCCAGCAATGCGCCACAAAAATAGTTCTGTGCGCCACTAAATTATTTTAAATGCGCCACAGAAATAATTTCGATTATTTGCTGTATTTGACAATAATTTATCTGTGGCGCATTTTATTCGTGCGCCACAGAATACAGTGCGCCACAAAATTATTTACCGTGCGCCACTAAATTATTTGCTGTATATATTATCGATTATTTGCTGTATTATCGATTATTTGCTGTATTATCGATTATTTGCTGTAATATATTTTGACACGGTATTAAAACAGACACATTATACTATATCATCACATCACTTAGAGACCAAGATACATACATATAGTGACAAATGCCAAATTAATTGTACAAAAGTTCATCTCATGTCACATAAGTCATAGTACAAATGAAGTTGTCACCGCCTAAACTATGATCAAATAGAGAACAGCCGCGATGATGGTGAGCAAGAGCAGGAGCATGATCAAGGAGTCTTCTTCTTGAGCGGCGCTGGGAACGGTTTGTAGCCGTCTTTCGTCGTCCACGTCCTGCTGTCATTCTGCAGAGCTAGGCGTTCTTCGATATCCCTCTGACACAACCCTGGAGATGGATACAACCATGTATTAGTGTTCATATTTGTAACCATGTCAATATTTGTGCAGTGTCAATATAGGTATATATATTGTTTAATAATATAAATAGATTGAGTATGACAAGTCTATAGTAAAGAAAATAAAGAAGCACTTGTTGCGAGTATGCATAATTTATCCTACCATTGGCTTTGTTGAAGGCCCCCATGTTGTCGAGACATCGTTGTAGATGATTTGCGACAACTCAATCTGGATGAGATGGAAGTCTTCTCTAAGCTTATCATCGGTGATTTCCCCCGCAAATTTGGTCCATTCTCGGAGACTAGATGGCAATTTTGTTTTCAGTGCATCCCGGTGATGCATGTAAAATGCATACATGAACTTTGCACTTTAATTGCTTATATTCCAATCATATTTGCATCATATAAGGGTTATATCAATGTTTTATCATGATTTTGGGAATACTTCATAGTTTTCCCATTTATTTGGAATTAACCCTGCACAGGCAGAAAACCCTAGTTTTGTATTTTAATGTTTCAGGGACCCAAACGTCAACGAAATCACCTGGAAATTTACGGGCGTCAATATTTGGAAGGAAGAAGGACTACGGAAAAAGGAAGCAAGCGAACGGAGACCCGAGGGCCAAACGGGCCTGGCCCACGCGGCCAGGTACTGTGGCCGCGTGGGACTCACCCGTTTGGGCCTCGTGGCTCCGTTGCCGTCGATCTTCGCTCCACCGCCTTCGTCTTGAACTAAAAACGCCTATAAAAAAGGTCCCCCGTCGTTCTCTGGAAGGAGCGCCGCAGAAACACAGAAACACCGAAACGGAGATCAGGAGCTGCAGATTGGAGGGGGAAAACTCCGGCGGGGCGCTGCCGGCGTGGTCTCCACCTTCTCCATCGACTTCTCCACCGTCTCCATGATGAAGAGGGAGTAGTCCACCTCTGGACTATGGGTTTGTGGAATTAACTTATGTATCTCTCCTCTCTTGAGCTTCACTAATTAGTACCGTATGAGCTGCTGAACATGATTACGGTCACCGTTGTAATACCTTTGTGGTGGATCTTTATGAGTTAATATATGTTTGAGATTGCAATGTTTGTTTCAGTTATGAGTATAGATGCATATTATGTACCCCGTTCTTGTCTACTTGTTTTGATCAAGCATGTTTATGAGAGCGTGTGAGGGGGAACGTGTGCATTAGTTGGAGTAACGGGGGGTGGCTAGTGCAGTGAACGTGAGAGAAAGTTCTGCGATCCACTTTGGTATCTTTACCTTACTTTGTTGCCTCACTGGGGATAAACTAAAATACCATGCTACCGGGGATGTGGGCGTGACCATTGCCACTACTCCATGACTAGATCTAGCATGTTCTTATTTTCACTTCATGTCATGATACTTATTGCTACACTCTGAGTTATCTTAATTACTGAGGTGTTATGATTTAGTTCGCATCTTGGTGGAGTATAAGAGAGGTTAATAATCAAAAGATCTCTATGTTAAGACGTGATGCCCATATATCTAAGTAAGTTGTTATCAAACCCTGTGTTGCAATCTCATATGTTAACTTTGTGTGTTCCATTGTCTACCACTTTATAAAGAGAGAGTGCATTTGTGAAACCATGAACCCCAGTCCATTTTTTATCATAAGAAACACCTTTCCAACACCATATACCACTTTTATATTTTCAGCCATCATTAAATCCGAAAATACAAAAATACTTTTCATCTTGCATACATCATTTAAAAACCCAAAAATATCATTTACCATTGCATCCACCATCATTGCATATTTATTTCCTGTTTGCATTGCATAACTATCCTGATATCATTCTTACACCTTGTGCTTGACAACTACAGGTGAGGTTGAGGACCAAAACAGCTAACCTTGTTTTGTAGGTAACCAAAAGAAGGATAAGAAGATAAATCTACCACTTCAGATTCCCCGAGAGTTCGATATTAAACCCTCGAGTCACCCCTCGTGGGGAAAACTGTCTTCCACTATACTATACACTCTGCACTTGGAGTCTCAACCTAAATCCCGTTATTTGTGCAGGCATCAAGACTTGCTCTTCGGGATCATCACCCGGACAAGCCCTTTCATTTGATGGAGGACGTAGAAGGCATCCTTCACGCTGCCATGCTTCTGCTTCATGCAATCGAACTGGGTCCCGTGCCTGAACCGGTGTTTGTTGTCATTCGTGAGACATTCCCCCTTCGTCTGTCCTTTTTCGAAGTGGCCTCCCTTTTGGGCGTAGCCCTCGAGAGACTCATCGAGAACACCCTTTATTTTGGTGTAGTCTTTCTTCTTGCTCGAACTCCCCGAGTCAAAATAAGTGGCAATGGACCACCTCGGGCTTAGGACGATGAGTATGTAGTACTTGTCCCTGGTCGGAAGAAATGCAGTGGAAAGGATCAACAACAGAAGAAAGCATAAGATACGACGGCGACAAGCGGATGTGTACTTACCCGGGAAAGAAAGGCAGAAGAAGGTTGTTCTTCCTCTTGTTGTTCAGCATGAACCTCTGGAGGTACTCCGTGGCCATGGTCCGTGTCCTTGATCCTTCCACCAGCTGGCTGTCACGCATGTAGTAGGGATCCACTACCGTGACGTACGGGGTATCATCTCTCTTGATCTTCCTCGCCATATTGAGCGCGTATAGGCGGACCAAGTTATAGTCCAGCCGTCGAGAGTGAAACAGGTTGAAGATGTCCTCGAACGCTATGAAGAACAGATCGGCGGGGGCTTCATGGACGAAGTCCGAGTCCTTTGGCACCTGGGCCGTGAACACCGGGTAATTTGGATTCTCGTCTTTAAGAAGGATGCCCTCTAGCGTCAAGATAGCTTGATGCAAAAAGAGCATGGATCCTTCTGCGAGGCAGAGCAGCTCCGGAGGCCGTATCGGTTTACCAGCTTCATGAACTCGGGTCGAGCCATCCGCACGGGGTGATATCATGTCTTCATGACCCCGGATAACCTTAGGAGCTGGCTGGCTCGCAGAGGCGCCTTGCCTACTTCTCTTCCTAGGCTTCTTGTTCTTCATCTCTGGGGATGGTGGGGGTGCAGTGAACCCCGCGCAAACCGTCTGTTGCAGTGTGCGAGGGCTGAAAATGTTACCCGGTTTGTCTGGAGCTTGATCGCCGGCTTCCGGAGGCGTGTTTTGCGAAAAACTCAGGCGCTGGCATGTAGTGTGACGACCAGGTTGATCACCGTGAGCACGGAAGGGTTCCCCATCCATAGCAGGCATGTACAAATCATTGCTCGCTCCCGTGTTGAGGACGCCATTGACGTCGATATTATCATCATCATCATCATCATCATCGTCGTTGCCATCAAGTTGAGGTGCAACGTCTTTGGCTTCGGACGGCTGTTGCGGTACAGACATTCCCAACAGTCTTTGGTGGCGGCTTGTGGTGGCAACGACCGGCGGTTCCTTCCGGGTGGTGGCGACTGCTGCTTGTGGCGCCGGTTCCTTCCCAACAGGTTTTCGTGGCGGCTTCTGTCGTGGGTTTGTCACGTCAGGTGTCATAGATGACTTCGTAGGTGTGGGATTGTGCGAGTCAAGCATCTCCGAGCTTGGGATCGCAGGAACAAAGATCAACACAGATTTACCCAGGTTCGGCCCCCTCAATGTGAGGTAAAAGACCTACTTCCTGCCTATCCTAGATTGGTATTGATATGATAATCGAGGTGTTACAATGGAGGCGATTCGATCTGGTACTCGCCGTATGAGCTAGGGTTTGGGGCTTGATAGCTTGACCCGCTATAAGTCCTGCGAGTCCTCTTTATATACACAGAGGCTCGCTAGGTTACAAAAGGAAAGTTCCCCATAAGGAATACATCCACAGAGGTCTACTCGAGACTACTTGGTCTTCACGTCCTCCGGGATTTGTCTTCTAGATCTTTCTCCTTATGGCGGTTCAATATTGGGCTTGCTCCCAAGTGGGCCTTCGTCCGTGCGAGTAAGTTAGTTGCGGGCCCCTTCAGTTGTAAGCTGCGGCCACCTAGGTCATTATCCATTTGCCCTTGCAATCTTCTCATCCCTAGCCGCGCCGTCTTCTTCCTCGACCCGACCTAGTTCCCCAATCCAATCTCCCCCTCGCAATGGCGCCCAAGGCGAAGCCATCTGACGATAGGCGCAAGATCTCCTGCAACTGGGAAGGATCCTGGGTAACGGAGGAAACTCTCGCAGATCTGGCCGAGGCTGGCTTCTTGCCGCCGAAGGAGGACGGTGTCTGGCGGGCGCCAGGCGATGAAATCGAGCCGCGCCCCAAGCCCAACGAGCTGGTGATGTTCGTGGAGCACGTGGAGCGTGGATTCACGCCGCCAGGTTCTCCCTTCTTCCGCAATTTGCTGCAACGCCTAGGCCTCCGTCTTCACGACATCGGGCCCAACTCAATGCTCCAGGTGAGCAATTTTCATGTGCTGTGCGAGGATTATCTTGGCATAGCCCCCAACATCGATCTATGGCTGGCCTCTTTCACCTGCAACAGCCAACTTGTCTCCAAGGGTGGCGCCTACGTTCAGGTCGGCGCCATCTCTCTTCAACGCCATAGGAACTCTTGCCTTCCCAAGCTAGCCCTGGCGAATCGACCCAGGGCTTGGCAAAAATCTTTCTTCTATTGCCAAGATACTTCACCGGAGGGCGAAACTCGCCTTCCCTCCTGGTCTAACACCCTCTTCGTGCCTACCGAGGCACTGAAATCAAAACCCCGCGACTCGTCCATGTCCTTCATCAATGAGTCGCTGATCAAAATCCGCGCCTTAATAGGTCATGGTCTTACTGGCCTTGATCTTCTCTCTTGCTGGACCAAATGGCGCATTCAGCCCGTGAGTCCACGACAGCGATCCTTCCTTGAGTGCACAGGCACCTCTGCTGACGTTGATCGTATCAAGGCTTCGGACTGGAGGCCTGAGGATTGGGTGGAATTTGTCACCCGCGTGACTGAGGAGAAGGACATCTCCTTCGATAAGGTGGGGCTTGCCCCTTTCAGTGTTAACAACAAGCCTTTTGAGGTAACTCCTCTTCTCTGTCTTTTCGCCTTCGTAGTTGAGTCGCATTCCTTTTCTTAATACTGCAACTTATATCTCCCTGATCCAGGCTGATGAGAACTACTGGTCGCTGCCTGCGACCGTCGCCGGCACTGCTGCTCCCAAGCGTGCCGCACGAAAGAAGTTGCTGCCCACTCTAGAGGGCAGCGAGACTGCTGATATCCCTTCTGTTGCTTCTGCGGCCTCAGATGGTGAAGAGACTGAACTGGACGAGGATGACAGTCCAGTGCCAGCCGCGAGTTCTGTTGCCGCGGCTGGACCAACTCCCCGTAGAGCCTCCAAGAGGCTATCTCGTGAGGAACCAGAGGTTGATGCTCTGGAAAACCCTGAGGCCACGAAGCGTCGCAAACCTGCTACGGGCGCGACCTCCTCCGTTGCCAGGCGTGCTTTCAAAGCCACCGCCTCTGCTGAAGAAGACATGGGTCCCCACTCTGGTAATTTCTGTTGTCTTGTCATCTTGAATGCTTATTCTTTTTCTCTACTGACACGCAAAACTTCTGCTCGTAGATTCTGGGACCCAAGGCCTGTCCTCACCGTCAAGCGGTGAACTTATGGCCTTTGTGAAGATGGCTCCAGAGTTAGTAACTTTTCCCTGTGCTTATAATACTTTTATTCTGGCTTATGTGCTTCTTCTTCACACAATGCCTTGCTTTTTGCAGAAGTGCGGCTAAACCCGCGACTGAGCCTGGAACCGCGGTTGAGCCGCATTTATCACCTGCGGCTCATACCGCCATGGTAGAGGGCGTGGCCACCACTGATGACCTGGCCACGGTCCCTGTTCTTGACACAGCCACCCAAGAGGTGGCTCTGGAGGATAGAACGGATCCCCTTATGATCCAGGACGTGGAGAAGGTCAACCCCTCCTCCATAGATGTAATGGCCAAGGATGCTGATGCGCCAGTGGTTGAGTCGCCAGCGGCGGACAATCTGCGGTCGCCAATTCTGCATGCTGAGGTTGCTTCTTCCTCCTCCACAAGCCGCGCTGAGAGACTGTCAGAGGCTATCATTGCCTCAAATGACAAGCAAGCCATGGAGCTCCGCAAGGCACTATCTGACCTGTCTGCGGCTTATAAGGTAAACTTCTATCTCCAGTTATCTGTCTCTAGCCCCCAAGGATCAAGTTTCTTCTTTGACTGTAAAGGGAGACTTGATGCTTCTCTTTTAGCTGTTGATATATACTTACTAACTGATGTACCCTTCGTAGGAGGAACTAAGCTCCATAACAGCTGCCAAACTTGCCTTGGAAAAGCAGCTGGGGGATACTCCCTCTGAACTGGAGAGGCTGCGCGAGCTCCTTGGCCAGCGTGACGCTGAGCTGAAGAAGAGGGAAACCAGGATGGGCGAGCTATCTGATGAAAGCTTCAAGTTATCTGAGCAAGCCAAAGCCACCGAGCTGCGGCTTAAAACTGTTGAAGAGAAGTTCCAAGAGAGGGTCCAGCAGCTGGACCTCCAAGTCAGTGCTCAGAAAGACGCCATTGCTGATGCCAATGAGGACGCAAGGCTTAAGGCTGTTTCCATTGGCGAGCTTGAGAAAAAGTTGAAGAAAGTTTCTGATGCCCATAACCTTGTCCACGCCAAAGTGTGCATCATGACTCAAGAGTTAACTGGTATGTGTTGCGACTCATATCTGCATCTGTTTTCTCTACTATCTTTGCCTGTATGTTGTAAGCTGACGGAGACATGCCTCGATGTAGGTGAAGATGCCAAGGAGCAGCGCGGCAGTACTCAAGAACAGCTGGAGTATATCCGCGATTTTTCGCGAAGAACTTGTGACGCCATGAAATCACTGTCTAAGTGCCTGCTGCCGACCAAGCCAGTCCCCGGTGATTCTGAAGGGCTGCTGAAAAGACTGCTTAGGGCGCCTCAGTTCTTTTTGGACTGGAAGGAGTCCTCAGCTCGCACCGGCGCGGCTCATGTTCTTGCTTTGGCCAAGACGTACTATCCTTCTTTTGATGCTGCCAAGGTTGCAAAAGGTAGGCCCTCGAAGAAGGTGGATGGCACCGAACTGACGGCCTCAGAATATGCGATGACTTGGAAGGATATGCGCGGCCACGCGACTGAACTGGTGGAGGGGATAGATCTTGCGACCTATATGGGCAAGTATAATGCAGATGGAAGCAGATGGGAGAAGTTACCCGCTCCGTCATCCAGTGCGGTGATTCCGCAGGAAAAGAACCCCTCTCCAGGCGTATCCAGCTCTGCAGCCCCCAAGCCCGCGACTGAAGAGCCCTCCAGCGAGCCTGCGATTGCTCCTTCTGGCAAGCTTGGTAAGCCGCCTGTTCCTCCTTCCCACCGGCCAAAAGCTGCGCACAAGTGAAGAAGAGAAAACAATGGTTTGATGATCTTGGCCCTTAGCGGTCTGTAATAATTGTTAGAATTTATGTGTCATAAGACAATATTATGGTTTGCTTAAGTACTCTTGGCAGTACATGTTTCGACCAATAGGCTGGTCCTTATGATTTGTCTCGGTTTTTCCTCACTTAGGCCCTTGCGCGGCTCAGTATTTCCCAGGTAAAAAGTGCGTGTTCAGGGTCGAGAGCGGCCATGATAGGCAATCAAACTCGATTGACGCCGCACCCCCAGTACTTTGGCCGCATAGTGCAAGTCGCATCCAAGAGAGGTTGAGTATAATCACGATAAATGCCACTTGTTTGGCGATCCCAAGGAATAGGCCGCGCTAAAAAGCTGCCGCACCCCCAAGGGACCAATGATTAAAAAATAAAAGACTCACAGCTCAATTGGTAGTTTGAGATGCTTTATTTCAGAATCATTATATGATACATAGGGTCGGTCGCGCCTAGGTGGCGACCAGAAGTGATGCTTGGGTCGGTTGCGCCTAGGTGGCAACCAGAGATGTTACATGGGTCGGTCGCGCCTGAGTGGCGACCAGAATTGGGTCGGTTGCGCCTAGGTGGCAACCAGAGATGTTACATGGGTCGGTCGCGCCTGAGTGGCGACCAGAATTGGGTCGGTTGCGCCTAGGTGGCAACCAGAGATGTTACATGGGTCGGTCGCGCCTGAGTGGCGACCAGAATTGGGTCGATCGCGCCTAGGTGGCGATCAGAAGTGTCATATTGGGTCGGTCGCGCCTGAGTGGCGACCAGAATTGAAATTTTTAGCCCTGAGTGGCCAGCTTGATGATGTAAACTCTTAATAATTTTGCTGCGGCTGCTGATGGCAACTCGCGACGCTGGGATGTGTCCTTATTGGCAATGGCTCGTAGCCTTTGACTTCCTTGCCTCCCTTGCGGCCGTAATCTGAAGTCGCAAGTCAGGCAGGTGCCTCTTGGCCTTCACGATGTCATCAAAATTCTCCTGCGACTCGCGCATGGGCGCGCTCTCTGCGATGCAAGCTGCTCTGGCTATGGCCTTGTCGCCTCTTCACATTCTTGAGCTATTCTTTTGTCGCCATTGATGGTGATGACACCCTAGGGCCTGGTATTTTAAGCTTTAGGTACACATAGCACGGCCTAGCCATAAACTTTGCGAATGCTTCTCTGCCAAACAGCGCATGATATGGGCTCTGGAAATCTACAACCTCGAACCAAATGTACTCGCTCCTGAAGTTGCTTTGTGTCCCAAAGGCGACCTCCAAGTTAACTCGCCCCAATGGCTGAGCTGATATGCCTGGCACGACACCATGAAACGTTGTTCTTGATGGGTGTAGCTGCTTTTCTTGAAGGTTCATCTTTTGAAGGTTTCATAGTATAATATATTGATGCTGCTGCCTCCATCCATCAGTACTTTGCTCAACTTGTACCCTGCGACTTGAGGGGCAACCACCAGCGCGAGTTTTCCCTCTTCATTTATTTCTCCTGGGTGATCCTCGCGGCTCCAAACTACTGGTTGCTCGGACCACTTTAGCCACTGTGGGACGGCTGGTACTATGGCGTTAACAGCCTGATTGCGTCGTCGCAGCTTTTGTTCCCTCCTTGAAGTATTCACCACAATGGTATGATACTGACCCAACTGTTTTGGGAACTGTGGCTGATCTGGCTGCGGATTTGGGACGGCGTTGTTGCTGTTGTTGCCTCCGCCATGTTTACCTTCCTCGTTGTTTTGATGATTGAAGTTTGTGTTGAGTGGCTGTCCATCCTTCCACTTTTTGTAATGATAACACTGTGCCTTCGTGTGGTTGGGTGGTTTCCCATCTTTTCCTATATGGATGTCGCAGGGGCGGTTGAAAACCTCTTCCAAATTAACTGGGTGAAAATTCCTTCCTCTGCTGCTTTGTTTGTAACGAGTATTCGTATTTGCGACTAACCCTGAGTTTCCTTCCTCGTTTTTGCGCTTGTTATAACTCGCATTGGCATTGCTAGCTTGCTGTTGTTGAGGCTTGCTACTGGCCTTCTTTCCCTTGCCAGTGTTTTCCTCTTCCTCCCCATCAGATGCGTCCCTGGTTTTATCCGAGCTAGCATACTTGTTGGCCGCCGCCATTACCTCGCTTAGGCTCTTGACTTTATCCTTCATGCGACCTAGTTTGTGGACTAGCGGCTCAAATTTGCAATTTTTCTCCATGACAAGGACTGCTGAACTGGGTGGTATGTTGTCTGAGGAATGTATGATCTCTGCGACCCTTCTCATCCAGTGGCGACTCGACTCGCCTTCCTTCTGTACACAACGCTCAAGGTCCTCTATGCTGCAGAGTCGCTTGCATGTTCCTTGGAAATTCTTGATAAAAGCTTCCTTCATCTCATCCCAAGAGTTTATTGAATTTGGTGGCAAATTTTGTAGCCATATGTGGGCTGCGCCTTCTAACATCATGTTTAGGTAACGTGCGCAGATCTCTTCGGATGCATTTAGGATGCTCATGCCCATCTCGTAATTGTTGAGCCAAGTAACAGGGTCCATGCTGGCGTTGTAGTTGGCGACCTTGCGAGGTCCTTTGAAATCTGCAGGAAACGGTTCAGACCTGATTCTTTCGCTGAAACAGACTGGGCCTTTGAGTCGCGACGATAGGTTGGACGAAGCTGGCCTTCCTATTGGTTGGCCGCCGCGCGCGGCTGCACAATCTCTATGGGTTGAATTTGCTGAGGTTGATTTTGAGCCGCAGGTTGATCTTCCCTTTGTCGCCTAGCCGAGCTCGAGGTCGCAACGTGTGGCGACTCCGCGTGGATGCTTCTCTCCGCCGTTGCTCTGCTATTGTAAGGGGTGGAGTGCAGCCGTCCTGCGTGTTCGGACATATTCGCCTGCTGTATTACTGCTGTGCTCAGCATCTCAATGGCGCGCCGTGCCTCTCTGTCCATTGGCGTGTTTCCTGCTGGCGCTAATCTGGCCAAGATGTTTGTGGCTGCAAAGAGATTCTCCACTGGGCTAACATAATGCCCTTGCGGCGTGTGGAACCTTTGAGGCTGCTGTGGCGATTGCTGAACAAAGGTTGGCTGCGTCAAGGCGGGGGCATCATGGCCCTGTTGTTAGCCTGTACTATGGCCCTTGACCCAGGTATCTCTGCTACTCTTGGTGCTGCGAAAGATGGAACCGCTGGTACGATTGATGGTACAGCGATTGCTTGAACCGCGGGCGCAGCTAACGGGGCCGCGGACCGCATAACCATGGCAGATGGTGCCATGCGTGCGGGTACCGCGACTGAAGGTTGTGCGACCCCTGACCATGCGACCGGGTGCGCCGTGTTGGTGGCGACTGATGGGATCGTGTTGGTGGCGGCTGACGGGACCGCAATTGCTGGTTCAGTGGTAGGTGATTGGAACAGCTCCATAGGGTTTACTGTTCCTGGCTGCAGGCGACTCGCGTGGCGTCTGTGTGGCAAGGTGGCCTGTATTCCTTGCAGAGAATTGGTTTCCTCGATGAGTCGCAGTTGCTCCTGTTGGAGGCGCTGTTCCTCACGCGCCAGCCTGGCTCTCTCATCTGCGATTCTCTGGACTTCATCATATAGCCCGATCCTGGTAGCCTCCAATTCTGTCACCCTAGCAGCCGCGTTAACCGCAGATATTGGTGTAAACAACACGCTTCCCTGTGGCGGCGTGACCGCTGCGCTGGGGGTTACCCTTGACCCTGATTCCGCAGGCGCGACTCCAGGTGGAGTCTCTCTGTTTGCGACTCCTGAGGCCGCGACTCCTGGCGTCATCGCAGCGGATGCCGCGACTCCTGATGCGTCTAGCGCGGCTTGTTCTGCTGCTTCCGGCGGTGTGGGGGCTAAGCTGCCTGGTGGCATGCCCAGCCCTTCGTCTGCTTCTGTGGTCCTGTAGACCCCTTCCACGTGCCGATCTTCTACAGAGGGCGAGCCACTATCCACAGGGCCTCCGCATAGCCTTTCCTCAAGGACATACTCAATGGATTGGCCTTCTTCGTCTTCGAGAGGCAGCGACTCGTGGTTGATAGATCTTCTTCTTGGTCCACTGTTACCGCGACTCCTTCTTCTGAGTCGCCATGTTGCGATGGATCCTCTGACTCGCCGCCAATGAAGCCGACGAAGACGTTGATGGATCCAAAGGGGATGACGTGGCCGGTCTCCAAGTAATCTGCTTCCGGCCCCCAGCTTGAATCGTCGATGAGGGGTGTGCCATTGACCGTGATGATACGGCCAACAACAAGATCTTCAGCTCCCTTCATGGATCCTGCGCGGAACGTGACGCTCTTGGCCCCACGGTGGGCGCCAACTGTCGTGGGTTTGTCACGTCAGGTGTCATAGATGACTTCGTAGGTGTGGGATTATGCGAGTCAAGCATCTCCGAGCTTGGGATCGCAGGAACAAAGATCAACACAGATTTACCCAGGTTCGGCCCCCTCAATGTGAGGTAAAAGACCTACTTCCTGCCTACCCTAGATTGGTATTGATATGATAATCGAGGTGTTACAATGGAGGCGATCCGATCTGGTACTCGCCGTATGAGCTAGGGTTTGGGGCTTGATAGCTTGACCCGCTCTAAGTCCTGCGAGTCCTCTTTATATACACAGAGGCTCGCTAGGTTACAAAAGGAAACTTCCCCATAAGGAATACATCCACAGAGGCCTACTCGGAGACTACTTGGTCTTCACGTCCTCCGGGATTGTCTTCTAGATCTTTCTCCTTATGGCGGTTCAATATTGGGCTTGCTCCCAAGTGGGCCTTCGTCCGTGCGAGTAAGTTAAGTCGCACTGGGCCGCGGGTTAATCCAGAAAGTATTCCCCGACAGCTTCGAGGGCCGAACGATCGGGGGCTGGAGTTTAGAGGTGGCGCCATTGGAGCGGCGCTTTAACCCTGAAGAACCCCCCAAGACAAATTTGGGTCTTCGGCCATTCCAGGATCCACTTGGGGCAATTTCCAAGGAGCATGTGGTTCTCGCTCTCGGAGGTTGCATGGGGGGGTCGATGCCACTAAACTCAGGCACTACCTCAGTCACCTTGACCCTCATCACGGCCTCGCTCATTCTAGTGTTGTGCATATCACGACACATTGGTTGTATGAGCATGCCCTCAGCAACTTCCTTCAACTCGCCGTCGGGTACCATCCT
Organism: Poa pratensis; assembly: GCA_947311845.1. NCBI lineage: Eukaryota > Viridiplantae > Streptophyta > Magnoliopsida > Poales > Poaceae > Poa > Poa pratensis. The sequence continues at coordinate 23,794,957 of CAMZMU010000106.1, read as the reverse complement.
ATGCAGGAGTATGCAAGGCGTGTCCTTTTGTGAACAAATGTTGGGCATCATGAGGTGGCAGTCATAAAAGGCAGAGTGATAGAAGATGACGCGGATTAAGTAATTAATTAGTTACCTTGTCGATGGCGTTGATCTCGGCTAATGTCGAGACAAGGGCGCCGGTGCCGGCGGCCGGCCTAACATTCTCCTCCGGCCGCTCGGGTGGTGGCGCCTCGGTATCTTTCGTGGGAGGGGGCGTCGGTGCGACAAAATGGACCAGCGCCTGCACCGCGGTGTTGGGCGTTGGGCGTTGGGGTCACCAGGTCGGCGACACGGCCTGGTTCATGGTTGAGTTGCTGCCGCTGAAGCTGGGCATGTGTATGGGCCCACGTTGACCTCCCGCATTCCAAGCAGCTAACCCCTCCAGCAACCCAGGGGGTATGATCGCCCGGATCCTCTCGTCCACTAACTTGTCCACCGTGCTGGAGTCCACTTTTGCTGCTCTAGTGACTCCACCTTCTTCCTTAGCTCCACCACCTCGGCTTTATCCGCCCTCGTCGTCCTCTTCCTCTCCTTTCTCTTCTCCGGGTCAGATGAGTTGTAGTACTGGATGAACTTCATGCTCGTACCAAAGCCGGACACACAGCCAGCTGACGTCGGCGGCTTCGACTTGTCCCTATCCTTGAAAGCGTCTGTCGCCCTGTTGAAAGTCGTGTCCCATGGCTCCGTCGACCCCTGGGACGACGGGCCCTCCTCAGCGTCAGCCTTCAACTCCTCCTCCTGCAGACAAAGGAAATTAAGGTGAACCCATGTATAAATATGGCTTCGTTATCTAATTAGTTCAACACAATGGACTTTGAGATATCCGCCGAAATTAAATTCCTTACCAGCAATTTCTCGAATTTCATCACTTTCATCGTCGGTAACGAATTCCCCCGCCGGGTTCAGATAGTAGCGGGACCGGACAAAGTTCCTCGCTTGCTCGTCCGTGATTTTGTGCCATGGGTTCTCTTTTCCCAGACATGCAACAGTGGCATCCTCCTTGTCCCAAATGGGTTGTTTTTCCTCGGTAACCGTCGCTTCCCAAATGGTGGTTACCTATGTTCAGTTCCCGCATATCCTTCCCCACTGGTTCCATTTTTTAGCCTCCTCAGACTTTAAGGACTCCTTGAATATCTCGAACTCTTCTTTGTCGAGCGTCGGCTCTTTAGCACTTATCTTCTCCCAGCTGTCACCCTTATTGATCTTCTTCTTCACCCGGAATTTCCAGCTGCTCAAGGCGGTGCTCATCTTCGTGATGGCTAAACTGTCCACCTTTTTATTGAACGGAAGCGAGAACGTGTATCGTTGGTGAAGCTTCATGAGGAGGTTTTCGATCAAAGCCTCATTGGCCTTGCTTCTGAGGTCCTTCGTGTTGATCGACATGCTTTCTTGGACGATGCACCCTAGTTGCATGATGTACCCTTTGGCAAGCTTTTCCGGCTCCACTGGTAGGCCACTTGGCGTGACCTTGGTGAACTCGTCTGTGACGTTGTCGAGCGCTTGCGGTGTCCGATCCCTCCTTGCCTTCTTCCGCTTCTGAGCGGTCGGGGTGCTACCGGAACCACCATCCGTGTGGTCGCCACCATCGGTGGTGGTGGTGTCATCCTCATGACCGCCACTAGCGGCTCCATCTGTGGTTTCGGCGTCCTCCACCCGGTCTTCTTGCTCATCATCAGCATCGGTGGCCTCCACCTCCTCCATCTGCTGGGACACCTGCCAGAACGCCTTGTTGGCATTTCTAGCTTCTTCTTCGACGCTCATTTGCTTAGAAGGGCCGGCTTCCGACATGTTTGCACTGCATTAAAAGAGGCAAAAAGTTAGTACAACAAATATAAGAAAATAATCACTTAATTTAGTACTAAGATCCCCGGCCCATGCATTAGTCGCAATACCCCATATGTCCCTTTTTAGCAAAGTCATGCCAAAATTCACGAAAAAAATTCGGCATGACCTTTGCTAAAAAAGGGACATATGGAGTACCCGAATTTGCCGGAACGGAAGTTAATCGACGTTCCGGCAAACTCAAGGGCCTCTCGGGGTACCAGCAGACATTTAACAAATCATATGTCCTTTTTTTAGCAAAGTCATGCCAAAATTCACGAAAAATTTCGGCATGACCTTTGCTAAAAAAGGGACATGTGGAGTACCCGAATTTGCCGGAACGGAAATTAATCGACGTTCCGGCAAACTCAAGTGCCTCTCGGGTACCTGCAGACATTTCACAAATCATGTTGCCGGCATCTCCGGCCGGCAACATCCACACATATCCACATCTCCGGTCGGAGATGCCGACCGGCAACAAACATACACATCTCACAAACATCCACATCCACATCCACATCATGGCCGCCACTTCTCACCTGAAATCACGCGGAGGTTCTTCTAAATTTCCTGCATACGACAAAATAATGCATATTAGTTAATTAAAAATGGTTCATACGGGGAAGAATGTATATATGTACTCATTGATTAGCATGTCTCATACAAGTAAACTAAAGCAAGTAATGCCTAAAACATAATGCATTCCATAATGCAATTTAAAAAACCAGTAATATTTTGCTTTCGATTTGGTGCTTTCACTAGATGACAACTACACAAGAAGACTAACATATCACTAACAAAACTTGTACAAAAATGATGCACAATAATCAAAATATGCAACACAAACTACAACAAGCCTAAATGAAATTTTTTAGCCAAAATTTTAATTTTTTTCATTGGGTCATTTCATCAAGCTCCTAAGGTGCAACCATGGTAGCTAGGAGAGGGAGGGGAGGGAGAGAGGGGCAGCACCTCGTCGAGGGTGGCGGTGGAGGTGCTCCTGGCCGAGCACGGTGGGGGGTGGCGGTGAGGTGCTCAGCGGCGCCGATGCGTGGCGGCCGGGGCGCGGGGTCGAGCACGGGGCGTGGGGTCGAGCAGGGCGGCGGGGTAGCGGACGCACGTGGAGTTGCTCCGGCCGGCGGTGTCGAGTGCGGTGGGGCACCGGTGTCGAGTCCGGTGGGCGCGGGGTCGAGCGCGGCGGCGTCGCGGCGGTGGTTTAGCACGGCGGCGTCGCGGAGGCCGGGGGATTTGGACTTGGTGGTTTTTTGGAAGAGTGACGCGCCACAGAATTCTGTGATTCTGTGGCGCATCTGTTAGCGGATGCGCCACAGAATTCCCTGGCTACAAGTGCTAAAAGCACTGCTGTCTGTTATGTGACAAGCACAGAAACATAGCCAAATGGTTAGCCACAGAAACCTGGAACTTTGGTCAGCCAGGTTCGAATCCTGGCTAACACACTTTTTTTCTTTTAAAATAATATTTTGGTTAAATTTAAATAAATAACACAAACACATTTGTTATTATCTAAACAAAAATATTTTTAGTTATATTTAAAGAAAGAACATACACACATCTTAAAGAAAAGAATTTACAGATATTTGTTAGTAGACCATTATTGTAAATACACACATTAAAAAATATATATATTTCTTTTGAAAAAATATTTTTGGTTAAATTTAAAGAAAAGAATGTACACATATTTGTTAGTAGACCATTATTTTAAATACACACACATTGTATTAAAAAAAATTACACACAATTTGGTTAAAACGAAAAGAATTTACACAATTATTAATTAGAAGATCATATTTTAAATATGGTGAGGTTTTTGTGGCGCATTGAGAATAATGCACCACAGAAAGCGAAATATCAGTGGCGCATCCAAAGACATGCGCCACAGAAACAACACCCAGTCAAAGATTGGATGGGGCCCACCATATTTTTGTGGCGCATTGACCAGGATGCGCCACAGAAAGAAGAATATCTGTGGCGCATCCAGCTCAATGCGCCACGAAAAGTTCACCATATTTTTGTGGAGTGGGGACCCACCATGTTTCTGTGGCGCACTCTTGCGTATATGCGCCACAGTATTGTGTGGCGCATTTGACATGGTGCGCCACAGAAATATTTGTGTGGCGCATGGCCAAAATGGTGCGCCACAAAATGTCATTCCATAGAAAGGCACTTCCCTACTAGTGCTAAGGGGATCCGACATGGGCACGCGAGGGGCGTGAAGGGTTTTTGGTGAGAGAAACCTCGGCGGTCCTTGGAGGAGACGTGGCGTCCTCTCCTCCAAGCATTCTCTAGAGGGCGGCGCGGTCGTCCGCCCTTGGAAAAAGGTGGGACGGACAAAGCCTGTCCGCCCCACCAACTGCGCTCGTGGCAACGTCACCAGGGCACGGCCTTCATCTTGGCGCCCAAGCCTTCCACCAGCTTCCAGCGAGCTGGCGATCTTATCCTCTCAGTGGTACGGATAGAGGACCCGGGGGCACGCCTGGCCTCCTGCCGGGCGCACGGACCCGCGGTATTCCTTGTTCTCCGGGCGCGGGGTGACCCCGGAAGGTCGCCTGGTCCTTAGCTGCAGAGTGTTGCTGTCGAACTTGTCGGGTTTCCTTGGGGCAGATGAGGTAACCCATCTGCTGTACTTGACTCCTTGCCTTGTCCATCTTCTTGGTGGGCCCCAGTGGTGGACCCACTTTGGCAGCATCAGGGGAACCCCATATTCCACTGCTGCGACAGATACCCCACATCATCATCACTCACAACGGCACAAACTTCACAGCCGACGAGTTCAATGACTTCTGCATGGAGCAGGTCATCAAACTCAACTACGCCTCAGTCGCACACCCTCAATCGAATGGACAAGTCGAGAAAGCAAATGGCCTAGTATAAGCGGCCTCAAGAAACGATTACTGGTGCCACTCAAGCACGCCGCGGGTGCTTGGGTGGAGGAGCCGCCCTCTGTCCTTTGGAGTTTGAGGACCACGCCAAACAGATCAACGCAGTACACTCCATTCTTCATGGTCTATGGTGCTGAAGCAGTCATGCCGTACGACCTGCGATTCGACGTACCTTGCGTGGTCGCATACGACGAGTCAGTCTCAGACGAAGCACTTGAAGATGGCGTCGACGCACTGGATGAGGCACGAGACATCGCACTCTCCCGCATGGCCGTTTATCAGCAGTCTTTGCAACTACCACGACCGTCGACTGCGCACGAGATCCTTCGTCCCTGGTGACTTGGTGCTGTGGCTCAAGCAGAAGAAGGTGCACAAGCTCGTCTCTCCATGGGAGGGACCCTTCATCATCATGGAGGCAATCGACGGCGGTGTCTATCGCCTAAAGCATGCGAAGACAGGGGAGCTCTCCCACAACCCGTGGAACGTCACGCACCTACGCCGTTTTTACGCATAGCATACACATCCATGTAATTGTGCCTACACGACTACAAGCAGAAGGTTTCAGACGCGCTTTTTTCCTTACCAGGGTACCTAAGGGGAATAGAAGGTTTTTAATGAGGCGGTTTGCTAGCTTAATATACAATGGTTGAGATACAAAGCTTTCTCCCTCTACTTTTTACAGAGTCAAAACAAATAAAGCCTAGGCCGCACTCGAACACTCGGGGGCTGCACCATACAGGTTCACTTCAGAACAAATAAAGCCTAGGCCGCACTCGAGCACTCGGGGGCTGCGCCATACAGGTTCACTTCAATAACAAATAAAGCCTAGGCCGCACTCGAACACTCGGGGGCTGCGCCATACAGGTTCACTTCAATAACAAATAAAGGCTAGGCCGCACTCGAGCATTCGGGGGCTGCGCAACACAGGTTAACTATGAAAAGTAAACAAGTCACGCCTTGGACGCACCCGAAAACTCGGGGGCTGCGCCGTACATGCCGCGTTAATCAACATGCCTAGATCGCACTCGAATACTCGGGGGCTGTGATCCTACGATCGAACAACTATTGTCTTCAAAAAATAACGTCACATACATACACTCGGGGGCTGCCCCCTTTGGATATACATTGTCCATATACAACGTAGCTCAGCGAGCATACGCATTCTCACCCCCTAATCTGCAGGCTCAGTTTTGGGTATATCCAACGGACCTACAAGGCGCTCCGTTTGCTTCTGGACCTGCTCAATAACTTTTCTCGCCGGCTCGAGAGTATCTACATACTGCTACTCGGAAGGCAGTCCATCAGTAAGCTTCTCAATTTTAAGATGCGGACGGTGAAGCCGCATATAGGCAAAGGCAATGTTCGCCCCTCCAACAAGTTCAGCGTGCAGCATCTTCTCGATTGCTTTGCATTCGCGGAACCTCTCCAATAGGGCAGGGATGCCTTGCGGTTCCTCGTTGTGAGGAAACATAGCTCGGTGCACCTGAGCCAGGGTGGCCCTACACGACTCTAGCAGCATGCCGCCTCGCCAGGCGCGATCCAACAACACAGCAAGCACTCGAGCCTTGGGTCTATCTAACCAGAAGTATTGGGAGCCAGAAGCTGTCCCAGTAATGGCCCCATCCAGGCGCTCCTCTACGCGAGTCTTCTCGGCTCTCCAGTCAGGATTCACACCTACAAAGCAGTACAAGGAAACAAATTGAGCAACAGTCGAAGCAATAGCACCTCGCAGCCGAAGGTTTGGTAAGGAGCACTGGCATTCTAGTTGACGATTGATCAGGTCCAGCTCTCCAATCAAGTAGTCCCCCCGCTCGGACGAAGGGGCAGGTCTTGCCCTCTTCGTGTCCAGCTCACCTCGACATCCTTCAACTCCCGCTCCAGATTCACAATTCGTGTCTTCATGTAAGCCATGACGACTTCGTCATTCCTACTCCGTGCGGCCGGTCGGGGGCTGGGCCCTGACAGAGCATTCAAGTAGAGATCGACTGCGAAGCAAAAAGCAGTTGTACTTGATCAACAAGTGCCTTAACAGTTCTTTACAAGAAAAATAGCAAAAGGAGTCGGCGCTACACCCTACGACACCGACTCCGACCTAGCCCTAACAGCGCGGGCAGCAACTTCAGCACTCGGCGCTCCACCATGGACACAATGTCCTCCGCCAGTTGTGCCGCCTCCTCCTTCACTGAGCTCAATGATATTGTCCTTCCATCATGCTTCCGCGGGAAGTCCACAACAACCTTCTTGAAGTCACCCGCAACACCGTGACCCAGCAACAGCTTGAATGTAAGCTCGGAGCGCGTACCGTTTGGGTGCGAGTGAAGTTTGCCATGGTGGAGGACTCTGGACCAAGTACCGCGGCTAGACCATCAATGCTCGCAGGTGGCGTGCGCTGTGAAAAGACACTCTTGTGCACCGCAGCAAGAGCGCCAGTCGACTTGGTGAACGCGTCCTTGGCGTAGGCACACATGGAGTTGAAGATGCTGACGGCACGCTCCAGCGGGACATCATCATCCGTCGACTCCGTGGGCGGGGACGCGCCAAAAGCACCTGCACATCCCAGAAACCTTAAGTACCAATTCGACTGAATTGGGAGAACAAACTTCAAGCAAACAACAAATGAGAAGGACGCATTACCTCCTACAATGTGGGCGAGCGCGAGCAGGCATTCCACCTGCACCTTTTCACCCTGGAGGGTGGCATCCTCGCGGTCCTTGGCCTCCTTTAGTTTCAGCTCGGCATCGTCACGCTGAGCCTTGAGCTCCTTCTCCAGCTCACGCACCCGCTTCGCAGCAGTCTCTTGATCGCCTGCATCAAGACAAAAAGCGTCGAGTGATTGCAAGACAAGAGCGACAGCAAGTTAACACAAACAAGGGTGTGGCTTACGCTTAGACTGCTCCAGAGCAGAGCGCAGCTAATCCCTCTCCTGCTCCATCTGGACGTAGGCCGCACCTGACTCCATGAGGTTGCAGTAGAAAGGAGCGCCGTCGTGCATCCAATAAATCAACAAGACAGAAGACACTTACATGATCCTGGAGCTGCGCAGCGCTCGAAGAAGATGGAGCAGGTACTTCCAGATCGGAGGGAGTTGAAGCCTTTACCACTTCCATCACAGTCGGCGTAGTCGCCAGTGTGGCATCCTCGGAGGGTTCAGCTCTACTTCCATGTCACGCGGAGTCGATGTTTGTTCCCAGATAGGAGAATGAGATACACCTGAGCCATGACCGGCACTGCGCACGTAGTACTCAAATCAAGAAAGCTGCACACAACAAAGACAGAAGCCTAGACTGGAGAAAGGTGCTTACCTTATTTCCTCCTCATCGCTACCAAGAGCATCGACATCGAACAACCCGCTGAACTCAGTCGCGCCACCAATAGGAGGTGCCATGTTGAGCGGCTCAACCTCCACCGGCTCCTTCAGGCTGGGCGACGAAGAACCTGAGTCACCATCGTCGTGAAGCTCCACCCTTTCGGACGGCGAGTCGTCAGCAACAACTTTAGCCTTGTCCTGACGCTGGCGCTTGAGTGGCTGCTCATCTTCATCATCTTGCTCCGTTTCCTCCACCACTTCATTTGGTGAGTTGGTCGCAGAAGGAATGGAGTCATCATCATCCACCGGCTCTACTTCGGGAAACTCCACTTCAAAAGTCGATCCACCTTCAGGCAAAGGCGGAAGGCAAGAGAAACTCGGGTGGCCCTGCAACACAAGAACAAAGCTATCTCACGCAACAGCAACAACAGCGGCAAGCAATACAAAGAAAAGAGCAAGTGAACATTACCTCGGGTAGCGGATTATCAACCCCGTATGGCGTCACTGGGCACTCGACGTTGCAGGGGTCTGCAGCTCTGAGACTGGTCACGGACCGCATAGAGCCTTCGACTTCCTTCTTCGACTGCTCTTCCTTCGTCAGGCGAGTCGAATCATCCGCGCCTTGGTACTCCCATATCGGGTGGTTCCGAAGGCGTAGCGGCTGACGCGCCTTTTCATCATTGTGGCAATGAGATGGATCCCACCCACCTCCTTACCCATGGACTTGATCAACCGGCGACAGTCTTCAGTAAAGGCGCCACCTCCGCTTTGTCACCACTCGACAACAAGTGCGCCAGGTGTTTGTCTTCCTTAAGGGCTTGTCAGCCACAAAGTCTGGGAAGCCAGCCTGGTCGACGCGGATGTAGAACCACTTCTTCCGCCACCCTGGACGGACTCGACCTGCTTTAGCGCGAAGTAGGTGGTGTTGCCACGCACCTGAATGAAGAAGCCGCCAAGAGGGTAGGTGCCACCGCCGCCTACATTTCTCTTGACGTTGAATCTGGCCTTCCACAAGGCCCAATGCGGGTGCACCCCCAAGAAGCACTCGTAGAGGATGATAAAGCACGCAATGTGCAAAACGCCGTTCGGGGTAAGATCGTGCATCTGTACCCCGTACGCGTAAAGCAGACCACGCACAAAATCATGGAGGTGGAAGGAGAACCCCCGAGACAAAAAGGTCCTCAAAACACACGCGCTCATTGGTTTGAGGCTTTGGAAATACCTCTTTCTCGGGGGACGCGTGCGGCCAGCTGGTCCGCCGGCGGCAGGAGTCCCTCTGCCCGGAACTCATCCAGGTGGTGCTCCTTGATGGTGGACTTCACCCAGTCACCGGGGATCTTCTTCAGAACATCGACGCCGGCGGCATCAACAGTGGCGGAGGCGCTGGCCGCCGTGATCCCCTCTTGTTCTTCGTCCCCGCAGCGCCGACGGCAGCGGAGCTCGACTTAGTCGCCCCTTCTTCGCGCCCAGTTTGCCCATGGCTAGCAGCTTGCAATGGGCACGTGGACGAAGCTCGCAGTGAGCGGAGACAATGGAGATGGGGTGCGAGGAAGAAGACGATACAAGGGAAGGGAACGGCAAGAATAAGGAAGAAATCAATCTGCCCCGCCGCAGTGAAATAAAATATACCGCGGGCCGCCAAATCTGAACCGTCCAATCAGCATCGGCGGCAATAGCCTGCATCCAACCCTACACGTGGCGGCCACAGAACGCAACCGTCACAAGCCACGCGGCCACTACGCATGAGAAAAGAGGAAACCATCATCACATTTTGTAAATTTCGCGCCGTGCGGTCAAATCAAAACTGAAGCGGCGTCATTCCTGGTCAACATGACACTGGGACCACCATGACGCGTCCCATCAACGGAAGCGTGCCAGAAAGGATCGTCATGCATGACGTCAGCATCCCAACCAGAAAAGTCACTTGAGTCAGGCTCGGGATAACAAATTAAAGCCAGCAGGCTATCGAGTCCCCAGCGGACCTCCGAGTCACTTGGCTGTGGCGCGCATTCGACAAAGCATTCCGCACAGTAGGCCAGCAGGCTGAAAGGGACTCCTTTATCTGTCGAGTCCCCATATCGTACTTTCACATAGTAGGCCAGCAAGCTGAAAGGGATTCCTTTATCTGTCGAGTCCCTGATGATCCCGAAGAGCAAGTCTTGATGCCTGCACAAATAACGGGATTTAGGTTGAGACTCCAAGTGCAGAGTGTATAGTATAGTGGAAGACAGTTTTCCCCACGAGGGGTGACTCGAGGGTTTAATATCGAACTCTCGGGGAATCTGAAGTGGTAGATTTATCTTCTTATCCTTCTTTTGGTTACCTACAAAACAAGGTTAGATGTTTTGGTCCTCAACCTCACCTGTGGTTGTCAAGCACAAGGTGTAAGAATGATATCAGGATAGTTATGCAATGCAAACAAGAAATAAATATGCAATGATGGTGGATGCAATGTAAATGATATTTTTGGGTTTTTGAATGATGTATGCAAGATGAAAAGTATTTTTGTATTTTCGGATTTAATGATGGCTGAAAATATAAAAGTGGTATATGGTGTTGGAAAGGTGTTTCTTATGATTAAAAATGGACTGGGGTTCATGGTTTCACAAATGCACTCTCTCTTTATAAAGTGGTAGACAATGGAACACACAAAGTTAACATATGAGATTGCAACACAGGGTTTGATAACAAGTTACTTAGATATATGGGCATCACGTCCTAACATAGAGATCTTTTGGTTATTAACCTCTCTTATACTCCACCAAGATGCGAACTAAATCATAACACCTCAGTAATTAAGATAACTCAGAGTATAGCATTAAGTATCATGACATGAAGTGAAAATAAGAACATGCTAGATCTAGTCATGGAGTAGTGGCAATGGTCACGCCCACATCCCCGGTAGCATGGTATTTTAGTTTATCCCTAGTGAGGTAACAAAGTAAGGTAAAGATACCAAAGTGGATCGCAGAACTTTCTCTCACGTTCACTGCACTAGCCACCCCCCGTTACTCCAACTAATGCACACGTTCCCCCCACACGCTCTCATAAACATGCTTGATCAAAACAAGTAGACAAGAACGGGGTACATAATATGCATCTATACTCATAACTGAAACAAACATTGCAATCTCAAACATATATTAACTCATAAAGATCCACCACAAAGGTATTACAACGGTGACCGTAATCATGTTCAGCAGCTCATACGGTGCTAATTAGTGAAGCTCAAGAGAGGAGAGATACATAAGTTACTTCCACAAACCCATAGTCCAGAGGTGGACTACTCCCTCTTCATCATGGAGACGGTGGAGAAGTCGATGGAGAAGATGGAGACCACGCCGGCAGCGCCCCGCCGGAGTTTTCCCCCTCCAATCTGCAGCTCCTGATCTCCGTTTCGGTGTTTCTGTGTTTGTGCGGCGCTCCTTCCAGAGAACGTCGGGGGACCTTTTTTATAGGCGTTTTTAGGTCAAGACGAAGGCGGTGGAGCGAAGATCGACGGCAACGGAGCCACGAGGCCCAAACGGGTGGGTCCCACGCGGCACAGTACCTGGCCGCGTGGGCCACCCGTTTGGCCCTCGGGCCTCCGTTTGCTTGCTTCCTTTTTCCGTAGTCCTTCTTCCTTCCAAATATTGACGCCCGTAAATTTCCAGGTGATTTCGTTGACGTTTGGGTCCCTGAAACATTAAAATACAAAACTAGGGTTTTCTGCCTGTGCAGGGTTAATTCCAAAAAATAGGAAAATATGAAGTATTCCCAAAATCATGATAAAACATTGATATAACCCTTATATGATGCAAATATGATTGGAATATAAGCAATTAAAGTGCAAAGTTCATGTATGCATTTTACATGCATCAACATCCCCAAGCTTAATCCATGCTCGTCCTCGAGTATGAAGATGATAAAACTAACATGGACTTTGCAATTTAATACTTAACAATGGATATCAAAGATGATTACTATTGCTACATATAGTCAAATGATTCATTCTTCAAAGGAGTAGCAATATGCAAATAGTTTATGAAGTGATATCAAGTATTCAAGACAAGGATGTTCATTGATAGTTCACAAAGTGTAACATAGTAGCAAGTAATATGGAACACATGTATGCATAATGATAAGTAGAACATCCTACAATGGTCATAGAGTGTAGATGAAAATCTGAATATGATAGGTGTACACTTTGGAAAGATGTATATGTGAGTAGAGGTAAAGCATGCATAAGTTTCATCCAACTTCCAAACTCTTCTACTTAAGTTAATGATTGCAATAAGGTATTCATTGGTGTCAAGCTCTCATTGCCCCTATCATAGCATCTTGAATGATTAAGGTTAAAGTGAAAGCAAATATGAGTAGTGTGCTTGATAAAGTAAAGGTTGATGTCTCATGCCCCTTGAATACAAGTACTACACCATGATTACTCAACTTAGGAAACAAAGCAAGTTCAAGTTATATCATTGTAAGTAATAATAGTATCATCAAGAGCGTCAACTGGGGTACCTCTTGTCCCAGATATGGAACAAGCCCATATCAAAATGACAAGACAAACAAACAAAATGAACAATCTCAACACCCTTTTTATTTACCATTTGGAATAGTTTTTTATTGCAAGGTGTATCACAGAAGGTTCACCATAGTATGTAAGTAAATTTCCACCATGAATGATGCATGGCTTAGATTAGCGGCCCAGGCGTCTCTCTAACCATTTATACAAACTCATTTGAACTACTTCATTTCCACCTCATTTCACCATGATAGGCATCCATAAACAAAAGTACATGATATCAACTAAATGAGATGAAGGAGCATGTTGAAAGCTTGCATGTGACAGCACATATGGGCTAACTCCCAACCTCGAACATTTATCAAGCCACTAGCATCATAATCTTAATCACAATGGGTCATGTTTTATTTATGCAATGATAGAAAATTGTGCATCAAGTTCGTGAGAGCTATATAACCAATTTTTTCCATTGCAATCAATAACATAAACATTTTCATTCAGAGGTAAGATAACACAAAAACATGTTAAACATACTCGGAATAGCATAAAGCCAATAGGTAGATATGGTGGACTCACTGGAATAACTTTGGTTGAAGGTGTTGGAAACAAGTTTTTGCTTGTTGGAGTTTTTGGGCTAGCAAAAGGGAGAAAGTTGACCATCTAGATGCATGCATGAGTGTCCATAGAACTAACTAATCCATGTTAAACCAAGTAAAATAACAATCAGCACCAAAACATGAATAAGTGATAGCTCTACAAAAAGAATTTGCAAACTATTACTCATAAACAAGCTCATGAATCATGCAACTATATGTATCATTAAAAATCAAGTCAAACATCCCTTTTCCCAATCTTATAAAAGCATCCAACATATTTCAACCCATATTTCCAGTAGCTCTCTCATATATAATTGATAGTGTGGTGGTCTCTCAAGACTCAAACAAAAACAAAAACGACGCTCCAAGTTTATGCGATAAAGTGTTTCGATCGAAAAACAGAAGTTGGACGTGTGCAAACCGAGAGTGTGTAGGTCCAGTGGGGTTGTCTTCACATCCCCAAGCTTATGGTCTTCACCATCCTTGGATAGCTCTTGGTGCATCTCCTCCAATCCCTGTGAAAAAACTTCAAAACACCGTTTCTCCCATCTCTTTTCTGTGGGGTGCATTAATAGTGATAAACAAATAGGTTCCTTGCTGCATATAATCCTTGAACAAAAATTCATATGAATGTCCAGAAAGTATATAATGTTGTATGCCTACTCATAAACTCAATTGGATCAAAAAGATTCAACTTAAAAGCTCAAAGCATGCATCAAACAAAATGGGACAGAATCTGTCCAGAAAAACAGCAGCAGCAAAACGTATTTTTCTACCCTACCAAACTTTCTCGAAAAATTCCGAAAAAATTCATGCATACAGAGGATGAAAAGTTGCAACTACAGTTCAAATATGAGCTCATTCGGAGTTACAGAATAAGAATTAAAAATCATACCGTGCACTGATTCGTGCAGGAATAAAATCTCCGAACGCTATAAGCAACTTTTCAAACCAAAAAGGGTAAAACTTGGCACTTTATTAAAAACTCCAGAACCTAACTAGACACAAAATCTCTTGTTACAGCAAGAGGACACAAAGAAAAATCACACATAAAAATAACCGGGTTGCCTCCCGCAAAGCGCTTTCTTTATAGCCATATAGCTAGGCTTCTTACTTGTTGTTTTATTGTGGACGAAGCTCATGAGGGAGCTTGAACTTTGATGGTTCCCTCTTCCTTGGAAAGTGTTCCATGCACTTCTTGTGTGGAAACTGAAACTTTACATTCCCTTCTTTGAATCAATGATAGCACCTGTGGTACGAAGAAAAGGTCTTCCAAGAATAATAGGACTAGAGGTTTTATTCCCCATATCCATGATTAGAAAATCCACAGGCACAAAAGTCATATGTAACTCTACCATAACATCACTTACTTTTCCCAAAGCATGTTTAATAGAGTCATCAGCAAGTGCTAGTTCAATAGAGCATTTTTCAAGATTTTTCAATTCAAGCACTTCATATAGTTCTTTAGATAAAACAGAGACACTAGATCCTAGATCAAGTATGGCATGGTGTGTCTCTTTTCCAATAGTTACTAGTACCTTAGGTATCCACATATCCCCAAGCTTAGGTGGTATCATAGCCTCTTGGTTGTACCTAGCAATCTTTTCTTTCAAGACATGATTAGCAATATAAGAACCAAAACCTGCTTGGTTAGTGTTGATGGAAGGATCACTTGCAAATTTTTGTAAGATAGATATTAATTCATGCAAGCTACAATTTTCTAAGTCAAGCAAAGGATCCTTGACTTCATTAAGCATTTTAACTTCCTCAACTTTCTTTTCCAACTCAATCAGCATAAGAGATTCATCATGTTCAGTTTCTTTAGCTTCTTCTTTTAAACTACCAAGTTGAGACATGAGTGGCAACAAATATTCAGGGTAGTTCAATAATTCATCAAGAGTTTCCTCCAAAGTGAGAGGAACATTTTCAGCAATGTTAACAGAATTCATTCCAACCACAGGTGATGCTTGTGGTTTTCCTGCAGACATACTCAATAAAGTGGCTTGATTATCAGCTAGTTTAGACAAAGCTTTGTCTAGTCCTGCAGCTTGGAGTTGTAAGCCTTTAATATCAGAACTAATAGAAGCAACAGACTTACTCAACTCTTGTATCATAGTATTATGACTAGCAACTTGTTCCATGAGAATTTTGTTAGCCTCAGAATTATCATTGCGTGATAACATAGGCTTCCAACACTACAAGGAGAAGGGCTATCAGTGGCGCACCAAATTTACATTCTGTGGCGCACCCCCAGAATTGCTGGGTGCGCCACAGAATCGTCGCCACTAAAATTTGTTTTCTGTGGCGCACCATGGGCATGCGCCACAGAAACCACTTTCTGTGGCGCACCCAGGCCGTGCGCCACAGAAATAGCTCGGTAGGCCACATAGCAAAGGAATTCTGTGGCGCACCCACGCCTGGTGCGCCACAGAAAGTGGTGCGCCACAAAAAAAAAAGCGTGCGCCACAGAAATATGAAACAGTATTACAGGTATTTTTTTCATTTTGCTGTATAAATACAGGTATATACAGGATTTATCCAGAAATACAGATATATTTGACAGGTATATAAACAGACACACATTAATCACTATTTCATCACACATATTACTTAGTGTGCCCGAGATACATACACATAGTCACAAAAGTGCCGAATGTTAATTTACACAATATATTAGTTATGATAGAAACAAAAGTTCATCATTTCACACTACACATACAAATGAAGTGTTCACCGCCTAACTAGGATCAAATGTAGCACACATCGGCGATGATGGTGAGCAAGAGCGCGCGGGAGCATGCATGATCATGGCTTCCTCTTCTTGAGCGGCGCCGGGAACGGTAGAATGCCCCCTTTCGTCCTCCACTCCCTGGTGTCACTCGCCGCTAGTCGTTCTTCCATCTCCCTCTGAGACAACGCTGAAGATGGATTGGGATATATATTGGTTAGTGATATACATAGAGTATAATTTGTTCATCTAAGTATAGAGGCAAGACGATCAATCAATGTTGTCATGGTTGGAAATCATATGGCTATCCTATTTGGGTTTCATAGCATAGCATATATATAATATATAACCCTACACATGCACTTCTACAAAAAAGTACACACTAGCTAGTAATGCTTAGCAAGGCTATCTTTTATAATACATCCTACGTACCGAAGCGGAAGTGGAAGGACCCTGAGGCGTGCATGACATCGTCGAGGATGATATTTGTTAACTGCAGCCGGATGCGATGGAAGTCTTGTCTATAATCAGCATCGGTGAGACCTTCCGCCATTTTGGTGTATTCTGCGAGATTAGATGCAATCTTCGTTTTCTCGCAATCCCGGACAATCGTTTTAAGGTGACGGAGGGCATAGTAGGCCTCCATCACACTGCCATCCAGTTGCTTGACGCAATGGAATCCGGTCCCATGCAAGAACTTGTGTGTGTTGTCGTCCTCCGTGAAAAATTCCGACTTCTTATGGAAGGGGCCGCCCTTTTTGGCATAGGCCTCGAGAGCGTCATCGAGAACACCCTTTATTCTGTTGTATGATCTCGGCTGGGATTTATTCCCCGAGTCCAAATAAGTGGCAACGGACCACCTCGGGGATACGTGGATGAGTGCGCAGTACTTGTCCCTGCTCAACACAATTGAAGCAGAATGTTGGACAAAGGATCAGCGATGGAAGAAATGTACAAGAAGACATAAGATAGGACGGTGGCGAGCAGATGTGTACTTACTCGAAAAAGTAAGGCAGAAGAAGGGCGGTCTTCTCCTTGTTGGCCAGGAAGACCCTAACGAGGTACTCCTTGGCCGTTTCCCGTGTTGTTGATCCTTCCACCAGATGGCTGTCGCGCATGTAGTAGGGATCCACTATCGCGATGTACGGGGTATCATCTCTCCTGATCTTCATCGCCGCATCGAGAGCATATAGGCGGACCATGTTATAGTCCAGCCGTTTGGAGTGATACAGGTTGAAGATGTCCTCGTACGCTATGAAGAACACATCTGCGGGGTCTTCCTGGACGAAGTCCACCAACTCTTTTGGCACCTTGACCGAGAACGCCGGGTAACCTGGGTTCTTCTCTTTAAGAAGGGTCTCCTCTAGATACAAGATATTATTCTGCAAAGTAATCATGGGTCCTTCTGCAAGGCGGAGCATGTCCCCGGACAAGATAGATTTACCAGCTTCATGAACTCTGGAGTAGCCTTGTGGATTCGTGTCTTCAGGACCCCGGATCTTAGGATCTTGCTGGCTCGCAGAGTATGCTTTTCTCTTCCTTTGATGACTCTTCTTTTTCTTCTTCTCTGGGGATTGTGGGGTGGGGGTGCAGTGAACCCCGCTTTAACTGTTTCTTTCAGTGTGGTAGGGTGAAAATGGTACCCGGTTGAGCTTGATGATCGCCGGCATCCGGAGGCGTGTCGGTGAAGGCCAGGCGCTGTGTGCATGAAGTGGGACGAGCAGGTTGAATGTGGTGGTCGCGGAAGGGTTCTTCATCCATAAGAGGCATGAACATATCATCCGCGGCGGCGCCAGTGTTGATGTAGTCATCGACGTTTACATCATTATCATCATCCTCCTCAACATTGTCGTCGTTGCCACCAAGTTGAGGTGCAACGGCTTTGTCCTAAAACATAAACAATAGCACATCCGTTAGTCGGGAAAGTCGGAAAGTCGGGGAATTCGGAAAGTCAGAACTAACCTTGGACGGTTGCGGGGAAGACGTTCCCAACAACTGTTTGTGGCGGTTGGTGGCGGCGATGACCGGCGGCGGTAGCTTCCGGCCGGCGGTGGGGGCGACCGGCGGTAGCTTCCGGCCGGCGGTGGCGGCGACCGGCGGTTCCGTCTGGGTGGTGGTGACGGCTGCTTGTGGCGCCGGTTCATCCGCAGCATCTTTTTTTGTCCGCCTCGGCGGGGGCCGAACGATCGGGGCTCGGGGCCTCGAGGTGGCGCCGCCGGTGCGCCTGGCCCCTTGAAGAACATCCCCAAGACGAATTTGGGTCTTCGGCCATTCCAGCATCCACTGCCCGCATTCGCCAAGCTTCATGTGTTTCTCGGCTCCCTGAGGTTGCTTAGGGGGGTCGATGTCACAGAACTCAGGCAGTACCTCCTTCACATTTACTTTCATCACGAGCTCGCTCATTCGGACGTTGTGGATATCGCGGGTCAAAGGTTGTACGGTCGAGGCCCTTGCGACTTCCTTCAACTCGCCGTCGGTACCCACCCTATGCAGGAGTATGCAAGGCATGTCCTGGGAGTCAACACATAGCGGGCACCATGAGATAAGGCATATATAGTCTCACACACAATGTATCATACATATTCATGATCATACATATATATGTTTCCATTGCCTCACACACACATACTAATTAGTTACCTTGGTGACGGCGTTGAGCTCGGCTAATGTCGAGACAAGGGCGCCGGTGCCGGCGGCCGGCCTATCAATCTCCGGCCGCTCGTGTGCATTATCATTATTCTCCGGCGTTGGTGTATGTTGCTCCACGGCAGGGGGCACCGGTGGGGTCGGCAGGACCGGCGACACGTTATTGCTGGAGGTGCTGCCGGCGAAGCTGGGCACGTGTATCGGCCCCTGCTGACCTCCCGCATGCCAAGCAGTTATCCCCTGCACCAATGCATCGGGTAACAAAGCCCGGAGCTTCTCTTCCACCTTCTCGGCCACTAGCTTGTCCACCACGCTGGAGTCCACCTTCTCGGCCTCTAGTGCGTCCAGCTTCTTCCTTAGCTCGAGAACCTCGGCTCTATCTTTAGCCGGCTTCCTCCTCTCCTTTTTCTTCTCGGTGTCCGTGCTGTAGTACTCGGTGAACTTCATCGCCGTACCAAAGCCGGTCACACGGCCAGCTGACGTCGGCGGCTTTGACTTGTCCCTCCCCTTGTAAACGTTCATCACCCGGTTGAAAGTCGTGTCCCACGGGCCGGCCGGAGGCTCCTGGGACGACGGGCCGGCCTCAGCCTCAATCTCCAACTCAGCCGCCTGCGGACAAAGGAAATAAACGTGAACCCATGTAGAAATCAACGCAAATGGACTTTGAGATATCCGCGGTAATTAAGTTTCTTACCAGCTTTTTCTCGAATTCCAACACATCTTCATAGTCGGTAACGAATTCCCCCGTCCCCGGCTTCAGATAGTAGCGGGACCGAACAAAGTTCCTAACTTGCTCGTCCGTGAATTTATGCCACGGGTTCTCTTTCCCAAGTCTCGCAACCTCGGCATCCTCCTTGTCCCAAACGGGCTTTTTTCCTGCGTAACCGCCGCTTCCCAAATGGTGGTTACCTAAGTTCAGTGCCCGCATGTTCTTCCCCCACTCGGTCCATTTTTCAGCCTCCGGAGATGACAAGGATGCCTTGAATATATCGAAATCGTCTTTCTCGAGGTACGGCTCTTTGGCACTGATCTCCTCCCAGCTAAGACCCTTTTCAAGAATCTTCGCCTTCACCCGGCCTCTCCAGCTTGTCAAGGCGGTGTTCATCTTCGTGATGGCGAAGTTGTCCACCTTTTTGTTTCCATCAGCCGGGAAAATATATCGTTTGTGAAGCTTCTTGAGGAGGTCATTGCGCAAAGCCTCATTCTCCGGATTCCTGAGGTCATACGTGTTGATCGATGCGTTTTCCCGGAGGATGCACCCTAGTTGCATGCCGTACCCTTTTGCGATGTCCCTAGGCTCCAGTGGTTGGCCACTTAAGGAGACCTTAGTGAACGTGTCTGTGATGTTGCCGACCGCTTGCGGTGTCCGGTCCTTCCTCGGCTTCTTAAGCCTCTTAGCAGGCCTCTTAGCAGGCGGGTTACTACCACCACCGCCATCCGTGTGGTCGCCACCCCCGACATCCGTGCTGGTGGGTTCTCCATCGGTGGTGGTGGCTTCGGCAGACTCTAACTGAAAGTCACCATCGCCGTCACGAGCCAGTTCGGCGGCCTCCGCATCCTCCATCTGCGGGTTCAATTCCCAGAACGATATGTTCTTTTGTCTAGCTTGTTCTTCGACGCTCATGTGCTTCTCAGAAGGGCCGGCCTCGGAGGACATGTTTGCACTACATTAAAAAGAGGCAAAATGTTAGTACAACAAATATAACAAAGCATCACTTAATTTAGTACTAAGATACCCCGGCCCATGCATTAGCCGCAATACCCCATATGTCCTATTTTTAGCAAAGTCATGCTAAATTTCACGAAATTTTTTGGCATGACCTTTGCTAAAAATAGGACATATGGAGTACCCGAATTTGCCGGAACGGAAGTTAATCGACGTTCCGGCAATCTCAAGGGCCTCACGGGGTACCTGCACAAGCATTTCACAAATAATGGCCGGCAACAGCATCACATCAAGACATTTCCCGCCGGCATAGCTGGCCGGCAACAGCATCACTTCAACACATACATCACCACATCCACATCCACATCGAGGGAGAGGGAGGAACTACCTCGGGTAGGGAAGGGAGGCTTGGGTCCGAGATCGGCGTGGTGGAGGGGTGCTCCTCGTGGTGCTGCAATAAAGAACAACAGATAACCTTTAATGAAAAGAACATAAAGCACATATCATTATTCATTGCTCACGAAGTTAATCTGTTGAGTTTGAATAGAGATTCTATATGAACACGGTGATATGCATTTACTTGAGATCTATCAGTGGTGTCAACAAGTTTTGCTAAATAAAATAAGCTACTAGTACTAGTCGTCACTAACAAGCTGAAGCTAATTTGTGGTGTGCTTCTGGATTTTTCCTCCATGATACATACACATTCCCTTCTCCCGAGCGATTTGTGACTCGGAATGGAAGGGAAGGCTAGTAACTTTTCTCCTTTTGCTTTGTCTCCTGATGTAACAAGAGCCACTACTGGGCTCAGCTCAGATATTTTTTGGTCAAAAGAAACCACTACCGTTTGTGGTTATTTTCGGGACCTTCAGCCATTGTGCTGTGTCTGATAAAATACTAGAGTGTTCCGGTCCATGCTTGGCAAGGAATGATGACCGGCAAGGCAATACACACCACTATTTTGATCCAGCCAGGCTTGTGCACAAAGCAATGCTCTGAAGGAAAGAAAAATCCATCTGCAATCCATCTGCAAATGACCAACCGCAGCAGCGCGCGCACGAACCGCAGCAATCCATCTGCTCCTCCTCCCTCCTCCCTCCCTGCAATCCATCTATCATAGCCCTGGTGTGCGCGGACACGGTCTGGGCATTTCCACAAGCACCTAGTGTGCAGGAGAGGATCGGGGAGGCTCCATGGAGAGGAGGGAGGAGGAAGATGGCCGGGAGGGAGGAGGAGGAGGATTGCAGGGAGGGAGGAGGGAGGAGGGATACCTGCGCAGGACGGGTTGGCGCCGAGGAGAGCCGGCGCGTCGAGGGCACGGGCACGTCGAGGCATGGGCACGGGCGCGTCGAGGGCACAGGCACGGCGAGGCACGGGCACGGCGAGGCACAGGCGCGTCGAGGTAGCAGCGGTCGGCGTCGACGGCGAGGGGAAGGACGCGAGCGCGGGAGAGGTGCTGCCGGTTTCAACACTTAGCGAAATTTGGGGAAGAAGAGAGGCAGCGCGGGGGCGGCCCCACATGTTAGTGGGCGCAACACAATTTTGTGGCGCACCACGATGGGATGCGCCACAGAATTATGATGATTCTGTGGCGCACCACGTAAGGATGCGCCACAGAAATACTTGGCCTGGAACTGGGGCAGGGCGGGACGGGCCCACATGTAAGTGGCGCAGCACATTTCTGTGGCGCACCTTGGAGGGGATGCGCCACAGAATTATCAGGATTCTGTGGCGCATGTGTTGGAGGTATGCGCCACAGAAATAGTTGGTTAAATTTGCTGAACTTTTTTCTTACAAAATTTTGGTTAAATTTGGTTCAAAAAATACACACAATATGTGTCCTACATATTTAGTTCATTGAATACATAACTCTTGCATTGTCATACATATTCAAGATCATACATATATATGCTTCCATTGTCTCACGCACACACATACAAATTAAATACACCAAAAAAGTCTCTTCTTCGTCTCGGTTCCACGAGTTAGCTTCTCTTCTTTCCCTTCTTCACGGTTGAAAACTTTAGGCCGGTCACCTTGAGATTTCTTCGCGTGAACGGACAACCTTTGGTAGGTAGGGAGGTCTTCCTTCTTTGTGTACTTGTAGTAGGCATGTCGAAGAACTTGTCGAATTCCTCCTCGATCTTTGGCTCGTTGTCCAATTCTTGCTCGGTGGCGCCTCCTTCCATTCCGATGATGCTCCTCTTGCCCCTCCTCACGACAACACGGCTAGGCTTTGACGGGTCGGTAATGAAGAAGCATTGCTCAACTTGGCTAGCGAGTACCCATGGCTCATTTTTCGCGGAGGCGTTCTTCGATTTGGCATCGGGTATTACCATGGTGGTGAAATACCGGCCTTCTTTGACGACGTCCTTGGCCCATCTTACACGGAACATTGGCACCACCTCTCCACAGTAGTTGAGCTCCCATATGTCCTCAATCCTTCCGAAGTATCTTTTCTTGACAGTAGCCTCCTCATCGCCGTATGATAGCATAGTTACTCCTGAGTTTTGATATTCCGACATCTTGTCCTTTTCCTCGGTGTAGAATCTGTAGCCATCGATGTCGTACGCCTGATAGGTCTTTACGTTATGCGAGGGACCCCGTGATAAGGAGAATATGAGTTGTTCATCTTCCGTAGATGGCGGTTTCCTCTTTGCTAGCTCCATTTGATTTTGCTTGAACCAACGCGTGAAGCTGGCGTTGTGCTCTCTGGTTACGTCTCCCTTCTTCCTCGGCCGGCCCAGTTTGATGTAATGTTGCTCGAGTAAGCATTTGTGCTGTTCCACCCAAGTTTCGATCAGCTGTAAGTGTTGTAGCGCGACCCGGTGAGCCCTTTCGAAGTCGTCCTTTCGACCCTGCATGCTGACAAAGGTTGAGCTGGCGCCCTCTCGGTGACCATATCCATTGAGCCTGTCGAAGTGTTTCCTCGTGGGCAGACCTACATCCTGGTTCTCGGTGCTTAGATAATTCTGGCAGAAGGAGATGCACTCGTAGGTTAGAAAGCCCTTGGCCATGCTTGCGTCTGGACGGGCCCTGTTGCGAACGTATCCTTTCATGACACCGTTCATCCTTTCGAACGGCATCATGTAGTGCATGAACGTTGGCCCTAGCTGCCTGATGTCATCAACGACATGGAGAAGGAGATGCACGCATATATCAAAGAATGCTGGCGGGAAGTAAATCTCGAGCTCGCATAGTACCAGCTCGATCTCTTCTTGTAGCCTGTCGAGCTGCTTCACCCCGATCGACTTCCTGTTGATGACGTCGACAAAGTTGCAAAGGGCAAGCAGCGTATCACGGACGTGCTCGTCCATTATCCCTCGAATCGCAACGGGAAGTACCTGCGTCAACAGCACGTGACAGTCGTGAGACTTCATCCCGCTAAACCTCTTCTTCGTACCGTCCAGATATCTGCTTATCTGCCCCGCGTAACCATTCGGAAATTTGACTCCTAGAAGACACCTGTAGAATTGCTCGAGCTCCTCCGGACTCATAGTGAAGCACGTAGCGGGAAGCACCACACTGTTCTTCTTTACCCTTTTGCGGCGACCTTGAGTCCCTTCCGTCTGATCATCATCATCATCATCGTCATCGCTATCGGGGGCCTGAAGTTCTTTCCTGACACCAAGCCATTTCAGATCGTATCTTGCTTTCATCCCATCCTTGGTCTTTTCCGGCATGTTGGAAAGAGTGCCAAGAAGACTCTCGGTGACATTCTTCGTAATGTGCATCATATCGAGGCTATGTGGCGTCTTGAGGACCTTCCAGTAGGGCAAGTTGTGGAAAACAGACCTCGCTTTCCATACACCCAGCAGCGGATCTACCTTCGGTCGTTTCTTTCCCGGCGCGGGGCACTCCTTCCAATTATTCAACAGCTCATCGATTTCTGTGCCGCTCCTCGGGATCGGGGGTCCTTCGGGCTCGTCCTTACCATTAAACAGGTCACCGCGTTTCCTCCACGGGTGATCCATGCGAAGCCACCTTCGAGCCCCAGGGTACACGGTTTTCGAAGACCCTGGATTTCTTGGTAGCTGGAGATGCGGGGTTGAGTCCATGCACCTGACACATGCGCAGAATCCGTGGCTTACCTGGGCCGATACATATGAGCAACCAGGATAGTCCTGCACCGTCGTGAGCAGCGCGGCTCTCATGGGGAAATAATCTCCAGTGTAGGCATCCCACGTACGTGCTGGGGTCGCCCACAACGTGGCTAACTCCTCTTCCAACAGCGCGAGATACGTATGTATGTGGACACCTGCTTGTTTCGGCCCCTGAATGAGAAGACTCATGTGTATATACCTTTGCTTCGTGCACAACCACGGGGGAAGGTTGTAAGGCCATACAAACACGGGCCAGGTGCTATGCGTGCTACTCTGGTTGCCGAACGGATTGAGTCCATCGGTGCTCATACCGAGCCTGACGTTCCTTGCGTCGCCTCCGAAATTTCCGACGGCGTCCAACTCTTGCCACTGGCTAGCGTCTGCAGGGTGTGTAAGGATCCTGCCCTTCTCCGGATCTTCTTCAGGCTTCTCCCTTTCCGCGTGCCATTGCATGAGCTTTGCTTCCTTAGGGTCCACGAAGTACCGCTGCAGACGGGGAGTGATAGGAAAGTACCATACCACTTTGTGAGGACCTTTCTTCCCACGGCTCTTGTACCGTCCTTGGCCGCACACCGGACATGTGGTTCTGTCCTCGTACTCGCCCCGATAAATTGCGCAATCATTGATGCAGGCGTGGTATTTAACGTGCGGTAGGTCAAGAGGGCACACGACTTTCTTGGCCTCCTCGATACTAGTTGGCAATGTGTTCCCCTCGGGAAGACGCTCGTGGAAGAATTTCATGTTCTTGTTGAAGCTCACGTCGGTCCATTTGTTTCCTGACTTCACAGAGCATCAAGCGTTACTTGCAAGCGCGTATCCTGTGGCCGGCACCCTGGATACAACGGAGTCTTCCCGTCTATCTCCATTTGCGCCAGCTTGGCTTTCTCTCTAACGGTCCTCGCCTGCTTAAGGAGCAGTTCTTGAACATGAGACTCCATCAAGGCCGACATTAGCGAGCTCTGCGGCGTGTTCGCGTCTTCTCCACCACCATCTACTCCTTCATCATGACCATTTCCGTCGGCATCTCCTTCGTCACGATCATCATGCCCGCCCTCGTCTTCAGGCGCAACATTTGCTGTCGGCGCAACATTTGCTGTCGGCGCTTCATTGAAGCCTTCCATGAAACCGCGCCTGAGCAGGTGTTCCTCCAATAGTCCGGAATCAGGGTCGATCCATCTCACAAATTTGCAACTTCTACACGGACATCGTATGTGGCGCTTGTTGCACCGAATCATTTCCGCCTTCGCTTCTTCCTTGTAGTTGTTGATTCGACTGGAGCTCATCTTCATGACCATGGTCGCCTACGGTATACATATAGAGTATGTGTTATTAAGTCGGAAATGTTCGACGAAAAAATTCGGCATGACTTCCCCTAGAAGTAGGACATATGTGGTGCAAAAATTTACCGAAATGGAAATGAATCAACATTTCGGCAAACATCCATGCACCACGCCGGCGCAAGCAACAACAAGCAAAGATTCATGCAAACCACACACACAAGTTTCATGCATAGATCCGTTCAACAAATAGTTTGCTTCATGCAAACCACACACACAATCGCCCGCCGACAAGTTTCTCATGCCTTTAACAAACACCCATCCAACAATACCCACCTAGTAGATCTAGATCCGTTCCCGAGACGTGACCGTGATCGATGAGAGAGAGTGTGTGGTGATGGAGGGAAAATAGTGGACAAAAAGAGAGGAGGAGAATATATATGGAGGCTTTCCCCAAGCCCTCACCAATTCTATGTCAAACAAAGTAAGTTTAACAACAAATAATGGATAATAGGATGGTCAAAATGCCATGGGAGAGAGGAGGAGCTCGAGCTAGATGCATGGGGGGGGGGAGAATGAAGAAGGTCACATGGGGAAAGTGGGTGCTGCCACCTTTTTGTGGATCTGGGCCAACATTCTGTGGCGCACGCATCTCGGTGCGCCACAGAATGTCAACTTTCTGTGGCGCACCGTGTTCGGTGCGCCACAGAAATCCAATATTCTGTGGCGCATGGCGGCTGGTGCGCCACAGAATATGAACTTTCTGTGGCGCACTGGGCCACGTGCGCCACAGAATCTCCCCAGATGGACCTGGCCCAATAATTGGAACGTGGGACCCACGCTATTTCTGTGGCGCACGGGTGGGCATGCGCCACAGAAATATGAGATTCTGTGGCGCATTCGCTTCCATGCGCCACAGAAATGTCCGATTTCTGTGGCGCATGTCTGTCAGATGCGCCACAGAAAGTCCAAAATTTTTGTGGCGCACCTTCTTCCATGCGCCACAGAAATATTTCTGTGGCGCACCAATTAAGGGTGCCACAGAATGCCAACCCACCTATAACCCTTCTCCTAGTAGTGCAATTATTATCACTAGCATTAGGATATGGAACAAAAGGACGATTATTGGGAACATATGGGGGTTTATTATAAGAGTTATAATTGTTGTTACCATACCCATTATTATCATAGTTCCTAATGAAGTTGACATCAATATTTTCAGAATTGTTTCCAACTAGTTCTTGCAAGGGAACATTTCAACACTAGGTTTATTAAGCAAGGCAAGAATAGTATCCATTTTAGATGACAAATCATTAGTTTCTTCAATAGAGTTCACTTTCTTAGAAGGATTAGGTGCCCTATCAGTATGCCATTGACTATAGTTTTGTAAAATGCTTTCCAATATATTTTTAGCTTCTACTATAGTCTTACTCATAAAAGCACCTCTAGCAGCAGAATCAAGTATGTTTCTAGACATGTAGTTTAAACCATTGTAGAAAGAGTGTAATATGGTCCATTCATTAACTCCATGTGAGGGACAAGTTCTAAGCATAAGTTTTATCCTATCCCAAGCCATAGCAACATGTTCATTTTCATTTTGCCTAAAAGAAAGGATGTTGTTTCTATTTTGCAAAATTCTAACAGGGGGATAATATTTCTTAATGAAAGCTTCTTTTAGATCATCCCAAGAATTAATACTACCAGATGGCAAGGAATGCAACCACTCTTTAGCTTTCCTCTAAGTGAAAAAGGAAATAACTTCAGTTTTAGAATATCACTTTCCACATTTTTAAACTTTTGCATGTCACATATTTCAACAAAATCATGAAGATGCATAGAGGCATCCTCCATAGCACTACCACCAAATTGTTCCCTAGTTATCAAGTTCAACAAACTAGGACTTACTTCATAACTCTCAGCATTTATCTTAGGTGTGGCAATAGCTCTCGTGATAAATTGATCATTAGGAGTGTTTGTGTAGTCACACAGCTTAGTTCTTTCTCCCATTTTAGAAAGTTTTTTTTTGGTATTTTTAATTTTTTATGCAAAACTGAAATAAATATGATATGATATGCAATGACACTAACAAAACAAATAAATTGCTTTGTAAGTAAAGATGGATAAGATGGTGCTCACGTAGGTGCAACCTCCCCAAGTTTAGGTGTTAGCACAAGTTGGTGATGTTGACTTTGTTGTGAGATGAATGCGATGATGCACACCCTTGGATAAATCTCTCAGCTACGATTCCCCGGCAACGGCGCCAGAAAACGTCTTGATGATCCCGAAGAGCAAGTCTTGATGCCTGCACAAATAACGGGATTTAGGTTGAGACTCCAAGTGCAGAGTGTATAGTATAGTGGAAGACAGTTTTCCTCACGAGGGGTGACTCGAGGGTTTAATATCGAACTCTCGGGGAATCTGAAGTGGTAGATTTATCTTCTTATCCTTCTTTTGGTTATCTACAAAATAAGGTTAGATGTTTTGGTCCTCAACCTCACCTGTGGTTATCAAGCACAAGGTGTAAGAATGATATCAGGATAGTTATGCAATGCAAACAGGAAATAAATATGCAATGATGGTGGATGCAATGGTAAATGATATTTTTGGGTTTTTAAATGATGTATGCAAGATGAAAAGTATTTTTGTATTTTCGGATTTAATGATGGCTGAAAATATAAAAGTGGTATATGGTGTTGGAAGGTGTTTCTTATGATTAAAAATGGACTGGGGTTCATGGTTTCACAAATACATTCTCTCTTTATAAAGTGGTAGACAATGGAACACACAAAGTTAACATATGAGATTGCAACACAGGGTTTGATAATCAAGTTACTTAGATATATGGGCATCACATCCTAACATTGAGATCTTTTGATCATTAACCTCTCTTATACTCCACCAAGATGCGAACTAAATCATAACACCTCAGTAATTAAGATAACTCAGAGTATAGCAATAAGTATCATGACATGAAGTGAAAATAAGAACATGCTAGATCTAGTCATGGAGTAGTGGCAATGGTCACGCCCACATCCCCGGTAGCATGGTATTTTAGTTTATCCCTAGTGAGGTAACAAAGCAAGGTAAAGATACCAAAGTGGATCGCAGAACTTTCTCTCACGTTCATTGCACTAGTCACCCCCCGTTACTCCAACTAATGCACACGTTCCCCCTCACACGCTCTCATAAACATGCTTGATCAAAACAAGTAGACAAGAACGGGGTACATAATATGCATCTATACTCATAACTGAAACAAACATTGCAATCTCAAACATATATTAACTCATAAAGATCCACCACAAAGGTATTACAACGGTGACCGTAATCATGTTCAGCAGCTCATACGGTACTAATTAGTGAAGCTCAAGAGAGGAGATATACATAAGTTACTTCCACAAACCCATAGTCCAGAGGTGGACTACTCCCTTTTCATCATGGAGACGGTGGAGAAGTCGATGGAGAAGGTGGAGACCACGCCGGCAGCGCCCCGCCGGAGTTTTCCCCCTCCAATCTGCAGCTCCTAATCTCCGTTTCGGTGTTTCTGTGTTTCTGCGGCGCTCCCTCCAGAGAACGACGAGGGACCTTTTTTATAGGCGTTTTTAGGTCAAGACGAAGGCGGTGGAGCGAAGATCGACGGCAACGGAGCCACGAGGCCCAAACGGGTGGGTCCCACGCGGCCACAGTACCTGGTCACGTGGGCCAGGCCCGTTTGGCCCTCGGGTCTCCGTTTGCTTGCTTCCTTTTTCCGTAGTCCTTCTTCCTTCCAAATATTGACGCCCGTAAATTTCCAGGTGATTTCGTTGACGTTTGGGTCCCTGAAACATTAAAATACAAAACTAGGGTTTTCTGCCTGTGCAGGGTTAATTCCAAATAAATGGGAAAACTATGAAGTATTCCCAAAATTATGATAAAACATTGATATAACCCTTATATGATGCAAATATGATTGGAATATAAGCAATTAAAGTGCAAAGTTCATGTATGCATTTTACATGCATCAGTCCCCAACAAGCATTCTTCATTCACTCCCATCGGGAGCATATAAAAATTTCTTTCGACTGGAGGTTAATTGAGATTAACCTCAATTGCAAGCAATTCAGCTTAATCTCGGGCTACTCCCATCGGGAGCGCTGTCGCGCCCCCCGATAAACACAAGATTACTCAACCACTGAGTCCCAAAACAGGCACTCGAATGCTTATCGACCAAAGTTACTCAGCTCTATACGAAGCCCCCGACTACAGCAGTCGCAAAACATTCTGTGCCCGAGATGCATCCACCGCATATGATCCTCGGATGCTGCATTCAACATGCAAAGATAAGACCCGCCGACCAGTCGAGTGGGCCAGGGCTCGCACCCGCTGCATTCACCCCGTAATTTCATGCCAGCAGGCATGAAGAAAACCCTGACGGACGTGTTGGGTACTTGATTCATCATAATATCCTATGTAAGACCTCCGCGGCATGAGTCGAAGTTTATCAGCTCTTTCCAAGTTTGACTCCGGGGACTCGAGCTTGAAGTAGGTTGGCTAGGTTTTTGCCCAAGAGCATCTAACTGCTCCCGATCCGTCGAGTGAACCAGGCCAGCCATGTCATCATCCCTAGAAACTGTCAGCTAGATAGGAAAACGTGAACATATCTAGCGGTCGATGTACTACCGACTCAGAACAAAAGCGTCTTACAACAGGTAAAGAATGATGTGCACCCGGAGAAGAATCCTTACCCGATTCTTCGACTCGACCAAGCACACGGGGCTACTGACGTGCGCCTACCTATCGGGTGCCCCACCATGAAGATACCTAGTGCACGCAAGGACTAGGGCCCGACGGACGGCCTACTAGAAGACAACATTCAAGGCCCACGAAGGGGCCAAAAGAAGACATAGTGCGCCTCAAGGAAGGTGTAGTATAGGTCGGTAGAGACTTACCTTACCTGTAAACCTCGTCGGTTGCGAACTTCCGAGACCCAGCCTCCAATATAAAGGCTGGGAGGGCCGCCGATCTAGGGCACGCTCATATTCCACCACCAAAACCCTAGCGAGATCAACATCTCACCGGGATCGCCATTGTAACACCTCCAAATCATCAATAATAGACAAGCTAGAAGTAGGGTATTATCCTCCGGGAGCCTGAACCAGGGTAAATCGCCTTGCTTGTCAGCCGTGCTAACTACCAGCACTCCAACCTTTCTCCCTCTCAATCAACCTGGGGTACTCGACCCTGAGATTTGCCGTGGTAACCCCACGTCACCCCTTTAATCCTATGCGCATTGAGAAGGGGGTTACAATCCGCTAATCTTGTTAGGGTTTAGCATAGGCACAATCATTTGTAAACCCATTCGACACTCTACAACCATGATTCCCACAACTTATATAAGGGGGGGGGGGGGGGGGGTTAGGGTCCTGCCGAACGAGACATCTTCCATCATTCATATCACATCATCATCATCCTCCCAACATAGGCACAATCGAGCCATATACCTCGAGATCGCTAGAGCATACGAAGATAATCCTAGCCTCCAGAAACATTGAGTAGGGTCTTTTATTTGACATTGTTCACCGGGACCCGAATCTATCTAAATCTTTGTCGCATATGTTCTACCATCTAGATCTCCAGCGTGACCTCTCCGAAGATAAAATTAACATCGAGAAAATTCCTAACAATAACAAACAGATATACCATTTATCGTTCCTTCCTTTCTTTGTAAGTTACAGTTTTATACCTTCATCACTAACATAGATGTATGGGATTTGCATGTGGTTTGTTTTTATTATGAAATATAACTTTTGAGTGTTGATCATTTATCTCTTGCTCCTTAGTTATATTATTTAGGTATACAATATGCTTCCTCGACAACTGAGGTTGCTTAGAGGATGCACTGCTAGCAGGATTCTCGAGGGAAACAACTAGCATCAAGTTTTAGTTATCATTTAGCTGGATTCTATATTGGTGCCATTAATTTCGAAAAACTAACTTGATCCTTCTCAACACGATGCCTGATCTAGCCTCTTCGATGTTTCAAGCCCTGAGGATAAACATCTCTAGTTTTCCTCAAACTTACCTGATTTTGAGGCCGGGTTCGGTCCGCACGACCTCTTTAGTTGAGGTGTAAAGTCTGGCCGGCAGGTTATACGCATTGCATTTGTTCCAGAGGCATCAAAACGGTTGAAAGTGGTGCGACCGTGACCTGCTTCCAGTATCTCCTATCCGGCTTGCGAGACATGGGTTAGCCGGTAGAGTGAATGCAAGATAGATATGGCAAAGTTGACCAAACTTACCCGATCGGATTCGATTTCGAGGTCGTCTTAGATCCGAATCGGCAGATGCTATGTACGACCTCTTTAGAGGAGGCGCCAAGTAAATTCTGGCCGGCAGGTTCTACGCATTCCATCTGTTCCGGAGGCATCAAGTCAGTTGAAAGTGGTGCGACCAACGTGTGGAGGGTATGGAACGTGGCCGGCTTCCGGTATCTCCTCCAGCGGCATCCGGCTTGCGAGACACGGGTTAGCCGGTAAAGTGCTGATGGTAGATTACACAAGATAGATATGGCAAAGTTGACGAAAGATGATTACATAGTTTGAATCTCACATAAAAAAGGATTACATAGTTTGAAACTGCATTCGGTGAGTATGTGAATGTATTTATTTTTAGGAGGGACTCCATCCCTCACATGTACAAATTATCATATGCTGGAATGTCAAAATACATAAACAATCTAAATGATAGATTCATTTTGATCTAGAGGATCACAATGATTTGACAAACGGGACTTTGAGGAACTCTAGCTTGAACATCCCATTTTCTCCGACGAGCGCTTTGCCAATAGTAGTGCCATCTGTAGCAGCCGAGATGTAGCACGCATCATGCTTGAATACAATGCTGCAGCCGAGCTGAGCGAGCTGGCTAACCGAGACAATGTTCATTTTGAGCTCTGGGACGAACAAAACGTCGGGAAGAACAAACGTATCCATAATCACGGAGCCGCGGCCATGGACCGTCATGGGAACACCATCACCCGTCTGGATGTTGAGATCACATACAGCTTCGAAGTTAGAGAGGAGTGCACGGTTTCCTGTCGCATGATGTGTAGAGGCAGACCCGACTAGCCATGTAGCTGTAGTTTTAGCTACGGCATCTATGGCGGCCATCGAATCAGAACAACTGCAACAAGCCAGCAACAGCTCTATCAGTTAAGTAAAAATTGAGACTTTCAAATTATATATCAGTCTACATATGCATTTTTTGGACACCTAGTAAAGTAAATAGGTACGTATACAAGACATGAAAAGGGATGAAGAAGCACCTGGTATTTTCCGGTTCAGTGTCTCTATTACTTCCCATGGAAGGGGATCCAGAGTCTCTCGAGGCGCCGGCCTCTTGGGCTTTAAACAGATTTAGCAAGCTACGCACGAGTGCTATTGCAACCGTGCATGAGAAAAGTGTCCGACTCCACGCTTGGGATTCACGCAGATTTAGGAAGGTATACACAAGTGCTAGTAGAATCGTGCATGAGTAAAGTGTCTGCCTCCTCTTCCATAGTTCATATTCATCGTTGACCTTGATGATTCTTTGGCACCTGCAATGAAGTTTAAGGTCATGCAAGCAAATCTAGTATAGTTTAGTTTGCAATTGGGCTACGCGTGATTGTGGTATGATTGCCTCGCATATAACGTATTTGGGAACACCAAATCTTATCGTTAAGCTCGTGTGATTTCACAAGATAACAATACATACTCACCTCGTTCTAGAAAAATGAAAATTGTGACACGGTACATAATACCTCCAAAGAGACAAACAAGCACCTGTTGTGTTCCCAAACTCTCCCTGGGGGATTCAGACCAGGTTGGTAGGTTAAGCTGGCTGCCAATATTGCCAGTAGCAGGAAATATTTTCGGAGAGCAGTTTCCAAATCCTCTCTATACCATGTGTATCCAGATATTTCCAGTAGCCGAGGTTTCATACTGTGCCAAATGGAAGCCACGGCAGCCATAATATCTGCAATAAATCGTCTGTCGAAAAAGAAACACGATGATGGTTAATTAATCATATGAGCTTGGCTGTGTGCATCATCACGATGCAGAGGCCAGGCTACCCATTTGGAAATAAATTGATCATATGAGCGATAAACGAAAGTTGCTCTACATATTTAGAGATAAATGGAAGATATCATACACCATGGATTCCCAGTAGCTCGCCCGTTCATCAGATTCCCTGTGTTCCGATTCAGTGTCCACCCAAACTCCCCTTGGAGGATACAGACCAGCTTGGTAGGTTACGGTGGCTGCCAATGTTGCCAGTAGTAGGACATATTTTCGGAGCTCATATAAGAAATCTCTGTTGAAGAGAAGAAACGTGATCGAGGATGGTTAATCCCATGAGCTAGCTAACGATCCTAGAGCGTATGGCACTGGGATAAACGGAAGTTACTCTGCAATTTTGGAGATAAACGGAAGATACCATACATACCGTTCGGGCAGGCTCGCCTGGTAGTATGTTGATTCCAGTGGAGGTAAGATTTCCATGGCTTCCGTGTTGAGGCCGGAGAGTTGAGACAATCCGCATGAAGATCCTCCATCCATCTTTAGGCTTGGAACCTGCTTGAAATGGAGGCAGATGCAAAGCTTGGATGATAGCGCAAAAGCAAGGCGAAGGTGAGGGGAAGACGATAACCACTATGTTGCAGCATTTGACTAGACTCTGCCGTCCAGGCAATTGTAAATTGTTAGTAGTGTTTTACTGTGTTGCCCCTTTGGTGTTTGTTTACAAAATAAACCTTGCTCTTCTTGAAAAAGTTCAGCAACATGGACCTTTCCGCAAACTTGATGTGTACCCCTTGCTCCTGTTGAATAAAGATCTCCAAATGCCACGCACTTATTTTTCATGATATGTGTCATCTAGTGCTAGCTGCCAACTAGTTCCTTAGTAGCAAAGCATACTAAACAGCAAAATTGCTCGTTAATTAATAACGGCGTGGGTCCAGGAATAGTAACATTGCTCTCTTTTCTTCCAAATCACCGAATATCTAATGTTTACATTCTATAGTACTCCCACATGCTGTTGGATTTGGACTTCAAAGTCCTCCCACCTGCTCAACTGATTGATGATTGAGAGTTGCTCATCCTTAAAAAAATATCCATTGAGAACCCTAGATCGACTTTTCTTCCATTAAGGCTCATTTAGTCGTTGCTAGTCTTTGAAAAGTTTTGAAGTGCGTGTGCAATATTTCATCATTGCTTAATATTGTATATCTCACAGTTGTAATGTTAGGTATAATATAAACCCAATTCTGACTTTTTTGTAGACTAGTTTTCTTAAGGATCAAGTTCTAATTTCTGTTGCATATACCTTATGGTGTTTAGGTTAACCGGCCTAATAATATTCGGCGATCTTAGACCAAAGGTGATCACACCTTCCCCATAAAATTCATAATCATGCCAAGAGTTTTGAGACGAACATGAATTATTTCCTCTACAAAAAGTGCAAATGAACCTTAGGTTTTTCTTTCAACGATACAAAATAGCAAATCAAACAACCCAAACGAAATTCCAAATAATTAAAAACCTAAGAAAACTCTATTGATTTAATTGAGATAATCTCCACGGCTAAGCTCAGGCTCACCACGATTAAATTTTAAAGGAATACAAGTTCGACATAATAGGCTGCGAGAAAAAGAATACGTCACATAATACAGAGATGAAGTTCAACCACACATTTTCTGCTGGAATTGCATATAGAAGTTTCAAGAACATGTATTCACGACTTTAACATGATTAAGCGGTGATATTCACCACTTAATTAGCGTGAACAAATTAAAAGCTTGATCGGACTCGACAACAGAGGGACAAATTAGACACCTCCCTCTGCTGCTGGAGTCGGGTCAAGCGCGGCTGGCACGGAATCCAGCTCGTATAGCCCATCAACGGTCCGAAGTTTACAGATGTGCCTGCCCGTGGCCTCCTCTTGGATGTACGTGTCTTTTCCAAACGTAATTTTGTAACCGAATGTGAGCTGGAACTTGGATAGACTGATCAAATTCCTGCGCAAGCCCTCAACATAGTAGACATTTTGGAGCGTGAAGTGGGAAACTGCACTGTCCCGAAGCCACGTATTGGCAGCTGCTGCCCACTGACTCCATAAATCCAACTTCCTTGGTTAGCCATGGTGAGATGAGAAAAGAGTCGCAGGTCACCCGTCGTGTGGCACTGAGCACCCGAATCCAAAATCCAAGTGCTGCTCTGACTCTTGCTTTCGTCGTGGCCAGCAATTGGCATCCTGGTATTTGCAGGAACAAAGCCACGTGAATGGACACGCCACAATGGCAAAACTTTAGGTGCTTGTAAACGGAAGTTCTCATGGAGTGGACAATACAAACCGTTTCTTTTCTTTGAAAAACTCAACGAGGGGGGAGGTATATCCACCTAAATGTACTGCCAAAGCAATACCGAGGACGAGGACGAGGGCGAGCGCACTAAAAAGGCAAAACAAAAAAAGTACATGATTACAAAACAACGGGAAGGAAAACTTTTAAACTCAAGTTCTCATGAACGAGACAATACAAACCTTTCATTTTCTTTGAGAAAATCGGTGATGGTGGAGACACATCCACATAAATCTATCTCTAAAACAGTCCGAAGGACGAGGCCGATGCCGATGCCGATGCCGAGCGCTCTGAAAATACAGAAAAAATCCAATACATCACTACAAATAAGAAAGGAAACTTTTACATATAAGTTCTCAGGAACGAGACAATACAAACCTTTTCTTTTCAATGAGAAACGGAACAAGGGCGATGTAATATTCTTGGAAAGTAAGCAGGATGACAATGATGAAGTCGGGCACACTAAAAAAATACAAAAAAGGCACATGATTACAACTCAATGGAAATGTTCAGCCCCGTAGACATAAGCAAAGACAACACTGAGTGGTTCTGCGGCACAGGTTATACATTGACCAAAAAGAGGAATTACTAGCAAATAAAAGAGGGAAGATTGAAAATCTTTGGGAGGCAGGCAACCCTGCACTGTTCTCCTCTCGCCCCCGTACGCGCGCCCGTCGCCCCCCGGTGGCGGCGGCGCGCTCCCCGCCCCTCCACCCCCTAGCCCCCCTACCTCCTCTCTCCCCTGTCGCCGCCGCCGGCAGAGGTTGCCGGGCGTGGCCCGGTGGCGCCGGCGGCGGCGGACTGTCTCTCCCCGCGCCGAGCTTGGTGGAGGCGGGGATCCCCTCGTCGGCGGCGGCGTTCCTAGGGCGGCGGCGGCCCGGCCCCGGCCGGGTGGTGGCAAGACGGCGGCGACGCGGTCGGCTTGCGGGCGGCGCAGTGCAGCCGTGTCGGCGGGCAGTGGAGATGGCCGGCCGGCCCTTGCGGCCCCGATCGGGGCCCATTAATCTGGGTTGTGGCGGGCCGGCCTGACCTACGGCTCGATCTGCAGAGGAAGATGAGGCGACGGATGCAGGGGACAGCGGAACGGCGGCCGGCCTTTTGCAGCGCGGCGGTGAGCTTCACGGGCCCTATTTTGGGCTCGGCCGGACCCTATTAGAACTGGTGTGCCCCGAGGGGCTTTACGGACCCGCTGGTCCGGCCGGATCTGACGGGGACTGGTGTGTTCTACTGCTACGTCCGGTCGATTACCGTCCTCGGCGGTGGAGGTTGTTCCCTCCCGCCGGCCGTGGTACTGCTGACCCCAGTCCATTTTGTGTCCACATCTTCATTCTGCGGACCTCCGGATAGCTTCTTCGGTGAGACGGTGTTGGTGGCTTCGAGACCGTGGTGGCGCATGTTGGTGGGTGGCTAGTTTGGAGGTGTCGAGGTTTGTCCTCGCGGGGCTTTTAGGCTATGGATCGTCCGGGTTGTGGATGGGGTTTCGGGAGAAATCCTTGTCGGTTCATCCAACACCGACGCGGTGCCACTTTCGGGTGGCATCTTTCCTTCCTGAAGGGCGTCGAGGCTACCTTTGTTCGCTTCCCACAGTGTCGGGGGAAACCCTAGGACCTAGTTGGTCCTGGCAGCAGCGTGGCGTTCCATGTTGAAGGTGTTGTCTGACACTTGTCGATCCGGTGCTAGGAGCGTGGTGGTACTCTTTCGGAGAGGGCGCAGCGGTTGAGGGTCACCATCGTCTAGTTGATCCGCCTATGTCTCCGTTTTATTTCTTCTTTTCTTGTTCTCTTTGGGTGTATGTTTGCTGCCGCCCCAGCATTGCAAGTCGGTTGGTTGTATCGGGTGTTTGCTATATTAATATAGCGGGGCTACAGCCTATTTCGTCAATAAAAGAGGGAAAGCTCCTAAGACTGCGGCATGCATGAGAATTCTCTACTAGGAAGGTGGTCAATGCCCAAATGAGGTGGGGGATAACGAGCGACCAAGAAGTGATATGGTCTCAGATAGCGGCACTGATGAAGTTATTTGCATTGCTTGAGTTGCTTAAATCCTGTCGTCATCATAGTTTGACTTATAAAAAATAAATGTACATGAATATAAAAAATTAAGCAAAAGCTAGCGATACATATGTGTACTACATAAAATGTATGATAATCACGGAAATTAAATCTCTTGACAACTTAAGAGGTTATCCCATATAGATTTTTTTTAAAGGGGATAGCCCCGGCCTCTCTGTATTGATTGATATATTTTGCCATATAATCTCATATAGATGAACGAACCACCATAACCTTCTATCTCTACTATATATTATTGGTAAACGACCGTGGTACGCCGTGGTTATTTTACTGTTTATCCCCTCGGTTTTCGGTAAATAATACCGCAGTCATTTCTTCTGTGTTGTCTGCATGAACAAGATACATGCTAACCGATGTTTTTAGCTGACTGAAAATACAGAAAACCAGTAAGCGATCACAACTCAACGGGAAATTCCTCAAAAAAAACTCAACGGAAAGGATCAACGTCCTACACATGAGCAAAGCAAGCCCCGAGAGGTTTTGTTATATTGATTTATCGCATGACTAGAATTATGGATGATGCTGACAAGGATTTGTCAATCTGAAAAGCTTGATCATAAACACAGAAACTTGCCAGCATGTTTAACCAGAGACAGAAGTATTAGGACTGAAAACTTAATCCGCTTGGATTTGACATAGTTTGGTGTAGAAGCCCTGCACCCAGTACAAAAATCTCAGCTCCACCCGTCACCGATGTATCCAAGCAAATAAAAGTTCCCCACCTTGCTAGCTAATTTACTAGTCTCTAAGTAAACTGTGTCTTAACTCTTAACAAACATAGGAGATCAGGAGGACAGAGAACATACCCCCAATGGCGTCTCGTCACTCGCTTCACCTCCATGGAGGGGAAGAAGGAAGGTGGAGAGATGATGGGCCCGTACTGCACATACTGCTGCCTACTTTTGTCTTCCTTCTTCCCACACCGGGGGTAAGAAGACATGAGAAAGAGATGACTGGGCCCCTGCAGCACCGTGTGATTACGATATTGCCCTCAACGTGCATTATAGACTTTTGTCCTGTGAAAAATCACCATTGACACATTATACCTCTGGCTGCATGCGCATGTTGGACTAGCCCTTCAAAGTTGTTGACTTGATACTTGATAGTACAAATTTTTGTAGGTTCTTGTTATTGGGTTCTCCATGCCATTTTCCTTTTTGTCATCGTGTTTGAATGTTCAGATGTGGCTGTTCGGACCATGTTTTTTCTACTTCTACAGTCATTTCATGATATCAAATATTGCCATATGACCACATTAATTCTTCACAGTCTGCCTGCATCAAATTAATTCCTTAGTTGTTCTTATTAAAAAAATCCGTATTGTTCAGTATCAAATATAATTCTGTATAACATTTTTTTATTTCGCAAATCAAACAGCCAGTGGAAGCAAGGCTGTTATTTCAACCGAACGTTAGTGAGTCTGACGTGGACACCTAGTGAAGACAACTGATCTAGTAGAGCAAAGCAAAACCATAGTGTCACATTCTCATCAGTTTCTGCGAACCTTCCAAAGGGCGGGTCTATAATACTGAGACTAGCCACACCGTGCTCCATCGAACCGGTTCGTCACGGTGTGGAGCATCGGATCAATGTGTCGTAGAAGAAAAGCGAACACTAGTGGAAACCCCCCCCCCCCCCTTTAGTCCCGATTCTAGAGGGCCTTTAGTCCCGGTGTTGCCAACCGGGACTAACAAATCGGGACTAAAGCCCCCCCCCCCCCCCCCCCCCCCCCCCCCAGTCCCAGTTGGCCACGAACCGGGACTAAAGGGCCCTCCACGTGGGCACGGCGGAGCACGCGGGATGGAGGACCTTTAGTCCCGGTTGGTAAAGACCCTTTTTTCGAAATATTGTTTTTTTAATTTTTTCAATTTTTTTTGGAATTTTTTCTATATTTCAAATCTTTGAATTATTTGTCAGTTTTAATCTCTAATCACCCCTAATCTCACACTGCTCCACCCCCAGCACGCTCGTGGTCAAAGTGCATACTCGTGGTCAAACTTTCTGATCGGTCACCCATACTCACACTGCTCCACCCCCAGCACGCTTAACTTTTGAGTTCCTTTCCAATTAGCTTCCAAGATTGCACTGATAACATCTTGATAATACTATGGTATCAATCTTATTATCCCCTAGACTTATTATTTTTTGAATTCCAAACCTATATTAACATAAATATTAATGATTAAGTAATAATAATTATTAATTCAAATAACAAAAAAATGAATTTTACATTATTATTGCCATTTTCTATTTAATATGGAAAAATTCATATCTTTAAATCCGTAAATCAAAATTCAACAAATAATATGTATAAATCGATCAGAAAAATGATAGGAATCCAAATATTGCATCCATATCATCTTTTGAATAATGTGCTAAGTGTGCTTATTTGTTTTGATTTTGTAGAAAAAAATCTTCTTTTTGAAATAACTTTTTTTCCTTTTGAAATTTCGAGAATCTGAGAAAACTTCACCGGGTAAACCTAACTACATCTCAAAGGTTATGGCATTTTTCTTCGGCTCCAATTTTTCTTCGGCTCCAATTTTTCTCTAGTTTTTTTTTGATATATTAAACGCATTTTTTCGACGTCGTATGCAAAAGTTATGGCCATTTTTTTCTTCTATTTTTGCAAAAAGGTCAAATTTCATATTTCAAAATTTCTATACAAACTAGACACTAAAACCTAACTACATCTCATAGGATTTTATTTTTTGAAGATTTTATCATTTTCTTTTATTTTCTACAAAACTACAAAGGCGATCCACAGGGGGGGTAGGCATGAGAGGGAAAAAAAAATAGTCCCGGTTGGTGTCTCCAACCGGGACTAAAGATAGACCTTTAGTCCCGGTTGAAGACACCAACCGGGACTAAAGATGCCGCACCCTTTAGTCCCAGTTGGTGTCTCCAACTGGGACTAAAGGTCTTGTTTGAACCGGGACTGATGCCGTGCGGTGTCCTGGCCGTTCGAACCGGGACTAATGCTCCCATTAGTCACGGTTCAAAACATATCCAGGACTAAAGGCCCGTATGGAAGGTCCTTTATCTACTAGTGGAAGCAAGAAGTCGATGCGGTTCCAAGACACAAATCTGTAAAGAGCACTATAGCAAACCCACATGGCAGTAATAGGGATTGCTAGATAAATAAGAGAATTCCTTATTTGGCCCTTCCTTAAAATCGTCTTCCCTATTTGGCCCTAGAAAAAAAGTTCTTCCCAATTTGACACCTTAATTTCATTTTTTTCCTAATATGGCCTTTTAGTGCATTCTCAGCATTAGAAAGACTCTTTTCCCCTTCATAAATAATGTGACAAAAAAAAGGGATCAGGGTCATTGATGTGGTAGGCAAACAATTCAATTTCGGTAGTTTTTTCAGAGCAAAAAAATAAATATACGGTAGGGGTTGATTATTGCTTTGTATAAACAGAAAGTAATAAACAAGAAAAAGTATTTGTTTGTTGTAAGCGTCATGCAGTTACGAAGTGCGATCCAGGCGAAATTGATACCTCATCACGTCCATGCATATACAGTAGTAGAGATTGAGGTTACACACGTTGGACGAGCTAGCGGGTGAGCTACACCATGACACTGTACTTAGGTCGCACATGTTTTGGTTGGATAAAGGAAAATGAGAAAATAATGCTGGTTCCTTCATTTGCAGCGCAGCTAGCCCATGCATGCGCCGGAAAAGCGAGCCCGAGGAAAAAAAAGAATCAAGACGAACGGAGGAGCCCTGGGAGAATAGTTTGAGAGAACTGTGACTTGGAACTAGTACACGGAGCTTGTTTTTCACCTGATACCGTTTTTTTTGTCACATTATTTATGAAGGGCCAAAGAGTCTTTCTAATGCTCTGAATGCACTAAAAGGCCATATTAGGAAAAAAATGAAATTAAGGTGTCAAATTGGGAAGAACTTTTTTTTCAGGGCCAAACAGGGAAGACGATTTTAAGGAAGGGCCAAATAAGGAATTCTCTCATAAAATATTACTTGCATGCTGAACATAATGATTTTGGTCTTATACACAAGCGAACCCAACACTGTAGCCAAACCAAAGTGATTTTTTCCTCTGATAACTTTTTCCTTGAACCGGCACACCGGTGTTGCTGGTCTGAGGCAAGAGTCAAGAGTGACTAGTCAAAAGACACACCATCCCAAATAAACAAATATGAGTTCAGCACCATGTGACATGCATGTGTTAGGAAACCGATATACGGGGGACGTATGGGCCCACCTTGCTTGGGTGGGGGTTTTACTCTAGATTGGTTTACATCCTTTTGCCCCTCTAGGAGCATCTCCACCGCATCCCCCAATAGGCCTCCAAAGGCGGCCCATAGGGGGTTCGGATGCAAAAAAAACACCCATAGCGACACCCCCGTCAGTCGGGCCAAGCCGATTTCTGTCCAGCACTTTGAGAGGCCCTTCAAACTTGACGCCTGTTCGGCATGCCGGACATTGCCCGGACATGCCATTCGACATGCGTGGCCCACTAGTAATAGACACAACACGGGGCGCCGTGTTTATGAAGTTGTGCAGGAGGTTGTTCCGCCCGATTAGTGACACGTGCACTCACCAGGGCGGTTTCCCAGATGAAGGGACGTGAGGTGAGGCAGCAAAACGAGACGGCGGCACGCCTGCCAGCACACGTTGCAATGACATTGGCGCCAGCGTGCGCGCCAGTCCACGCGCCGGCGTCGTGGTATTCCCACGCAATGCATTTACGCCGACTTATACCATCGATCTGGATTATCAGATTGCAGTATGTAGCTTGTCCTCCTATGAATCCGGGAAGTATTTTCTTGGCAAGGAAATGTTATCAAGTTCAAGAGAGTTTTCTTAATGTTTGTTCTACCGGACCAAACTTGTTTGCTTGTGGTTGTTTTTGTTAGATTTTGGGCCCATTTGGGCAGCCCAATAAAATTCCTGAAAATCTCAAATTGGCCCATGTGCATGGCAGAATTTTAGAGGTGCAAAGTGGTGCTAAAGTTTAGTCCCACATTGCTAGTTGGAGGAGACAAACACCACCTTATAAGGTGGAGTGTTGTACCACTTGGTGTGCTAGTTGAGAACAGAAGGCTCTCTCGTGCGCACGCCTCTCCTCCTCCTCCGCCGCCGTCCGTCCGTCTCGTCACGACACGCCGCGGGTTGCGGGAATGAGCCGAGCCGATGTCTATATTTTTGCTGTTCGGGAAAATCGAGTCGTTAGCGTACGTGTACAGCTTAGCTAATTCGGGTCGCTCCCGGATCGTGGGCTGCTGTTACCGACTCGAACGTGTGCGACGTGGCCGGCCCACGTCGTACCCGTTAGGGTTTCCTGAACCGCGCTATATAATGCCTTGCACTACCGTGCGCCGTAACACACCGAACCAATCTAGGTTTTGCCAATCTCGTGCCTTGCGCCGCCACCGTAGTTGTAACATCCCAATTTTCACAAAAATTTAAAACTTTTC
Organism: Poa pratensis; assembly: GCA_947311845.1. NCBI lineage: Eukaryota > Viridiplantae > Streptophyta > Magnoliopsida > Poales > Poaceae > Poa > Poa pratensis. Next base: position 23,751,490 of record CAMZMU010000106.1, on the reverse strand, counting down.
ATTTGCAACATGCATCATGTCATTGCATCATTGTTTGCATTGTGTTTGAATTCAAATTATGAAATTTAGAGAAAATTGTCTCAAAAACAATATTTGCATTTCATCTGCAAATGCTTTTCAAACCTATTTCAAATTTTAAATAAAGTTTTTGAAAATTTTATCCCCAATACATGCTAAACATGTGGGGCATGTTTTTACAAAAGTATAGAAATTGGTTTGAGTGGATTTGGTTTTATAAATCAAAAGTTATTTGATTTTAGTTAAAAACAGAAAAGAAAACAGTTTCTGGAAAAAAATGCGCAGCCTGCGCTGTTGGGCCGAGCCCATCTATCCTAACGCGCGCGTGGTAGATAGTGCAGCCCAGCTGCGTGCTCCTCTCGCTGCCACCCTGGCCCCACTTGTCATCCCCATCCCCTCGACGTGAAGAACACGGAGACTTCTCCGAAACCCTAACCAAATCCCAACCGAATCCGGCTTGATTCGCACGCGTTGTTGACCCCTATATAGTCTCCACGACACCGCCGTCTTTTGCCACAAACAAATCGAGACGAGAGCCCCCAGGCTGCCCGCACGAGTCGCCGCCGTGCCGCCACTGCCGTCGACGACCTCGCCGTATTCCGGTGAGCCCTTGCGCGCACTGCCCCTCGCAACCCTTCCTTTCGCTTCACCGCGACCGTGCGCACCTCCCTGACACCTCGCCGTATTTTCTCGCGCAGCAGATCGAGAGAGCCATCATCGACAGGAGCTCGCCGCCGCCACCCCGAACATCGACGAGCGATCCCAGGAGGAGAAGGAAGCTCGCGACATCATCGACCACGCCACCAGCTCCGCCGCGACGCCCTGCATCTCCTGGTACCAAGCCCCCATCCTCCCCTTCTTTTCCATCGCGTTTAGCTCGCCGCCGGCGATGGCGCCGCCGTAGGAACTAGGGTTCCGGCATGTTTCCGGTGGAGACGTCGGTCGTTTTGGTACAGTAGATCTAGGCCGTTGGATCGTTTTTGCACGGTGGAGATTAGATGCATCACGAAGCGGTACCAGCCAACCGGAGATCGCCACGTCGCCAAGTCGTCCGCGAAGCCGCGCCGCATTTGCCCGCGTCCGTCCGCACCCGTCCGCGTCCGCATCGCCCGCAAGACCAGTCAACGGAGGCTCCGCACCAACCAGAAGACGCCACGTCGACGGAGGACTTCAGCGCGAAGATCTTTAGTTTTCTTTACGTTTTAGCCCCTGCGCATCACAGATTAGTCCCTGCGATTAGATCTATTATTAATTTTTATTCCTTTATCCAAAATTTATGAAATTTATATTTTTGGAAAGCTAATAATGTGTAGAAACTTTCTATATGCTTAATTTGAGGTTTGGACGAAATTAATTTAGATAAATTTTAAAAATGGTTTAATTGATATTTTGGCTATAATTTAATTATAAAAATTGATAATTGAGCAAAATATTTTGCTATATTTTTGTTTGTATAAGTAATGGCCGTAGTATTGCTCTAGTATTTTTGTATAAGTGTTTTCCTATGTTTTTGCATGTATTTTGTTTTTATTGCTTTTAGGTGTTATTTTAATAAGTAAATTATATTAAAATTGCTCTCCACATTATTTTTCGAATAGAAAATTTAGCTAAGTAATTATGACCATGTTATATGCAAAATAACTTAGAAATATTTCACCCCACCGAAATATTTCTTCCTTAGAAAATTTTGGGTAATAAAATGTTGAGAACACTTAGAATTTTTCCTTAGAAATTTTCAACACATTAAAAATGCTAAACTTGTCCTTAGAAATTTTTAGTATCTAGAAAACTTAGTTATTTCCTTAGAAATTATTCTAAGTACTTGCTATAACAAATGTTGGTCCTTAGAAAAATTTATCAACTATTGCTATCATACCTTTTTCCTTAGAAAATTTTAGCACTTCTTATTTTGTTTACTTTCCTTAGAAATTATTTTGGACATGATGTGTTAGTTTAGTCCTTAGTTAAATTTCGACCCAAGTGTTAGGACCTTGGTCCTTAGTCATTTTTGGACCTTCTTGATTGTCTTGTTTTAACTTAGAATTATTTCATGGCATGGCATGCATGCATCTCTAGTCCTTAGAAATATTTTGCACATCATGCATGACATATTTTCCTTAGAAGTTTTATGAAAATTGTTTGTTCATTATGTATTGTTTGATGTGTTAGAAACTCCGGAGGGAAACGAGGACTGTTGCAGCTGCTGTTGTTCTGCTTGTTGCCAAGGCAAGTGGCACACCCCCATGAAGTTTTCCTAAGTATTTTATATGCATTACTTAGTGTATTTCTTATATGCATGTGTTGGATAGTATTATAGCTATATGCTAAACCCACCATACCTTTACTCTAGTTGTGTCTAGAATCCCTTTTGATAACTTAGTAGATTATTGGATGCTATGCAAATGTGTTTTCCTTAAAGCTAAATTCTACTAAGTAATTTATCACCTGGGTGGACTTGGTTATGAAAAGATGATGGAAAGGTTGAGTGTCATCTCTTAGGGGTGACCTCTAAGGGATGGTCACTTGTGGTTGCCACCCAGGGTATTAAGGGGCCAAGGTTTTCTCTAAGTGAAGTTGCTTACCGTGCAGCCATTAGTCATATGGGCTCTGGCTAGATGGATTAAGTTGCGTGGACTCGTCCCGACTTGACAGGTGGTGGTAGAATGGTTAGAATGGGAGCGCGTCAAGTCGGTATGGGATGGGAAAATGCTTCTGAAAAGTCTCGTCTCAACTCTCTCCTTTTCCTTAGCACAAATTGAGTGCTTGAGGATAGTTTGGGTTTGTTGGGTCTAATGGTGAAAGTGCACAACCTCTGCAGAGTTAAAAACTAAGTACTTAGCCGTGTCCCCGGTTACGGACAATTTGAGCAGCTGATCAAGGATTCAACGGAGGCTTCATCATTCAAATTTCGAAATTAAAACTTGATGGTGAACAAGGGTAGTTAAGACAATGGTTTTCAAGCCATCTTGTCTCAAAATTTTGAAGGAAAAGTTTTACAAAGTGTTAGGCAAAATTGGCTTTTATGCAAATCAGCCTTCAAACTCCACCAGCCAAATATGCATATAGGTTATAGAGTTATTCCTATATGAGTCCACATAGTGTCACTTGCCAGGATCATTTTTAATGATTCTGACCCACTCTGTTGCAAATATTACTTTGTTGCAGACTTTTCTGACGATGAGTAAGGTCACGTTTGGGTTTCGAGTCTGCAACCAACATGTTTTCGCCTGTGGCGCATCATGAAGAATGGAGGCTCATTGAAGATTTATTCCGCTGCTTTATTTGTTTTGAGCTAGCTATAAGCTATGCAAAGATGTATCGAACTATTTATTTTTCCAAGTCTGGATCATTCGTGTAATAATTGATACAATGTTGTGATATTCATCTTAAACTGTGTGTGCAAATGAAACGATCCAGGGGTTTGCACTATACACAGGTACCTTGCCATTTTCTAAGTGCAGGTACATTACAGATGGTATCAGAGCATAGTGTTGCCTGTAGGATCGAAACCCTAGGTTTGGTTAGAAATAAGTTGGCCAAAAACTTAATTTATTTACTAAGTATAAAAGCTTCTATGATATATTCTTGCTTTTTCTTCTAAGTACTCGTAATTCTTTACTTATGCATTTATCTCATACTTGTTTCTTCCTAAACTAAAGGATGACGAAGAGGTTCGAGTACATTGACGAGGAGGACTACCCGGTGACCCGCTTCGGCAGCATCATGTTCGACATCCTCAAGCACCTGAAGCTACCTACACCCATGATCAAGGGATGCATCTTGAAGAAGTTCAAAAGAGAAGGCCTTTGGGGAATCAGGGTGTTTCAACAAGGACGTGAAGGCGAAGCACCCATTGAGTACAGAGTAATGGGAGTCTCCATGGAGAGAGGAATCGACATCATCATGCAACACGTGATAGCTTGCCTTTGTGGACGCTACTCCAATGAATTGGAGGGGCACTACTCCTTCCCTTTTGGAAGGCGTGACGATGAAGGATCACCCTTCTGCTATGGCACCGAGAACATGGGCAAAGATGAGTTCGTGAGCGACTATTTCCAAGGCTTAGAACTCTTAGTCCATGATCTTTACTTTGATACCAGTGAGGAACTCCACAAGAATGATGAGCTTTGCGCCCAAGTCCAAGTGAATGATGAGAAGATAAAAGAGCAAGAAGAGAAGACCAAGGAGCTAGAAGAGAAGTTCAAGGCCCAAGAGAAGAAATTCATAAGTCAAGAGAAGAGAGTCAAGCAAAGAAACAAGCAAATAAGGGACTTGAAGGAAGAACTCTCCACCAATGATGTGGAGCTTGAAGCTGATTGTGACTTGATCAAGCGACTTCGTGCTGAGAAGAAGGAACTCCAAGAGAGAAACGCAGAATTGGAGAAGGAAGTGAAGGATCTCAGAAGCGTGCTCATTCAGGAAGGCTTTGAAATCCAAGAATTTGAAGAAGAAGTAGATGAAGGCCATGATTGAGGACTAGGATAGTTAGTGAGACTACCATTTTACCTTACGCACCATTTTACCTTACGCCTTTTAAATTTTCGAATTTTAGTTTGGAACTACCAACTTGTGGTAGGACAATACCTAGTACCCTTTGATGTTTGTTCGAATTGAGAAATTTGGAGTTGAAGTTTTGCTTGATGTGTTGTTTGATTGCTTTCTATGTGATGCTTGTATGGGTAGAATTATTTCTCATAGACCTGTCTATCTTTTACTCACCTATGCTAAAACCACAGATGCCTCCCCGTCGTGACAACAACAACAACAACAACAACAACAACAACAACAACAACAACAACAACGAAGCTATGATGCAACAGATGATGGCAGCCCAGACTCAGCTGATGACCATGATGGCACAATTCATGGCAAATCAACATGGACCACCACCACCACCTCCTCCCCAAGTGGACAGACTTGCCAGGTTCCTTAGGCTTAGGCCAAACAAGTTCTCAACTACAACTGACCCAATTGTGGCTGATGACTGGCTGCGTTCTGTGCAAAAGGATCTGGTGACAGCTGAATGTGAAGATGCTGAGAAAATTAGGTTCACCGCACATCTGCTTGAAGGACCTGCAGCCCAATGGTGGGAAACTTATCAGATTACTCACCCATTGGACACTTTGACTTGGGAGGAATTCAAGGAAGGATTTCGTAATGCTCATATTCCACAGGCATTATGAATCTGAAACAGGAAGAGTTCCGCAATCTGCGTCAGGGGAACAGAAGTCTTAAGGAGTACATGGATGACTTTCATGCCTTGTCTCGATATGCTCCAGAGGACGTTGACACAGATGTAAAGAGGAAGGCTAAATTTCTCAAGGGCTAAGTGATGAGCTGAAGATACCTTTGACTGTGGCCTATGCTCCAACTTATCAGACACTTCTTGATCAGGCAATCACCCTTGAGGATAGCATGAAGAAAGCTGAAAACAGGAAGAGGAAGATGAATTCAAACAAGCACCACTCTGAACCCTCATTTAAGAAGCACTTTGTTCATGATGGGAACCATGGTCATAAACATGGGAACCACAATGGGGGCAACTTTCACAAACCCCATGCTCACAATCACAATGGAGGATTCAAGGGAAACAATGGAGGATCAAATGGAGGACACAGGGGAAATGGACATGCTGGACATAACCATAACAATGGACAGCATCGCCCAAATTCTGAACCCAAGAAAGATCTCAGCCAGGTGCTCTGCTACAAGTGCAACAACAAGGGACATTATGCTAATGAATGCCCTGAGAAGAGAGTGGACACTCCTAGCAAGCCCAATCCTTTCAACAAGGGACATGTGAACCACATCAATGTTGAAGAAGTCTATGATGAACCTGATGCTGTGATTGGTACGTTCCTAATCAACTCCTGTCCAGCATTAGTTTTATTTGATACTGGAGCATCGCATTCATTCATATCAAGAGCATTTGTTAACAAACATGGGTTAACTGTCGAAAACATGGGGTGCCCAATTAGAGTCAGTTCTCCAGGAGGAGAAATGTTAGTATCATCTGGTTGTAGAAACCTTAACCTTGAGATTGGAAAACATCAGTTTCCAGCAAACCTCCTAATCCTAGAAACCCAAGGACTAGATGTCATTCTAGGGATGGATTGGATGACCCATTTTGAAGGGATCATAGACTGTGCAAATAGAGCAATCACCCTCACCACCCCAGAAAAGAAGACGATCAGATTCAAGTCAAAGTTTGAAATGAAGAAGTTTAAGGTTAATTCTCTTAAGGGGGTTAGCCTCGGGATGTGCTCATAGTAAGGGAATACCCAGATGTGTTTCCTGAAGAACTGCCGGGAATGCCACCCGATAGAGATGTCGAGTTTCTCATTGAGCTTAAACCAGGCACAGGACCAATAGCCAAAAGACCATACCCAATGGCGACAGAGGAACTGAAAGAACTCAAGAAACAGTTGGAGGAACAGTTGCAGAAAGGTTTTATCCGTCCAAGTTCTTCACCTTGGGGAGCACCAATCTTGTTTGTTGAGAAGAAAGACAGTACTCAGAGGCTAGTCACGGACTATAGAGCTTTAAATGAAGTAACCATTAAGAACAAATACCCACTCCCTAGAATCAACGACCTCTTTGATCAATTGAAAGGAGCCTGTGTGTTCTCAAAGATTGATCTCAGATCTGGATACTTTCAGATGAAGGTTAGAGAGTTGGACATACCTAAGACTGCTTTCACCACCCGATACGGTTTGTATGAGTACACAGTTATGCCTTTTGGCTTAACCAATGCGCCGGCATACTTCATGAATATGATGAATAAAGTGTTCATGGATTTCTTAGACAAGTTTGTCGTTGTGTTCATCGATGACATCTTGATCTACTCCAAAAGCCACAAGGAACATGAGGAACATCTACGTCAAGTTTTGCAAAGACTTAGAGAGCACAAATTGTATGGCAAGTTCAGCAAATGTGAGTTTTGGCTGGAACAAGTAGGATTCTAGGACACATTGTGTCTAAGGATGGAATAGCAGTAGACCCTGAAAAGGTTTCGGCAGTAACCAACTGGGAGTCGCCCAAGAATGTGGGAGATATCCGTAGTTTTCTGGGACTAGCAGGATACTATAGGAGATTCATTGAAAATTTCTCCAAAATTGCTAAGGCCTTAACAGAATTGCTACAAAAGGGCAAGAAGTTTGTGTGGACCGAAGAATGTGAAACTAGTTTTCAAGAACTGAAGAAACGTTTAGTATCAGCACCTGTTCTATGTTTACCAGATCTGGAGAAAGATTTCCAAGTGTACTGCGATGCTTCACATCGAGGACTTGGAGGTGTGTTGATGCAAGAAGGCAAAGTGGTGTCATATGCCTCAAGGCAGCTCAAGAAGCATGAAGTCAACTACCCCACACATGACTTAGAATTAGCAGCAGTAGTACATGCCCTGAAGATATGGAGGCCCTATCTCTATGGAAAGCGTTGTGAAGTATTCACGGACCATAAAAGTCTTAAATACTTCTTCACACAGAAGGAAATGAACATGCGACAAAGGAGATGGCTGGAATTGATTAAGGACTATGACCTGAGTTTGCAATACCACCCAGGAAAAGCCAATGTAGTAGCTGATGCCTTAAGCCGTAAAACTTATGTTAACGGACTCACGGCAGGGGAATTGCCAGAAGAACTATGCAGGGATTCAAGGATCTTAGGTTGGAGATAGTACCTGAAGGTTTTGTAGCATCTCTAGAAGTGCAACCTCTTTTGATGGACAAAATCAAGGAGGCTCAAAAAGGAGACAAAGTGATGGAAGAAATCAAGAAAAATTTAGGTGAGGCAAGGCCAAAGGTTTTCGACTAGATGAAGAAGGCATAGTATGGTTCATGAAACGAATTTGTGTTCCAGAAGATGTAGATCTCAGAAAGTTGATACTTCAGGAAGCCCATGATTCACCTTACTCCATACACCCGGGTAACACCAAGATGTATATGGATGTGAAGGAGAGGTTTTGGTGGAACAATTTGAAAAGAGATATTGCTGAATATATTGCCAAGTGTGATGTGTGTAGCCGTGTAAAGGCTGAGCATCAGAAGCCAGCAGGGTTACTTCAACCTTTGCCAGTACCCGACTGGAAATGGGATCAGATTGGGATGGACTTCATCACAGGTCTACCCAGAACCAAGTCTGGTTATGATTCTATTTGGGTTATTGTTGATCGTTTGACCAAGGTAGCTCATTTCGTGCCTGTGAAGACAACTTACACAAGTGCCAAGCTAGCAGATATTTACATGAAGAGAATAGTATGTTTGCATGGAGTTCCAAAGAAGATTGTGTCAGATAGAGGCACTCAATTCACTTCACATTTCTGGAAGCAGTTACATGAAGTCCTTGGAACTAGGCTAGAGTTTAGCACAGCCTTTCACCCCCAGACTGATGGACAGACTGAAAGGGTAAATCAAATCCTGGAGGACATGCTGAGAGCATGTGCATTAGACTATAAGTCTAGTTGGGATGATAATCTCCCATATGCTGAGTTCTCTTATAATAATAGTTATCAAGCCAGCATAGAGATGTCACCATTTGAAGCACTGTATGGAAGGAAATGCACCACCCCACTTTTGTGGAGTGGAGTAGGAGAAAGAAGTCTGTTTGGTCCTGATATAATCGAAGAAGCTGAAGAAAAGGTTAGGCTGATTAAGGACAGATTGAAGGCAGCTCAATCTAGGCAGAAAAGTTATGCTGATTCCAAACGGAGAGAAGTCACTTATGATATTGGAGATAGAGCCTATCTTAGAGTCTCACCCCTTCGTGGAGTGAAGAGGTTTGGAATCAAAGGAAAACTGTCACCAAGGTTTATTGGACCTTATAAAGTTTTGTCACGTAAAGGAGAAGTGGCTTATGAATTGGAACTACCGGAAGCACTTTCCGCAGTTCACAATGTTTTCCATGTTAGTCAGCTGAAGAAGTGTCACCCTGAAATGGCAGAAACTCCGCTGAGAGATACAGTGCCACTAGAAGAAGTTCAGCTGGAAAGTGATCTCACCTATGAGGAAAAACCCATAAAAATTTTGGAGACAGCAGAGAGAATTACCAGAACCAAGACTATCAAATTTTGCAAAGTACATGGAATCATCATTCAGAGGAAGAAGCAACTTGGGAAAGAGAAGATGACCTTAGAGAAGAACATCCTCACCTATTTGCTAGCCAAACCGAATCTCGAGGGCGAGATTCATCTTAAGGGGGTTAGGTTTGTAACATCCCAATTTTCACAAAAATTTAAAACTTTTCATTTGCATCATGCATCATGTCATTGCATCATTGTTTGCATTGTGTTTGAATTCAAATTATGAAATTTAGAGAAAATTGTCTCAAAAACAATATTGCATTTTATCTGCAAATGCTTTTCAAACCTATTTCAAATTTTAAATAAAGTTTTTGAAAATTTTATCCCCAATACATGCTAAACATGTGGGGCATGTTTTTACAAAAGTATAGAAATTGGTTTGAGTGGATTTGGTTTTATAAATCAAAAGTTATTTGATTTAGTTAAAAACAGAAAAGAAAACAGTTTCTGGAAAAAAATGCGCAGCCTGCGCTGTTGGGCCGAGCCCATCTATCCTAACGCGCGCGTGGTAGATAGTGCAGCCCAGCTGCGTGCTCCTCTCGCTGCCACCCCGGCCCCACTTGTCATCCCCATCCCTCGACGTGAAGAACACGGAGACTTCTCCGAAACCCTAACCAAATCCCAACCGAATCTGGCTTGATTCGCACGCAATCGCACGCGTTGTTGACCCCTATATAGTCTCCACGACACCGCCGTCTTTTGCCCCAAACAAATCGAGACGAGAGCCCCCAGGCTGCCCGCACGAGTCGCCGCCGTGCCGCCACTGCCGTCGACGACCTCGCCGTATTCCGGTGAGCCCTTGCGCGCATTGCCCCTCGCAACCCTTCCTTTCGCTTCACCGCGACCGTGCGCACCTCCCTGACACCTCGCCGTATTTTCTCGCGCAGCAGATCGAGAGAGCCATCATCGACAGGAGCTCGCCGCCGCCACCCCGAACATCGACGAGCGATCCCAGGAGGAGAAGGAAGCTCGCGACATCATCGACCACGCCACCAGCTCCGCCGCGACGCCCTGCATCTCCCGGTACCAAGCCCCCATCCTCCCCTTCTTTTCCGTCGCGTTTAGCTCGCCGCCGGCGATGGCGCCGCCGTAGGAACTAGGGTTCCGGCATGTTTCCGGTGGAGACGTCGGTCGTTTTGGTACAGTAGATCTAGGCCGTTGGATCGTTTTTGCACGGTGGAGATTAGATGCATCACGAAGCGGTACCAGCCAACCGGAGATCGCCACGTCGCCAAGTCGTCCGCGAAGCCGCGCCGCATCTGCCCGCGTCCGTCCGCACCCGTCCGCGTCCGCATCGCCCGCAAGACCAGTCAACGGAGGCTCCGCACCAACCAGAAGACGCCACGTCGACGGAGGACTTCAGTGCAAAGATTCTTCTATTTTCTTTACAGTTTTAGCCCCTGCGCATCACAGATTAGTCCCTGCGATTAGATCTATTATTAATTATTTATTCCTTTATCCAAAATTTATGAAATTTATATTTTTGGAAAGCTAATAATGTGTAGAAACTTTCTATATGCTTAATTTGAGGTTTGGACGAAATTAATTTAGATAAATTTTAAAAATGGTTTAATTGATATTTTGGCTATAATTTAATTATAAAAATTGATAATTGAGCAAAATATTTTTCTATATTTTTGTTTGTATAAGTAATGGCCGTAGTATTGCTCTAGTATTTTTGTATAAGTGTTTTCCTATGTTTTTGCATGTATTTTGTTTTTATTGCTTTTAGGTGTTATTTTAATAAGTAAATTATATTAAAATTGCTCTCCACATTATTTTTCGAATAGAAAATATAGCTAAGTAATTATGACCATGTTATATGCAAAATAACTTAGAAATATTTCACCTCTCCCACAAAAGTGTTATTTCTTCCTTAGAAAAATTTGAGTAATAAAATTTTGAGAACATTTTTTTACTTAGAATTTTCCTTAGAAATTTCAAAACATTAAAAGTGCTAAACTTGTCCTTAGAAATTTTTAGTATCTAGAAAACTTAGTTATTTCCTTAGAAATTATTCTAAGTACTTGCTATAACAAATGTTGGTCCTTAGAAAAATTTATCAACTATTGCTATCATACCTTTTTCCTTAGAAAATTTTAGCACTTCTTATTTTGTTACTTTCCTTAGAAATTAATTTGGACATGATGTGTTAGCTTTAGTCCTTAGTTAAATTTCGACCCAAGTGTTAGGACCTTGGTCCTTAGTCATTTTTGGACCTTCTTGATTGTCTTGTTTTAACTTAGAATTTTTTTCATGGCATGGCATCATGCATCTCTAGTCCTTAGAAATATTTTGCACATCATGCATGACATATTTTCCTTAGAAGTTTTATGAAAATTGTTTGTTCATTATGTATTGTTTGATGTGTTAGAAACTCCGGAGGGAAACGAGGACTGTTGCAGCTGCTGTTGTTCTGCTTGTTGACAAGGCAAGTGGCACACCCCATGAAGTTTTCCTAAGTATTTTATATGCATTACTTAGTGTATTTCTTATATGCATGTGTTGGATAGTATTATAGCTATATGCTAAACCCACCATACCTTTACTCTAGTTGTGTCTAGAATCCCTTTTGATAACTTAGTAGATTATTGGATGCTATGCAAATGTGTTTTCCTTAAAGCTAAATTCTACTAAGTAATTTATCACCTGGGTGGACTTGGTTATGAAAAGATGATGGAAAGGTTGAGTGTCATCTCTTAGGGGTGACCTCTAAGGGATGGTCACTTGTGGTTGCCACCCAAGGTATTAAGGGGCCAAGGTTTTCTCTAAGTGAAGTTGCTTACCGTGCAGCCATTAGTCATATGGGCTCTGGCTAGATGGATTAAGTTGCGTGGACTCGTCCCGACTTGACAGGTGGTGGTAGAATGGTTAGAATGGGAGCGCGTCAAGTCGGTATGGGATGGGAAAATGCTTCTGAAAAGTCTCGTCTCAACTCTCTCCTTTTCCTTAGCACAATTTGAGTGCTTGAGGATAGTTTGGGTTTGTTGGGTCTAATGGTGAAAGTGCACAACCTCTGCAGAGTTTAAAAACTAAGTACTTAGCCGTGTCCCCGGTTACGGACAATTTGAGCAGCTGATCAAGGATTCAACGGAGGCTTCATCATTCAAATTTCGAAATTAAAACTTGATGGTGAACAAGGGTAGTTAAGACAATGGTTTTCAAGCCATCTTGTCTCAAAATTTTGAAGGAAAAGTTTTACAAAGTGTTAGGCGAAATTGGCTTTTACGCAAATCAGCCTTCAAACTCCACCAGCCAAATATGCATATAGGTTATAGAGTTATTCCTATATGAGTCCACATAGTGTCACTTGCCAGGATCATTTTTAATGATTCTGACCCACTCTGTTGCAAATATTACTTTGTTGCAGACTTTTCTGACGATGAGTAAGGTCACGTTTGGGTTTCGAGTCTGCAACCAACATGTTTTCGCCTGTGGCGCATCATGAAGAATGGAGGCTTATTGAAGATTTATTCCGCTGCTTTATTTGTTTTGAGCTAGCTATAAGCTAAGCAAAGATGTATCGAACTATTTATTTCTCCAAGTCTGGATCATTCGTGTAATATTGATACAATGTTGTGATATTCATCTTAAACTGTGTGTGCAAATGAAACGATCCAGGGGTTTGCACTATACACAGGTACCTTGCCATTTTCTAAGCGCAGGTACACTACAGTAGTCTACTCCATCCCGTGCGCCGGCGTGCACCGGCGAACGGGACAGCAGGTCTCCGGAACCACTTGTCCTTGTGATCCTGTACGGGAGAGGGCGAATAAGGTTTTTGGGAAGCGCCCCGCGTGACTGCTTTCAAGTTCTTCATCACGGCTCGACTTCCTGGATGATCTCCGGGTCCGCGGGCGAATCGTCTCCAACGTCGTCTTCTTCGAGCTGCTACCGTCGCCGCTCAAGCTGCTGTCGTCGCTGCTCCAACGACTACTTCATCTACAATTGTTCGGTACGTTCGTCACGTTCCGATGGCTGTGTTCGTAGATGTCTTGCTGCTGTTCATGTTAATTAATACGTCTAGTATTTTCAAGATTAACATGTTAGTAGCACTTGCGATCATGCTTTATATTCTGGAATTAATCATGGAAATTATGCCTAATATTCCAACAATCCAAAAACCTTATGTTTGTTATAGGCAATTTCCTGAGTTAAACATGGGACATCTATCTGATGCGCTGAGGCCGGACAAGTTTACCGGTGTGGACTTTAAGAGATGGCAGTACAAGACCACACTGTGGTTGCGATCTCTGAAAGTGTTCGAGGCTAGTGAGGGTTTACCTGAAGGAACTATATCTGACGAGGATCAGAACAAGTTCAAGGAAACCAATACTGCCTTTGTGGGACTCGTTCTGAGTGCTCTTAGCAACAAGCTGTTTGATGTGTACATGCACATTACAGATGCCAAAGAGCTCTGGGAGGCACTGAACGCTAAGTTCGGTGTAGCAGATGCTGGCAGTGAACTGTACATCATGGAGAGCTTCCATGACTTCAGGATGGCTAACAACCGTTCTGTAGTCGAACAGGCTCATGAGATACAGTGCATTGCTAAGGAGCTTGAGCACGCTAAGTGTGCCTTACCTGACAAGTTTGTGGCTGGATGCATTATTGCAAAGTTGCCCTCTTCATGGAGGAACTTCGCCACAACTCTCAAACACAAGAGACAGGAGATATCGGTTGAAAACCTGATAGCGTCTCTTGATGTTGAGGAGAAGGCTCGGGCTAAGGACACTGCTGAGAGAGGTGGTGAAGGTCAGTCTAGCGCCAACATGGTGCAGAAGAACTTTCACCATGGCAAGAGCAAGGCAAAGAGCAAGCCTTCCTTCAAATGCCTACCAAGACTACTTCTTTCAAGAAGAAGAAGAAGATGCTGAACAAATCTGAGCTAAAGTGCTACACTTGTGGAGAGCCCGGACACTTCTCTGTGGACTGCCCAGATCGTGCAGACAAGAAAGGGAAGGCGCAAAGCATGTCAACGTCGTGACCGCTAGCAATGCTGATGGGTACGGTAATTTACCGATTGTGCTTTCAGTATTTCAATCTCCATGTTGGTGGATTGATACGGGTGCTAATGTTCATGTATGTGCTGACATCTCTATGTTCACTTCTTATCAGGTCGCAGATTCAAGCGTCTTAATGGGGAATGGATCACATGCTTCTGTTCGTGGTGTTGGCACGGTAGATCTGAAGTTTACTTCGGGGAAGATCGTGCAGCTGAGGAACGTGCAGCATGTCCCTACTATGAACAAGAATCTTGTTAGCGGCTCCCTTCTATGCAGAGATGGGTTTAAATTAGTCTTGGAGTCCAATAAATAGTTGTGTCAAAGTTTGGACAATTTATTGGTAAAGGGTATGAGTGCGGAGGCTTGTTCCGCTTTTCATTATCGGATTTTTGTAATAAGTCAGTAAACCATATTTGTGGCAGTGTGGATTCGGATGCTAATGTTTGGCACTCTCGTTTATGTCATGTTAATTTTGGTTTAATGAGTAGACTTTCCAGTTTGAGTTTAATTCCTACTTTCACCATTGCCAAAGGTTCTAAGTGCCATAGCTGTGTGCAATCTAAGCAACCTCGAAAGCCTCACAAGGTAGCCGAGGAGAGAAACTTGGCACCTCTAGAACTCGTACATTCGGATCTATGTGAGATGAATGGCGTGTTGACAAAAGGTGATAAAGATATTTCATGACTTTAATCGATGATGCTACTAGGTTCTGTTATGTATATTTGTTGCACACTAAAGATGAAGCTTTAGACTACTTTAAAATCTATAAAGCTGAAGTAGAAAATCAATTAGAGAGAAAGATCAAACGTCTTAGGTCAGATCGTGGTGGCGAGTATTTCTCCAATGTATTTGATGAATTCTGTGAGGAACATGGTATTATTCATGAGAGGACGCCTCCCTATTCGCCCCAATCAAACGGGGTTGCCGAGAGGAAAAACCGCACGCTGACCGACTTGGTGAACGCCATGTTGGACACTGCTGGTTTATCTAAGGCATGGTGGGGGAGGCTTTGTTGACTTCGTGTCATGTCCTGAATAGAGTTCCTAACAAGGATAAAGAGAAGACACCTTACGAGGAGTGGTCTGGGAGAAAACCATCACTTTCTTATTTTCGTACTTGGGGATGTTTGGCGAAAGTCAATGTTCCAATTCCTAAGAAACGAAAACTTGGACCGAAGACAGTGGATTGTGTCTTTCTAGGTTATGCTCAGCGGAGCATTTGCTATAGATTTTTAGTGGTTAAATCTGAGATACCTGATATGCATGTTGATACTATTTTGGAATCTCGTGATGCAACATTTTTTGAGAACATGTTTCCTATGAAGGATATGCATAGCATTGCTAGAATTTCTTCTGAGATATTTGCTGAACCTAGTACATCTGTTGATCATTCTGAACAACCACTTGTTGAGGAAGTCCTTGAGAAGGATGACAATGAATCAGCTCCCAAGAGGAGCAAGAGACAGAGGACTGAAAAATCCTTTGGTGATGATTTCATTGTGTACCTTGTGGACAATACTCCCACGTCCATTGCAGAGGCATTTGCATCTCCTGATGCTGATGACTGGAAAGAAGCTGTCCATAATGAGATGGACTCGATTCTTTCTAATGGAACTTGGGAATTATCTGAGCGACCCTACGGCTGCAAACCTGTGGGTTGTAAGTGGGTGTTCAAGAAGAAGCTAAGGCCTGATGGTACTATTGAAAGTACAAGGCACGGCTTGTGGCCAAGGGCTACACCCAGCGTGAAGGCGAAGATTACTTTGACACCTATTCACCTGTTGCTCGACTCACCACCATTCGTGTACTACTTTCCCTGGCTGCCTCCTATAATCTTTCGTTCATCAAATGGACGTAAAGACAGCTTTCCTTAACGGAGAGTTGGAAGAGGAAATCTATATGGATCAGCCTGATGGGTTTGTAGTAAAAGGTGAAGAGAGAAAGGTGTGCAAATTGTTAAAATCTTTGTATGGGCTGAAGCAAGCACCTAAGCAATGGCATGAGAAGTTTGACAGAACTTTAACTTCTGCAGGCTTTGCCATTAATGAGGCTGATAGGTGTGTATATTATCGCCATGGTGGGGGCGATAGTGTTATATTATGCTTGTATGTTGATGACATACTGATTTTCGGTACAAGCATGATAGTGATAAATGAGGTCAAGTCTTTTCTGTCAAAGAGCTTTGATATGAAAGATCTGGGACAAGCTGATGTGATCCTGAACATTAAGTTGATTAGGGATGAGAGTGGGATTACGTTAACGCAATCACACTATGTTGAGAAGGTCTTGAGCCGCTTTGGTTATATAGACAGCAAGCCTTCTCCAACACCCTATGATCCCAGTGTGACACTCAGAAAGAACAAAAAGGAAACGAGAGATCAATTAAGATATTCTCAAGTGATCGGTTCACTCATGTACCTTGCGAGCGCGACGAGACCTGACATCTCTTTTGCTGTGAGCAAGTTGAGCAGGTTCATGTCTAACCCGGGTATTGATCATTGGCATGCACTTGAAAGGGTCATGCGCTATCTGAACGGTACAATGAGTTATGGGATTCACTATTCAGGGCACCCTGCGGTGCTTGAGGGATACTGTGATGCGAACTGGATCTCAGATGTTGATGAGCTCTACGCCACAAGTGGATATGCATTTATTCTTGGAGGTGGCGCAGTGTCATGGAGGTCTTGCAAACAGACCATTTTGACGAGGTCAACCATGGAAGCAGAACTTGCTGCTTTAGATACAGCTTCTGTTGAGGCAGAATGGCTGCGTGAGCTCTTGATGGACTTGCCGGTGGTTGAGAAACCATTACCGGCCATCCTTATGAACTGTGACAACCAAACGGTTATCATGAAAGTGAACAGTGCTAAGGATAACGCGAAGTCATCAAGACACGTCAAAAGACGCTTGAAGTCTGTCAGGAAAATGAGAAACTCCGGAGTAATAACTGTTAGTTATATTCAAACAGACAAAAACCTGGCAGATCCCTTTACGAAGGGACTATCACGTAATGTGATAGATAGTGCATCGAGGAGATGGGGTTGAGACCCGTGAGCGTTACACCATAGTGGTAACCCAACCTATGTGATCGGAGATCCCGTGAATTAGGACCTGGGAAGAACAAGCTAGTGGTTTAACAGAGGAGAGTTATTTTATAACCCTCTCCGTGGGAAGATGCATAACTCTCACATTCTGTAAGGCAGGTTGGCAATATGCCTTAATGTGTTTCTGTTGGCTATTCGTAGCAAAGGTGCTATCCTACAGAGCGACCTTGAAAGAACACACCTATATGAGTCCGACTGTTAAACGTCGCAGTCTATGAGATTTGGGTGATCTCTAGTAAGCTCATGAAGAGACCAGGGAGTATGACGCATATGCTCCACCCGCGGGGTAGGCTACTGGCAGCCACGTACTGGTTATGACTTTGAGTGAAGTCTATTGGCACCAAACTTGCAATTCAAGGTTCGTCCATTGTTCAAGTTGCTGGTAGATGTAGCTTGAAGCTCTAGGCGGAAGTTCAACTTAACAGTCTCTGCTGAAACACTGGTATATAAACAAGAAACGAGGTTTGGCAAAATCTCTAAATGGGAATTTGAGATCTGGTGGGGGATTGTTAGATTTGGGCCCATTTGGGCAGCCCAATAAAATTCTGAAAATCTCAAATTGGCCCATGTGCATGGCAGAATTTTGGAGGTGCAAAGTGGTGCTAAAGATTAGTCCCACATTGCTAGTTGGAGGAGACAAACACCACATTATAAGGTGGAGTGTTGTACCACTTGGTGTGCTAGTTGAGAACAGAAGGCTCTCTCGTGCGCACTCCTCCTCCTCCTCCTCCGCCGCCGTCCGTCCGTCTCGTCACGACACGCCGCGGGTTGCGGGAATGAGCCGAGCCGATGTCTATATTTTTGTTGTTCGGGAAAATCGAGTCGCTAGCGTACGTGTACAGCTTAGCCAATTCGGGTCGCTCCCGGATCGTGGGTTGCTGTTACCGACTCGAACGTGTGCGACGTGGCCGGCCCACGTCGTACCCGTTAGGGTTTCCTGAACCGCGCTATATAATGTCTTGCACCGTGCGCCGTGACACACCGAACCAATCTAGGTTTTGCTAATCTCGTGCCTTGCGCCGCCACTGTAGTCTACTCCATCCCGTGCGCCGGCGTGCACCGGCGAACGGGATAGCAGGTCTCCGGAACCACTTGTCCTTGTGATCCTGTACGGGAGAGGGCGAATATGGTTTTTGGAAAGCGCCCCACGCGACTGCTTTCAAGTTCTTCATCACGGCTCAACTTCCTGGACGATCTCCGGGTCCGCGGGCGACTCGTCTCCAACGTCGTCTTCTTCGAGCTGCTACCGTCGCCGCTCAAGCTGCTGCCGTCGCTGCTCCAACGACTACTTCATCTACAATTGTTCGGTACGTTCGTCACGTTCCGATGGCTGTGTTCGTAGATGTCTTGCTGTTGTTCATGTTAATTAATACGTCTAGTATTTTCGAGATTAACATGTTAGTAGCACTTGCGATCATGCTTTATATTCTGGAATTAATCATGGAAATTATGCCTAATAATCCAACAGTTTTATCAATGGTTTTAAATAGGCCAGGGCTTAACGTTTCACTTGCAGCATGTTATGTAAGATATAAATAAGATAAGATGAAGCTCAGTTAGTCATAAATAATTCATATGAGTACAAATTAAATATGAGCAATGTGTCCAAGGGCACCAGTGTCTCACAAATAAGAAGCACAAAGTATTTATCTGTCCACTTCAGTCCTATCCATCATATGTGGGGTTGCCTAGGTAATTAAGTGTTATTTTACAAAGACAGACAGAAGCAATAAGTTCTTTGACGTCGTTGTTGTTCTCTCGCTAGGAAATTGCTTTCAACTATTGCACAACTCTTACTGTCACCAAGCTTCTTGCATAGCCTTCCACTTTTCCCTTCCCTTACCTCTACCTTGATCACTATTCGGGGTCTTGGATACCTGACAAGTCCTAAGAGTGAGGTGCTGACAAAAAGATATACAGATGCATCAGATCGTACTCTCTACACTAATATCCCAATGGTTAGTTTGCCCATAGCCGTGAGGCTAGGCCTCAACTCTTACCTCGAGTGGACTACTCACACATCGTGATCATATCATCAGTATAAAACATTGTGAAAAACAGAAAATAAATTATTCATAATAGTTCTTATAATGTTGCCAATCGCGATGTGATCTGAAGTACAAGTAGTATATGGCTATGGATGATGACTATGGTGGTGGAGATGACTATGGAGTGGAGATGGAGGCAGCACTTCGGGGAGATGGTGATTATTGGCGGGGGTCTTCTCTCTCCTTCTTATAGCAGTCTGGTAGGGTTTCGAGGTGGTTTCGATGCAAAATCATATTTGGGCCCTTCATGGAACACTACTAGGAAATAGGCTATCTGTGGCGCACCCACTTTGTCTTTCTATGGCACATGGTGGGTGCGCCACAGATATCTCGCCACAAAAATATTTTTCTGTGGCGCATCCGGGCGTGCGCCACAGAAAGCCCACGATTCTATGGTGCACCCTCCACCATGCGGTGCGCCACAGAATTTTTTTTGAATTTAAAAAAAAGGGCGGCCAGATCTAGATCTTGCCACCGGAATTTCGCCGGAATTTCGTCGGAGCTCGTCGGAGGCCGTGTTGCCATGGGTGGAGGAGGGGGTCACCGGAGGTGGGTGAGTGGAGGATGGGGTCGCCGGAGATGGTGGAGAGGAGGAGAAGGATGTCGCCGAAGGAAGTCGCCGGGGTGGAGGAGGAGGTCGCCGGAGGTCGCCGGAGGTGGAGGTGGAGGTTGCCGGAGGTGGAGGTCGTCAGGGTGGTGGAGGAGGTCGCCGGGGTGGTGGAGGAGGTCGCGGGAGGTGGAGGTGGAGGAGGAGGAGGAGAGAAGAAGTGGACGAGAGAAGAGGAGAGAAGGAGGAGGGAGGAGAAGGGGAGAGGAAAAGTGGAGGAGAAGGGGAGAGGAGAAGTGGAGGAGAGGAGAAGTGGAGAGGAGAAGGGGAGGAGAGGAGAAGGGGAGATGAGAAGTGGAGTAGAAGGGGAGAGGAGAAGTGGAGGGAGAAGTGGAGGAGAGAAGGATAGAAGGGGAAAAGAGAGGGAGAAGGGGGTGCCGGCGGGATTCAAATTCGAATCCCGCCCAACTATTATTATTTTTTTTTGTAGAAAAAAATCTTCTTTTTGAAATAACTTTTTTTTCGTTTCGAATTTCGAGGATTTTATTTGTTGAAGATTTTATCATTTTCTTTTCTTGTTTGCAAAACTGAAAAGGCGATCCACGGGGGGGGGGGGTGATCTGATTTCAAAAAAATTGTGGTGCACGGTACCCCATGCGCCACAGAAAATACCATTTCTGTGGCGCATGTGACCTGATGCGCCACAGAAATAGCTCTTTTCTGTGGCGCATGTGACCCCATGTACCACAGAAAAGGTACTTTCTGTGGCGCATCCGCCACCATGCGCCACAGAATAATCCCAGAAGGTTGAGATCCAATCATTGCTGGCGGGCCACACCATATTTCTGTGGCGCATCCGACCCCATGCGCCACAGAATGCTGTCATTGAGTGGCGCATTGGCAAAAGATGCGCCACAGAAAGGGCCAGAATTCTGTGGCGCACCAGCTGACGTGCGTCACTGAATATATTCTGTGGCACATGGCAATATTGGTGCGCCACAGAAAGTGATTCCATCTATAGCCACTTTCCTAGTAGTGGAAGTTGCTCGGTTTGATGATACCGATCCAATCGCGGTCGGTATGGTCGCCGGTACGGTCCGGTGCGACCGTACCGTGACTCGTTATGTCTCGTTTTGCCTGATTTTGGATCTTCTGGATTTTTGGCAACTCCGCATCCGGCTTATATCTTTATATATGCGCGATTTTCAGCAGAATAGCTTCCTAAACTGCAGGAAAATAAATCACAAGGAGATTTGCAAAATAATTTGCACATTAGTGGTTAGTGGCAGGTAGAGAGTGATATATGGCCATTTTCATGACTAATATACGGTTTAAACAAAGATATAGATGCGCATGTTTTGGACGCATCACCAGCGCGGATGCAGGCGCATCGCTCACCTCCACTCGCATCATTGCGCATAGAAAGGCCCTCGCGGCTCCTCAGAACGCCGCACCCACCTAGCCTGCATCGTCATCTCCCACGTCGCCCGCATCGCCATCTCTAGCCGCTCGCAATGGAGAACTACGAGGCGGGCAGCTCGGCAAGCCGGGGCGCCGGCCGCACTAGTAACACCGATGAGGCGTGGGACCTCTACCAGTACCGGCTTCTCCTCCCTTCGGATTCCCGCCTGCCCAAGGGGTGGTGCAGGTCCACCAACGGCGGGCTCCCCATGAAAGCGCTGCCGGAAACGGCGGAGCAGATCCAGCGCGCCATCTCCTGGCGCCGAAGCTGGTTGTCACGGGAGCAGCGGGCCAGCCCAGAGTACAACGACAACAATTGGGCCCGCTAGCTCCAGTGATTCGAGCGTGAGTGCAACGAGGCCCTCACCTTCTATGATGGCCAGGTTCCACCGAGGTGCTACAATGCAGAAGCACAGCACCGCTGTTGGGGCAGGACCCAGCCACACGGTGGCTTCCGCTATTGAGACCCCTGCCAGCTGATAACTCACAAGTGTAGGGGATCGCAGCAACAGTCTTCGAGGGAAATAAAATCCAAATTTATTGATTCGACACAAGGGGAGCCAAAGAATACTTATAAGCCTTATCAGCTGAGTTGTCAGTTCCGCCACACCTGGAAAAGCACTAGTAATAGGAGTGATGTGAAAGCAGCAGTAACTTGAGAGCAATAGTAACAGTAACTGAGAACCTTAGCCTAC
This sequence comes from Poa pratensis, assembly GCA_947311845.1. Lineage (NCBI taxonomy): Eukaryota > Viridiplantae > Streptophyta > Magnoliopsida > Poales > Poaceae > Poa > Poa pratensis. The sequence continues at coordinate 23,729,533 of CAMZMU010000106.1, read as the reverse complement.
AATTCAAAGACAATAGTAGCAGCAGCAGTAAGTTGTCACAATGCTAATGACATACTGATATTGCGCTTATAGTTGAGAAGAAAATCTTATTCTACAGAATTACCTCATAGAAAAGGAAATGATTAGATTATCACATAAACAAACCTTAGCCTACAATTCAAAGATAGTTTAAAAACATTTCAAAGATTGAAAAGTTTGGCATAGTTTCAATTCTTTTGCTATGTACAAAAGAGTTCAACATAAATAAATTAAGCATTCTTGTTGTAAGCAATTCAAACAAACAGTACAGAAGCATAAAACATTGAAGAGAAAAACGCATCATGTCTACAGCTCATACATGCTCCTGTAAATGTGTCAGTGATTTTTGCAAATGAAATAGGCGATGATGCAAATTTATTCACCAAGGCAACATGAAAGCTCTATCCATGGAGGCACATTATGGAAGGCTATAAGCCAAGTCCATAAATTCAAAGACAGACAGTTATCCCAAATCTTTCCCGAACAGTACATCTAATTTGTTAAAAAAATGTACAGAAATAGGAGTAAACCCCCAAAATCCAGGAACCAACCTCTGACAATTTATCTTCCGCGCCAATCGACTGAACCATATCACAAAAATTCAGGTCGTCATCTTCCAAATTTCAGAAACAATCTGAAACCTTTGGATCTGCTATCCCAATCAAGCTCAGAGAAAATACGTAGGTTGTCACAACACCTCTACAGAAGGCCCTCTTAGAGGCGGCTGACTTGTTCTCAACAACCTCATGATGATCCAAATTGATTAACTATCACATCAGCATACACTCAGCTAATCTAAACATAAATTATGTTCTTGTGGAAGAGAAAATAACAGCAATCAGTCACCTATCTATCCTTCTTTTGGACTGCTCTGCTACCCGTTGCGCCAGCGGCGCAAATGCCAGAAGTGAGATAGTATTTCAGCCATATGGTTTATTTGTGGGAACCCTCTATTTGGATATTTTAATACACATCTCGAGAAAATGGCTCGCATGAAGAGAAAATGCCTCACACTAAATAACAAATGCTAACTCGCAAACAAAGCTTTCATGCACGCCTACACGCTACTGGTCAGCAGAAGAAGTAAACCTGTAGGTAAAACTGGAAAGGTAGCCTCCATATATATAGTGAACTTACCAGGATCTCTAGAGCAGATCCTCCTAAGCAGGAGAGTAACAAAAAAGTCGAAATTAGTACAGTCATGTATCTACCTCGGAGAAAATATAACTTAATTACACAAATGCAAAAAGCAAGACTATACTATAGCCCTGAGTTTTATAAATTTTGAGTATATTGGTGTCCGTGTTTGAGATTTTTGCTGCCATCGTGTGGCTACCATCATCGAAATTATGAACCCATATGAGTAATGTAAAATGAACCATCGAGAATTTATGAACCCATATGAGTAATACTTTTATATCATTTGTAGCTGCATGTAAGGAATAGTTAATTAGATAAATGCCACTCCAATTAATGCCAAATCGAAAAAACGCCACTCCAATTTCTGACTTATGAAAAATGACAATCCATTTCTTTTTTTTTTGAAATTGACAATTCAATTCTCCCATATTCTCTACATGCCACTCCACCCATTTCAGCTCTAACTTGATACGAATTTTATTTTGGACCAAATTGGCCCTGGGCCCACTAACTAAAACAAGAGCAGCCCAGCTCATCTTCTCCAATCTCCATTTCTCACGTCCTGTTATTCTCTCCTCTGCCCCGCACGAACCCTAGGCAGTGGGCAGCCGCCGCCACTGTCCTTCCCTCCGGCGTGCCCCGTAGCTCCCAATCGGCATCACCCTCTATCCACTGCCACCGCCGGTCCTCTTCCCCGCACATCCCCGCAAAAGCCACTGCCGCCGCCCCTCCTCTCCCCCGTACACAAGAACCCTAGGCCAGGCCGCCGGCGGGACCTTTCCTCGAGCACCCCACAGCTCCGACCGATGCCTCCCTGGAAGCACTACAGGCATGCCTCATCCCTCCCCTGTTCCATGTCGCAAAAGCGCCGTCGCATCCCTGCTAGGTCGCAAGAAAAACGATGGCTCAGAGAAGCGATGCTGGATGGAGTTCGTCGTTGTTTGCTTCTTCGAGCAACGGCAAGGGCAGCGTTGGCGGAGGCAGTAGCGACGACGGAACGGGCCTCCCATTGCCCTGAGTGATTCTATAAATGGGAAGCTGTGTATGAAGAATATGAGTAAGGATTAAGTTTGTTGATTCCAACCATGATGGCCAGAAGATAAAGGATGAACAAGTTTATGAGTTGTTGTGTGGAATTTAGCAAATAAATGCCCATATATTGTGTGTCGTAAACAACAACAGTAGGCAGATTGGCAACATTGTAGCTACAGGTGTAACCTGTGGTGTTTTTGTGCTTCTGATGTATGTATTGCTACTAGTTGTTGTGCTGGAAGTTACGTAATCTTGTCACTTGTCAGAAATAAAGTGTGTTTGCGTTTGAGCAAAGCTTGTACTAATCTGTGGTTGTTTGAGATAATCTTGAATTTAAGATTGTACCAGAAGCTTCTACTGATCAAATGGACCTGAAGCTTGCACTGATGAAGTAAAGTTTGTATACTTTTGTGGAAAACGCAAATGCACCTAGAGCTTGTACTGATTAATGAAGTGTGTCGAAAAAATCGACATTACCTTAGTTGAAATACAGCTAATTTGCAACAGATTACAGGTGATGAAATTCTTCATAAGTAGATGAATCAAAATAGTGTAAAAACTCCAGATTACAAGCCGAAATAGTAGATCAACCAAATTAGTCTTCAAACTCCAGATTACTTAAGCAAATGGTTTTGCACAAACACACACGAGTCTAACTCCACTTTGAGCACACACACACATGTAAGTTTAGCTCTTTGTCCCCATGGAAAAAGACAGTGCAATAGAATTGTCTAACAAAATCTGGAAAATAGTCGGAGTTGACACACACAATCTCCCATAGGTTCATCTTCTGAAGAGTGTTGCGGATATGAGGAAATTCCTTCTCATGGAGGTTGAACCACTCCTCATTGAGTGATTTTGGTGCCACCCAAAGCTTCTTCTCCCTGAATTGAGTGTACACATCTTCCCATTGGCATTGTTGTATGACAGTCCAAAAACAGGGATCTTCAACATTTGTCCTTGGGTTAAAGCGGTAGGGATTCTCACACCTAATCTTGCGCCAATCAGTAATTGAACAAGACTTCAAGTTCATGGTTGGCACAACTTCTCTTACTGCTGCAACAACCTCATCATCATCCTCAGATTCAGCAGCCTCAACAGATGGCTCATCCTCTTCTTCTTCTTCTTCTATCTCAGGAGCTGCCACGGACGGGCGGCCATGGCCGCGCCCACTACGGCCACCACCAAGGGAAGTGGAGGCCTTACTGCGAGGGGCATGACCACGGGCAGTACATTCAGGAGGCAGTGGTAGTTTTGCTGTCCTCGGAGGGTTCTGCTTCTTTGAGCTCGTCACATCCTTGTCTTTGCCCTTGCGGCGCTTCTCACGGGTAACTTGACGATCACTGCTGTCACCTGTGAATTAGAGCATAGTTGCGAGCATAGGGATAAGTGCACAAGTCATAGGAAAGAAGATCAAAAAGAATTACCCTGAGTAGATGTGCAAAAACTCAGACAGTACGGAACCCGGTGCCAGACCCGGAAAAATCCGGGCTCGGCCGGTACCCAGTCCGGTGCCAGACCCAGAAAATTCCGGACCTAGAACCGGGTGGAACCACGGTTTCGGCAACTATCGATTTTGTGACTCAACAACATCTACTCAGCATAACTCCAAGAGGGAAGACCATGAATTGGCGTGGTTGGTCTTCTTAAGCGAGATCTAACCCTAACAACAACAAATACTCATGAAATTGGAGCAAAGAAGGAGGACTTGAAGAAGAGGGAGAGAGGAAAGAGAGGGTACCCGAGGACATGGTGGCTCCAAGCCAAGGACGTCGGAGAAGCACACCAACTGAGGAGGTCCGGAGAGAGGAGCTCGAATGACCTCCAAGGCAAGAGGGAACCAAATCCCTTCGGTGGAGAGCCTCCAAACAGGGAAGACAGCGTGGGGAAGGCTCAAGCCGGAGCTCCGAGCGGTGCAGATCCACCCGGAGGTGGAGGGATGGTGGCGGCGGCAGGGGAAGCCCAAGGTCAGGGGCAAAGAGGATGGGTCAAGGAAAGAACCCCCGACCTGGGAACATAACGGTCTCGACACAGAGCCCGTCCGGAATTTTCCGGGATCCGCACCGGGAGCTTCCGGAATGATTTCCTAGCCTGTCACCGGGTAGTTCTGGGTTGGTCCAGTAGCTACTGGACTCGCCAGGAAACGCCCGGTCTATGCCCGTAATTCATTCTGGAAGGATCCGGTGCCAGATCCGGAATATTCCAGATTATAAACCGGGCCACCAGAAACTCCTCCTATGTGTAAGATTTCGAGATGACTTGTGCATAGAGAAAAGATGGACTAGATATAACAGCAGAGACACAAGGTAAGAAGATATAGTGTTGTAGGCATGTTCCTTGGGCAATAAAATTCCGACTAACAACAAGAGACATGATTCGAACTAGTGAATATCCAAATCCAATAAAACGAGAGATACAACACCAAATATGAGAGGCATGTTGACGGGGGATTTCTCCCCCAATGTTAAAGCACAAATTTCATAGGTACCGTGAAGAGACATGCTTGGGTCCATTTGACATTAGATCTTTATGATATAGCACACATAGGTATGCATCATGCCAAGACATGGTAATAAGAAGCTATCCCTACATGTGCGGCACACCTAAACAAGATAACAAGGCTAGTAAAGGAAATAGTGCAAGTAAATCAATCCAAGTTGTTAAGATCAAGAATACCAAGTTCACCTCTCAACTTAACGAACCGGGCTTCATCCAAAGGTTTCGTAAAAATGTCCGCCAATTGGTCATTTGTTCCCACATAAGTGAGGTTAATGTTACCATTTGCGACATGATCACGTAGGAAGTGATGGCGAATGTCAATGTGTTTGGTGCGGCAATGCTGGACAAGGTTATGGGCGATCTTAATTGTGCTTTCATTGTCACATAGAAGAGGCACCAGACCAAGAGACACTCCATAGTCTTGCAAGGTTTGCCTCATCCATAACAACTGAGCACAACAAGATGCCGCGGCGATGTATTCGGCTTCGGCGGTGGATAGGGAGATGGAGTTTTGTTTCTTGGATGACCAACTCACCAATGACCGGCCAAGAAATTGGCAAGCCCCGGAGGTAGACTTCCGGTCTACTTTATCACCAGCCCAGTCGGAGTCCGAAATAGCCATGGAGAATAAAGTTAGACCCCTTTGGATACCAAAGCCCGAGACTTGGAGTGTGAACAAGGTACCTTATAATCTGTTTGACCGCCACAAGGTGGCTGATATCCGGCCTAGATGCACAAAGATAAAGCAACGAGCCAATCATAAACGGTATACCTTTATATCCACATCCTTCTCCTTCTTGCATGCCCCTAGTTTCCCATTAGTAGCCATGGGCATCTTTGCAATTGAAGCATTGACCATGTCGAACTTCTTGAGCATATCCTTCACATATTGCTCTTGGGAGATGAAGGTTCCTTCTTCAAGTTGCCTCACTTTAAATCCAAGGAAATATTTCAACTCCGCCATCATGGACATCTCAAATTTCCTAGTCATCAACTCGAAAAAAGCTTTGTTATGGCGTTCAAATGAACCACCAAATATGATATCATCAACATATATTTGGCATATGAAGATGCCACCCCCTTTAAAACACTTAGTGAAAAGGGTGGAGTCAACGTTCCGAATCTCAAACCCATCCTTGAGTAGAAAATCCCTAATGTGCTCATACCAAGCACGCGGAGCTTGCTTGAGACCGTATAGTGCCTTATGGAGTTTATACACACGGTTGGGGAATTTGGGGTCCTCGAAACCCGGGGGTTGAGCAACATATGCCTCCTCTTTCAAGGGACCATTAAGAAAGGCACTCTTCACATCCATTTGATAAAGTTTGAATTCATGAAATGAAGCAAAAGCAAGCAAAAGACGAATAGCTTCAAGGCGAGCCACGGGCGCAAAGGTGTCATCAAAATCCATACCTTCTATTTGAGCGTACCCTTGCGCCACTAACCTTGCCTTGTTTCGAATGACAACTCCATTCTCATCTTTCTTGTTCTTGAACACCCACTTGGTCCCAATGACGTTGATCCTATGGTCCTTGGGCTTTTCCACGAGTGACCATACTTCATTGCGGGTGAAGCACTCAAGCTCTTCTTGCATAGCCACTATCCAATCCGGATCTTGCAAGGCCTCACATACCTTAAGAGGTTCAAAACGAGAGATAAACGAGTGATGCTTGCTAAAGTTGGCTAAGTGTTTTAGTTTAGTACGAGTGAGTACTCCCTTTGAGATGTTTGCAAGTATCTTGTTGACTTGCATCCCGCTTGCTTTTTTGTAGCTTTAATGCTTTGTGTGATGCCCTTGTAATCAACAAATTCTCCCTTTAAGTGTTCTAGTTCTTGAGGGTCCACTTGAGCTTGATCTTGGGGGATTTGTCCAACTTGTTCTTCTTCTTGATAAAGCTCAATGGGTTGAGGGCTTGGTGCTTGTTCTTGGACATGATTCTCCTCTTGAGAAACTTGTTCAACTTGTGGTGTAGGTGGTGGCTCATCTGGAGTTGAGGTTGACTCTTCCTGAGTTGAGCTAGACTCCACTTGAGTTGAGTCTTTCTCCATGGGGCTTGAGCTTGATCCTCCTCCAAGAATGACTTGATCTTGAGCTTGATGGGTCTCATAAGGCAAGATGTGACCAATGCCCATTGCCTTAATGACTTGAGAGGGATCTCCATCACCTACATCACTTGAAACAACTTGCTCCACTTGGGAGCCATTATTCTCATCGAAATCCACATCACAAGATTCTTCAATTTTTTGGCGGAACTATTGTAGAATCTATAGGCGTGGGAATTCGATGCATATCCAACAAAGATACCCTCAATGGTTCTATATTTGAATTTACCGAGCCTCTCCTTTTTGTTCTTGACGAAGCACTTGCACCCAAAGACTTTGAAGTACGAGATGTTGGGCTTGTTCCGGTGAGAAGCTCGTAGGTGGTCTTGTTGTGGAAGGAGTGGAGGAAGAGCTGGTTCGTAGCATGAACCGTGGTGGCGACGGCTTCACCCCAAAAGTTGTAGGGTGACTTGAATTTATTTAGCATGGTTCTTGCCATCTCAATGATTGTCCGGTTCTTCCTCTCCACAACACCATTTTGTTGGGGAGTGTATGGTGAAGAGAATTGGTGCTTGATGCCTTCCCATTCAACAAAGTCTTGCATGGTGTAGTTCTTGAATTCGGTACCATTGTCGGTTTGAATAGCCTTGATCTTCTCATCATATTGGCGTTGAGTATGAGTGGCAAAGTCGATGAAGCACTTTTGGGTCTCATCCTTGGACTTGAGGAGGAATACCCAAGTATACCTTGAGTAGTCATCAATAATCACAAGACCAAACTTCTTCCCGCCAAGAGTGTCATAGTTGGAAGGCCCAAAGAGGTCCAAGTGAAGGAGCTCCAAAAGCCTATAGGTGGTGATGATGGTCTTGGAGGGGTGAGCCTTTCCCTTTTGCTTCCCGGCAATACATGCACTACACACACGATCTCTTTCAAAGTCAACATCGGTTAGTCCAATAACATGATCATCTTTTAGGAGTTGTTTAAGATTTCTCATGTTGACATGGCCTAGCCGGCGGTGCCATAGCCAACCCTTGTCAACCTTGGCCATTAGATACATTGAGAGAAGAGGGCTCTCTTTCGAGAAATCGGCCACATAAAGGCCGTCCTCAACATGTCCAACAAAGACCAATTCGAGATTATCACTCCTAAAGACCATCACATTAAGCTTGGTAAAATAGGAATTGTAGCCAATGTTTGCAAGATTATTAATGGAAAGCAAGTTATAACCAAGGGATTCAACAAGCATGACATTCTTCAGAGACAAGTCTTTCGTGATTGCCACCTTGCCATATCCCAATACCTTTCCCTTTGAATTATCCCCAAAAGTGATGTAGGAGGTGCGGTTGACATCTTCAATGAATTGATCAACAACTCCTTTCCTCCGGTCATATGATGAGTGCACCCACTATCAAACACCCATTTTGGGCCACCGGAGGTATATCCATGCACACAATTAATTCTTGGATTTAGGAACCCATTGAGGAATGGCTCACTTGTTGAAGTCATCTCTTCTTGTTCATCATGTTCTTCATCTTCTTCTTCAACCACATGAATTCCCTTGGCCTTCAATGCAAGATTGGGGGTGTTCATGGCACGGACAAGTTGTCTTGTTTGATTTCCTTGCTCCACCATACTTTGGTTGGCTATGAAGAATGATATTAGATCATCCGGGGACATATCCTTCTTGGTGTCCAAGAATTGCATAATGAGGGCCATTTGCTTGTCATCGGGGGCAACTATTTGAACAATCTTGTTCTTGATGAACTCGTCATTCACATCGAAACCATCATTATACTTCTCACACCCAAGACCTTGGATTCTCACACGAAGGACATCAAGTCTTGAGTATGCATCCTTGAGATTCTCACCATCCTTGATCACAAAAAAATCCATCTCCCTCTTGGCACACTCATAATTGGTCTTTTGAGTGAGGGAGGTTCCTTCTTGAATAATTATGATTCTATCCCACAATTTTTTGGCGGATTTAATGCGATGAACTTGATTGTACAGACCCTTTGGAAGAGCACACCGAATCTTGTCACGGGCCGTGGAGTTGAGTTGTCGAAGCACCCGCTCATGGGGTGTCAAGCTACTTGCATCAACAGGCAAATAGCCTTGCTCCCCAATGTCCCAAAGCTCCTCGCACATGCAGCGAAGAAAAGATTCCATTGAAGATTTCCAAAAGGAAAAGTGAGATCCATCATACATAGGAGGGGGACCTCCGGAAATCATATGCGGCAAAGTGATGGGAGGTGGTGTATACGTCATGCCAAGCGATTATACAAGGGGTTAGCTTTGCTTGTTTTAGGGGAAGTGCCTTCCTTAGACTTCCCTTCGGCACTATCGCTAGTGTCGGGGGGAAGAGATAAGGCAGCGGTTCTCTTTTCAAGCTCGGCCGCCACAAGTGACTCCATACGTTCGTTCATACGTTTTTCCATAGTTTCCATGAGGGAAGCTTCACGAGTAGCCCATAGCTTTTCCTCCTCCGTAAGATCACCCATCTCACTCTTTAGGCGGTGAAGCCCTTAAAAAGAGTCCTTGGCTCTGATACCAATTGAAAGGATATAGATGGTAACCTAGAGGGGGGTGAATAGGTTTCTACAAATTTTACTTTTCTTTTCACAAGTTTTAGGCTATGCGGATAAATAAAGTGTGCCTAACAACTAGGTGAAACAACCTATATGATGCAATACAATACTTCAAGCACGAAGGCTATCACAAATATAACAACAATAGTGAAAGAGCTCGGATAGGAATAACCGAGGTGCGCGGAGACGAAGATGTAACCCGTGTTCCTTCTCTTGGGGGAGAAGTACGTCACGTTGGAGAGGTGCGAGATACCACGAAGGACATCCGTACGCCACGAAGGCTCACCTTCTTCTCCTTGAGCCTCTTCCATGAAGAAAGAGCTCAATCCACTATTGGTAGGCCTTGAGGCGGCCTCCGAACCTTTACAAACTTTCCCGGAGCACAATCCACAACCCGGAAGCTTTCGGGCGACCCTAGCCGCCTAGGGTTTCCCAACAAACCCAAGAGTAACAAGTAACTTGATGAACTCAAGGGGGAATCACTTTTGCCTCGGTGGAATCGTAGATCTGGACCTCCTCTAGGTTTTCCCAAAAGGGATTTGAGTTTGGTTGGAGGGCTAGAGAGATCTTGAAGCTTTTGTGGTCAACAACAATGGAGAAGAGAGAGTTTTGCCTTTTTCACGTTTGGAGCTGGTTGACTTACCTCTTGGAGAAGAAGAGGTCGGCTTATATACTAACCACTTAAAATCTGACCGTTACACAGAAAACGGGCAATCGGTGTGGAACCCGGATCACTCCGGAACTGGTACCGGATGCATCCGGAATTCATTCCGGGTCTGACACCGGGTGATTCCGGGCTTAGCCAGATGCTTGTGCCATCGCGCGAAACCATCCGGTTCATACTCAGAATTCATGCCGGGTGAATCCGGTGCTAGATCCGGAATATTCCGGGTTTTGTACCGGGTGACCTTTTTCTGCAAAATGATCATAATTCCAAGTGGGTTGTATATCTTTCTCTTTTATTTTTGTGGATGCAAAGGAGGTGTATTGGGATTAGGGTGTATGGCGTGAGTTCAAGAGTTCATCCCCAAAGAGAACAGCAATGTACCCCTCTTAATAGTGCGGTGATCCTATCAACTCAAAAGAAGTAAATAGAGAACACAAAACAAACCACCGCTACTCGATCATCCAAAAATGAGGGGCCTCCATCCACCGACCATCATCAACATGAGCGGACTAAAACCTGAGAATAAACTAGTAGACAAGATTAGTCCTCTCTAACTCGGGAGTCATCTTAACCAAAATATAATTAAGGACAAATGCCCTTTCATTAACCATCGGTGAAATCACCATTGATTTTATCACGGCAAACAGATAGCTTAGCACAAGGATGCATGGTCACAAATTTTATTGCAGCATAGGTCATTATTATATGATATATGTTATCCCCAAAACGGAAGGTACATGATCAAATAGAAGTGGGGAAAAAGTATCTTGATCTCTCAAAAAAGCAAAAAGCTGAGATCATTTCACAGTTTTGGAAAATAAAGTGGCGGAAAATGTTGATCGAATTGGCAAAATCCAGTCGAGAGCTATTTTGGCAGTTTTGTAATAGAAATTCAAATATAGTATGACTTTTGGTTTATACTTTTGCATCATGCATTTTCTCATCTTTTTGAAATATACTTCTTTCCTTCTCCTCTAGTAATTTTTCTCTTCTCAAACATTTTTTTTACTATATTTTCACAATTCCGTAATTAATTATAAACTCAAAACTTCAGTCAAGTGGTATATTTAGCAATTACGCAAATACAAATTCAAGTATAGACAGATTCTTTTTTGTTGTTAGTACTTTTGCATCCCGCATTTTCTCTTGTTTTCCTTAGACCCATGAGACAACTGTGCCGACTTGTCAAATACTGGATGGGTAGTACTCACTATGGGTTATTTGATTATACCGATACCCTCTCTACCCGATGGGTATGATATTTAGCCATTTATTTAACCATGGTTAATTTTTTAATCCCATACACTTATCCTAATACGTATTTATCCACGAGGTACATGAGTAATGGGTACCCATTGCCACCGTAGTCGAGAGCTATTTGTCAGTTTTGTAATACAAATTCAAATATAGCGTGACTTTTTTAATGGTTTATATTTTTGCTTCATGCATTTTCCACACATGATGCATTAGTAAGTTCCATTCATGAGGCCAAAATCACAATTCACAGGTAGATTATGTTATGTAACACATGCATGGATCGCTCGTTCACCCTCCACTGATGGCGGACCACCTGGTGAATGCCACACTATATCGGTGGATTAGTTATACGTAATATTGTATCTAATCTATCTGATTCACGTGATCACGTCTCAGACTCCTGATAGAACAAAACGACAAATCTATCTCTTCCGAATAAGTTATATGTTTTTTATAACTATTTTTCTACTCAATTTGTGTTTTTGCCCTGGATACCCTCCCCGTGGGATGACGAGTGGGAAAAAGTTACCCATTAACGGGTTTGCGTATGGGTGACGGATAATACCGGGGTGTACGAGCAACGGTACGGGGTGGTTCCACCCTTACACACACCCTTCCTTTGCCTAAGAAATTTTTTCCTTGTGTCAAACAAGAATTTTAACAGTATTTTACAGTTCTCTATAAATAAATATTGCCCTTTTTTCAGGCAAAGTAATATAACACCCATTTTCCTCTAGTGAGAAGTCTCATTTCCCACTCCTCTCTCTTGACTTGGCTGCTCTTCCACTTACTAGTTGAATCGGCGCCGCCGCGCCCTTGCTGATATTTTTTTTGTGGTAATTTGTTTATTATTCTAGCTGCGTCATATATATTGTAAGGAAAGGTGGTAGTTCTATTTTGTATAATGTTCTTAGCTGGAATTCAATTCGAAAGCAATCCATAATTAGAGGAAATGTATTTGCAATTTTTGGAAATACTTATCTAATCAATCATTTTTGTTAAGAATGTAACTACATAATTAGAGAGTTTTAAGTTATATACTTGCAAATATGTTAGCTAAATCTAAATGATCAATTATGGTTCCATTTTGGTAGTTCTATTTTGTATAATGTACTTAGCTGGAATTCAATTCGAAAGCAATCCATAATTAGAGGAAATGTATTTGCAATTCTTGGAAATACTTATCTTATCAATCATTTTTGTTAAGAATGTAACTACATAATTAGAGAGTTTTAAGTTATATACTTGCAAATATGTTAGCTAAATCTAAATGATCAATTATGGTTCCATTTTGCCATAAATTTCTTGTGTACCACCATAATTAGATGAAATATACCATGGTTGTGTCTAAATATTATAGTCGTATTCCGCCATAATTGTGTAATTTTGATCGATGGTTAGAAGAAATATGTTGTGTTAGCATCTATTAAATTGAATTCATCCGTATAGAAGATGAACTTGTGATTGTTTGTAAATGTGCATGTAATAAAGCATCATTTAAATTTAACTACATAATTTGGGAGAGTTAAGTGTAATTTGAGAATTTGTTAATTCCGATTTGCATAATTAGAGCGATTTTAGTTATATTATTTGTAAATATCAACTGCAATTCGAATCGGTATGATATGTTTGTGTTTTGTGTTAAATATTTAATCTAACTCAATAATCGAAGGAAATACATTGTCTGACAATTTATTAAATTCACTTTAAAATTAAGCCGTATACCATGGTTGTGTATAAATATTATATTCGTATTCCGCCATAATTGTGTAATTTTGATCGATGGTTAGAAGAAATATGTTGTGTTAGCATCTATTAAATTGAATTCATTTGTAGAGAAGATGAACTTGTGATTGTTTGTAAATGTGCATGTAATGAAGCATCATTTAAATTTAACTACATAATTTGGGAGAGTTAAGTGTAATTTGAGAATTTGTTAATTCCGATTTGCATAATTAGAGGGATTTTAGTTATATTATTTGTAAATATCAACTGTAATTCGAATCGGTATGATATGTTTGTGTTTTGTGTTAAATATTTAATCTAACTCAATAATCGAAGGAAATACATTGTCTAACAATTTATTAAATTCACTTTAAAATTAAGCTGTAGTCAGAGGAAATAATTTGCATTTTCTCGGAATATTCATCTAGTCGAACATTTTTTTTTTGTAAATGTTACATTATTTCTAAATGTGAACTTATTCGAGTTGGTATGATATGGTCATGTCTCGTGATAAATATTTAATTTAATTCAATAATCGGAGGGAGTACATTGTTTAAGCGTTTGCTAAACTTTTAAAATCAAGCCATAATTAATGGAAATAAATTTGCATTTTGTTGAAACATTCATGTAATCAAACATTCAAATAATTTTGGAAAGGGCCCAAAATATTTGAAATGTATTATTATTTTTTACAAATTTTTAGAATCTGTTCTGGATTGATTTGCAGTTGTGTTTCAGAAGTTGCAAAAGATCTGGAAAATGTCCGGATCTAGAAGGCATATAAAATTTTGAAATATTTGAAGTTAAAATTTGATCAAATGCTATTAAAAGCCGTCGCTTTTTTTCATGTTAGTGCTGACACGTTTGTCACATTTTTAAATACCATGTATTTGTAAAGCTGCAAAAAAATTCGAAAACAGAAAGGTAAAACAAAAAAGAAATTGTAAAAAAAAAAGGGCCGACGCAGCCCAGAACGGCCCACGAAGCGGCCCGTCCGGCCAGCCCAGCCACGCTGACACGTCACGATGACGTGTACGGCAGCTGAAGCTGCCGCGGCGGCAGTGAGCTCGCCGGCGGCGCGACGGCGCGTCCTGGGTCGCGCGGCTGGGCGCGTCCGAGTCGCGCGGATGCGGGCAAGCCGGGGGTGGCGGCGCCGCCCCGTTTTGGTCGCCGGGGCGGCCGCGGCGGCGTGGAACCGCGGCGGAGGGCAGCGGCCGCGGCGGCATGAAATCCGGCGGCACGCCGGCGTCCCGGCACGCGGCGCTGGGGGAGGAGGTAGAGGCGGTGACGGCGGAGCCCGCCGTGGCCGGAGATTTGCCCGGGGAGGCGCGGGGCGGCGGCGCGAGGCGGCGACCGGCGGCGGCGACCTTCGGGTCGCGGGAGAGAGAGAGGGGAAGGGGGAGTTTTGCGGATGATTTTGCAAAAAGGTCCTCAGTTTTGTTACTATTTATGGATAGGTCCTTTCCTTCGTAAATCTCTGGGCTGCGGATCTATTTTCCGGATTGCGGGGGAGGTTTATGTAAAACTGACGCGCGGGTGGAGCTGGGACCGTCGGATCGGGATCGGAGGGCCCAGATCGCGGCGGGTACTATTCATAACTGTTCATCCGCCCGATTTGGTCGATTTCGGCTGTTGGATCTCGATCGGACGGCCGAATTTTGGAGCAACCACAGGCCTTGAAAATCTTCAGCCTTAATATATAGGGGTAATTCCAGGCGAACTGACATCAAGATATTCAGAAAATCCTACGGAGTACTATTTTTTAGGAAGAGGTGAATGCTATGCTACAAAAAAAGCATGACAACAAACACCTTGGGTAACTTTCAATAACATTATAATATTGACTTGGATTATTATACGTTTTAATCCAGTAAGTAAAATTCAGTTGGAGTAGATTTCTTCCGTTTAATATTGGATTTTCTTTCAGCTGGTGGGCCCCTAAAAGCCCAGCTAGTCCAAACAACTGAACCCTAACCAACTCTCATCAGTGAAATGGACACACATACCACCGAGCCGCCGTATCACACTGTTCAAGCGGCTCGCCGCCGCCGCCTCCAGCCCGCCGGACGAGCTTCTCCACCCCTAGTCCCGCCTCCAGCTTGATATTGCGCACTCCATCTAGGAGCTTAAACGATCTCTCCGCCGTGAGCTTGCCGACCTCTGTTTGTGGCCGCCGGTTCAAGTAGCTGGAGGATTCAAGCAGCTCGCCGCCGCCGTCTTCAGCTCGAGCAGCCCTCCAGCTTGAGAACGCACTCCATCCAGGAGCCCTCTCCCCCGGTGAGTTGCCGGCCTCTCACTGTAAAATTGAATCCCGCTTCTGTATCTCCCCTATCACCTGATTTGTAGTACTGATGTGCCAGTTTCATAGATATTTGCTGCCATTTTCTTGATTTTGTAGTATTGTGCAAACAAATGTCGATACAAGTTATGTTAGTAAGTACAAACAAAATTGACATGGATCTTTATGCACAACCGAACCCCAACTCTCCGCGTGCGTCGCAGATTTCATCATGTCGTCGTTCACCGGTGTATCTGTCATCACCGGCGGCAAAAACTGCACCACGACGACCGTCGCCTGCTTGTGGTCAAGGATTACTCGCGTACCGTACAGGAGGTTCCCAATGGCATGGGCATCCGCGCTGGGCCTATGATGGTAGGAGGCCATCGATGGCACATCTGGTACTCTCCTAACGGTGATGAGCCGAGTGATGCCGACTTCATTTCTTTCGATCCTTACCTTCAGGACGGCCTTGTTGGAGAGATTGTGGAGGCCAAGATTGAGTTTAGCTTCGTGGACCAGGGTGAGAAGCAAAAGCCAAAGGAATTTTTGCAGCTGCAACATACAGCTTCTCTCACGGCAATCCTTCTTGTGGCCCGTAAATTTTATTAAAAGAGACGCCCTTGAACGGTCACCTCATCTGAAGGCTGATTGTTTCACCATACGATGTGACATTATGGTTTGCAAGGATCTCAACACACATGATGCCGGTGGCACCACGTCTGACATGAGCTAGCATTTCGACTATCTCCTTCAAAATAAGGTGGGTGCTGATGTGACATTTGAGGTCAGCGGCGAGACGTTCGCTGCACACCGGTGTGTGCTTGCTGCCCGATCAAAAGTCTTCATGGCTCAGCTATTTGGCCCCATGAACGAAGGCACCACGTCAAGTGTCATACAGATCAAAGACATGCGAGCAAAAGTGTTTGCAGCTTTGCTTAAGTTCATCTACACAGATTCTTTTCCTAAGATGGACAAGGACAATTACATGGAAGAGGATCAAGAAGGACAAAAAGAGGATGAAAGACAGGAAGAGGATGTAATGTGGCTTCAGTGGCTCCAAGACTTGCTTGTGGCAGCAGACATATACGATCTCCAGCGGCTCAAGTTTTTATGTGGAAAGTAGTTGTCCGAGCACATAGGTGTGAGCTCGGTGGCATCCACTCTTGCTCTAGCTGTGCAGCACCACTGTCAGCGATTGAAGGAGGCGTGATTTAAGTTAATCCAGGTCCAGTCTCCCAAATGTTTGGATAAAGTAATGGCAACTGATGGCTGGGATCATATGTGTACGGTGTATCCCTCTGTTTTGAAAGAGTTGATTGCCAAGCTTGTGTCCAATCAGAAGAAGGACAAGAAGAGGAAGCGGTAGACGATGTAATGTTGCTGCAAGTACCACCATATTGCATATATTGGACGGGATCCTCTAGGTAGATGGTAGTTTGCATGTCTGTAATGCAAGACCTGAAGTAACCCTTTTGTTTCATCATGTCCTTTGCCTATATGTTGGATTTATCCGCGGTTGATGATCATCAACATACAGAAGAAGAAGAGTGCGACCACGAGGAGAAGAGTGAACAAACAACGCAGGGTCATGAGCACTGGAAGAGAAACCAGCAGCTGTGACCACAGAAGCAAAGCGCTCAAACCCTGCACGAGGGGCTTGCTTAAGGCCATAGAGAGAGCGACGAAGACGGCAGACCATGCCATCTGTAACAGAATACCCCGGTGGTGGTTGCATATAAACCTCCTCACGCAACTCACCATTAAGAAAGGCATTCTTAACATCAAGCTGAGACACAGACCAATGACGAACAGATGCCACGGCAAGAAGAGTCCGAACAGTGGTCATGTGAGCCACTGGAGCAAAAGTCTCATCATAATCACGGCCATGCTCCTGCTGAAAGCCACGAGCGACCAGACGAGCTTTGTAACGCTCAAGAGTCCCATCAGAGCGGGTCTTAACTTTATAGACCCACTTACAGGTGATAGGACGAACACGTGGAGGAAGAGGAACGATCTCCCACGTACCAGTGCGCTCAAGCGCAGCAATCTCCTCAGCCATGGCAAGCTGCCATTCAGGATGAACAACAGCCTCACGATACGTAGTCGGCTCTGGGACAGCCGAAACACTATAGGTAGCGGGATCAAAGAAATCAGGTGAAGGACAAGGCCGAGTACGAAGAGAGTAAGTCGGCTGAGACGGTGCACCAGAAGTAGAGGGTGCATCAGATGACTCGGTCACAACACGTGGACGACGAGTATAATAGAAAGGAAAAGTAGGATGAGAAGGAGCAATAGGAGAAGGCGGAGGCGGGGAGGGTGAAGAAGACGACGACGAAGGAGGAGAAGAAGGCGTCGATGAAGGAGGAGAAGAAGGCATCGGAGTAGACGGCACCAGATCAGGGGGAGGAGGAGGAATATGAGGGACATCGGGAGGAGAATCAGGAAAAGTAAGAAAAGAGAGATCCTCCACAGTAGAGGTCGAGGAGGTCGAGCGTGGAAAGAAAGGACGAGACTCGTCAAACGTCACGTCCCGGGAAATACGCATCCGACGAGCCACGGGGTCCCAACATCGATAGCCCTTATGCTCATCACTATATCCGAGAAAAACACACTCAACAGACTGAGCGGTTAGTTTGGTGCGTTCACGAGGAGCGAGGAGAACATAGCAAACACAACCAAACAGACGCAACATGGAATAGTCAGGAGAGCGATCACATAGTCGCTCGAGAGGAATACCACCCTGAAGAGCGGCAGAAGGCCGAATGTTAATGAGATAGACCGAGGTAGAGACAGCCTCAGCCCAGAAATGTGGCGGGAGAGAAGAAGCGATCATCATCGCACGAGCAGTCTCTAGAAGATGACGATGCTTACGCTCAGCAACGCCATTCTGAGCATGTGCACCGGGACAAGAGAACTGAGCGAGAGTGCCCTGCTCCGCAAGAACACCACGCAAATGCTTGGTGATATACTCACCAGCAGAATCAGCACGGAACACACGAATAGGTGTAGAGAACTGAGTGTGAACCATGGCAGCAAAACGCTTATAGATAGAGAGAACCTTACTACGAGAGGACATAAAGTAAATCCAAGTGTATCGTGAGTAATCATCTATAAAAATAATATAGTAGCGATGACCCCCTTTCGAAGCGAAGGGAGCCGGACCCCAAACATCTGAATGAACGAGATCAAAAAGACGCTCGGACACAGAGTCACTATGAGGATATGGTAGCTGAATCTGCTTACCAAGCCTACAACCCAGACAATCCAAGGAAGCGTTTCCGGAGACAGACCCCAGAACACCACGATGAACTAGAGACGAGAGACGAGAACCACATAAATGGCCAAGACGATGATGCCACTGCTGAAAAGAGCTGGTGGCTGCGGCAACCTGGGTCGAGAGACTGGCGGCGGTGGCAGCGGAAGGAAGACGAAGCCAGTCAAGCTCCCATAGACCATCATGGCGTCGGGGGCCAGCACCAAGCAAAGCGCCCGTACAACGATCCTGAACAGAACAGGAATCAAAGTCTAGAGTGACCCTACAACGAGAATCGACAATCTGACTACCAGAGAAAAGCTGCATGGTGAGTCGAGGAATATGAGCAACAGAAGGAACATGAAACGCGGGACTGCTAAGAGTGTCTTGACTAGCAACGGGGATGGGAGTACCATCGGCAGTACGAACAGAGACAGGAGACTCGACAGGTCGAATAGAGCTCAAGGCGGAAGAATCGTAAGTCATATGAAAAGATGCTCCAGTATCAAGAATCCAAGGGGATGTACCTGAATGAGAAGAAGGTGGTCTCTCGGTGCCAGAACAGTCAGTTGCAGAACCAGCAGAACCTGTCGGTGAAGAGTCCCAAGTAGCAAGCAGGCATCGGAGTGGCGCAATCTCACGCGCAGTGAAAGACGCCACTAAAGAGGTTGAGGTAGATGCGTCAGCCAAGGAGGACCAATCATCGAAATACGTGGTAGCCACATGGGGAGTCGAAGGAGAGCGGTCATAAGTGCGTGCACACGCCACGCGAGGAGTCGAATAAAAGCAGCCAGAACCATGTGCAGAAGCCACGAGAGTCGACGTAGAGCGGCGAGTTGACATAGACGGAGTCGACGTAGAGCGGCCACAACAGCGGGCAGAAGCCCCAATAGTCGGCGTAGAGCGGCGAGTCGACATAGACGAAGTCGACGTAGAGCGGCCATAACTGCGGGCAGAAGCCGCGAGAGTCGACGTAGAGCGGCATGCAGACGTCATCGAGGGAGACGACGAAATAGGCGACAAGTACCGTGGAGGAGCACCAAGCAGAGACGGAAGCTCAGGACAGCGATCACCAGAAGACACTGACATTTTTTTTTTTTTGCCTTTTTTTTTTTTGGAGTCAACGCAGATCGATCTACAGGTCGCACCTCGACTGAAAGCAGAGAAGGTCGGGGCACCCGACGACGGACGGCTGCGCGGACCACAGCGACCCGACGGCAGGTCGTAGATCGATCTACAGGTCGCGCCTCGACGGGAAGCAGAGAAGGTCGGGGCACCCGACGACGGACGGCTGCGCGGACCACGGCGACCCGACGGCAGCGGCGGAGGACGGCGCCGACCCGAGGCAGCTGCGGCAGCCCGAGGCGGACGGCAGCGCGGACCAAGGCGACCCGACGGCGGCGGCGGAAGACGGTGACGAAGGTCGAGGGCGGAGGTGGCGGGGGACGACGGTGGCCCAAAGCAGCGCCCGAGGCGACGGCAGCCTCAGCGGCCGGCGGCAGCAGCAGCTCGGCGACTGCCAGGGAGAAAGCCGGCGGCGGCAGCTCAGCGACGACCAGGGAGAAGGCCGGCGGCCGCGGCAGGCGACGGGAGGAGGACGAAGGTAGAAGGCGGCCGGAGAAGCTCGATACGAGCTGTACGGGGCGGCTGAAAAAAAAAATCACACGAGTTGCGGTGTGCGAGAGCCCTAACTTAGCTCTGATACCATGTTAGGAATAAGCAACTTGTATTCCACGGGGCCAAAGGCCACAATATATAGTACATGTACAGGTGTGTGTAAATATGCAGTGAGCCCCCTATCTAATAGGGAAACTACAATATACAAATATCTCTCTAACAATTAATACTAACTTTAATTCTGTTTGTAGTGATTCTAGAGAAACATCTTTATTCTAGTGTTATTATCTTCTAGTTTTGACAGACATTCTCTGAAATTTACATCCAGCTGAGCTTCTCCTTGTTGGCCATGGCTGCCTCCCGGACCAAGCCTGATTCTGACCTATGGGTACTGTACTTACTTTCTCCTTGCTCGCCTAGTACTAGTAGAGTATATTTAATTTCAGTTCATGCTCCAGACTGGTTAGATTCATTCATTTGTGCTTTTTTCTTAATTTCATATCCTATCATACAAATAAGCGTTTGTTCTCAGCTTACATCTTTTGCCCCTTTGATAATATTCACATTGAATTTTACAAATGAATCATGTAGCCAAAGCCTTGTAGCAATTCTCGCCAGTCCAACTTAAAATTCTATATAACATATTCATTTAAATTAAGGCACAAATCCAACCCTTGTTTTTATTTTCTTTTGAGTTATTATGCGTTCCAGGCTAGCAGCTCACTGGCCTATGGTTGTTTATGTAGACAGCTTTTCGTGCAGTTCCCGTGGTTCTCCTTGGCTGTTGAAGCACTGCATTATTTATGCAGGATGAAGTTGAGCACAAATAAGCACAATATTTACATGTTGGCAGATGATTCTGTTCCGTTTTCTTTTATGAAGGACAGTTATCATTTAGTGATTTATGTCGTTGGGTTAAATCCCTTTTTCTGTGCTCTTATGTTTCACCGTGCTTTCTCTTATATTGTTGTTCTTCTGCTCTTTAGGGTTGAGAATGCGGAGGTGTTGTGGCTCTGTTCATGCTTGGTCTGCCTCTGGTCCAAGCTACTGGCAATATCCTGTTGCTGATCTCACCTGGCAATGTAGCGCCTTCATCCTTCATCAAGTGCGGCATACAGGTAGTAAACCGAGTTTGCTTCAGTAGCTTTAAACAGCCAGAGTGTTCATGCTTGCTCTGCCCCTGTTCAAAGCTACTGGCAATGTAGCGCCTGTGGCATACAGGTTGGTTTGAACGGTCACAGTGTTGATGCTTCTTCTATCCCTGTTCAAAGATACTGGCAATGTCATGCTGCAAATCACGCAGACCTTCATCAAGTGAGGGCTTGCGGCAGACAGGTAAACACGGCCTGCATAGCTATTCGCTTCAGTAGTGGAATGATGACTGCAACTCAGGCTTTCGGTGTGTGTAGGTGAAGAATGGTACTGAGGATTGTTAGGTGGTCGAATACTTGCACAAACTATATTAGATGCTCTCTAGTGGTAGACACTTGTGAACGTGCTAGAATAGACCAATATATTCTTGTTTTTTATGTACTCGGTTCTGGCAGCTTGTGCTGTGAATTCGAAACACGGTTACGTTACGATTCCATGAGAATTATGTCTAATTGCGGATAATGGTAGCTTTCCAGTATTGTCGTGAAACCGCAGTTCAATTGTCTGGGTGATGCTACATGCGTCATCAGTAGCTTTTGTTGACCTCGCGACGACACACCCCCACGACTGAAGGTGCTGTTTTTTCCCTTTCACATGCATTAAAGAAGCTGAGAAGAATGGAACAGCCATCACTCAGGTTCTTTGAAACTCCAAATGTCTCGAAGAAGATATTAGTGGTCGGGAGAATGTCAACAGGAGAAGCACAAGATATTTAGTTGTAAAGTAATTGCAGGCTCATACTGCATCTTCGTATCCACAAGCGGAGACCATCCCTCCCAAAATTGTCGACCCTGTCTCGTCTTACAAGCCAACTATCAGAGTTCACAATCGCACACGCTTTTCTCTGCGTCAAAAACATCAAAGCTTCAAACAATACATCAAAAGTTCTCATAATTGTTACAATACCGGATACAACGAATAAAATCAGACAAACTTATTTAATCTTAATGGGTGGTGCTCATAATTGGCACAACACCGGATACATGGATACACAAGTGTAGGTCCACCGTCCACTCTTTTTGTTTCTAAACGAAACATGGTTTCTTTGGGGTGGGCAACATTTCGTTGCCATCCAGGAACTTGACAACATCCGGCATTGTCGGACGGTCTTTAGGGAACTCCTGGGTGCACAACAGTCCAATGGCCATGCATCTTTTCATCTCCTCCTGCTGACGCTCGTTACTGCATGAAGAATTCAGTAATCCATTCATGCCCTTAGCTTCCCGTACCTCCCAAGCCTGAAAAAGAAGAAACGGTGATCCTAAAATAGACGATTTACGAACAGATCACAGGATAAAAACTAATGAACACTAAGGCAATTATTGTTTCCAACTATACTACTGCTAGATTCTCAAGGAGAAAAAACTATACTACTTCTAGAAGGACAATCGATCAAGTGGACAAGGAACGTTCTAACAAGTTCTTGTCAGAAGATGAGTGCCTCTAAGTATTTCTTACCCAGGTAATTGGATGTTGGCTAAGTATGGAACTTCCCATTCCGCTAATGCTATGGAGGAGTAGGACCCCAAAGCTGAACACGTCGCTCGTCGTCGAGATGATACCATCGGTGATATACTCGGGAGACATGTAGCCCCTGAGTAGTGAAATGTTATCCAAAAACTACACAAAATAGGTAGGTACTGGAAATGCTGATAAATGGAAGCCATCTTACATTGTGCCCACTAGCCCACGGCTGACTGCTTCAGCAACATTTATATCCAGTAATTTAGATATTTCAAAGTTTGAAATCTTAGGATTCATATTAGAGTCAAAGACGATGTTAGCTGGATTCAGATCCAAATGTATGACGCGTTTGGAATGCAAATAAGCTACACCCTGTGCTACCCCTCGTATCACTCTGAATGTGGAGAGCCAATCGAGCTTCTGTGACGAGCCTGAAATTACAAATTGACCATTCATCATTATTGACAAGAAAGTGAAGTGAAAATGGGACCATAGCTCAACTGTAAAAATAGTTTAGCAGGGACATGCCATTGATGATCTCGAACAAAGATCCATTGGGCATGTACTCTTCCACCACCATTTCATTTCCGTCAACATGGCAAAATCCAAGAAATTTGACTACATTTTCATGCTCAGTCAGTAATTGAAAAACATTAATAAATTTTTGTATGCTATGTGGCCCCGATTGATCAGGATATCTCTTGATGGTAACAAGTTCCTCAGGCAGTGCACCCTGGACAACATACACATCAAGTGAGATAAGTAAGTTATTTTTCAAAAATAAATAAATTTCAAACAACCATGTCTTATTACATATAGTAAGCATGCCTTATCAGTTTGTAGAATCAATACTAAGGGAGAATTTATACTAAGGGAGAATTTAGACTTTACTGCAACAAAGTATGTCCGGAAAGAATCTGTTATTGCCAAATAAAAAGGGAAGAGTTCACTTACATGCGGGGGCTTGTAAGTGAATTTATCTTCAGTAAGAGTTTGTTTTACTAGTTGATTTTTTGCGGGGGTTTTTACTAGTAGATTTGTGAATAATCAGTTATTTAATTTGAAAGTATGTACATAGAAGTTCTTGCTGCTCCAAGAATATAATGTGCACAATCAGTCATTTAAAATGACATGACCACTATGAGATTGACATAAACGATTAAACAGTTTGAAAATCTTAAGATCAACTTAGTTAACAAAACAAGGATATGGAATATAATTAGCAAAACAAGTATACAGAATGTTACCTTGTAGATGGTAGCACTTCTAACTTTTCCAGTAACATTTTCCTCTGAAAAATTATTTGTTGCAGCATTCAACTCAACGGGATGGAAAATTCTGAGAGCTGACATAAAAGAACAACATTACTTATGCGGCATGAATATGGTTATAGGTATTGAATTGTTAGAGCGCCAAGGTTATTCTGTTTGCAACAGTGCAGTAACTGGTATACACGGATTGAGATTATCTAGCTGAGATGAATGCTAAGATAATTTTTGGTCGATGATAATGTTCCTGTTTTACAAAGAGTATGCGATCTTACGTGTCAATGCTGGAGCATCGTCGTTTCCTTGTAGGATATGTATACCCACATAGTTTATCGAATAAGAGTTACCACTGAGATTTGAGCAGTCCGTCGCTCCAGCACCCTGCGGGGTAATATATAGGAATTTCATTACGACATTGGAAATAAAACTTGGCATAACCATTGCTGCGATGACAGAACCAAACTCCCGAACTACGCACAACAACTGACCAACTACTAAATTCAAATCTTGATGTACAAATTGCAATGGGTCCTTTATCACCGACAAGCGAGTGAATTTGTGTGCTTATTTTCCTTGAAACTGTTTTTTCGTGTGCGATGCTATATGAAGTATATGTCGCTATATACTCCCTCCGTTCCAAACATCTGTACTTGCATAGTTTATCACAGATAATTAGAAACGAAGGGAGTACTATATGGATGTAGCTTAAATAGGTAAATGTGTCCAAGTTGCATATGCAGAAGGTCAATTTCCCCATACAAAATGATGGTAATTTGTGTTCAAATTATTTGAGTAGAGTGACAGGTTTTAGGTACTAATCAGATATATGGATGTAAATTTGGAACTGGTTCATGGTAATGCAATAAAATGGCTAAATGCATCAATAGATGCAAATGGCGTTGATTATGCCACTTTCCGAGAAAACAAATATGGATGTAAAATAATGCTGGTACGTACCTCTAGGGAGTTTTGAGGAAGTCTACCATGCATAATGGTAACTAGGATGTGTGTGTTGGCATTGAGAGCAAAGCTTGCGATCAACATCTGATGAGGATATCGTCCTTAACCTTTAGCAGCTGTCTGGACAGCCCCCTGGCCGTGAATAGAATGTAGATGAAGTTCCTGTCCCTCTGGCAGTCCGCCACCAGCTTGTGGCCCCGACGAAGGGCCCTCTCGAGGCTCGTCAGGGCAGCTCTCATCACCGGTTCCATGGACATGTCCATACTCTCAAGCGGCGCCACGATGGCGCCCAATTGGTCCACGATGTTTCTAAGCTCAACGCAGGCATCCTTATTGTGACGAGCTCTGTCTACTGCGGCCTTCACGACGAGGGTGAGTTTCACAACTTCCTTCACGGTGCCCACCACTACATCGCCCATTCCGACGGTCTAGAACTATCTACAAATAAAAATGAAAATCTCAAAAATGGAAAAGGTACTGATTTATAAAGATCAGACAAATATTAACCGACTTACCTGCGAATGGATATAAGGCTGCTCAGATTTTTGCAACAGAAGCGATCAAGCGCCCAACCTTAGCTTCTTCCTCTTTCTCTCAGGTGTCGAGACCTTCGTCGAACACATGGAGAGGAACGAAAGCAATGGTTAACGCGGTGCAACAATTTTCTATTTTGAAAATAGAAACGCGGTGTAACCATATGGAAAAAAATTAACAACTCTGGTCATGGAGGACGAAGTTTCTTGCCTCATAACCAACTACCTTTTTTTTCTAAGATGTACTTGTTGGAGTACCCGGCCGAGGAAACGAAAACAATAAGCTGGATAATTGTTTGTGGCCAAGTCACCGTCCAGCCGGACAGCTCCAACAAGCTAATCTAATTTTGGGAGAAATTTAATCAAGGTTTTATTAGTATACTATATCCATTCAACAGCGACTCACCTAACATGCTACATCAGTCAGCTCCTTTATAATAAAAATATATTTTGTACTGTTCAAGGCGATGGACAAATGCCATATTGCAGGGAAGGACAAATGGAAATAAAACTGATAGGTGAGACAAGGAAGCCAGAAGAATCTCTGCCAACAGGTGCGACAAGGAAGCCAGAAAAATCTCATAGCGATCTGAAGTTCCCTTAAAAAACATAAAAAATATTGTGTATCAGACGTCAGATACCGCATGTCATAGGCTAGTAGATACCGTCATGAAAATAGTGAATTGACTCTCGTTTCAGTACGTCCAAATTCAGTTTGTTGATCATAAGTAAGCATACCAACTATATCCTAATATTCACAAAGAAAAACTAATTATCCTAATTTGTTTCTTTGACATGTATAGTGGAGAGGATCCACTGTGTATGATGTTTTACTCATGTATTCGTGGATGCCCGCTATGAGACTGTAATCACAAGTATGTTTTAGTCCAAGTAAGAGCAATACATTAGCATAGCTTTAGCCTCACAACACTTATCAAAACGATGCAAGTTAATCGATGGAAATTGGTGAACGTAACTTGGCAATATTCCCCTATGTGCTCGGGAATGTTTTAGTCATTATATGTCTCACAACCGGGCTGTCATTTACTCAAATCAAGATTGGGCCACCTGTTGCACTCTTACTTTGTTGTTTTTATTTACTTGCTATTAAGTTTCTCTTTGCTTTAAAATCATCTGCAAAATTGTCTTTCAATATTTACTTTGAAATCTTGCTTAAATCCACTTGTCCACACCTGATACTTCTCGTTGGGCTCAACAGTCTTACTTGTTGAAAGGAATGTGATAGATGCTCTATACTTGTGGTTTATCAGCTACTTATGTTAATCATCGAGTATGATTAATCAAGTTGCTAGTGTAACATGCGGGGTGTATGGAACACGGGACCTATTGCTAAATTCGAGCCCCATACGAAACTTTTATAAATGTGTATACTCCATGTATAACAAATCTACAATCCCTTTCCGATGCAAATTTATATTTCCCAACTAGAGTGAGACCCAAAGAAACTCAAGAACTTCGTTGCTCTGACAACCAGCATACTCAAGAGAATCATAGAAGGACCGGACATACCTAGAAGATTGTAACAAAATCTCGACTTTCCTACTGAGACCACAAGATGCAAATTCAAGGGAATAAACAAGAACATCAAGTAAAAGATCCAATCTAATACTCGCACATAAACCATTGTGAAATGCAGTGAATAATATCCTCCAGATCATACCTGCTCCTATTCATAGATCGCTTTGATACCACTATAGGGAAATGCAGTGAATAATATTCCAGCCTACGCATAAACCCAAGATGTAATCTATGAAGGTGCGAGAGAAGATAGATCTAGATCCATACAAACAACATGCAGTGGAAGCAGATTGTTGGTGAAGATGCGTTGATGTAGATCCCTAGAGCTAGGTGTATTCCTGCCAGCCACGAAGATGTTCCCTCCCCTAGGATCGTACGTATGATCCATGCACCGATCTACATGCATACGTAATCACCAATCCAGCTGTGATCCGCTGTCTAGGACGAAGAGAAACTAGAGAACTAGATCACCCTTGCGGTGTGTGTGTACTTTTTGCTGGGCCCCTCTTGTACTTATATACACTCCATGGGAGGCCAACAACGATTTATCCACACCCCTTGACGTGGGCCTACCTATCGGGTGGCCCACCATGAAGATACCTGGTGCACGTAAGGACTAGGGCCCGACGGACGGCCTACTAGAAGACAACATTCAAGGCCCACGAAGGGGGCCCAAAGAAGACATAGTGCGCCTCAAGGAAGGCGTAGTATAGGTCGGTAGAGACTTACCTTACCTGTAAACCTAGTCGGTTGCGAACTCCCGAGACCCAGCCTCCAATATAAAGGCTGGAAGGGCCGCCGATCTAGGGCACGCTCATATTCCACCACCAAAACCCTAGCGGGATCAACATCTCACCGGGATCGCCATTGTAACACCTCCAAATCATCAATAACAGACAAGCTGGAAGTAGGTTATTATCCTCCGGAAGCCTGAACCAGGGTAAATCGCCTTGCTTGTCAGCCGTGGTAACTACCAGCACTCCAACCTTTCTCCCTATCAATCAACCTGGGGTACTCGACCCTGGGATTTGCCGTGGTAACCCCACGTCAACTGGCGCCGTCTGTGGGAAAGAAGAGTGCTGGAATCATGGTTGCACCGGCTCCATCTGCAATGACCATCGACACACCGACAATCACGGCGCCGATCCGCTTCGGCTCCTTCGAATTCGACCCCCACCCGCCGGCCCACCGATCGGTGTATGTCGATCTCTACGGAGGTATGTGCCTTACTTTTTGTAGCATGCAATTCCATGTGAACAAGTGGGGGACGCTTCGACTCTCCGACCGCACACCTGCATCTTTGTCGACTACGGAGATCGCGCCTGCTTCGACTACACCACCTGCATCTTCGTCGACTACGGGATCACGCCTGCTTCGACTACATCACCTGTACCTTCGTTGACTACGGAGATCGCGCCTGCTTCGACTACACCACCTGCATCTTCGTCGACTACGGAGATCGCGCCTGCTTCGACTACATCACCTGCATCTTCGTCGACTACGAAGATCACATCTACATCAACTACCCCGTTCGCGCCTTCATCGACCATGGAGATCGCATCTGCTCCGACCGTGGGACTCGCGCCTTCGACCACGGAGATCGCATCTGCTTCGACTGCAGAACTCGTGCCTCTATCGACCGCGGAGATCACATCCGCTACGACCGCGGGACTCACGCCTTCATCGATCACGGAGATCGCATCTACACCTGCGCCCTCATCGAATACGGGGATCACATCTCCTTTGACTACACCTGCATTGCCTTCGGACACAGAGATCACATCTGCCTCGACCACTTCGCATGCGTCCTCCGCGAAGATCGCATCTACATCAACAACGATACACGCTGCTACATCAGCTGTGTCTCCTTCGGCTCTGGCACCCGAGACATCATCGACTGCCACTTTACCGGACGAGTTTTGCATCGATTGTGGCGTCTACCACGTCGCCTCCATCTTTAGCTCTGGGGATAGCTCCGACGGTGAGAGCAGCAGCAGCAACGCGAACTTGACTGCGCAGTCTTACCCTGTCCAAGTCTTCATGGTGGACGCAACTCCAAACAGAAACCCCGGAGGCGGCCCCCGCCGCGAGGAACCCGTGTTTCCAATGGAGGTCACCATGCCAGACAAAGCAACAACCCTATGATCACTCAAGAGATGGGAGTCCAGGCCATAAAACATGTCCAAGAATGCACCTTCCCCCCTGCGGAGGCGACCCGAGAAGAGATGATGGCATACCAGTACCTCGTATGGAAGGAAAACGAGAAGCTGTTGCACGAGAAAGCTGATCTAGCCAGACGTAAAGAACTCGCGGACGCATCGAGTGCTCACCGAGCAGCCTACTCCTTCTCCTCCTCAGGACCCACCTTACGCAAGACAACATGCGCTCCAGACCGCGCCTCCACCTGATGACAGACGCCGAGAGGGCTGCGACCACCCGCAACCTCGATTCATCGTTTATGACAGAAGACGCTGACGGGATACCCATCCCCAAAACAACTTCCAGAGCTCTCATGTCGGTGGCCACGTACCTGAGGGAAACATAGCCTCCGGAAGGCGATCCTCGCGCAGCGGTTCACCGGCAACAAATCCAGGTGCTTCGCCTGGCAGAGGAGGCACTGATCCCGGAAATAGATCAAGCACGCGGAGCTCATGATGCATGCGACCGTGAACATGCAGCACGCCAAGACCGACCCGTTCGCCACCTGCAAGAAGGGGAATACTTACGCAACGTCATTACGTAGCGAACAGTCGACCGCAACCGCTGCAAGCAATCCGTCAACGTCCGAGTCAGGACCTCTATTCAGCAGACGACTACGAGCCCTGTGGTGTTCCCTGTTTCAGTCTAAATATCCGCGATACAAGGATGCCCCGAGGCTTCAAGCTCACAGCCGAGTCGGTCAAGTTCGATGGTACACAAGATCCGAAGCTCTGGCTCGATGACTACCTCATAGCAGTCAACTGTCAAGGGGGAACCACAACAATAGCGATGCAATACGTACATCTCATGCTCGTAGGCTCGGCACGTACTTGGCTGCAGAACTTGCCTCGTAACTCCTTCTACTCCTGGGACCAATTTGAGGATGCTTTCATAAGAACTTCCTTGAAACATGCTCAAGACCCGCGATGTTCGTGGAACTCCAAGCCTGCAAGCAGCAGAAGGACAAGACATTGTGATCATACATCCAACGCTGGACCCTTTTACGCAACTCTGTTGGAGTCATTTCGGAATATAGGGCAATCGACGCCTTCACCCGCGGAGTTACCCGACATGACCTTCGAGAGGCCTTGGGACGCCTTCAGCCAGCATCCATCGCCGAGCTCATGAAGATCACCAACGAGTGGGCAGACGGCGAAGACTCTGTACGCAATGAGTTCCCGGACGAGGAAGGAGAGCCAAGCAACTGGGGCCGCAGAAACAGCCGTATCAGCGATCGCCGCCACAAGCGCAAGACCCGCTTCGACGAAGGCGAGCCAGCCGAGTTAGTGGCGGCCGGATTCATTGACACCCGAGAAGACCGGAGTCGTGACAACAATTGCCAGAGCAGTCGAGGCCGGGAAGAGTACAGGAACGATGGGAACCAGAAACGTGAGTGGCGGCGCAAGCCCCGCGATACCTCGCGACCGGACCTTACACCCGAGCAGGAGCTCGAAGAACCATGCAAGTTCCATTTATTTAGAAGCGAAGAAACCGACAAACTGGTCTCTACTCACCTGTTGAATGACTGTCGGAAGATGCTTCGCATTAACGAAGCATTTGCCAAAATCTTGACTCCAGCCCTAGCGCCACAACCAGCACCGCAGTTGGCCCTCCCGGGACCACCCGCAGCAGCACCTCACCCGCGCACATAGCAGGGGCAATCCAGTACCAGCCGATACAGGAAGCACCTCCTGCGCCAGGAGAACAGTACCCTCAAGCTCGAGGGCAGATGAATATGATACAGAAGGGGCGCTCATCGAACCGGTGCCAAAAATTGATTACCCGCCAAGTCTACCAGGCCGTCGCAATGCCACCAGCTGTACCCGAATACCTCAAGGGATCGGAGACCAGCATCACATTCTCTCAAGAGGATCACTCTCCACAAGTACCGCGCCCAGGCCACGGCGCGCTGGCACTCGAAGCACAGATAGGACAATTCCACATGACCAAGGTCTTCATGGACGGCGGCAGCGGCATCAACATCATCTTCACCGATACTCTCCGGAAGATGGGCAGGTCTCTGGAGAGTTTAGCCAAGTCAGACAACACCTTTCATGGCATCGTACCAGGGAAAAGTTGTTTACCCTGAAGGAGTAATCACACTCGAAGTTATCTTCGGTACACCCGAGCACTTCCGAAAGGAGATGATCGACTTCGAGGTGGTGGACTGGAAATCGCAGTACCACGCTATACTTGGGCGCCCGACGTTCGCCCGCTTCATGGCAGTTCCGCACTACGCCTACCTCATGATTAAGATGCCAGGACCGAAGGGAGTCATAACTGTGCGTGGCGACTTCCAGCGATCGGACAAATGCAACCGCAAATTCAGCAGGATCTCTGAGTCCTTCGGCATGCAGCAGCAGCAGCTCGAGGACCTTTCACTCGGCAACGACAAGACCCTCTTCCCTGCAAGCAAGAAGCCGGCACCTGACGCCTCCTTCAGCACGACCGATGACACAAGAGAACACCAAGTTCATCCGACTGACGCTTCCAAGACAGTGCTCATGTCATCAAGCCTGCCTATCACATAGGAAAGCTCGCTCATCGATTTCCTACGTGAGAACTGGGAAATCTTTGCCTGGTCTCCAGCGGACATGCCAGGTGTACCCAGGGAATTCGCCGAGCACGCTCTTCAAATCTATCCAGATACCAAGCATGTCAAGCAAACCATGCGCCGCTTCTCTGAGCCGAAGTGCATCGCCATAGGGCAAGAAGTCGACAAACTACTTCATGCCCAGTTCATCCGAGAAATCAAGAAGTCTGACTGGGTCGCTAACCCAGTACTGGTCAAGAAGAAGAAGACAAAAATCCTCTGCATGTGCGTCGACTTCATCTCCCTCAACAAGTGCTGCCCGAAGGATCGCTTCCCGTTACCGCGAATCGACCAGATCGTTGACTCCACAGCTAGTTGCACGCGACTGTCCTTCTTGGATGCCTATTCAGGCTACAACCAGATAAGGATGCGAAAGGAGGACGAGGAGAAGACAACCTTCATCACACCCCATGGTGTCTACTGCTACAAAACCATGCCCTTCGAGCTCAAGAACGCTGGGGCTACCTACCAGCGCATGATGTAGTCCTGCCTCAAGGACCAGATATGACGCAATGTCCAAGTTTATGTTGACGACATAGTCATCAAGACCAAGTAAGAGGACACGCTCCTCGACGACCTGCGGGAGACCTTCGCCACGCTCAACGCCTACAAAATCAAGCTCAACCCAACGAAGTGCGTCTTCGGCGTACCAGCTGGGCAACTAGTCGGGTACCTCGTATCTGCCAGAGGCATCAAGGCAAACCCCAAAAAGATAGAGGCAATCCTCACAATGCCAGCCCTGACCAAGCTTCGGGAGGTCCAGCGCCTAGCCGGCCGAGTCGCAGCGCTCAGCCGATTCATTAGTAAGTTGGGTGAAAAGGCACTCCCTTTCTGCCAACTGATGAAGAAGTCCGACAAATTCGAGTGGATGCCAGAAGCTTAAGCAGCATTCGTAGACCTCAAGTGGGTCCTGGCGACTCCCCCAGTGCTCGTCGCACCACGCGAAAAGGAACCTCTGTACCTTTACATCGCAGCCACCAACAGGGTGGTCAGCACCGTCCTCGTTGTCGAACGACAAGAGGAAAGCCACACCCATCGAGTGCAACGGCCCATATATTAACTCAGCGAGGTGCTATCAATATCAAAGCAGCGGTACCCACACTATCAGAAGCTAGCCTATGGTGTGTTCATGAGTTCACGCAAAGTGGTCCACTACTTCGCCGAGCACCCGATCATAGTGGTCAGTTCCTCGGCTCTAGCAGACATCCTCACTAACCCCGAAGCGACTGGGTGAGTCACCAAGTGGGTCATCGACCTAGGTCCGTGGGACCTGAAGTATACGCACCCCAATGCGATGAAGGCACAAGTACTCCCAGACTTCACAACCGAGTGGATAGAAGCTCAGCTGCCTGATA
Organism: Poa pratensis; assembly: GCA_947311845.1. Lineage (NCBI taxonomy): Eukaryota > Viridiplantae > Streptophyta > Magnoliopsida > Poales > Poaceae > Poa > Poa pratensis. Next base: position 23,696,350 of record CAMZMU010000106.1, on the reverse strand, counting down.
TACCCGACCTGTCCAACGCGTGGACCATGTACTTCGATGGGTCCAAGAAATTTGAGGGTGCAGGCGTAGGCATCATCCTGACATCACCGAAGGGCGACAAACTCGGCTACGTATTGCAGATGGACTTCCCCAAGCCTTCAAATAATGAAGCTGGGTACGAAGCCTTGCTACATGGCATGCGGATAGCCAAGAACTGCGGTGCCACTCGCCTCATGATCTACGGGGACTCGAACCTCGTCGTGCAGCAAACAATGAAGGAGTGCGAGGCTATAGCTGAGAACATGATCGCGTAACGAGACCTCTACAACATCATGGAGGACAGCTTCGACGGCTGCAAGCTGCGGCACATAGGCCGCGAAAGTAATGAAGAAGCAGACATGCTAGCCAACCTCGGCTCGACCAAAGCCCAAGTTCCACCTGGCGTCTTTGTCGAGTGCAGAAGAACCACACGTAGAAGTCTTCCTTGTCGAGCTGATGTGGACGAACCCTTTTCTCACATACATGCTGCGTCAGGAGTTGCCAGCAGACACAACAGAAGCTCGCCGCATCACTCGCCGCTCGAAGGCCTTCACGATCATCAATGGAGAACTGTACAAACGCAGCATATCTAGAGTCCTGTAGCACTACATCGACCAAGAAGACGGTAGAGCAATACTATATGACATCCATGCAGGAACTTGCGGACATCATGCCAGCAGTCGGGCCCTGGTTGCCAAAGCCTTTCGAGCCGGGTTTTACTGGCCCACGGCAATGCGGGAAGCCGAAGAGATAGTCAGGAAATGCTACGGGTGCCAAAAGTTCACCACCAAGCCGCACGCACCTGCATCGGAGCTGAAAATGATACCGCTCACCTGGCCCTTCGCCCAATGGGGGCTCGACATGGTGGGCCCACTGAAGAAATTGTCTCGTGGAGTAGATGATACCCCCTTTTTAGGTTCGGCACGGGGCGCGAAGGAGGCTGGAAGACGCCTTACCCGGGAGCAAGATCGTCGAGTTCTTCATCAAGGCACGCGGGCAAACAACACAGAGAGACACACGGAGTTATCCAGGTTCAGGCCGCTCGGAGGCTAAAAGCACTACTCATGCATGTCTGGATTGAAGTGTTCATCATGGTGTGGTGTACAATGGTGTTCTGGGGTGAACCCGGTAGAGTTTTGGCCGGAGGTAGACGAAGAGCAGATCCTGCCCTGGGGAGATCACCTACCCTCCAAACCCTAGTCTAGTCTTGCCTGAGCTCTATCTTGCTTGTGATCCGACCTTTCCTCCTCGGTGCCATGGTCCTCCTTTTATAGGCTAAGGGGATCCGGCATGGGCACGCGAGGGGCGTGAAGGGTTTTTGGCGGGAGAAACCCTCGGCGGTCCTTGGAGGAGACGTGGCGTCCTCTCCTCCAAGCATTCTCTGGAGGGCGGCGCGGTCGTCCGCCCTTAGAAAAAGGTGGGACAGTGCGCTCGTGGCAACGTCACCAGGGCGCGGCCTTCATCTTGGCGCCCAAGCCTTCCACCAGCTTCTAGTGAGCTGGCGATCTTATCCTCTCAGCGGTACGGATAGAGAACCCGGGGGCACGCCTGGCCTCCTGCCGGGCGCACAGACCCGCGGGTATTCCTTGTTCTCCGGGCGAGGGGGTGACCCCGAAAGGTCGCCTGGTCCTTAGCCGCAGAGTGTTGTTGTCGAACTTGTCAGGTTTCCTTGGGGCAGATGAGCTAACCCATCTGCTATACTTGACTCCTTGTCTTGTCCATCTTCTTGGTGGGCCCCAGTGGTGGACCCACTTTGGCAGCATCAGGGGAACCCCATGTTCCACTGCTGCGACAGTAGCCCCCGGGCATGGTCCCGGCGGCTCTAGCTCCAGTTGCTGCCGGGGCCATGGCCAAAAAGTTGGCCAAAGTGGGTACCCGACGCCTTGTCTGCTTTGCCTGAGGCTCGCCAGGGTGAGGTAGAGATGAGCCGCCGAGCTTTCTTGGACTTGGTCGCGGCGAACGTTGCGGTTCACACGGACGGCCAATGTCTATCTTGAATCCAACGGGAGGGAGCGCTCGAAGCGGAACGTCCCCTCGATCCCCGCGTCAGTCGGAGTAGTGGGGCCGCGACGTGACGCGTGGGATGCCTTATAAGCCACGCCTTGCAGCACTGTAGCCGTTATTCTCCCAAATCTCCGAAATCCCCAAATCGCCGCCACCGGAATCCGACTCTTCCTCTTCGCCGAGCGCCGCCCTCCATCTCTGGCTGCCTGGACTTCATCCGGAAAGTCCACTCCTCAGCCGCTCATGGTGCCTAGGCACGAGAGGGGAGGAGTACGGAAAGTGAAGCAATCTGTAGCAGAGAAAGCGGCGATTGAAGCTTCTGGCGCCGTCGCCGCACCTCCTCCGAAGAGGGTGATACAGGCCGTGTTTTCTCCAAGCACGTAAGCTGATGAAAAGAAGGTGGATCACGTCCGCCGCGCAGTGGCCTCGGAATTTCATGTCGGTGAGGAAGTGCGAATCCATCCCGGAGAAGGTCCTCAGAAAGACGGTGAAGTGGTCACCTTCCACAACTTTTCAGTGATGGGACTACTGCCCCCTTTTTCGCCTTTTTCCTCGCCATCCTAGAGGCGTTCGGACTACATATGCTTCATTTGCACCCGAACGCGGTGTTGATTTTGGCCTCCTTTGCCTATGTGTGTGAAGCATTCATTGGGGTAATGCCCTCGGTGGCCTTGTTCTGTCACTTCTTTGTTCCCCACCTGGGAAGGTCAAAGTGGATAGCCGGCGGGGTTACCTTTCACCTCAGGAAGTCGTCGGCGCACCAATATCCAACTGTGAAGCTTAACCCGGATTGGGGAGAGTGGAGGCACAATTGGTACTTCATTTCAGTGGGGGGCTTCAATCCCCACCTCCTGACACCATCCTTCCCTGCTGAACGCCACGATTGTAGGCGACTTCATCTGAAGAGGAATCGCCCCGCTGCAGCACAGGTCACAGCCACTGTGGAAGGTTCAGCCGAGGATTGGATTCCTCTTGCAGTGGAAAGAATGGTCTAGCAAGATGCTCTTCCTGCTTCCGGGTGTTCCTTTTCATCTTCCACCAAAAGTTCTTCCTCTTTGAAGGTTCGAGTGTTGTGGGTGCCCGGATCCCCATGTCAGAATGCAACGCATTCGGGATTGCTGGCACCGAATTCCTGGATCCTCCTCCGGTTCCGGTGCAGAAAGTTGCACTGGGTCGAGGGTCTTCTACAGCTGCTGACTTGCTTGGCGGGGATGTTTCCCCGGAAGGTCCTGATCCATCCGATGACGAAGCTGAGGAAGAACTTGCCCCGGATGAGCCTGCCGGTTGCACGGACCTTGCATCTCCTCGAGAGGCGAGGGAGGTCCCAAACCCACTCGAAGAGCCAGGGTTGGAAGGTGACTCCGAAGCCCTTCCCCCTCCGCTCCTTGCTGACGACGGCGCCGAGGAGAGCCTGTCGTTGCCGATCCTTTCTGATACTTTGGTGGAAGGGAGCTGGAGCATCCCCGGAGCCAAGCGGACTCGAAGGTAAGTTGGCGTCCTTTTGACCCCAGGCTATAATCCTTCGCCTGACACTCCAATGACGTGATGCCTTTGTTTTCCCGTAGGTCCCGGAACCCGAAAGTTCAAGAAAAAGACGCCAGGTCGAAGACGATGTCGAGGCTGGAGAGCCCGCGGAGAGCTCTGCCATGGGCGCGGAGGAGCCCCCGGCTCCTGTCGAAGCTCCGTCTTTGCAGCACGGTATTCAGGGATCGGGGGCGATGGTGGTGTGGACCCCCTTCCCCGAATTCGAGAGGCGACCTCCCCGGCGGGACCGCCAGTGGGCTCCTCGTCATTTCCGGGTATGTCCCCCTCGTTGTCTTTTTGCGGCCATGGCGCGGCCCTTGAAAGCTTATTTTGCCATTCGTTGGCGCAGATCCTGAGGTGACGGATTCTCCCAGGGGCAGGCTTGACGTGGAGCCCCCGGAACCCCGTCAAGAGCGTAGGACTGAGACCGGTCAGTCCTCGCGCGGCGTCGTCGTGACAAAGCCCGCGGATACTTCCCTCCTCCCGAGGGAAGGTATACGGGCGGCCGGTTTCTCGAGGGCGTTCTCCAGCGTTAGAGAGTTCCTCGCCTTTGCTCATGCTGAGATCGAGAAGCGAGCGGAGGCTGTTCCTTGTGACGGGGAAGACTCGCGTGCCTGAGGCTAGCTGCAGACGAGGAGATGCTCATTGCTCATGAGCTTAGACTAGCTCATGAAGAGGAGGAGCTGCAGCGGCGCCTTGACGACTTCGAGGAGTAGGAACAAACCCATCATGAAGCCTTGGAACAATTCCAACTGAGAGCATTCTAAGATGAGGTCCGCTTGGAACAAGGGATGGAGAACGCGGCCGGGTGGACCCGCCAGGAAGTTGAACTGGAGAATGCAGAGGCCTTGCGGGCCAAGGACAAGATTATCGACTCCCAAGACAGGCGTCTGAGGAAGCTGGCTGGAGATCTTGAGTATGAGCAAAAGCCTCTCCGGCAAACAAAACAGGAATCCCAGAAGATCCGTGACGAGAGGGATGATCTAAGGCGGCATGTAAAGTCCAGCGCCCACACCATAGCTATGCAGCGGGAAGCCTTCGCTCGCGCCGGGGAAGACCAAGGAAGTGCGCTTGCTGGTCGTGCTGAGCTGGAGAAGCAGATACAGCGCCTGAAAGAGGCGGTGGCATTCAGGGACGAAGCCGCAGCTCGGGCGAGCGCTACCCGGAAGGCTGAGGCTGAAGAGCTGGTGGCAGGCCGCGAGGCAATGGAAGCATCCAAGTCACAGGCACAAATTGCCTGGGACCAGCACGAGGAGAAGTCCAACTAGCTCAAAGCGGTTCAATCCGAGCTGGAGGAGACCAAGGCGGTGCTTGAGAAGGAACAGCATCAGTTCAAGCTTCATCGGCGTGAGGATCACAACATCTTGCTCAAGATGCACACATGGTCTTCGAAGATTGTGAAGGAGTTCACAGATCTGGGGGTGTCTTCTCCGCCCTCCCTCAAAGCCGATCATTCTCGCACTTTCTTGCACTATCCCACGTTCTTGGAGTACGTGGCGACGCTGGTTGGCGGCATCCGTGAGCAGACGAGCAGAGCTCCTCGCCCGGCAGGAGAGCAGGCGACCCGGCAGGCAATCTCCCGAGTTGTCGTGGCTCTCCATCAGCGATATCTGCAGCTTTCGCTGTTGTCTGAGCTGGAGAGGCTAGAACCCGAGATGCCAGCTCCTCCAAACGTCGCTTGCCAGGTGGACGAGATCCTGGGGCGCCTTTCCCGTGAGGACAACCCGTGAGCCTGCGAAGTTCTGCAAAGGACAGGACAATACCAAGGGCCGTGAACCAAGCTTTTGCAGTTGTATCACCGAAAGGCTTATGAACTTTGTACTTTGAATGTAAATAACCTTTTCCCGAATTACATGAGTTTTATTACACTCGTGGGGGCTAAACGCTCTCGGGAAGGATCCAAGGGCGCGAGCGCTAACCAGCCGTGAGCAATCAGTCCGATCTGAAGTGCTAACACAGGGCGCAACCCCCCCAAGGACCCACCGGTCTTGACCGCACGGACCTCAGCCCACGACTCCACTGCCAGAGGGAAACTAACAGTATCGTCGCGGAGGCGCTGCCCCAAGATTACGCCCGCTTTCGCTTTAGCCAAAGTGCATAAAACCGATGCAACCAGGAAAAAGCCCACGCGAGCGTGTTTATACTTAGCTCGCAATTAGTCTCCTTTCGGTATATTCTGGCAATTACTTCATCGCGCTGCCGCCGTAGCGGGTCTTCTATGCCGTTTTTCAGGCATAATTCTGCCCTGCCCCACAATTCTTGGGGGGAACAAGGCTTCCGTGCTGAAATATACCCAAGGGCCCAGTGCACCCTTGTGGGGACTGGCCCTTGCATGCCGCTTGAAGGCACAACTGGCTGACGCCGGTTCGGAGACCCCGGAGGCCACCCTCTTGGTGATCCGGCAACTGGCTAGCATGATGGAAATGCCGGTCCGGAGACCCTTGTGCTGCGAAACCTGGAGGCCAGTTTTTCGGTGATCCGGCAACTGGCTGGCATGGTGTTGATGCCGGTCCGGAGACCCTGATGCTGCTTACTCCTGAGGGCTGGATGCCAACCACTTTGCGATCCAGTACTTCTGGGGAGGTCCACTCGGTCCCAGGTGTATTATTACTATATGACCCGGGAGTTCCCATTCTCCTTCATCAGGACTGCTGCAGACGAAAGTTTGGTCCCAATTGGCAGCAGTTAATCTTTGACAATCTTGTGTTCGTTGGGCTGGGCTTGGATCTTCACGCTCTTCAGTTTGAGTAGAGGCATTACCGGAAGTCCGAAAAGACTTCCCTTTCTGCGGAGCTCCGGGATTAGCCTTGGTTTTCTTCGGTTTTTTGGTGAAGGGGCAATCTCTACAGATGTGTCCTGGTTCGCCGTAGGCACAGCACTCCCCATTCTTCTGCCTTATCTGAATATCGTTGAACTGGAGGCACTCTTCAAGGCTGTGTCTATCAGATCTGTTATACATGCACCACACTCCAGGCTGGCCATCCTTGCGCAGGGGAATCTTGAGCTCTTGGGGCACGTAAATGAGAGGATCTTCATGGGGAGAATCGTCTTCCGTGTTCTGATCTGGGCCCTCGCCTTTCGGAGGCTGTGCTACATGTCGGGGGAATAATTAACCCGCGAATTATTCAAAGCCAAAACGGCGACTTCATTTTCATGATCACGCTATTATTGGGCCATGTAAAGATGGGCCGATCAAGTATCGCGGCCTGCCAAAGAAAGGCTCCAGAAGGTCGGTGTTAACTTGCCTTGGAGGACAAGAAGATAATCGGCTTCGTGTAGAACTCTTGTAACCTAGCGAGACTCTGTGCATATAAAGAGGACTCGCAGGACTTAGACGGGGTCGAGCTATCAAGCCCTAAACCCTAGTTCTTACGGCGAGTACCCAGATCGGATCGCCTCCATTGTAACACCACCTATATCATATCAATACCAATCTAGGGTAGGCAGGAAGTAGGTCTTTACCTCACATTGAGGGGCCGAACCTAGGTAAATTTGTGTTCATCTTTGTTCCTGCGATCCCAAGCTCGGAGACGATTGACTCGCGCAAATCCCACACCTACGAAGTTATCCATGACATCTGACGTGACAAACCCATGACAGTTGGCGCCCACCGTGGGGCCTGCGGTCAAGAGCGTCACGTTCCGCGCAGGATCGATGAAAGGAGCTGAAGATCTCGCCATTGGCCACATCATCATGGTCGATGGCACGCCTCTCATTGACGATTCATGCTGGGGACCAGAAGCTGATTACCTAGAGACTGGTCGCGTCATCCCGTTTGGATCTATCAACGTCTTCGTCGGTTTCATTGGTGGCAGATCTGTTAGCTCAGCCCAAGAAGGCGACTCAGCAGAAGAAGTCGCCGATGACGAAGAAGAGTCTGTGCAGAGTATGGACTCGCAAGAGGCTGGGTCCATCATACCGCCTTTGAAGAAAGCTACTGGGACTACGCACCAGTGCCAGAACAAGACGCGGCTCAAGTTGGGGTCTACATGGCTGGAGGTGCAAGTACGTCAGGAACTGCGGGAGAAGCCGAAAGATCGGCACCCCCCGGCAACCTGCTACTTATCCCGGTGTTAGCCGCAAACGCCGCCGTTCGTGCAACAGAGATTGAGGCCGCCAGGGCCGAGCTCCTGTACAGGTTCGGAGGATGGAAGAAGAGCGCTACAGGCTTGAACAGGTGAACCATGGAATCCAACAGGAACGGCAAAGGATAGCCGCGCTCGCCGTGACTCAAGGACAAATTGACTCACAGGCGCAGGCGCGCGCGACTCAACGAACGATAGAACTTCCACCCACTCCAGCCGCTGGGGCGAGAGTCCAACCAGTCGCAAGGATTTTGGAACCAACGATTGCCCATGAAGCCCAGCAACTGCCATCGCAACAACCAAGGAGGTTTCACACCCCACAAGGCCACTACCAAAGCCCGGTCGTTAACATGTATGTTGCGGCTAATATCTTGACACAGATGGTACCAACAGGCGATGACCCAATCAACAATGAAGCGCGGCGCGCGATACGGATGTTGAGCACTGCTGTCCTACAACAGGCCAACAGGGCAGAAGCCGAGGGACAGCTACCCAACGTACCGGCCAGCCGCAGGATTGCAGCGGAAAGAAGAGTCCAAAGCAGGCCACCAGAGGATATATCAAGGGTCGCGGAGGCAGCAGGAACAAGCCGCAGAAGCACAGGCTATCATGCCAACGATGCAGACGCGGCTCGTGGAAGTTAACAACCCCACGGGCACATCCATAGCTTTGTCCTCGCGACTCAAGGGTCCGGCATGTTTCACTGAGAAGATCAGATCGGAACCTTTCCCGAAGATTTCAAAGGACCACACAAGGTGGCAAACTATAACGCCAGCATGGATCCTACCACCTGGCTAAACAACTACGAGATGGGATGAGTATTTTAAATGCTTCAGAAGAGATATGCGCAAGGTACCTCAACATGATGTTGGAGGGCGCGGCTCACATATGGCTACAAAATCTACCCCCTACTCCATAAATACCTGGGAAGAACTGAAAGATGCTTTCGTCAAAAACTTCCAAGGAACCTGCAAGCGACTTTGCAATATAGAAGATCTAGAGCGTTGCGTTCAGAGGGAAGGCGAGTCAAGCCGCCACTGGATGAGAAGGGTGGAGAAATAATACACTCTTCAGATAATATACCACCAAGTTCAGCCGTCCTGGTCATGGAGAAAATTTTAAGTTCGAGCCGCTGATCCATAAGCTAGGTCGCATGAAGGATAAATTCAAGAGTCTCAGCGAAATAATGGCGGCGGCTATCAAATACGCCCTCGGACAAGACCAGAGATGCGTCAGATGGAGAAGAGGAGAAGGTCACTGTTGAAGGAAAGAAAAGTATCAGCAAGCCTCAACAGCAACAAACTAGCCACAACAACGCGAATCAAAACAAGCTCAAGAGTGAAGAAGGGAACTCTGGGCTTGTCGCCAACACACGTGGAGGTTTCAGGGGCCAACGAGGAAGAGGCCGAGGAAGCGGCTCTCGTCCAATTAACATGGAAGAAGTTTTCAATCGGCCGTGCGATCTTCACACAGGAGGTGACGGGCGGCCAGCAGACCATACCAAGGCGCAATGCAATTATTACAAGAAGTGAAAGAGGAAAGCCAACACAACAGGGAAACACCATGAAGGAAACCCTGGTGCGGCTCATGGTTCAGTCGCAGGGCAGCACAATGTGAGTAATCCCAAGTAGGTGGGGCAGTACCACACAATAGTTATCAACACCTCCAAGAGGGAGGGAAAATTAAGTCGCAGAAGCCAGCAGTGAACGCTGTGATTCCAGCAACCCCAATTGGCTAAAGTGGTCAGAGCATGCAGTAACTTGGAGTCGCGACGATCACCCGCCGCAAGTGCGAGAACCAGGGAAGCTGGCATTAGTTGTGGCACCCTACGTAGCAGGATACAAGCTAACCAAAGTGGTTATGGACGGAGGAAGCAGCATAAATATCATGTACTACGACACGTTCAAGCGCTTGGGGCTCATGGACTCCAGCTTGCAACGCACTACGACCGTATTTCACGGCATTGTCCCAGGAAAGTCAGCACAGCCAGTGGGAAAGATAACCCTAGGAGTAACCTTTGGGATGGAAGAAAACTTCAGAAGCGAGTTCATATGCTTCGAAGTGGTAAAATTCCAAAGCCCATATCATGCCCTGTTCGGACGAACGGCCTTTGCCAAGTTTATGGCCAGGCCCTGCTACGTTTACCTGCAGTTGAAGATGCCAGGACCAAGAGGGGTCATCACGGTGCACGGCGATAGAGAAAAAACAATAGAGTGCGAGGAAGGAGATGCGGCCTTCGCAGAATCAGCCTGTGCCGCTGAAGAGCTAAAGAGTTATAAGTCGCAGGTGGATCCTAACGATATGAGCGTAGTCACCACGCCGTCCGCCGTACCACCAATGATGTTCAAAGCGGCCCAGGACACCAAACAGATAGACCTTGTTCCTGGCGACTCATCTAAGCAGGCGAGCATTGGAGCACATATGGAAAAAGAACAGGAGCGGGCCCTCATCGCTTTCCTTCAGGAAAACAAGGACATCTTCGCATGGAAACCATCAGATATGCCAGGGGTACCGCGGGAATTGGCAGAACACAGCCTTAACGTGAACCCCTTGGCCAAGCCAGTAAAGCAACCACTGCGGCGTTTCCACGACGACAGGAGAAAAACGATAGGGGAAGAAATAGCTCGCCTATTGGCCGCAGGATTCATCACAGAAGTGTACCACCCGGAGTGGGTGGCAAACCCAGTCCTAGTTATGAAAAAGAATGGCACATGGCGAATGTGCATTGACTACACCAGTCTCAACAAAGCCTGTCCGAAGAACCCATTTGCCTTGTGATACCCCGAATTAATTTTGAGGATAATCTTTTGTGCTTATTCAAGCTTTTCAAAAGAATAAATATATTTGGCTGTGATGCCTTTTAAATGGGCTCTGGAAATAGAAAGTTAGAGAAAAGAAAAATAAAATAAAAGAAAGGAAATAAGTGTACTGGAAGTTGATCTCTTGACCTCCTGGTTAATATCTTAAGCTGCAGCCGGCTAGCCCATGTGGAGTGTTCTGTACAAAACCAGCTGCCCTGTCTTTGTTTCTTCATCGTGAGGAAGGGGAAAGCCATGGGCTTGGCCCAAGGCCCTATCGGACTCGACGTCCGTGCCCTACGGTGTCGCCTCTTAATAGAGTCCTAGGGTTGCGTCGTCTCGTTTCCATCTCCTATCTCGCCACTACTTGGTGCCTCCGGATTGTGGCGGCCGCCATTCAGTCGTTGCCGGGAGATCATACAGCACCGTCACCGCCATGAGGTTGCTCGGCTGAGCCTGCTGCTGCAAGGTCTGGGCGATCTTCTGCCAGATCAAATTGTTGTCGCCGTCACAACAGTGTGTGCATCCGTCCCTTTGCTTTGTTTCTTCTTCTTCCCTCAGCGCTGTAGCATATCAGTTCTGGTAGTAGTACCGGTTGGGTAATAGCAGTGCTGAAACTAGGTTGTTTAGGCGATTGGTTTATTCCCCGTTCTTGTACTCCATCAAAGGCCAGAGCAGCAAATAGTTTTCTAGCAACAATGTTTTTCATATTAGCACCGAATAATTCTGCTACTCTAGTTCTCTTAGCCTGAAAATGTGTTGTTCTGAACGTACCAGTAAATTCAGCTAGAAGGAATACTGCAGGTTACGCCTAGTACTCTAATTAGTTAAAATTCTGGGTTGATCTGCCCATAATTTGGAGTTAGAATATGAATGAAAGTTGTAGACCATGTTGCAGGCTTTCTGTAGAATTTTTATTTGCGCATTATGGTTGAACGAGTTGCTCGCAGCGATCAGTTTAGTGCTCTGTCCAGAACTGAACATTTTATGCACGCCGTGACCTTCTTTGCAACTTTAGGTCCTTTTAACATTCGCATTAAATTATGGGCTAAGCATGAAAGTTTTAGAGAATGTTTTACCGATATTAGAACTGATAAGGTTTACAAGATTTCGTGTATAATATCAATTTTTTATAAAAAGTTAAGTAATCTGTCCTGTTTTGAGAGATTTTCAGTAATACTTAAACTGAGTGAGTGTAGGTGATCTTGTCCAGTTTTCTCCATAGGGGAAGTGTGAGAAGTATTGTGAGGGTGCTGATATTTGGATATCCTCTGTGGTTGAGTTTTAATTATGTCTTATGTGTTCACAAGGATTGGGCGTTCGTTACTTAAGTGGGTATTGCGTGTAGGAACGATGTTTTTTTTGTGAATGTCTTTGTTACCGAGTTGTGCTTTGTTTTGAGTGGTATACATGTTTGTATAACAGGTGTTGATACTTCCGGTTCGGAACTGCACAACTCACAGTTTGTGCTCTACGGTTGAGGCAAGTTCATGATGGATAGTGAATTTTGCATATCTCTCTTCACTGGATTTAATTATAAATCTTGTCTTTTATGTCTATGATGTTTCTATGATAAAATGATAATGATTATGTTGATGATGCCCATTTTATGCATACTTGCATACCCATGATGATAATGATGTTAAAGTGACCTACATCGGTGGGCACAATGAGACTTCCTTTGATGGGTTGCGACCCACTTTGGAAGCACCCTCCACAAGTTGGAGTGAGTGGATGCCGACGGGTGTCCACTCAAGCGATACCGGTATCCGCAATGAGATGAGATGAGATGAGCATATAGGCATGTAGCACATCTTTATATATGATGATGAAAGAATAATGTTTAATGATGACTCGGTGTTTTGATTTATGTAAGGTTTATTATTTGTTATGAACTTGTTGAGTCTTTGTACTCACCCTTGTTGCTTTAATGTTTTTAGGTAAATCTTGAGGACGACATGCATGGGGAGTTATGGGAGTAGCACACCTTCATCACCTCACGTTTCACACATTCATCACCAATTTCTGAGAACAATCATTAGGAGTTATACTTTGTCTTAAACGGTGATTTGTTAGTCGTCCGTTTGCCATGCTATCTTTATTGTCCGTGGCTGGTAGTTTGGTGAAGTTGTGGTGTCGGAGTTTTTATTCATGGTTCATCGTTGTGGCTATTTCTGCTTGAGATGTATACTTGTGATCTTGTTTATATCTTGTTGTCACTTGTGGATGTCTCTAAAAACAGAGGATACTCTGTCGAATTTTCGAACAAAGTCGTAGTTATGTTTCTATGTTATGAATGTGGTAGCATCCCAAGTGCTTGTTCGGCTTGGGGTGTTACAGTTGGTATCAGAGCCTAGGCTTTAGGTCTCTTGAATATGTTAATAGTAAATAAGATAATTTGTTAAACAATTAAAATTTGTATTTATTTTACTAAACAACTTAAAACTTGACACACTGGTGCACAATAGGATGGGTTATGGTCATGCATTGCATTTACGTTTCTGCTATATTGTATCATTGATATATTTTATCCATATGTTGTTGTGCTCGTGTGGGTAAGTTGTTACCGTGTGAGAGGCTTGTATACTGTGCTTCATGTGCCATTGTTCATTGTTTTTGTTGTTTCTATAATCTTTATGGTTGAGGAACCATGCTTATGCAATAAGAGATTTCTATTGTCTTGATTTGGTCACGAGTAAGTTCCGTTAATTATCTCTATTGTGCTAAGTTGTGTCCGTACTTGTGTTGCATGATGCTTTGATTGTAGCAATTCATGGTAATGCCAAAACAACTCTTAAAGTTGATAAGGCCACCAATAAATTAATAAATAATAATGTATGTTTCTAAAAGTAGTGAGTAAGGTAATGATGAATCAATTTGATGGACTGCAATTCGATGACATTATCGTGTTGGTCATGTGAGGAGAAGTATAAATTTTCTTTGATAGTTGATAACTTGTGGAATACGGCGAGGAAGATGATAACAAGGAACGATCTATTTCAATCATTTTTATTGACACCGAGATCTACTTTGTACGGTTATGTTGTAGTATGTTTTGGTATGATTATTCGTGATTTAAATCGTGCATAGCGGCATCTTCATACTTTCCTTGTAGGACTTTGAAAATAAATAAAAAACTTTATGGACAACCGATAAAGTTATCTAGCATATTTAATTTTGTTGTTATTTTAATGGAGTTGTTCGTCTCCAGTTCTGGACTAAACTATGTTGACTTTCTTTTCAAATTATTAGATCTTATTTGCCGAAAAATAGGTTCTGGATTAACATTTGAGTACCTTCCCTATGAATAGTTTGGTCGGTCTTGAGTAGATCTATGTAATGTAGACCTCAATATTAAGTTATTTGGTTTGATGGAACTTATGATATGTTAAAGGACGTGTGTTTTGTTTGCTAAATATATCTCATGTTAATTAAGGCTCATAATAATAAAAACTTACTTAAGGAGGTTGTCACGGATTATTTGGTAGAAGGGCAGTAGTTATTGAGTAGCTCTTTGAAAGAAATCAAATTCCAAGAGTTACGTGGGTTCTAATAAGTACAGATATTGAGGAGCAATTGGTTGAACTAGATTTGATGTACCGGGATAATCTATGACCTTAACAGATGCGATAAACATCGGCATAAGTTTTCTCTTCTAATGAAATAGATGTTAAAATAAGATATAAGGGTGTATGTGGACATTAATCGATGTAGCCAAGGAAGAGTATGACATCCTTATCCATCTTCTATAGTGTTCATGTTTTCCATGTATCATACATGATCATTTTGACATTGGTTTACTATATTGCTAATGTTGGGTGGAGTTATGCTCCGACCTTGTCCTTCTCTTATGTTTACCGATGAGTCTAATTTCTTTCATGTGAGGATGTCTATGATAGTATAGCGAATGGTTGACCCCTTGTTAAGTGCTTTCTTACAAAAAATCACATGGCTGGTTGGGTTTTATCTCGTTCTTATAAAAGTCATGGATGCACATAGTGTATAGGTATGTGTGTACATCTAGTTAAGTTCTCATGGTTTTGCTTGGGAGTGACCCACTTGCCTATTGTTATTTGAGGCCTCTTGGTTTAAAAAATCTTGTTATTTGATTTCTGTGTTGGTTGTGGAGTTGAGAGCCTTTGACCTATGAAATAGTGTTTCATTACTATATCTACCCTTTTGTTAACATGTGTTGGAGCTAGAGACACTCAGGTCTTAGAGAGTGAGTTCCTTTTGTCCGTGAACAAGTTTCATTTTTAGGTTTAGAAGCCATGGTTGTTGTAAGAAGTTCTTGGTGAAGTTCTGCATGAAAAAGTGGTTTTGAATGAGCCACGTTTTTATTCCTAAGGTTATTCTATGTTTTTTCTAGGATGTCCACTCCACCTAATGGAGTAAACCGTGACTAGAATTCTTGTCAATTAGTAGTCAAACCACTGAAGGATGTATTTGGTTTGTTACTCCTCGTATGACTGCAAAGCCTAGAAGTAAATTGAGATGTCACCCTTTCAAAGAGGTTTCTTGGTAACAGTTAGGAGTGTTCATACTCTTTGTGAAAAGAGTGGATGCTTTTTTTGATTCCCCGAGCATGAGGTTTGTGTTAAGTGTTGGTACAGTCGATCCTTCTCACACTACTTTTTATCATTCGTTCTGACCTATCCGGTCGCCAGTATTGTCTTTTGACACACCTAATATAATTGAATTCATAAAGATCTACATAATAGTTTTTGTTTTACCTTCTGAAATAGTTAAATGGGGTTCTACCTTGAATGTTGGTTCATTTATGAATACTTTTTTTTTCATTTGTATGTAAGGATGACCGAGTGTTAGATTACATGATTCATCTAACCATGTATGAGGTAAATAATTTGAGTGCGGGATGGATTGGCCCCCATACCAATTACTCTTATTATTTGCTCTCGCTACATTGGAGGGATGCATCTAAGTGTGGCTTGCCCGTAGTTACGAGAGCTACCGCTTTCCGCTTGGACCATAGAATGTAATAGTTTCTCTTCTTTAGAAGGGGCACCTTTTTGTGAAATGCTAGAGTTACGGTGGGGATAGCCTGATTCATTCCTTTGAATTTCTGAGTTTCACGAGATTTGCTCTTCTACTCTATTAGATTTTCTCAAATTTTGAGATATATCTGGCTAGCTAGTGAGGCGTTACAGGTGGAGGTTTGGGAATACATTTGAGAAAGTTTGATCATGGAGCGTTAGAGTATCATTTGAGCGGGTGAGTAACGATATGTTTGCACTGAGTTGACAAGATCTCAAGTAAGTTTTACATAGTTGCTATAGTGTGAAGAGTGCAATGCTGAGGCTTAGCAGAACCTCCTTTTAACTTTATTAAAAAAAAGAACTATCAGGCTGAGACGCTGAGTATACGATTTTGACTCTAGAGGATGGGTTGAACTCTTATGTCCATGCTGGATAAATTAAATATGAGGTACAACTTGTTGCTTTGGGGTATTATTTCCTCAGTACAACTTGTGGGTTTATATGAACGAGCTGTTAATCAATGCGTTGCGAGGATGACGTGGTGCAAAGGAAGTTTTGGACTATATGGCGGCCGACTTTGTGAGAGTGAGAGTAGACACTGGATGGTAGTAACACTAGTTAGACTTAAGACCTATGTGCGGACCAACATGTGGGTACTATCAGGCTAGAACAAAAGTGGAGAGGGAACCAGGCAAGTAAATTAATTAAATGATTGCCTACTCGGTCTGGGTATTTGAAAGAAAATAAATGATCTTATTTTCAGAAGCCTGTACTCCGAAGTTGTCAATTTAATTTATACCGAGACAACAATTGAAGCGAGGAAAAGATCATACTCTAGGGTTGTAAACTGCAATAGACGCCGACCTTTTTTTTTTAGAGTTGTTTTCGTAGTAGCTGCAAAAGCCATGCTAAATATGCTCTTTAATCTGTAGTTGTGACCTTCTACACCTGATAGAGGGACAATACTCAGGTAGTCGGGTAAAAGAAACGAAGAGGCTTGTGGTAAAATGTTGTATGAAAGAAAAGCTTAGTCCAAATTATTGGGACCTTTTAATGATGGATGGACCAGTACGAGTGTTTGCGTATCATCCTGGGTTGTTTGATCCTAGGTTGTTTGAGTCAAGCGTATGTGTGTAAATTATGTTCCACGTATCTATGTCTCTATGTTGCAGAAGCGCCTTTGAGATCTAGAAGTACAAATGACCTAGGAGCTGCTTGCTATTGAGTAAGAATTGCAGTTTGATGCGCCCCATGAGAATAGTTGGTGAGCTAGAGAGCTGTGTATGATACTAAAACATTTTAAGGTTTTTGGTACGCAATAGCTGGAGATTGAGTAAACTTGGGAGCTTGAGTCTCGCATGCGTAAGTAAATATCGGAATTGTGATTGCTGGTATGTGATGCATGGTTATATTCCATACATGTTATGTTAGTTATGAGATTAGTAAAGTAAGAAAGAATTCGGGGTCGAATTCTGTTTAAGGGGGTAAGAATGTGATACCCCGAATTAATTTTGAGGATAATCTTTTGTGCTTATTCAAGCTTTTCAAAAGAATAAATATATTTGGCTGTGATGCCTTTTAAATGGGCTCTGGAAATAGAAAGTTAGAGAAAAGAAAAATAAAATAAAAGAAAGGAAATAAGTGTACTGGAAGTTGATCTCTTGACCTCCTGGTTAATATCTTAAGCTGCAGCCGGCTAGCCTATGTGGAGTGTTCTGTACAAAACCAGCTGCCCTGTCTTTGTTTCTTCATCGTGAGGAAGGGGAAAGCCATGGGCTTGGCCCAAGGCCCTATCGGACTCGACGTCCGTGCCTACGGTGTCGCCTCTTAATAGAGTCCTAGGGTTGCGTCGTCTCGTTTCCATCTCCTATCTCGCCACTACTTGGTGCCTCCGGATTGTGGCGGCCGCCATTCAGTCGTTGCCGGGAGATCATACAGCGCCGTCACCGCCATGAGGTTGCTCGGCTGAGCCTGCTGCTGCAAGGTCTGGGCGATCTTCTGCCAGATCAAATTGTTGTCGCCGTCACAACAGTGTGTGCATCCGTCCCTTTGCTTTGTTTCTTCTTCTTCCCTCAGCGCTGTAGCATATCAGTTCTGGTAGTAGTACCGGTTGGGTAATAGCAGTGCTGAAACTAGGTTGTTTAGGCGATTGGTTTATTCCCCGTTCTTGTACTCCATCAAAGGCCAGAGCAGCAAATAGTTTTCTAGCAACAATGTTTTTCATATTAGCACCGAATAATTCTGCTACTCTAGTTCTCTTAGCCTGAAAATGTGTTGTTCTGAACGTACCAGTAAATTCAGCTAGAAGGAATACTGCAGGTTACGCCTAGTACTCTAATTAGTTAAAATTCTGGGTTGATCTGCCCATAATTTGGAGTTAGAATATGAATGAAAGTTGTAGACCATGTTGCAGGCTTTCTGTAGAATTTTTATTTGCGCATTATGGTTGAACGAGTTGCTCGCAGCGATCAGTTTAGTGCTCTGTCCAGAACTGAACATTTTATGCACGCCGTGACCTTCTTTGCAACTTTAGGTCCTTTTAACATTCGCATTAAATTATGGGCTAAGCATGAAAGTTTTAGAGAATGTTTTACCGATATTAGAACTGATAAGGTTTACAAGATTTCGTGTATAATATCAATTTTTTATAAAAAGTTAAGTAATCTGTCCTGTTTTGAGAGATTTTCAGTAATACTTAAACTGAGTGAGTGTAGGTGATCTTGTCCAGTTTTCTCCATAGGGGAAGTGTGAGAAGTATTGTGAGGGTGCTGATATTTGGATATCCTCTGTGGTTGAGTTTTAATTATGTCTTATGTGTTCACAAGGATTGGGCGTTCGTTACTTAAGTGGGTATTGCGTGTAGGAACGATGTTTTTTTTGTGAATGTCTTTGTTACCGAGTTGTGCTTTGTTTTGAGTGGTATACATGTTTGTATAACAGGTGTTGATACTTCCGGTTCGGAACTGCACAACTCACTGTTTGTGCTCTACGGTTGAGGCAAGTTCATGATGGATAGTGAATTTTGCATATCTCTCTTCACTGGATTTAATTATAAATCTTGTCTTTTATGTCTATGATGTTTCTATGATAAAATGATAATGATTATGTTGATGATGCCCATTTTATGCATACTTGCATACCCATGATGATAATGATGTTAAAGTGACCTACATCGGTGGGCACAATGAGACTTCCTTTGATGGGTTGCGACCCACTTTGGAAGCACCCTCCACAAGTTGGAGTGAGTGGATGCCGACGGGTGTCCACTCAAGCGATACCGGTATCCGCAATGAGATGAGATGAGATGAGCATATAGGCATGTAGCACATCTTTATATATGATGATGAAAGAATAATGTTTAATGATGACTCGGTGTTTTGATTTATGTAAGGTTTATTATTTGTTATGAACTTGTTCAGTCTTTGTACTCACCCTTGTTGCTTTAATGTTTTTAGGTAAATCTTGAGGACGACATGCATGGGGAGTTATGGGAGTAGCACACCTTCATCACCTCACGTTTCACACATTCATCACCAATTTCTGAGAACAATCATTAGGAGTTATACTTTGTCTTAAACGGTGATTTGTTAGTCGTCCGTTTGCCATGCTATCTTTATTGTCCGTGGCTGGTAGTTTGGTGAAGTTGTGGTGTCGGAGTTTTTATTCATGGTTCATCGTTGTGGCTATTTCTGCTTGAGATGTATACTTGTGATCTTGTTTATATCTTGTTGTCACTTGTGGATGTCTCTAAAAACAGAGGATACTCTGTCGAATTTTCGAACAAAGTCGTAGTTATGTTTCTATGTTATGAATGTGGTAGCATCCCAAGTGCTTGTTCGGCTTGGCGTGTTACATGCCTTGCCAAGGATTGACCAAGTGATTGATTCAACGGCCGGATGCGAGTTGTTATGCTTTCTAGACGCCTATTCAGGCTACCATCAAATCAAGATGAAGAAGGAGGATCAGGAAAAGACATCCTTCATCACACCCTTTGGGGCCTTTTGCTACGTAAGCATGCCCTTTGGATTGAAGAACGCAGGTGCGACTTACCAGTGGTGCATTCAAAATTGCTTGCATGTGCAAATAGGTTGCAACGTTCACGCCTATGTGGACGACATTGTGATTAAATCACAAGTAAGCCAGGATCTCATCAGCGACCTGGAAGAGACTTTCACAAATCTCAGAAGATACAACATGAAGCTCAACCCGACGAAGTGCGTCTTTGGAGTACCAGCGAGGAAGCTATTGGGGTTCATAGTGTCAGAAAGAGGCATTGAAGCCAACCCTGACAAGATAAAGGCTGTAATGGACCTCCAAAAACAAGAAAAGATCAGGGATGTACAGCGACTCACCGGTTGCGTCGCGACGTTAAGTCGCTTTATATCAAGACTGGGAGAAAAAGCCCTGCCTTTATACAGATTGCTAAAAAAGTCAGATACCTTCGTTTGGGATTCAGAAGCCGACGAAGCTTTAACAGCCCTGAAGAGTCAGTTAACAAATGCTCCAGTTCTGGCGGCTCCAAAGGATAAAGAGCCCATGCTGTTATACATAGCTGCAAACTCTCGCGCTGTAAGCGCCGTGATGGTTGTAGAGAGACAAGAGCCAGGAAAGGAGTACCCAGTCCAATGGCCAGTATACTACGTAAGTGAAGTGCTCACGGCTTCCAAGCAGCGTTACCCTCAGTGGCAGAATCTAGTGTTTGGAGTGTTCATGGCGAGTCGCAAGCTGAAGCACTACTTCCAGGAACACCCAATAAATGTGGTCAGCTTGGAACCACTGGCAGACATCATCCGCAATCGAGAAGCAACAGGAAGAGTAGCCAAGTGGGTGATACGTCTCCAACGTATCCATAATTTCTGATGTTCCATGCTTATATTATACCAATTGCTACATGTTTTATATACACTTCATATCACTTTTATGCATTTTCTGGGACTAACCTATTAACAAGATGCCGAAGTGCCAGTTCCCTGTTTTCTGCTGTTTTTGGTTCCAGAAAAGTACTTCTGTGAATATTCTCAGAATTGCACGAAACAAAAGGCCACGTCCCTATTTTTCCAACACGTACACGGAGTCCGAAGGAGAGACGAAGTCGAGCCACGAGGTGGCCAAACCATAGGCCGGCGCGGCAGGGGGGCCCACCGCGCCGCCAGGTGGTTTGACCCCCTCGGGGGTCCGCCGACATCGCCCCTTCGCCTATATATTGCCTCAGACGCGAAAACCCTAAAACACGAAGTCATATTTCCAGAAGAGTTCCGCAGCGCCGCCGCCATCGACGACAAGTTTCGGGGGACAGAAGTCTCTGTTCCGGCACGCTGCCGGGACGGGGAATTGCCCCCGGAGTCATCTCCATCGACACCACCACCATCTTCATCGCCGCTGCTGACTCCCATGATGAGGAGGGAGTAGTTCTCCCCCGAGGCTGGGGGCTCTACCGGTAGCTATGTGGTTCATCTCTCTCTCCCATGGTGTGATCTTTATGTGATCGTGTGTATTGCTAGTATCGCTGAATACATTAATAATGTTTATGCTACTCAAGTGATTTTGTCTAGTTTCTGGAGTCATTGTGACAACACGGTATCAAGGTGACAGTGTGGGTACTTGTGTGACTCTATGAATAATTTAGATATTTATCATGGCTTGTTCTTGGGAATTGTGGTGTTTGTTTACTCAGACTTTGATGACTGCTTTTGCAGCCCTACACATAGTACTCTTGTGTTATCAAGAAGGAGAATAATCCCGAGTATCATTTACTTGCATTCAGTTGTGCTAACATGTTGAGAGGTACCACTAGTGAAAGTATGATCCCTAGGCCTTGTTTCTAAGCATTGAAACACCGTTTACAACAAGTTCTGCTACATGTTTGCTTGCTGCCATCTTTATTCCAGATTGCAATTACTACTTATAATCATCCATATTACTTGTATTTCACTATCTCTTCGCCGAACTAGTGCACCTATACATCTGACAAGTGTATTGGGTGTGTTGGGGACACAAGAGACTTCTTGTATCTTAATTGCAGGGTTGCTTGAGAGGAATATCTTTGACCTCTACCTCCCTGAGTTCGATAAACCTTGGGTGATTCACTTAAGGGAAACTTGCTGCTGTTCTACAAACCTCTGCTCTTGGAGGCCCAACACTGTCTACAAGAATAGAAGCACACGTAGACATCAAGCTATTTTCTGGCGCCGTTGCCGGGGAGGTAAGGTAAAAGGTATTCACATCCTCTGGCTACTAAGCTATTTTCTAGTGTTGTTGCTAGTGTGTGAGTGCTCGAAGTTATTTCCTTTAGATTCTGCAATTATATCTTTTTGTTTCTTGTTTTTATTTTCACTAGTTAGGCTTAATGGAAAACAACAAAAAAATTAGAGATCTTTATGAACTTTATATTGAATTAGGACATGATGCTTTTGAAGAGAAAATTAAAAAACCTATGGAAAATTATTTGCATGATGGTAGCAATGTTATTACTATAAATGCTTTGAACACCATTATTGCTAATGCTATGCAAAGTCTAAGCTTGGGGAAGCTGGTTTTGATGAATATGATATTTTTAGTCCCCCAAGTTTTGAGGAGAAAATTTTCTTTGATGATACTTTACCTCCAATTTATGATGATTATAATGATAGTGGTATTTTGGTGCCACCTACTATGGAGGATAAAGTTTATTATGATTATACTATGCCTGCAATTTATGATGATTACAATGATGGATGTGATAGTTTTACTCTCACTATTACTAATAAAATTGATTATGCTTATGTGGAGAGTAATGATACTTTATGCATGTGGATCATGATAAGAATGCTTTATGTGATAGCTATATTGTTGAGTTTATTCATGATGCCACTGAAAATTATTTTGAGAGAGGAAAGTATGGTTATAGAAATCTTCATGTTACTAAATTTCTTCTCTTTATGATGAAGTTTTGAGCTTTCTCTTGATTTGCTTTTATTTGCTGGGTACTTTAAGACCTACTGGTCCTTATGAGAGAGGGAGACACGATTTCATATATCACAATAATATTAAGTCTCCTCTTTATGTTGAAATTTTTGAAGTTACACTTGTTTTGCCTTCTATGCTAGTCACTTTGTTCTTCATTGACTTGTTTTCTTACAAGACTCCTATGCATAGAAGAGTGTTAGATTTAAACATGTTTTATATATGCTTCTTGATGCTCTCTTTTATGTTTCAACTCTCATCTTTATGTGAGCATCATAAAAATCACTATGCCTAGCTAAAAGGCTTTAAAGAAAAGCGCTTATGGGAGACAACCCATTGTTTTTATTTTCTGTTATTTTTGTTTTCTTTTTGTTTTGAGTCAAGGTGCTTGTTACTTCTGTAGCAACTCCTTTGTATCTTTATTTTATTGCATTGTTGTGCCAAGTAAAGTTTTATTGAAAGTTGATGCAAGATTTGGATTTCTGCGCAGAACAGATTTTTAGCTGTCACGATTTGAGCTTTTCTCCTGTAGAAAATTCAAAAATTCTAAAAAATCACGCATCTTCCTCAGATATGTACGCAACTTTCATTAAATTGGCCAGTTCCATCTGAGCAACTTAAGTGCCTCGAAAAAATTCGTCATTCCAGACTGTTCTGTTTTTGACAGATTCTGCCTTTTGTTTTGCATTCGCTCTTTTACGATGTTTGTGGATTTCTTTGCTCCACAAAGCATTGGTGGCTGTAGCTAATGTCCAGAAGCTTTGGGAATGATTGTATCATTACAGAATATGAGAATTTTTGATTATGCACTAACCCTCTAATGAGAACTGTTTGAGTTTGGTGTGAAGGAAGTTTTCAAGGATCAAGAGAGAAGGGTGATATTATGTGATCAAGAAGAGTGAAAAGCCTAAGCTTGGGGATGCCCCCGTGGTTCATCCCCATATTCAAGAGACTCAAGCGTCTAAGCTTGGGGATGCCCAAGGCATCCCCTTCTTCATCAACAACTTATCAGGTCATCTCTAGTGAAACTATATTTTAATTCTTTCACATCTTATGCGCTTTACTTGGAGCGTCTGTGTGTTTTTATTTTTGTTTTGTTTGAATAAATTCGGATCCTAGCAATCCTTGTGTGGGAGAGAGACACGCTCCGCTTTTTCATGTGAATACTCATGTTCTTCACTTATATTTGTTGAGTATTCTTAACTAGCTACTGCAGTGCTTTTAGCTCCTGTTTTTCATGCATCTCTTCGAGCTGTTAGCACTTGTTTATAAATACTCTCTTGCTGCATTATATTATCATTTGGAGAGTTTATGTTTAAATAAATTGATTGGTGTTTGTTTGGAAGAAAGAAAATGCTACATGTAGTAGTTGGTATTGGAAAAGACATATGCATTCTTGTAGATCATTGTCTTGTTTCGATTTGATACTTTGCAATTGTTTTGAGCTCTCAAGTAGATCATGTTTAAGCTCTTGCATCATGTAGTTAAAGCCTAGTAGTGGAGAACTACCGTAGAGCTTGTTGAGACTTGGGATGCATATTTGTTCTCTCTAAGGTCTAGATATTTTCTGGTAAAATGTTTGAGCAACAAGGAAGACAGTGTAGAGTCTTATAATACTTGCAATATGTTTTTATGTGATTCTTGCTGTACCGGTTTATACTTGTGTTTGCTTCAAACAACCTTGCTAGCCTAAACTCTGTACTGAGAGGGAATGCTTCTCGTGCATCCAAAACTTGAGCCAAAACCCATGCCATTTGTGTCCACCATACCTACCTACTATGTGGTATTTCCTGCCATTCCAAGTAAATATTTCATGTGCTACCTTTAAACTATTCAAAACTTTATTACTCCTTATTTGTGTCAATGTTTTATAGCTCATGAGGAAGTATGTGGTGTTTTATCTTTCAATCTTGTCATTTACTTCTGACAGACTTTCACCAATGGACTAGTGGCATATACATCCGCTTATCCAATAATTTGCAAAAAGAGCTGGCAACGGGGTGCCCAGCCCCAATTAATTACAACTTTCATTAATAATTCTCTTCACATGTTTTGCCCTGATTTATCAGTAAGCAACTTAATTTGCAAATAGACACTCCTCCATGGTATGTGAATGTTGGAAGGCACCCGAGGATTCGGTTAGCCATGGCTTGTGTAAGCAAAAGGTTGGGAGGAGTGTCATCTATAAAGAAACTAAAATACATGTGTAAACAAAAGAGAAGAGGGATGATCTACCTTGCTGGTAGAGATAACGTCCTTCATGGGAGCCGCTCTTGAAAGTCTGGTTGACAAGGGGGTTAGAGTGCCCACTACCATTCGTTGACAACAACAAACACCTCTCAAATACTTATTTTGTGCTCTCTATATGCTTTCGAAAACTTAAAAAGCTCTAGCACATGATTTAATCCCTGCTTCCCTCTGCGAAGGGCCTATCTTTTACTTTATGTTGAGTCAGTTTACCTACTCCTTTCTATCTTAGAAGCAAACACTTGTGTCAACTTTGTGTGCATTGATTCTTACATGTTTACTTATTGCACTTGTTATATTGCTTTATGTTGACAACTATCCATGAGATATACATGTTACAAGTTGAAAGCAATGCTGAAACTTAATCATCCTTTGTGTTGCTTCAATGCCTTTTACTTTGAATCTATTGCTTTATGAGTTACCTCTTATGCAAAACTTTTTGATGCTTGTCTTGAAAGTACTATTCATGAAAAGTTTTTGCTTATATGATTCATTGTTTACTCTTTATCTATGTTAGCAAACTATAGACCATTGCTTTGAGTCACTTCATTCATGACATGAGCCTTGCAATATATTGATCAAGATTGTGTGAAAGCATGTCTCCTCAGAAATTATTTGTTGTTATCGTTTTACCTACTCGAGGACGAGTAGAACTAAGCTTGGGGATGCTTGATACGTCTCCAACGTATCCATAATTTCTGATGTTCCATGCTTATATTATACCATTGCTACATGTTTTATATACACTTCATATCACTTTTATGCATTTTCTGGGACTAACCTATTAACAAGATGCCACAGTGCCAGTTCCCTGTTTTCTGCTGTTTTTGGTTTCAGAAAAGTACTTCTGCGAATATTCTCGGAATTGCACGAAACAAAAGGCCACGTCCCTATTTTTCCAACACGTACACGGAGTCCGAAGGAGAGACGAAGGAGCCACGAGGTGGCCAAACCACCGGCGCGGCGGGGGCCCACCGCGCCGCCAGGTGGTTTGGGCCCCTCGGGGTCCGCCGACATCGCCCCTTCGCCTATATATTGCCTCAGACGCGAAAACCCTAAAACACAAGTCATATTTCCAGAAGAGTTCCGCAGCGCCGCCGCCATCGACGACAAGTTTCGGGGGACAGAAGTCTCTGTTCCGGCACGCTGCCGGGACGGGGAATTGCCCCCGGAGTCATCTCCATCGACACCACCGCCATCTTCATCGCCGCTGCTGACTCCCATGATGAGGAGGGAGTAGTTCTCCCCCGAGGCTGAGGGCTCTACCGGTAGCTATGTGGTTCATCTCTCTCTCCCATGGTGTGATCTTTATGTGATCATGTGTATTGCTAGTATCGCTGAATACATTAATAATGTTTATGCTACTCAAGTGATTTTGTCTAGTTTCTGGAGTCATTGTGACAACACGGTATCAAGGTGACAGTGTGGGTACTTGTGTGACTCTATGAATAATTTAGATATTTATCATGGCTTGTTCTTGGGAATTGTGGTGTTTGTTTACTCAGACTTTGAGGAGTGCTTTTGCAGCCCTACACATAGTACTCTTGTGTTATCAAGAAGGAGAATAATCCCGAGTATCATTTACTTGCATTCAGTTGTGCTAACATGTTGAGAGGTACCACTAGTGAAAGTATGATCCCTAGGCCTTGTTTCTAAGCATTGAAACACCGTTTACAACAAGTTCTGCTACATGTTTGCTTGCTGCCATCTTTATTCAGATTGCAATTGCTACTTATAATCATCCATATTACTTGTATTTCACTATCTCTTCGCCGAACTAGTGCACCTATACATCTGACAAGTGTATTGGGTGTGTTGGGGACACAAGAGACTTCTTGTATCTTAATTGCAGGGTTGCTCGAGAGGAATATCTTTGACCTCTACCTCCCTGAGTTCGATAAACCTTGGGTGATTCACTTAAGGGAAACTTGCTGCTGTTCTACAAACCTTTGCTCTTGGAGGACCAACACTGTCTACAAGAATAGAAGCACACGTAGACATCAGTGGGCGATCGAGTTGGGTCCACACCATATAAGTTACAAGCCGCGCACATCAATTAAGTCGCAAGCATGGCAGAAACAAAATACTGGATCCAATAGATTGGACAGAAATTCAAGTCGCTCCCAGCATGGCAGAAACAAAATACTGGACCATGCACTTTGATGGGTCAAGACAGTTACAAGGCTCGGGGGCTGGAGTTGTACTAACTTCCCCCAAGGGAGACAAGCTAAGATACGTGCTCCAAATACACTTCAATTGCACAAACAATGTGGTAGAATATGAGGCATTGCTTCACGGACTCCGTATAGCAAAGGATATGAATGTCAGTCGCATACGTTGCTTTGGAGACTCAGATTTGGTAGCTCAACAAGTTTCTGGAACATGGGACAGTAAGGATGCAAACATGGCTGCATACAGAAGAGAGGTGGACAGAATTGCTGGACACTTCACTGGCTTCCAAGTTGAACATATTGATCGACGACAAAATGAAGCAGCAGATACCTTGTCTTGGCTTGGATCCAATAGACAATCAGTCCCGCCCAATGTTTTCTTGGATAAGTTGCATAGCCCATCAGTTAAGCCTCCAGCAGAGATTGACATCGCAGAGCCAGATGACGATTCAACTTTAGTCGTAGCCCTACATGAACAGCCAGCATGGACAGAGCCATACATGGCATATTTAAGTCGCGGAGTGCTACCAGATGATGAGATAGAGGCGCGCAAGATAACACGGCGATCCAAGGCCTACACAATAATAAACAATGAGCTATACAAGCGCAGCGTTGCGGGGACATTCCAAAGATGCGTATCACCAGAAGAAGTACGAAAAATCTTGCATGAAATTCACCCAGGCGATTGTGGCCATCATGCTTCGTCAAGATCTTTGGTAGCAAAGGCGTTTAGACATGGTTTCTTCTGATTAACGGCGCTAGCAGACGCCGAGCAGATTGTCAGAGTGTGCGATGGATGCCAAAGATATGCCAGGCAAGATCATCTGCCAGCTCAAGCACTTCGTACAATACCCATCACATGGCCTTTTGCCGTATGGGGTTTTGACATGGTAGGGCCCTTCAGACGGTCCCCAACGGGAAAAACTCACCTCCTGGTCGTGGTGGACAAATTCACAAAGTGGATAGAAGCAGAACCCGTGGGAGATTGTGAAGCTGAAACAGCAGTCAAGTTCTTGAAGAAGGTCATATTCTGCTTCGGATATCCCCATAGTATCATTACAGACAACGGGAGCAACACCTCTGAAGGAGCTACACAAATATTTTGTGCAAACAATGGGATAAGGCTGGACCTCACGTCAGTATCACATCCACAGAGCAATGGACAAGCTGAGCGAGCTAACCAGGAAATTCTCCATGGAATTAAGCCGCGCCTTATTGAAAAGGTTGAAGCATCTCCAGGATGTTGGGTGGATGAACTGCCAGCCGTGCTATGGAGTTTAAGAACAACCCCTAACAGATCCACAGGATTTACACCATACTTCATGGTCTATGGAGCAGAAGTGGTTATGCCCAGCGATATCATACATGATTCACCAAGAGTTGCGGCTTATGTCGAAGCAGATAATGAAGCAGCTCGACAGGATTATGTGGACACACTAGAAGAGGTCAGAGACTTGGCAGCATCAAGGTCAGCGGTATATCAGCAAGACTTGCGACGCTATCATGCCAGACGAATCAGAACCCGCACCTTTCAAGAAGGAGACCTAGTGCTGCGACTCAAGCAAGACCACAAGGGAATGCACAAGCTATCCTCTCCATGGGAAGGACCCTATATCATCAGCAAAAACCTAAACAATGGGTCGTACTATCTGCTGGATGTGAGGGAAGAAAGCAGTGATCGCCATGATTTCGAGGATCGTCTAGAAGCGCCTCGCCCTTGGAACGTCGCGCAACTGCGACCTTACTACACATAAAAAAGCTAATCAGAGCTAAGCTTCATCTTTTCCAGCTGCCTATAGCTGAGTATCATCCTAACCACTAAGGGCTCCTGCTTCAAAATTGGTCGCCACCTAGGCGCGACCTGCAACACCTGTATCAGAAATTGGCCACCACCTAGGCGCGGCCGTACCTAATGTATCAGAAATCGGCCGCCACCTAGGCGCGACCGTATGTCTCAAACTGGGATCGCCGCCTACGTGCGACCCAACCCTATGTATAACACTCGGTCGCCACCAAGGCGCGACCTTATGTGTCATCATAAACAAAGCTGCTTATAGCTATATATCATTTGTTTCTTAGGGGCTTTGTACCCTGAAACAGCCAACCTACTGGCAACTATCAAACTTACCTTAAGTCGGATTGCAACTTGCATTATGCGTCCAAAGTACTGGGGTGTGGCGTCAATCGAGCTTGATTGCCTATCATGGCCGCTCTCGACCCTGAACACACATGTTCCTTGGAAATACTGAGTCACACAAGTGCCCACTTAATGGATTCAGAAAGGCCTAACTAGAGGTCGATGTACTGCTTATAGTACGGCCACACCAATTGCAATTGCTTATATCTTGACAATTGTTTTTCTCTACGATATCAAGTTACAGGTGACGATCTTCAAAACCTCCTGAGAAGAATTGAGATGATTGTCAAGCCACATCAGCTCAATCCTTGGGGGCTACAACATGTTATCATCAAAAATTTGAAGATTGGTCATCATCAAGTGTTGAAGCTATATATCAAGCAAACCCTGACAAAGTAAGAAGCTCGCAAAGTCAGATGCATCTTCAAGGCCGCCCCAAAAGTGCGAGTAAAAGCCAATCCAACGTGACCATGAGTCGCAAAGCAAGGAAGTCCAAGCCAGAAAGAAAAAAGTGCAGCCTAAACGTCCAAGGAACTTTTCAAGATCAAGAAAACATATCAAGATATTCCATGAAGTTCAGGCTACCCTTGGGGGCTAATGTCGGGGGAATAATTAACCCTCGACTTATTCAAAGCCAAAACGGCGACTTCATTTTCATGATCACGCTATTATTGGGCCATGTAAAGATGGGCCGATCAAGTATCGCGGCCTGCCAAAGGAAGGCTCCAGAAGGTCGGTGTTAACTTGCCTTGGAGGACAAGAAGACAATCGGCTTCGTGTAGAACTCTTGTAACCTAGCGAGCCCTGTGTATATAAAGAGGACTCGCAGGACTTAAACGGGGTCGAGCTATCAAGCCCTAAACCCTAGTTCTTACGGCGAGTACCCAGATCGGATCGCCTCAATTGTAACACCACCTATATCATATCAATACCAATCTCGGGTAGGCAGGAAGTAGGTTTTTACCTCACATTGAGGGGCCGAACCTGGGTAAATCTGTGTTCATCTTTGTTCCTGCGATCCCAAGCTCGGAGACGATTGACTCGCACAAATCCCACACCTACGAAGTCATCCATGACATCTGACGTGACAAACCCATGACACTACAGGCAGCACGTCAGAGCAGAGTTCCTCCCTTTCCTCGTGCGTCCACGAGGGAGAAGGTACATCAATGCTCGTGGCGTTTTCCTGAGGCCTTTCCTCGCTGATGAAAGGACTGACGTACGCCGCTGGTCGTACGAACTGTGCTCCAAAATCCCGACCCTTGGTGACGAATGTCGGCGAGGACTCCTCTAAGATGAAACCGAGCCCTGGATACCGCAGGAATTCCATGGCTGCCTTTGCCTTTCTCTCTTTTTGTCATCTTCGCCGGCGGATCCGACGCCTCACTCGCGAGAGTCGAAAACAGTGATGCCCTGGAGGCGTCGGAGGACTTGAAGCGGATCTTGTCACGAACGAAAAGCATGACACAGAACTTGATGATGAACTTGACGCAGAACTTGAGGTTGATGAAGACGAAGAAGAATCCAGCGCTTGCACCCCCTACCTGGCGCGCCAGATGTCGCGTCTCGGGTGACGGACACCGGGAGTAGATGATACCCCCTTTTTAGGTTCGGCACAGGGCGCGAAGGAGGCTGGAAGACGCCTTACCCGGGAGCAAGATCGTCGAGTTTTTCGTTGAGGCACGCGGGCAAACAACACAGAGAGACACACGGAGTTACCCAGCTTCAGGCCGCCCGGAGGCTAAAAGCCCTACTCCTGCATGTCTGGATTGAAGTGTTCATCATGGTGTGGTGTACAATGGTGTTCTGGGGTGAACCCGGCAGAGTTTCGGCCAGAGGTAGACGAAGAGCAGATCCTGCCCTAGGGAGATCACCTCTCTCTCTACCCTCCAAACCCTAGTCCAGTCTTGCCTGAGCTCTATCTTGCTTGTGATCCGACCTTTTCTCCTCGGTGCCATGGTCCTCCTTTTATAGGCTAAGGGGATCCGACATGGGCACGCGAGGGGCGTGAAGGGTTTTTGGCGGGAGAAACCCTCGGCGGTCCTTGGAGGAGACGTGGCGTCATCTCCTCCAATCATTCTCTGGAGGGCGGCGCGGTCATCCGCCCTTGGAAAAAGGTGCGACGGACAAAGCCTGTCTGCCCCACCAACTACGCTCATGGCAACGTCACCAGGGCGCGGCCTTCATCTTGACGCCCAAGCCTTCCACCAGCTTCCAACGAGCTAGCGATCTTATCCTCTCAGCAGTACGGATAGAGGACCCGGGGGCACGCCTGGCCTCCTGCCGGGAGCACGGACCCGCGGGTATTCCTTGTTCTCCGGGCGAGGGGGTGACCCGGAAGGTCGCCTGGTCCTTAGCCGCAGAGTGTTGCTGTCGAACTTGTCGGGTTTCCTTGGAGCAGATGAGCTAACCCATCTGCTGTACTTGACTCCTTGCTTTGTCCATCTTCTTGGTGGGCCCCAGTGGTGGACCCACTTTGGCAGCATCTGGGGAACCCCATGTTCCACTGCTGCGACAGATACCCCACAGCATCATCACTCACAACGACACAAACTTCATAGCCGACGAGTTCAAGGACTTCTGCATGGAGCAGGTCATCAAACTCAACTACGCCTTAGTCACACACCCTCAATCCAATGGACAAGTCGAGAAAGCAAATAGCCTAGTCTACAGCAGCCTCAAGAAACGATTACTGGTGCCACTCAAGCTCGCCGCGGGTGCCTGGGTGGAGGAGCTGCCCTCTGTCCTTTGGAGTTTGAGGACCACGCCAAACAGATCAACGCTGTACACTCCATTCTTCATGGTCTATGGCGCTGAAGCAGTCATGCCGTATGACCTGCGATTCGACGTACCTCGCGTGGTCGCATACGACGAGTCAGACGCAGACGAAGCACTTGAAGATGGCGTCGACGCGCTGGATGAGGCACGGGACATCGCACTCTCCCGCACAGCCGTTTATCAGCAGAGTCTCCGCAACTACCACGACCGTCGACTGCGCATGAGATCCTTCGTCCCTGGTGACTTGGTGCTGCGGCTCAAGCAGAAGAAGGTGCACAAGCTCGTCTCCCCATGGGAGGGACCCTTCATCATCACGGAGGCAATCGACGGCGGTGTCTATCGCCTGAAGCATGCGATGACAGGGGAGCTCTCCCACAACCCGTGGAACGTCACGCACCTGCGCCGTTTTTACACATAGCATACACATCCACGTAATTGTGCCTACACGACTACAAGCAGAAGGTTTCAGACGCGCTATTTTCCTTACCAGGGTACCTAAGGGGACTAGGAGGTTTTTAATGAGGCGATTTGCTAGCTTAATATACAATTGTTGAGATACAAAGCTTTCTCCCTCTACTTTTTACAGAGTCAAAACAAATAAAGCCTAGGCCGCACTCGAACACTCGGGGGCTGCGCCATACAGGTTCACTTCAGAACAAATAAAGCCTAGGCCGCACTCGAGCACTCGGGGGTTGCGCCATACAGGTTCACATCAATAACAAAAAATCCTAGGCCGCACTCGAACACTCGGGGGCTGCGCCATACAGGTTCACTTCAATAACAAATAAAGCCTAGGCCACACTCGAGCATTTGGGGGCTGCGCAACACAGGTTAACTATGAAAAGTAAACAAGTCACGCCTTGGACGCACCCGAAAACTCGGGGGCTGCGCCGTACTGGCCGCATTAATCAACATACCTAGATCACACTCGAATACTCGATGGCTGTGATCCTACGATCGAACAACTATTGTCTTCAAAAAATAACATCACATACATACACTCGGGGGCTGCCCCCTTTGGATATACATTGTCCATATACAACGTAGCTAAGCGAGCATACGCATTCTCACCCCCTAATCTACTTGCTCAGTTTTGGGTACATCCAACTGACCTACAAGGCGCTCCGTTTGCTTCTGGACCTGCTCAATAACTTTTCTCGCCGGCTCGAGAGTATCTACATACTGCTGCTCGGAAGGCAGTCCATCAGTAAGCTTCTCAATGTTAAGATGCGGACGGTGAAGCCGCACATAGGCAAAGGCAATGTTCGCCCCTCCAACAAGTTCAGCGTGCAACATCTTCTTGATTGCTTTGCCTTCGCGGAACCTCTCCAATAGGGCAGGGATGCCTTGCGGTTCCTCGTTGTGAGAAAACATAGCTCGGTGCACCCGAGCCAGGGTGGCCCTACACGACTCTAGCAGCGTGCCGCCTCGCCAGCCGTGATCCAACAACACAGCAAGCACTCGAGCATTGGGTCTGTCTGACCAGAAGTATTGGGAGCCAGAAGCTGCCCCAGTAATGGCCCCATCCATGCGCTCCTCTACGCGAGTCTTCTCGGCTCTCCAGTCAGGATTCACACCTACAAAGCAGTACAAGGAAACAAATTGAGCAACCGTCGAAGCAATAGCACCTCGCAGCCGAAGGTTTGGTAAGGAGCACTGACATTCCAGTTGACGATTGATCAGGTCTAGCTCTCCAATCAAGTAGTCCCCCCGCTCGGACGAAGGGGCAGGTCTTGCCCTCTTCGCGTCCAGCTCACCTCGCACATCCTTCAACTCCCGCTCCAGATTCGCAATTCGTGTCTTCATGTAAGCCATGACGACTTCGTCATTCCTACTCCGTGCGGCCGGTCGGGGGCTGGGCCCTGACAGAGCATTCAAGTAGAGATCGACTGCGAAGCAAAAAGCAGTTGTACTTGATCAACAATGCCTTAACAGTTCTTTACAAGAAAAATAGCAAAAGGAGTCGGCGCTACACCCTACGACACCGACTCCGACCTAGCCCTAACAGCGCGGGCAGCAACTTCAGCACTCCGGCGCTCCACCATGGACACCATGTCCTCCGCCAGTCGCGCCGCCTCCTCCTTCACTGAGCTCAATGATGTTGTCCTTCCATCAGGCTTCCGCGGGAAGTCCACAACAACCTTCTTGAAGTCACCCGCAACACCATGACCCAGCAACAGCTTGAATGTAAGCTCGGAGCCGCGTACCGTTTGGGTGCGAGTGAAGTTTGCCATGGTGGAGGACTCTGGACCAAGTACTGCGGCTAGACCATCAACGCTGGCAGGTGGCGTGCGCAGTGAAAAGACACTCTTGTGCACCGCAGCAAGAGCGTCAGTCGACTTGGGGAACGCATCCTTGGTGTAGGCACACATGGAGTCGAAGATGCTGACGGCACGCTCCAGCGAGACATCATCATCCGTCGACTCCGTGGGTGGGGACGCGCCAAAAGTACCTGCACATCCCGGAAACCTTAAGTACCAATTCGACTGAATTGGGAGAACAAACTTCAAGCAAACAACAAATGAGAAGGACGCGTTACCACCTACAACGTGGGCGAGCGCGAGCAGGCGCTCCACCTGCACTTTTTCACCCTGGAGGGTGGCATCCTCGCGGTCCTTGGCCTCCTTTAGTTTTAGCTCGGCATCGTCACGCGGAGCCTTGAGCTCCTTCTCTAACTCGCGCACCCGCTTCACAGCAGTCTCTTGATCGCCTGCATGAAGACAAAAAGCGTCGAGTGATTGCAAGACAAGAGCGACAGCAAGTTAACACAAACAAGGGTGTCGCTTACGCTTAGACTGCTCCAGAGCAGAGCGCAGCTGATCCCTCTCCTGCTCCATCTGGACGTAGGCCACACCTGACTCCATGAGGTTGCGGTAGAAAGGCTGTACAACGCATAGCAAAGCATGATTTTGAGCCTATGCCCAACTATACTAGTTGCACATAGCCTCGGGAGCTACTCCCATCAGGAGCACTGTCGTGCACCCAATAAATCAACAAGACAGAAGACACTTACATGATCCTGGAGCTGCGCAGCGCTCGAAGAAGATGGAGCAGGTACTTCCAGACCGGAGGGACTTGAAGCCTTTACCACTTCCGTCGCAGCCGGCGCAGTCGCCAGTGTGGCATCCTCTGGAGGGTTCAGCTCTACTTCCATGTCACGCGGAGTCGACGTTTGTTCCCGGATAGGAGAATGAGATACACCTGTGCCATGACCGGCACTGCGCACGTAGTACTCAAATCAAGAAAGCTGCACACAACAAAGACAGAAGCCTAGACTGGAGAAAGGTGCTTACCTTATTTCCTCCTCCTCGTCGCTTCCGAGAGCGTCGACATCGAACAACCCGCTGAACTCAGTCGCGCCACCAACAGGAGGCGCCATGTTGAGTGGCTCAACCTCCACTGGCTCCTTCAGGCTGGGCGACGAAGAACCCGAGTCGCCATCGTCGTGAAGCTCCACCCTTTCGGACGGCGAGTTGTCAGCAACAGCTTTAGCCTTGTCCTGATGCTGGCGCTTGAGTGGCCGCTCATCTTCATCATCTTGCTCTGTTTCCTCCACCACTTCATCTGGTGAGTTGGTCGCAGAAGGAATGGAGTCATCATCATCCACCGGATCTACTTCGGGAAACTCCGCTTCAAAAGTCCAACCACCTTCAGGCAAAGGCGGAAGGCAAGAGAAACTCGGGTGGCCCTGCAACACAAGAACAAAGCTATCTCACGCAACAGCAACAACAGCGGCAAGCAATACAAAGAAAAGAGCAAGTGAACATTACCTCGGGCAGCGGATTATCAACCCCGTATGGCATCACTGGGCACTCGACGTTGCAGGGGTCTGCAGCTCTGAGACTGGTCACGGACCGCATAGAGCCTTCGACTTCCTTCTTCGACTGCTCTTCCTTCGTCAGGCGAGTCGAATCATCCGCGCCTTGGTACTCCCATATCGGGTGGTCCCGAAGGCGTAGCGGATGCACGCGCCTTTTCATCATTATGGCAATGAGATGGATCCCACCCACCTCCTTGCCCATGGACTTGATCAACCCGGCAACAGTCTTCAGTAAAGGCGCCCAGGTGTTTGTCTTCCTTAAGGGCTTGTCAGCCACAAAGTCTGGGAAGCCAGCCTGGTCGACGCGGACGTAGAACCACTTCTTCCGCCACCCCTGGACGGACTCGACCAGCTTCAGCGTGAAGTAGGTGGTGTCGCCACGCACCTGAATGCCGAAGCCGCCAAGAGGGTAGGTGCCACCGCCGCCTACATTTCTCTTGACGTTGAATATGGCCTTCCACAAGGCCCAATGCGGGTGCACCCCCAAGAAGCACTCGTAGAGGATGATAAAGCACGCAATGTGCAAAACGCCGTTCGGGGTAAGATCGTTCATCTGTACCCCGTACGTGTAAAGCAGACCACGCACAAAATCATGGACGGGGAAGGAGAACCCCCGTGACAAAAAGTCCGCAAAACACACACGCTCATTGGTTTGAGGCTTTGGAAATACCTCTTTCTCGGGGGCGCGTGCGGCCAGCTGGTCCGCCGGCGGCAGGAGTCCCTCTGCCCGGAACTCATCCAGGTGGTGCTCCTTGATGGTGGACTTCACCCAGTCACCGGGGATCTTCTTCAGAACATCGACGCCAGCGGCATCAACAGTGGCGGCGGCGCTGGCCGCCGTGCTCCCATCTTGTTCTTCGTCCCCGCAGTGCCGGCGGCGGTGGAGCTTGACTTAGTCGC
The DNA here is from genome assembly GCA_947311845.1 of Poa pratensis. NCBI lineage: Eukaryota > Viridiplantae > Streptophyta > Magnoliopsida > Poales > Poaceae > Poa > Poa pratensis. The sequence continues at coordinate 23,659,929 of CAMZMU010000106.1, read as the reverse complement.
CCCCTTCTTCGCGCCCGGTTTGCCCATGGCTAGCAGCTTGCAATGGGCGCGTGGACGAAGCTCGCAGTGAGCAGAGACAATGGAGATGGGGTGCGAGGAAGAAGACGATACAAGGGAAGGGAACGGCAAGAATAAGGAAGAAATCAATCTGCCCCGCCGCGGTGAAATAAATATACCGCGGGGCCGCCAAATCTGAACCGTCCAATCAGCATTGGCAGCAATGGCCTGCATCCAACCCTACACGTGGCGACCGCAGAACGCAACCGTCACAGGCCACGCCGCCCACTACGCACGAGAAAAGAGGAAACCATCATCACATTCTGAAGATTTCATGCCGTGCGGTCAAATCAAAACTGAAGCGGCGTCGTTCCTAGTCAACACTGACACTGGGACCACCACGACGCGTCCCATCAACGGAAGCGTCCCAGAAAGGATCGTCATGCATGACGTCAGCATCCCAACCAGAAAAGTCACTCGAGTCAAGCTCGGGATAACAAATTAAAGCCAGCAGGCTATCGAGTCCCCCAGCGGACCTCCGAGTCACTTGGCTGTGGCGCGCATTCGTCAAAGCATTCCGCACAGTAGGCCAGCAGGCTGAAAGGGACTCCTTTATCTGTCGAGTCCCCATATCGTACTTTCGCACAGTAGGCCAGCAAGCTGAAAGGGATTCCTTTATCTGTCGAGTCCCCAACAAGCATTCTTCATTCACTCCCATCGGGAGTGTATCAAAAATTTCTTTCGACTGGAGGTTAATTGAGATTAACCTCAATTGCAAGCAATTCAGCTTAATCTCGGGGGCTACTCCCATCGGGAGCGCTGTCGCGCCCCCCGATAAACACAAGATTACTCAACCACTGAGTCCCAAAACAGGCACTCGAATGCTTATCGACCAAAGTTACTCAGCTCTATACGAAGCCCCCGACTACAGCAGTCGCAAAACATTCTGTGCCCGAGATGCGTCCACCGCATATGATCCTCGGATGTTGCACCCAACGTGCAAAGATAAGACCCGCCGACCAGTCGAGTGGGCCAGGGCTCGCACCCGCTGCGTTCACCCCGTAATTTCCGTGCCAGCAGGCATGAAGAAAACCCTGACGGACGCGTTGGGTACTCGATTCATCATAATATCCTCTGTAAGACCTCCGCGGCATGAGTCGAAGTTTATCAGCTCTTTCCAGGTTTGACTCCGGGGACTCGAGCTTGAAGTAGGTTGGCTAGGTTTTTTTCCCAAGAGCATCTAACTGGTCCCGATCTGTCGAGTGAACCAGGCCAGCCATGTCATCATCCCTAGAAACTGTCGGCTAGATAGGAAAATGTGAACATATCTAGCGGTCGATGTACTACCGACTCAGAACAAAAGCGTCTTACAACAGGTAAAGAATGATGTGCACCGGAGAAGAGTCTTTACCCAATTCTTCGACTCGACCAAGCACTCGGGGGCTACTAACGTGCGCCTACCTATCGGGTGCCCCACCATGAAGATACCTGGTGCACCCAAGGACTAGGGCCCAACGGACGGCCTACTAGAAGACAACATTCAAGGCCCATGAAGGGGGCCAAAAGAAGACATAGTGCGCCTCAAGGAAGGTGTAGTATAGGTCGGTAGAGACTTACCTTACCTGTAAACCTCATCGGTTGCGAACTCCCGAGACCCAGCCTCCAATATAAAGGCTGGGAGGGCCGTCGATCTAGGGCACGCTCATATTCCACCACCAAAACCCTAGCGAGATCAACATCTCGCTGGGATCACCATTGTAACACCTCCAAATCATCAATAACAGACAAGTTAGAAGTAGGGTATTATCCTCCGGGAGCCTGAACCAGGGTAAATCGCCTTGCTTGTCAGCCGTGCTAACTACCAGCACTCCAACCTTTCTCCCTCTCAATCAACCTGGGGTACTCGACCCTGAGATTTGCCGTGGTAACCCCACGTCACCCCTTTAATCCTATGCGCATTGAGAAGGGGGGTTACAATCTGCTAATCTTGTTAGGGTTTAGCATAGGCACAATCATTTGTAAACCCATTCGACACTCTACAACCATGATTCCCACCACTTATATAAGGGGGGGTTAGGTTCCTGCCGAACGAGACATCTTCCATCATTCATATCACATCATCATCATCCTGCCAACATAGGCACGATCGAGCCATATACCTCGAGATCGCTAGAGCATACGAAGATAATCCTAGCCTCCAGAAACATTGAGTAGGGTCTTTTATTTGACATTGTTTACCGGGACCCGAATCTATCTAAATCTTTGTCTCATATGTTCTACCATCTAGATCTCCAGCGTGATCTCTCCGAAGATAAAATTAACATCGAGAAAATACCTAACAATAACAAACAGATATACCATTTATCGTTCCTTCCTTTCTTTGTAAGTTACAGTTTTATACCTTCATCACTAACATAGATGTATGGGATTTGCATGTGGTTTGTTTTTATTATGAAATATAACTTTTGAGTGTTGATCATTTATCTCTTGCTCCTTAGTTATATTATTTAGGTATACAATATGCTTCCTCGACAACTGAGGTTGCTTAGAGGATGCACTGCTAGCAGGATTCTCGAGGGAAACAACTAGCATCAAGTTTTAGTTATCATTTAGCTGGATTCTATATTGGTGCCATTAATTTCGAAAAACTAACTTGATCCTTCTCAACACGATGCCTGATCTAGCCTCTTCGATGTTTCAAGCCCTGAGGATAAACATCTCTAGTTTTCCTCAAACTTACCTGATTTTGAGGCCGGGTTCGGTCCGCACGACCTCTTTAGTTGAGGCGTAAAGTCTGGCCGGCAGGTTATACGCATTGCATTTGTTCTAGAGGCATCAAAACGGTTGAAAGTGGTGCGACCGTGACCTGCTTCCAGTATCTCCTATCCGGCTTGCGAGACATGGTTAGCCGGTAGAGTGAACGCAAGATAGATTTGGCAAAGTTGACCAAACTTACCCGATCAGACTTGATTTCAAGGTCGTCTTTGATCCGAATCGGTAGATGCTATGTACGACCTCTTTAGAGGAGGCGTCAAGTCAAGTCTGGCCGACAGGTTCTACGCATTGCATCTGTTCAGAGGCATCAAGTCAGTTGAAAGTGGTGCGACTGTGACTGTGACTGGACGCGTGGAGCGTATGTGGGAACGTGACCGTCCTCCAGTATCTCCTCCAGCGACATCCGGCTTGCGAGACGTGGGTTAGCCGGTAAAGTGCTGATGGTAGACTACACAAGATAGATATGGCAAACTTGACCAAACTTACCCGATCGGATTCGATTTCGAGGTCGTCTTAGATCCGAATCGGCAGATGCTATGTACGACCTCTTTAGAGGAGGCGCCAAGTAAAGTCTGGCCGGCAGGTTCTACGCATTCCATCTGTTCCGGAGGCATCAAGTCGGTTGAAAGTGGTGCGACCAACGTGTGGAGGGTATGGAACGTGGCCGGCTTCCGGTATCTCCTCCAGCGGCATCCGGCTTGCGAGACACGGGTTAGCCGGTAAAGTGCTGATGGTAGACTACACAAGATAGATATGGCAAAGTTGACGAAAGATGATTACATAGTTTGAATCTCACATAAAAAAGGATTACATAGTTTGAAACTGCATTCGGTGAGTATGTGAATGTATTTATTTTTAGGAGGGACTCCATCCCTCACATGTACAAATTATCATATGCTGGAATGTCAAAATACATAAACAATCTAAATGATAGATTCATTTTGATCTAGAGGATCACAATGATTTGACAAATGGGACTTTGAGGAACTCTAGCTTGAAGATCCCATTTTCTCCGACGAGCGCTTTGCCAATAGTAGTGCCATCTGTAGCAGCCGAGATGTAGCACGCATCATGCTTGAATACAATGCTGCAGCCGAGCTGAGCGAGCTGGCTAACCGAGACAATGTTCATTTTGAGCTCTGGGACGAACAAAACGTCGGGAAGAACAAACGTATCCATAATCACGGAGCCGCGGCCATGGACCGTCATGGGAACACCATCACCCGTCTGGATGTTGAGATCACATACAGCTTCGAAGTTAGAGAGGAGTGCACGGTTTCCTGTCGCATGATGTGTAGAGGCAGACCCGACTAGCCATGTAGCTGTAGTTTTAGCTACGGCATCTATGGCGGCCATCGAATCAGAACAACTGCAACAAGCCAGCAACAGCTCTATCAGTTAAGTAAAAATTGAGACTTTCAAATTATATATCAGTCTACATATGCATTTTTTGGACACCTAGTAAAGTAAATAGGTACGTATACAAGACATGAAAAGGGATGAAGAAGCACCTGGTATTTTCCGGTTCAGTGTCTCTATTACTTCCCATGGAAGGGGATCCAGAGTCTCTCGAGGCGCCGGCCTCTTGGGCTTTAAACAGATTTAGCAAGCTACGCACAAGTGCTATTGCAACCGTGCATGAGAAAAGTGTCCGACTCCACGCTTGGGATTCACGCAGATTTAGGAAGGTATACACAAGTGCTAGTAGAATCGTGCATGAGTAAAGTGTCTGCCTCCTCTTCCATAGTTCATATTCATCGTTGACCTTGATGATTCTTTGGCACCTGCAATGAAGTTTAAGGTCATGCAAGCAAATCTAGTATAGTTTAGTTTGCAATTGGGCTACGCGTGATTGTGGTATGATTGCCTCGCATATAACGTATTTGGGAACACCAAATCTTATCGTTAAGCTCGTGTGATTTCACAAGATAACAATACATACTCACCTCGTTCTAGAAAAATGAAAATTGTGACACGGTACATAATACCTCCAAAGAGACAAACAAGCACCTGTTGTGTTCCCAAACTCTCCCTGGGGGATTCAGACCAGCTTGGTAGGTTAAGCTGGCTGCCAATATTGCCAGTAGCAGGAAATATTTTCGGAGAGCAGTTTCCAAATCCTCTCTATACCATGTGTATCCAGATATTTCCAGTAGCCGAGGTTTCATACTGTGCCAAATGGAAGCCACGGCAGCCATAATATCTGCAATAAATCGTCTGTCGAAAAAGAAACACGATGATGGTTAATTAATCATATGAGCTTGGCTGTGTGCATCATCACGATGCAGAGGCCAGGCTACCCATTTGGAAATAAATTGATCATATGAGCGATAAACGAAAGTTGCTCTAGATATTTAGAGATAAATGGAAGATATCATACACCATGGATTCCCAGTAGCTCGCCCGTTCATCAGATTCCCTGTGTTCCGATTCAGTGTCCACCCAAACTCCCCTTGGAGGATACAGACCAGCTTGGTAGGTTACGGTGGCTGCCAATGTTGCCAGTAGTAGGACATATTTTCGGAGCTCATATAAGAAATCTCTGTTGAAGAGAAGAAACGTGATCGAGGATGGTTAATCCCATGAGCTAGCTAACGATCCTAGAGCGTATGGCACTGGGATAAACGGAAGTTACTCTGCAATTTTGGAGATAAACGGAAGATACCATACATACCGTTCGGGCAGGCTCGCCTGGTAGTATGTTGATTCCAGTGGAGGTAAGATTTCCATGGCTTCCGTGTTGAGGCCGGAGAGTTGAGACAATCCGCATGAAGATCCTCCATCCATCTTTAGGCTTGGAACCTGCTTGAAATGGAGGCAGATGCAAAGCTTGGATGATAGCGCAAAAGCAAGGCGAAGGTGAGGGGAAGACGATAACCACTATGTTGCAGCATTTGACTAGACTCTGCCGTCCAGGCAATTGTAAATTGTTAGTAGTGTTTTACTGTGTTGCCCCTTTGGTGTTTGTTTACAAAATAAACCTTGCTCTACTTGAAAAAGTTCAGCAACATGGACCTTTCCGCAAACTTGATGTGTACCCCTTGCTCCTGTTGAATAAAGATCTCCAAATGCCACGCACTTATTTTTCATGATATGTGTCATCTAGTGCTAGCTGCCAACTAGTTCCTTAGTAGCAAAGCATACTAAACAGCAAAATTGCTCGTTAATTAATAACGGCGTGGGTCCAGGAATAGTAACATTGCTCTCTTTTCTTCCAAATCACCGAATATCTAATGTTTACATTCTATAGTACTCCCACATGCTGTTGGATTTGGACTTCAAAGTCCTCCCACCTGCTCAACTGATTGATGATTGAGAGTTGCTCATCCTTAAAAAAATATCCATTGAGAACCCTAGATCGACTTTTCTTCCATTAAGGCTCATTTAGTCGTTGCTAGTCTTTGAAAAGTTTTGAAGTGCGTGTGCAATATTTCATCATTGCTTAATATTGTATATCTCACAGTTGTAATGTTAGGTATAATATAAACCAAATTCTGACTTTTTTGTAGACTAGTTTTCTTAAGGATCAAGTTCTAATTTCTGTTGCATATCCCTTATGGTGTTTAGGTTAACCGGCCTAATAATATTCGGCGATCTTAGACCAAAGGTGATCACACCTTCCCCATAAAATTCATAATCATGCCAAGAGTTTTGAGACGAACATGAATTATTTCCTCTACAAAAAGTGCAAATGAACCTTAGGTTTTTCTTTCAACGATACAAAATAGCAAATCAAACAACCCAAACGAAATTCCAAATAATTAAAAACCTAAGAAAACTCTATTGATTTAATTGAGATAATCTCCACGGCTAAGCTCAGGCTCACCACGATTAAATTTTAAAGGAATACAAGTTCGACATAATAGGCTGCGAGAAAAAGAATACGTCACATAATACAGAGATGAAGTTCAACCACACATTTTCTGCTGGAATTGCATATAGAAGTTTCAAGAACATGTATTCACGACTTTAACATGATTAAGCAGTGATATTCACCACTTAATTAGCGTGAACAAATTAAAAGCTTGATCGGACTCGACAACAGAGGGACAAATTAGACACCTCCCTCTGCTGCTGGAGTCGGGTCAAGCGCGGCTGGCACGGAATCCAGCTCGTATAGCCCATCAACGGTCCGAAGTTTACAGATGTGCCTGCCCGTGGCCTCCTCTTGGATGTACGTGTCTTTTCCAAACGTAATTTTGTAACCGAATGTGAGCTGGAACTTGGATAGACTGATCAAATTCCTGCGCAAGCCCTCAACATAGTAGACATTTTGGAGCGTGAAGTGGGGAAACTGCACTGTCCCGAAGCCACGTATTGGCAGCTGCTGCCCACTGACTCCATAAATCCAACTTCCTTGGTTAGCCATGGTGAGATGAGAAAAGAGTCGCAGGTCACCCGTCGTGTGGCACTGAGCACCCGAATCCAAAATCCAAGTGCTGCTCTGGCTCTTGCTTTCGTCGTGGCCAGCAATTGGCCTCCTGGTATTTGCAGGAACAAAGCCACGTGAATAATGGACACGCCACAATGGCAAAACTTTAGGTGCTTGTAAACGGAAGTTCTCATGGAGTGGACAATACAAACCGTTTCTTTTCTTTGAAAAACTCAACGAGGGGGGAGGTATATCCACCTAAATGTACTCCCAAAGCAATACCGAGGACGAGGACGAGGGCGAGCGCACTAAAAAGGCAAAACAAAAAAAGTACATGATTACAAAACTACGGGAAGGACAACTTTTAAACTCAAGTTCTCATGAACGAGACAATACAAACCTTTCATTTTCTTTGAGAAAATCGGTGATGGTGGAGACACATCCACATAAATCTATCTCTAAAACAGTCCGATCAAGGACGAGGCCGATGCCGATGCCGATGCCGAGCGCTCTGAAAATACAGAAAAAATCCAATACATCATTACAAATAAGAAAGGAAACTTTTACATATAAGTTCTCAGGAACGAGACAATACAAACCTTATCTTTTCAATGAGAAACGGAACAAGGGCGATGGAATATTCTTGGAAAGTAAGCAGGATGACAATGATGAAGTCGGGCACACTAAAAAAATACAAAAAAGGTACATGATTACAACTCAATGGAAATGTTCAGCCCCGTAGACATAAGCAAAGACAACACTGAGTGGTTCTGCGGCACAGGTTATACATTGACCAAAAAGAGGAATTACTAGCAAATAAAAGAGGGAAAGCTCCTAAGACCGCGGCATGCATGAGAATTCTCTACTAGGAAGGTGGTCAATGCCCAAATGAGGTGGGGGATAACAAGCGACCAAGAAGTGATATGTTCTCAGATAGCGGCACTGATGAAGTTATTTGCATTGCTTGAGTTGCTTAAATCCTGTCGTCATCATAGTTTGACTTATAAAAAATAAATGTACATCTATATAAACAATTAAGCAAAAGCTAGCGATACATATGTGTACTACATAAAATGTATGATAATCACGGAAATTAAATCTCTTGACAACTTAAGAGGTTATCCCATATAGATTTTTTTTTAAAGGGGATAGCCCTGGCCTCTCTGTATTGATTGATATATTTTTCCATATAATCTCATATAGATGAACGAACCACCATAACCTTCTATCTCTACTATATATTATTGGTAAACGACCGTGGTACGCCGTGGTTATTTTACTGTTTATCCCCTCGGTTTTCGGTAAATAATACCGCAGTCCTTTCTTCTGTGTTGTCTGCATGAGCAAGATACATGCTAACCGATGTTTTTAGCTGACTGAAAATACAGAAAACCAGTAAGCGATCACAACTCAACGGGAAATTCCTCAAAAAAAACTCAACGGAAAGGATCAACGTCCTACACATGAGCAAAGCAAGCCCCGAGAGGTTTTGTTATATTGATTTATCGCATGACTAGAATTATGGATGATGCTGACAAGGATTTGTCAATCTGAAAAGCTTGATCATAAACACAGAAATTTGCCAGCATGTTTAACCAGAGACAGAAGTATTAGGACTGAAAACTTAATCCGCTTGGATTTTGACATAGTTTGGTGTAGAAGCCCTGCACCCAGTACAAAAATCTCAGCTCCACCCGTCACCGATGTATCCAAGCAAATAAAAGTTCCCCACCTTGCTAGCTAATTTACTAGTCTCTAAGTAAACTGTGTCTTAACTCTTAACAAACATAGGAGATCAGGAGGACAGAGAACATACCCCCAATGGCGTCTCGTCACTCGCTTCACCTCCATGGAGGGGGAAGAAGGAAGGTGGAGAGATGATGGGCCCGTACTGCACATACTGCTGCCTACTTTTGTCTTCCTTCTTCCCACACCGGGGGTAAGAAGACATGAGAAAGAGATGACTGGGCCCCTGCAGCACCGTGTGATTACGATATTGCCCTCAACGTGCATTATAGACTTTTGTCCTGTGAAAAATCACCATTGACACATTATACCTCTCTGACTGCATGCGCATGTTGGACTAGCCCTTCAAAGTTGTTGACTTGATACTTGATAGTACAAATTTCTGTAGGTTCTTGTTATTGGGTTCTCCATGCCATTTTCCTTTTTGTCATCGTGTTTGAATGTTCAGATGTGGATGTTCGAACCATGTTTTTTCTACTTCTACAGTCATTTCATGATATCAAATATTGCCATATGACCACATTAATTCTTCACAGTCTGCCTGCATCAAATTAATTCCTTAGTTGTTTTTATTAAAAAAAATCCGTATTGTTCAGTATCAAATATAATTCCGTATAACATTTTTTTATTTCGCAAATCAAACAGCCAGTGGAAGCAAGGCTGTTATTTCAACCGAACGTTAGTGAGTCTGACGTGGACACCTAGTCAAGACAACTGATCTAGTAGAGCAAAGCAAAACCATAGTGTCACATTCTCATCAGTTTCTGCGAACCTTCCAATGGGCAGGTCTATAATACTGTGACTAGCCACACCCAATAGTGGAAAATAGCACATCTGTCCCGAGTCCAGAGGCCCTTTGGTCCCGGTTTTACAACCGAGACTAAAGGCTCGGGACTAAATGGGGGGGGGGGGGGGGGGGGGGGGGGGGGCCTTTCGTCTCGGGTGCTTACGAACCGGGACGGATGGGCCCACGTGGCCACGGCAGGGCGGGCATGGGCGGGTACCCTTTGGTCCCGGTTGGTAATACCAACCGGGACCAAAAATTTCTGCCTTTTGTTTTCTGCTAATTTATTTTTTAGGGGTTTCGATTTTTTGTTTTCCAATTAATTATTTTTTACGAAGATCACGTTGCGCAGACAACAAGCCATACACATAAAGTCATACTCATAAATTAAAGTATACAATACACTGAGGTCACGTTTGATTCATACATACATAAGCCCACAAGTTTATACTACACCGACATCACGTTTCTCACACGTCGAGATCACGTCAATTACATTGGAGGCAAAAAATAATTGCTAGGGTGATAAAATTCTCCGATTTTCTTCAGAATCTCCGAGTTCAAAAATCCCGCCAATTTCTCTTGAATTGCTTTTAGGCGCTTCGTTGGTAAGAGCTGGTCCCGCATTCTTTCCATCTAGATCAATATGAATATGTGAGTTTTGTGTAATATATATGAAATCATCATAAAATAAGTTATGAATGGAACTCAACACAATATGGTAATAAAAAAATTGCGAATAGTGTATACGTACTTCAGCTGTTCTGATTTCTCTATTCCGTTCAATGACAAAAGAGCGTATGTACTCACAAACGTAGTATGCACATAAATTAGTCCCTTGTGGCTGCCTCAGACACCACTTTACAAAGAGTAGAATTTAATCAAAATAATAATCAAGCATGATAATGGTATTGAAACTAGAATTAAAGAGTTGCGCGGAGCTAGATATATAGTACTACTTACCTTGGTTTCATAAAAATACAGGTCGGTTTCCATTTCCCTGGAACCTTCGCAATGAACCGTTTCCAAACCCTGTCCGGCAAAAGAAAATGATTAAAGGAGTTATTAATTACTTGATATCAGAAAATGAACGAAAGAGGTCGATGTAGAGCGATAATGATTGAAATTACCTCTGAAGCATTTCTTGCAAGTCGAGGTACTCGTCCATATCTTTCCTTAACGAGTCCAAGACTTGAACGACTCCTTGGTCAACTCTAATGACTAGCAGAATCCAGTGGAAACTGCGCACGTTTATATGTCCATGACTCATCGATTACACTAAACATCGAGTAAGCAAAATAGAATGTGTAGAAGGTACAAGAACACTCACAGGTAGTTGTAAGGAAAAAGTATTTCTCCGAAGGTATTTTGTTTCAATAACCACCGGAGCAAGTTGTTCTCTGTGTCCTCGGGATGGTTCTTTACGGTAACTTCATGAATGTAATATGGGTCAATGAACCCAGTGCCATAGATGCGGCGTTCTCTGCATTCGACAATCTTCATTCTGCATAATAGCGTACAAAAGAATATAGTGAGATAATTACAGGCAATGAACGAGCTGAGCTAGAGACTTAATTAAATTGCAGAAATAAATCACTTACAAACAATAGGAACTGATGAGGGCTTTGTCGAGGGCGTCTTGATTGAATAGCTGAAAATTTCAGAAAACGGAACGTACATCGCGTCATCCGTGAAGTAATGCTCTTTCCTATATTTTACCCAGAAGACATCATGCCCGGCCTTTGCGGCTTTCTCGTACCACTGATGCAATCGGCGCAATTGTGTTGTTAGAGACTCGACCTGCTCAGGTCTAACCAGGGGCCTCCGTAGACATATTTCCATGCATACTGATACTCTGTGGGGTCGTCAATGCGAAAAGTGTCATGGTGTACTTCCTTATCGGGCATCACCTTGAGCGAGGCGATCGACTGATTTGCCTGTTCTCCGAGCTGGGCCACTTGTTTCCCGGATTTTGCCATACGCATCTGCTCCCTCTTTAGGCGATATGCCGCCTCCTTCGCCTGCTTCTCCTGACTAATTGTCTTCTCAATAACGATCATAGTCATCTGGCAAAACAGGCGGCTGTGGCGGTCCCTCGATAGATTTTTCAAACATCTCTCAAGTTTTTCCGCTGGTATTATCTCCTTTGACGGGGGCCTTTTCGGTCCTAATTGTCTTTTCACCTCTGCTTGCACCGACGCGTCGAGTTCCTCTTGAGTCAAGTCGAACTTCTCTTTGGAAGAGGCTTTAGCAACTCGAGTTTCCTTATTTTCACGTCTCCTCTGTGTATATGTCGACGGGTAATTCAGTTTTCGCTTACCAGTGCGCACAATCGACGGACGGGACGTCGCGTGCGATGGACTCACGCTGGGCTCCCAGCCGGCGTCGGGGATGGATCTTGAGGTAGGGGGATGAATCTTGAGGTGGGGGGATGGCTCTTGAGGTGGGGGTCTGCTACTCGGAGGAGTCGGTGGCCTTGGCGCCAAGTTTGGAAACACGATGTGTTTCTTCTTCCAGAGAACGATGGCCTTCTTGGCTTCTCCCAGTGTCTTCTCATCGTCACCTCCAGGAATATCAAGATTCAGATCCGCTTATAACGGCTCAACTTCATCCACCCCGACACGAGCATAGCCAGCTGGAATCCCGCCGAGATGGTACCTTGCTCCAGATTCATTTGGTAAAGCATAGCCAGTCGCCACCTTGAAGGACATGTTCTTCATTGCCATATGTAGCTCACAGTCTGTCTTCTCCGTGATATCATCCACGGGGTAGTGAGCCGCCGGCGGTTCGAGTTCAGAATGTTCTAGCTGCGTGGAACCCACGCTGCTTTTCCGCTGATCAGATGGGGCGGCTTCGACTTCAGGACCTTCTAGCTGCTGCTGAGATATCCTTAGCTGACTAATTGAGTCTAGTTGGTCCTGCTGCTGCTGCACCTTGCGTTCCAATGCCGATAAGCGGTCTGAATCCTGTTTCTTCTTTCTCAGACGGCTTCTATAAGTATGAGCGTCTTCCGGAAAACCTTGCTTCAACGAAACTCCGGCTCCATAGCCTCGTAATCATCCAACGTGTTCAGGATTCCCGAGTGCGAGTGACAACTCGTCTTTCTCTCTGTCGACCACGTACACTCCTCTTCGAACTTTATCTATTGCTTTCACAAGTTCTTTCGTTATATACTCAATTTTTTCCTTCCATCTTCCCTGAGCAACAATCAGCCCTGTCACTGGGTCCAACCCTGCCCCATGCGCTAACAACCAAAACTTGGACCTCTCGGGCTAGTCCGCTGTCTGTGGAATGATCCCTTGATCAAGCAGTTTTGCTTCAAAGGCTTCCCACTTAGGCACGGCTGCCTTGTAGCCACCTGCCCCAAAGTGTGGTGATATTCCTTCTTCGCAGCATTTAACTTATTTGTTTTCGATCGGGCCACAGCGGCCTCCGATTTTCTTTGCTTCACAAATGTGGGCCACTACTGTTGTATCTTCACTAGTGGTCCAGTGAATTCTGGATCTTGTTCCTCCGCCTCTACATAAGCTTTCCATAAGTTTTTCTTCCAGGTCCGGAATTGTTCGGCCATCTTCATAAGAGTCCACTGCTTGACTTTCTCCTTCAACGGTAGGGGTAGACCTGGCGGTAGGTTGACCTTTGTCAAGAGCGTGTCCCAACACAAATTTTTTATTCTCACATCGACATAAGTAGTTGTCTTGTTGTCGTCCTTCGGCTGATGCCATTCTTGAAGGGTGATCGGGACCAAGTCCCTAACAACAACTCCGCATTGATTTATTAATTTACGGCGGCACTCTAAGGGTTCCAGCGGTTCGCCACTATCACAAACTCTGTCGATCACTATCCTTTGACCCTCCTTCAACGGCTTCGTCGGGCCTCGTTTCGACACTGCTTTCGACCCTTTAGCTGCGGATGATTTGCTCGATCCGGAGGGCTAAAAAAAATGATTCGTTAATAACTGCAATACAACTCAAATAATACATCTAGTGTGATCGATCAACAGAGGCTTAATATACCTCGCCGGAGTTTTTTAAGGGCACTTCCTCCTCTCCACAAATTTCTTCTTCCTCAGCTCCCTCACCGGAGTCGTTCAGAAATTGGGAGCCGTAATCTTCTCCAGTTACCCATCTTCTTCACCGACAGGCACGGATGCACGTCCTGCTATAATCTGTAACATATGCATTTCACGCTCCTCGTCTCTGGCGGCGACGTCCGGACAAATTTGATCCATCTGCTCTTCACGCTCCTCGTCTCTGCCGAAGGCGTCTGGACAATTTGGATCCATAGCTCAATGTCCCTGCAATCAATTTTGTAAAAAGAATATGAATATCCATAATTTAAGATGACAAAGTAGTAACTTAAATCCATAATTAAGGAAAATGACAAAGTAGCCTAAATTTTCATCGCCCCAAATTTTCACCTAGCCTAAATTTTTCATCCCGGACATCGCCCCTAAATTTTCACCTAGCCTAAATTTTTCTAACCTAAAATTACACTAGCCTAAATTTTCACCTTGCCTAAATTTTCACCTAGCACAAAAATTTCTAACCTAAAATTACACTAGCCTAAATTTTCACCTTGCCTAAATTTTCACCTAGCACAAATTTTTCTAACCTAAAATTACACTAACCTAAATTTTCACCTAGCCTAAATTTTTCTAACCTAAAATTACACTAACTTAAATTTTCACGTAGCCTAAATTACACTAACCTAAATTTTCACTTAGCCTAAGTTAAACTAACCTAAAATTCTACAAAATTTGCCTAAAAATTGGAGGAGGAGAGAGGGAGGAGAGGAACCGTACCTTGGAAGGGGAGGCGGCGGCCCGTATGAGGGGAGGCGGCGGCGGCCCGTGGGAGGGGAGGCGACGGCGACACGGCGGCGGCGGCCCGTGGGAGGGGAGGACACGGCGTCGTGGCCGATGCAGAGGAGGAGGCCGGGCGGGGCAGCCCGAGGCAGGGTGCAGAGGAGGAGGCGGGGCGGGGCAGCCGAGGCGGTGTCGGGGGCGGCGGCGCGGCAGCGCAGCCCGTAGCAGAACGACGGCGGGGACGGAGACACCCGGAGCAGCACCTCAGGACGACGGCGGCGGCACAGGAGCGTGTGGAGGCGGAAGCGTCGATGGGGAGTTGTGAAAATTTCGGGGCGGAAACCACTCAAATCGACGCAGAAAGGACCTTTGGTCCCGGTTCCAGCCACGAACTGGGACCAAAGACCCTTTGGTCGCGGTTGGTAACACCAACCGGGACCAAAGGTCTGTCTGGGCCGCGAAAAATTGCGCGCGAAGCCCAGCGGCCCTTTGGTCCCGGTTGGTGTTACCAACCGCGACTAATGGGCTTTTTTTTATTTTTTTCTTGTTTCTTTTTCAAGTTTCTATTTATGTTTTCTTTTTCTGTTTCTTTTATATACTTTTATTTACATGCTTTTTGTAGTACTTCCAATATTTTAACAATTTGAAATATCGAAATATGCTTCTATTTTCCAAATAATATTTAATTGAAGTACATAGTTAGTTCTAATGCATAATTTTTTGGATTCGAGTCCACAATTCGGGAAAGTTTATTTACGTTGCATTTAAATATTGACTATTTTGAATTGTTAAAATATGTGTTGTGTTTTGCCATACGTAGTTAGCGTTGATTTTTTCTGAGCAATTTTTATACAGTTTAGAGAATGTCCAAATATTTAGCAAATTGAAGTATTTAAATATGTTTCTATGCTGCCATCAAATCTTAACTGTAATGAGAGAAAATGTATTTGAATTATATCCAAATAATGACCAATTTTATTTTTTAAGAAATCATAAGTAATTAACACGTATTTTTCTGATTGTTTTGTTGTATTATGCATATTTTCCCTAGCGGATACATTAAGAGATTTTGATTTTTGAATGGTTTTCCAGTTTCCTGCAAATTGTGTAATTTAACTGGGCCCACATGTCGGAGTTCTAACAATATCTGAAATTGTTGCTAGGGGAAAAAATAACTTGTGGGTCCACAGCTGACTTCATCGTGGGGTAAATTTAAAATGTGTAATTGTCTGTATCCAAAAGTTTTTCAAATCCGGAAATTATCGGAATTCAAAAAAGGCACGAAGGTAGGCCGCGTCTGTTGTAATTCGAAATGTGAAATGTATCGGAATTTGTCGTCTAGGGTAATTTGAAATACCTAGCAAATTTGAATGTTCGATTATGTTTGTATGTTGACATAAATAGTTAATTTAGCTTCGTAATCGGAAGATGTGCATTGTGTGAGCAGTTAGTAAAGTTAATATATAATTTGAGGAGTTGCATCTGAATTTCATATTTAGAGGAAGTTTTTTTGTTTTTTGTAGTGTGAGCATTTGTTAAATTGAACTTTACATAATTATGGGGAGCGCATTTGTTTTTTCTTAAAAATTTCACCAATTAAAAATGATCTAACCTTTTTTTCCGGTAAATAGTTGGTATTTTCTTGTGAGCATGTTGATATATTTTAGAGTATCTCCAATTTTAAAGCAATTTGAAATGTTCAAAAATTATTAATTTTAAATTTAAGTCCACAGTGGTTGGAAATGCACATTTATTCATTTGGATTCCATAGCTAGAGAATTATTTTTAAATTCAACTCCATATAATTAGAGCAAAATTCAAATGATACAACTCCAGATGTTCAAGTAAATTTTTTTTGCTCTAGTATCTTTTTTATATATATTTAATTTAAATGTTTCAATATTTCTGAAAATCATATCTTTTTCTTATTTCTTTTTTATCTATTGATTTAATTGTCTAAAAATTAATAATAATTATCTATTTATTTTAAAAACATCCTTAACATCCCCACACAGTTACATAAAAGGTTTCATAACACAGCTACACATTTCTACATAAGCGGACTTGCTAGCTCTGAGGCCGTAGGATTAGGGGGAACGGCGCCGGGAGGATCCCTATGAAGTATTCACTTTTTCTTCGTGTCTGTCCCTTTCTTCTGATTGCGCCGTAACCATGGACAATCTTCATCATTTAACTTGATGCTTTGGTCAGTGTTCACTTTGAAGGGCGGAATTTCATGAAACTTATCGTAATCTTCTGACATGTCTGTCTTGTCCTCCACTCCCACGATGTTCCTTTTCCCCGAAAGAACTATGTGGCGCTTTGGCTCATTATATGATGTATTCGCTTGCTTATCTTTTCTTTTTTTCGGTCTGGTAGACATGTCCTTCATATAGAAAACCTGAGGAACGTCATTGGCTAGAACGAATGATTCGGTGTGGTACCCAAGATTCTTGAGATCCACTGTAGTCATTCCATACTGTGGGTCTACATGTATCCCGCCTTCAGGTTGAACCATTTGCACCAGAACAAAGGTACCTTGAAAGAAGGTCCATAGTCAAGTTCCCATATCTGCTCTATGTAACCATAATATGTGTCCTTTTTTCCATTGTTGTTTGTTGCATCAAAGCGGACACCACTGTTTTGGTTGGTGCTCTTTTTATCTTGGTCGGCCGTGTAAAATGTATTTCCATTTATCTCGTACCCTTAAAAAGTCAATATAGTCGAAGATGGTGCTTTGGCCAACAAGTATAGCTGTTCTTCAACAGTGGTGTCATTAATGAGACGTGTTTGCAACCACCCGCAGAAAGTCTTCACGTGTTCTCCTCCAATCCATTTTTCAGGCTGCTCCGGGTATTTGGAGCATAAACTATTCTTATGTTCCTTGATATACGGAGCCACCAAGATGGAATTAAGTAGAACTGTGTAGTGTGCTTGATTGAAAGAATCTGAGTCCTTACATATTACTGCTTTCTTTCCTAGTGTGCCTTTTCCACGCAGTCTCCCCTCATGGCGCGATTGAGGAACACCGATCGGCTTAAGGTCAGGAATAAAGTCAACACAAAACTCAATGACCTCCTCTGTTCCATAGCCCTTGGAGATGCTTCCTTCTGGCCTAGCACGGTTATGAACGTATTTCTTTAAGACTCCCATGAACCTCTCAAAGGGGAACATGTTGTGTAGAAATACAGGACCGAGAACTGAATCTCTTCGACTAGGTGAACTATGAGGTGCGTCATAATATTGAAGAAGGATGGTGGGAACACCAACTCGAAGCTGACAAGACATTGGACCACATCCTTCTGTAAACTTGGTAGAGTTATGGATTGATCACCTTCTGAGAAATTGCATTGAGGAATGCACATAGCTTCACAATGGGTACTCGAACATTTTCCGGCAGAAGCCCCCTCAATGCAACCGGAAGTAATTGTGTCATAATCACGTGGCAGTCATGAGACTTTAGGTTTTGGAACTTTTGCTCTGTCATGTTTATTATTCCCTTTATATTCGACGAGAAGCCAGACGGGACCTTGATACTGCTCAGGACTTCAAAAAAGATCTTCTTCTCTTCTTTGGTAAGAGCGTAGCTGGCAGGACCTTGATACTTCTCTGGATTCAGGTGGTTGTCTCGTTCGTGCATACGTTGCTGGTCCTGCCGTGATTCCGTTGTATCTTTCGTCTTACCATACACGCCCAAGAAGTTTAGCAGGTTCACGCAAAGATTTTTTGTCACGTGCATCACGTCGATTGCAGAGTGAACCTCTAGGATTTTCCAATAGGGTAGCTCCCAAAATATAGAGCACTTCTTCCACATGGGTACGTGTCCGTCAGCGTCATTCGGAACAGATTGTCCGCAAGACTCTTTCCAAAGATTACTTTTAAATCCTTGACCATATCAATATAACATACCCAGTAGGGCGGGTAGGCTTCGTCCGGTGATCTGCCTCACCTTTGAAATGCTTGCCTTTCTTTTTTACGGGATGCTGTTTTGGAAGAAATCGACGATGCCCGGGTACACATTCTTGTTTCCCAAATATATACTTTCAGTCTCACCTAAACAGTGCGTGCATGCATTGTATCCCTTGTTTGACTGTCCTGAAATGTTACTAAGAGCAGGCCAATCATTGATGGTTACAAACAGCAACGCTCGTAGGTCAAATTCCTTTTGTTCGTGCTCATCCCACACAGGTACACCTTTGTCACACCACAACTGTAAAAGTTCTTCAACCAATGGCCTCAGGTACACATCAATGTCGTTGCCGGGTTGCTTCGGGCCTTGGATGAGCACTGGCATCATAATGAACTTCCGCTTCATGCACAACCAAGGAGGAAGGTTATAGATACATAGAGTCACAGGCCAGGTGCTATGACTGGAGCTCTGCTCCCCGAAAGGATTAAAGCCATCTGTACTTAGACCAAATCTTAAGTTCCTTGCGTCGGCTGCAAATGTCGGGAACTCCCTGTCGATTTTTCTCCACTGCGACCCATCAGCGGGTGTCTCAGCATCAGGTCTTTCTTACGGTCTTCTTTGTGCCATCGTAACAACCTTGCATGCTCTTTGTTTTGGAACAAACGTTTCAACCGTGGTATTATAGGAGCATACCACATCACCTTGGCAGGAACCCTCTTCCTGGGGCACGGCTCGCCCTCAACATCACCAGGGTCATCTCGGCTTATCTTATACCGCAATGCACCGCATACCGGGCATGCATTCAAATTCTCGTACTTCTCACCGCGTTAGAGGATGCAGTCATTGATGCATGCATGTATCTTCTGCACCTCTAATCCTAGAGGGCAGACAACCTTCTTTGCTTCGTACGTACTGGGGGCAATACGTTATCCCTTGGAAGCATCTTCTTTATTATTTTCAGCAAATTTTCAAATCCCCTGTCAGATGTACCATTCTCTGCCTTCCATTGCAACAATTCCAGTGTGGTACCAAGCTTTTTCTGGCCATCTTCGCAATTTGGGTACAACAATTTTCTGTGATCCTCTAACATGCTCTCCAACTTCAACATCTCGTTTTCACTTCCGCTGTTTATCTGTGCATCAAGAATGGCCAAAATCATCATCGGGCTCATCAACAATGGGCTCTTCTTCAGCTTCATCTTCCCCCATTGTAGTATCACCGTCTTCAGTGAACGTAGGATAGTTGTCATTATCCTCTTTTTCTTCATTTTCTTCCATTATAACCCCTCTTTCTCCGTGCTTGGTGATGATCCCGAAGAGCAAGTCTCGATGCCTGCACAAATAACGGGATTTAGGTTGAGACTCCAAGTGCAGAGTGTATAGTATAGTGGAAGACAGTTTTCCCCACGAGGGGTGACTCGAGGGTTTAATATCGAACTCTCGGGGAATCTGAAGTGGTAGATTTATCTTCTTATCCTTCTTTTGGTTACCTACAAAACAAGGTTAGATGTTTTGGTCCTCAACCTCACCTGTGGTTGTCAAGCACAAGGTGTAAGAATGATATCAGGATAGTTATGCAATGCAAACAGGAAATAAATATGCAATGATGGTGGATGCAATGGTAAATGATATTTTTGGGTTTTTAAATGATGTATGCAAGATGAAAAGTATTTTTGTATTTTCGGATTTAATGGTGGCTGAAAATATAAAGTGGTATATGGTGTTGGAAAGGTGTTTCTTATGATTAAAAATGGACTGGGGTTCATGGTTTCACAAATGCACTCTCTCTTTATAAAGTGGTAGACAATGGAACACACAAAGTTAACATATGAGATTGCAACACAGGGTTTGATAACAAGTTACTTAGATATATGGGCATCACGTCCTAACATAGAGATCTTTTGGTTATTAACCTCTCTTATACTCCACCAAGATGCGAACTAAATCATAACACCTCAGTAATTAAGATAACTCAGAGTATAGCAATAAGTATCATGACATGAAGTGAAAATAAGAACATGCTAGATCTAGTCATGGAGTAGTGGCAATGGTCACGCCCACATCCCCGGTAGCATGGTATTTTAGTTTATCCCTAGTGAGGTAACAAAGCAAGGTAAAGATACCAAAGTGGATCGCAGAACTTTCTCTCACGTTCACTGCACTAGCCACCCCCGTTACTCCAACTAATGCACACGTTCCCCCTCACACGCTCTCATAAACATGCTTGATCAAAACAAGTAGACAAGAACGGGGTAAATAATATGCATCTATACTCATAACTGAAACAAACATTGCAATCTCAAACATATATTAACTCATAAAGATCCACCACAAAGGTATTACAACGGTGACCGTAATCATGTTCAGCAGCTCATACGGTACTAATTAGTGAAGCTCAAGAGAGGAGAGATACATAAGTTACTTCCACAAACCCATAGTCCAGAGGTGGACTACTCCCTCTTCATCATGGAGACGGTGGAGAAGTCGATGGAGAAGGTGGAGACCACGCCGGCAGCGCCCCGCCGGAGTTTTCCCCCTCCAATCTGCAGCTCCTGATCTCCGTTTCGGTGTTTATGTATTTCTGCGGCGCTCCTTCCAGAGAACGACGGGGGACCTTTTTTATAGGCATTTTTAGGTCAAGACGAAGGCGGTGGAGCGAAGATCGACGGCAACGGAGCCACGAGGCCCAAACGGGTGGGTCCCATGCGGCCACAGTACCTGGCCGCGTGGGCCAGGCCCGTTTGGCCCTCGGGTCTCCGTTTGCTTGCTTCCTTTTTCCGTAGTCCTTCTTCCTTCCAAATATTGACGCCCGTAAATTTCCAGGTGATTTCGTTGACGTTTGGGTCCCTGAAACATTAAAATACAAAACTAGGGTTTTCTGCCTGTGCAGGGTTAATTCCAAATAAATGGGAAAACTATGATGTATTCCCAAAATCATGATAAAACATTGATATAACCCTTATATGATGCAAATATGATTGGAATATAAGCAATTAAAGTGCAAAGTTCATGTATGCATTTTACATGCATCACTTGGTCCAACAATTATAACCGGACATGAAACCGAACTGCAACAGGTGGATGTGAATGATTTTTGAGCTAGAGTAATCCTGCGTATTCTTGCAGACACTACATGGACAAGATATAAAACCATTCGACGGCTTGCTTTTCTCAGCCGCACGGAGAAAACTATGCATGCCATTAATATAGTCGGGACAGCGTCGGTCACTGTACATCCATTGCCGGCTCATCTACATTATATAAATATATTAAAAACCATTACACTACATCATGAATATATAATAGTGACCAAATTAATTAATACAAGTTCATCACATTAAAACCAAAATAGAGTAGTGCCCAAATGTAATACATAGTTCTCATAAAACATACATTAATTGAAATTAACATACAACTATCTAAAGAATTTAAATCCAACAACAAATGCGATCAAAATCGCAACTAAGGTAATTATTGAACCAACAGCATAATGATACCAAGCCTCTTGACTAATGACATATTTTCTAATATTTTTAAGCTTCAAGCGCATTCCATTCATCTTGATCTCGTGATCCAAGCGCATTGCCTCCATCTTGATCTCGTGATCATCGACGACGTCGGCAAACTTGAACTCCAAATTCATCTTCTCTTCTAAGCATTGGAGATGAAGATCTTCACTTGTTTTCAATTTTGCTTTCAAATCATTGTTTTCTTTCTTAAAAAACTCGAAAATAGGGTCGGTTGGAATTTCCGGTTCAACTACCTCCTAGATAAAAATATATCTATGTCAAGTTGGTCAGCATAATTGTCATAAACACGAAATGAAACAAATAGTAATAACAAACAATCATACCACATCTGAATAATAGAGCGGACGAGAGCCGGTGTGAACAGATGTCAAAACAATGGCACTATATATAACAAACAATTATGCAAATAAGAAAATTATACAAGTAATAATTATGCATCTAAATGATACAACTAAGATTTTTTTAAAAAGATAAAAACAAGAGGCACACCGAGGCGGTGCCGATGACAGGACGACACAGGAGATCGACGGCGGTGAGGATGGGGACGGCGCAGGCGATCAACGGTGGTGAGGATAGGGACGGAACGACACTAAAACCCACAAATCATAAATTAATTTGAGCTCAAAATGCATATGAAAAAATAAACTCCCTAACTTAGGCATTTCATCAAACACCTAGCTAGCACTACAAAAATGAAATGAGCTAAACTAGCAATGGAATGAGCTAAAGTAGCAACGCCGGAAGAAATGATGAAGTTGTTAACCCTTGAATAGATGGGGTACCTTCAATCTTCACAATGGTGAAAAAAATGGGGATTAACTTGAGTGAGGGAGAGGAAATGGAGAAGAAAATGGTGCTGAAGTCGAGCTGAAAAATAGAGATGGAGCTCGGGTGGAAGATGATATATGCAGGGGAACCTCTTTGGTCCCGGTTCCTGTTACGAACCGGGACGAAAGGGCGCGCTGGGCCCGCCGGTACCCTTTGGTCCCGGTTCGTAACACGAAGCGGGACCAAAGGTCCCTGACGACCCTGCTCTAAAGGGCGCGCTGGGACCGCCGCTACCCTTTGGTCCCGGTTCGTAACACGAACTAGGACCAAAGGTCCCTGACGACCCTGCTCTACCCCATTTGTCTCGGTTCATAATTTTGGGCGAGACAAAAGGCCCGAACCGAAGGTGGTTTTTCTACTAGTGACCGTGCTCCATCGAACCGGTTCATCACGGTGTGGAGCATCGGATCAATGTGTCGTAGAAGAAAAGCGAACACTAGTGGAAAACCCCTCCTTTAGTCCGGTTCTAGAGGGCCTTTAGTCCCGGTGTTGCCAACCGGGACAAACAAATCGGGACTAAAGCCCCCCCCCCCAGTCCCGGTTGGCCACGAACCGGGACTAAAGGGCCCTCCACGTGGGCACGGCGGAGCACGCGGGCTGGAGGACCTTTAGTCCCGGTTGGTAACACCAACCGGGACTAAAGGCCCTTTTTTTGGAAATATTTTTTTTAATTTTTTCGATTTTTTTTTGGAATTTTTTATATATTTAAAATCTTTGAATTATTTGTCAGTTTAATCTCTAATCGCCCCTAATCTCACACTGCTCCACCCCCAGCACGCTCGTGGTCAAAGTGCATACTCGTGGTCAAACTTCCTGATCGGTCACCCATACTCACACTGCTCCACCCCCAGCACGCTTAACTTTTGAGTTCCTTTCCAATTAGCTTCCAAGATTGCACTGATAACATCTTGATAATACTATGGTATCAATCTTATTATCCCCTAGACTTATTATTTTTTGAATTCCAAACCTATATTAACATAAATATTAATGATTAAGTAATAATAATTATTAATTCAAATAACAAAAAAAATGAATTTTACATTATTATTGCCATTTTCTATTTAATATGGAAAAATTCATATCTTTAAATCCGTAAATCGAAATTCGACAAATAATATGTATAAATCGATCAGAAAAATGATAGGAATCCAAATATTGCATCCATATCATCTTTTGAATAATGCGCTAAGTGTGCTTTTTTTTTGATTTTGTAGAAAAAATCTTCTTTTTGAAATAACTTTTTTTCCTTTCGGAATTTCGAGGATCTGAGAAAACTTCACGGGTAAACCTAACTTGTAAGGACCCTCGTACCGAAGTCCGAGAAGTCCACGTTATGTAAAATAGATCACGATCCCATGATCAGTGCATCGCAATCACATAACCAACATGGTATCAAGAGTTACATCATTCAAGTCGGACGAATAAAAGTCTTACAACACAAGTGGTCACATGACCAAGTCTGCAATTCATCGACACGCAGGACGGAATTAACTAAGATACAGCGGAAGCTCGTGGCTAGCGTCGGCCCTCGTCTCCAATGGACGCCACCCCACAAGTGCAGTTGACCGGTGACAGCTAAGCGGCGTAGTCGTCGACATACTCCTCCTCCTCGGCATAGGCCTCCTCGTAGAAACCTGGACGTTTGTATATCCAGGGACACAGCCATGAGTACAATTACGTACTCGCAAGACCACCACCAGGCTTTAAGTTTTCATGATAATGCAAAAAAAACATTTTTCGAAAACTGGGATGGCTGCTATATTTGACTATAGGGCTTAGTTTTCGTAAACGATGCCTTCAGACATAGAGAATACGACATCTCTATATCTTTGTTAAAAAGAAACATTTAGAGATAGAATTCTCTTTTGTAGAGATCGCCGGATGCTATCTCCACCTCTTTTTAAAACATTTTGTAAAACTTTTCAAGGACACTAGGATAGGGATGCCCCTTTTTCCTTTCCGGGTTCCGACTGGTTGACTCCCTGAGACCAACCATCTTCTCCCAAATCCGTACCTCCCAGGTACCTCCTTGATGTCTCCTTTCTCCTTTTTCCGAAAACAGTTTTCTTTTAAAACATAAAATGCCCATACGCCTAGATCGGTGGCCTTTCCAACCGTCCATGACCGAGGACTCGGCTATTCGAATAGATTTACACTCTGCAGAGGTGGTGCACTTTCACCACACCAAACAGTCATTCCGCCGTGATCAACCACGGTCCTCATACGACAGTATGCAGGGGTTCGGATGACATGATCAAAACTTTCCCCTAATCCACCCTAGTACAGAGGACTCCCGTTAGGTTTGTTCCCCTCGGCACCGTGTGCTCCACTAGACCCCTTGTCTCCCTCATAGGACGCCACACCGCCACGGCAGGGGACCCAACGTAATCGTCCGGCGCGGATCCTCCACATGTGTATTGCCTCATACAACGGCAACCCGGCTTCGAGGGACTCTAACCCTTATAGAAGTATGAGATCCTCCGTACTAAAGTGGACAAGCTTCTGGCTAAGCCCTACCCGTATCAGGTAGTGTGGTTGCACGGGTTAATTGTTCGGGCGGCCGCTAGGGCTGTACTTTGTTTTTCAAAACCATCTCCACCTCCGACTGCTCCCAGCAGCTCGGGTTTTCGTAAACTCACCGAATGCTCCCAGCACTTCGGGTTTTCACAATCATCTCCATTTGCTCCCAGCAACATGGGTTTTATAAATTACTTTCTCGCCGATCGCTCCCAGTGACTCGGGTTTTTCGTCTGGAAACATTTTACCAAAAACCAGGCTCCCATCCTATAGTTTTGAGATAAGGATATAAGGATATACTACTAGAAAATATAACTTTCTTGATAGCACCTTCAGTAGAAGGCTTCTCAAGTAAAGATCTATTTTCATAAACCTATTATATACTAGTAGATATCTTTGGCCAAACAATATTTTATAAAATAGTTTTGGGTGGCAAAGTGCCACAGAAGAAATAAAACATGCATTATTTTATTTTGAAAACAAAACATGCTTTAATGAAATAATAGGATTTCAGTAGGGTATGGTGAGGTGGCTTGCCTTGCTCAGCAAAGTGTCCCTGGTCTTGCTCTTCTTCGTAGACAGGTTCCACTCCCACGTATTGCTCCTCCTCTTGCGGTTCTATGGTACCGGAAAAATTAAACGCAGCTACCGTTAATTCTAAGTAAAGGGTTGACAACAATCTAAAAAGACTAACAAAACAGCAAGCATTCCAACACATAAGCACACCTCTGGATAGTACTTCTACAACAACCCTAAACCCAAACAATTAAAACAATCCAACAAAAAGGAACTTTTTAGTAGTAGCAAAGTGGCTGTTTTGGGGTAAAATCCACCAGTCCTAAAATAAAGTTTCTTAAAATTAACCCTTTTAACACAGCACTGCTAAGAGTCGTACCAAACTATAGGAATTGGATTTGCATCAAAAAGCATCACTAAACAGGAGCTAAAAATCCTATAAATGCTTCTGGTCTCAAAACAAACATGGCTGCCATTCCTGTTTCAGGAAACTCCTGCATGCAAGACTGGGTTCTATGGAAAGGTATGGATTTTACCTTTCTGTACAAATTGGATTCACTCAATTTGGACACTCCTAGCTCCTATTAAAAATAAAACACTAGAAAAGACACATTCCACAAGATTTAATGCCATGCAAAATATACTAAATATTTTTGAGCAAACCCACTTCTGCATGTTTAAGAAATTATCACAGCACCCACTAAAAATACTCCTAACCAACATGCATGTATAGATCTACCACAAAAGATTTAATCTAAACATCACAAAAAACAGAAACTGCAAAAGATTAAAAGCAGTAGCTAAAAAAAGAAAAAGGGCCGAGCTCGGGCCAGATCTGGCCGAGCCCAGCGCAGATCCGCTGCGCGTGCGAGATGGGCCGGCCCATCTGCGCAGCACTGCGCCGGCCAGTGCGCGGGAACAGCCCGGGGGGGGGGGGGGGGGGGGGGGTTTGAACGGGGCCGTTGATCTCGCGATCGACGGCTCTCGTCCGTCTTCTTCAGCGCGTCGCGCCCGACGGCGGCCGCGGACAGGGAAGATCGGCGACGGCGAGGGGCTCACCTAGGGGCCGTGCATGCGACTGGAGAGGGCTGGGGATGAAGGAGGGGGTCGAGGGAGAGGCTCGGACGTGGACGGCGTCAGCTGGGGTGGCCGGAGTCCATGGTGACGGCGGCGGCGTGTTCTTCGGGTCGAGGATGGAGGCGACGTCTCCAGCGGTCTCTGGGCAAAAAAGAAGAGAGGGGTGAGTAGATCTCGTCGAGGGGAACGTCATGGGCCAAGAATGGCGGAGGGAGAGGGTGGGACGCGCCGGCAAGGGCTGCTCGACGCCGTCGGTGAAAAGAGGTGAGAACCTCGGTTCTCGGGCAGCAGGGGTCGTCGTCTCCGGCGTGGCGTCGTGGGAGGGGTGGTGTGAGGCGTGGGTGTGCTGCTGGAGAGAAAAGGGGAGCAGAGGGACACGGTGTGGAGCTGGGGATTTTGTCTCCTCCTCGGGTAGGGTTTTTGGACAGGGAGAGAAAGGGGGGGGGAAATGGAGCACGGGCAGAGGCTGAGGTGGGCGGTGGGAGGTAGCCAGGGTGGAGGTGGTCGGAGTGGCGTGGCTTGGACAGTGGGAGGGGGGGAGGAGCTCCTATTGGCCACGGTGGAGGGTGGGGAGTGATGAGTGGAGAAGAGGGGTGGTGGAGAGGGAGATGGGTGAGTGACATGTGGGCTCCAGCTGACTAGGACGTCCTCTCTGTCCAGAGGTGAGAGGGGAGTCGAAATTAGAGAGGGGTGGGCTGGTTTTTAGCTAGGGTTAGAGATTTAGGCTAACACTAACATGTTTTGTCTAAAACCACTAACAAGTCCAAAGGTGGACAACACTCAAACAAAGCAAGATCAGGAGTGGGATGATCCACAAGGGGTGATGCAAAAGTTGCTGGCTAAAAAGAGTGAGAAAAGAATTTTTAAAACATCACAAGTTGTGAAAATTGACCAATTGGTCACTGTTTTGATTAGCCCTTAACACACAGATGGATTTGTATTAAAACAAACTAAAAAGAGGGCAAGCAATGCACATATTAGAAGTAGGAAGTTCAGAGAACAATGTGGTCAAGTTGCATGTCAAAAACGACACAAGGGTTGCTTAATCTAGGGCTCTAGATTAGCTATGTTTTAACAACCATGAAGATCAAAAATCACTAAAATTTAAATTAGAGGAATTTTTATAAAAGTGCTACTAAAAGTTTTCAAGCAAGACCAACAACATAAGAAAACAACTAAGACCACCAAGCAAGAGTTGACTGAAATGAAACAAAAGTTTTTGCTGTGTTATGAAAATTTTAACTTAACACCACAATTCAAGTCTAGGAAAAATTGGGGTGTTACAGACCTTCCCCCTTAGGAGAATCTCGTCCTCGAGATTCCAGAGTTGAAGAGGAAAGGAAACCAGGAAATTCCCTTTCCAGGTAATCTTCACGCTCCCAAGTGGCTTCTTCTTCTGAGTGGTTGCTCCACTGGACTTTCAGGAACCTGATCTTGCGTCTACGGGTCAGACGGATATCTTCCTCAAGCACCCGGAGTGGCCTTTCTCGATAAGTGAGGTCGTGGTTGAGGTCTATAGTGTGGTGGTCCACCTCCTGATATGAGTGAGTAGCGCCAGGGACTTGCAGACACTTCCGGAGTAAGGATACGTGGAATACGTCATGAAACTCGGACAGGTGAGAGGGTAGTTCCAATTTGTAAGATACCTCCCCGCTTCGGCAGAGAACCTTGAAAGGACCGATGTAGCGGGGTGCAAGCTTTCCCCGGACGTGAAAACGCTGCATCCCTTTGAGTGGAGTAACACGCAGGTACACCATGTCGCCGGTCTTGAAACATAAGTCATGCCTCTTGGAATCGGCGTAACTTTTCTGCCTGGACTGAGCGGCCTTAAGGCGGTCGCGGATCAGTTGAACTTGTTCTTCTGCTTCTCGTAGGGCATCGACTCCGAAAACTTGACTGTCCCCTGTTTGAGACCAGTTCAGGGGAGTACGGCATTTACGTCCGTACAGAGCTTCGAATGGGGCCATTTTCAAACTGGCTTGGTAACTATTATTGTAGGAGAATTCAGCGAACGGCAGGCAATCCTCCCACTTGGCTCCATAAGCTAACACACAGGCTCTAAGCATATCCTCAAGGATTTGATTGACTCTCTCCGTCTGCCCTCCCGTCTGGGGGTGATAAGCGGTGCTGAAAAAGAGCTTGGTTCCTAACTCTTCATGAAGCTTGGTCCAGAAACGAGAGGTGAATTGGGTTCCTCTATCAGATACGATCGTCTTGGGTATCCCATGGAGACTGACGATACGGGACATGTATAAATCGGCTTACTGGTCAGATCGGTAGGTGGTGCGGACAGGAAGGAAATGAGCAACCTTGGTGAGCCTGTCCACAATGACCCAAATGGCGTCATGCCTCGATTGGATCAGGGTAACCCTGTGATAAAGTCCATACCAACTTCATCCCACTTCCATTCGGGTACCTTAAGAGGTTGGAGTAATCCTGCGGGTCGTTGTGTTCGGCCTTGACTCTCTGACAGATATCACATTTTGAACGAAGAATGCGATCTCCGCTTCATGCCGTGCCACCAAAATTTCCTTGAGGTCCTGGTACATCTTGGTTCCACCGGGGTGGATGGAGTATAAAGTCTCGTGGGCTTCCTTCATAATTAGCTGCTTCAAGTCGTGGTCGGACGGCACGCAGATGCGGCCTTCATACCAGAGAGTACCCTCGGAATCGATGGTGAAACCGGGGACTCTTCCTTCGCCATTCTACGCTTGATGCCTTCGATACTCTTGTGACCCTTCTGGCTTTCTTGATCTGATCCCATAGTGTTGGCTGCAACATGAGTTGATCCACAGCTCCATAACTAACCACTTCAATTCCCATCTTGTCCAGTTCTTCCCAGAGCTCTGGTTGCCGAGTCTTGATCATGGTTTGAAAGAGCATGGCTGTCGACTAAGGGCATCGGCTACGACGTTGGCTTTTCCAGGGTGGTAATGGATGTCTAGGTCATAATCTTTAATGAGTTCTATCCATCTACGCTGCCTCATATTCAACTCCCGTTGGGTGAAGATATACTTCAGGCTCTTGTGGTCAGTGTAGATGTCACAACGGTTGCCCATCAGAAAGTGGCGCCAGGCTTTGAGTGCGTGAACCACGGCAGCAAGTTCAAGGTCATGGGTGGGGTAATTCTGCTCGTGCTTGCGGAGTTGTCGCGAGGAATAGGAGATTACCTTGCCCTCTTGCATGAGGACACAACCTAGTCCAAGCTTGGAAGCGTCGCAATACACGACAAAATCCTTGGTCACATCAGGCATAGTCAGGATGGGTGCGGTGGTTAATCTCTTCTTCAGTTCTTGGAAACTCTCCTCACACTTGTCAGTCCACTCAAACTTCTTGTCCTTCTTCAGTAACTGGGTGAGGGGTTTGGCAATACTTGAGAATCCCTCGACAAACTTGCGGTAATACCCAGCCATTCCGAGGATAGATCTCACTTCGGTCTGGTTGGTGGGGGTCGGGAACTCAACTATAGCTTGATATGAGAGGGGTCAACGGCGATCCTCCGGCGTGATAACATGCCCAAGGAATGCCACTTCCTTCAGCCAAAATTGACATTTGCTAAACTTGGCATAGAGCTGGTGTTCACGAAGGGTGCCTAAAACCAATCTCAGGTGCTCTTCATGCTCTTCTTCTGATTTGGAGTAAATCAGGATGTCATCGATGAAAACCACTACGAACTTGTCCAGATAATCCATGAACACCTTATTCATGAGATTCATGAAGTAGGCCGGGGCATTGGTCAGGCCAAAGGTCATTACGGTCGACTCAAACAACCCGTAACGAGTGGTGAAGGCAGTCTTCGGGATGTCTGTCTCCCTTACTTTCAGCTGGTGATAACCGGTGCGGAGATCGATCTTAGAAAAGACTCGAGCTCCATTGAGTTGATCAAACAGATCCTCAATCTTGGGCAGGGGGTACTTGTTCTTGATGGTCACGTCGTTCAGCTTCCGGTAGTCCACACATAAGCGAGTGGTACCGTCTCTTTTATCCACGAAGATCACTGGAGATCCCCATGGTGAGGCACTGGGGCGAATCAGTCCTTTCCTAAGCATGTCATCCAACTGTTTCTTCAATTCCTCAACTCTTGGGGTTCATTCGGTAAGGCTTCTGAGCTATGGGTCCAGTTCCAGGAACTAACTCAATGATGAACTCGATATCCCGATCAGGCGGCATACCGGGTAACTCTTCGGGAAACACATCAGGATACTCACAAACTATTGGCACCTCCTAAGGCAGGCTTAGCTATACTTTGTGACAGTGCCCTAACAAGGAGTGCATTGAAGATGTGTGCACAACCTCAACTCCTTCCGGACTGGTGAGGGAGATAGTTTTTGTGTTGCAGTCTATAACTCCACGGTTTACTGCCATCCAGTCCATTCCCAAAAC
Organism: Poa pratensis; assembly: GCA_947311845.1. Taxonomy (NCBI): domain Eukaryota; kingdom Viridiplantae; phylum Streptophyta; class Magnoliopsida; order Poales; family Poaceae; genus Poa; species Poa pratensis. The sequence continues at coordinate 23,628,685 of CAMZMU010000106.1, read as the reverse complement.
CACTTCTATACCTTGTTTTCCCAAAACCACAAGGTCAGCATGGAATCGGGCTCCCTGGATTTCTACGGGCACCTCTTTGCACGAAAGGCTAGACTTAGTGGTGGCTCCCGGAATTTGCACTAACATGGGTCGACTCATCAAAGTTGGGACCATCCCACTTTTCTTAACAAACGGCTCGGTGACAAAGAATGGGATGCTCCGGAATCAAACAAAACTGCAGCAGGTACGGAGTTGACAGGAAACGTACCCATCACTAGGTCAGGTGCCTCCTGGGCTTCTTCGGCGCTGATATGATTCAGGTGTCCTCTGTCATGTGTCCACTCTTCTCGGGTAAGGGGCCTTGCCTCCAGGGGGTCGGACTGATCCCTGGTTCATCTTGGTCGCATTGGGGCGATTATCAGCAGGTTGCTTGGTGGGGCAGTCCTTGAAAATGCCCAGGTTGTCCACAGGCAAAGCATCCTCCGGTGGGTCTTGGTGCTGGCGGCCGAGTGAAATTGAGACCAGGATTGTAGCCGCCTCCTGGGCGAGGAAGGTGGGCGAGTGGGGTAACTCGGACGAGGTGCATATGACGGGGTCTTGATGGCTGATACGCAGGTCGTGGCGGCTGTAAGCAGGCCTAGGTGAAGGGTGAGGCGCAGGCTGGTTGTTGTTGTTGTTGTGTTGCTGTTGCTGCCACTGCTACTGCCTTGCTGCATCATCTGGCGGCGCTTGCGGTTGTCATAAGAGCTTTACGCTTGTGCTCCATCATGATGGCGGCGTCAGCCAAAGATTCCAGATCGTTGAATGGCATCACCACCAGGATGCACTGCATTTCATCATGCAGCCCGTTCAGGAACCTTTCCTTCCTTTTGTCCTCCGTGTCCACGTCGGCAGGTGCATACCTTGCCAAGGTGGTGAATTCCTCCAGATACTCACCCACTGACATACCACCCTGCTTTAGTCGCAGAAACTTCTCTCGCATGATGCTGACTTGACCCGATGGCACGTACCGCTTCTGAAACTTGGTCTTGAAAGCCTCCCAGGTCACAACTTCACCTTGAGGCAGCAGTGCCTTAACTGATTCCCACCATGCTCGGGCGGCACCTGAGAGGTAGTGAGTAGCATAGACCACCTTCTCATTGTCGCCAACATGGGCGACCTCTAGATTGTTCTCGATCGAGCGGATCCAGTCATCCGCGTCAAGTGGATCCACCCTCTGAGAGAACACCGGGGGATTAGTGTTCTGGAAGTCTCGCAGCTTGGAACGGCCTTCTTCATTGCCATTGCCATTGCCACCATTGCCACCATTAGGGTTGACGGCAATCTGGGCCAGGTGCTGCAGTGTGGCGAGGTTCGCTGTCCTCTCGGCACGAGCGGCCTCACGGTCCTCCATGAAGAGGCGCATCAGCTGGGCCATAGTGGGCTCGGGTGGTGGTGGTGGATCTCTCGCCATACTGAAGTTTAGAAAACGGCAGAATTAAAACTCCAAACAAATAATAAATAAAACATTTGAGGTAGAATGAAAACATGCCAACCATGCAAACAGGAACATCATACAAATGCAGCAAGAACACATGGCACAAATGGGATAACTAGCTCGATAATAGGTCTCGATACGACTCACATGAGTTCACAAATACAAAGTCTAACACAACAACGCCTTACAACCATCAAGGCTACCACATACTAATGACAACAAGGTCACTCGATCGCAACATAACAAGCTCGCGACAGGGTGATCCTAACTCAAAAGAACTACTCGAAGTAGCTACTCGTCCGCGGCAGCGACGTCAGGTGAAGTGAGTGCGTCGCCGTCGTAAGGGGGCTCGTCGGGGTCCTCCTCCTCGGACATAACTAGCTCCGAGTCCGCCGGTGTCGTCGCGAAGGTCGTCGTCCTCCTGCTCGCTCTCCGGCTCCATGTCCATATCCTCCATCGGGTCCTCGTCGTCGGGCAGGAGATCGTCGTTCTCCTTGCGCAACTCCTCAAGCTCCTCCTCTAACTCGGCGATCCGGGTGTCACGTAGCTGAATGGTCGCCTCAAGATCATCAACCCTACGCGTGAGGTTGAGCTGCCAGTACCGGGCGGTCTTGAAACGGGCCTCGAAGCGACGGGTCTCCTTCCGCTCCTTCCCGCGCGCGGTACGGGACCTCCTCAGGCGCTCCTCAGTGGCCTTGAGCTTCTCCTCTGCAATCTTCAGCTTGTCCAGTGACTCCGTGAGCTGGGCCTCCACAGCCTCGGTGTCCTGCTCGGCCTCCGTAACGCGGTTCTCCGCGTCGACGTACTGCATACGGCGAAGGTCGCTCTCCATACGGCTGTGGATCAGCGATCCTGAGTGTGCTCCAGAAGGATCCCCAAGTCCTCCACGTGCAGCCCAAAGATGGGGTGGGGGCGCAGAGGCATAGAGTGGCCCTGGTCGTCGCGCCTCTCGAAGTACTCGAAGCGGTGCCGACTAACTCGGCGCTGTGGAAGTGCACCAAGCGAGCGAGAGCCCGCTGCAGGACGGTCGCAGTAGCTGCGGTCTGGGTGGGCTCGATGGCCTCCACGGTCAGCTCCTCCGCAAACGGTGGCACAAGAGGGCCTCGAAGGGTGCACCTCACCCTCCAGGACATCTCCCCGTCGACTAACGGCAGAGCGCGTCCTCCACGCAACTCAGGAAGTGGACGCCCCAAAAGCCTGGTCAACGCAAGCAGCTCGGTCTGGAACAGTGGCGTCGCTCCCGGGGTAGGTATCGCCCCCAGCTGGATACTCGTCGTAAACCCGTCGGCCATCTACACAAAATTTTAAATGAAGGTTTAATTAGTGATCGGTGTGCAAAATTTTAAGTAGCAACAAGTAAAACAATTTATGCAAGTAAAGTTATTTATAGTAGTTAAAATAGAGGGGAGAGGATACAGCAGTATATTCCGCAAGTTTAAACACCTCTCCTGAGTTTTTAAGGAAAAACAGTTTTGCGTGACGTCGACGCCCAACCTAGCTAAAGTCTCCTAAGGTCAACGATGGCTCTGATACCAAGTCTGTAAGGACCCCTCGTACCGAAGTCCGAGAAGTCCACGTTATGTAAAATAGATCACGATCCCAATGATCAGTGCATCGCAATCACATAACCAACATGGTATCAAGAGTTACATCATTCAAGTCGTACGAATAAAAGTCTTACAACACAAGTGGTCACATGACCAAGTCTGCAATTCATCGTCACGCAGGACGGAATTAACTAAGATACAGCGGAAGCTCGTGGCTAGCGTCGGCCCTCGTCTCCAACGGACGCCACCCACAAGTGCAGTTGACCGGTGACAGCTAAGCGGCGTAGTCGTCGACATACTCCTCCTCCTCCTCGGCATAGGCCTCCTCGTAGAAACCTGGACGTTTGTATATCCAGGGACACAGCCATGAGTACAATTACGTACTCGCAAGACCACCACCAGGCTTTAAGTTTTCATGATAATGCAAAAAAAACATTTTTCGAAAACTGGGATGGCTGCTATATTTGACTATAGGCTTAGTTTTCGTAAACGATGCCTTCAGACATAGAGAATACGATATCTCTATATCTTTGTTAAAAAGAAACATTTAGAGATAGAATTCTCTTTTGTAGAGATCGCCGGATGCTATCTCCACTCTTTTAAAACATTTTGTAAAACTTTTCAAGGACACTAGGATAGGGATGCCCCTTTTTCCTTTCCGGGTTCGACTGGTTGACTCCCCGAGACCAACCATCTTCTCCCAAATCCGTACCTCCCAGGTACCTCCTTGATGTCTCCTTTCTCCTTTTTCCAAAAACAGTTTTCTTTTAAAACATAAAATGCCCATACGCCTAGATCGGTGGCCTTTCCAACCGTCCATGACCGAGGACTCGGCTATTCGAATAGATTTACACTCTGCAGAGGTGGTGCACTTTCACCACACCAAACAGTCATTCCGCCGTGATCAGCCACGGTCCTCATACGACAGTATGCAGGGGTTCGGATGACATGATCAAAACTTTCCCCTAATCCACCCTAGTACAGAGGACTCCCGTTAGGTTTGTTCCCCTCGGCACCGTGTGCTCCACTAGACCCCTGGTCTCCCTCATAGGACGCCACGGCAGGGGACACAACGTAATCGTCCGGCGCGGATCCTCCACATGTGTATTGCCTCATACAACGGCAACCCGGCTTCGAGGGACTCTAACCCTTATAGAAGTATGATATCCTCCGTACTAAAGTGGACAAGCTTCCGGCTAAGCCCTACCCATATCAGGTAGTGTGGTTGCACGGTTAATTGTTCGGGCGGCCGCTAGGGCTGTACTTTGTTTTTCAAAACCATCTCCACCTCCGACTGCTCCAGCAGCTCGGGTTTTCGTAAACTCACCGAATGCTCCCAGCAATTCGGGTTTTCACAAACATCTCCATTTGCTCCCAGCAACATGGGTTTTATAAATTACTTTCTCGCCGATCGCTCCCAGCGACTCGGGTTTTTCGTCTGGAAACATTTTACCAAAAACCAGGCTCCCATCCTATAGTTTTGAGATAAGGATATAAGGATATACTACTGGAAAATATAATTTTCTTGATAGCACCTTCAGTAGAAGGCTTCTCAAGTAAAGATCTATTTTTATAAACCTATTATATACTAGTAGATATCTTTGGCCAAACAATATTTTATAAAATAGTTTTGGGTGGCAAAGTGCCACAGAAGAAATAAAACATGCATTATTTTATTTTGAAAACAAAACATGCTTTAATGAAATAATAGGATTTCAGTAGGGTATGGTGAGGTGGCTTGCCTTGCTCAGCAAAGTGTCCCTGGTCTTGCTCTTCTTCGTAGACAGGTTCCACTCCCACGTATTGCTCCTCCTCTTGCGGTTCTATGGTACCGGAAAAATTAAACGCAGCTACCGTTAATTCTAAGTAGCGGGCTGACAACAATCTAAAAAGACTAACAAAACAGCAAGCATTCCAACACATAAGCACACTCTGGATAGTACTTCTAGAACAACCCTAAACCCAAACAATTAAAACAATCCAACAAAAAGGAACTTTTTAGTAGTAGCAAAGTGGCTGTTTTGGGTAAAATCCACCAGCCCTAAAATAAAGTTTCTAAAAATTAACCCTTTTAACACAGCACTGCTAAGAGTCATACCAAACTATAGGAATTGGATTTGCATAAAAAAGCATCACTAAACAGGAGCTAAAAATCGTATAAATGCTTCTGGTCTCAAAACAAACATGGCTGCCATTCCTGTTTCAGGAAACTCCTGCATGCAAGACTGGGTTCTATGGAAAGGTATGGATTTTACCTTTCTGTACAAATTGGATTCACTCAATTTGGACACTCCTAGCTCCTATTAAAAATATAAACACTAGAAAAGACACATTCCACAAGATTTAATGCCATGCAAAATATACTAAATATTTTTGAGCGAACCCACTTCTGCATGTTTAAGAAATCATCACGGCACACCACTAAAAATACTCCTAACCAACATGCATGTATAGATCTACCACAAAAGATTTAATCTAAACATCACCAAATAACAGAAACTGCAAAAGATTAAAAGCAGTAGAAAAAAAAGAAAAAGGGCCGAGCTCGGGCCAGATCTGGCCGAGCCCAGCGCAGATCCGCCGCGCGTGCGAGATGGGCCGGCCCATCTGCGCAGCGCTGCGCCGGCCAGTGCGCGGGAACAGCCCGCGGGGGGGGGGGTGGGGGGGGGGGGTTTGAACGGGGCCGTTGATCTCGCGATCGACGGCTCTCGTCCGTCTTCTTCAGCGCGTCGCGCCCGACGGCGGCCGCGGACAGGGAAGATCGGCGACGGCGAGGGGCTCACCTAGGGCCGTGCATGCGACTGAGGGCTAGGATGAAGGAGGGGGTCGAGGGAGAGGCTCGACGTGGACGGCGTCAGCTGGGGTGGCCGGAGTCCATGGCGACGGCGGCGGCGTGTTCTTCGGTCGAGGATGGAGGCGACGTCTCCGGCGGTCTCTGGGCAAAAAAGAAGAGAGGGTGAGTAGATCTCGTCGAGGGGAACGTCATGGGCCAAGAATGGCGGAGGAGAGGGTGGACGCGCCGGCAAGGGCTGCTCGACGCCGTCGTGAAAAGAGGTGAGAACCTCGGTTCTCGGCATCAGGGTCGTCGTCTCCGGCGTGGCGTCGCGGGAGGGGTGGTGTGAGGCTTGGGTGTGCTGCTGGAGAGAAAAGGGGAGCAGAGGGCACGGTGTGGAGCTGGGATTTTGTCTCCTCCTCGGGTAGGGTTTTTGGACAGGGAGAGAAGGGGGGGCAATGGAGCACGGGCAGAGGCTGAGGTGGGCGGTGGGAGGTAGCCAGGGTGGAGGTGGTCGGAGTGGCGTGGCTTGGCCAGTGGGAGGGGAGGGAGGAGCTCCTATTGGCCACGGTGGAGGGTGGGGAGTGATGAGTGGAGAAGAGGGGTGGTGGAGGGGAGATGGGTGAGTGACATGTGGGCTCCAGCTGACTAGGACGTCCTCTCTGTCCAGAGGTGAGAGGGGAGTCGAAATTAGAGAGGGGTGGGCTGGTTTTTAGCTAGGTTAGAGATTTAGGCTAACACTAACATGTTTTGTCTAAAACCACTAACAAGTCCAAAGGTGGACAACACTCAAACAAAGCAAGATCAGGAGTGGGATGATCCACAAGGGGTGATGCAAAAGTTGCTGGCTAAAAAGAGTGAGAAAAGAATTTTTAAAACATCACAAGCTGTGAAAATTGACCAATTGGTCACTGTTTTGATTAGCCCTTAACACACAGATGGATTTGTATTAAAACAAACTAAAAGAGGGCAAGCAATGCACATATTAGAAGTAGGAAGTTCAGAGAACAATGTGGTCAAGTTGCATGTCAAAAACGACACAAGGGTTGCTTAATCTAGGGCTCTAGATTAGCTATGTTTTAACAAACATGAAGATCAAAAATCACTAAAATTTAAATTAGAGGAATTTTTATGAAAGTGCTACTAAAAGTTTTCAAGCAAGACCAACAACATAAGAAAACAACTAAGACCACCAAGCAAGAGTTGACTGAAATGAAACAAAAGTTTTTGCTGTGTTCTGAAAATTTTAACTTAACACCACAATTCAAGTCTAGGAAAAATTGGGTGTTACATAACTACATCTCAATGGTTATGGCATTTTTCTTCGGCTCCAATTTTTCTCTAGTTTTTTTTGATATATTAAACGCATGTTTCGACGTCGTATGCAAAAGTTATGGCCATTTTTTTTCTGTTTTTTGCAAAAAAAAGGGTCAAATTTCATATTTCAAAATTTCTATACAAACTAGACACTAAAACCTAACTACATCTCAAAGGATTTTATTTTTGAAAATTTTATCATTTTCTTTTATTTTCTACAAAACTGAAAAAAGGTGATCCACGGGGGGGGGAGGGGGCAGGCATGAGAGGAAAAAAAATTAGTCCCCGGTTGGTGTCTCCAACCGGGACTAAAGATAGACCTTTAGTCTCGGTTGAAGACACCAACCGGACTAAAGATGCCGCACCCTTTAGTCCCGGTTGGTGTCTCCAACCAGGACTAAAGGTCTTGTTTGAACCGGGACTGATGCCGTGCGGCGTCCTGGCCGTTCGAACCGGGACTAATGCTCCTATTAGTCACGGTTCGAAACATATCCGGGACTAAAGGCCCGTATGGAAGGTCCTTTTTCTACTAGTGGAAGCAAGAAGTCGATGCGGTTCCAAGAAACAAATCTGTAAAGCGCACTATAGCAAACCCACATGGCAGTAATAGGGATTGCTAGATAAAGTATTACTTGCATGCTGAACATACTGATTTTGGTCCTATACACAAGCAAACCCAACACTGTAGCCAAACCAAAGTGATTGTTTGCTCTGATAACTTTTTCCTTGAACCGGCACACCGTGTTGCTGGTCTGAGGCAAGAGTCAAGAGTGACTAGTCAAAAGACACACCATCCCAAATAAACAAATATGAGTTCAGCACCATGTGACATGCATGTGTTAGGAAACCGATATACGGGGGATGTATGGGCCCACCTTGCTTGGGTGGGGGTTTTACTCTAGATTGGTTCGCATCCTTTTGCCCCTCTAAGAGCATCTCCACCGCATCCCCCAATAGGCCTCCAAAGGTGGCCCATAGGGGTTCGGATGCAAAAAAACAACCCGTCAGTCAGGCCAAGCTGATTTCTGTCCAGCACTCTGAGAGGCCCTTCAAACTTGACGCCTGTTCGGCATGTCGGATATTGCCCGGACATGCCATTCGACATGCGTGGCCCACTAGTAATAGACACAACACGGGGCGCCATGTTTATTAAGTTGTGCAGGAGGTTGTTCTGTGTGATTAGTGACACGCGCACTCACCAGGGCGGTTTCCCAGATGAAGGGACGTGAGGTGAGGCAGCAAAACGAGACGGCGGCACGCCTGCCAGCACACGTTGCAATGACATTGGCGCCAGCGTGCGCGCCAGTCCACGCGCCGGCGTCGTGGTATTCCCACGCAATGCATTTACGCCGACTTATACCATCGATCTGGATTATCAGATTGCAGTATGTAGCTTGTCCTCCTATGAATCCGGGAAGTATTTTCTTGGCAAGGAAATGTTATCAAGTTCAAGAGAGTTTTCTTAATGTTTGTTCTACCGGACCAAACTTGTTTGCTTGTGGTTGTTTTTGTTAGATTTGGGCCCATTTGGGCAGCCCAATAAAATTCCTGAAAATCTCAAATTGGCCCATGTGCATGGCAGAATTTTTAGAGGTGCAAAGTGGTGCTAAAGTTTAGTCCCACATTGCTAGTTGGAGGAGACAAACACCACCTTATAAGGTGGAGTGTTGTACCACTTGGTGTGCTAGTTGAGAACAGAAGGCTCTCTCGTGGGCATAGAAAGGCCCTCGCCGCTCCTCAGAATGCCGCACCCACCTAGCCTGCATCGTGATCTCCCACGTCGCCCGCATCGCCATCTCCAGCCGCTCGCAATGGAGAACTACGAGGCGGGCAGCTCGGCAAGCCGGGGCGCCGGCCGCACTAGTAACACCGACGAGGCATGGGACCTCTACCAGTACCGGCTTCTCCTCCCGTCGGATTCCTGCCTGCCCAAGGGGTTGTGCTGGTCCATCAACGGCGGGCTCCCCGTGAAAGCGCTGCCGGAAACGGCAGAGCAGATCCAGCGCGCCATCTCCTGGCGCCGCAGCTTGTTGTCACGGGAGCGCGTCAGCCCAGAGTACAACGACAACAATTGGGCCCGCCAGCTCCAGTGATTCGAGCGCGAGTGCAACGAGGCCCTCACCTTCTATGATGGCCAGGTTCCACCGAGGTGCTACAATGCAGAAGCACAGCACCGCTGTTGGGGCAGGACCCAGCCACACGGTGGCTTCCGCTATTCAGACCCCCGCCAGCTGATAACTCACAAGTGTAGGGGATCGCAGCAACAGTCTCCGAGGGAAATAAAATCCAAATTTATTGATTCAACACAAGGGGAGCCAAAGAATACTTATAAGCCTTATCAGCTGAGTTGTCAGTTCAGCCACACGTGGAAAAGCACTAGTAATAGGAGTGATGTGAAAGCAGCAGTAACTTGAGAGCAATAGTAACAGTAACACAGAGGCAATGGCACCAGAAAATATGCTTGATACGAAATATGGACCTGGGTTCCTACCTAGTTTCACTAGAGTTAACTCTCCAATCAAAAGACAAGTGTTGGGTGAACAAATTACAGTTGGACAATTGATAAAATTGTGAGGGCATAACAAAGTATATTCTGACAAGATAAAGTTCATTGTATTATTTAATTGAGCATTACAACAAAATACATAAACCGCTTGCTAGCTGCATCTATGACTAATAATCCGCCTACGAAATAACTTCCGTGTCTCCCGCAGGTATTAATTAAGCTGCAAGCAACAAATAATTGCAATAAGCAAAGTGTGTAATGTAAATAATGCAAATGACATGTAGACATAGCACCATTGTTTTCTCCCTAGTGGCAACATCACATCCAGAGCCTTAGTCGTCGGGCCTCATGGCGACCCTGGCAAGCTCCACATAGATGGTGACATCCTCCTCCTTCGGCGGCGCTTCACCAGCCATGCTCCTCCTCGAGACGGCGCCTCCACCAGCCGTGCCGCTCCTCCTCCTCCTCTATCGTGCTCCTTGACGACGACAAAGTGGACTCGCACGAGCTCGGCGATGAGGAGTAGGGCTAGGGTTAGGGCTAGGATCCGCGGCGTCTCAAATTTCATTCAACCTTTTGTAATATATAATCAAATATGAATGAAATTTGAATCTTTTGGTTTGTTTGCATTTCACAATTTTTTATTTTGTTTGGGGGCGCCGCTGGGGGCAACATCCCCATTGTGGCGGGCACATGTCCGGCAACTACCAAAGAGGGCACAACTGGGGGGTGTCGGACTCGAATGTGGTGGCTCCCTATGGAGATGCTCTAATTTTATATATACTAGATGACCGGTTGCGCCCCTGGCGCAGGTGCCGAAATCAAAACTGTAATGTAGCCTTAAGTTTATATTTTTTTGCATATATTGTTGTTTGTGTTTGAAATTCCCACAACCAACATGCGGCTATCATCGATGATTTTATGAACACACATATGAGTAATGAAAAATGAATGGTATATTTGTTAAAACTATCATTACGTCGATGTTTGTTTAGCTCAGTTTTATACGGATAGTAATTTAAAATGGCGAAGTTGTTTGTATGAAACAGCAATAAAGTAAAAGTGGATTTAAATTGGTGAATGTACACAAACATAAATTACTTGATAATAGATGACCTACTCCAATACAGAGGAGTACGAAAATTTCACATTGCACAATGTCACAATGCTAATGACATACTGATATTGCGCTTATAGTTGAGAAGAAAATCTTATTCTACAGAATTACCTCATATAAAAGGAAATGATTAGATTATCACATAAACAAACCTTAGCCTACAATTCAAAGATAGTTTAAAAACATTTCAAAGATTGAAAAGTTTGTTATAGTTTCAACTCTTTTGCTATGTACAAAAGAGTTCAACATAAATAAATTAAGCATTATTGTTGTAAGCAATTTCAAACAAGCAGTACAGACGCATAAAGGTTGAAGAGAAAAACGCATCATCTCTACAGCTCATACATGCTCCTGTAAATGTGTCAGTGATTTTTGCAAATGAAATAGGCGATGATGCAAATTTATTCACCAAGGCAACATGAAAGCTCAATCCATGGAGGCACATTATGGAAGGCTATAAGCCAAGTCCATAAATTCAAAGACAGACACTTATCCCAAATCATTCCCGAACAGTACATCTAATTTGTTAAAAAAATGTACAGAAATAGGAGTAAACCTCCAAAATCCAGGAACCAACCTCTGACAATTTATCTTCCGCGCCAATCGACTGAACCATATCACAAAAATTCAGGTCGTCATCTTCCAAATTTCAGAAACAATCTGAAACATTTGGATCTGCTATCCCAATCAAGCTCAGAGAAAATACGCAGGTTGTCACAACACCTCTACAGAAGGCCCTCTTAGAGGCGGCTGACTTGTTCTCAACGACCTCATGATGATCGAAATTGATTAACTATCACATCAGCATACACTCAGATAATCTAAACAGAAATTATGTTTTTGTGGAAGAGAAAATAACAGCAATCAGTCACCTATCTATCCTTCTTTTGGACTACTCTGCTACCCGTTGTGCCAGCGGCGCAAATGCCAGAAGTGAGATAGTATTTCAGCCATAAGGTTTATTTGTGAGAACCCTCTATTTGGATATTTTAATATACATCTCGAGAAAATGGCTCACACGAAGAGAAAATGCCTCACACTAAATAACAAAGCTTCCATGCACGCCTGCACGCTACTGGTCAGCAGAAGAAGTAAACCTGTAGGTAAAACTGGAAAGGTAGCCTCCATATATATAGTGAACTTACCAGGATCTCTAGAGCAGATCCTCCTAAGCAGGAGAGTAACAAAAAAGTCGAAATGAGTACAGTCATGTATCTACCTCGAAGGAAATATAACTTAATTACACAAATGCAAAAAGCAAGACTATACTATAGCCTTGAGTTTTATAAATTTTGAGTATTTGGTGTCCGTGTTTGAGATTTTTGCGGCCATCGTGTGGCTACCGTCATCGAAATTATGAACCCATATGAGTAATGTAAAATGAACATCGAGAACTTATGAACCCATATGAGTAATACTTTTATATCATTTGTAGTTTCATGTAAGGAATAGTTAATTAGATAAATGCCACTCCAATTAATGCCAAATCGAAGAAACGCCACTCCAATTTCTGACTTATGAAAAATGACAATCCAATTCTCTTTTTTTTTTTTCTTTTTTGAAATTGACAATCCAATTCTCCCATATTCTCTACATGCCACTCCACCCATTTCAGCTCTAACTTGATATGAATTTTATTTTGGACCAAATTGGCCCTGGGCCCACTAACTAAAACAAGAGCAGCCCAGCTCATCTTGTCGAATCTCCATTTATCACGTCCCGTTATTCTCTCCTCTGCCCCGCACGATCCCAGGCAGCGGGCAGCCGCCGCCGCTGTCCTTCCCTGCGCGCGCCCCGTAGCTCCCAATCGGCATCACCCTCTATCCATGCCACCGCCGGTCCTCTTCCCCGCACATCCCCGCAAAAGCCACTGCCGCCGCTGTCGGGGAATAATTAACCCGCGACTTATTCAAAGCCAAAACGGCGACTTCATTTCATGATCACGCTATTATTGGGCCATGTAAAGATGGGCCGATCAAGTATCGCGGCCTGCCAAAGGAAGGCTCCAGAAGGTCGGTGTAACTTGCCTTGGAGACAAGAAGATAATCGGCTTCGTGTAGAACTCTTGAACCTAGCGAGCCTCTGTGTATATAAAGAGGACTCGCAGGACTTAGACGGGGTCAAGCTATCAAGCCTAAACCCTAGTTCTTACGGCGAGTACCCAGATCGGATCGCCTCTATTGTAACACCACATATATCATATCAATACCAATCTAGGGTAGGCAGGAAGTAGGTCTTTACCTCACATTGAGGGGCCGAACCTGGGTAAATCTGTGTTCGTTTGTTCCTGCGATCCCAAGCTCGGAGACGATTGACTCGCGCAAATCCCACACCTACGAAGTCATCCATGACATCTGACGTGACAAACCCACGACAGTTGGCGCCCACCGTGGGGCCTGCGGTCAAGAGCGTCACGTTCCCGCAGGATCGATGAAAGGAGCTGAAGATCTCGCCATTGGCCACATCATCATGGTCGATGGCACGCCTCTCATTGACGATTCAAGCTGGGGACCAGAAGCTGATTACCTGGAGACCGGTCGCGTCATCCCGTTTGGATCTATCAACGTCTTCGTCGGTTTCATTGGGGCAGATCTGTTAGCTCAGCCCAAGAAGGCGACTCAGCAGAAGAAGTCGCCGTACGAAGAAGAGTCTGTGAGAGCATGGACTCGCAAGATTTGGGTCCATCATACCGCCTTTGAAGAAAGTTACTGGGACTACGCACCAGTGCAGAACAAGAGGCGGCACAAGTTGGAGTCTACATGGCCGGAGGTGCAAGTACGTCAGGAACTGCGGAGAAGCCGAAAGATCGGCACCCCCGGCAACCCGCTACTTATCCCGGTGTCAGCCGCAAACGTCGTTCGTGCAACAGATTGAGGCCGCCAGGGCCGAGCTCCTGTACGAGGTTCGGAGGATGGAAGAAGAGCGCTACAGGCTCGAACAGGTGAACCAAGGAATCCAACAGGAACGGCAAAGGATAGCCGCGCTCGCCGCGACTCAAGGACAAGTTGACTCGCAGGCGCGCGCGCGACTCAACCAACGATAGAACTTCCACCCACTCCAGCTGGGGCGGGAGTCCAACCAGTCGCAAGGATTTTGGAACCATCGATTGCCACGAAGCCCAGCAACTAATCGCAACAACCAAGGAGGTTTCACACCCCACAAGGCCACTACCAAAGCCCGGTCGATAACATGTATGATGCGGCTAATATCTTGACACAGATGGTACCAACAGGCGAACCCAATCAACACTGAAGCACGGCGTGCGATACAGATGTTGAGCACTGCTGTCCTACAACAGGCCAACAGGGCAGAAGCCGAGGGACAGCCCACCGTACCGGCCAGCCACGGGATTGCAGCGAAAGAAGCGTCCAAAGCAGGCCACCAGAGGATATATCAAGGTCGCGCAGAGGCAGCAGGAACAAGCCGCAGAAGCACAGGCTATCATGCCAACGATGCAGACGCGGCTCGTGGAAGTTAACAACCCCACGGGCACATCCACAGCTTTGTCCTCGCGACTCAAGGGTCCGGCATGTTTCACTGAGAAGATCAGATCGGAACCTTTCCCTGAAGATTTCAAAGGACCACGCAAGGTGGCAAACTATAACGCCAGCATGGATCCTACCACCTGGCTAAACAACTACGAGATGGGGATGAGTATTTTAAATGCTTCAGAAGAGATATGCGCAAGGTACCTCAACATGATGTTGGAGGGCGCGGCTCACATATGGCTACAAAATCTACCCCCCAACTCCATAAATACCTGGGAAGAACTGAAAGATGCTTTCGTCAAAAACTTCCAAGGAACCTGCAAGCGACTCTGCAATATAGAAGATCTAGAGCGTTGCGTTCAGAAGGAAGGCGAGTCAAGCCGCCACTGGATGAGAAGGGTGGCAGAAATAATACACTCTTCAGATAATATACCACCAAGTTCAGCCGTCCTGGTCATGGAGAAAAATTGTAAGTTCGAGCCGCTGATCCATAAGCTAGGTCGCATGAAGGATAAGTCAAGAGTCTCAGCGGTAATGGCTGCGGCTAACAAATACTGGCTCGGACAAGACCAGAGATGCGTCAGATGGAGAAGAGGAGAAGGTCGCTGTTGAAGGAAAGAAAATATCAGCAAGCCTCAACAGCAACAAACTAGCCACAACAACGCGAATCAAAACAAGCGCAAGAGTGAAGAAGGAACTCTGGGCTTGTCGCCAACACACGTGGAGGTTTCAGGGGCCAACGAGGAAGAGGCCGAGGAAGCGGCTCTCGTCCAATTAACATGGAAGAAGTTTTCAATCGGCCGTGCGATCTTCACAGGAGGTGACGGGCGGCCAGCAGACCATACCAAGGCGCAATGCAATTATTACAAGAAGTGGAAAGAAGAAAGCCAACACAACAGGGGAAACCACCATGAAGGAAACCCTGGTGCGACTCATGGTTCAGCGCGGGCCGCACAATGCGAGTAACCCCAGGCAGGTGGGGCAGTACCATACAATAGTTATCAACACCTCCAAGAGGGAGGAAAATTAAGTCGCAGAAGCCAGCAAGTAAACTGTGATACCAGCAACCCCCAATTGGCTAAAATGGTCAGCATGCAGTAACTTGGAGTCGCGACGATCACCCGCCGCAAGTGCGAGAACCAGGGAAGCTGGCGCTAGTTGTGGCACCCTACGTAGCAGGATACAAGCTAACCAAAGTGCTTATGGACGGAGGAAGCAGCATAAATATCATGTACTACGATACGTTCAAGCGCTTGGGGCTCATGGACTCCAGCCTGCAACACACGACGACCGTATTTCACGGCATCGTCCCAGGAAAGTCAGCACAGCCAGTGGGAAAGATAACCCTGGGAGTAACCTTTGGGACGGAAGAAAACTTCAGAAGCGAGTTCATATGCTTCGAAGTGGTAAAATTCCAAGCCCATATCACGCCCTGTTCGGACGAACAGCCTTTGCCAAGTTTATGGCCAGGCCATGCTACGTTTACCTACAGCTGAAGATACCAGGACCAAGAGGGGTCATCACAGTGCACGGCGATAGAGAAAAAGCAATAGAGTGCGAGGAAGGAGATGCAGCCTTCGCAGAATCAGCTTGTGCCGCTGAAGAGCTAAAGAGTTATAAGTCGCAGGTGGATCCCAATGATATGAGCGTAGTTACCACGCCATCGCCGAACCACCAATGAAATTCAAAGCGGCCCAAGACACCAAGCAGATAGACCTTGTTCCTGGCGACTCATCCAAGCAGGCGAGCATCGGAGCCACATGGAAAAGAACAGAGCGGGCCCTCATCGCTTTCCTTCAGGAAAACAAGGACATCTTCGCATGGAAACCATCAGATATGCCAGGGGTACCAAGGGAATTGGCAGAACACAGCCTTAACGTGAACCCTTGGCCAAGCCAGTAAAGCAACCACTGCGGCGTTTCCACGACGACAGGAGAAAAGCGATAGGGGAAGAAATAGCTCGCCTATTGGCCGCAGGATTCATCACAGAAGTATATCACCCGGAGTGGGTGGCAAACCCAGTCCTAGTTATGAAAAAGAACGGCACATGGCGAATGTGCATTGACTACACCAGTCTCAACAAAGCCTGTCCGAAGGACCCATTTGCCTTGCCAAGGATTGACCAAGTGATTGATTCAACGGCCGGATGCGAGTTGTTATGCTTTCTAGACGCCTATTCAGGCTACCATCAAATCAAGATGAAGAAGGAGGACCAGGAAAAGACATCCTTCATCACACCCTTTGGGGCCTTTTGCTATGTAAGCATGCCCTTTGGATTGAAGAACGCAGGTGCGACTTACCAGAGGTGCATTCAAAGTTGCTTGCATGAGCAGATAGGTCGCAACGTTCACGCCTATGTGGACGACATTGTCATTAAATCGCAAGTAAGCCAGGATCTCATCAGTGACTTGGAAGAAACTTTCACAAATCTCAGAAGATACAACATGAAGCTCAACCCGACGAAGTGCGTCTTTGGAGTACCAGCGGGGAAGCTATTGGGGTTCATAGTGTCAGAAAGAGGCATTGAAGCCAACCCTGACAAGATAAAGGCTGTAATGGACCTCCAAAAACCAGAAAAGATCAAGGATGTACAGCGACTCACCGGTTGCGTCGCGGCGTTAAGTCGCTTTATATCAAGACTGGGAGAAAAAGCCCTGCCTTTATACAGATTGCTGAAAAAGTCAGATACCTTCGTTTGGGACTCAGAAGCCGACGAAGCTTTAACAGCCCTGAAGATTCAGTTGACAAATGCTCCAGTTCTGGGCTCCAAAGGATAAAGAGCCCATGCTGTTATACATAGCTGCAAACTCTCGTGCCGTAAGCGCCGTGATGGTTGTAGAGAGACAAGAGCCAGGAAAGGAGTACCCAGTCCAAAGGCCAGTATACTACGTAAGTGAAGTGCTCACGGCTTCAAAGCAGCGTTACCCTCAGTGGCAGAAGCTAGTGTTTGGAGTGTTCATGGCGAGTCGCAAGCTGAAGCACTACTTCCAGGAACACCCAATAACTGTGGTCAGCTCGGCACCACTGGCAGACATCATCCGCAATCGAGAAGCAACAGGAAGAGTAGCCAAGTGGGCGATCGAGTTGGGTCCACACCATATAAGTTACGAGCCGCGCACATCAATTAAGTCGCAAGCTCTCGCAGATTTCATCAATGATTGGACAGAAATTCAAGTCGCTCCCACCATGGCAGAAACAAAATACTGGACCATGCACTTCGATGGGTCAAGACAGCTACAAGGCTCGGGGGCTGGAGTTGTACTACTTCCCCCAAGGGAGACAAGCTAAGATACGTGCTCCAAATACACTTCAATTGCACAAACAATGTGCAGAATATGAGGCATTGCTTCACGGACTCCGTATAGCAAAGGAGATGAATGTCAGTCGCATCGTTGCTTTGGAGACTCAGATTTGGTAGCTCAACAAGTTTCTGGAACATGGGACAGTAAGGATGCAAACATGGCTGCATACAGAAGAGAGGTGGACAGAGTTGCTGGACACTTCACTGGCTTCCAAGTTGAACATATTGATCGACGACAAAATGAAGCAGCAGATGCCTTGTCTCGGCTTGGATCCAATAGACAATCAGTCCCGCCCAATGTTTTCTTGGATGAGTTGCATAACCCATCAGTTAAGCCTCCAGCAGAGATTGACATCGCAGAGCCAGATGACGATTCAACTTTAGTCGCAGCCCTGCATGAACAGCCAGCATGGACAGAGCCATACATGGCATATTTAAGTCGCGGAGTGCTACCAGAGGATAAGTAGAGGCGCGCAAATAACACGGCGATCCAAGGCCTACACAATAATAAACAATGAGCTATACAAGCGCAGCGTTGCGGGGACATTCCAAAGATGCGTATCACCAGAAGAAGGACGAAAAATCTTGCACGAAATTCACGCAGGCGATTGTGGCCATCATGCTTCGTCAAGATCTTTGGTGGCAAAGGCGTTCAGACATGGTTTCTTCTGGTTAACGGCGCTAGCAGACGCTGAGCAGATTGTCAGAGTGTGCGATGGATGCAAAGATACGCCAGGCAAGATCATATGCCAGCTCAAGCACTTCGTACAATACCCATCACATGGCCTTTCGCCGTATGGGGTTTTGACATGGTAGGGCCCTTCAGACGGTCCCCAACGGGAAAAACTCACCTCCTGGTCGTGGTGGACAAATTCACAAAGTGGATAGAAGCAGAACCCGTGGGAGATTGTGAAGCTGAAACAGCAGTCAAGTTCTTGAAGAAGGTCATATTCCGCTTTGGATATCCCCATAGTATCATTACAGACAACGGAGCAACACCTCTGAAGGAGCTACACAAATATTTTGTGCAAACAATGGGATAAGGCTGGACCTCACGTCAGTATCACATCCACAGAGCAATGGACAAGCTGAGCGAGCTAACCAGGAAATTCTCCATGGAATTAAGCCGCGCCTTATTGAAAAGGTTGAAGCATCTCCAGGATGTTGGGTGGAGGAACTGCCAGCCGTGCTATGGAGCTTAAGAACAACCCCTAACAGATCCACAGGATTTACACCATATTTTATGGTCTATGGAGCAGAAGCGGTTATGCCCAGCGATATCATACATGATTCACCAAGAGTTGCGGCCTATGTCGAAGCAGATAATGAAGCAGCTCGGCAGGATTCTGTGGACACATTAGAAGAGGTCAGAGATTTGGCAGCATCAAGGTCAGCGTGTATCAGCAAGACTTGCGACGCTATCATGCCAGACGCATCAGAACCCGCACCTTTCAAGAAGGAGACCTAGTGCTGCGACTCAAGCAAGACCACAAGGGAATGCACAAGCTATCTCTCCATGGGAAGGACCCTACATCATCAGCAAAAAACTAAACAATGGATCGTACTATCTGCTGGATGTGAGGAAGAAAGCAGTGATCGCCATGATTTCGAGGATCGTCTAGAAGCGCCTCGCCCTTGGAACGTCGCGCAACTGCGACCTTACTACACATAAAAAAGCTAATCAGAGCTAAGCTTCATCTTTTCCAGCTGCCTATAGCTGAGTATCATCCTAGCCACTAAGGGCTCCTGCTTCAAAATTGGTCGCCACCTAGGCGCGACCTGCAACACTGTATCAGAAATCGGCCGCCACCTAGGCGCGGCCGTACCTTATGTATCAGAAATCGGCCGCCACCTAGGCGCGGCCGTATGTCTCAAACTGGGATCGCCGCCTACGTGCGACCCAACCCTATGTATAACACTCGGTCGCCACCAAGGCGCGACCTTATGTGTCATCATAAACAAAGCTGCTTATAGCTATATATCATTTGTTTCTTGGGGGCTTTGTACCCTGAAACAGCCAACCTACTGGCAACTATCAAACTTACCTTAAGTCGGATTGCAACTTGCATTATGCGTCCAAAGTACTGGGGTGTGGCGTCAATCGAGCTTGATTGCCTATCATGGCCGCTCTCGACCCTGAACACACATGTTACTAGGAAATACTGAGTCGCGCAAGTGCCCACTTAATGGATTCAGAAAGGCCTAACTAGAGGTCGATGTACTGCTTATAGTACGGCAACACCAATTGCAATTGCTTATATCTTGGCAATTGTTTTTATCTATGATATCAAGCTACAGGTGACGATCTTCAAAACCTCTGAGAAGAATTGAGATGATTGTCAAATCACATCAGCTCAATCCTTGGGGGCTACAACATGTTTCATCAAAAATTTGAAGATTGGTCATCATCAAGTGTTGACGCTATCAAGCAAACCTTGACAAGTAAGAAGCTCACGAAGTCAGATGCATCTTCAAGGCCGCCCCAAAAGTGCGAGTAAAAGCCAGTCCAACGTGATCATGAGTCGCAAAGCAAGGAAGTGCAAGCCAGAAAGAAAAAAGTGCAGCCTAAACGTCCAAGGAACCTTTCAAGATCAAGAAAACATATCAAGATATTCCATGAAGTTCAGGCTACACTTGGGGGCTAATGTCGGGGGAATAATTAACCCGCGACTTATTCAAAGCCAAAACGGCGACTTCATTTTCATGATCACGCTATTATTGGGCCATGTAAAGATGGGCCGATCAAGTATCGCGGCCTGCCAAAGAAAGGCTCCAGAAGGTCGGTGTTAACTTGCCTTGGAGGACAAGAAGACAATCGGCTTCGTGTAGAACTCTTGTAACCTAGCGAGCCTCTGTGTATATAAGAGGACTCGCAGGAGTTAGACGGGGTCGAGCTATCAAGCCCTAAACCCTAATTCTTACGGCGAGTACCCAGATCGGATCGCCTCCATTGTAACACCACTATATCATATCAATACAATCTAGTGTAGGCAGGAAGTAGGTCTTTACCTCACATTGAGGGGCCGAACCTGGGTAAATCTGTGTTCATCTTTGTTCCTGCGATCCCAAGCTCGGAGACGATTGACTCGTGCAAATCCCCACGTACCTACGAAGTCATCCATGACATCTGACGTGACAAACCCACGACAGCCGCCCCTCCTCTCCCCCGTACACAAGAACCCTAGGCCAGGCCGCCGGCGGCACCTTTCCTCGAGCACCCCACAGCTCCGACCGACGCCTCCCTGGAAGCACTACAGGCGCGCCTCTTCCCTCCCCCGTTCCTCGCCGCAAAAGCGCCGTCGCGTCCCTGCTAGCTCGCAAGAAAAACGATGGCTCAGAGAAGCAGTGCTGGATGGAGTTCGTCGTCGTTTGCTTCTTCGAGCAACTGCAAGGGCAGCGTTGGTGGAGGCAGTAGTGACGACGGAACGGGCCTCCCATTGCCCTGAGTGATTCTATAAGTGGGAAGCTGTGTATAAAGAATATGAGTAAGGATTAAGTTTGCTGATCCCAACCATGATGGCCAGATGATAAAGGATGAACAAGTTTATGAGTTGCTGTGTGGAATTTAGCAAATAAATGCCCATATATTGTGTGTCGTAAACAGCAACAGTAGGCAGATTGGCAACATTGTAGCTACAGGTGTAACCTGTGGTGTTTTTGTGCTTCTGATGTATGTATTGCTGCTAGTTGTTGTGCTGGAAGTTACGTAATCTTGTCACTTGTCAGAAATAAAGTGTGTTTGTGTTTGAGCAAAGCTTGTAATAATCTGTGGTTGTTTGAGATAATCTTGAATTTAAGATTGTACAAGAAGCTTCTACTGATCAAATGGACCTGAAGCTTGCACTGATGAAGTAAAGTTTGTATACTTTTGTGGAAAACGCAAATGCACCTAGAGCTTGTACTGATTAATGAAGTGTGTCGAAAAAATCAACATTACCTTAGTTGAAATACAGCTAATTTGCAACAGATTACACGTGATGAAATTCTTCATAAGTAGATGAATCAAAATAGTGTAAAAACTCCAGATTACAAGCCGAAATAGTAGATCAACCAAATTAGTCTTCAAACTCCAGATTACTTAAGCAAATGGTGTTGCACAAACACACACGAGTCTAACTGTGTTGCACAAACACACACACACACACACACGCACGCACACGCACGCACACACACACACATTTAGTGACCAATCAAATGCTCAAGGAATCAGAGTGAGCTGCAGGGCATGTATGTGCCCATGGAGTAGAGCATACATACAGTTCTAGTCGCTCCTCTCCTAGCTGCAGTTCCTAGTTTAACACTTCCTTGGATAAAGCACAATGGTTGGAAGGTGGAGGACTGCTGAACAAAGGAAGATGTCAATTCATCAGCAACTATTGCACATACAAACATAAATAAAGCTCAGATTTTCGCCTACGTACTCAGTTTATATTATTGAATGGCCATATTGTTTCTGTAAATTAATTGACTTAGGACAGTCATAATGCAATATATATAGAACACCTCTGAATAACTCGAGAAAATACGAAAACTGCAGGGCAAATTCTTCATCGCCACATTAGTTATTATCGCAACAAAGAAATAAGAAAAGGCATACACAATTCATTTGTTATCCACAGGAAAAACAACCAAAAGGAAGTGTAATTTTTATATAGCACTCCATTAGGGGGAGATACTTCAGGTTTTTCTCGCTACAAATCGCCTATCTCAAGGTTTAGCCAATAGGTCAATATGCAATTTCTCTTAGACGGTAAAATATTACATATCAGAATTCAGTCCAAACAGGCAGTAAAAAACAGTGGCATGAACAATACAACTAAAAATGTAGAACACCCAGCTCTGTATCTGCTACAAACGGCTAGCACTTTGCAATGACCACCATAACCTGCTACAAAGAAACATCTTGCCATCACCAAAAATGGCACTCTAAAAATAACACAATGGTCTGCTAAAAAGGCATTTACCATGATCTGCTACAAAGAAACTTGCTAGCTATATCATACAAAATGGCACTCTAAAAGCACCACAATGCTCCGATAGAAAGGCATTCTACAAGCTCTACTACCAAAAAACCTGGTAGCAAACAAAGAACTGCAACATACAGGGAAGCGGAAGAGACGAACATTTCCTGGGACGGTCGCAGAGGAAAGAAGAAGGCTTCTGGAGCAACACAGACCTGCAAGAAACAATAACGAGAATGATTAGGCAAAAGGAACAGGCAGGAAGTAAATCACACCGACTGTTACTTGTAAATTCTCACCGTCATCAAAAAATGCGTGAAGCAGGCCATCAAATCCAGCAATGAGTCGAGCGCGAATGTCGCAATTGCTATGGAACCCCTCCTGATGGTCACATAAACCTGCAATTCATCCAGCAGAGTGACTCTCTCAGACATTTAGTGAAGAAATAGCAATCTGACCATATTTAACAGCAAATACGATGCATACTGTGCCATAGTAATACAACGAGCAAATAATTTATGCTAAGTTTACCAGTTTAGTTAACACATGATATGTATTCCTCTTAGCAACACAAATGGCACCAAAGCGGATATTAACTGAACACGTTTGAATTTAGTTGCCAGCTTTTTTCATTCCAAAAGGCTACAGCCTGGTACTGAAATTATTCTCTGTCAAACATATAGTGAAGAAATAACAACATGACTTACTTCACGGCAAAACAGATGCATGGTTCAGAGCGACATAGCGATAACGAGCAAATTAATGCAAACAGTGACGTACTGCAACAATTCGTAAATCCAAACAGTGGAGCCTATTAAAGATCTGTCCTCTGAATTTCCTTGCACCTGGAAGCATACAGCAATGCCTACCATGCTCTGGCTATAAACCTTATTCCTAGTTCCTACACAAAAACATGTATGTAAAGTGTAGACCTTGCTACCTTGGTGGTGCTTGACGGGGAAGGAGGCATGGTGGTGGTCAATATTGTGCAGGAGGAGGCATCTATGTTGATATGGTAATTAACCAGAACAACAACAATCAGACATTCAGACCCCCAAAAAAATTGCCGCTTCGTGCTTGCTCCGTTCCTGTTCCACCAAGCAGAGAGAGCCATTCCTAGGAGGGGAGAAGAAAAATAAGATTAGCTCGATCTAAACTCACAGAAAACAGACTGAATCCATCAGAAAATGAGCAAGAACACGAAAAGGAGAAAATGATGTTGGGGCCGTGGAAAAGAAGAGGAAAAGGAAGACCCAGTGCCGCGCCGCAATCCACCAGCTACGGCCGCTGTCGTTGGCCTCAATCTCGCCGCTTACTGTGGTGCTAGGGTTTGCCACCGCAGCGGCCTAATCACTTAATTTTGAGAGAGGGAGATGAGCAAGAGAGGGAGATGCGTTGAGAGGAAGATGAGGGGCTCACCCGTGTCCGCCGTCGTCGCCGAATCTGCAGGCTGAGCCGGTGAGGCTGCTCCTCCCTCGTCGCGCCGAATCCGCAGGCCGAGCCAGTGAGGCTGCTCCTCCCTGTCCTCCTCTGCGTCCTCTCACAACCATGGGCCGAATCTTGAGGCCGAGCTGGTGAGGCTGCTCCTCCACATCCTCCTCTGCCCGGCCACTCGCTGCCGCCGCCGTCCGCTGCCGCCCCACCGCTCTCTGCCATCGCCGTCGCCGCTCGCGGCCACCGCCGTCCGCTGCCATCCGCTGCCGCCGCCGCTCGCTGGGCTGGGGCACGCCGGAACCGAGCACGGGAGCAGGAAGAGGAGGGAGCGGATTGGATGAGGAGGAGAGGAGAGGAAGCGGGGAGAGGAGGCTGTGGATTTGGGTGAGGAGGAGAGGAGGCAGCGGATTGGCCAACCCGTCGCTGTCCACCGCGCGACAGTAAAACACAGGAAAGAGAGAGCGACGCGGGCGACGCGCTGCAGGTGGGCCTGCCCCGACGAGAACCCCACATGTCATCGACGTAACGGGTCCGCCATGGAGTGGAAAACGGAAAAAAGAGGATCCAACGCCACGGGGAAAAGGACGGTGAAAAAAAGGGTGGATGGATGGCTGAGATAAGCTGGGCTAAGGGGAAAACCTGGGCTATGGACACGCCTCGGATGTGCTCGACGTTTATAAGGTAAATCCATGTATTGTATGAAAATAAACATGACAAATTTGATTAATAAACAACATTTTTGTCTATTTCTCTATGTCATTTTACTGTTCGCATTTGTGATTGTGTCGCGCGATACAATTATTTGAACTGTGCTCTTACTCCACGCTTTTGGACTGGACTGTTATAAACATTGTGGAGCACCTAGAACTTACATATATTTTTCTCCCAAAAGCCTAATAGTGCAGTTTGCATTGAGTGTATAGGCCTCAAGGCAATACCACTCATGGTTTCAACTTTTTTACTAGAAATAATTTTGTTTAAAATTGATAACAACTAACCACGTGGCAGATGTGGTGCACAATCTACAAAAAAACAATATCAAGATTGCAAACCTATCGATCGCCAGATCTATGAAAACAATATATCTTCCTTGCCACCATACTGACTACTATCAAAATATCTATACAATGGGCATAAATATATTTTTGTTAAGATCTAAATGTTGCAATCTTGACCCATCCGATTAGTGATCCGTTTACACCTTTGTGTCGGTCTCGACATGTGCTTCAAAACTAGATTTTCATCTTATTATGTTTCAATCAAAAAGGTCACACAGCAGCTGCCACAGTATAGTACTATGGTTATCATATTAACAACAAATAGTTATCACAATAGTAGTGCCTTGTTACCCATGATTTTGTATGTGTTTTAGACATTGTGATCTCATAGATAACTAGAGAGTGTGTATTCAGGTGTTTCCAACAAAATAGAGATGATGTAATGCTACAAATTTACTATCATGCAAGTCTTGCATCGGTGTAGAACGACCTTCAACAACCTTGCAACCAAGTTATTACAATTTGGTAAGGTGGGTACTATGTAATCTGGCAAGTAAGTGTCAATAAATCTGGCGATTTTTGACAAAATCAAAGTTTTCAAAACATGTTGACATGGAATATTGGTTCAAACATTTCCTCGCGACTAAACCAACTATGAAAATGAATCGTCAATCGGGTATACAGTTTGTAAGGTAAATGTTTTTAAGTTTAAGAAATGAGAAAATCTGTTAGCAAGTGTGTTGACACACGAACACGTCACGTGTACCCGCGGCGCCGAGGGAGATGCTCCGCAACTCACTCCGCGGGAGGCTCGTCGGAAGCGCGATACGCAAGACAATCCAGCGGGCGCTTTTGTAGACCCGAAACCCCGCTCGCCCGGGAGGGACCCCGTCAGGGCTCGCAGCGGCTATGGGCTGCCCTAGGTCGGCCTGACCGCCCCTAGAGACTCGTGGATTCGCGGCCTCCAATCTTGAAGAACGACGAAGAACGAGAAGAAAGATACAAGGGAGAGGGATAAATGTAGATGAACACGAAAAAGTAGTAGATGTGTTTGTTCGATTGGTGTTGGTTCAATCGGCCGTCACCCCTCATGTATATAAGGAGCGGCTGGACTTTCCGTGCAAGGAAACGACTTGGATCCACATCCAAAACCCTAATTTGGGTCCAATTCGGATAGATGACCCGAAGTTTCCAAAACTGTTCGGTCTAAAAACTGGTTGCGCCTTGCAGGTCGGTTTTGGGGCAGTTACCGACCATGGAACAAAATACCGTAGACGACAAAGTTGTTCGCCATGAAAAAACGAAGAACTTTCCTTTTGTGTGTTTCTTCATCCGACTCCATCTTGACCACTCATCTGGACTCGTAGATAAAACTGTTCGGATTGGACCTGAATCATAGAAATTTGATTCGTCCGTAATTGCCAGATTTGGCCTCATAAAATATCTTAAATCAAAAACTTGTAAACAGCAAACTTGTTCGTCTCGTAAAAACGAAGAACGTTCCTTTTATACGTTTTTCCATTTGACGCCATCTGGACCTCTCAAATTCAATCGGAAGCAAATCGATACGTTTTTTTAGTATTTCCCGATTGCACTCACCCGAGGACAGAGGACGTCTATGGTAGGGCGACCTGCCTGTTCACCCGAGGACAGAGCATGTCTATGGTTATGTACGCTCAGTATTTTGTCTCCACAAGTTGCATATTACCTCGGATGAAGATGACTCCAAAACCAATATTGTATGTCGTGAGGATACGCACAACTTCCGTGTTAGGCACTTTTTCATACGAGGTCATCTTCACGGTGATATCATGCAATTCTCTGTATGCTGTCATCCGACTCATCTTTGAGTCATTTTGGGGCACCGCACCGCTGCCCTGCTGCACCGTATTGCCGTCGCGCTGCTAGTTCGTCGCTCTCCTTGTTACCGAGCTGCCACGGCAGCGTTCTTGCCCATTCTCATGCCGCGACTCCGATCCGGGTCCTTGCCGTGTACCTGCTGCCGTTAGCCGCTGCCGCGGCAGCGTTTTCATTGATTTCTCTGCCATGAACCTGAAGGAACGAGATTCTCCGCCATGCGCTCGCTGCTGCCACGACAACCACTCCACCGTTTTCTCTGTCATGGCTTGCCCATGCACCCGATGCTGCCGAGTTGTCGTGGCACCGTTTCAGTCCATTCTTCCGCTTCGATACATTTGCATCACAGGACCGAAACTCCGACAATGAGCCAAATTTGACCGTCAACACATGCCCCCCTGTTTTTTGGTAAAGTTTGTGTGCCAAAAAATAACTTGCACCATCACGCTGCTAGGGACGATGCCAACACTCCATCGGCCACACTAGTAGAAACATGACCATCCATCCGGAGCTTTGGTCCCGGCTGAATTATAACCCGGGATCAATGCACCATTGATCCCGGGTCGAGCCGTCGTGGCGCCCGTGGGCATTGATCCCGGGTCGGTTGGGACCTTTCATCCCGGTTCGTGACACGAACCGGGATCAAAGGGTCTTCACATGCGCGCACATGCGTCGCCGCGCTGGGCCCCTCTGGCAGGGGACCTTTGGTCCCGGTTCGTGTTACAAACCGGGATCAAAGGGTCTCCCTGCTATATATCATCTTCTTCCACCCGAGCTAGCTCGAGTTCATCACCATTTCTCCTCCATTTTCCTCTCTCCCACTCAAATTAATCCCCATTTTTTTGCACCATTTGAGAGGATTGAAGGCACCCCATCTATTCAAAGGTTAGCAACATCGTTCTTTCCTCCGGCGTTGCAACTTTAGCTCATTTCGTTGCTAGTTTAGCTCATTTCAATTTTGTAATGCTAGCAAGGTGTTTGATGAAATGCCCAAGCTAGAAAGTGTATTTGCGAGCTCAAATTAATTTATTATTTGTGGATTTTAGTGTTGTCCCCGTCCTCACCGCCGTCGATAGCCCGCGTCGTCCCGTCACCGGCACCACTTTGGTGAGCCTCTTTTTTATCTTTTATTTTTAAAACCTATATATATACTTGTATGATTTAAATGCATATTTATTTCTTGTATAATTAATTTCTTATGTTTTTTATATGTATAGTGTCATGGTTTTGATATCCGTCCCCGTCGGCCCTCGTCCGATCTATGATTCGGATGTGGTATATTTTCATAACTATTTGTTTCGTTTCGTGTTTATCACACTCATGCCCGACCAACTTGACGTAGAGATATTTTTATTTAGGAGGTAGTTGAACCGGAAATTCCAGTCGACCCTATTGTCGAGTATTTTAAAAAGGAAAACGACGATTTGAAAGCAAAATTGAAGATAAGCGAAGATCTTTGTCTCCAATACCTAGAAGAGAAGAGTGTATTGGACTTGAAGATTGCCGACATCGATGATGCTTACGGGGTCGTCGTCGCTGCTCACGAGATGAAGATGGAGGCAATGCGCTTGAAGCTTAAAAAGATTAGAAAATATGCCATTAGTCGAGAGGCTTGGTATCATTATGCTGTTGGTTCAATAGTTACCTTAGTTGCGATTTTGATCGCATTTGTTGTTGGATTTAAATTCTTTAGATAGTTGTATGTTAGGTTCAATTAATGTATGTTTCATTAGAACAATGTATTACATTTGGGCACTACTCTACTTTGGTTTTAATGTGATGAACTTGTATTAATTAATTTGGTCAGTACTATATATTTATGATGTAGTGTAATGGTTTTTGATATATTTATATAATGCAGATGAGCCGGCAATGGATGTACAGTGACCGACGCGGTCTCGACTTTATCAATGGCATGCATAGTTTTCTCCGTGTGGCTAATGATAACAAGCCGTCGAGTGGTTATATTCTTTGTCCATGTAGAGTCTGCAAGAATAAGCGGGATTACTCTACGTCAAGAACCATTCACGTCCACCTGTTGGAGGAGGGTTTCATGGATGGTTATTATTGTTGGACCAAGCACGGAGAAAGAGGGGTTATGATGGAAGAAAATGAAGAAGAAGAGGATAATGACACCTATCCTACGTTCACTGCAGACGGTGATACTCCAATGGGGGAAGACGAAGCTGAAGAAGAGCCCAATGATGATGAGCCCAATGATGATTTTGGCCGGGCCATTCTTGATGCACGGATAAACAGCGGAAGTGAAAACGAGAGGTCGAAGTTGGATAGCATGTTAGAGGATCACAAAAAATTGTTGTACCAAAATTGCGAAGATGGCCAGAAGAAGCTTGGTACCACGCTGGAATTGCTGCAATGGAAGGCAGAGAATGGTACAACTGACAGAGGATTTGAGAATTTGCTGAAAATAATAAAGAAGATGCTTCCAAGGGATAACGTACTGCCCCCCAGTACGTACGAAGCAAAGAAGATTGTGTGCCCTCTAGGATTAGAGGTGCAGAAGATACATGCATGCATCAATGATTGCATCCTCTATCGCGGTGAGAAGTACGAGCATTTGAATGCGTGCCCGATATGCGGTGCGTTGCGGTACAAGATAAGGCGAGATGACCCTGGTGATGTTGACGGCGATCCGTGCCCCAGGAAGAGGGTTCCTGCCAAGGTGATGTGGTATGCTCCTATAATACCACGGTTGAAACGTTTGTTCCAAAACAAAGAGCATGCAAAGTTGTTACGATGGCACAAAGAAGACCGTAAGAAAGACATGATGCTGAGACACCCCGCTGATGGGTCGCAGTGGCGAAAAATCGACAGGACCTTCAAGACGTTTGCAGATGACGCTAGGAACATAAGATTTGGTCTAAGTACAGATGGCTTTAATCCTTTCGGGGAACAAAGCTCCAGTCAAGCACCTGGCCTGTGACTCTATGTATGTATAACCTTCCTCCTTGGTTGTGCATGAAGCGGAAGTTTATTATGATGCCGGTGCTCATCCAAGGTCCGAAGCAACCCGGCAACGACATTGATGTGTACCTAAGGCCATTGATTGAAGAACTTTTAGAGTTGTGGAGTGACGAAGGGGTACGTGTGTGGGATGAGCACAAACAAGAGGCATTTGACCTACGAGCGTTGTTGTTTGTAACCATCAATGATTGGCCTGCTCTTAGTAACATTTCAGGACAGTCAAACAAGGGATACAATGCTTGCACGCACTGTCTAGATAAGACTGAAAGTATATATGTAGGCAACAAGAATGTGTACCCAGGTCATCGTCGATTTCTTCCACCTGAGCATCCCGTAAGAAAGAAAGGCAAGCATTTCAAATGTGAGGTTGATGACCGGACGAAGCCTACCTGCCCTGATGGTGATGCTATATATGAGATGGTCAAGGATTTAGAAGTAATCTTTGGAAAGGGTCCTGGCAGTCTATCTGTTCCGAAAGACGCCAACAAGCGCGTACCCTTGTGGAAAAAGAAATCCATATTTTGGGAGTTACCCTATTGGAAAATCCTAGAGGTTCGCTCTGCAATCGACGTGATGCACGTGACGAAAAATCTTTGCGTGAACCTGCTAAGCTTCTTGGGTGTGTATGGGAAGACGAAAGATACACCGGGTGCACGACTGAACCATCAACATATGCACGAGAAGACGAAAGACGACCTTAATCCAGAGAAGTATCAAGGTCCTGCCAGCTACGCTCTTACCAGAGAAGAGAAGGAGATCTTTTTTGAAGTCCTGAACAGTATCAAGGTCCCGTCTGGCTTCTCGTCGAATGTGAAGGGAATAATTAACATGGCAGAGAAAAAGTTCCAAAACCTGAAGTCTCATGACTGCCATGTGATTATGACACAATTACTACCGGTTGCATTGAGGGGGCTTCTACCGGAAAATGTTCGACTACCCATTGTGAAGCTATGTTCATTCCTCAATGCAATTTCTCAGAAGGTGATCAATCCATTGACTCTAGGAACTTTACAGAAGGATGTTGTTCAGTGTCTTGTCAGCTTCGAGTTGGTGTTCCCACCATCCTTCTTCAATATTATGACGCACCTCATAGTTCACCTAGTCGAAGAGATTCAAGTTCTCGGTCCTGTATTTCTACACAACATGTTCCCCTTCGAGAGGTTCATGGGAGTCTTAAAGAAATACGTTCATAACCGTGCTAGGCCTGAAGGAAGCATCTCCAAGGGTTATGGAACAGAGGAGGTCATTGAGTTTTGTGTTGACTTTATTCCTGACGTTAACCCGGTCGGTGTTCCTCAATCGCGCCATGAGGGGAGATTGCGTGGAAAAGGAACACTAGGAAAGAAACAAATATTTTCTGACTGGGATTCTTTCAATCGAGCACACTACACAGTTCTACATAATTCGAGCTTGGTGGCTCCGTATATCGAGGAACACAAGAATACTTTACGCTCATTAATGGCTGAAGAATGCATTGAAAAAGAACACTTGAAGACTTTCTGCGGGTGGTTGCACACACGTCTCATTAATGACAACACTGTCGAAGAACAGCTAAACTTGTTGGCCAGAGGACCATCTTCGACTATATTGGCTTTTCAAGGGTACGAGATAAATGGGAATACATTTTACACGGCCGACCAAGATAAAAAGAGCACCAACCAAAACAGTGGTGTCCGCTTTGATGCATCAAACAACAATGGGACAAAGGACACATATTATGGGTACATAGAGCAGATATGGGAACTTGACTACGGACCTTCTTTCAAGGTACCTTTGTTCCGGTGCAAATGGTACAACCTGGATGGTGGGGTAAACGTAGACCCGCAGTACGGAATGACTACAGTGGATCTCAAGAATTTTGGGTATGACAACGAACCATTCGTACTAGCCAAAGACGTGGCTCAGATTTTCTATGTGAAGGACATGTCTTCCAGACCAAAAAAAAGAAAAGATAAGCAAGCGAAGACATCATATGATGAGCCAAAGCGTCACATAGTTCTTTCAGGGAAAAGAACTATCGTGGGAGTGGAGGACAAGACAGTCATGTCAGAAGATTACAACAATTTTGAAGAAATCCGGCCCTTCGCAGTGAAAATTGACCCAAGTCTCGCGTTAAATGGAGAAGCTTGTCCATGGCTACGGCGCAAACAGAAGAAAGTGACGGGTAGAAAGTTGAAGAAGATTGTGTAATGAGGAGGATGACGACGACGATGACTTCAACTGGAGCGACCATGGAGAAGAGGTCGGCGGGCCACAGATGCAGGAGGCCATTGAAGCCTCCTTACAGTCCGTTTTATGAAAAGTGTGAGTGATGTGTAATAATGTAACTGTGTGAGTGAAACGATCCGTATGCTGCTTCAGTCCCGGTCGGTTAGAAACCTTTATGTGATGTGTAGTAATGTATTAAAGCATTAAAGTCGTCGTGAGCAGCAAATCGACCTTCGATCCACAGCGGCAAGACGTCTCTGATGATCTACGACCGTCCCAAAAAGTGTTGGGAATGTCGCAGATCATCAGAGCGCCTTGCCGCTGCTTGGATCGGACCGAGGGGCATGGCTACCACTTCCACCACCACTACCACCTCCTCGGCAATTCATCATTGCGTCACCCTAATCCAGTGGCTGGATTCAACCTACCTGATGGCTTGTGTTTCCAACAGCGTCGTTGTGTTGTCATTGTTCACCGACCTACAGGAGGTGGCTCCAATGGCTGGCCGGTGAACAAGGACGAACACAATAATGCCAAGGAACATGCCAGCAGGTAGGCTAAATCCAGCCATTGGATTCGGTGGCGAAGGTAGATGCTCGTTGTGTGCCGTTCGCTGCAGGGACGCCGCTATTTATAGGCGATTAGAAAGTCTACCTGTGGATGAGGTGGGAGTGGTGGTGGTGGTGGGGAGTGCAGATCCAACAGCTCACAATCCCTCAAAAGAAACACACCCCTGATCCAACGGCTCACAAGCGCTTGAAAGAAACACACGATCCGTGTGCTTCTTTAGTCCTGGTTGGTAACACACCAACCGGGACTAAAGAAGCACACGGATCGTGTGTTTCTTTCAAGCGCTTGTGAGCCGTTGGATCAGGGGTGTGTTTCTTTTAAGGGATTGTGAGCTGTTGGATCTGCAGTATCACGACCACTTCGTGATCCACATGACCCGGTTGGTGTTACCAACCGGGACTAAAGAAGCACACGTACCCTATATATAGCCCCCCTCCTCAGACAGGTTACTCACACACAAAACATTCCAGCGTCACTCGGAGAGGCATCTTTGGGCAACCAGCGGCAAGACGTCTCTGATGACCTGCGACCGTTCCAAACGGTTGCAGATCATCAGAGATGTGTTGCCGGACGGTTGTAGATCATCAGAGACGTCTTGCCGCTGCTTGGATCGAAGTGGTGCTCAAACACAAAACATTCCAGCGTCACTCGGAGAGGCATCTTTGGGCAACCAGTGGCAAGACGTCTCTGATGACCTGCGACCGTTCCAAACGGTTGCAGATCATCAGAGACGTCTTGCCGGACGGTTGTAGATCATCAGAGACGTCTTACCGCTGCTTGGATCGAAGTGGCGCTCAAACCTAGGACAAGGGTGCCGCGTCGTCGAAGGGGAAGGGTGTTGCGTCGTCGAAAGGCAGGAGTGATGCGGGAGGCTGCGTCGATGGTAGATGAATTTTATTTTTCTAATTTGCAGAGGTTTCGCCGGAGAAGGTAGGCACTATAAGATTTTATATTTTATGGCTCCACCAGGTGCCGCCGAACCTCCACCTGTCTGGTAACACCAACCGGGACTAAAGGCGGGCTTCGCGGTCACGACTCGTGTCAGTCACACGTGTCCGCCAGCGGTAACCGTCGCTTTATAAAAGGGGATTGCAGAATAATTCAAAGCAGGGAACAGTATTGTCCTCACTTTACAAAAACATCATCGATCAAATATTCAAAAGTATCACGCATACATCTTTATTTAATCCATAATACATCACGAATAATATAACTAACTTTTGCCGGGTCCTAAGCCGCGAGGTGCTGAGCGGCCGGCGGCTTGCACCCAAAGATAAGGAACCATCACTGGGGCAATACTCACATGAGGAGGATCCCTATGAAGTGTCTACCACATATTGTCATGCACCGCTTGCGTATCCAACCTAACCAGGTAACGACGGACGTGCTCGTCCTCCTCTCTGATACGGTGACGCACCTCCACCTCGGGGGCCGGCGGCCTCTGCACCGAGGCTGGCCCACGCGACGGCCACCAAACAAGATCCGGGTCGACGACGTCACCCGGATTCCTCACCAAACTACGCGTCCCGGAAGACACCTCCCAGTGCCAGCCCGGCGGAGCCCAGTCCCGGACACTGCCCGGTTCCAACAAATGGGTGGTCGTCATCGATTCCCGCCGAGATCTGAAAAAATGAGTGGGGAATTTGATCAAACAACTAAGGTGCGTGCAACCTAGGTAGGGGAGGGAGAGGGCAGCACCTTGGCATGGGGACGGAGGGGAGGTCCACGGCGGCGCAGATTAGGGGAGAGAGCAGGGGCAGGCTCTCAGGTCTCCCGGCCCCTGGCCTTTATATAAGGAGGAAAGATAAACCTTATCCCAGCCCCCACCAACCCCACCTTATCCCGGCCCCTGGCCTTTATATAAGGAGGAAAGATAAACCTTATCTCAGTCAAAAATCAAATTTATCACGAAAGCAATTAAATCAATAGATATAAAAGAAAAAGAAAACACAAATAGAAACAAGAAAAAAAAGGCCTTTCATATATATTGGACCATTTAAGTTAAATTTTAAAAAGAAACTAAAATAACAATTCAAAAACATGTAAAAGAAAAACAAACTACAAAAGCAATTAAATTAATAGATGTAAAAGAAAAAGAAAACAGAAATAGAAATAAGAAAAGGAAACAAGAAAAAAAAGAAAAACACCATTCATCCCGGTTGGTAACACCAACCGGGACCAAAGGCCTGCTGGGCTTCGCGCGCAATTTTTCGCGGCCCAGACAGACCTTTGGTCCCGGTTGGTGTTACCAACCGGGATGAAAGGCTCTTCCATCCCGGTTCGTGGCTGGAACCGGGATGAAAGGTCCGTTGCGCGCAATTTAGGGCGATTCCTCTGAAAAATTTCCCCAAGTCTTCAAATCGACGCCGCCGGCCTCTGGCGAAGCCCTGCCCGATCCTCCGGCGAAGCCTTGCCCCGCGATTCTCCGGCGCGGCCGCCCTCCACCTCGCGCTCCGCCGCCGTGCTGCGCGCGGCCTCGTCCTCCCTCTGCCGCCGCGCGGATTGAGCCGCGCGCGGAGCCGCCACCACGCCTCCTCCGCCGCCCTCCCTCTACCGCTCCGGCCGCCCTCCCGTGCCCCGACGCACCGCCGCTGTCGTGGTCCGCCGTGCCGTGGTGCTGCGAAGGAGAAGACGACGACGCCCCGCTGCCCGCCCTGCTCAAATCGACGCCGTCCGCCGCGCGTGGCGCCCTGCCCGTGGAGCTTGATCGTCGAGCCGCCCTCCAGTGCCGCACCTCCTCCTCTGCATCGGCCGCGCGCGGGCTGCCCCTGCCGCCTCCTCCCCTGCCTCGCCGTGCCCCTCCCCGACGCGCCCGGCCCCGGCCCTGGCTCCTCTCCTCTGCCTCGCCGCCGATCCTCCCCTGCCTCGCGACCTCCCTCCTCTGCATTACAGAGGTAATTTTTTTTTGCATAGTTTTTTTAGATGATTTTATTAGATGCAAATTAAATTGTAGGAAATATGATGCAAATTTTATTAGATGCAAATTTTAGATGATTTTGTTAGATGATGCTATAGGTTTAGGAAATATTGTGTTAGGAAATATTTTTTAGTTTTAGGAAATATTGTAGGATTTTAGTGTAGTTTGTAAATTATGCTATAGGTTTAGGAAATATTGTGTTAGGAAATATTTTTTAGTTTTAGGAATTTTGTGTTAGGAAATATTGTTTCTAATTGTAGGATTTTAGTGTAGTTGTTATAGTTGCTATGAATTTGAATTCCATTTTGTTCTAATTAAGTGATGTTTAGATTAAGTTAAAATTTTAGTGATGTTTAGATTAAAATTTTATGCCATTTTGTTCTAATTAAGTTCACGTGGAGATTAAAATTGATATGAATTTTGCTATGAATTTTGTATCCAAATCATTGATCTAAGTTATAGTAAAATTTGCCATCTTGTTCATCTTGTAAATCAATTTGCCATCTTGTAAATTTGCCATCTTGTAAAATTGATTAAAATTGATATGAATTTTGCTATGAATTAAGTTCATTTTGTAACTATAACCAAAATGAATTATATAGTTAAAATTGCCATCTTGTTCATCTTGTAAATCAATTGTAGGCTTTCTTCTTTTGCAAATTTTAGATGTAATTGAGCCATGGATTTGAGTGTCATTTAATTTTACATATGGATATTCATATTCTTGTTACAAAATTGATTGCAGGCACATTAATTGAGCCATGGATCCAAATTGTCCGGACGACTTCGGCATAGACGAGGAGCGTGGAGAGCCATTGGATCCACTTTTTACGGGCCTCGGCGTTAGAGACGAGGATCGTGAAGAGCGAATGTGTATGATTATAGCAGGACGTGCAGCCGCGCCTGTCGGTGAAGAAGACGTTGTGGCAAATTTAGAGGAATTCAGCTCCCAATTTCTCAATGACTCCGGTGAGGGAGCAGAAATTTGTGTAGAGAAGGAAGTGGTAGTAACAAACTCAGGCGAGGTATATATTAATTAAGCCTCTGTTGATCGATGACATAGCTTAATTATTTGATCCTGCGGTTATTAACGAATCTTTTTTTTTCTTTTAGCCCTCTGGAACAAGCAAATCATCTGCATCTAGAGTGTCGAAAGGGTCGAAAGGGTCGAAAGCCATGAAGCCTCGAGGCCCGTCGAAGCCGATGAAGGAGGGTCAAAGGGTAGTGATCGACATAGTTGATGCTACTGGCCAACCAATGCAACCCTTAGAGTGCCGCCGCAAATTTATAAACCAATGCGGAGTTTTAGTTAGGGACATGGTACCGATCACATGTCAAGAATGGCATCCGCGGAAGGACGGGAGCAACACTTGGACTTATGTCGACGACCAAACAAAAGATTTGTTTTGGGAGAAGCTCTTGACAAAGGTCACCCTGCCTCCAGAAGTGACAGAAAACGAGAAGTGGATGGAGAAAGTCAAGGAGTGGACTCTTGGCAAGGCTGCCGAACAGTTCCGAACCCACAAGAAAACTATATGGAAAGATTATTGTGAAGAGAAGGAAAAAGATCCTGAATACACTCCAGTATTCACCGGAGCACAAGTGAAGCTAAACGACCAGTGGCCCTTATTTAAAGAGCAAAGAGAATCGGAGGCCGCTGTGGCCCGATCGGAAAGAAACAAGTTAAATGCTGCGAAGAAGGAATATCACCACACTTTGGGGGCAGGTGGCTACAAGGCTGCCGTGCCTAAGTGGGAAGCATTTGAAGCAAAACTGCTTGATGAGGGGAAGATTCCACAGACAGCGGGCTGGCCCGATAGGTCCAAATTTTGGTTGTTCGCGCATGGCGCTGGGTTGGACCCTGACACAGGGAAGATTGTTGCTCAGGGAAAATGGGAGGCAAAGATTAGGTTTATAACCACAGAACTTGAGAAAGCAATAGAGCAAGTTCGAAATGGAACCTACAAGGTCGACAGAGAGAAAGACGAGCTGTCACTCGCACTCGGGAATCCTGAAAAAGTTGGACGAGTACGAGGTTATGGATACGGAGTTACTTGGGCACAAGGTTTTCCGGCAGACGCTCACACTTATAGAAGCCGTCAGAGAAAGAAAAAGGAGGAGAGCGACCGGTTATCGGCATTGGAACGCAAGGTGCATCAGCTGTTGCAAAGTCAGCAAAGGGAATCTCGTGTGCAGCTAGAAAGTCCAGAAGTCGAAGCCGCCCTATCTAATCAGCAAAAAAGCAGCGTGGGTTCCACGCAGATGGAACATTCTGAACTTGAAGCGCCGCCGACTCGATACCCCGTGGATGATATCACGGAGAAGACAGAATGCGAGCTACATATGGCAATGGGCAACTTGTCCTTCAAGGTGGCGGTCGGCTATGCTTTACTGAATGAACCTGGACCAAGGTACCATCTCGGCGGGATTCCAGCTGGCTATGCTATTGTCGGGGTGGATGACGTTGTGCCGTTATATGCTAATCTAAATCTTGACATTCCTGGAGGTGACGGCGAGAGGACACTAGGAGATGCCAAGAAGTCCATCATTCTGTGGCCAAAGAAATAC
This sequence comes from Poa pratensis, assembly GCA_947311845.1. NCBI lineage: Eukaryota > Viridiplantae > Streptophyta > Magnoliopsida > Poales > Poaceae > Poa > Poa pratensis. The sequence continues at coordinate 23,590,682 of CAMZMU010000106.1, read as the reverse complement.
ATCTTGTTTCCAAATTTGCCGCCGCCAAGGCCACCGACTCCTCCAAGTAGCAACCCCCCACCTCAAGATCCACCCTCCCCACGTCATGATCCATCCCCCCCACCTCAAGATCCTCCCTCCCCACGTCATGATCCATCCCCTGCACCACCACCTCAAGATCCATCCCCCCCACCTCAAGATGCATCCTCGCCACCTCGTGACGACTGTCGGGAGCCCAGCCCGAGTCCATCCCCACCACCTCAAGAGAGAGTGCGCTCTGTTTCGCGGAAACTAAAGATCCCGTCGAAATATACAGAGAGGTGTGCTTTAAACTTCCCGCCAGAAACTCGAGAGGAACGTGAGTTGCGAAAGCCTCTTCCAAAGAGATCCTACGACTTGACTCCAGAGGAACTCGAGGAGTCGGTGCGAGCTGATGTGAAAAAACAATTGGCACCGAAACGGCACATGCGAAAGGAGGTAATAGCACCGGGAAAAGTGGCACAATTTCTGAAAAATCTATCGACTGGGCCGGCACGGCCGCCTATTCTGCGAGACGACTATGATCGTACCATTGAAAAGTTAATTAGAGAACGGAATTTGCAGGAGAATGAGGCATGTCGCCAAAAGAGGGAGCAGCAGCAGATGGCAGCTAAAAAGGCCCAGCAGGAGAAGGAGGCTGCATTTCGCCAAAAGAGGGAAGCTAATAAGAAATCCGGGAAACAAGTGGCCCAGCTCGGAGAACAGGCAAACCAGTCGGTCCCCGCGTTCAAAGTGGTGTCCGATAAGGAAATACAGCAAGACACAATTCTCATAGAAAACCCCAAAGAGTATATGTATGCATGGACATATGCCTACGGGAAGCCCTTGGTCAGACCTGAGATGGTCAAATCTCTGCCGACACAATTGCGACGTTTGCATGAGTGGTACGAGGGAGCCGTAAAGGGGCACCATGAGTATTTCCACGTTTCATATAAGAAAGACCATTATTTAGAGGATAACGCGATGTATGTGCCGTTTGACGAAATATTTCAGTTATTCAATCAAGACTCCCTCGACAAAGCCATCATCAGCTGCTATTGTTTGTAAGTGATTTATTTTATGCAATTTAATTAAGTCTCTATCTCAGCTCGTTCGTTGCCAATTATCTAACTTTATTCTTTTGTACGCTATTATATATGCAGAATGAAGATCGTCGAATGCAGAGACAACGGAATCTATAGTTTAGGGTTCATGGACCCATATTGGATTCATGAAGTAACCGTAAGGAACCATCCCGAGGACACCGAGCATTACATGCTCCAATATCTAGTGAAACACCATACATGTGAAGATATACTTCTTCCTTACAACTTCAAGTGAGTGTTACCGTACCTTCTACACATTCTACTTTGCTTACTCGATGTTTAGTGTAACTCATGGACATATAAATGTGTGAAGGAACCATTGGATTCTGGTAGACATTAGACCTGAACAAGCATGCGTTCAAGTCCTGGACTCGTTAAGGAAAGATATGGACGATTATATCAACTTGCAAGCAATGTTTCAGAGGTAACTTCAGTCATTATCGCTCTATATATCGATCTCTTTCGTTCGTTCAAGTCCTTTGATTTTTTCTTTTGCCGGCCAGGGTTTGGGAAAAGTTCATTACCGAGGTTCGTGGGACTTGGAAACCGCACCTGTTTTGGTATGAAACCAAGGTAAGTAGTAGTACTATATATATATGTCCGCGCAACTTTTAAATTCTAGTTTCAGCACCATTATCATGCTTGATTGTTATTTTGATTAAATTCTATTATTTGTAAAGTGGTGTCTGAGGCAGGCACAAGGGAATAATTTATGTGGATATTATGTTTGCGAGTACATACGATCTTTTGTTCATCAGCGGGATAGAAAGCTCAGAACAACAGAGGTCTGTATACACTCTCGGCAATTACTTCATTACCATATTTGTGTTCATTTCCATTTTCACATTTTCTGATGATTTCACATTTTCTTATTGATTAGATGGAACGAGAGAAGGACAAGCTCATACCAACGAAGCGCCTTATAGCAATTCAAGAGGAATTGGCGGGATTTTTGAACAAGGAGGTCCTGAAGAAATCCGGAGAATTTTTTCACCCTAGAAATTATTTTCTGCCTCCAATGTAATTTTGACGTGATCTCGACGTGAGAAACGTGATGTCGGTGTGTGACTTAATTATATATGTATCAAAACGTATGTGTGTGACTTATATGTATGCATCACGCGCGTGACATCGATCGATGTGTCAACTTTATATATGTGTGTGACTTTGTATGCGCGACGTGATCTTAATTAATAGGAAATAATTAAATGGAAAACAAAAAATCGAAAACCCTAAAAAATAAGCAAATAAAATACAAAAGATGCAAACCCTTTGGTCCCGGTTCGTGTCACGAACCGGGACCAAAGCTCCCCCCCTCTGCGCGCCCAGCCGCGCCCACGTGGAGGCCCATCTATCCCGGGTCGTGGACACCCGGGATAAAAGCCACCCCCCCTCTAGTCCCGACCATTTAATCCCGGTTGTAAACCCGGGATCAAAGGCCCTCTGGACCCGGGATAGATGGTCTTGTTTCTACTAGTGCCATGTGTTCTCAGGGCGATAATACTTTATTGTATGCTCGGGCTGTACGTCACCTGAATTTTGACTCGGATCCTGCAGATAAGAAAAACATGTTTGTTCCAGCCAGTCATCCGGCTTGCAATAGATCTTCCGTCAGTGGCCGACTCAATAAACAAGCCGTCCTTATAGTGTTGGCAAAACTGAGCACAGGCTTCCAGAAATCAAATAAACCATGAAGAATGCTCCTAGCCAGATGCCGGCTTCGCCAACACAATGCATTCTTAGGTCGATATGCAAATATCGGCCGTGCGTCCTTATCTTAAAGGACCTGGAGAACCCGTCCACCAGTGTGAATAGCCGAAATAAATCAGATGTTTCGGCTTGGGATAAATCACAAGGTGTCGGCTTTGATGGTACGGTTGAAGAACATGAATGACACACCGTATGAGGCCTCCTATAATGAGATGAAGATCGCCGGCTTCGCCTGCCGACTTCTTGCTTATCCTCCTTTACCCCTGCCGGCTTTGCAACAGAAGCTGGTGCACCGTTCTTGATTTGAGGGCTTCTTTTAGGAAGCCATGCCATGTTCAACTTCTCCAACTCTTCGGCTCTGAGCCGCTTCACCTGCCACTCTTGCCAATGCGATAAGCCGCGTGGGTATCCCGGCAATGATTTTACTTTATGCACTGACAGTTCTTTCTTGGCTTTGGGCACTTCCGGCTTGACCTGTCCAGACTCGATGACTGGGTCTTGGAAAGTTACTCGCTTCACTTCCTTGCCCTTTGTTGCCAACATCATTTTAGCTGGCTTTTGGTTACTTGGAATCGGGTCTGAAACAGCATCTTTGCGGCCATCTCTTTTTACTATGTATACTTGCTTGACCACCTCCTTATTCCTCCATGAGCTCCTGGCCGACCCTTGATTGAGCCGGTCTTTGACATGTGGTTGTCGTGTTGATTCTCTCGAAGCTGCATAAACTTGGCGAGGTGATTTAGCATAAGACTGATGGTGTGCCCGTGGATCATACCTGTCCCGTGATTGACATGAATATAAGCCAACATGGGAAGGCATGGACGACTTCAGCATTGGCGGCCCAAAAGAAGTTCGCGGAGTCGGCACATTGGGCTTCTTCTTTTGCCAATCCCTGTTATCAGATTTACGTCATGGAGGTGACTTCGATGCCTTTGCTTCAGCTGGCCGATAAGCACGTTTTGCTTCGCTCTCCTTCTGATACTTTTCTAATAATTGAGCGAAGGTAACTTTAGTTTTCCTCCTTTGGTGCTTATCGCTGCCTTTGTCCCTTCTATCATTGCAGGCGTCGGTCTTTGGATCTTCGTGCTGCCCCTCAGTGTTAGGCGTCTTCGTTGTAGCTTTGATGGAACGTCCGTCTTCGCTCGATGACCGATCCCATCATCTCCAGTGCGTATATGTCCGTCTTGGGAAGAACCGGCTTGTGGTAGCCGAGTCAATACTTGATCACCGTCAAGATTAATGTTAGCTGGCTGGCTATCAGCTTGTGCTTCAACAACTTCCAATCATCCTTCAAAGACCGGTTGTGCATCATGAAACTCGTCGCAATCTTTGATATTCTGCTCGAACAAATTGGGCATTCGCTCTTCTCTTGATGTTTCGACACGGTGATCTTCTATGATAATTGGATTAGCCGGCGATGCCCCGACAATGTGATCACCCATGCCCGGACTGGAGGTACATTGTTCATCCTTTAGCCAATATTGGAATACCGGCTTTGAAATTAGGCAACCGAGTGGTGCCGGCTTATCGTGGTCTAACTCGGCTATGTATTGTCTTCTGCCCTTCATTCCCGATTCTTCCGAATCAGCTATCTCGAAGGACTTTGAACCTGGCTTTATGTTTCTGCAACCAAAATGATTACAAAATATACGTCTCATCTGAGACCAAATGTTAGCCAGGCATGAAACAAGCGACGTTGCCCATATGAATATAAAGCTTAGCTGGCATAATGGGAACAACATTGGTTGCGACAAATTGTCACTATTAGCCTCAACGAATGATACGATATGTTGACCGGCATAATTAGTGCCAAGACTATTCCTAGTAAACAAATTACTTATCTCGACTGGTCTTTCAACATTAATTAGAATCATGTTGCAAGATGCATCAACAATATGACTTTGACCGAATCGAAAGACAAGTAAATTGTCGGCAAGGCATACCTCTTTGAAGACGTCGGGAGAATGCGATGCTGGCACAACAGGAACAATGTTTCGCTCTACCTCTGGATAACTCTCCAACGCCTCGTCTTCCTCTTCTGGATCCTGTGACGTGTCACCTGGACGCTCCTTGTTAACCGAACATAGTTCGGCTTTTATTTCTGGCTCTTGATGTTCATCATTAACCGAACTTTGTTCGGCTATGTCTTCTTGTTCTTGATGCTCATCGTCTTTGGCATGGAATTCGTTGGGTAGTATATAAACTCCTTTACACCAAAAATAACCAATCACGGCTGTTTTGCTAGCCATGACATGCTCTCGATCAATGAAGCTTGCTTCTTTTGATTCAGTAGATTCGGCACATGTACTGTCTATATATTTCGGCTTCAACAGCCGAAGTAACCATACTTTCCGAATTATTCATCTTTTCTCCATGGATTCCATCAACTTGCAAAACTTCTTCTTGCCTTGGTTTAACATGGGGCTTGACTTGATTGCAGCACATAAGAGAGGATTTAATTTCTCCTATTGGAGTAATATTTTCTTGAGGGTCCTTCTTGAGCTTTGCATGGAACATGTGCAGACCTTCCTCTTCAAGCTTTCTCCTGTATGCTTCATGTTCCTCCTTGTGTTTCTTTTCAAGCGCCTCAAATTTCTCAGCACGCTTTTTCTTGAGTGCTTCATAAGCTTGTCGATACTTGGTCGGTAATTCCTCAAGAGTCGGCGTAGTGAAGTCATCGGTGCTATCCTCTACAGGGCATGATTGCCCCCCGATACTTTTGGTTTCTTTCGGCAGTGTGTTGCCAAAACTTTGTAATTGTGAGGGATAAAACTTGATCTTGAATTGTTCACGCTCCTCTTCACGCCTTTTCTGATATGCCTCATAAGCTTGTATTGCAGCGGGGTCATGCGGATTTTCTTTTAATGCCAGATAAACATCACCGGCCCTTTTGAGTTTCGCTGCAAATTTTTCCTTCCAACCATCTAATCCATATGCGTCGGTAGAAGATGAAGGCACATGTGCCCCTGTTAAATTTTCACTTATTCGGCCGTGAACACCGTGAAAGGGCAAAGCTGAATTATGTGTCTCACTAGGTCCACATGAAGCTGAAACGTTAGTAACATCAGGTGTAATATATGATGGTTGAGAGCAATTGGTCAAATAACTAGCGGTAGCATGTCCAATTTCTCTATTCATCGGCATATTTGAAGGTAAACCAAAATACTGGGAGTTACTTGCCAATGCATAAAGAGGTGAAACACTCTCTTGTGTGAGATTAAAACTTCTGACATTGGGTGTTTCATATTGATTAACTGAACTCACCATGTTGTTCATCGGCCTATGGATTTCTGGGGTTGCCGATGCATGAGAATTCGAGTATACATGTTGCAGGTTGCTAAAATTATAAGGAGTTGAAGCATAGAGATTACTTTGCATTGGCTTTTGCACATAGTAAGAACTAGGGCTAGCCGATACAGTGCTCATATCAAACGATCTAGCAACATCAACATAAGAGTAATTAGCATCTACATAAGGAGATTGAGAATTCATGTTACCGATGTAGATGGCAATCTCTCGATGGCGCTCTCTTTGCAGCAAGAACGGGCTGGAGACCGTTCGCTTCGTCTCTAGTGGAGTCGCCAAAAAGTGTGTTGACACACGAACACGTCACGTGTACCCGCGGCGCCGAGGGAGATGCTCCGCAACTCACTCCGCGGGAGGCTCGCCGGAAGCGCGATACGCCAGACAATCCGGCGGGCGCTTTTGTAGACCTGAAACCCCGCTCGCCCGGGAGGGACCCCGTCAAGGCTCGCGGCGGCTATGGGCGGCCCTAGGTCGGCATGACCGCCCCTAGAGTCTCGTGGATTCGCAGCCTCCAATCTTGAAGAACGACGAAGAACGAGAAGAAAGATACAAGGGGAGAGGGATAAAAGTAGATGAATACGAAAAAGTAGTAGATGTGTTTGTTCGATTGGTGTTGATTCAATCGGCTGTCACCCCTCATGTATATAAGGAGCGGCTGGACTTCGCGTGCAAGGAAATGACTTGGATGCACGTCCAAAACCCTAATTTGGGTCCAATTCGGATAGATAACCCGAACTTTCCAAAACTGTTTGGTCTAAAAACTGGTTGCGCCTTGCAGGTTGGTTTTGGGGCAGTTACCGACCTTGGATCAAAATACCGTAGAATACAAAGTTGTTCGCCATGAAAAAACGAAGAACTTTCCTTTTATGTGTTTCATCATCCGACTCAATCTTGACCACTCATCTGGGCTCGTAGATAAAACTGTTCAGATTGGACCCGAATCATAGAAATTTGATTCGCCCGTAATTGCCAGATTTGGCCTCGTAAAATACCTTAAATCAAAAACTTGTAAGCAGCAAAGTTGTTCGTCTCGTAAAAACGAAGAACGTTCCTTTTATACTTTTTCCATTTGACGCCATCTAGACCTATCAAATTCAATCGGAAACAAATCGATACGTTTTTTTAGTATTTCCCGATTGCACTCACCCGAGGGCAGAGGACGTCTATATGCCTGCTCAGCAGAGCATGTCTATGGTTATGTGCGCTCAGTATTTTGGCTCCACAAGTTGCATATGACCTCGGATGAAGATGACTCCCAAACCAATATTGTACGTCGTGAGGATACGCACAACTTCCGTGTTCGGCACTTTTTCATACGAGGTCATCTTCATGGTGATATCATGCAATTCTCTGTATGCTGTCATCCGACTCATCTTTGAGTCATTTTGGGGCACCGCACCGCTGTCCTGCTGCACCGTATTGCCGTCGCGCCTTCTTGTTCGTCGCTCTCCTTGTTACCGAGCTGCCACGGCAGCGTTCTTGCCCATTCTCATGCCGTGACTCCGATCCGGGTCCTTGCCGTGTACCTGCTGCCGTTAGCCGCTGCCGCGGCAACGTTTTCATTGATTTCTCTGCCACGAACCTGAAGGAACGAGGTTCTCCGCCATGCGCTCGCTGCTGCCACGACAACCACTCCACCGTTTTCTCTGTCGTGGCTTGCCCATGCACCCGATGCTGCCGAGTTGTCGTGGCACCGTTTCAGTCCATTCTTCCGATTCGATACATTTGCATCTCAGGACCGAAACTCCGACAATGAGCCAAATTTGACCGTCAACAAAGTGTGACTCGTTCTACTAGCTGTTAGTGTTTGTTATCTCTGTACCTAGTCTTAAGGCTCTGATCCTGCTTATCCTGAGCACCACGAGTCAACTACGCTAGCAGCTAGTAGGTTAGTTATTAGCCAACGGCTCCACCTTGTAATCGTGTATATAATGTGCTCAGATCATCAATACAAATCGTGCTGGATCAATCACTCGCTTCCCTCATTGCCAGAATCGTCTTGTATGGTGTCATCGTCTATATGCATGCGAGAGAGTGAAGGAAATCGCATGTCGCTAATCGCTATATATAGATGAACTTCCAGCTCAGAGATGCCATGTCTCCTCCCATTTTTAGCAAACACCCAGCCGGCAGCGCGCCTTCTCCTTCACGGAGGAGACGACGGCGACGCAAGAGGAGATCGTCTCTCATCTCGCCTCGCCTCTGTGTACGATGCACCACTGCTCCTGCTGGGGCGCCCCCGTCCTACGTCGCATGCGATGCGTCGGCGATGTGTCCAGCCCGTGCAGCCCCTCCAGTTACGCTGCACGGACGTCCAAGCATCCGCCGCCACTGCGACGGTAGCAGCGGTAGCATGCACAAGGTGCCGGCCAGCCGCGCCGCCCGCAAGTTCACGCTGGCGCAGTTGTCGTTGGCCACAGACGGCTTCTCTGACTCAAACCTCATCGGCGAGGGCGGCTCGACAGGGTCTACAAGGGACACCTCCACCTTGATGATGATGACTCGGGCACGCCGACGTCGGTGGCCATCAAGCAACTGTGTCACGACGGCGTGCATGGGAGCCGAGAGTTCGCGGTGGAGTGCGGGATGCTGATGGCGCTCCGCCACCCCAGCATCCTTGTCTACCCCTTCCTGCCCCGCCGCAGCCTCGACGCCCACCTCTTCCTCTCCGGCGATGGCGATAGCCGCCAACCATTGGAGTGGAACACACGCGTCAAGATCGTGCGCGGCGCTGCTAGGGCGCTGAGGTACCTGCATGAGTCGGTGACGCCGCCGGTCATCTACCGGGACCTCAAGCCCGCCAACATCCTCCTCGCCGATGATTTTACGCCAAGTCTCTCCGACCTGGGCCTCGCCAGGCTTGGCCCCGCCGGCGACGACACCCACGTCTCCACGCGCGTCATGGGCACCCACGGCTACTGTGCGCCTGACTACGCCGCCTCCGGCAAGCTCACCGTCAAGTCCGACGTTTACAGCTTTGGAGTCGTGCTGCTGGAAATCATCACGGGCCGAAGGGCGTTCGACGCCGGCCATCAGGAGGAGGAGCAGCGGCGGTTGCTGGTTTGGGCCAGGCCCTGCCTCGCCGCTGTGCGGAAGGGGTACGGAAGGCTGGCCGACCCGGCGCTGCGTGGACGGTACCCTCGTCGGGCGCTCTACCAGCTCGCTGTCGTCGCACAACTCTGCCTCCATGACAAGCCCAACCTCCGACCAGCCATGTCCGAGGTCACCCGCGCGATCGACCACGTCGTCTCGCAGCCTTGGCATGATGTAGCTCCAGAATAGCTGAATTTGTCTTTTTTTTCTTCTTTTTTTTAGATATTCCAAAATAACACAAAACACCCACGCCAAATTGCAAATCTCTACTATATAATATTGCTTAAGGAGGTGTTGGTGCGTTTTTTCGATTTCCGATTCTGCCCTTGCGATTTGGGAGATATTACCCACCCTGCCACCGGTAAGTGAAAATAACGGTTCAGATATATTCCCTACAGGATACCTCGCTCGTTCGCCCGCACCCGCAACGGCCGTCGCATTGTTAACTGAACTTTGGACAGACAAAAGCGTCAGTCTTTAAGGCAGACGACAACGACGGATGGACGCGGCCAGCGGCCAGCGACCACGAACTGGAGGCGCGGTGCAGAGGTGTGAGGCGGTGCCGTGCCGCCTGCAGCACGAGAGAGCGAGCCGTAGCAGCAGCAGGCAAGGGAAACAACCCAAAGGCGCGAGCTTAAGCTCGGTACCGAGCGGCCATGGCGGACTGAAGCTCGTCCTCCAGCGGAACAACACATACAGGACGCGAACGAGACGGAGGAGGAAGGCGAAACGGGCGAGGAGGCGCGGCTCACCTCGGGGAGCTGATGGTGAAGCGGACGGCTCGGTGAAGGACGGAGTCGACGTCGAGGAAGAAGAGGACGTCGATCTTGGCAGCGGACAGCATCGAGGAAGACAGCGTGTCGGCGGCGATTCTTGGCGTTCCATCTGCACTCCACTCGGCTCCGGACGTAGTCGACAACGGCGCGTCTCCTCGACATCTTGGCTAGGCTCGGGTCGACGCGTACGGACGGTGATACTGACGGCGAACGGCCACGGCGCTCCGTGGAGAGTTGGTCCTCATTTACTCAACAATAGTGGCTAGCTAACACGACTGAAATTACTCAACAATTTCCTTCTCCAAGCTTTGCACTTCTGCATTCATTTTAGTTTATACTGATAATTTCAATTCATTTTCCTTTGCATACACGTAACTAGACATATGGATAAGCAGGATGATCAGGAAGGCTAGCTGATGACTTTTGAAAGCATGGCGTTTGTATTTGGAGGGTTCTATGACTTTGAAACTTTATACTATTATTTATAGTTTACAATGATCTTGGAGGCTATGTAGACAGATGGAACCGGATATAACAATGATTTTATAACTTTAGGGCAAAATTTGGGCGGCATCTATGTTTTTCTCTAAAAGTTGAATTTTTTCTCTCCCGATGCAACGCACGGGCACGTTTGCTAGTACTAGTATGTTGCAAGTATGCAAAAGAGAAAAATAACCAAGAACGTTCCCTCTTGGTGCACGTGCGTGCGTCCAATACCGACACGATACAACATACCAACAAGATGCATATTTGGATGTGAATTATCTAGGACTAGGTAAATTTGGCGCGGCGGCACGCCGCGTTCCGTGTGGAAATTGTTGTGTTAGGTCATTTTTTTTATTTAAATGAAGAACGAAGCTTTGTTTTTAAACCTTAAATTGGAGTTGTTTTTAAACCTTAAATTGGAGATAGCGGTAGGTGTCCGATCCGTATTTTTTGGAAAACACGGGGAGTGTGCTGCAAAAATGTTATATCCGGGGAGACCGACTAATATTGTTTTTTGGAAATGTGAGGATTTTGTTGTGTTAGGTCATTTTTTTATTTAAATGAAGAATGAAGCTTTGTTTTTAAACCTTAAATTGGAGTTGTTTTTAAACCTTAAATTGGAGATAGCGGTAGGTGTCCGATCCGTATTTTTTGGAAAACACGGGGACTGTGCTGCAAAAATGTTATATTCGGGGAGACCGACTAATATTTTTTTTTGGAAATGTGAGGATTTTGTTGTGTTAGGTCATTTTTTTTATTTAAATGAAGAATGAATCTTTGGTTTTAAACCTTAAATTGGAGTTGTTTTTAAACCTTAAATTGGAGATAGCGGTAGGTGTCCGATCCGTATTTTTTGGAAAACACGGGGACTGTGCTGCAAAAATGTTATATTCGGGGAGACCGACTAAATTTTTATTTTTTTTTGAAAATGTGAGGATTTTTCCGCAGTAATGCTTTAATCCGGAGGAACGATTTACAATTTTTGAAAATGTGAGGACTTTACTGGGAAAAAGCTCACTGTAGCTAACACTGTTCATTACTGTGGCTTCTGTGCAAAAAGTTTTATTCCGTAGGGCTGATTTATAATTTTTAGAAAACGCGGGAGCTTTCCCGCAAAAAGCGGCGAGCACTGTAGAAGTGCATATCTATATGTCTGTCAAAATAAAAAGGCTAAAACATGAAATTTGTTTGAAAGAGTGATATGCATCTACTCGTGAAAGAAAAATTCAAACGGGTGACTGAGCGCGACGAATTTGATAAAATTCGTCGAATGTTTTTACGAATTTAGATCACAAATTAAGGAGGTAGAGTGAACAAAATTCGAAACCGATCACGGGAATGGAACCTGTTCATCGACGCGCATATATTTCATGTATACAATTTTTGAAAAAAGCGGGGATATTTCTTGCCAAAAAAAAAAGACGGACGGTAGCTGCTACAGTGCGCTGCGTGTAACAGTGCGCTGCGTGTACTGTTCAACACCGTAGCGGAACAGCACCGCAGACACTGTAGCTCGCCACAGTGAATCGCCGTGGGAGCTCAAATTTGGGCGTCCTTAATATTAATACACACGAACAGAAGCAGCAGAAGTACTACCATGAAGAGAAACTCCACCTATTAAACCAGCCGCAGACGATGGAGGGCCATCATCAAAAGGCTGGGCGTCGGACATACGACAGAACAATTCTGATCCCAATAGACGCGAGGCAGCAGAAGATGACTCTGGAATGTCTGCAAGAAGGGATAACAAAACTGAACTTAGGAAGCACAGAAGACACAACTGTTGTTATAGCAAAAAAGTCACATCTACAGCACGTAAAGGACGAACACAGTAAATTACAAAGATCACCGACTGAACATTGGATGCAAGGAAGACAACACATACAGGTCCACGTTTTCATCCATGTTTTCCAAAAAACTGGTGATAACCATTAGTTTGCATCCATGTTTTCGTTCCAAGTCCACGTGGTGCTCTACCAAAACGAACAAAGCAAAGCAAAAAAAAAAAAAGAGGCAGTGCTAGAGTCAGTGTACAATATGCAATAACCGTAAAAGTGAGGAAACAACAGGATAACATAATCGACAGCATATGGACACAACTCTGCAATCTTGATGGACTGGCACTAATTAACATATGGTACTCACTAAGGAGTGTGACAATATACCAGCGGAAGGCAATAAATGGAAAGGAACAGGAAGAACAGTAAGCTAGAACAGACGCACACCTGAAACCGTAGAAGCAGACGAATCAGCATGAATGGGGCGCTTGCCCAAGCGGATTTCCCTCCTGCGTGCATCCTGATCAACAATATTAGTAGCAGCAAAGTGATGGCCCGGCAAATTAGTCCGTGCATTTCGCTCAAGTGGGCCAGCAACACCAGAACGATGGGGCAGCAAATCAGCAGGCGCCACGGACAGACCAGAAGACAATTGGCGGCCAACAGAAGAAGAGACAGCAGAAGAATCAGGAACACGCCGACGACAGGACGACGAAAACTGAGCCTGAGAAGACGGCAAGCATGTAAGAGGATCACCAAGACCAGAAATAGACGGGAACAACAAAGGACGTGACGCCGAGCGGCCGGAACGCAGACGCGACGCACGAACGGCCCGACGACCAGCAGGAACAGAAGAAGCCGACAAATTCTCCGAAGGAAGACGTCGGCGCTGCGTCGGACGGGCAGGCACCTCCGGCTCTGTCTGCTCAAAACCACGCCGACGGCGACGGCTGACGGAATCAGCATCAGAACCAGAAACAGGCACATCAACCAGGTCCTCACGGGCAGAAGCACGGGCAGAACGTCGACGCTGAGTGGGACGAACAGGAACATCCAGCGGCGGCCCGTCGAATGAACGGGGACGACGACGACCAACAGCATCAGTGGCAGGAGAAATCAATTGGGAACCAAGCGAGCTATTACATCAGGTTCCATGGCGGCAGCATCGAACACAGGAATTTCCACCAAAGGTTCGACGGAAAGCTGCGCATACGAAGAGTTCTGCGAGGGAGGATCGCTCGTGCAGGGGCAGTGAGAAGACGGCCGATCTGACGGCAACGCGGGCTGCATATGGAGGCCTCGGCGACGATTTTGCGTCGAAGTAGGAGCAACGCGTTGACCACCAATCCCCAAATCAGAGGCTTGGACGAACGGCCGCGTATCCGAAGCAAGAGGCAGGAAAGATTCCCGAGTGCGATGGCGGCGAGGACGTGGCGGAGGCGCTGGCGAAGTAGAAACCGGATGAAGGCCTGGGCGACAATCCGAAGACAGAGGAAACCACGCACAGAGCAGAGGATCGCAGGGCCGGGCGAGCGTGGCAGCGCCATCTGACGGAACCGGAGACGGGTGATAAGAGGCAGGGCCGGCTCTATATTCGACGGGGCCCTAGAGCAAAGTTGGAAAATGGGCCCCTATATGAGTAATATATATGAGGCATATCTAAATATATAGACGTAAAATATTTAAAGTTTACATTCTTATTTTTAAACGTTTATAGATTATTGATAAGCGCTTAAGTGATGTCATATTACGATAAAAAGGTAAAAGAGTAGAAAAATATAACAAGTAATATTCCCTCTAATTTGATTGCCTCAAACAAGAACCAAATTTCGATAAGTTCATCGACAATGAAGTTCAGTGCTTTACAAAAAAAGTTTCTTCGGACATTTTTGGATGCAAACTATCGGACTTATGTTTAGGACAATATCATGATCAATGTTATTCAAGATATCCTTCTCAATACAACACAAATCGGACTTATGTTTAGACATTGTAACACCTAATATTGCAAAAAATCATCAGATCAAGGGGACTAGCGCAATATATACGTAGTGGCAAGATTATCAGACCATGAATCATAAGGAAATTGCATATTATTATCGATAATGATGATGTATTTCATTACCAAGAGAAGTGGTGAGCTGTGAGCGGATGCGGAGCAGGGCGATCAGGGGAAGCTGCAAGCCTGCAGCCGGGCGACCTCCACTCCAGGCACAACGACAAGCGGCCGAGGCGAACTGATCGATCATCTCGTCGATGGATGGCCGAGGCGAACAGATGGATCAGCCGTGCCTTTTTTTGAGGGGAGGATCAGCCGTGCCTTTTCCTCTCCCTATTGCGTTGGGCCCTTTACAATTTAATTTCTTTCAGCCCATAACAGACCAGCAATAGGTGTACATATGCGGTGAATGGGCCCCTCCCAGACATGGGCCCTTGTGCGACGCACAGGGTCGCCTAGGGCCAGAGCCGGCCTTGTTTCTGGTCCTCCCCGACCACTGCTTCGTCTTCCTCGTGCCCCGAACCTCCCTGCCTATGATCCCCTCTATCTTCTCCGGAGGCTAACCGTGCTGGAACACCCTCCCCGTGCGGGTGGTCCTTGCGGCCGTGCCCGCGGCTGGGGCCGCTCCACCTTCCTACTTTTCCTGGTCCCGACGCTCCAAGTCTTACGTCTCCCTCCGGTTGTGCCCTTGCGGCTACGGCGCCACCACTCGGCCGTGCGGGTCCTGCTCGCGGCCGCTCTACTTCTGTGTCTGCTTCTTCTGATTCTGTGTCTGCTTCTTCTGATTCTGCCGATTTCGGTATTGCGCCTCCATCCAGCTCTGTGGTCTCTGTTCGCGCCCCATCTGGTCGCGGCCGATCGTCCGCGCGGTCCACCCACGCCTTGCTCGGCTTCCGGGACAGCAGGCTCGCCTGCGCCTTCAGGATCTCCTTGGGCCGCGGTCGCGCGCCCATGCCTGTGCCGCGCCGGCGCGCGGCGTCACCGCCACCCGCCACGAGGCTGCCTGGGTCATGGGCCTGCACGGCGGGCGCCATCGAGAACAGCGTTGCGTTGAACGTCAACACGCGGATCGTTACCACCTGCCGTCCCTCTCCGGGCGCCGAGTCGCCGATCCTGCACGGGGTGCTGACCTTGCCGCTGCCCAGCCGGCGCACGCGAACGGTGACGCGCGCCTTGGACGACGCCGACGCTGCCTCGGAACCAGCGCTCCCGTCACCGTGCCGGCGCGGACGCGGATGCAGCGCGCGGAAGCCGGCGAGGACGCGACGCAGCATGTGCCTCAGCGCGGCCGAGCATTCCACGCCCGCCGTCGCAGGATCGATCGATGCCGGTGCAAGCAAGAAAGCTCCTTCGCCTGCCTTTGCGTGCGTGACCAGTGTCTTGCTTGCTGTGAGAGCAGGGCAAAGCTATGGCTTAGCGTAATATACTACTGCTCTTTCACTTGCTCCACGGCTGCCCAGGCCAATGACGACGACTTCTTCTCTGCTCTGCTTTAGGCTAGACTAGATACAAGATAATTCTGCATAATACTGATAATTACTTTTCCCTTGCGGAGTTGCTTGCAGATCAGATATAATGTTTTGACGTGGTTTCTTTAATCTCAATTCTCAACAGATACCTCCAGGATAATTGGAATTTTTTTCTCATTTTTATATTGGCTCATAGATGAATGTGGTAATATTGCTTTTCTATTCTGTTTGTGGAATGAATTACGAAGAAGCATACCATACTTGATTTCCGAACATAAGGTCGTAAAAATAATCTCTCTTCTGTTTCCAAGTTTGAATCCCATTTTTCAAGTGAATGTAACTGTTGAGTCAGTCCCAAGCTTTGTCACGACAAAGTGAGTAACCACGGTTCGCCTATGACTTATGATGATGTCTTGACAGTCTATTGACATAAGAGGCAAGGATGTTGTTAGTTAATGACAAGTGTTTCAGGCCTTGGAGAGGGTAGTCCGAAGGTATTTTCGTTCTTTTATCCAGCTACATAGTTTATGTAATATATCACACAAAACAGAAAATTTATGTTGATCCTTCTATTTTTCAGAGCGAGAGGCCAGCAAATATGTTCTATGATGACAGATTTGGAGAATCACCTACAGGATTTCGAAAAACTGGTATGTTATCAGGTTCCTATTATAATATGTGCACAAATGTTAAAGAAATATATTTTACTGTTTTGATTATCAGTCATGGGAGAAGGTTGATCCACATTTTAATATTCCTGAATTTTTGTTTTTTTACACGACTGTTACAGCATGACATATGGTTAAACTTTGAAGATGAAATGTCCTATCCCAGTGTCAATTAACACGGCCTCCCTCTTTGAAGATGACATATTCTATCTCAGTGTCAAATTAACATGGACTTCTACTTTGTATTAATTCAGACCATTTTGTTCTGCAGGACAAGGGAGATGGCTTGTGCATTGAGAAAAATGCTCTCCATGACAATTGGGATGATACGAGGGTATCAAATGTTGTACAAATATTATGGCCAACATCTTTGGTCCAGGTACCCGAATACTCCGCGCACCTCAGGGTCTTGGATTGCTGACAAGCAAAGGCATAATTTTAGATTTGTCTTGGAGTAATAGTACATATGTATAAAAAAAATTGACGCACCTTTTTGTCTAAAATTTTCCTATTATTAAACAAGAATTTGCCTTCACGTTTTTATCTACCGATATTTTTCTAAACTATTCGGTAATAGATTTCCGACATCTTTTCGGCCTTAATTTTCTAAGGTTAGTTGTCCTACATGTATGACAATATTTTTCAGTATGCCGTCAATTCTCAAATGTGAATCTTTTCTTTACTGATAACTCACCGGCACAACTTTTATTTAACAGTAATTCTTAGCCACAACTTTCAACAACAATATTAACATTAAACCTAACAATATACATAGCTGAACTAACGCCGAGGGCACGGATAAAAGAACAACTGACACTCCTTCATATTTTATCACGTTCTAATGCTTAGAATATAGTCCCTCCATTTCTAAATGTAAGATGTATTATGTGTTTCATATTTTGTCTAGATGCCTACTACAAAATTTCTATGTCTCAACATTGACTTCGATCTATGCAAAATTAGATAGGTAGCAAACAGATAGCGCATATACATGTTTGCACTAAACTACTTCTGTAGTTTACCTACAGGTTTTTAGCACCGCTAAGGTACATACATTTCTTGCTGAACAATATATAATCCTGCAAAATTTTCATTTCTTATGGAAATCATATAGTCAACTCAAAGAAGATGAAAGAAAAGAGCATATAGCTCCACTATGAAAAATAGAATGAGGTCCGCGACAATGTTAATGTAGTCTGAATAATACCCAAAGCCTATTTAAACACCAGAAAAAGGAAAATGACGTCTCGAACTGGTGGACTTTAGTCAAACCTAAACAACAAGCATCAAATCTGTAAATAAATTAAATGTCGGCTCAATGATCAGATGAATTTTCTGGCTTACTGCATAATTTTATTTGCAACATAAAGCTTCTATATATAATTTTGAGTTAAATTACTACATCACCTGAATGTGGGTGGTTAATGTTACATCAAGATCATGCCTTTAGTGACTTCGTGGTGCCCAAAAACTAAAGACCTGTCTGAATTCTTGCTTATCCACTTAGAAATTAGAAAACAACTTCTTACAAAAATATCATAGCTTAGTTATCGGTCCAAACTTGAATTACTTCAGAAGTTATTTGTTTCTATTTTAGCTTGCCTTTCACTTAATTATCTGTTAGTTCAGATCAATCTAATCGTCATTTCTTTTCTCTTTAGGGATTGTTCTCTCTACTTGGTGGAAAAGGAAGAAAATTGTCCTGGTTCCGATCGAGTGCTCCTTCTTTGTCAGGTAATGTTGTCTGCATTGTGCGTGCTGGTTGTTCGGCCTCTGCTCAATGCGCTGGATTTGTGTCTACTTCCTCTTTTAGGTGCAACTACATCTACTGATGGTATGTTCTCTGTGTGTGTTGTTATGTTTCAATGCAGAAGGGGCTTTACGGGCCTCGAGGTTCCAGTGTGTTTGTCAGAGTAGAGCATATAGAAATACAAATGTGACCAGTGAGCGTTGAGTTACTTATAGACTACTATATATCAAAGCGCTCGCTTTCTCCGCGGGAGGCATCCACGTCACCCGCACTGTAGACTGCTACAGTACTACTATATATCAAAGCTTTTAGCCTCCACTGGAGGCATCCATGTCACCCGCACCATAGACTGCTACAGTAACGCCACTTCTCCTAAAAATTATATACAAGAAATATATGCGCGTCGACGAGTAGGTTCCATTCCACTGAACGGTTTCAAGTTTTGTCGACTCTAACTCCTCAATTTTGATCCAAATTCGCACAAATATTTGACGAATTTTGTAAAAAAAAATATTGCATAAAGAACCCTGCGTAATTTTTTGCAAAAAAGTCCCCGTGTTTTCCACAACTTATATACATGAAAATATGCGCGACGACGAGTAGTTTCCATCCCCGTCATCGCTTTCGAGTTTGATCGACTCTAACTCCTCAATTTTAAGATCCAAATTCGCACAAACATTCCACGAATTTTGAACCCGCGTTTTTCAAAAATTATATACACGAAATATATGTGCGTCGACGAGTAGGTTCCACCCCCGTGATCGGTTTCGAGTTTTGTCGACTCTAACTCCTCAATTTTGGATCCAAATTCGCACAAACATTTGACGAATTTTGTCAAGTTTGTTGCAGAAAAAGTCCCCGTGTTTTCCAAAAATTATATACATGAAAATATGCGCGTCAGCGAGTAGTTTCCATCCCCATCATCGCTTTCAAGTTTGGTCGATTCTAACTCCTCAATTTTTAGATCCAAATTCGCACAAACATTTCATTTCGTCAAATTCGAATTTCCTTCAACATTTATTATGTCGTTATAATAGAACATTTCATACATAAAATTTCTCTTAAAGGACGCGGCGTGTCGCCGCGCCGAATTCAACTAGTTATCCGATAAGGAGAGGGAGGATTGAGGCTTGATGAGCACGAAGGTGGATAATAATGTCGGAAGGGGGGCAGAAGTGCAATTAGTTTGAAAGAAAGGGGTCAGATTAGAAAATAATAATAATAGTGAAGGATCCCCATCTTCTTCTTCGATCCCCATCGCCCACCTAGGGTTTTCCCCGCCGCTGTCCGACGCTACTCCGACCTCCGCCACCGGTCGCCGCTCCTCAGACCTCATTCTCCGTCGCATAACCGCCTCTCCGCCCCCTACCCACCGCCGCTGCCCACCCCCTGCGATGTCCCCGCCTGTCAGGACCCCGATTGGATCTGACGAGATAGGATCATCTAGAACTAGAATTCGAGAGTAATTGAAGCTAAAACATGATAAATTGCTGGATAAAAAGGAGAGATAAATTGCAGGAAATAGAGATAACAAATTAGGGTTTTATTTCTTGATTACTTCCAACAGGATACACGGTAGGTATATAAAGAGCTAGCCAGCTACAAGATGATAACATAGGTGAAATACCTAAACTACCCTCACAGCTACTAAACCACTAATAACCCCATATTACTACTTATCCTATTCCCTGACATGCCTCCCTGCTTGAGACCATTGGTCACCAATGGATAAACAAGTTTCTTCAGAAACTTATTATCATTGACAATTATCCTTCATAATTCCTTCACCGTATCAAGGAGGTAGAAAATGGATCAGCCAAAGATTAACTTGATAGAATTTGATGTCTTTGTGCCAATTCATCTTTTCTTCCGTGTACCGTAACCACCATTTGGACTTGTACAAGAGTAACATAGTACCGGGATCCCATATAAAAGAAGCACTGGCCATTTGACCTTGCCATTTCGCTAGTTCTGGAACTGGTAACCAAGACAAATGATTTTCAGTTTCAATCCTTGCAGTCAAACCTTGCAGGCAGAGACAAATGGAAGAAGGTGTTTTAATTCCAGGTTCCCATTCTTGTATTCCCTTTGGTGTGAGCATCAAGCTGTAATCTTGGGTGTGAACTTGTTGTAGCTGTTCCTGCTGAAAGGGCAGTGAAGAAGCAGCAACTAAGAATTCAATGGTATAATTTCCATTGTTGAGGTTCAGAGAACAGCCAAAATTTAATTCTGGTTCAAATAGAGGCTTCAAAATTTGAACTTGTTCACTGGATGCCATGCCGAAACACTTGGCAAGCTTTTCACTTTCATGTTGATCTTCATATTTCTGTTGCTGCTCCGACGAACACATCAACAAACTCAGTTGAGGAGCAATCTATTTCATCCTCATATGCATCGAACACTGGATCACGAGTAGCTCGCTCAAAAGGATAATCTTCTGGTAACGCATAGAAGCTATGCTCACTACCGTCTGCCGGGAACACACTTCCGCGCTTGAGATTATCGAAGCCATAAGATTGGGGCATTTCAAGATTTTGCTCACTGAGATTGCTCACACATGAGCTTTGAATCTGATTATGATGCCCAGAACGATAGTTAGGAGCTGCCCCGTGTGTTCCCTGCCACGAGCTTGGTGTTGGCATTTCATCGAACTCCTGCGGGGCGACATAAGCAGCAGTTGATGCATCAGAAGGCGAGCTCGCGCGACGAGCTTGCTGCTGCACAGAACATCAAGGGGGCAGATGCAGTAGGTGTAGGCGGTAAGGTTTGTGGTGGAAATTCTGGGTGAGGTAAGCGCGTCGGAGCAAGATTTCCAAAGTGGATGGCTTGTTGCTGCTGCGGTGTGCTCTGTGACGGTCTCAATTGAGATGTGGGAGTAGAATTAGGCGTCGTTCCTTCCATGATTGGGCTCAGCTGTGTTGCATGAGGTGTGGGGTGGAGAAAGGAGACGAATTTTGGTTGGTCACCATCGGTTCTGCTCTGAAGAATCCGGTCTGCGCACCACTGCTAAGCTGATTTGAGAGACCATATCAGTGAGTTTGGAGATGTTACCCTGGAGGAGATCCACGGAAGATTGCTGCTGGTCCAGGCGCCTCTGGATCGAGAGCACCTCACGAGGGAGACGACCCTGAATGGCCTCCTCCGCTTCGGCCTGAGCCAGCGCTGCCACCAGGAGGGCCTCTTCTTCCTCGGCTTGTCTCTGGGCTGCTTCCAGAAGAGCTGCCTCCTCCGTGGCATTAACCAATCGATCTTGCGAGCGGGTACGGCGGTGAGGCATGGCGGCGTAGTGGAGGATGGACGGGTGCTCCTCAAGACGAGAGATCTTGTGTGGTCTCCGTGGCCGAAGGGATTTTACCACCAGATCGAGGGAATCTGGCAACCTTCCATGGGTGGTAGCTGGCGCCGCCGGAGAATTTGGGAGGGAAGGGAGGGATCTCTCGCGTGGGGGAGAAGGCTCGTGATACCAATTGTCAGGACCCCGATTGGATCTGACGAGATAGGATCATCTAGAACTAGAATTTGAGAGTAATTGAAGCTAAAACATGATAAATTGCTGGATAAAAAGGAGAGATAAATTGCAGGAAATAGAGATAACAAATTAGGGTTTTATTTCTTGATTACTTCCAACAGGATACACGGTAGGTATATAAAGAGCTAGCCAGCTACAAGATGATAACATAGGTGAAATACCTAAACTACCCTCACAGCTACTAAACCACTAATAACCCCATATTACTACTTATCCTATTCCCTGACACCGCCGCTCCTCCGCACAGCGATTTGAGGGGGCGGGGCGCGGATCGGCGAATTCCAGGTGCTCCCTTGCTCTTCCATTCTCTTTCTCTGCCGATCTGGCACTATTTTCAGCGATCATAAAGACTGTGAACGTACTCGCGTTTCTTTTTGATTTCAATGCTAAGGGTCAAGTTCAAAACCAAAGGCTTCCACATATTTAATTTCTAGCAAAGAAACGATTGCTGAGCAGCAGCACACCCGAAACCAGCGGTCCAGCAGCTGCAGCTGAATGCAGCACATGAAAACAATGTTTTTTCTTCTTCTTTATTTGGGTATTTTACAACAGTCAGTTGATGCTAAAGTAATGCTGCATGCTGAATTCAACGCTAGTTATTCAAGTGTTGCCTTCGGTTTGCTGCCCAACGACACCAGTCCTGTACTAGTAGGAATTTTAAGCCTGCTAAAGCTTTAGTACTGCTGAAATCTGCAGTACTACAGCTTTAGTGCCAGACTCAAGCCTTCGCAGCAGACTTTTGGAAATGCACGTGTCCTAGGTCGCCTACATTTCCCTACTGCTGAAATCTGCACATGTTTATGTTGTCATGAATTGCTCGTTGCTTTATATGGGAAGGATGGCTCTGATGCTAATCTTATGTACCAAGCTAATACATGTATCCTTCTGTTTCAGACTAGCGGGGACCGTTGTTGTCGTGTCCTTCTCGTGAACAAATCTTCATTTGCTCCTGAGTTCTGACTTGCTGTTTTGTTGTCTTCATAATGCCCGGCTTGCTCAACGTATGTGCTTGTCCTTCTTACCATGCCTTCACAGTATTTTTTTTTTGAATACTTAGATAAATGTGACATAGTCAGTAGTCAGGCATTTTAAGCCTTGTTATGAGGACTCTCTTGATTGATGTATGCATTGATTGTCTTAAGATAACACTATGTTTCTCCTTCTTTACCTTCCAACCCCTAAACGGTTTATAGTAGATAGGTGGGATTTAACTTTGACTGGGTACTGTTCATTTTTTCCATAATTGCCTTTTAAGTCAACATGTTTATGCTCTTATGAATGAATAGTATAATTTTCCATATTAGTCCATCTTATTCTTTGTTTTGTTAACTTGATGCTTCTTTCCTTGGCAGTCAAATCTTAACAGTTCGGCATCAAATCTTCCAGACTCAACAGGACGACCATTCGCAGCATCCTTTTCTGGCCAATCTGGATCAGTTCAAAGTTTCCATCACTCTGGTGAGCATAAAATACGCTAGACTTGGTTAGTGCATCGACATAGTGCAGCATCCATTGAGTTAAACCTGTTAACTTATATGATTTTCTATTTTTTCAGGTCTGCACAACATTCATGGAAATTACAATCTACCAAATATGCCTGGATCACTTGCTCAAAGGAATGCTGCAATGAGTGGCCTTCCATCCTCTGGGGTTCAACAGCCTGGAGGGAGCATTTCCGGGAGATTTGCTTCAAACAACCTTCCAGGTGCCATGTCTCAGGTTCGAATACCCCACCTTCATGGACTGTGGAGATGCAATATTAATGTTTTTACTGCAAACAGCATGGACCTGCATTTTAGTGGAATATGCAATCTAAGTAACAGTTTTGTTGGTTGAAATTATAACATACTTTTGCTCTGGTTTTATGTGGAGGACGATGATTGTTACTGTTTCTTTGCAGATTCCTCACGCACATTCAGGTCTCGGTGGTAGAGGAATGAATGTTGGTGGAGGCCAAGCATTTAGCAGTGGCATGAATATTGGTGGTAGCATTCAAGGCTTATCCTCAAACGTGGGAACCAGTGTCAATCGGAATTCTGTCCCTGGCATGTCAGCGTCTCAAGTTTTAGGTAACTTGGGCCCACGTATTACAAGTTCTGTGGGAAACATTGTGGGCGGAAGTAACATTGGAAGAAATATAAGCTCTGGTGGATTGTCGGTGCCGAGTATCACGTCACGCATGAATTTTAGTGGCAATACCGGAAGTGGAAGTCTAAATGTGCAAGGATCCAACAGAATGATGAATGGCCTTCTTCCACAAGGTAGTTTGTTTCACTACTGCATGAGCAGACATAAATGTATTACTTCATAGATTTAAATAAACTTCATGTGGCCATGCCCTTAAGTTTATTATTTTGTAGCTTGAACTATTATCTTTTTAGCATGTTTGAACCACTTGTATTTTGTTCAGACTCTACTTACCATATTGTTTGCTTCATAACATGTTTTGACAACTGCTATATTAAATCTTTGTTTAGCATGTTTTAACCACTGCTATTTTAAATCCTTGTTCATTATATCTTGGCAAAAAAGTTGGGCATATGAAATTAATGCTCAACATCCCTTATGATAGTTGGATTTCTTTTTTTAGAAAACCCAGTAGGCAGTCTTCAAATTTATGTGTTATAAATTATGGACTATGTGGTGCTGCTGAGAAATTCGTTTCTGTAAGTGAAACAGTAATAAAAAGCTTGAACAGTTACAACCTTTCCCTCCAACAATCTCCCCACAGTAAAGAAGTTTAAATATGTTAATCATTTAATTCTGGAACAACTCAGGAAGCGTGTATGTTAAAGTTTGGTTGCCATGTCTGCCACGAAAATAAAGCCTCGTGAGCACCACTACCTATCTGATGGAATAGGCATTTTTCTCTCTTGGTACCGTAACAGCCAGCTTTTAGAAACTATAATTTCGAACTTAAGTATACAAGTCCAAATTTATCGTATTGCTGAATTTCTATTATATTGCTGTTCTTTCTTTGCTTACTAATCGAGTCAGTACCTTTTTCTTAACGTTGTTCTGTTTTGTGATAGTACCAAATTAAACTCATGAAAGTAATTGGGTTGTGATAAAAACTTGTTTATACTTTGTACAATCGTGATAGTCTCTGTGAGTGGAATGGTCAAGGACTATTGAAGTGCCTCATTCAGCTTGTTTTTGTTTCTATTTATCCCTGAAACCAGGATCGTCGCAACTGATTAGTATGATTGGAAGTTCATATCCAACAAATGGAGGATCATTATCCCTGAACCAGATGCAAGGAGGAAATAATTCTCTAGGTTCTATGGGGATGCTACATGACCACGGTGACAATGCTCCATTCGACATCAATGATTTTCCCCAATTGACTGGGCGACCTTGTTCTGCTGGTGGGCCGCAAGGACAATATGGTAAAAAACTAAAATGCTGGAAAACTGAGAATATTTCCCCTAAATATGGAGAGGATGATTTGCCATGTTGTCCCGAACTCTCTCTTTCTCAGTTAGCTATGGTTTACTCACGCTAGCTGGACACACACAAATGGAGTGAAGCTTTGATTGGCTTGTGACCTGCAGGCAAGTCAGTGAGGGTTCATGTCTTGTTCTCCTCGATGGACCTCAGCTCCTCAAGCATCGCTGTGCGCCAGTGCTCGTCATGCTCTGCCTCAGCAAACGTGAATGGCTCACCGGAGGGCGTGAGTAGCAGGCGCTCAGCCTGGCCTGGCACCGATGCGTCGGGATCCACCATGTCGAGGACGCGACGGTAGCAGTGTAGATAATCTGGATCGTTGCTTTCGTCGAAGATCTCCGGGTCTGGTGCGGATGGAGGTGTGGCAAACCTCACTTGTTCTGTAGTGCCTGCAGGGGTTTGTATTGTGGTTGCCGTGGCTATAGACTTTTCTTCCGAATTGTTTTCGGGTTGAATCTCCCTCGTGGCAGGAGTTGCTGTAGCGGACTGGGTTGGCGAAGTAGGCAATGCGGCAGGTGTAGGTGCGTAGGAGTACTCGATGGTGAACTCTCCTCCGCCATGATCTTTCGCCATGCTGTCGGTGCTCCAATCCCAACCAGCACTCTCATCAAAGATGATGTCGCGGGAGACATGAACGCGCTTTGTCGTCGGGTCGTAGAGGCGGTACGCCTTGCCACCAGGTTCATACCCGAGCATCACCATGGGCTTGCTTCGGTCATCCAATTTCTTCAGGTTTGGCGTCGTGATCTTGGCGTGGGCCCTGCAACCAAAAACACGAAGGAAGTGTACATTTGGATTCGTACCGTGCCACGCCTCGTACGGAGTACGCCCGTCAACGCTCCTTGTGAATGAACGATTGAGGACGAAAACGGCCGTGGTGACCGCCTCCCCCCAAAACTGTGCTGGCATGCCTGTTCCTTTCAACATGCAACGCGCAGTGCCGACGACCGTCTGATTGCGCCGTTCCACCACCCCATTTTGTTGGGGTGAGTACGGAGCAGTGAGGTGCCGTTTGTTGCCGTGATCAGCGCACCAGTCCATGAACTCCGTCGCTGTGAACTCCCCTCCTCTGTCGCTGTGGAAGACGCGCATGATGCATGTAAAATGCATACATGAACTTTGCATTGTATTACTTATATTTCAATCATATTTGCATCATATAAGGATTATATCATTGTTTTATATTGATTTTGGGAATATTTCACAATTTCCCTATTTTTCTAGAATTAACCCTGCACTGGCAGAAAACCCTGCTTTCTATATTTTTATGTTTCAGGAACCCAAACGACGTCAAAATGACCTAATAATTTACGGGGATCAATATTTGGAAGGAACGAAGCGTAGGAGCGAAGGAAGCGAACAAGCGGAGACCCGAGGGCCGAAACAGGTGGGCCCACGCGGTCAGATTCCTTGGCCGCGTGGGACCCACCAACTTGGGCCTCGAGCCTCCGATGCCGTCGATCTTCGTCCCCGAGTCTCCGTCTTGACCTAAAAACGACTATAAAAATAGCCCCCCGACGGCTTTCGGATTGGAGGGGGAAAACTCCGGCGGGTCGCTGCCAGCGTGGTCTCCTTCTCCTCCAACGACTTCACCACCGTCTCCATGATGAATAGGGAGTAGTCCACCCCTGGACTATGGGTTTGTGGAAGTAACTTATGTATCTCTCCTCTCTTTGAGCTTCACTAATTAGCACCGTATGAGCTGCTGAACATGATTACGGTCATCTATGTAAACCTTTGTGGTGGATCTTTTTATGAGTTAATATATGTTTGAGATTGCAATAGTTTTGTTTCAGTTATGAAAGTATATGCATATTATGTACCCTGTTCTTGTTTACTTGTTCTGATCCAACTTGTGTATGAGAGCGTGTGAGGGGGAACGTGTGCATTAGATGGAGTAACTGGGAGTGGGTAGTGCGGTGAATGTGACAGTTGTTCCGTGATCCACTTGGGTAATTTACCTTACTTTGTTGCCTCACTAGGGATAAAGAAAAATACCTTGCTATCGGAGATGTGGATGTGACCATGCCACTACTCCATGACTAGATCTACACTACTAGGAAACTGCCTTTCTATGGAATGGCATTTTGTGGCGTACCAAGTAGCCATGCGCCACAAAAAAAAATCTGTGGCGCACCTAGCCCCGTGCGCCACAGAAAGTCACATTTTTGTGGCGCATGGGGAGTGTGTGCCACAGAAATGTGACTGATTTCTGTGGCGCACATGGCCAGGTTCTGTGGCGCACATGGCCAGGTGCGCCACAGAATTTTTTTTCCAGATCACACCCCCCCCCCCCCCTCGTGGATCGCCTTTTCAGTTTTGCAAACAAGAAAATGATAAAATCTTCAATAAATAAAATCCTTTGAGATATAGTTAGGTTTTAGTGTCTACTTGGCATAGAAATTTTGAAATATGAATTTTGACCTTTTTTGCAAAAAACTGAAAAATAAAGTTTGAACGGCCATAACTTTTGCATACGATGTCGAAAAAATGCGTTTAATATTTCAAAAAAAACAAGAGAAAAATTCGGTGAACTTTTCTCATATCCTCCAAATTCCAAAAGAAAAAAAAAGTTATTTCAAAAAGAAGATTTTTTGACTTTCAAAAAATTCAAAAAAATATATTTTTGAAAGTTTTCTTGATTTTTGATTTTTTTTGGATTTTTCAGGATTTTTTGAATTTTTGGCATTTTTTGATTTTTTTTGGGATTTTTTGAATTTTTTGATTTTTTTTTTGGATTTTTTGAATTTTTTTGGATTTGCTTTTGAAACTTTTGAAGTTTTTGATTTTTTTCAAAATTTAAAAACACACATATAAATACGTACCACACATAAACTACACACATATATACACATACACAAGGGTTAAGAGGGTTGATATGATACTATTATCAATAAGAACTTGAGTAGCATGAGGACAGTTGAATTGAATGGAACTTAGAAGTTAAGCGTGCTTGGGTTGGAGCAATCTGAGGATGGGCGACCTACTGGAAAGTCATCATTTGAGATATGCTTGGAGTGTTAAAAATGTTCAAAAAATTCAAATATTTAGGGTTTTCCAAATTATTTCATTTTCTGATTTTTTTGATTTTTTTTGAATTTTTGGGAATCCAGATCTAGATCTGGCCGCCCTTTTTTTTGAAATTCAAAAAAAAAAATCTGTGGCGCACGCGGTAGGGGTGCGCCACAGAATTCTGGTTTTCTGTGGCGCATCTGGGGATGCGCCACAGAATTCACATTTTTGTGGCGAGCTAACTGTGGCGCATCCTCCATGCGCCACAGAAAGCGTTTTTGGTGCGCCACAGATAGTATGTTTCCTAGTAGTGCTAGCATGTTCTTATTTTAACTTCATGTCATAGAACTTATTGCTATACTCTGATTTATCTTAATACTAAGATGACTAGATTTAATTCCCATCTTAGTGGTGTATAAGAGAGATTAATAAACAAAAGATCTCTATGTTAGGACGTGATGCCCATATAATTAGTAACTTGTCATGAAACCTTTTTGTTGCAATCTCATATGTCAATTCTAGTATTCTATTATCTACCACTTTATTAAAGAGAGAGTGCATTTGTGAAACCATGAACCCTGGTCCATTTTTAATCATAAGAAACACCTTTCCAACAACTTTTAAGCATTTTACATTTTCTGCCATTTATAAATCCGAAAATACAAAAACACTTTTACATCTTGCATTCACAATACAAAACCCAAAAATATCATCTATCATTGTTTTCACCATCCTTGCATATTTATTTATCATCATTGCATATTTATTTATTGTTTTGCATTCAGTTATCTTTTTATATCATTCTCACACCTTGTGCTTGACAACCACTTGATGAGGTTGAGGGCACAGAACAATTACTTAGTTTTGCAGGTTTTCAAGAGAAGGATAAGAAGATAAATCTTTCACTATTGGTTCCCCGAGAGTTCGATATTAAACCCTCGAGTCACCCCTCGAGGGGAAAACAGTCTTTCCTATACTATACACTCTGCACTTGGAGTCTCAACCTAACCATATTCGTTTGACGCAGGTAACTACGTCATCGGCCATCAAGACGTTTTCTGGCGCCGTTGCTGATAACCCCCAAGAGCAAGGGATCACTGTAGCACCTCTCAATGTGGAAGTAAGGTATCGATCCGCAGGAGCAAGAAGGAAAAGTTATCTATTCCCTACAACTAAAGTGTCACAAGTTTTAGTTGATTATGCACTAAACAAGTTTGAAGAACAAGGTGGTTGATGGATGGAAGTTCGATGTAGCAAAACAAGAATGTAAAAGTGTCCCAATCCTCTTCAACGCAAGAGGACAAGACAAAGGTTTTCTCTTCTAGGAACAATGGACATGGGTTCATGGTTCACTTAATCCTCTCTCCCTCATCTACGGTGATTATCATGTTATAGATAAAGTACACACAATTGTCATGTTTTAATGGTAGCTTTTATGACAGCTATATGTTCTAAAACACATAGTTGAAAGAAATACTCATTTGTGTTGCTAGGTCACCCTCGTAAGGCTAGCGTGGTTGCTCTCACTCCCACATCATACTCTTTCTTTTTACCCCCAGATAAAGGATGTTGGGCGGTACTGTGTCACTCAATACCTATGCCGTGTCACATCGGCCATCCCGTACCCACATACATCATACTTCTTTAAGAACAATATTCAACCAAAGTATGACAAGTCATAAAAGATCCAACACAACGGTAAATGCATAACAAATCATCCCGTGTCACATTGTTGTCGTTGCCACCAAGTTGAGGTGCAACAGCTTTGTCTTAAACATAAACAATAGCACATCCGTTAGTCGGGAAAGTCGGAAAGTCGGGGAATTCGGAAAGTCAGAACTAACCTTGGACGGTTGCGGGGAAGACGTTCCCAACAACTGTTTGTGGCGGTTGGTGGCAGCGATGACCGGCGGCGGTAGCTTCCGGCCGGCGGTGGGGGCGACCGGCGGTAGCTTCCGGCCGGCGGTGGCGGCGACCGGCGGTTCCGTCTGGGTGGTGGTGACGGCTGCTTGTGGCGCCGGTTCATCCGCAGCATCTTTTTTTGTCCGCCTCGGCGGGGGCCGAACGATTGGGGCTCGGGGCCTCGAGGTGGCGCCGCCGGTGCGCCTGGCCCCTTGAAGAACATCCCCAAGACGAATTTGGGTCTTCGGCCATTCCAGCATCCACTGCCCGCATTCGCCAAGCTTCATGTGTTTCTCGGCTCCCTAAGGTTGCTTAGGGGGGTCGATGTCACAGAACTCAGGCAGTACCTCCTTCACATTTACTTTCATCACGAGCTCGCTCATTCGGATGTTGTGGATATCGCGGGCGCGTCGAGGGCACGGGCACGGGCGCGTCGAGGGCACGGGCACGGCGAGGCACGGGCACGGCGAGGCACAGGCGCGTCGAGGTCGCAGCGGTCGGCGTCGACGGCGAGGGGAAGGACGCGAGCGCGGGAGCGGACGGCGGTTTCCAACACTTAGCGAAATTTGGGGAAGAAAGAGAGGCAGCGCGGGGGCGGCCCCACATGTTAGTGGGCGCAACACAATTCTGTGGCGCACCACGGATGGGATGCGCCACAGAATTATGAGGATTCTGTGGCGCACCACGGAGGGATGCGCCACAGAAATACTTGGCCTGGAACTGGGGCAGGGCGGGACGGCCCACATGTAAGTGGGCGCACCACATTTCTGTGGCGCACCTTGGGGGGGATGCGCCACAGAATTCTCAGGATTCTGTGGCGCATGTTTTTGAGGGATGCGCCACAGAAATAGTTGGGCTGGACTTAAAAGGCTCTGCTGCTGTTTCATTACACAAACACACAACATTTTTGCTGAAATAGTTGGAAACATAACTCTTGCTGAATCCACTTGAATTAACCTGTGCAGCCAGGTTCGAATCCTGACTGTCTCAATTTTTACTGAACTTTTTTTCTTACAAATTTTTTTGGTTAAATTTGGTTCAAAAAATACACACAATATGTGTCCTACATATTTAGTTCATTGAATACATAACTCTTGCATTGTCATACATATTCAAGATCATACATATATGCTTCCATTGTCTCACACACACACACAAATTAAATACACCAAAAAAGTATTCTTCATCTCAGTTCCGCGAGCTAGATTCTCTTCTTTCCCTTCTTCGCGGTTGAAAACTTTAGGCCGGTGACCTTGAGATTTCTTCGCGTGAACGGACAACCTTTAGTAGGTAGGGAGGTCTTCCTTCTTTGTGTACTAGTAGTAGGCATGTCGAAGAACTTGTCGAATTCCTCCTCGATCTTTGGCTCGTTGTCCAAGTCTTGCTCGGTGGCGCCTCCTTCCATTCCGATGATGCTCCTCTTGCCCCTCCTCACGACAACACGGCTAGGCTTTGACGGGTCGGTAATGAAGAAGCATTGCTCAACTTGGCTAGCGAGTACCCATGGCTCATTTTTCGCGGAGGCGTTCTTCGATTTGGCATCGGGTATTACCATGGTGGTGAAATACCGGCCTTCTTTGACGACGTCCTTGGCCCATCTTACACGGAACATTGGCACCACCTCTCCACAGTAGTTGAGCTCCCATATATCCTCAATCCTTCCGAAGTATCTTTCCTTGACAGTAGCCTCCTCATCGCCGTATGATAGCATAGTTACTCCTGAGTTTTGATATTCCGACATCTTGTCCTTTTCCTCGGTGTAGAATCTGTAGCCGTTGATGTCGTACGCCTGATAGGTCTTTACGTTATGCGAGGGACCCCGTGATAAGGAGAATATGAGTTTTTCATCTTCCGTAGATGGTGGTTTCCTCTTTGCTAGCTCCATTTGCTTTTGCTTGAACCAACGCGTGAAGCTGGCGTTGTGCTCTCTGGTTACGTCTCCCTTCTTCCTCGGCCGGCCCAGTTTGATGTAATGTTGCTCGAGTAAGCATTTGTGCTCTTCCACACAAGTTTCGATCAACTGTAAGTGTTGTAGCGCGACCCGGTGAGCCCTGTCGTAGTCGTCCTTTCGACCCTGCATGCTGACAAAGATTGTGCTGGTGCCCTCTCGGTGACCATATCCATTGAGCCTGTCGAAGTGTTTCCTCGTGGGCAGACCTACATCCTGGTTCTCGTTGCTTAGATAATTCTGGCAGAAGGAGATGCACTCGTAGGTTAGAAAGCCCTTGGTCATGCTTGCGTCTGGACGGGCCCTGTTGCGAACGTATCCTTTCATGACACCGTTCATCCTTTCGAACGGCATCATGTAGTGCATGAACGTTGGCCCTAGCTGCCTAATGTCATCAACGACATGGAGAAGGAGATGCACGCATATATCAAAGAATGCTGGCGGGAAGTAAATCTCGAGCTCGCATAGTACCAGCTCGATCTCTTCCTGTAGCCTGTCGAGCTGCTTCACCCCGATCGACTTCCTGTTGATGACGTCGACAAAGTTGCAAAGGGCAAGCAGCGTATCACGGACGTGCTCGTCCATTATCCCTCGAATCGCAACGGGAAGTATCTGCGTCAACAACACGTGACAGTCGTGAGACTTCATCCCGCTAAACCTCTTCTTCTTTCCGTCCAGATATCTGCTTATCTGTCCCGCGTAACCATTCGGAAATTTGACTCCTAGAAGACACCTGTAGAATTGCTCGAGCTCCTCCGGACTCATAGTGAAGCACGTAGCGGGAAGCACCACAGTGTTCTTCTTTACCCTTTTGCCGCGACCTTGAGTCCCTTCCGTCTGATCATCATCATCATCGTCATCGCTATCGGGGGCCTGAAGATCTTTCCTGACACCAAGCCATTTCAGATCGTATCTTGCTTTCGTCCCATCCTTGGTCTTTTCCGGCATGTTGGAAAGAGTGCCAAGCAGACTCTCGGTGACATTCTTCGTAATGTGCATCATATCGAGGCTATGTGGCGTCTTGAGGAACTTCCAGTAGGGCAAGTTGTGGAAAACAGCCCTCGCTTTCCATACACCCAGCAGCGGATCTACCTTCGGTCGTTTCTTTCCCGGCGCAGGGCACTCCTCCCAATTATTCAACAGCTCGTCGATTTCTGTGCCGCTCCTCGGGATCGGGGGTCCTTCGGGCTCGTCCTTACCATTAAACAGGTCACCGCGTTTCCTCCACGGGTGATCCATGCGAAGCCACCTTCGAGCCCCTGGGTACACGGTTTTCGAAGACCCGGGATTCCTTGGTAGCTGGAGATGCGGGGTCTTATCCATGCACCTGACACATGCGCAGAATCCGTGGCTACCTGGGCCGATACATATGAGCAACCAGGATAGTCCTGCACCGTCGTGAGCAGCGCGGCTCTCATGGGAAATAATCTCCAGTGTAGGCATCCCACGTACGGGCTGGGTCGCCCACAACGTGGCTAACTCCTCTTCCAACAGCGCGAGATACGTATGTATGTGGACACCTGCTTGTTTCGGCCCCTGAATGAGAAGACTCATGTGAATATACCTTTGCTTCGTGCACAACCACGGGGGAAGGTTGTAAGGCCATACAAACACGGGCCATGTGCTATGCGTGCTACTCTGGTTGCCGAACGGATTGAGTCCATCGGTGCTCATACCGAGCCTGACGTTCCTTGCGTCGCCTCCGAAATTTCCGACGGCGTCCAACTCTTGCCACTGGCTAGCGTCTGAAGGGTGTGTAAGGATCCTGCCCTTCTCCGGATCTTCTTCAGGCTTCTCCCTTTCCGCGTGCCATTGCATGAGCTTTGCTTCCTTAGGGTCCACGAAGTACCGCTGCAG
The DNA here is from genome assembly GCA_947311845.1 of Poa pratensis. Taxonomy (NCBI): domain Eukaryota; kingdom Viridiplantae; phylum Streptophyta; class Magnoliopsida; order Poales; family Poaceae; genus Poa; species Poa pratensis. The sequence goes on along the minus strand of CAMZMU010000106.1, from coordinate 23,556,849 downwards.
ACGGGGAGTGATAGGAAAGTACCATACCACTTTGTGAGGACCTTTCTTCCCATGGCTCTTGTACCGTCCTTGGCCGCACACCGGACATGTGGTTCTGTCCTCGTACTCGCCCCGATAAATTGCGCAATCATTGATGCAGGCGTGGTATTTAACGTGCGGTAGGTCAAGAGGGCACACGACTTTCTTGGCCTCCTCGATACTAGTTGGCAATGTGTTCCCCTCGGGAAGACGCTCGTGGAAGAATTTCATGTTCTTGTTGAAGCTCACGTCGGTCCATTTGTTTCCCGACTTCATCTCCAGAGCATCAAGCGTTACTTGCAAGCGCGTATCCTGTGGCCGGCACCCTGGATACAACGGAGTCTTCCCGTCTATCTCCATTTGCGCCAGCTTGGCTTTCTCTCTAACGGTCCTCGCCTCCTTGAGGAGCAGTTCTTGAACATGAGACTCCATCAAGGCCGACATTAGCGAGCTCTGCGGCGTGTTCGCGTCTTCTCCACCACCATCTACTCCTTCATCATGACCATGTCCGTCGGCATCTCCTTCGTCACGATCATCTTGCCCGCCCTCGTCTTCAGGCGCAACATTTGTTGTCGGCGCAACATTTGCTGTCGGCGCTTCATTGAAGCCTTCCATGAAACCGCGCCTGAGCAGGTGTTCCTCCAAGTGTCCGGAATCAGGGTCGATCCATCTCACAAATTTGCAACTTCTACACGGACATCGTATGTGGCGCCTGTTGCACCGAATCATTTCCGCCTTCGCTTCTTCCTTGTAGTTGTTGATTCGACTGGAGCTCATCTTCATGACCATGGTCGCCTACGCGGTATACATATAGAGTATGTGTTATTAAGTCGGAAATGTTCGACGAAAAAATTCGGCATGACTTCCCCTAGAAGTAGGACATATGTGGTGCAAAAATTTATCGAAATGGAAATGAATCAACATTTCGGCAAACATCCATGCACCACGCCGGCGCAACACAACAACAAAAGGCAACAGCATGCACAACACACACAAGCTTCATGTACACACATATTCATCCAACAATACTCACCTAGTAGATCTATATATGGAGGCTCTCCCCAAGCCTCACCAATTATATGTCAAACAAATTAGGTTTAACAACAAATAATGGATAATAGGATGGTCAAAATGCCATGGGAGAGAGGAGGAGCTCGAGCTAGATGCATGGGGGCGAGAATGAAGAAGGTCACATGGGGAAAGTGGGGGTTGCCACCTTTTTGTGGATCTGGGCCGACATTCTGTGGCGCACCACCCACCGTGCGCCATAGAATGTTCACTTTCTGTGGCGCATGGTTTCTGGCGCGCCACAGAAAGATAACATTCTGTGGCGCATGGCGACGGGTGCACCACAGAATGTTTGGTTTCTGAGGCGCACCAGCCACGCTGCGCCACAGAAATTGCCCAGATGGACCTAGCTCCAACGATTGCACGTGGGACCCACAGGATATCTGTGGCGCATGGGTACACATGCGCCACAGAAGTCTGACTTTCTGTGGCGCATGCGTGTCCATGCGCCACAGAAAACCAACTTTCTGTGGCGCATGGCCACCACATGCGCCACAGAAAGGCCAAAAATTTTGTGGCGCACCGCCTCCCATGCGCCACAGAAATATTTCTGTGGCGCACCAATTAAGGGTGCGCCACAGAATGTCAACCTACCTATAACCCTTTCCTACTAGTGCATAAACAGTTTCTTTAGGAATAGTGGGAGTAAAACATTCATAATAATCATTGTAATCATCATATATAGGAGGCATATCATAATCACAATAAACTTTATACTCAATAGTGAGTGGACTGAAAATATCATATTCATCATCATAAATGGGAGACATAGTATCATCAAACAAGTCAAAGAACCTCCCCAAGCTTAGATGATTGCAAGATATAAAATAAGTTAAAGAGACCTCCCCAAGCTTAGTCTAGTGCACACAAGAATAGAAACTTAAGCGCTACGCTCCCCGGCAACGGCGCCAGAAAAGTACTTGATAACCCCAAGAGCAAGGGATCACTGTAGCACCTCTCAATGTGGAAGTAAGGTATCGATCCGCAGGAGCAAGAAGGAAAAGTTATCTATTCCCTACAACTAAAGTGTCACAAGTTTTAGTTGATTATGCACTAAACAAGTTTGAAGAACAAGGTGGTTTATGGATGGAAGTTCGATGTAGCAAAACAAGAATGTAAAAGTGTACCAATCCTCTTCAAGCAAGAGGACAAGACAAAGGTTTTCTCTTCTAGGAACAATGGACATGGGTTCATGGTTCACTTAATCCTCTCTCCCTCATCTACGGTGATTATCATGTTATAGATAAAGTACACACAATTGTCATGTTTTAATGTAGCTTTTATGACAGCTATATGTCCTAAAACACATAGTTGAAAGAAATACTCATTTGTGTTGCTAGGTCACCCTCGTAAGGCTAGCGTGGTTGCTCTCACTCCCACATCATACTCTTTCTTTTTACCCCAGATAAGGATGTTGGGCGGTACTGTGTCACTCAACACCTATGCCGTGTCACATCGGCCATCCCGTACCCACATACATCATACTTCTTTAAGAACAATATTCAACCAAAGTATGACAATCATAAAAGATCCCAACACAACGGTAAATGCATAACAAATCATCTCATACCACAATATTCACCACAAAGGTATTACATAGATGACCGTAATCATGTTTAGCAGCTCATACGGTACTAATTAGTGAAGCTCAAGAGAGAGGAGAGATACATAAGTTACCACCACAAACCCAAGTCCAGGGGTGGACTACTCCCCCTTCATCATGGTGATGATGGTGGAGAAGTTCTTGCTGCAGATGTTGATGATGAACACGCCGGAGGGGGGTGGAGCCCTCCGGAGGCGATTCTGGCGGCGTTTCCCCCCTCTCCGATCTTACTCCGGCGGCAGCCTTCTGTCTCTCTGTTTCGTGGTTTTGTGTTTCTCCGCCGCTCCTTCCAGAGAACGTCGGGGACCTTTTTATAGGCGTTTTTAGGTCAAGACGGAGTCGGTGGAGGAAAGATCGACGGCAACGGAGCCACGAGGCCCAAATGGGTGGGTCCCACGCGGCCACAGTACCTGGCCACGTGGGCCACCCCCTTTTGCCTTGCGGGCTCCGTTTGCTTGATTCCTTCGCTCCTACGTCTTCTTCCTTTCCAAAATAATGACCTCTGTATTTTTCCAGAATTTTATGACGACGTTTGGGTCCCTGAAACATAAAAGGAAAGAAATAGGGTTTTCTGCCTGCGCAGGGTTAATTCCATAAAAATAGGAAACAATTATTTTATTTCCTAAAATCATTAAATAACAGTGGTATAACCCTTATATGATGCAAATATGATTTAGAATATAAGTGATAAAGTGCAAAGTTCATGTATGCATTTTACATGCATCAGTTGCCGGGGAATCATTGCTGTAGAGATTTATCCAAGGGTAACTCACAACAGAGTCAACTTCATCACCAACTTGTGCAAACACCTAAGTTGGGGAGGTTGCACCTATGTGAGCATCATCTTATCCATCTTTACCTTCAAATCATTTTATTTTGTTTTGTTATTGTCTTGCATATTTTCGGTTTGCATATTTTATTTTCAGTTTTGCATTTTGTGTTGCATTTGTTATTTCGGTTTGCATTGTTTAGTATCATTTTATTTTCAGTTTTGCATAAAAAATTAAAAACACATAAAAACTTGCAATCATGATTCTTGGAAACAAAAAGAAGTGAGTCCTCCATTAAGTTCCATTCTATTTTTAAACAACATCCTGAGAAACATTAAAAGATGCTTGGGTAAGAATTAATAGGATACACTATGAAGATCCTACACCTTGTGAAGATGAAAAGCTAAATCTTTACTTTTATTATGGAATAGATCCTTGGTATCAAAATGCTTTAGATGGGGCTACAGGTGGAAGTTTTGTCTTGTCAACACCACCTTGCAGCCATGACACTTAGAAGAATTTTTGGTAGCTTTGTGGGTAGTAAAAAAAGTGGAGGATACCACGTAGCACTTGCATTATCTAAAGATAAATTTGAAGCCAATTAGAGAAACTACCAAATAAAGAGGATTTTGAACAACTAGCATCTTATTCTGAAAACATTATTCCCAGATAGACAATGAATTAGTTAATGTTATGCATAAACTAAGATTATGTGAGAAGAATTTCTTGAAAAAGATGTTTACCTCAACATTGAGGAAAAGTTGGTTCGTGTTAGTGATTCATTAAGAAAGACCATCATTTAAACATGTGAAGAAGTTCCTGTTAAGAAACAAGTTTGGGTTAAAAAGGAGAAAAAAGTTGAGGAAGTTAAAATGCTTAGTGAAGTCAAGGAACCATTACTTGACTTAGAGAATTGTAGCTTGCATGAATTAATATCTATCTTACAAAAATTTGCAAGTGATCCTTCCATTAATGTTAACCAAGCTGGTTTTGGTTCTTATATTGCTAATCATGTTTAAAAGAAAAGATTGCTAGGTACAACCAAGAAGCTATGATACCACCTAAGCTTGGGGATATATGGATTCCCAAAGTACTAGTAACCATTGGAAAAGAGACACACCATGCTATATTAGATCTAGGATCTAGTGTCTCTGTTTTATCTAAAGAATATATGAAGTCTTGAATTAAAAATCTTGAAAAATGCTCTATTGAACTTGCACTTGCTGATGATTCCATTAAACATGCTTTAGGAAAAGTAAGTGATGTTATGGTAGAGTTACATATGACATTTGTACCTGTTGATTTTCTAATCATGGATATGGGGAATAAAACCTCTAGTCCAATTATTCTTGGAAGACCTTTTCTTCGTACCACAGGTGCTATCATTGATTCAAAAGAAGGGAATGTGAAGTTTCAGTTTCCACACAAGAAGTGCATGGAACACTTCCCAAGGAAGAGGGACACATCAAAGTTCAAGCTCCCTCATGAGCTTCGTCCACAATAAATATCAAGTAAGAAGCCTAGCTATATGGCTATAAAGAAAGCGCTTTACGGGAGGCAACCCGGTTGTTTTTATTTTGATTTTCTTTGTGTCCTCTTGCTGTAACAAGAGACTTAGTTTTTAGTTTTGTTTTGGAATTTTTAATAAAGTGCCAAGTTTTACCTATTTTGGTTTGAAAAAGTTGCTTTTGCATTCGGAGATTTTATTCCTGCACGAATCTGTGCACGGTATGATTTTTATTTTTATCTGTAACTCCGAATGAGCTGATATTTGAACTGTAGTTGCAACTTTTCATCCTCTGTAACATGAATTTTTCAGATTTTTTCGACATTTAAGTAGGGTAGAAAAAGTTTTGCTGCTGCTGTTTTTCTGGACAGATTCTGTCCCATTTTGTTTGATGCATTCTTTGAACTTTTAACTTGAATCTTTTTGATCCAATTGAGTTTATGAGTAGGCATACAACATTATACACTTTCTGGACATTCATATGAATTTTTGTTAAGGATTTTATGCAGCAAGAATCTTTTGTTATCACTACTAATGTCACCCCACAGAAAAGAAATGGGAGAAACGGTGTTTTGAAGTTTTTTCACAGGGATTAGAGGAGATGCACCAAGAGCTATCCAAGGATGGTGAAGACCATAAGCTTGGGGATGTGAAGACAACCCCACTGGACCAACACACTCTCGGTTTGCACACGTCTAACTTCTGTTTTTCGATCAATGCACTTTATCGCATAAACTTGGAGCGTCTTTTTTTTTTGTTTATTTTTTTTTGTTTGTTGAGACCACCACTATCATTTATATATGAGAGAGCTACTGGAAATTTGGGTTGAATTGTTGGATGCTATTAAAAGATTGGGAAAGGGATGTTTGAGTTGATTTTAAAAGATACATATAGTTGCATATTCATGTGCTTTTAATGAGTATAATTTGCAAGTGTTTTATCAAGAGCTATCTTTTATTCATGTTTTGATGCTGAATGTTACTTTACTTTGTTTAACATGGATTGGTTAGTTCTATGGACACTTATGCATGCATTTAGATGGTCAACTTTCTCCCTCTTGCTAGCCCAAAAATTCCAACAAGTAAAAACTTGTTTTCCAACACCTTCAACCAAAGTTTTTCCAGTGAGTCCACCATATCTACCTATTAGCTTTATGCTATTCCAGTATGTTTATCATGTTATATTGTATTATCTATACTTTGAATTAAAATGCTTATGTTATTGATTGTTATGGGAAAAGTTGGTTAAAAGCTCTCACGAACTTGATGCACACTTTACTTTTATTGCATTAATAAATGAACCATTGTGATTAAAATTATGAAGTTGTGAGCTTGACAAGAGTCTTGGTTGGGAGTTAGCTCATATGTGCTGTCACATGGCAAGCTTTCAACATGCTCTTATTATATTTAGTTGATATCATGTACTTTTGTTTATGGATGCTTATCATGGTGAAATAAATGTGGAAACTTAGTAAGTTTAGAGTTTGTATAAATGGTAGAGAGACGCCTGGGCCGCTAATCTAAGCCATGCATCATTCATGGTGGAAATTTACAGCAATGTGAACCTTCAGTGATGCACCTCATAATAAAAAGCTATACCAATAGTAAATAAAAAGTGTGAGATTGTTCATTGTTGTTTGTCTTGTCATTTTGACATGGGCTTGTTCCATGTCCTGGGCAAGAGGTACCCCAGTTGACGCTCTTGATGATATTATATTACTTACAATGACCTTTAACTTGAACTTGCTTTTGTCCAAGTTGAGTAACACATGGTGTAGGTACTTGTATTCAAGGGGCATGAGACATTCAACCATACTTTGTCAAGCACACTACTCATATTTGCTTTCACTTTAAACTTAACATTCAAGATGCTATGATAGGGGTAATGAGAGCTCCACACCAATGATACCACATTGCAAACATTAACTTAAGTAGAAGCATTTGGAAGTTAGATGAAACTTATTCATGTTTACCTCTACTTATTTATCTTTCCAAAGTGTCCACCTTTTATATTCAGATTTCATAAGAATACTCTATGACCATTATAGGATGTTTTTACTTTTCATTATGCATACATTTGGTCCATAGTACTTTCTTCTATGTTACACTTTGTGAATTATCATTGAACATCCTTACATTGAATATTTGATATCACTTCATAATCTATCTTGCATATTGCTATTCCTTTGAAGAATGAATCATTTGACTCTATGTAGCAATAGTAATCATCTTTGATATCCATTGATAGTATTAAAATGCAAAGTCCATGTTAGTTTTATCACCTTCATACTCGAGGACGAGTATAGGTTAAGCTTGGGGATGTTGATGCATGTAAAATGCATACATGAACTTTGCATTTATTACTTATATTTCAATCATATTTGCATCATATAAGGGTTATATCATTGTTTTATATTGATTTTGGGAATATTTCACATTTCCCTATTTTTCTGGAATTAACCCTGCACTGGCAGAAAACCCTATTTTCTATATTTTATGTTTCAGGGACCCAAACGACGTCCAAATGACCTAAATTTACGGCATCAGTTTTTGGAAGGAACGAAAGCGTGGGAGAAGGAAGCGAACAAACGGAGACCCGAGGGCCAAGAGGTGGGCCCACGCGGCCAGATTCCTTCGCGTGGGACCCCCATCTGGGCCTCGAGCTCCGTGCCGTCGATCTTTCCCGAGTCCGTCTTGACCTAAAAACGACTATAAAAATAGTCCCCGACGCTTCGGAAAGGACGCCGCAGAAACACAGAAACCACGAAACAGAGACCTGGAGTTGCAGATTGGAGGGGGAAAACTCCGGCGGGGCGCTGCCGGCGTGGTCTCCATTCTCCAAACGACTTCTCCACCGTCTCCATGATGAAGAGGGAGTAGTCCACCCCTGGACTATGGGTTTGTGGAAGTAACTTATGTATCTCTCCTCTCTTGAGCTTCACTAATTAGTACCGTATGAGCTGCTGAACATGATTACGGTCATCTATGTAATACCTTTGTGGTGGATCTTTTATGAGTTAATATATGTTTGAGATTGCAATAGTTTTGTTTCAGTTATGAAAGTAGATGCATATTATGTACCCCGTTCTTGTTTACTTGTTGATCAAGCTGTGTATGAGAGCGTGTGAGGGGGAACGTGTGCATTAGTTGGAGTAACGGGGTGGCTAGTGCGGTGAACGTGAGAGTTGTTCCGCGATCCACTTGGGTTTTTACCTTACTTTGTTGCCTCACTAGGGATAAAGAAAAATACCTTGCTACCGGAGATGTGGTGTGACCATTGCCACTACTCCATGACTAGATCTAGCATGTTCTTATTTTAACTTCATGTCATGAACTTATGCTATACTCTGATTTATCTTAATTACTAAGTGATGATTTATTCCATCTTGGTGGAGTATAAGAGAGATTAATAAACAAAAGATCTCTATGTTAGGACGTGATGCCCATATAATTAGTAACTTGTCATGAAACCTTTTTGTTGCAATCTCATATGTCAATTCTAGTGTTCCATTATCTACCACTTTATTAAAGAGAGAGTGCATTTGTGAAACCATGAACCCCGGTCCATTTTTAATCATAAGAAACACCTTTCCAACAACTTTTAACTTTACATTTTCTGCCATTTAAAAATCCGAAAATACAAAAACACTTTTACATCTTGCATTCACAATACAAAACCCAAAAATATCATCCATCATTGTTTCCACCATCCTTGCATATTTATTTATCATCATTGCATATTTATTTATGTTTTGCATTCATTTATCTTTTATATCATTCTCACACCTTGTGCTTGACAACCACTTGGTGAGGTTGAGGCACAAACAATTTACTTTGTTTTGTAGGTTTCAAGAGAAGGATAAGAAGATAAATCTTTCACTACTGATTCCCCGAGAGTTCGATATTAAACCCTCGAGTCACCCCTCGTGGGGAAAACAGTCTTTCCTATACTATACACTATGCACTTGGAGTCTCAAACTAACCATATTCGTTTGACGCAGGTAACTACGTCATCGCCATCAGCGCAGAGTGTGTCTTGACTCCACCTCTGCGCCAGCTTGGAAGCGACGGATGGCCTCCGGTGCCTCGTCCATTCGTACGCAGGAGGACGATCCATGTACCGGCTATAGTCATCGACGAGGAGTAGGAAGTAACGCTTACCTCCTGGCGTGGGCGGCGAGATCGGGCCACACAAATCACCATGCATGAGCTCCAGTGGTTCGGTAGTTCGGTACTTTGCCACCTGGGGAAACAGGGTGCGACGGTGCTGCCGGCGAGGCACGCCTCGCAGAGCTGCTCCACATGGTTGATCATGGGAAGTCCACACACCATGTCCTTCCGAGCAAGCTTCTCGAGACTTTCAAAACTCTGGTGGCCGAAACGGGCGTGCCATATCCACGCGTCCTCGTCCATGTGAGCAGCGAGGGCATACCGGCTTCTCGATCTGAAGATGCACCATGTATAGCCGGTTCCGCATGCGAGGAGCCTTGGCGATGAGCTTCTTCTCCCAGTCACGGATGATCATCGTGCCGTTCTCGACGTGCGTCGGGCACCCGACCTCATCGAGCTGCCAATGGTGATGATGTTTGTCTTGATTCACGGGATCCAGTAGACGTTCGACAATGCCTGTGTCGCCCGCCATCCATGGCGAACACATCACCGAGCCACGCCCTCAGATGTCGACGAGGGACCCGTCGCCGAACCGTACCGTGCCAGAGACCTTCTTGTCAAGCTCAGCGAAGACGGATGCATCTCCGGTCATGTGGTTTGAGGCGCCTGTGTCCAGGTACCATGCCGTGTCGGTGTCCACTCTCAGACTTGCGCAGCTCAACGTGTGCACGTTCCTCGTTGAGGAGGACTTGCTCCCCCACTGTTGGTGAAGAGGGGTTCGCCGTGTCCACTGCCACTGGCTCCTCGTTATGGGTTGCCATCAGCAGCGTGCTATCCTCGTCTTCCTCCTCGGCCTGGACAAGGTTGGCGGCCTCGACGCCGTGCTCGCGATCACGCTTGGCCTTTCTGCACTCCTTCGCCCAGTGGCCGGCTTTGCCACAGTAGCGGCAGTTGCCCTTTTTCTTCTCGCCGGAGCCGGTGCCCTTGTCACCGCCCCGCTGCCTCCGCCCTTCTCCCCGCTCTGCGGCTTCTTGGGCATGGACTTGTTGCTGCCGTGCTGGCGCTGCCGCGCGCCCATTCCTCCTCTGTGAGGAGAAGCTTGTTGACGCGTTGGTGGCATCGTCCAGGTCGTACGCCTCCTCTGCCGTGATAAGGCGACCACACAACTCCTCGATTGTCAACTCCCGGAGGTTGACAACCTGCTCGATGGCCATCACAATTGGCGGTACTTGCGCGGCACCACGCGCAGGAACTTGAGCACCGCCTTGTACTCACTTATGGGATCGCTGAGGAGCTCAAGATCACTGACAATGTTTGTTAGTCGGATCGAGAAATCTTCGATTGACTCACCAGGGCGAAAACGAAGTTCCTCGAACTCGCGACGTCTCGTCTGCGCCTTTTGCCTCGCGTATGCGCTCAGAGCCGAGACGCATTATCTTGAGCGTATCCCACGCAGTTTTCGCGCAGTCCTTGGACGCAGCGTGCGCACCAGCTCGGCGGAACGGCACGGAGCAGTGCTGCCAGCGCTGCTCGATCGTCATGCTCGTCGTCGGCGCCGAACTCGATGACATCCCACAAGTGCTGAGCCTGGAGCTAGACGCGCATCACCATCGCCCACTCAGCATAGTTTGAGCGGGTTAGCATCGGATATTGGGCAGAGCTGGTGCTCTCCCTCACGACACTCTCGCGCACTACCAGCTCGCCCGCCACCGCGCGCGTGTCAGGCTGCGGCCCCGTCGAGCCATTGGAGATGTGGAAAGGGCGTCGCCTTGCGACCGGCGCGGCGTCTTGGACCCGCTGCGTTCACCCTTCTCGCCGACCTCGTTGCAGCCTTGGACATGGCTAGCTTCAGTGTATCCAGCACTACTACTCCATCCACTCCAGTGTTCAATCATGAGAGTAGCTAGCTAGAGAGCATTAGCCCGGGACAACATGCCAATCTCTGTAAATTGCAGGATCACTACGGAAGCAAGGAGTTGGTGTTAATGTCATTGTTCAACAAAACCAGGAATTCAGCATTCAAAATGAAGATTTCCCTGCTTTGCCAGGATTTAAAGGTTGTTACAGTTGAATTAATTCTAAACCTACTCCCTCCGTTCGGATTTAGATGACACACTTTTATGTAGGTACGGATGTATCTAACACTAAAATGTGTCTAGATACATCCGTATCTACAATGAGTGAGTCATCTAAAACCGAACATAGGGAATATATCTTTCAGTGAGATTGTGCTTTTGGTGTATTGGTGCATGATTATTTAGTCATGTTGCTTTGTGACCTTGAAGTTCTAGTATCGGCTTTCATGTCTAGTACAACACAGCCCTGCTACTCTGTACTTATTGACTTCAGTATTTGAACAGCTTAGCTCCCAACAGTATCACCCTGTCATAAAACCCTCCATCTGTTAATAGAGTCCATTGCTTTATAATTTGTCTACTATGGAACGCTGTGATCTTTTCCTCAAGTTAAGGAATGCTTTCTACCGTGCCACCTTTCACTAACCTAACTAGAAATGCCCGTGCATTGCTGCAGAATGATTGCCAATCTACTTTTTAGTGATTTGCTATCCCTTTGGTTGAATAATTGGGTAATGCACTTCTTATCACTACTCGAATTAGCATAAAGACCATCGTACCCTTTTGATCGCGATAGTTTTCGTGTGATAAAATCATAGAGAGAGAGAGAGGTGAGAAGATGAGAAGGGCCAACACTCAGCAGGGTAGCCATGCAGCTGATTGGCCTCTCGATAATGCATAGAAAATCCTAATAAATACTTAGTAGGTTGTAGCTTTATAAGTTATGCAGGTGCCAAATCAAGGATACAAAATAGCACCATCCATATGCAATAATAAAATAATTACAAGTGTAATATGATGCCCGTTGGAATTACGTCAATCCTCTTTAGAACATTGGTGGTCACCTAGAAAAAAGCGCCAAACGTTGTTCAGATGTTACGGTCAGAACGCAAATTGCTTACATCCCTTGCCGTTTGGATGCTTATAACATGTTGCTGTAATTTTCGGCGAGGAAAGAAAGCATATACTTTGTTGACATATGTGGGATAGTATTTGTACATGAGAGCGGTGTAGACTATAGAGCTCTCAAGTTACTTACATTTAGGGGAGTATGATAAATTTTCTTTCGTGTGACAACTCAACAGAGAATTTATGGTACCTTCTGTCATATCATGACTAATGGTTACAAATGGAAATATATCCTAACCTTTCATGCTTTCTATATGTCGTTACTACTCTGCTTATAAAACATACAAGCTAAAAGTTAGTTATGATATGAGGCGTAGCAGCTAACCCATTGGGAGGTGCCAATGGGGATTGGAGAATGTCGTGAAAATTTGGCACAGCAGTTTAATAAGAGATTTCTGCCACAGATAACAATTACTCCATCCACACGCTGCAAACCATCTTGCTACAAAATGTGATTAAGTGTCGCTCGACAAGTCAAGATAAGTCGTGTGACTTGTCTACTTGTCGGTACTTGTGTTCCAACCAAAAACCTCGACTAGTCACGACTAGTCGCGCGACTTGTCTACTTGTCGGTACCCCAGCGACAAGTTGCGACTCATCGACTCGTAATCCTTGGGTCAACTTTAGCGACACTCTCCTTTAATTTGCCACGTGTTTTGCATGATTTTAATCTCTTGACCTTTTGACCTATTCTTTCCACGTTGGACATGCTCAAGCATTGATGCTTCACCACGCATGAATTAAACAAGACATCGGTAGTGGTTTTTGAGCTTTTAAAATTCTTTCAAAGTACCACCTTTTGAGTTTACAATCCTTTATACTCCGTTTTGCCAAGTTATGCAGAATATTGACATTTTGAATTATCAGGTAGTAGTTCAGATTATTCTATGGAGTTACATCACAAGGAACAACTTCACGAGAATGTACCTGCAATGCAAGCACAACAATATCCAGTGGGTTCATGTCTCTGACTTTTGAATCCTTGTTTATCCGAGCATTTATTTTGACATGTTTGAACACTATACAGATGTCAAGGTCAGTTGGTTTCAATTTAGGAAGTAGCTACCAACCAAATCGTCAGCAGCATCAGCAGGGTGGTAGTGTGGACCCCAAAATATTGGACTAAGATCGCTAAACTCTCAGAGTCAAACTTCTAGTTTGGGATCAATGAACAACTGCTCCAGCAATACAGCAGCCGCAGACCAAAGTCCTTTCAGGTTGCAGCAGATGTCTTCAGGCACACAGCCATACAGGGATCCAAGTCTGAAGACCATTCAGGGAGGCCAGACGCCGCCGGATCCATATGGCTTGTTAGGATTGCTGGGAGTTTAAGGATGAACGATGCTGACTTGGCATCTCTTGCTTTAGGAATGGACTTGACAACATTGGGTTTGAACTTGAACTCGGCAGACAATCTGTATAGACGTTTGGCTCTCCATGGTCAAATGAGCCAGCAAAGGAGATCCTGATTTTCAAATCCAGCTTGTTACTTGGCTGAGTAACCCGCCACTAACGTAAGTTGCCAATAACTGTAGGCTATTTCTGTCTATGAGATGCTTAGACTACTCTCTTAGGAAAGACCCCGGTTCTTTCTTTTGTGCAACCAGTTTATTTTACTCATTGTAACAAGTTCTGTCTTGGTGTGTGCAGCCTATGCATTTTCAGAAGTTTCAGACACTCAATACTGTTTTACATATTCTAGGAGCTCTTTTATGGTGCTTGGGAAACTACGCAGGTAGCTCCCGTCCTAATTATTTCAGGCGTCGATTTCAATCCCACCCTCCTAAATTATTTGAGCCGTTCAATCATTCTCTAGAAATTAAGTTTACTCGTACGGGTATTCTGGTCATTTCGTTCATGGATTTACCCTAGATAGAAAAACAACCAGTCTCGATCTGGTGGACTGCAGCGCCGCCGCCAGCCTTTCTTTCGCTCGACGAGTCCCCCTCGGAGCGACAGGGGAGGGAGGGAGTCCGACTCGAATGAGGGTCCCGCACCATCGCATCCTTCCATTCTTCCAGAACCGTCGTTCCTCCGGGAGATTTCGCGGCGCCGCGACCGCAAACGGCGAGTCGAGGGACACGGACGCGTGATTTCGCGGTGCATCACCCACACGTCGGCGGCACCATCACGCCGGCGCCACGCGCCCCACCGTCTCCCTCCCCATCTCCGGCGAGTCATCCGCCCCCCATCGCCGGCCGGAGGATCGCGCACGCCGCACGACAAGGCCCCCTTCTCGGAGCGCACGGCGGCTCGAGCAGCCCCCGACGTCAAGGTTAAGCCCTCCTCTACCTCCCCTCCGCTCTCAGTCCGTTGCAATCTTGCGCGGCTGCTCGGCTTGTGTGGGACGTGCTGCCACTGTGTGGTGTTCGTGCGGTATGCATGCTACTTCTCGACAGATAAATGTGACCAACGACATGGAGAATTCAGTTCTTTGCCTGATGTTTACAGCAATAGAGGCACACATGTATACTCTGTGCTTCTGCACCCATAGTACGATCTATTTACATGAAAAAAATAAGCGGAATTTAAAACACTGTCCTTCGTTTTTTAGAGCAGCTGACAAGCTACATCTACTTAAGCACCTAGATGAGTGATCAACAATGAAAGTGCTATGAGATTTTGGTTGATGTAGACTTGCATTATCAATCCATGTCTTTGATCAACAATGTTTAGACTTTGTTATATTAAATGACGTTGGATTTACCGTTAATTTGAATTGTTTGTGTCTTCCTGTATATGCTTAAGCAGTGTTCATTCCATTTTTCTTTCGAAAACGAGAGCTCAGAGTGTTTTATTGGTTAGCTGCTCCTTGATAGAAAACATTCAGAGCCTTGTTTCATTGGTAGCTACCTCATCCTGTACAGAGTACAAATGCTTGAGTACAACTACGAATTTATAGGTCATATTCTTACGTAACCTATATCGTCACCATCATAAGGGCACAACCTTATAGCTTCCACTTACTATTTCAGAGCTTTCGACATCCATGTCTATTAGTGTTTCTGAACTAAGCAGGCAGTGAAGCTTGATTATTAAAAGTTGACCCTTGTGTAATTTTCTGCTTAACCAAAGACTCGGTAGAGAATAAACATGATGCCAGACTTATGTAAGTTTTGGGAATTCGCACATATCGACTATATTAGCGTGTTTCCTTTACTCAATATTTATTCTTGGGGGAAAGTAAAGCTGGGATACCAGCATAAGCTGGACATGCACTATTAATGAAAGCAGAACTACATTGCTCATAGGAAAGAAAAGTTGTACAAAAGTTCACCCAACATCAGTTTGGTCGATTATTTCCTTTTGCTGTTTTCCATACCACCAATCCTCTTCACATGTTAATTTTAATCGATCGCATAAATTACAGCCCCCCTTTAAATTCCCTCCTCAGTCGTGTTTCCTTTCGATACTGGTTGTTTCATGCATCGGTCTTTGCCCTTTTTTGGTCTGCCAGACGATTGACTTATAATTTTTAACTTGATGTGTAGGAAGTAGGAACACATGGCCTAGTCCATGACTGAGTACCGTGACATTGTGAGCAAGATGTTTGATTGCGAGGATGAAGGTTTTCGGTTCTATAACAGTTATGCTCTTGAGAAAGTTTTAGTGTGCGGAAGGGCTATGTCGAATGGGATGGAGCCAAGAAAGAGATTATTTTGAGGAAACTTGTTTGTAGTCGTGAAAGCTGCCGTGAAGAGAAGCACATGAAGAGGAAGAGAGAAGATAGGAAGAGGAGGCCACGGAATATCACTCGTGTTGGTGTAAAGTTTTAACTGTTTTTCAGTACTGAACAAATAACCTGTAATTACCAAGGTTCAGCATATGTTTCACTGAGCTGTAATCAAAATACACTGTGGTTGGGATTGTTTGTGAGCAATAATTCACTAATTGTCTCATGTACTTTGTAAAATTATTTGTTCAGTTGAGAAGTACTTAACTCGTTTTGTTTCATTGGTAGTTACCTAATCCTGTACTGAGTTCATATTCGGTTCATGTGTAGTCTGTGATGTCCAGTATTTATTTGACCTTCTTGTTTTGTGCAGGCTACAACTTTGGTTCTTCGAAAAGACCCCCAATGTAAAAGTCTACCTTGGCAAGCGACGGACCAGGGTTGCCTGGGCCATTTTACCGTGCTCTGCAGCCTGCCGCACTAAGTGATCAATCGACATTGCCGCTGATCATCCGTCGGCGAGCAATTTGTCCTCGCTCAGATTGACCAGCCATGTGACATGCAGCTGGGCGAGCAGTTTGTTGCTCAGATTGACCACAACAACAGCGGAAGCAAAACAGTTTGCCATTGTTCAAAGTAGACATGATTTTTGTAATTTACAGATGTTGGATGCAGTATTCTTTTATGCACTTGGCTATTATATTGTAATAGCTGATAGACACCAGGGTACTAGAAAGTAAACAAATTTATGTTTTAGCATTTGGATTCTCCCCAAGGTACATGAACTAATCACATAATTTTATGCATTTGCAATTTGTAATGGATATGCCTACATGCACATACCGTCTTTTGACTGATAGCTTGACCACAACGAACAAGACAACAGAATGAAGTTTCATCAAATATGACTCTTATTCATGATCACAGTCATAGAACATAATGTAGAAGAAAGCAGACAACATACACTGTCTCACAGTGTTTAGCATAACAAAGCTACAATCCTACAATATGCCACATTGTTTAGCATAGCAAAACTATTAGCTCGAGCATTTGCCAATTGTTCTACGGCCTCAGTTTCCTCTTTGTTGCTGAAGAGTGAAGAGCAGGGTTGCAAATAACACACTTGTACATGTCGCCAATAATTTGGTTGTGTCATACGGTGCCTCAAAATCGACCTCCTAGAATCTCCGAGCCCTCTTGGCTTCCTCATCAGATTGAAACACGAGCAAGGCCACCATAGGCTTGCTGACTAGTGCCACCGTAAGAACTTTGTAAATAAACACCCACGTCAAAACTGATGTGCACATGATCTGAATCCTGTTTTTATTTTTGCGGAAATGATCTGAATCCTCTTTGTTGCTTCAGAAGATGTACCATTCAATCGTATACACATATTGCTTCAGCAAGAACACCAACTTAACAGCTTGTCTGACATCGAGAAATTGTTAAGCGACCAATGTTATGTGATAGTAGAACTGTACGTTAGAAACCAAGTAGCAGTATACTAGAACTACCAAGTTACCGAAGCACCATTTGAACAGACACATTCTAGACCAAGCACTATATGCATTCCAAATTCTGTAGAGATGCATAGTTCGCTCTAAAGCACATTAATGGAAGAAACCAGTTCACTTTAGCACACTACCTGTTACTACATGTTCTTGATAACTGAACAAATACAAGAGCACGTCTCTGAACAGTGCAGATACACTTATTCAGAATAAGTGTTCCTACTTCCTACACATCAAGTTAACAAATACAAGAGCTCGGAGTAGAAACTTTGTGGTGATTTTTTGTGTGAGAATGAATGCTAGGATTAGTTCTTGAAGCTGGAAGCATTCCGAGCAGCTATGCCCCGGACCCCGGTACCAAGATCATCCCTGAAGGTACTGCTAAATTTTATTCCTTGCCCTGGACGAAAGCCCCGATGTCCTCCGATGCTTGTGCTCCGTTGAGGTCGCTGGGTCGTGTCAACGCGCTGCTTTCAAAGTGGGAGAGCTCGCCGGGCCGCCGCCGATGACGACCACGAGCTCGCGTGCATCTTCCGACTAGGGGAGTTTGCTTCCCAGATGCCGACGAGGAAGAGGTCCCTGCGCATCTGCCGAGGAGCGGGAAATCACTGTGCTGCTTCGGACGAGGGGGACGTCGCCGCGCCGCCACCGGAGAAGCAACCAAGCAAATGGAATCAAATCAATAAAGAGAAATCTAAATTCACCTGAGCACGCGTCAAATTGAATGAAATGCGTGCATCAACTGAATTGCTCCGGCCTTCTCCTCCACATGGTCGCCGCTGGACTCTGCTGCCCCCTGGTTTTTACCGACCGCCGGTCAACTCTGGCATCCGCTAGACACCGTCGGCCATGGTTGTCTCTGCCCGTCGCACCCATCTAAAGTCCGGAGGCGTCAGATCGAGCACCGTCGCAGCTCTCCCCAGGCCGCCGCCGACGCTGCTCCCACCATGCCGCCACCGTCCGCCGGCCACGCCAGTTCTCAATCTTGGGGCAGAGATTGAGATAGGAAAGGGAAGAATACCCGACGGTGGAGTCATTGAAATGAATTTACCTAAATAACCTTTTACTTTAGATTAAAAATAAAACAATATTGGTAGTTTCAGGTAGTTTCAGGTTCTTTTAATCTAGTAGTTTCAGGTAGCTCTTATTTTTTCACCGTTCGATTAGAGCGGATGAACGGTTGTTAAAATTACCAAGTACTCTAAACTTGTAATATTCTATAGGTACCTCCGCTACCTGAAAACTGTATTAAATTCGCCCATTAGTTGCAGTAAATTACTAAGGTGATTTATTTGGTGTCTGGTTTTCAGCATGCCAAAGGATGAAGCTCAGTTATGTGCTGCCATTGAACTGTGAGTGCATAATTCTACTGCTCCTAGATCATTTTCTGAATCTGTTACCAAGACATTGGATCTTATTGTGGTAACATTTGATAAGAGAACACACTGCCTTGTCCTGATCAAACTTTTAATGCTATGATCAAAGTTGTAATGCTAACAAATATTAACCAGTAATCTATTAGGTACCAGACCAGACCCATTTCCTGTCAGTGATCTATCAAACGTAACAAACTAAGATTGTGGATTTATTCATCTTCCTGGATGAATACTTTAACTCGGCAGCATTTGAATTTATTTTCAAACTCCGTTTAGCTAGCTGATCTTCACACATGTTTCCTTTTTTCTTTTCAAGGTTTTATTATTTACGTTTGGTGATTTTTGCTATCTTGCAAAGTTTCTGTTAGCATGGTGAAAGGGCATGGCGCCCCCATGTGTAGTTTTGGTAATTAATGACAATCCCTCTGGACTAATGGTTGCATTGAGTTATTCTTGTAGTGTTTGTCCATAGGCAAATGCTTGAACTCCATATGTTGGATTCAAGGTTGATGCCATAAATATATTGATATAATGGAGTATTTGGCATCAAGATCATCGAGTTGTATAGATATATTTGATATGATCAAGAAGAAGAGTATGTGATGACCAAGTTGTTATTCGAGGAGTTATCCGATGATTGGTCATATGCGAGTTGAGCATATTGCAAGTATGTCTTGAAGAAAAGAATTATGTGATCATTCATGGTTATCTTCAAGACATCATCTATTGAAAAGAGAAGAAAAGATACAAGGTTGATCAAGATATTGATCAACACACAAAGCTACAAGATGTACCAAGTGAGATCATGTATCTCTTGGTATGGTAAGCAGTTGTCCATATAGCTTTTGTGAACTAACCCATGATATGTGTGTAGCATTTCTATGTGTGGTTAGCTATCTTTCTATGGGCTTGCATCAAATGAAGATTTCATATGGCCCATGATCGATGACGTCAAGTGGTGATCGTCATCAATGTTGAGAAGCGCAAGTTCAAGAGGAGCATCTCGAAGAAATCCTAGGCTTGAAGCTTGTCACCCATTTAGAGATAATGTTCATGTGAAGATGTGCCTGAGAGAGGCTCTCCCATAGTGGAGTATGGGGGAGCAATGTTTGAGTCTTCACCAAGCGAAGCGCAATCAAAAAAGGTGGTCCACTTGAAGAGATCAAGATCGACGTCATCTAGCTCAAGTGGAATGCGCAAGGCAAAGGTATGATAGGGTTCTATTTTACCGGTCTCGTGGTACTAGTTGGGAGACCGGGTTATAGGATAGATACCGTACTATCAAGAGGGGCTCTCGATTGAGTTTTAGCGTATCACTTGGAGATATCTCAAACCTTTGCATACTTGTCTTCATCATCTTTCTTGGTTCTTATTTGGATTTTCTCCTTGTTGGGTTTTGGTGCTTGTTGTGATCTTCATGACAAGCCCAAGTTCTCCGAAAACGGATTTCGTATGGAAAACTTGTTGCGTTTTCAGGTTGGAAATATTATCGGTCCACCTTCGAGATAGGGTCCACACCTTCCCATGTGTGGTATCCCCTCTATATTTGTGACCCTTAATATTTCGGCTAAGGACTTTAAAAACAATGCATACTGGAGTTTTTCGGAATATCCGATCAAGCTGATTCGGAATATCCGATTCTTAAGTTTTCTCTCGAAATCGGCTAAGGACTTCTTGCTGCCTGTTTTGTGGTGTACTGAAGCTTTTCAGAATATCCGATATAGGTCTACCCGGATTATCCGGCTGTTCCGGATTATCCGATACTTTGTGTTTCGGACTATCCGATCCAGTCGGATTATCTAATCATGACTTATATCGGAATATCCGATTTTTCTGTCTGCAACGGCTCTTTTTCTGGGAGGGGTATAAATACCCCTCCACCTACCTCCAGCCATCCAGCTTTTGCTGAGCACGAATTTGACCCCCATTATTGACCTTCTTGAGCTTAGCTATCTCTCAATCCCTCCATGATTCTTGCCTCCATTTAGTGGGAAAAGAGAGAGGAGATCTAGATTTTGTTCCACCAATCCATATCTCCTCTAAGTGAGGGAAAGCCTTTGGATCTAGATCTTGGAGTTCCATTTGTTGAGTTCTTCCTTGTTCTTCCTCTCTTCTCCCCCCACAAGCATTAGTTGCTTTTGGTGGGATTTGGGAGTGAAGGATTTGACCACCTCTAGTGGTCTTGCCTTCATTGCATCGGTTGCATCGGTTTGAGTTCTCCACGGTGATACGTGAAAATCGAAGTCGAGTAGCTTGTTACTCTTGGGTACTTGGGGTGCCCTAGAGCTTGTCCTCTTGGGTACTTGGAGTGCCCTAGACGGTCCTTGTTGATCTCGGAGTTTTGGTGGCTCGCGGGATAGTTGGAAGCCTCCAATTAAGTTGTCGAGACGCGCCCAACCTTGTGGGTCTTGTGGCTTTGGGAGCCACGGGATTCCGGTGAGAGCCTCCAATTAAGTTGTGGAGTGTGCCTCATCCTTGTACGGGTTCGGTGACCACCCTCAAGTGTCCCATAGTGGCTCGTGGCACTCTACATTGGTAGAGGCACGAAAGGAGATTACGGGTGCCATTTGACGGCTATTCGGAGATCACTTTGTGACTCCGCACCGCTCCAACGGAGACGTAGCTTCCATTGGGAAGTGAACTTCGGGATAAATCATCGTCTCCAAGTGCCTCGGTATTTCTATACCCGAGCTTCTTACTTATGCAATTTACTTTGTGATAGCCATCGAGCTTGAAGTAATATATCTTGCTATCACATAGTTGCTTATCTTGATTAGCATAAGTTGTTGGTGCACATAGGTAAACCTAGCTTGTTCAGGTTTTGTGCTTGATAAATTAACCGCTAGTTTTATTCCGCATTTATTCAAACCTAAACCGTAAAGAATTTTAATCGCCTATTCACCACCCCCCCCCCCCCCCCCTAGGCGACATCCGTGTCCTTTCACATGGTATCCTGCAAAATTCCTTCTAAGCTATTGATTTTGCTATTGCGTCTTTCCTTTTGAACATGTCTGGCACAATTTACAGGTATACTATCTCTTTTAGGTTGACATTTGGTTGCTTCGGGAAATTACATGCTAGATCATGTTTGCATAACACATGTTTGAATCAATGGGGATGCATCAGCACATTACATACAACTGCTATTTTCTATCCTTTTATATTTTTCAATGGGCTTTGCCTCGGAAGTTACATGGTTGGTTAATGAGATTCATGTAGGAAATTGTGTCTTGCAACATTTTATATATCTACTACATCGTCCGGAATTAAACTTTAATGTAGAAGTATCACTGAAATAACGAGGAATTATTGATGTGGAATTGTACTTAAGAAAATATACTTAAGAAAGCCGGTACGGCTATACTGGAACACAGTGTATATGAATATGCTGGAAATATACACAGAAACAGTATAGAATGGAATACGAGGTTGTCCATATGATTGGCTCTATGGATTGTTAAAGACTGCAAGTTTGATTTTATATTCGAACTCGGCGCATGACTCACACATGCGTGCTGCGATCTAATTGTTTAACAGTAACAGGCTCGGTAAATGGTTGTTAATGATATTGGTTTGGTTTAACAAGTCATGAGTCCTATCTGGAAACATATTGAGCTATCTGGAATTTGGAGACTATATGAAGGTCCCACCATCTGGACTCAATATGCATTGTGAGCGGCACCACCAATAAGACAGAGAAATAGAGGATAGGCCGAGTTAACTCCAACCCTAATTTTCTTACAACCTCGATGTCACGATTGAGGGGTTAATTTTGTCCATGTAAGCCTAGATATGCCGGCAAGACGTCTCAAGTCTTGGGCCGTTGAGCCGAAGGGTTAAAACAAAAATTGTTTATCAAAAGGATCATCTTGTGCTGAGATTTTTTGTGAGGGTTCATATTTCTAATTTTACGTCATGTGGTTCCTACGGTATTTAAGCACGAGCAAGCCATTGATCAGCAGCATATAGACACTATAAGGACAGTGACTGATTACCTGTACATGATGTGAGCACACACTCAACCGGAAGCACACGGTAAGGAGTCGAGCGCATCGTCGAGGATTACTAGCCAAAAACGGCAAGTCTATCTAATCCACTCGCGTGCATCGCTGTCGAACAGTCCAAGGACAAATGTGCCCGCGCATATCTACATGGCGCCGATCAGAAATGGAAGGACACATCAGTACATCACAACGATGGGGCGCATGATATCTTTGAGCCAAGCTGTTGTCATCAGTAAACTTGCTCTAGCGTCCTGCATGCCGTGGGTAGCTTCACCGTGATACTTGGGTGTCATATTGATTTACGATGATTTGGTTATGTGGATCAACTAGCTCTTGATATTTGTCCTGATACACAATGTTGGTGTACTTGACAACAAGTTGATACTACATTATTCACAATTTTTTTAACGTTGACAGTATATTATCCTTGTGACCTTCCAAGTGGACGGCGAAGTTACCAGATCTTTTCTTGTACACAAAAGTTCTTACAGAGTTTATTTTCTGATATGACAGAGTGTGGTCTAGAGTTTGCCATCACCAACATCTAGAGGAGCCATTGTCGAGCATTGGGGAAAGGGAGAGAGTTGGGCTTCAATCAGAGTAGGGCCACTCCAAAGGTTTGGTAGGTTGTGGGCCCGACAGCGGACGATATGCGCCTTCCTTTTTCTTTCCTCTCTGTTGGGCCGGTCTGGCTACCTTCCGGCTCACCATATCGCTTCCCCATGCGCCGGCGTCGCTCATGCAAGTCCAAGAGCTCAGAGCGGCGGCGCCGATTGTCCAGGTTAAAGCATCTCTAGCAATACCATTGAAGGTCGTATCGGACAAATCGGTGAGCTCCGGCCCAACACCTCTGCCCGTCCTGCTTGTGCTTTTTCTTTGGCGTTGCCCGTCTTTGGTGTTTCACCTGTAATCTTGTTGATAGCTCTGTTTTCTGCTGGTGTGTGCAGTGCTGTGTTGTAAGTTAGGTTCAGTATCATGTATCTTTTCGCCATTCATGACGTTTATACCGCTGGGTCTCTCGGCCTATTATCTAAAAAAATGCCTAAGAAGAGAGCCCCGTCCCTCCCCTTCCCCTGCTACAGTGTTCTGAGGCGGAAAGGAGGCGACCGCGAGGCCCGGGTTTCGCCGGCGGATCTGCCGCTCCCCTCCGCCTCCGGCCGCCGTTTCGGCGCCGCGAGGTGGGGGGGGAGCCTCGGCTCCGTCCGTGCGAGTAGTTTAGGTCCTAGGGTTCTAGGTGTGCGTGCCCAGTTGGCGTCTCCGAAGACGGTGGCGGTGGCGCCGGTGAATAGGGCTTCTTCCTTCCCCTCCTTTCCCCGTTCCGGCCTCGTCGCCGGGGAGGTAGTGGAGGTGCTTCGTCGGGCGTGGTTCTCTGTCTGTGCTTCTCCGGCCGGCTGTGGAGGCGAGGGGAGGAGCGGGTGGAGATCGGCATTCCGTTTTTGCTGCAGGTGGATCTGGTGGTCTTCTTCTTCGACGTCTCTGCTCCGGCCGGCCATGGTGGCGAGGGGAGCAGCGTCTGGAGGTCGTGCGGGGCTGGTGGTGGTTGACCTGGGCGGCGCGGCGGCGGCTGGAAGACGGGCGGTTGCGGGGAGCGGGTGCTGTGGCCGTGCGCGTTCAGCGTGTCTCGGTTCCATTGCTCGGCGGCGGACGGCTCCTGCGGCCATCTACATGATGTGGCGGCGCCTTCTTCCCGGCGGCAAGAGGTACGGCGGCGCCGCCGTCGCCTAGGTGCTTGGGGAAAGACTTCGGATCCGATTGTAATCTTTTCCAGTGGCTCGGGTGCTCTTTGCAATTTTCGGGGTCCACTTGTTTTTTCTGTTTTCCTTTGGACCTTTTTGTAAAGGTGTGATGAGCTGCCTGAATATATGTGTCGGATCCTCCTAAAAAAAAGTATGCCACCAACCAGTTTGGTTGTAGACAACCCGAATGACTGCCATCAATCGAGTGCACCAAGTATATAAGTTCTCGTTTCTCCACCGGCAATAGGAGACCCATATGTGGGTCTAATACAAGACTGTGAATAACTTGTACGAAATGAGAAGCTCCACCTTTGTTAAACACAAAATTATTGTGACAGTTTCAAGTTTCTCAAGGAAAAGCACAATCTCAAATTTAATTCGTGCTTTAGTAGACTCATCAATCCCGTTTAGTCATCTATTAAACATATTAGTGATATTTGACGGGGTGGAATATTGAAATGAAATGTATCACTTTTCAAATCAACCTATTAATATGACAGGAAATTAAAAAGTACAAATCATACTATGAAAGTGAAATTAATCACTCTTCTTACGGTTCGCGCCGTTGCCGCGTGTGACAACGCCTTGAACCATAATTTCGGCGCCGACCACTACCGCGGCAGCGAGATCACCTTCTCCCACTCACGCGTCCAACGTTGATCACCTTCTCCTACTCACGTGTCCAACTCGCCACCTGCCAGTGGTTAGCCTTCCACTCCGTCAAAATAAATCAGGCTACCCAAACATGATTTTCTATGAGCCCGACTTTAACAGAAAAGTCAGTGAAACCAATTCTTCTACTGTTAAAACTAGTTTCCTGAAGACGGATCTCTAATCTAAGCTATCCAAACAACCACTACAACTTAGTTATACTAAACATTTTTACTTTTACATAGATCCTGTCGTCGTATAAGTTATGTTCTTTTATTAGTATGTAATTTTGTATACCATGCCGAATACTCTTTATCATGTATAATTTAGCAAAACATTGCAAACATTCACATGTCACGCCGTTCAAATATTATCATTACAAGCAATTTTTTATTTATGTTACGATGTTGAAGAAATCCCCAATGGATTTAGTTCTTAAATCCGCAAACCAACATGATTTTACGTGTTCAGATGTATGATATTCCAAAGTACACTTAGATTTTTTTACATAACTTCGGTAGAGTTCCTAAGAGTGTATAAATCTAGCTAATAACTTGGCTAAGGTTTCTGGAGTAAATACTAGTCTAGCTAAAACTAAACGGATAATTCTAGATTCTATGAAGTGTTAACTATTGGTTTGTGTTCGAATCCTGTCTTTCGATCTTTTTGGTGTTGTGGTCAGTTGTATATCAACTAGCTTTTGCTATTGTCCTCATACACAATGTCGAGGCGCTTGCTTACAAGTTTAATATTTTGTTATTTGCAAAAATATTTGGTAGTACATTATCCTTTTTTAGAGTATATTATCCTTCTGACCTTTAAATGGAACACAAAGATACCCGAACTTTTCTTGTACACGAAAGTTACCATAGTTTATTTCTTGTGATTACATAGTACTAGTAAGTGCAGGCATAGCGTGGTCAAGAGTTTTTCATCACCAGTATCAACACAAACTCCGTTCACAAACAAAACATCAACACGAGCTCTTGCTATTCTCCTCATACACAATGTTGGGGCACTTGCTTACAAGTTGATACAATTATCTGCAAAAAAAAGTTGATGGTTTATTATCCTTCGGGTTCGGATCCCCTGGAGTTGGACTCAACTCCACCGCGTGGAGTTGGGCAAATCTCAGCCTTTGCATTCTCCCGATGGTCCAGATTCCTCCACGTCTCAATCTTCCTCCAGAGGCCATCTTCTTTGACTTTTGGATAAGGTTCGTGAAGCTTCAGGACAGAAACATTATTCCCCTCGACTCTCGACTTCCTTCCTCAGCTCCGTAGCCGGAACGACGGCCTAAATTCGCAAGCGCCGAGTTGACGCCGCAGAGCGCGCTCGATTTAAATAGCAAGGGCCTCCTCCACGAGTCACCGCCGCACGATGAGCTCGCCCGAAGTCAATGCTGCGCCGTGACCTGCGGCCTCCACCGAGTGGCCGCCGCATCACGAGCTTGCCCCAAATCGTGAGGCCATCCTCCCTGAATTCCCCACCCGTTCGCTGCTACACCGCGAGCTCGCCCATCGGTAGGAGCAACTGCTTCACCAGTCACCCGCAGCACTTCGAGCTTACTGACTATAAAGGGTACGAACTGGAGCTTGAGGAAGAGAAGCCCTGGTGTGCGTGCATGCACGCAATTGCAGCAGCCACTCGAGCAAATAAAAGGTAAGAAACAAATTTCAAATCCATCTATGATTCATGTCTTCATCGGAAAACAATATGATTCACTGTTTTTGGTGGGAAAAAGCAGTACGTGGGAAATTTTTAATAGGTAAGTCAAGCTTGTTACGGCTGATTAAATCTGGACCATCGGGAGAATGCAAGGGCTGAGATTTGCCCAACTCCACGGAGAGACGCGCCTGTGGCACGATGGTAAGCAACGCAGTGGCGTGCTGCCCGCCCGCGTGAGTTCGACTCCCAGGGGGAGCGAATTTCCCGGGTGTCTCACCCCGCGGTACTGTTCACTAGAACAGTGTCCAGCGCCTCCCACGCACGTTCGTGCCACAACTGTCAGAACTCAAAACGCGCGTGTTCCGTGTGTGTAGTTGTAGGTCTAGCTTGTGTACTAGGGTGTGCGTGCGTGTGGTGTGAGTGTGGTGTGAGTTGGTACATGAGTTCAGATACTACACCTATACCCCAGATCAAGAGGCATCAAAAAAACTCCACGCGGTGGAGTTGAGTCCAACTCCAGGGGATCCGAGCCCCCTTATCCTTCCGGCCCTTTAAATGGACCCTCAAACTTTTCTCGTACACGAAAGTTACCAGCGTTTACTTCTTGAGATTACAGACTACAGAGTACTAGTAAGTCATGGTGCAAGCGGGACGCTCCGCGGGAGTCCGCGCGTACGCTGCATGCGTCGCTATTCGTACACGGTATGCCACGTAGTAGCCGTGTATGCGCCACGGTTCTTTGCGGCGCCGCGCGCGCCGCGTACGATCGCTAGGCTAGCTCACTAGCTAGCTCGCGCCGCGTACGATCGTTAGGCTAGCGTACAGACAATTAAGTAATACTTCGGGAACGGATGCGAACTTACAGAAATTCCATATTTAGAGAGGAGAGCATGCAAACTTACAGAAATTTCAAAGAAACAACAGAATGCAGAGAGATTCCTCAAACGGATGGATGCTCAACAATTCCAAACAAACAAAAAAATGCAGTGAGACAAACGAACAGAGGTTCTAAAACAGATGCTTTCGTAGTTGAAAGAAATTTCTTGCGAGCTGTATAGGTTCTAAAACAGCCCTGAATTACTAACTATATAAAATACAGTCCGATCAGCGATCCCTCAGCGCTCGGCTACTGTTCCTGTTCTAAGGAACAGTAGCTACAGTGTTTCGATCCGCGCCGTCGCTTCCCGATCCGACGGTCCTGTGGTAATTTTGCAAAAAAAAACCTCCCATTTTCCAGAATTTACGAGTACATCCTTATGTATATAATACAAACCCTAACCCAAAATCGCAATCCTTCTCATTTCTCCTCCCAACTTTCCTCCCCGATGCGGCTACCTCCACTCCACCGCCGCCGCCGACCCCTTCCTCGCCCCTGCGGCCGCGTTGGAGTAGAAGAACGCCGCCGCCGACCCCTTCCTCGCCCCTGCGGCCACGCCGAGGAGAAGGCCGCGCGCCGCCGCCGATCCACGGCTGCCGTGCCCCTGCCCACGCCGCGAATCCTGCGTTGGAGGACGAGAAGGCCGCACGCCGCCGCCGCGTCCGCCATCCTCACCCCTCAGCGAGCAGGAGACGCCGCCAAACCGCAGCAGAGGGCGACGACTAGGTGAGCCTCCTCTCCTCATCCTCTGCTCATCTATCCTGTTACTTTTTGGATTTAATCCCCGGATCCTCAATCTTTGTTTGTTAAGATGCTGACGAGGAGCCCCAGGCGTTCGCTGTCGCCATCAGGGAGCACAAGACGCCGCCAAACCGTATCAGAGAACCACGCCTTGGTGAGCCTCCTCTCCTACATCCGCTGCTCATCTCTTCTTTGACTATTTTTTGATTTAATCCCCACAGATCATCTTCTCTATTTGTACATATGCTATTTTTATCTATTCCTATATGGCGTTTGACGATATTCCAATGAGGTTGCAGGATAGCATTAATCCATGTAATATTGTGCTATGGTTTTTTTAAATAATTTCGCTTTCCCTGCAATTTATATTTAATGGTCGATAATGGCGTTTGACGATATTCCAACGAGGTTGCAGATAGCATTAATCCATGTAATATTGTGCTATGGTTTTTTAAATAATTTTGCTTTTCCTGCAATTTATATTTAATGGTCGACATCAGGTTTGCTCGCATTAGGTTCGGAAATTTGGTTTAGATTGTGTGATGCACACATCTAGATTGCTCTCAATTTGTAAGTTCTGAAATATGAACTGTAGTAGAAGTGTTTGTCATGGTAGGCTGCAATAGACTAAATGTATGCATTCTTAAGATGTTGTCATGTTGATCATGTCCACTTTATTGTTCAGTGCGTGGAGTTCAATCAAGAGCTGACCTTCCAACTATGATGCACCACCACTATGAAGGCATGTAATGCCATGGACTGAAAGGTTTGGCGAACGTAGCTTCTGTTCAGATAAGATGGATATTTGAGTTCTACACTAATGGTTGATGTTGTGATGTAATTCATGTGCAGGAATCTGCATGACTTACCTTATGTTCCCTTTAACTTTGCCTAATTTATTTCTTTACTCTATCAAAAATCATGACAGCAGCGGGCGGTGTTGAAGGATGCTTTGGATCATGAACTGCGCAACTACAATGGCTGCTATACTCCATCCTCTCCAATATTAGCCTCCAAAAGTAAGCAACCCATATGATCCGCTATGTGTGCTAGCATGAATTTTATATAGCAGGAGGCACGCAGTGACTTTAGTGATACAAAAATTTGATGGTAGTTTAACAAATTGTTTGAACGTGGTGAACAGATAGTAAAAAAATAGTAGAAAAAATTCAGAGAAAGGGATCATTTTGTTCAACTCCACGGAATTTTATAATGATTATGTGATATGTTCGATGGTAATTATCCTTTCTTGAATTATTTGTTCTCAAGGTTGTGGGCACAACAATGCTTGGCGTAGGTGGATTTGTTGGGAAATTTGGTGCATGAGTTATTTAATCTAGAAATTATTTAAGTTGAGTTATTGTGTCCTGATTCGTGCTCATATCTTCCCTATACATTCTTTTACTTTGTGAATTTAGATATTGTGTTCTTATTACCAGGATACAGCTAGGGCATGCAGGACATAAAAGTTTTGTGCAAATACTTGTGCCTTTTGGTGCAGCAATTTGCAAGCAAGGCACTAAACCTCATTGTTTTGCTGTTGCTTTTCTAAATTAACAAGAGCATACATTTTGAGATATTTCTATGTAGCAGTTATTAGAGTCAAAACTTCCATACTCTCTTATTTTATTTATGGTTGCAATTTATTAGGTGGTAATATAAGAGGGGCATTTGAAGACTGAGTGCGACTACCACTGAATGGTGCTTCCATGGCACCTCCTAGGACAACTTTCCTGTAACAGGTAATTAACTAAAAAAAAAAGTGCAATCAGTTTAGAACCATGGATTATTTAAGCATCAGTACTTTAATTTATTTGTATTTGATGATTATTCCTTATAAGAACGACATGTTTATTCACATTTCAGGCTAAGATCTTGAGGAAAGATGAAAAGAGTGTCTTGCAGGTTGGTCCTCCTCCACCACCAAATCGTGCTCTCCTCTTCTAGGAGCAGCGCAGAAGAGCACTCGAGCACCAACGCCTACATCAGGGAAATAAATGGTGGATGCAGTTGGAGCGCACAGTGTCACGTCTAGAGGACAAACATAGGCACGGCGTGATTTCTCAACTCCATAGACACTTTCGACACAAATTTTTAAATGTAGTTTCCCAACGGTAATTTTGTATGTCACTTTTCTATCGAGAACAAATTTTCGACTGTAATTTGCAAATTTTACACCAAAGGCGCGGCGTGACGGCGCGCCAAATTCAACTAGTGATTCTTGAAGCCTTCTCCAGAATCTCAGTACGTTTGGAGTCCAACACAGCAATCTGGCCAGCACGGAGAAACACTTGTCCTGCCAAGCTGAAGAATATATAATCAGACTTGCATAGACATAGTTAAATGTACTGAAATATTTACTTTAATGAAGAGTTGATCCAAAAAAGCGTACTTAAATGATTCATATGGGCTATCCTAAGTAAAAGCTGCGATGGTCTTAAATAAACTGTTTACAACCTCAAGCCACAAAGTCCCAGCTGCTATGTTATGTTCACTGATATAAAGGCCGTTTATATATTCCAGCGGAATTTCACTTTTACCAGAGCCTTTTAACATCAAAACCTCTGTTTTTCATCACAAATTACAGCACAGAACATCTAGAATTAACCATGTAACAACCATAATTTAATCAAATATTCCCCTTACTGCTGCTACCATGGACAACTGCTGTTACCACTTATCAATTATAATTTAGCAAAAATGCTACAAGGATAAAGTAGACTGACAGTCTCAACCCCAAGGTCAGGAGAAAAGAGATATTTATTAAACTATCCACAACAAAATGAAAAAAAAAAAGCATCAGCTAGGCAAACAGTAGCACCAACAACGATAAACTAAAAATCAGCTAGGCAAACTCTAAATGCACTATAATGCTTCTGAGTTGAGAAAACAATAAGTTGTTATTAGATAGAACCACGAGAGCTAGTTGATCAAGCAAAGTTTTGAAGTTACAGCAAACTGTCAGTTCCCAAAGCCATGCATTAACTTCAGGTTCCCCTGTATATATAAGGATGGATTGCGATTTAGCAGTAGCAGTTTAATCGGCTCAGACCAAGCCTATGATTTAACAGTAGCAGTATAAGGATGATATAGTGCTTTCATCAAATAGATATAAAATTTATCTTCATGATATCAGAGCGCAGTAAATAGTTCGAATTATTGAATGGCTTTCATATGCAAACAATATAGAAAGAACAGTAGTTGTCACCTCCTCTTCTATTTCTGCAGCATCAAGGCGAAACCCTTTCATTCTTCCTAGCGTCTGAAAGTGGAAGAGAAATTTTATTAGCCACAAGAACATGAAGTAAAGCTCATAAGAATGAAGAAGACATGAAAAATCCTTGCTGAGAGATGGAATTATCAGGCCATGCCATCAACAACCGAGACAAACACAGCAAAATAACCTGAACCGAACACAGCACAAGCAATTTCTCTTCCGGAACCATGAAACAGCAAAGCTCTCATCAAACAGATCATAAAGTAACTTATTTGTTGGAGTTTTGACACCACCAAACAAGATGTATAAAAAGTAAGCATGAAGGGAAACCAGAACATCATAAAGTACCATATATAACACTACAGTCCTCTAAATCCATAAGTTCAGAACCATTTCTAAACAATGCTAGAAGTTGATGTTTAAGCTACGATGCATTGGGAGAAGGAAAGAGGATGGAGTGTGAGGTGCGCTCTGGCGTCTCGGGTGGCGGCGCCCCGCCCCCCGCGTCCCCTGGCTCTCCCAGCCGTCGCTCGCCGGCAGGTCTCTGCTCCTGTCCCTCCCTGAGCGGAGGAGGCCTGCGCGGCAGGTTCTGGCAGGCGGTGGACTGGCCGGAGGCGGAGGTCAGCGAGCCCAGCGAGGATGGGGACCGGGCGGCCGCGCCTAGGGACACGGCAACGCTGGGCGATTTCTTGGCCGTCGCCCGCCACAAGGTGTCACCACGCCGTCGCACGGCCTTTGCGCCGGGCGTCGTGGCTCGAGGTTCTCGACGCCGCGTGGAGGCCCGCCGGCGCAGTCGCGGCGGCAGCCGCCATCATCGTCACGCCCCCGTGTCAGACCTTGCACGCAGGTAAGCCCTTCCTTACCCAACCTTCGCTCTAGCTTGTGTGAGGTGGTTGTGCCACCGTCCCAGGCTCGGCCGGCCGAGTTTCCTTCATCTCGCCGGCGAGCGCGCCGCCTCCGCTGGAGGCGAGGAAGCCGGAGACGAACCTAGGGTTCGACCGCTCTGAGACTTGGGCCGTGCCTCATTTTGCGGCCTATTTCCCTCCGGATGAGGTGACCCGCGAGGTGGCCCAACTTACCTTGGAGGGTAGTTGGGCTCCGAGACCCGAGTGGGGTCTGTTGGGCTTGGGGGCCTTAACAGATGCGGAGCCCGCGACCCAGCCCGTCGTTGGCCCACCGTGCGCAAGCCCAGGTGAGGAGCCTACTTACTGGTGGATTCCCCGCGGCGCCCGTGACCTAACCCTAGGTTTCCCGCGGCGGCTGAGGATATCCAGCGGCATAGGAGCTCTGCGCGTCGCATCCGGCTCTCCCCACCTCCCACCCCTCTCTCATCCTCCTTTGCGCAAGTGGTGATGGCCTCCGGTGCGGGAAAGGCAGGAGGGCGGCGACAAGCGCGTCGGCTCCAAACGCGACGGTGGGTGCTGCGGCGATGGGTGCTGCGGCGGCGAGGGCGGCTCCGGGTGCGGGCGCGGGCAAGCGCCGCCTTGCGGTGCGTCAGGGCCAGGGCAGCGGCCCAACAGGCGCGGCCCGAACCCCAACCAGCAGGGGCGCAAGGGCCCCCACCCATCTCAACGGTGGTGGCTGGAGCGGGAGAAGAAGCGGGAGCGCTGGCTCTGACCCAGGAGGGCGCGCCGGGGAGCTCTGCTGCTCCCATCCTACCCCACGGTGGCGGCCGCGGAGCAGAGCGGGCGGGCGGGCAGGCGCCACCCCCTCAGGCCAAGAAGCGGCCGGCGACGCGCGGTCCCTCGCCGACCCCGGTCTCCGGCTCGGGTGGCCCGAGCGAATCCCAGGCCGAGTGCTTCAAGTGCGGCCAAACCGGCCACTTCTAGTCCAAAATGCAAGTTCCCGCCGAAGTGCGGCCGCTGCGGGGATGGCCACAGCTCGACGGAGTGCTCGCTCCGCCGCGCCCCCGCCCAGCCTCAACTTCATGGCCAGGCCATCCCGGGCGAGGGGTTCTTCTACCTCGACTTTGAGATGGGGGAGGAGGACATGAAGGACGACTCCAATGAGGCGATCATCTCCTTCAAGAAGGAAGGCCTCTCGGCTCAGGCATTGGAAGCCGAGCTCCGACACCTTGTCGAGGGCAACTAGGAATGGAGGGTGCGGCAGGTGGCCGCGCTGGAGTTCTCGGCCGTCTTCCGTCCCGCGAGATACTCAAGATGAGCGCTCGCAGTGGGAAGCTGTTCCTGCCCCTCAGCGACACCGAGGCGGCGATTCGGCTCGCGGACGCGGACCCTGCACCGGTGGCGGTGTTGCAGGAGGCGTGGATTACATTCACGGGGCTGCCCAAGCGCTTGCGGAATGTGCGCCGGCTCATGGCCGCGATGCGCATGCTCGGCAGGCCCCTGGAGGTGGACATGAACACCTTGGCTCGCCCGCAGCCCGTGCGCATGCGCATTGCGTGTAGGAACCCGACCAAGCTGAATGGCTACGCCCAACTCTTCCACCGCAAGGAAGGCTTCAACATTGGCATTCGGGTGGACCAGCCCCGTGCTCCTGCGCCCGCGCCACCACCCCCCCTCCGAACGTTGAGAGCGACGACGACTCCGACCACAGCAACAACGAGGAGGAGTGGCGGCTTGCGGGGGAGAAGGACAAGGCCTACGAGGCCGCCAAGGAGGTTGGTGGCTCCTCGTCCCACAACCTGGGGGCGGGGGACCATCCCATGGCGGATGCGCCGGCTGAGGCCGAGGCGGAGGTGACTGCCCCCGAGCCGCTGGGTGTGGACCAGTATGGCTCAAACCTGAAGGGAGCGAGCTCGTGGCCTCCCTCCCTTTCCGTCTTGGAGAAGATGAGAGCGGCCGAAGCCTTGAGGGGCTCAGCCAAGACGGTGGTGGTGGTGCAGCCAGCCACATCCCCACCCAGGTCCTCCTCTGCTCTCCAGGACGAGTCCGGGTCTTGGACGCGGACTCAGAGGGTGAGCTGGTCGACGCGGAGCCGCAGGCGGCGGGCGAGGCGACTGCAGCTGGGGCCGGGGTGCAGCGGCGGCGCCATGCGAAGCCGCAAGGCTGC
Source organism: Poa pratensis (assembly GCA_947311845.1). Lineage (NCBI taxonomy): Eukaryota > Viridiplantae > Streptophyta > Magnoliopsida > Poales > Poaceae > Poa > Poa pratensis. Next base: position 23,522,324 of record CAMZMU010000106.1, on the reverse strand, counting down.
ACGGCCCCGAGGCAGCGGTCACCTCGGTGGAGAGAGCGGAGCGGCGCGTGGCGGTCAGGAACTTGGAGGTGACTCCATCAGGTTTTTACGCTTCCCACTCCCGTTTTGCTATCTTACATGAGTTACCCGATGATCACTTAGCTGCGGTCGTTCACGATGTGGGTTTAGCGTTTGCGGTTGAGTCTGGCCGGGAAACCGAGGTCCTCTCCCTTATCCGTGCCAAGGAAGAGGCTCAGGCAGCGATCGCCGAGGCGAATTTCCGCAAGGACCTCGCGGCAGCCAAGGCGGCTGCTGAGGCTCCATGTGAGACCAACGAGGGGGTCGAGGCCCCTGATGTGCACGCCGGGGACACGGCCATGGATGATTCCATGATCCAACCCGAGACCGCCCCACCAGCCACAGGTTCGGGTGCGAGTGTTCCGAAGGTGGCATCCCGTCGTGGACGGAGGAAGACTACCCGGACGTGATGCGTGCGGGCTTCTACAACATCCGGGGTTTTGGCAAACCGGGACGCCGAACCCAAATTAGGGATTTTATCTCCCGAGAGAGGCTAGACTTTGTGTGTCTACAGGAGACCATTAAAGCCTCTTTCACAACGGCAGAGCTGCTGAGTATCGACCCCGGGGTCGTTTCGCGTGGCACTCTACCCCGGCGATTGGTCACTCCGGTTGAATGCTGTTGGGGGTCAATGAGGATGCCTTTGAGGTGAAGGATTGGAGTAGTGGCTCCTACTTCATTAGGGCGGATGTCCTTCAGCTGGATACCACACAGACTTGGTCACTGTTTGTGATATATGGCCCGGCAGATCATAGCGCACAGATGACTTTCTCGCTGAGATGTCTTCTGCTGTGGCGGCCTGCCCCTTCCATTGGTGGTGAGAGGTGATTTTAACCTGATTAGGGGATCAGCGGACAAAAACAACGATAACATCAACTGGCCATGGGTGCATAAATTCAATGATTTCATTGCCAACCATGCATTGCGTGAGATCCGTAGAGGCGGAGCCAGATACACCTGGACCAACAGATAGTTAAACCCGGTACGATCGGTGTTGGATCAGGTACTTATGTCAGTCGAGTGGAATTGCTCTTCCCGCTGTGCTCTTTGACGGCGGAGACCATTATTTGTTCGGATCATGCACCACTGGTGTTGAGCTCAGGGGAAGAGCTCAAGAAGAGGAGCTCTCGCTTCTTTTTGAGAAGGCTTGGTTGGAGAGACCGGAGTTTGTGGACCTGGTATCTTCCAAATGGCGCGAGTTGGAGGCACTTGGGGGTGCCTTCGCAGACCCCATTGATGCATGGCAAGCCATCTCAGCAGGCCTACGGCAGTTCCTAAAAGGCTGGGGGCCAATATAGGAAGGGCCGATAGTGATGCTAAGGCTGACATCCTGCGGCAAGTCCAGTTGCTGGATGCCCGCGCGGACGCCTCTGGTTTGGATGATGAGGGTTGGGCCCTTAGATATCATCTCGAAGACCAACTCACCCACTTAGCGAAAGTGGAGGAGGAATACTGGCGTCAACGGAGCCGCCTTCAGTGGCTCCTTAAGGGAGACACTAACACAGTCTTTTTCCATGCAGTTGCGAATGGGAGGAGAAGGAAATGTGCCATTTCCCGCCTTGTGTCGGATACGGGGATCCTATCTCAACCTAGGGAGATTCAGGCGCATATTTATGATTTCTATCGGAACCTTCTAGGTGTTGAGGGGGAGCAGAGCCCTTTCACGACCTCACATTCAATCTGGGACACGTTGAGGCGGGTCTCGGAGGAGGAGAACACAAGCCTCATGCTCACCTTCACGGGAGAAGAGATGGACCTAGTGCTCCGTAGCATGAAGGTTGACACGGCCCCGGGACCCGACGGCTTCCCGGTGGTGTTCTTCAAAAGGTTTTGGCCTTATGTTCTGGCTATTGCGAATGGTTTCGCCCTTGGGAGGGGAGACATTGCTAGACTAAACTTCGGGTTCTCACCTTAATCCCGAAAGTGCCTGGGGCTGACGACATTAGGCAATTCTGACCCATTGCTTTGATCAATGATCTTTAAGTTTGTGGCCAAAGCTTATGCTCTTCGCCTCACCTCTATAGCCCACCGTACAGTCAGCAAAACGCAATCTGCTTTTATTAGGGTAAGCATATCCATGAGGGGTTCTCTCCCTTCAGGAAATTGTGCACGAGGTCAAGATCAAGAAACTTGGGGAGTCTTCTTGAAATTAGACTTCGAAAAGGCATATGACCGAGTACGGTGGCCTTTCCTACGCGAGGTCCTTCTTCGGAAGGGTTTCGATCCCGGGTGGGTGCACCAGGCTATGGGGTTGGTCTCGGGGGGCCAGACTGCCATCACCATCAACGGAAGTCGGTAACTTCTTCAGAAATGGGCGGGGGGTTCGCCAAGGCGACCCACTATCTCCTCTACTCTTCGACTATGTGGTAGAGGCCCTTGCGGCAGTGCTAGATGCAGCCAAGAGGAGGGACATATTTGTGGACTTGTCCCTGATCTGATACCTGGGGGTGTCACATCTGCAATATGCGGATGACACGATCATTATGATCCAGCCAGACGACCTCGCCATTGCTAATCTCAAATTCATCCTCCTGTGTTTTGAGAGGATGTCGGGGCTTCGGATCAACTTCCACAAAAGCGAGGTCATGGTTTTGGGGCCTCCTCGCCTGATCAGCAGCGGATCGCTAACATGCTTAATTGCAAGTTAGGGTCCTTCCCCTTCACGTACTTGGGTCTTCCCATTAGTCACAGGGCGCTCACGGCCGCGGATTGGGGTCCGCTACCGATGAAGGTATGCAAGAGAGCTGACCCTTGGATGGGCAAACTCATGTCTTCGGCTGCTAGACTTACTCTGGTGGATGCATGCCTCTCGAGTCTTCCACTCCACGCGATGGGGGTGTGCCTACTTGGAAATGGCACGCATCATGCCATGGACACACACCGTGCCCACTTCTTCTGGGGCGATAAGGACACCAAACGTAAATATCATTGGTACGATGGTCGGATGTGTGCATGTCCAAGGCCTTGGGGGGCTTGGGGATCATGAACACCAAACGTATGAACCAATGCCTTATGGCCAAATGGATTTGGAGGCTATATGCTGGGAACAAGGCTTGTGGGCCGACATCCTGCGTAACAACTACCTTCGTAACAAGGACTTATTGTTGGATAACTGTTGGGGGGATAATAACCCGGTATACTTATGACCAAGGAAGAATCAGTCGGACGGCCCAAGGCCTGGTCCGAGTGATGTGTACAAGATATGGGTCGGGTTACAGTTGGGCCAGTACGCCTAAACATGACTCGTCCCTAGAAGGAAGGACCTAGAAGAACTGGAGTCCGAGTGAAGGAAGGAACCGGGTGACTTGGAGGCTACGGAAGGTCTAGAAGAACCTAGAGTAGGACTCCGGCTCGTATGTAACTCGGTATTCATTGTAAGTTCGGGAGACCCGATGTCTATATAAACGGGCTCCCAGAACATAGACGAGACTAAGTTGAAGTCTTAAGTCTCAACCCTAGTTCGATATCACCGCTATCAAGCGAAACCCTTGTAACCTGTCTCGTAACCCGGCTCTGTTGTCGTAGCCGAGTTATCGAGACCTCGAGATCAATAACATAGAAGCAGGAAGTAGGTCTTTATCTCCAATGGAGAGGCTGAACCTGGGTAAACCCTTTTTCCCCAACGAGCGTGACAATCTCCTGAAGGACCAAGGCGCCTTGCCCCAACATCAAGTTACCCTATGGTAACATCTGCCGTGTTAACCCCACGACAGTTGGCGCCCACCGTGGGGCCTGCGACCAAAGCTGTCCTCATCAAGGGAGAAGCTCTGCGAGGGATGGAGAACCTCGCGATCGGCGAGGTCAGGATGGATCAGCACGGAAAGCGCATCGTCGACGATTCCGGCTGGAAGGAAGAAGCAGATCTGCTGGAACCGGCCGGGTGATCCCGTTCGGTCGGATCAACGTCTTCGTAGGTATGATTAATGCAACTCAGCAAATTGATGACGAGGTTATGTGCGACTCCGTTTCAGGGGCAGCCACCATCGTCCAATCTGATGGAGAAGAGTCAGTCGGAACAGGAGGTTTCGAACATCAGTCGGACATCCAGGCTTGCGAGCCGGAGTACCGACGCAGGAAGATTTGGATACAGATACTGATCGATTTACCGTTGTTTGACGAGAGATTTGGGTACGTGGCTGATGAGGAAGATTATGAGTCGGAGCCAAGGACCATGAAGCGCGCTGTGGTGTACACCCTGAGGAACCACAATGATGGGACAGAAACTTCAGTAAGCGAGGACGATGCCACGCGCGCGGCCAGAGAAAACAGAGAAAGAATTCAGCGTCTCACGACCTTTCAACCGGGGAAGGCTCGGGACAGCCGGTTGTGATGGAAATCCACCAGTTTTTAGGCCCTTGGACTTTGACGCCGCAATAGTTACCACCCCAATCACACCAGATAACGCAGCAACCCGGGCGCAGCAATTGGATACGTTACGAATCACGCTGGAGAATCAACAGAAGGCTTTATTGGCGGAGCAGCAGCGCATGTTTGATGAGCAACAAGAGATAGAACGGGATCGAGCCCGTGTGGAGCAAGAAAGGATAACAGTGCAGAATCGCCATGAAGATCTTACAGCAGTACATCAGGAGGCCAGACCCGGGTGATGCCAGGCATGACCTTAGATCCAACAGATTGAACTTTGCATCACCAAACGGAGCTCCCAATGTCACTCGGCCTGAGCCAGCGCCGGTTGGAATTGGGCATGGAATCATGGTTAGAGCAAATCAGGGAGGAAACGGGGTGCCACCCAACACTCGGGCTGGAGCTCAGCAAAATCAGAACACAGCAGCTGCGGGTGGTATGCCACCACCAGCAGATCGGTTCCACACGCCCAGTGGTCACTACTCAAATCCGGCTGATAACGTGTACGCAGCAACATTAGCATTATGCCGCATGCCGATTGATCAATCGCCAGAGGGAGAAGAAGCACGCAGGGCAATTGAGATGTTGAAAACTGCGATCACGCAGCAGGGAAACATGCCGGATAAGAGTGGAGCGTTACATTCAACACCATACAATAGCCGAGCTAACCGGAGTCATCACGGAGAAACACCAGGCCAGCCGGATCAGGCGTCAGGAACGGACAGCAGAATCAAGGTCACCCGGCGCCGCAGCCTCAACGTTCGGGACATCATCAGCAGAGGCCAGCCCAGAATCAGCCGGCGCCGAGGCCGCATCAACCGGCCCCGGCCCAGTCTGTGGCCCAAGCAATTGTCAACAGTTCAAGAGCACGGCGTGCGGCGAGCGCAAACCCGGCTTTAGGTGTCGCCGGAGGAGCCGGAGGACAACCTGAAGCAGGAGTGATGGGCCACGCACCAAATACCGGGTCAGGTTTGCCGTTAGTTTCTTCATTACTTAACCCGGTTGGAACTAAATGTCTTTCAGATGCTATTAAGAGTGAACCTTTTCCTGAGAAGTTTAAAGAGCCAAGCAAGGTGACGAATTATGACCCCAGCATGGATCCAGAAACATGGCTCAGCAGTTACGAGATGGCGATGAGTATTCGCAATGCCACGCCAACTTGTGCGCGAGATACATGTACCTGATGATGAGTGAAGGAGCAGCAAAGTTATGGTTCAATGGATTACCCGAGAAATCTATCAATTCTTGGGATGAGTTGAAGGCATTATTTGTCAAGAATTTCAAGGGCACGTGTGAGAAGTTGTTCACTATAGAGATTTGGAGCGATGTTTCCAGAAGAAAGGCGAGTCAGCGCGTCACTGGATGCGCCGAGTTACAGCCATCATTCACTCATCAAAGGGAATTACACCAGCTGCGGCCGTGTCGTCAATGGAGAAAACCTGCAGATATGACCCGGTAATTCAGAAGATGGGTCGACTGAGGGCCACTGGCGAAGCAGAAACCATCACCATGGGCAGCTGATGGAAGCGGCTCATAAGCACGCATCCACAGACAAGACCCGGGATGATGATGAAGATAAGGGAAAAGGAAACGTCAACAACGGAGGAAAGAACCACAACAACAACGGTAACAACAACAACGGGAACAATAATCACAATGGTAACAATGGGAATAACTCCAAAAGGCAGCACGAGGTGGTTCAGATTGGTGGCAAACACAAACACCGGGTATAACAAGTTTCAGCGGCGAGATGATAATTATCGAGGCAATAACAACAATGGCAATTACAGGGGAAATTTCCGAGGACCGGCTAACCCCCAGGAAGCATTCAACATGCCGTGTCCACGTCATAGTAGGAACGGTAAACCGGCAAATCACTCTTTGGCCCAGTGTGTTGATCTTCAGAGATGGAAGAACGAGGAGTTTGCCAGGATGATATGGGAGGAAACGGCCGAGGCCGGGTAATGGAAATAACCCGGCCCACGGACCACAAGCTGGAGGAAATAATGGAGGACCACCCGGCCCGGATAACGGACCAGCCGGGTTAGGTTTCCAGCAAAACCCCAAGAGTTAAATCGAGGACAGTATCATATTACAGTTTCCAGCACTAGTCGGAGAGATCAGAAATTGAAGAAAAGAGCTGTCAACGCCGTTCTTCCCGCAGTTCCGAGATATTTGAAGTGGTCCGAGTATCCGATCACTTGGTCTAGAGAGGATCACCCGGCCGAGTAGATGCACCTGGAGCGTTGGCTTTAGTTGTTGCACCTCAGGTTTCGGGTTATATTTTACACAAGGTTCTTATGGATGGAGGTAGTAGCATCAACATTCTGTATTGGGATACATTCATCCGGATGGGTTTCACAGCCAAGCAGCTTCACCCTTCCAGTACTATCTTTCATGGTATTGTCCTGGAAAGTCGGCAAGACCAGAGGGAACAATAACATTGGAGGTCGCGTTTGGAGAATCAAAGGATAATTTCAGGTCTGAGATGATTTGTTTTGAGGTGGTCAAATTGAAGAGCCCTATCATGCTCTCTTTGGCCGTAATGTTTTTGCTAGATTCATGGCGAGGCCGTGTTATGTGTACTAAAGATGAAGATGCCAGGTCCAAAGGTATTATCACAGTCAATGGCAGTCGTGAGTTGGCGTTACAATGTGAGGAAGGTGATGCTGTTATGGCAGAACAAGCCTGTGCGGAAGAGGAGTTGAATTACTACAAAGCTACCACAAACCGGATGATGGGACAATTTTGAAGAAACCAATGACCGAAGAGAGGGCGAAATTCAAAGCGGCTCAGATACCAAGATGATTGACTTCGTGCCGGGTGATTCGTCCAAGCAGTTCTCTATCGGGTCAAATCTGACTGACAAATAGGAAAGCGCGCTCATCGAATTCATCCGTGAGAATCGGGATGTCTTTGCATGGAAACCTAGTGACATGCCAGGCATACCGACTGAATTCGCTGAGCACCGCTTACATGTTGATCCTAAAGCAAGACCGATTAAACAGGGATTGCGCAGATTGAATGAGGAAAGAAGAAGGATTGTAGGAGAAGAGATAGCTCGTTTACTCGCCGCAGGATTCATTATGGAAGTGTTACATCCAAAGTGGTTGGCTAACCCGGTTTTAGTGTTGAAAAAGAACAATGAGTGGAGGATGTGTATTGATTTCACAAGTTTGAACAAGCATTGTCCGAAGGATCCGTTTGCGTTACCAAGGATTGATCAAATCATAGATGCTGTGGCAGGTAGTGATCTTTTGTGTTTCCTGGATGCATATTCAGGATACCATCAAATCAAGCTTGCAGAGGAAGATTGGGAGAAGACATCATTTATCACCCCATTTGGAGCTTTTTGTTACAAGAACATGACATTTGGACTGAAGAATGCTGGAGCAACTTATCAGAGGTGCATCCAGAGTTGTTTTGAGAAGCAGATAGATCGGAACGTGCATGCGTATGTTGATGATGTGGTGATCAAGACAAAGAAGGCTGAGACATTTATTGATGATTTGAGAGAAACTTTTGCTAACTTAAGGAGGTTTCAGATGAAGCTTAACCCAAAAAAGTGTGTGTTTGGAGTTCCATCAGGAAAATTACTCGGCTTTATTGTGTCCGAGCGTGGGATTGAAGCAAACCCGGAAAAGATAGCAGCAATCAATAGGTTGGGAAAGCCGACTGAATTGAAGGAAGTCCAGAAGATCACGGGCTGCGTGGCTGCGTTGAGTAGGTTCATATCCCGACTGGGAGAGAAAGCAATTCCTTTATACCGACTCTTGAGGAAGTCAGATAAATTTGTTTGGGATGAGGAAGCTGATAAAGCCCTGGAGGCATTGAAGGAAACATTATCGAAAGCACCAATCTTAGCTGCTCCAGCTCCAAAGGAGCCCATGCTGTTGTACATAGCTGCAATTCCCGAGCAGTTAGTGTAGTTATTGTGGTGAGCGAAAGAAGAAGGAAAGGAGCATCTGGTTCAAAGGCCGGTTTATTATGTCAGTGAGGTTTTGACTCCGGCTAAACAGAGGTATCCCAGTGGCAGAAGTTAGTTTTTGGCGTTTTCATGGCCAGTCGGAAATTGAAGCATTACTTTCAAGAACACCCCATTACAGTGGTGAGTGGAGCACCATTGGCAGACATTGTGTGCAATACTGAAGCTACTGGAAGAATTGCCAAGTGGGCGATTGAGATGGGTGATTATCACATCAAGTATGAGCCTCGCACAGCGATTAAGTCACAAGCCTTGATTGATTTTGTCAATGATTGGACCGAGTTAAGCACGGCACCACCCAAGGCGCCGAGTTATAAGTCATGGGTTATGCATTTTGATGGATCCAAGCAGTATGAGGGATCAGGAGCAGGAGTGGTTCTCACTTCACCCAAAGGGGATAAGATGAGTTATGTTCTTCAGATTCACTTGATTGCACCAATAATATTGCTGAGTATGAAGCTTTGTTACATGGTTTGCGCATTGCCAAGGAGATGAACATCAAAAGGATCATGTGTTTTGGTGACTCGGATCTTGTAGCGCAGCAAGTTTCTGGGACTTGGGACAGGAAAGATGAGAAGATGGCGGCTTACAGAAGGGCTGTTGATGAAGCAGCTGGATTCTTTTCAGGATTCCAGGTGGATCATATTGATAGAAGGAAAAACGAGGCAGCAGATGCTTTGTCAAGATTGGGATCACGTAGAGAGCCAGTTCCACCTAATGTGTTCCTGGACGAGTTATGGAAGCCATCAGTCCAACTTCCGGGTGAAGAGGAAGATGATAGTCCAGATCAAGATTCCGAGTTAGTAGCAGCGTTGCATGAGATTCCTGAGTGGACTGAACCATATCTGGATTATATGATAAGGAAGATTTGCCGAGTAATGAAGTTATGGCGCGACAAATTGTCAGAAGATCACTCGGTTATGCAGTAATTGATGGTGAGTTGTACAAGCGCAGTGTTTCTGGAGTTTATCAGCGATGTGTTTCATCAGTCGAAGGAAGGCAAATTTTGCAAGAGATACATGCTGGGGACTGTGGTCATCATGCTTCATCTAGGTCTCTGGTGGCCAAGGCATTTAGGCATGGATTCTTTTGGCTCACAGCTTTCAAGGATGCAGAGCAGATTGTTAGGGCATGTGATGGATGTCAAAGATATGCAAGACAGGAGCATGTGCCGGCTCAGGAATTGAGGACAATACCAATCACTTGGCCGTTTGCAGTTTGGGGTCTTGATATGATGGGGCCCTTTCAGATGACATCGTGCAAGAAAACTCATCTCTTGGTGGCTGTTGATAAGTTCACTAAGTGGGTTGAAGTAGAGCCAGTTACAAGTTGTGATGCTTCCAAAGTTGTCACGTTTCTGAAGAAAATTATCAGTCGGTTTGGTTATCCTCACAGTATCATCACAGATAATGGGACCAACATGTCACTCGGTGAAACAGAGATATTCTGCAAAGAGAAGGGAATCAGATTAGACCTTGCTTCGGTGGCACATCCACAGGCCAACGGGCAGGTAGAAAGGAGTAATCAGGAAATATTGAAGGAATCAAACCAAGACTTCGAGTTCCGATTGAAAAGGCGTATGGAGCTTGGGTGAAAGAGTTACCCGCAGTGGTTTGGGGGATCAATACAACCCCGAATAGATCAACCAAGCGTACACCGTTCTTTCTGGTGTATGGAGCAGAAGCAGTGTTACCGAGTGATATAGTCCATGACTCGCCAAGAGTGGCGGCGTATGTGGAGTCAAGCAATGCAATTGCAAGGGAGGATTCGATTGATGCCCTCGAAGAGGAGCGTGAGTTAGCATTGGAACGGTCCGCAGTTTATCAGCAGATTTGCGCTATCATAGTCGCCGAGTAAGATCAAGAACTTTCCAGGAAGGAGATTTAGTTTTACGGCTCAGACAGAATCAGTCAGGGATGCACAAGCTAACTCCTCCATGGGAAGGGCCGTTCCTTATCAGTCGGAAATTGCACAATGGTTCATATTATCTGATAGATGTGAGAGAGAAAGGTGAAGAGAACAACACGGACCATGCTATCCTTCCTATGGAAGAGACGAAGCGGCCGTGGAACATTGCTCATCTTCGCCCATATTATACCTAGTGAACATGAACCTAGGCCGAGTTATGTAACACACGATGTAACCCCCAGCAGGTTTCAGACGCGCTCTTTTCCTTACCAGGGTACCTAAGGGGACTGGAAGGTTTTTAATGAGGCGGCTTGCTGGTGTATCTTTAATAAAGAAGAGTATTGAGAAGAAATCTTTTCTGTTTTACTTTTTATGCATAGTTTATGTTTATAAAGCTTTGCCCAAAGGAGTGCTTAGCAAAAAGTCCTATAGCTGTTGCCCAAGAGAGCACGCATAGAGATGTTTGAGATCAGTGGGGTAATGATGCATAGTTTAAGCCTTTACTTGTAAACATTGATCCAGGGCTTGGGGACTTATGAATTATAAATTCATAAGTTTTAATCCTAAGACCCGGCTTTTAAGCCTTAATTTTGTTCTTGGTTAAACTTGCCTATCAGTTTGATGTTACTCACAATTTTATGACCAGATTGCTTACTTGTTAATTCAATCAACTATGATGCCCATGCTGGGACTTAGTTTGACCCTGTTTTAGCAAAGGAAAAAGTAGCAACTGAGAAAGTCATGTGAAAGCCGACTGATAAGAAGCTAAAGATAAACCAAAAGGGTCATCTAAACCATAAAAAGTATAAGTTATTACAAAATATTGAGTATTTCATATAGTGCACAGACGCACCATCAAATAAAAGGCAAAGTATTTCAGAGCATATTACAATGCCCATTGGCCGAATAATTGTTTTGCAGGAAAAGGTAGCATGAAAACTGGCTCAGATAGCCGGGTTATCGGTTGAGGTTCCCTTGGCAGCTTCAGCTTCGGCAGAAGCCGGGTTATCTTCAGGAGCTTTGGCCTGGGACTTAGCTTGTGCAGCCTTGATCTTTGCAGTATCCTTAGCAACATCAGCCGGCTTTTCCATGATTGGCGTGGTAGGGCACGGCTGGGTGCAGGGACAACTGGAGTAGAAGTACTTGGCGCTGCAGCTTTCTTCTTCTTTGCAATGGAGTCTCTCAGCTTGGCCAATAGATCAAAATGCTCGGGTTCAGGAGTGGGGATTGGAGTGTTGTTCTCATCCACTGCATCTTGGAAAACCGATAGATCAGGCTCAGCTTGCAAGCAATAGGCCGGGTTTGGGCAGCAATTTCTTTGAATCTTTTCCCCCAAACTTGGTGCCATCAGCATTGTATTGAGGGAATCCTTTGACAAAAGGAGCCAGGTTAAGGCGCGGGTTGTAGGCTTTGGCTAAGCTAAACTGCGCATTGCGCCAACCCGGCATGCTGAGCGCGTCCAGAGGTCTAACCACTCGGGGATCGTGGAAAGCTGATGCAGGGACTCGAATATTACTTGGGGAGGAGCACAGTTGCTCTTAACACGCTTCATAATCTCAGAAGTGCCAAACTGGAATTGCCGAATGATGGTGTTCAGGCAGTTCAATTTCTCTGGATAGGATCTCCTGATGGCAGCATTCTGTTCACCTGAAAAGTATGATGTGGGTTAGTATATGAAAGCCGAGTAAAAAGTGAAAAGAGATGTGTTTACCAATGAGTGGATTGAGGATATCCTTGATATGGTCTTTCAGGGTGTCCAAGTATTTCTGGACACTGACCATCTTGTCAAAGCAGATCTTGTACTTATCTCCAGCCTCTTCCAACTCCTTTTTCAGTTTGGTGTTCTCTGCAGTTAGAGATTCAATGTTTTCTCCAAGTCTGAAGCATGAATTTCAGTTTCCTTGCGCAGCTTGGTTTCAACTTCAAGGAGTTGGTTGGTCTTGGCAAGTACTGGTCATTATGGGACACATACCTCTGAAAAAAGAATAGCAAGTTAGAAACATGGGGGCTGAAATAATTTCAGTCGGCAATGGCAAGAAAGAACTAGTTGATAGTAAATTATATAGACAGAGTATTTATACAAGTTCCGAGTGACTGAAGAGCAGATCACCGGCACTTGGGGACTGGTATGTCTTTTAAGTTTTTACAAGTTATTCAGTAGCACATCTTCAAAGTTCCAGATAAAATGTGAACATATTACCCGGAACTTGGGGGTTATGAGGATTTGAAAGTATTGTTATGATGAAAATCAGAATTAATGAGGATTTGAAATCAGAAAGTAAAACAAGTTCCATGTTATCGTAGACTGATAACTTGGAACTTGGGGACTGGGATATTCTGAAGTTTTCAAAATGAAGGCAGAAAGAGATATATATTTTCAAGTACCGAGTGACTGAGGACAGTTTACTCGATACTTGGGGACTAGGTTTGGTATATAAGATATGAAGAGGAAAAGATGTGTACCTGATGTTCTTGGACAAGGAATCCACGAGTTTGCCCTCAGTAAGCTTCAGTGTATTGTACTCAGTCAACAGACCTTCAAAGTTTGATATGGCCATATGTGGCACAGTGGAGCTTCGCCTTTATCAGTCGGCTTGGACTTCTTTTCAGAGGCAACAAACTTGGTTGCAGTTTTGAGGGAGAGATCTTCTCAGTAAAGCAAGCTCCTGTGATCACGACTTCTGGATCAGTCGGTTTTTCAGCAGGAGGAGGAGAAAATTCATCTGGTCAGTTGTTGCTCCTTATCAGTCGGCTCAGCATGTTTTTCAGGAGTGTTCTCCAAGTTATCCTCTTCAGCAATGGGAGGGCTTGGAGCACCACTAAGAGTAGCTTTTGCCCTGAAATTGCAAGTAAGAAGATAATATAAGAAATAGCAAAAGAAAGCAAAGTTGATGAAAGTAAATACAAGTAATAGTTGGATGAATGTATTACCCGGTATTGACTTGAAAGTCACGGGGAGGTCATTGCTGGAGCCTGAAGAAGCTGTAAGAGAGTATGATTTAGAAACTCGGATTTGACCAGCTAAAGGATAACTATCAGAGGGATGTTTTTGTGGTTCAAAGTTGGAAAGAGAAGTACCAGGACGGCGTGGAGATGGATGGTTTGGGATTCCCGGGTTAAGAGGATCCTCGCCAGGGGAGGTCTGAGTAGCTCTCCTCTTGGTAGAGGGTTCAGCAGAACTCTGCGAAGATTTTTGAAGAAGAATTTGGTTGAGTTTTTGCATAGCAAGATAAGAATATGGTTCTGTGGATATGCGAGAATATGGCACCTTGGCACAGATAGTGCGAGCCTTCCTTTTCCCGGTAGCAGCAGATTCAGTGGCTTCAGAGCTATGGCCGGGTGAAGGAGTGGCTGCCTTTTCAGCCGGTTCAGGTATTATAAAGTGGACATCAGTGGATAAATTGGGTTGAGATTCGTTCTCAATTAAGCTTATGTAGAAGTGGCCTGTGGCGCCCCGACCCGACTGTTATACAGTGATACTGTGTCTCCGGTTATCCAATACCACCAGACACACTATCAAAGCATAATAGAGAGATCAAGACTTGTGGAACAACTGGCACATCACAGACTCTACGACACAAAACAATATAGTTCAACTCTTATAATAGAGAAAGATAGCAAATGACAAACAGAGGTCACAGACCCAACATTACAACATGCGGAAGCGAAGTGTGTTGTTCTAAACAACAAGAACCAAAATTATGGCCTAAGAGGCCTGCAAATAAACATCCAGCGCCAGCTGTTCCGGGATGTCCCAAGCTGCCACCTGGGAACCCCAGACTACTCGTCGACGTCCACAAAGAACCCACCTTCATGGTCGGTGAAGTCCTCTCCTGAAAACAAGCAAACGACGTTGAGTTCGACGAACTCGCAAGATTAAGAGCTAATATATGCTCCATGATTGGCTTTCAAGGTTTTATGGCGGTTTTGCATAAAGCTGATTTTGTTTATAAAACACAACTCCATGGCATCGACTAATCAGATTATTTTGAAAAGGGGTAAGAAGAAACTCTTTTCTCTTGAGATCACTTTCTCAACAACAACCACCATCATCATCATTGTACCTGTTCATCAAAGGCACCTCCCCGAATCACCCTCGAGGAAGTCAACCTTACAATCTTGAATGGTACCTCTAGTACCCAGTTTTTAATCATTCCGTTAAAGTTATTCTATGATCTCAGAATCCGTCACCAAGTCGTCCATAACCGCGGACACGGCTTTTCGAAAAGATTTATCCCTACAGGGGTGTACAATGTGAAAGTCGCCAGGTTCCGCGAGGGACCTCCCAGCTCCTTATCCATGCGTACCGCCAGACTCATTGCCAGACATTAGCTCTCTTCCGGGAAAGCCGGCTGAGTGTGAAACGGCTACAACCTTTACCTCGCTTAAGACTATCCAAGGATCATCAGTGGCGGTAGGACAAGAGGTACCTTCTCGCACCCTGTCCCGCGGCCACTTATTTTCCTGACACAACCATCCTCATCTCAGTCTTGGCCACCATCTTCAACGCACGCGCAAATGGAAAGCCAAACTAGAGGACCCTCGGCTAGTCCGCCACAAGTTAGTCGGTCGACGAGGTTCCATATGCCCACGCATGGTTGCACGCTCAACTTGGCTCGTAGGCGAGAACTCGCACTTAGGCGGCGAGAACGAGACAACCCACCACATCCCATGTGGCCTCTCATCCCCACCTTTAAGCATTTTATTATCCATCACCACAATTCCTCCACCATCAACATCACTGTCACAAGTCAACACCTGTTTTCAGCATGTACCATCCCTAGTACAACTAGGCATTTAGCTAAGCATGGCTAAGCATTGACATAGCATAGTTATGTATATAAGGCCAACATTACAAACCTATGGTAATAGGAGGGAAAACAGGTATATGGCAACGGATTTCTAATGCAACTAGTAGGATACTTTAATCCAAGCAAAAGACATTTAGAACCGAATGCAATATTATCGTGGAGAAAATATTTGCGGAAAATAGGATAAGATATGCTCAGAGGGGGGATTACGCTTGCCTTGTTCGGGATACAGGTAGTAATACGGATCCTCGGGTATTGTGGAGTAACCCCCGGCTGCTTGATCTATCGAAACATAACAACGGAGGAACAATCAATCACCACACATTGGTAACAATGCAATGCACAATCACATGATGACATGACATTTTAATGCACTGCACTTAACATAGGCGATCTAGCAATTTAAATGGGGTACGGCGATATCTACTTTAACTCGGGAAGAGAGGTACCCCACATTTAACTTAGTGATTCTAATACTATTAGAGGTGCAACATTGTAATTGTGCGCAAGAATGCATGATGATGATGATTTTGGGTAGCTCACATTTTTCTGAGCGTTTTGGTATATCGAACACATTTTTCTGATGTGGCGATAAAAAGTTATAATTTTATAAATTACTATTTTAAATATGTGCTTTTAATTATTTTTAATTCCTCATTTAATTCATGTCCAGGTTATAAGTTATTTATACACAGCACATTTATTTACCAACATAGAGAGACAAAGTATTTGAAACAGTGGTAATTTTCTTGTACTGAACAAATTCGGAAATTCCGATTGGTTTTAGAATCGGAATATCCGATCGGACAGTGCATTCGAATTTTGGCTAAGGACCCAGAATATTCGGTAGTGACCTAAATCGGAAAAACCGAACTGTGCAAGAATCGGATTATCCGATCGCTGAGAAGGGGTGAAAACTTTCTAAGGACCAAACACGAAATGGTACTGGCGTTAACCGGACTATCCGGTCGCGCTGAACTCGGATATTCCGATTTACTGCTGACGAAACTGAACCCGAAGGTTCAGTGCGTTTGGCCGGGGATGGCAACGGCGGCGACCACGCTCGGGGCGCGTCCGCATGTGCGCGCGGGGGTGCGAGGAGTGCATTCCGCGGAGGGGTTCAAGGCGAACCTCATCGTGGCGACGGCGCCTGGGTATGGCCACCGGAGTTTGCCCGGCGACGGCAGCGAGCGGCGGTCGACGGAGGACTACGGCGGCATGCATGTTACGGAGCACAGCAGAGCAAGGGGAGAGGACGGGGGAACGCGCTAGCTCACCCTGAGCACGACGGTCTGGTCGGCGAGGTCGGGGATGGACCGTAGCGACGGCGACGAGCTCGGCCGCGGTGGTCGGGGTCGGAGAAGGAAATGGACCGCGGCGTCGATTCCCGGCTTCCCTCTTCAATTCCTGCGGCGAGGATGTAGAGGATGGCGCGGCGGTCCCGTCGGTGGTCTTGGATTCGTCCGGGGCGGCTCCCCTCGACGGCGATATGGCGGCGACGGCGAGCTCTGCTTCGGCTCGCGGGGAAACGAAAGGAGAGAGAGAGGTGGGGAGCAAGGTGAGGAAGGGAGCAGAGGAGCAGGTGAGCAGCGTGGGGTCGGTCTCCTCGCGGAAGAGGGCAGAGCAGGGGGGCCTGGGCGGCGTGCACGCTCGGGAGCGACACGGTGGCAATGGAGGGCGTGGCTACAGGGAGAAGAAGAGGATTTTGCACTTTGCCCCCTGGACTTTTGTGGCAATCACGGATAGGTCCTTTCTCCTTTTTAAAACTAAAACCTTTTAAAAATCAGTAGCCTTTCCTTGATTTTTCTGAGGCACTTAAACTTTTTATAAAAAGTTGAGAAAATTTGGGGAGGCTCCCCTTAACTTGTAGAAGCTCCACAATTTTGGTATTGCAAAAATAAAATAGTTTGGACAACATTTGTTCAAAGGGTTTGGATATGGCAATTTTCCAAAATACAAGTTTATAAACCTTTAGGAAATTTAAAGCAAGTTCCCAAAATTTATTTTGAACTCTTGGAACTTCCTTGACAATTATAAGATGTCAAGATATTTTGTTTTGCAAGTTGAGTGCTTTCATTGTTTTGAGATTTGTTAGCAAGTTTGACATTTGTTTTTGAAATGATGCCAAACCAATTATTTTATTTGATTATCAATTTAATTTGAATGCCATGATGCAATGAAACACCAAAAAGTGGAAAATTTATTCGGGTTTTAGGTTCTGAACTTTGGGCTGTTACAGGCCAAGGGAGTCAAGTTCACCTTCTTCTTCTTCCTTTTCTTTTCTTCTTCTTCTTCTTCGCTCGAGGACTGAGCCTCGTCATCATCATCTTCATCATCATCTGCCTCAGGAGTGGCAGGGGGAGTTTCAACTTGCCACCAGTCATCAGATTCCTAGTGAAAAAGTAGAAGTAAAAATAATCAGTTTACAATTGAGAAAGAATATGATATTGAGATTTTTTATCAGTCGGTACTTACTGGTGGTGCCGGGTTATTCTTACTGAATGGCAGAAGGCCATTGTCCTTGATTGTCTCAACCTTTTCAGCGAGGAAGGCCTTGATAGCCTTGTTCAGTGCAGTGGTGGGATAGGACTTCTCCGAGTAACGGAGGGAGTGATGCATGTAAAATGCATACATGAACTTTGCACTTTAATTGCTTATATTCCAATCATATTTGCATCATATAAGGGTTATATCAATGTTTTATCATGATTTTGGGAATACTTCATAGTTTTCCCATTTATTTGGAATTAACCCTGCACAGGCAGAAAACCCTAGTTTTGTATTTTAATGTTTCAGGGACCCAAACGTCAACGAAATCACCTGGAAATTTACGGGCGTCAATATTTGGAAGGAAGAAGGACTACGGAAAAAGGAAGCAAGCAAACGGAGACCCGAGGGCCAAACGGGTGGCCCACGCGGCCAGGTACTGTGGCCGCGTGGGACCCACCCGTTTGGGCCTCGTGGCTCCGTTGCCGTCGATCTTCGCTCCACCGCCTTCGTCTTGACCTAAAAACGCCTATAAAAAAGGTCCCCCGTCGTTCTCTGGAAGGAGCGCCGCACAAACACAGAAACACCGAAACGGAGATCAGGAGCTGCAGATTGGAGGGGGAAAACTCCGGCGGGGCGCTGCCGGCGTGGTCTCCACCTTCTCCATCGACTTCTCCACCGTCTCCATGATGAAGAGGGAGTAGTCCACCTCTGGACTATGGGTTTGTGGAAGTAACTTATGTATCTCTCCTCTCTTGAGCTTCACTAATTAGCACCGTATGAGCTGCTGAACATGATTACGGTCACCGTTGTAATACCTTTGTGGTGGATCTTTATGAGTTAATATATGTTTGAGATTGCAATGTTTGTTTCAGTTATGAGTATAGATGCATATTATGTACCCCGTTCTTGTCTACTTGTTTTGATCAAGCATGTTTATGAGAGCGTGTGAGGGGGAACGTGTGCATTAGTTGGAGTAACGGGGGGTGGCTAGTGCAGTGAACGTGAGAGAAAGTTCTGCGATCCACTTTGGTATCTTTACCTTACTTTGTTACCTCACTAGGGATAAACTAAAATACCATGCTACCGGGGATGTGGGCGTGACCATTGCCACTACTCCATGACTAGATCTAGCATGTTCTTATTTTCACTTCATGTCATGATACTTAATGCTATACTCTGAGTTATCTTAATTACTGAGGTGTTATGATTTAGTTCGCATCTTGGTGGAGTATAAGAGAGGTTAATAACCAAAAGATCTCTATGTTAGGACGTGATGCCCATATATCTAAGTAACTTGTTATCAAACCCTGTGTTGCAATCTCATATGTTAACTTTGTGTGTTCCATTGTCTACCACTTTATAAAGAGAGAGTGCATTTGTGAAACCATGAACCCCAGTCCATTTTTAATCATAAGAAACACCTTTCCAACACCATATACCACTTTTTATTTTCAGCCATCATTAAATCCGAAAATACAAAAATACTTTTCATCTTGCATACATCATTAAAAACCCAAAAATATCATTTACATTGCATCCACCATCATTGCATATTTATTTCTTGTTTGCATTGCATAACTATCCTGATATCATTCTTACACCTTGTGCTTGACAACCACAGGTGAGGTTGAGGACCAAAACATCTAACCTTGTTTTGTAGGTAACCAAAAGAAGGATAAGAAGATAAATCTACCACTTCAGATTCCCCGAGAGTTCGATATTAAACCCTCGAGTCACCCCTCGTGGGGAAAACTGTCTTCCACTTACTATACACTCTGCACTTGGAGTCTCAACCTAATCCCGTTATTTGTGCAGGCATCAAGACTTGCTCTTCGGGATCATCAAGACGTTTTCTGGCGCCGTTGCCGGGGAATCGTAGCTGAGAGATTTATCCAAGGGTGTGCATCATCGCATTCATCTCACAACAAAGTCAACGTCACCAACTTGTGCTAACACCTAAGCTTGGGGAGGTTGCACCTACGTGAGCACCATCTTATCCATCTTTACTTACAAAGCAATTTATTTGTTTTGTTAGTGTCATTGCATATCATATCATATTTATTTCAGTTTTGCATAAAAAATTAAAAATACCAAAAAAAACTTGCTAAAATGGGAGAAAGAACTAAGCTGTGTGACTACACAAACACTCCTAATGATCAATTTATCACGAGAGCTATTGCCACACCTAAGATAAATGCTGAGAGTTATGAAGTAAGTCCTAGTTTGTTGAACTTGATAACTAGGGAACAATTTGGTGGTAGTGCTATGGAGGATGCCTCTATGCATCTTCATGACTTTGTTGAAATATGTGACATGCAAAAGTTTAAAAATGTGGAAAGTGATATCCTAAAACTGAAGTTATTTCCTTTTTCACTTAGAGGAAAAGCTAAAGAGTGGTTGCATTCCTTGCCATCTGGTAGTATTAATTCTTGGGATGATCTAAAAGAAGCTTTCATTAAGAAATATTATCCCCCTGTTAAAATTTTGCAAAATAGAAACAACATCCTTTCTTTTAGGCAAAATGAAAATGAACATGTTGCTATGGCTTGGGATAGGATAAAACTTATGCTTAGAACTTGTCCCTCACATGGAGTTAATGAATGGACCATATTACACTCTTTCTACAATGGTTTAAACTACATGTCTAGAAACATACTTGATTCTGCTGCTGGAGGTGCTTTTATGAGTAAGACTATAGTAGAAGCTAAAAATATATTGGAAAGCATTTTACAAAACTATAGTCAATGGCATACTGATAGGGCACCTAATCCTTCTAAGAAAGTGAACTCTATTGAAGAAACTAATGATTTGTCATCTAAAATGGATACTATTCTTGCTTTGCTTAATAAACCTAGTGTTGAAAATGTTCCTTTGCAAGAACTAGTTGGAAACAATTCTGAAAATATTGATGTCAACTTCATTAGGAACTATGGTAATAATGGGTATGGTAACAACAATTATAACTCTTATAATAAACCCCCATATGTTCCCAACAATCGTCCTTTTGTTCCATATCCTAATGCTAATGATAATAATTGGAAGCCTATGTTATCACGCAATGATAATTCTGAGGCTAACAAAATTCTCATGGAACAAGTTGCTAGTCATAATACTATGATACAAGAGTTGAGTAAGTCTGTTGCTTCTATTAGTTCTGATATTAAAGGCTTACAACTCCAAGCTGCAGGACTAGACAAAGCTTTGTCTAAACTAGCTGATAATCAAGCCACTTTATTGAGTATGTCTGCAGGGAAACCACAAGCATCACCTGTGGTTGGAATGAATTCTGTTAACATTGCTGAAAATGTTCCTCTTACTTTGGAGGAAACTCTTGATGAATTATTGAACTACCCTGAATATTTGTTGCCACTCATGTCTCAACTTGGTAGTTTAAAAGAAGAAGCTAAAGAAACTGAACATGATGAATCTCTTATGCTGATTGAGTTGGAAAAGAAAGTTGAGGAAGTTAAAATGCTTAATGAAGTCAAGGATCCTTTGCTTGACTTAGAAAATTGTAGCTTGCATGAATTAATATCTATCTTACAAAAATTTGCAAGTGATCCTTCCATCAACACTAACCAAGCAGGTTTTGGTTCTTATATTGCTAATCATGTCTTGAAAGAAAAGATTGCTAGGTACAACCAAGAGGCTATGATACCACCTAAGCTTGGGGATATGTGGATACCTAAGGTACTAGTAACTATTGGAAAAGAGACACACCATGCCATACTTGATCTAGGATCTAGTGTCTCTGTTTTATCTAAAGAACTATATGAAGTGCTTGAATTGAAAAATCTTGAAAAATGCTCTATTGAACTAGCACTTGCTGATGACTCTATTAAACATGCTTTGGGAAAAGTAAGTGATGTTATGGTAGAGTTACATATGACTTTTGTGCCTGTGGATTTTCTAATCATGGATATGGGGAATAAAACCTCTAGTCCTATTATTCTTGGAAGACCTTTTCTTCGTACCACAGGTGCTATCATTGATTCAAAGGAAGGGAATGTAAAGTTTCAGTTTCCACACAAGAAGTGCATGGAACACTTTCCAAGGAAGAGGGAACCACCAAAGTTCAAGCTCCCTCATGAGCTTCGTCCACAATAAAACAACAAGTAAGAAGCCTAGCTATATGGCTATAAAGAAAGCGCTTTGCGGGAGGCAACCCGGTTATTTTTGTGTGTGATTTTTCTTTGTGTCCTCTTGCTGTAACAAGAGATTTTGTGTCTAGTTAGGTTCTGGAGTTTTTAATAAAGTGCCAAGTTTTACCCTTTTTGGTTTGAAAAGTTGCTTATAGCGTTCGGAGATTTTATTCCTGCACGAGTCAGTGCACGGTATGATTTTTAATTCTTATTCTGTAACTCCGAATGAGCTCATATTTGAACTGTAGTTGCAACTTTTCATCCTCTGTATGCATGAATTTTTTCGGAATTTTTCGAGAAAGTTTGGTAGGGTAGAAAAATACGTTTTGCTGCTGCTGTTTTTCTGGACAGATTCTGTCCCATTTTGTTTGATGCATGCTTTGAGCTTTTAAGTTGAATCTTTTTGATCCAATTGAGTTTATGAGTAGGCATACAACATTATACACTTTCTGGACATGTCATATGAATTTTTGTTCAAGGATTATATGCAGCAAGGAACCTATTTGTTTATCACTATTAATGCACCCCACAGAAAAGAGATGGGAGAAACGGTGTTTTGAAGTTTTTTCACAGGGATTGGAGGAGATGCACCAAGAGCTATCCAAGGATGGTGAAGACCATAAGCTTGGGGATGTGAAGACAACCCCGCTGGACCTACACACTCTCGGTTTGCACACGTCCAACTTCTGTTTTTCGATCGAAACACTTTATCGCATAAACTTGGAGCGTCGTTTTTGTTTTTGTTTGAGTCTTGAGAGACCACCACACTATCAATTATATATGAGAGAGCTACTGGAAATATGGGTTGAAATATGTTGGATGCTTTTATAAGATTGGGAAAAGGGATGTTTGACTTGATTTTTAATGATACATATAGTTGCATGATTCATGAGCTTGTTTATGAGTAATAGTTTGCAAATTCTTTTTGTAGAGCTATCACTTATTCATGTTTTGGTGCTGATTGTTATTTTACTTGGTTTAACATGGATTAGTTAGTTCTATGGACACTCATGCATGCATCTAGATGGTCAACTTTCTCCCTTTTGCTAGCCCAAAAACTCCAACAAGCAAAAACTTGTTTCCAACACCTTCAACCAAAGTTATTCCAGTGAGTCCACCATATCTACCTATTGGCTTTATGCTATTCCGAGTATGTTTAACATGTTGTTTGTGTTATCTTACCTCTGAATGAAAATGTTTATGTTATTGATTGCAATGGAAAAAATTGGTTATATAGCTCTCACGAACTTGATGCACATTTTACTATTGCATAATAAAACATGACCCATTGTGATTAAGATTATGATGCTAGTGGCTTGATAAATGTTCGAGGTTGGGAGTTAGCCCATATGTGCTGTCACATGCAAAGCTTTCAACATGCTCCTTCATCTCATTTAGTTGATATCATGTACTTTTGTTATGGATGCCTATCATGGTGAAATGAGGTGGAAATGAAGTAGTTCAAATGAGTTTGTATAAATGGTTAGAGAGACGCCTGGGCCGCTAATCTAAGCCATGCATCATTCATGGTGGAAATTTACTTACATACTATGGTGAACCTTCTGTGATACACCTTGCAATAAAAAACTATTCCAAATGGTAAATAAAAAGGGTGTTGAGATTGTTCATTTTGTTTGTTTGTCTTGTCATTTTGATATGGGCTTGTTCCATATCTGGGACAAGAGGTACCCCAGTTGACGCTCTTGATGATACTATTATTACTTACAATGATAATAACTTGAACTTGCTTTGTTTCCTAAGTTGAGTAATCATGGTGTAGTACTTGTATTCAAGGGGCATGAGACATCCAACCTTTACTTTGTCAAGCACACTACTCATATTTGCTTTCACTTTAACCTTAATCATTCAAGATGCTATGATAGGGGCAATGAGAGCTTGACACCAATGAATACCTTATTGCAATCATTAACTTAAGTAGAAGAGTTTGGAAGTTGGATGAAACTTATGCATGCTTTACCTCTACTCACATATACATCTTTCCAAAGTGTACACCTATCATATTCAGATTTTCATCTACACTCTATGACCATTGTAGGATGTTCTACTTATCATTATGCATACATGTGTTCCATATTACTTGCTACTATGTTACACTTTGTGAACTATCAATGAACATCCTTGTCTTGAATACTTGATATCACTTCATAAACTATTTGCATATTGCTACTCCTTTGAAGAATGAATCATTTGACTATATGTAGCAATAGTAATCATCTTTGATATCCATTGTTAAGTATTAAATTGCAAAGTCCATGTTAGTTTTATCATCTTCATACTCGAGGACGAGCATGGATTAAGCTTGGGGATGTTGATGCATGTAAAATGCATACATGAACTTTGCACTTTAATTGCTTATATTCCAATCATATTTGCATCATATAAGGGTTATATCAATGTTTTATCATGATTTTGGGAATACTTCATAGTTTTCCCATTTATTTGGAATTAACCCTGCACAGGCAGAAAACCCTAGTTTTGTATTTTAATGTTTCAGGGACCCAAACGTCAACGAAATCACCTGGAAATTTACGGGCGTCAATATTTGGAAGGAAGAAGGACTACGGAAAAAGGAAGCAAGCAAACGGAGGCCCGAGGGCCAAACGGGTGGCCCACGCGGCCAGGTACTGTGGCCGCGTGGGACCCACCCGTTTGGGCCTCGTGGCTCCGTTGCCGTCGATCTTCGCTCCACCGCCTTCGTCTTGACCTAAAAACGCCTATAAAAAAGGTCCCCCGTCGTTCTCTGGAAGGAGCGCCGCACAAACACAGAAACACCGAAACGGAGATCAGGAGCTGCAGATTGGAGGGGGAAAACTCCGGCGGGGCGCTGCCGGCGTGGTCTCCATCTTCTCCATCGACTTCTCCACCGTCTCCATGATGAAGAGGGAGTAGTCCACCTCTGGACTATGGGTTTGTGGAAGTAACTTATGTATCTCTCCTCTCTTGAGCTTCACTAATTAGCACCGTATGAGCTGCTGAACATGATTACGGTCACCGTTGTAATACCTTTGTGGTGGATCTTTATGAGTTAATATATGTTTGAGATTGCAATGTTTGTTTCAGTTATGAGTATAGATGCATATTATGTACCCCGTTCTTGTCTACTTGTTTTGATCAAGCATGTTTATGAGAGCGTGTGTGGGGGAACGTGTGCATTAGTTGGAGTAACGGGGGGTGGCTAGTGCAGTGAACGTGAGAGAAAGTTCTGCGATCCACTTTGGTATCTTTACCTTACTTTGTTACCTCACTAGGGATAAACTAAAATACCATGCTACCGGGGATGTGGGCGTGACCATTGCCACTACTCCATGACTAGATCTAGCATGTTCTTATTTTCACTTCATGTCATGATACTTAATGCTATACTCTGAGTTATCTTAATTACTGAGGTGTTATGATTTAGTTCGCATCTTGGTGGAGTATAAGAGAGGTTAATAACCAAAAGATCTCTATGTTAGGACGTGATGCCCATATATCTAAGTAACTTGTTATCAAACCCTGTGTTGCAATCTCATATGTTAACTTTGTGTGTTCCATTGTCTACCACTTTATAAAGAGAGAGTGCATTTGTGAAACCATGAACCCCAGTCCATTTTTAATCATAAGAAACACCTTTCCAACACCATATACCACTTTTATATTTTCAGCCATCATTAAATCCGAAAATACAAAAATACTTTTCATCTTGCATACATCATTCAAAAACCCAAAAATATCATTTACATTGCATCCACCATCATTGCATATTTATTTCTTGTTTGCATTGCATAACTATCCTGATATCATTCTTACACCTTGTGCTTGACAACCACAGGTGAGGTTGAGGACCAAAACATCTAACCTTGTTTTGTAGGTAACCAAAAGAAGGATAAGAAGATAAATCTACCACTTCAGATTCCCCGAGAGTTCGATATTAAACCCTCGAGTCACCCCTCGTGGGGAAAACTGTCTTCCACTATACTATACACTCTGCACTTGGAGTCTCAACCTAAATCCCGTTATTTGTGCAGGCATCAAGACTTGCTCTTCGGGATCATCAGGGAGTCAGTTAGATGACCCGAGTAATCGCAGAGAAGCTTCTTGCGAATGCTGTTGGGCTGAATTCGCCAACCCATCCACGTCTTGATCAGATCAGTTCCACGGAGACCATGCTTGACCAGAACAGAGATTTTCTTGAGGAGAGGCTGGAGAGCTTCTCTCTCAGTGTTAGAGGCGAAGGAGTTCATGTTGTCGTTGATAACGAGAGGATCGACCGAATAACCCGGTAAAGGTTGTTCACCAGAAGGTATCTTGGCTTTGCAGTAAAAGTATGATTTTTGACAATGCTTTACGTGAGTATGAAGTTCTAGAGAAGGCATAGCAGAGCCTTTGCGGCGTTGAATAGAAACACCGCCACAGACCAAGAGGGGGCCATTCTTGTGTTCACGCTGAGGTTTGCACAAGAACAGCTCCAGGAAAAGAGCTAAGCTGGGAGGAATGCATAAGTATGATTCACAAAGAACTATGTAGTTACTAATGTTCAAAACGGAGTTGGGTGAGATATCGAAGACCCGGAGTCCGTAGTGATGAAGAAGATCTCTAAAAAAAGGATGACCCGGTGGACGAAAACCCCGGGTGACATGCTCAAGAAAGCAGATAACTTCACCTTCCTGCAGGGAAGGCCGAGTCTCCTCTTCAGCCCCTCTCCACTCGATCTTCGACTGAAGAGGAAGAACACCGGCTTCAGCTAGTTCTTCAAGCTTGGATTGTGTGGCCATGGATTTGGCCCAGTTAGCCGTAATCTTGGATTTGGGCTTGGTGGTCTTCTTGATCTTCTTCGAAGCCGATGCGGTGGTGCCATCACCGGCTTTGGCCTTGGCCTTCAGCTTCCTCGGGTCCTTGGGTGCCATGAGATCTGAAGATCTGGAAAATAGCAAGAAAAGAAATGAAAAAAACCGAGCTCAAGAACAGCCCGAGAAAGAGCAAGTCAAGATCCAGATGGAAGAAAAGTGCAGGGGTGAAAAAATTACCAGGGCTCGTGGAGATCTGGCGCGGAGCAGATTCCCCGGCGTTTAGTTGCTGCAATGTGGAGCTTTGATGGCCGGCGGCGGCGCGGCGAGCTTGGAGAAACCCTAACCCTAGCTCGAGGAGAGAGAAGGACAGAGGTTGAAGATGGAGGGCACGGTGAATGGGGAAAGTGAAACCCTTTTTACCGTGGTCCACTATTTATAGCCCAGGGTGAAACCCTAGGAGCGTGAAAAACGAGGAGATAAGGTTCTGGTTGACCATGGGTCAAGGACACGAGGGAATCTGTCAGAGAATGTCCCTTGGTCGTTGACTGGAGAGAGTTGAGTACGAGAGAAATGCCGGGTTATAAAGAGAACCGCCAAAAGGAGCTGGTCTGAAACATAACCCGGCCAGTCAATGTTAATGATCTTTATTTTGTTTTCAGGAGTTTAACTCGGATAATCTCATCAGCAGCTACCCTCGAGTAATCAAATCAAGATCAAGATTATCAAGTGAAGCAACCAATGAGCTTATTCAAGTCAAACTTGGGGACTACTATTGGGGGGATAATAACCCGGTATACTTATGACCAAGGAAGAATCAGTCGGACGGCCCAAGGCCTGGTCCGAGTGATGTGTACAAGATATGGGCCGGGTTACAGTTGGGCCAGTACGCCTAAACATGACTCGTCCCTAGAAGGAAGGACCTAGAAGAACTGGAGTCCGAGTGAAGGAAGGAACCGGGTGACTTGGAGGCTACGGAAGATCTAGAAGAACCTAGAGTAGGACTCCGGGCTTGTATGTAACTCGGTATTCATGGTAGGTTCGGGAGACCCGGTGTCTATATAAACGGGCTCCCAGAACATAGACGGACGAGCTCTAAGTTGAAGTCTTAAGTCTCAACCCTAGTTCGATATCACCGCTATCAAGCGAAACCCTTGTAACCTGTCTCGTAACCCGGCTCTGTTGTCGTAGCCGAGTTATCGAGACCTCGAGATCAATAACATAGAAGCAGGAAGTAGGTCTTTATCTCCAATGGAGAGGCTGAACCTGGGTAAACCCTTTTTCCCCAACGAGCGTGACAATCTCCTGAAGGACCAGAGCGCCTTGCCCCAACATACAAGTTACCCTATGGTAACATCTGCCGTGTTAACCCCACGACAATAACCATACGCAAGGTTCCCAATTATGGAAAGCCATCCAGAAAGTCAAAGATGTGTTTCGCTTGGGGCAAAACACCAGGTGGGCAACGGGACATCAACTAGGATTTGGCGAGACCGGTGGATGGGCTCTAGCCCGCTTTGCGACAGATATCCGGAGCTATTTGCCATCTGCGCAGATCCGGAGGCCTCTATTGCTCATGCTATGAGACGGGGTCAGTGGGACATTCTCTGGCGCCGTGCTTTTGGCTCCGCAGAGGTCGTTCAATGGAACAACCTCAGGCGAGAATTGGATAGGGTTCGGATTTCTACTGATCCAGACCGAATAACTTGGGCGCTGGAACCTTCGGGGAGGTTCTCAGTTAGGTCCTTGTATAAGAAGCTCTGCCAAGGAGCACCACGCCAACACTTTTTGGAAATCTGGAGGATTGGGGTTACCCGTAAGATTAGGGTCTTCCTGTGGCAACTGATTAGAAAACGTCTACCATCCAATGACAACATCCGTCGTAGGCAGGGGCCTACCACGGGTCGATGTGCTTTTTGTGGAGAGTTCGAGGACACGAACCACATCTTCTTCACATGCCCTTTGGCTAGGTTCATGTGGAGCGCACTGCGCGAGCTGCTGGGCTGTATGTGGAACCCCTCCTGTTTTGCAGACGTGTACCGGGAGGTACGCAAGTGCACGGGCCAAACGAAACGGGTTCTCTGGATGGCTTGCGCTGCCTTAGTCTGGACGCTTTGGACAACTAGGAACAAGTTTACTATTGAGGGCATTTTGCCCACACAGGCGGCTGACGGACTATACAAATTATCTATGTTCTTGCAGGTGTGGAAGCCAGTGGCTAGCAGAGAGGACAGAGGGGCTTTGGAGCCGACGATCAGTAGGATTCGTTCGCTCTATGCCCGTGTCAGGGAGGTGCCGGGATGAGTCCCTACCTCTCTTTCCTGCGTGTTTCCCTGTGTCTTGTGGGACCAGGAGCCGAGTCTTTCGATGTCTTGAGGGGCATAGACTCTTTTTGGTGGCATTTATAGACTTCCTGAGTAGTTGTAGCTGCTGTTGTAGTCTCCACCTTATTGTCTGGCTTGTGTTTGCCGACAATTGTATCTTCATTTCGAGCCTGCGCGCTCTGTGTTTTCGGCTTCGCCGAGTGTACGAACTTTGTTGGGATGTTGGCTTCATTAATTTAAAGCCGGGCTCACCTTGAGCCTCGGGTCTCATGTTTAAGCTACATTTAGATAAATAAGGGAATCTCCTTTCAGTGTAACCTCTAAATCCATAAGTTCAGAACCATTTGTAATCTCAAAATTTTGGAAAAGAGTTTACTACTCGATTGATACATCTAAAAATCGCCACATGTTGACGCCACGGAAATACTACCTTCAGCATACCAGTGGCAGTATAGCATAAACTAGAAGTGAAGGCAGGCAGGAAATTCAGAAAAGCTAGCCAATCGGGATCAGGTACCTTGATGATTTTGGGGACGAGGGAGCTGTTCTTGAACTGCGGCGTCTGCGGCTTCTTCCCGCCGCCATCGATATCTTGGCCGCCCACCCTCGCCATGTCGTCCGTGTCAAGATGTGGTTCGCCATGGCGGCGGAGGAGGAAGGGCGGCCATGGCGGCGGGCGCGAGGGGAGCCCTCTCCTGCGGCGCGAGAGGAGCCTTCTCCTGCGGCGGCGGTCGGCGGCGGGCGGCGGTGGCCGGAGCCCTCTCCTGCGGTCGGCCGTTCTCCACGAGACCACGATGCGGCAAACTGATATAGTCGCTGATAAGAGCATCTCCAGTCACGGCGCCCAAACGGCCGCCCAAACGCCTTCCGGACAGGCCGTTTGGGCGCCGTCCGGACTACTTGGCGCATTTGGGCGCCCTCGCTCCCCACTCGCGGCGCCCAAATCGCCCGGCCCAAAGGTTTTTTTTCCCGAACAAGGTTTTGCAAATTCGAATGTGCCGCCAAGGTTTTGCGAATTCGAATTACAGACAGGCTGTTTTAGCCACAAATCGAGAGTCATGTGCCACCAAAATACACTACGCCAAAATATGTCGCCAAAATACGCCGGAAGATGTCGTTGCCCGGCGTCTGCTTGTCGCCGCCGCCGTCGTCGTCGCCGATCTAGATGTTGTCACCGGGCTGGGGCACGTAGCCATAGCTGGGCTGGGTCATGTCGGGGTCATCGTCGGTCATGTCGGGGTCATCGTCGACCTGGCCGTGGCCGGTCTAGGCGCCGTGGCCCTGGTTGCCGCCGTTCTCGGCGCCGTTCTCGAGCCCAAGCTCTTGCAGGATCGCGGCGCGATACATGTTGTGCGCCGCCCTCGCCAGCGGGTCCAAGTTGGAGACGTCAGCCGTCAAGATCATGAAGTGCTGACTCCTCTTCTTGACGGCGGCTTTCTTCTGCTCGAGGTCGATCTTGACGTCGGCCTTCTGCATCAAGGTCGCCCACCTTGCGTTGTTCTCCTCGCGCCTCAAGCTCGAGTCGGAGCAAACTTCGGCGAGGACCTTGTCGATGACGACTGCACTCTGTCCGTCTTTGCCGCCGCTGCCAAGGCCGCTTTCGCCTTCTTGTTCCCGATTGGCCGCCCCTCCGAGTTTTGGGGATCGGCGTTGAGGTCGGCGCGGCCGTTCTTGTTCAAAGTCCACCGTGCGCCTTCCATTTCTCACAATTTTGGAGAAGCTTGTAGCAATGCATCAACTTGAAGTCTTTCTCCTTGTTGATGGATTTGTACAACACAAGGGCGTCCATGACCTACAACAAAGCAAGCCGACGACGATCACAATTGTACTTAAGCAACAAAACAACAAGGGAATCGCAAGCCGGCGGTCACCTGATCCGCCGGGCCCTTCCCGCTCTCCTTCCGGTCGAGGATGTTCTCATGGCAGCCATGGAACTTGTTGACGAGGCGTTGGACGATGCGCCACCTATGCTCGATGGCGCCTTGGCTGCGCACCATGCTCACGTTGTAGAAGTCCTTGGTGAACCGGCGCTCGTCGAACTCGTCCTTGATCCGGGACCAGTAGGCGGTGCTCGACTGGTTTGTGCCGGTGATCTCGACGGTAGTAATGGCCTTCCATGATTCGACCATGCACTCGTCTTCCTTGGTCGTCCAGATTATGCCGCGGCTGCCCTTCTTCTTCTTCGCCGCCTGCTCGCCGACCACAGCTTCGGTCACCACCCCCTCCTCCTCGACCTCGTCGTCGTCCTTGTCGTCGTCCTCGTAGTACTCCTCATCCTCGTCGAACCCGTCGTCGTCATCCTCTGCCCGGGCGTTGTCGTTGATGATGTCGTCCATGATATGGGCGGTCTCCTACACACAAGGAGCAAGGCCGGTAGCCACGACTCGCCTATGCACACATCTATTGTACATGCCATGGCTACAAAATGCGGGTTCATACCTGCATGAGCTCCGGGGCGTCGGGAGTCATTCCGTCGATCACATGGGAGGCGCCTGCGTCGAATGAAAGGCTTCGACCGGCGGCCGTTTGGACGGCGGGATCTCTCCGCATCGTCGGCGAATTCCGATCGACGGGGTGGTTTAGATCCAGGCCACAAGAAGGGAAGATGACGTTGGGGTCGAAGCCGCCGTGATGCTAGCTGTCGCCGTACTCGGGGGAGAACCTGGTGCGAGGCGTGGCGGTGGCGCTGTCGGCGAAGAAGGAGGAATTCGACGGTGAGCCGCCGACCTTGCATCGTAGAGTGGCGTTGCTCTCTTGGTTTCCTCCCAAGGCGAATGCTTGGTTCAAGGCGGCGACGGTCTTGTTCATGGCGGCGATCTTCCTTGCCGTCAATGGCGCCGCCGTGCCGAGCCGTTTCCTCTCATTCTGCGTGTCCGGCACGGCTCTGCGTGTCCAATCGGCGCCGGAGTAAGTCGAGGTCCCAATCCTCCTGCCTCATCGCCTCCAGCTTCTCCCTGGGCGGGGGGGCCTTGCGCTTGACGCCCAGCGTCTTCCCCGCCGCCTTCATCCCCGGCGCCTTCGTCTTCGCCGCCTTCGGCGGCGCCATGGAGCCGGCGCGGCGCGAGGGTTTTTCTTTTGGCGGGAGAGATGGCGGGAGAGATGGCGGGGGAAATACGATTTTTGGGGACGAATTGGGGGAAGCCGGCACTTATTGCGATCGCCGTCTCACTGCCAGGCGTGGCCCGCGCGTCGGAGGCCGACGTGGCGTCGCGTTTCCTTCCGTCCGGGGCCGCCCCAAGCCTCCCCAAGTTGAGGGCGTGGGCAGGGCGTGCCGGACACAAAACTGGGCCGCGCCGGACCGAATTCGCGTTTGGGCGCCGCGAGTGGGGGCGATTTTGTGTCCGGCACGCCCCAAAGGCGTTTGGGCGGCCGTTTGGGCGCCGCGAGTGGAGATGCTCTAAGCGGCACGACGCGGCAACCGTGGGCCGGCCCGCATACGCCGCCTTTTTTTTCCCAATTCTGCGGATGCTCGCATATATTGCTAAACGGGCCGAATTTTGCGGCGCCGGGGACCCACCTCGTGTCAACGGTCCGGACCCACCTGTCAGCCACATGCCTACGGATGATCAAGGCCTAGGAGAGTCAAGACCCAAGAGGACAAGGCGAAGCCCGGCCTGGATGGACAATGGCAATTGGGTCACCTAGGCTGTAAGCTGTTTTCCGTATTAAGTAGAGGAGCTGCGTCTCCGGTGAATTCTTGTCTTGTAAGAAAAGTTAGAACGACTGATGCCGCGGATAAGCTCGGGGGAGGTGGGGAGGAACGAGCTTCCAATTCCAAATTCCTGTGATAATCCAGTCTAGTTCATCGATTTGCTTGATTCTTGTTGGGGGGATAGTAACCCGGTATACCCAAGACAAGTAAAGAGGATGACCCAGCCAGAAGATCACTCAGCCAGAAGATCAGTCGGCCAGAGGATCAGTCGGCCAGAGGATGACCCAGCCAGAGGATCAGTAGGCCAGAGGATGACTCAGCCAGAAGATCAGTCGGCCAGAGGATCAGTCGGCCAGAGGATGACTCAGCTTCAGGATAACCCAGCTTTGGAAGATGCCATAGAAGGAAGATTCTAGATAACCCGGAATCCTTGTACAAGTTGGACTCAAGACTTGGAGATCAAGAAGGACTAAGATTAGGACTCCGTATAACCCAGTTTTTACCTTGTACGACCAGGAGACCCAGCCATCTATATAAGCAGGCTCCTAGGTCACATATCAGTAGGCCGAATAAGATAGATTAAAAGTAGAGAGAGCTCAAGAGAGAGCTCCCACGCCGGAGTCATTATAACCCGGCAATCATCGCCATTGGCGCACCATGTAACATATTATCATATAGTGATTTATAGCAGGATGTAGGGATCCTCCACCGAGGGGACCTGAACCTGGGTAAAAAACATCTTCTCCCTCGTAGAGCTAGACAAATCTCCTGAGCACCAGAGTCGGCTTGCCCCAATCTCAAGTTACCTCGTGTAACATCTGCCGTGATTAACCCCACGACAGTTGGCGCCCACCGTGGGGCCTGCGTCCAAAGGTGTCCTCATCAAGGGAGAAGCTTTGCGAGGGATGGAGAATCTCGCCGTCGGCGAGGTCGTCACCAACTAGCAAGAAAATCGCATCATCCACAATTTTGGCTGAGAGACGGAGTCAGATTCATTGGAGATCCCGCAGCTAGCTGGGTCTGGCCGCCTCGCGGTGCAGCGTAACCCGGCAAATTGTCAACCAGCTCCAACAGCATTAGCAGCGCAGGCGACCATAGAAGACCCGGCCATGGGCTGGATTCAACTTTTTTCGCAATCATCATCAACCCGGCTGATCAACTATACCAGATTGAAATATTCCGGCCGACAGGCTTTCCACGATCTGAATTGCATCATGTGAGGTCAGCAGAAGTTCCGCCACAAGCATCGAATTTCGGTCCGCTGTCCGAGTCGAGTACCAGGTCAGATCGGCAACAGCGCATAGAAATCCAAGAAGCAGAGGTTATCGCTCGGGCAGGACCCGTGGAGGAAAGGAAAAAGACGTAATTGGTGGCTCGTACACGGTTCAAGGAAGCTGACTCAAAAAATCAAAGAGAAATCAAGGGAGACTGCGGCTGTTTGCATGTACACAGTCCACCAACCGGGTCTAGTCCCGAGAGAGAGACTGCGCAAGCATTAAACATGGAAAGAGAAGACTACTTTAAACTCAATACATGGATCGTTCGAAGCAAGTCCCAAGTAGAGGTCGATGATGCTCGTTTGCTACACGTACATGAGCTGAGAGAAAAGAAAAAAAAAAAAGAGAAAAAGGCGGGTGTGATCAGCTTGCCACGGACGAGCGAGCTAGCCAGAAAAAAGGGAGCCGGCAGATCGGCCATGCGTGAGAGCCGGCGGCGAGGCAGCATATGCAATCACAGTGCAAAAGAGAAGAAGAAAAAAATAGATTGAGAAAAATGTGGTCAGTTTATTCCATCAGTAACACAAGTCCGAGTCCTGCGATACGAGAACCCGGAAGTGGACGTGCGTCCGACTCGATGCAGATGATTTCAGGCTCGCTCAGATGTGGCCGGCTTCTCCAACGACGCAATCTCATCACGGCCCAAAGGCCCGTGTGCTCTCACCGCGTCAACATGAAGGAGAATAAAAATCAGCTAAGTTGCATTTATATTTGCATTTTATATTTTATTTATTCAGTCAATTAAATCTGGCTTATTTAAGTCAATCCTTGGAATTAAATATTTTACTTATGAGGAAATTATAAATTTATGAGGAAATTATAAAGATCATTCAAAAAGATTACAAGCTACTTCTTAAAAGTCGAGCTATTTATCGCTCGCAAATGGATTTATCAAAGTCAAGTTATTTATGCAAATGGATTTATCAAAGTCGAGTTATTTATCGCTCGCAAATGGAATTATTAAAGTCGAGTTATTTATCGCTCGCAATGGATTTCTTAAAAGTCGAGTTATCTATCATTCACAGATGGATTTATCAAAGTCGAGCTATCTACTGCTCGCAATGGATTTCTTAATAACAATGTCGTCATTAAAGTGCCATCGTCGTGCTCCGGCTCCATCGCGGTCACGGCTTATTCATTATTATCATTCCGGCTCAATCGCCATACTCCGGCTTATGCAACATCAATGCCAAGAGCGTGCCGAACATTTATTATTCAGAGGGGTGGGTCCTAAATTTCGGGTCTCCCTATTTTGAGCTATCGATTGTTGGGTTGAAGACATGGATCCTACCGGAGGAAAATCCATGAAACATCTCCCAGCTTCAATTATTTGCAAACTGTTAGTTTAGCCCAAGAGTGCTACACAACTTCGGTTAGTGATGCCCAAGAGTGCTTTGCAGCAATGAATTAGTTTAGCCCAAGAGTGCTACGCAACTTCGGTTAGCGCTGCCCAAGAGTGCTTTGCAACAAAAAAATAGCTTAGCCCAAGAGTGCTACGCAACTTCGGTTAGCGCTGCCCAGGAGTGCTTCGTAATAGTGTAAATTTTAGGTCTTGGGGGCTGATCGCTTGAATAGCGCAGTTACAAACTCAAGACCCGGCAAATAAGCCACTTTGGTCATGAGGGCCGATTACTTATGAAAAGTTACAGCTACAATCTCATGATCCGGCCAATTTTAGAGCCATTATTTTCTTGGTTATCTTACTATTGAGCTCGATGTGACTCGCACTTATATGGCCTGATTGCTCACCTGTAAATTCAATCAGTCATGAGGCCCACTGGGACTTGCCTGACCCTGTTTTTATCAGAGAAGTTGCGACAGAGATAATCCATGCGAAAGCCGGCTCATAGTTAAAGAAACTAAAAGGGTCATCTAAACCAAAAGGATTTGCAGAACGACATATCATGTTCATGAAAAAAGCAAATCCTCAGGGTGCATGTACACCATCAGTATAATTATTTGTAAGTTACTAACTTATTTGGACTGATTATTATTCGACATCTTTGCCCAAAAGGAGTGCTAAGCAGATATATCCTATAGCAGTTGCCCTTGAGAGCACGCATAGAGACTTGATGTCCTATAGTTGATTGCCCAAGAGAGCACGCATAGAGATTTTGGATCAATGGGGTAATGTGGCAGAGTTAAGCGCTTACATTTAGACATTGATCCAGGTCTTGGGGGCTCTTACTTGAATAGTTTGTAGCTGCAATCCTAAGATCGGGCTTTTACGCCACCAGTTATTTCTTGGTTATACTTGCTTATCCAGTTTGATGCGACTCACAATTTATGGCCTGATTGCACACCTGTCAATTTCAATCAACTATGATGCCTATACTGGGACTTAGTTTG
Source organism: Poa pratensis (assembly GCA_947311845.1). NCBI lineage: Eukaryota > Viridiplantae > Streptophyta > Magnoliopsida > Poales > Poaceae > Poa > Poa pratensis. The sequence goes on along the minus strand of CAMZMU010000106.1, from coordinate 23,486,177 downwards.
ACCCTGTTTTGCAGAGAGGAGGCAACAGAGAAAGTCATGTGAAAGCCGACTGATAGATGCTAAAGATAAACCAAAAGGGTCATCTAAACCATGAAAATATAGTTATTACATAAGAGAGAGAGTGTATCAAAAGTGCACAGACGCACTATCAAATTTAAAGTATTGCTGAACATATTACAATGCCCATGGGGCCGAATGATTGTTTTTTATGCAGGATAAGACAAAAGTTTATAACATGGCTCAAGAAGCCGGGTTATCAGTTTCCATCTCCTTTGAAGGAGGATCTTCAGCACTGGCCGGGTTATCTTCAGGTTTCCTGGACTGGGACTGATGTTCAGCATGAATTGGCTCTCCTGGAATTTTTTCTGTATCATCAGTCGGCTTATCTATAGCAACTTATGTTGGAGTTGGAGCATGACTTGGAGCAGGGATTATTGGAGTGGAGGAGCTTGGAATGACAGCCTTTTTCTGTGCTGGATAATCTGGGAGAGTATTTCATCATGATGAGTAATATAATTCTGGGTTAAGAAGGAGGAGTGAAAGATGATAAGATGTCAGGCAACAATTTCAAGTATATGAGAAAAGCAATTCAGAAACAATTTCAGTCTACAACGGCAAGTAAGTCCGGTTGATATTATGCAAGAGGTAACGTAAGAGTACATTTATCCAAGTTCCGGATGACTGACAAGCAGATTACCCGGCACTTGGGGACTGCCATGTTTTCAAAGTTATAGTTTGAGGATTGGGGCAATTTTTTTTAAGTACCAGATGATTGTTGATAGATCACCCGGTACCTGGGGTGTATGGTAACTCAAAAGTATACAATGCTGATGTCAGTTCAAAATCAAGTCCCAGGTTATCATGAACTAATAACCCAGTATTTGGGGGTTACAGTATATGAAGAGGAAAGATTGAAAGAAGGTTAGATATCAGTCATAAATTTCAAATATATGAAGAGTATATCGGATACATGGGGACTGAAATATATTTCAATCGGAAATGGCAAGTAAGTCCAGTTGATAAAAAGTAAAAGAAGATATAAAGGTGCATTTGTACAAGTTCCGGATGACTGAAGAAGCAGATCACCCGGCACTTGGGGACTGGTATGTTTTGAAAAGTTGCAGATTATAATTAAAGCAATTTCTCAAAGTTCCAGGTGATTGTAAACTGATCACCCGGAACTTGGGGGTTATGAGGATTTGAAAGTTTAAAGTTACATAAAGCTACAGAGGTTGCAGTATTGGTAACAGATAATAGCAAGTCCCAGGTTATCGTGGACTAATAACCCGGAACTTGGGGACTGGGATATTTTGAAGTTTTCGAAGTTGAACAAAGATACATATTTACAAGTACCGAGTGACTGAGGACAGTTTACTCGATACTTGGGGACTAGGTTTGGTATGTAATATATGGAGAAAAGAGAGCAGGCCTTCAAAATTCATATTGCTATAATGTGGCGTCAAGGAAGTTTTGTCCTTATCAGTCGGATTCGGGGAGCAAAAGGCATTTCCACTTACATCTTATCAATCGGATTCGGGGAGCAGAAGGCATTTCCACTTACACCTTATCAGTCGGATTTGGGGGAGCGGAAGGCATTTCCACTTCCATATTATCAGTCGGATTTGGCAGCAGGCACATTATTCTACTCAGGGATGGTTTCTATGTTGTCCTCCTCAGCAATGGGAGGGCTTGCCCCGTTAAGTGTTGCTTTTGGTGATAAAGAAAGAAGAAGTAAGTACAAGTGAAGGAAACAAGTTGAAAGCATAAAGTGCATAAAGATGTTGATTAAAGACAAAAACATTACCCGGTATTGACTACAAAGTCACGAGAAAGTTCGTCGCTGGAGCCTGAAGAAGCTATTAAAGAATATGACTTAAAGATTCTGATTTTACCGGCTAAAAGGATAACTATCGGATTGATGTTTCTGGAGTTCAATATTGGAAAAATGAGAAGTGCCAGAACAACGTGGAGAGATCTTGAGGCATTATAGAGTTGGAGATAAATGAAAAGCCGGGTTATGAAATGAACCGCCAAAAGGAGCTGGTCTGATAACATAACCCGGACCACATCTTATTTAATGGTTATTATGTTTTCAGGAGTTTAACTCGAATAAACCCATCAGTAGCTGCCCTCAAGTAATCATATCAAGATCAAGATTATCAAGTGAAGCGATCGATGAGCTTATTCAAGTCAAACTTGGGGACTACTGTTGGGGGGATAATAACCCGGTATACCCAAGACAAGTAAAGAGGATGACCCAGCCAGAAGATCACTCAGCCAGAAGATCAGTCGGCCAGAAGATCAGTCGGCCAGAGGATCAGTCGGCCAGAGGATGACCCAGCCAGAGGATCAGTAGGCCAGAGGATGACTCAGCCAGAAGATCAGTCGGCCAGAGGATCAGTCGGCCAGAGGATGACTCAGCTTCAGGATAACCCAGCTTTGGAAGATGCCATAGAAGGAAGATTCTGGATAACCCGGAATCCTTGTACAAGTTGGACTCAAGACTTGGAGATCAAGAAGGACTAAGATTAGGACTCCGTATAACCCAGTTTTTACCTTGTACGACCAGGAGACCCAGCCATCTATATAAGCAGGCTCCTAGGTCACATATCAGTAGGCCGAATAAGATAGATTAAAAGTAGAGAGAGCTCCCACGCCGGAGTCATTATAACCCGGCAATCATCGCCATTGGCGCACCATGTAACATATTATCATATAGTGATTTATAGCAGGATGTAGGGATCCTCCACCGAGGGGACCTGAACCTGGGTAAAAAACATCTTCTCCCTCGTAGAGCTAGACAAATCTCCTGAACACCAGAGTCGCCTTGCCCCAATCTCAAGTTACCTCGTGTAACATCTGCCGTGATTAACCCCACGACAATTCTTGTAGCTAGGTGTTTACAATTGGTATTCAGAGCCTTAAGATCCCCGTTCCCCGAATCTGGAGCTTCCCACACACGCATATCCCACCTGATTTTCGTCTCGCTCTCGCTCGCAAGCCATGGAGGAACTCTCGGCGGAATCCAGGGCGATCTACGATCTGCTCAAGTCGGCGACGACGGAGGAGTACTAGAACCGCTTCCTCACCTACAAGAAGGAGGCCCTCGATGCGGTGCGCAAGTTCGTCACCGACACCGATAAGCAGTTCAAGACGGTCAACACCGCGGTCGACTTGATTCGAGCCACGGTGAGCTCCGATCTGGACGCGGTCAAGGTCTCCATCGAAGGGGACCTCAACACCATCAAGACCTCGCTCAGCTCTGACATCGCTGCTCTGACGGAGGAGATCCGGCGGCTTCCACGCCCGGATCCGGGAGTGGCTTTACCACGAACACCTGACGTGCACGGCCGCGGTGGTGGCAACGTCGGCCCTACTGGGCACTGCGATGACACGTTAAACCAGGGGAAAGCATGTGAGACATCCATGCCTCCTCCGGTCAGAGGTAACCACTCTGACCGCTTGTTCTCGACACCGTCCAGTTCTCAGCAATTTAAGTCTTCTGGTACTGACATCACGCATCACGGCCCTCGTGTCGAATTGCCGCAATTCGATGGAGCCAATCCCAAACTGTGGCATCGCAGATGTGAAGAGTATTTCAGAAGATGGCAAACTCCAGTTTCCTTGCAAGTTTCTTATGCGTCGTCGCTGTTCAGTAGAGCTGCTGCTACTTGGTTAGAGGCATTCCTGGAAAAAAGTTCTGGTAAGACGCCTGTTTCACATTGTTCAAGAAACAACAGTTGAAGATTATGTGACTAGGTTTTCTGAGTTAGTGGATCAGATAGCTGCGTATGAACCTAACCCAGACCCAGTCCATTACACTACCCGTTTCTTGGATGGATTGTTCCCTGCTATCAGAGTCTTGGTAGCCATTCAACAGCCGCAGAACCTGGACACTGCTTACACTCTAGCACTGTTATATGAAGAACTAGGTGACAGTGTTAACATGACAAACAATCAACAGAGCCCCAGTTTGGCAGCCGAAGATCTTTTTCTCTACCACCACAGCCACCATCTAAGTGGGTGTCCAAAACAGTGGAAGAGAAACGTTCATCTGGGGGAAATGGTAGTTCAATTGATGATAAATGGACCAGTCTAAAGGCTTACAGGCGTGCCAAGGGTTTGTGCTTTACATGTGGAGAGAAATACAGTCGTGAACATCAGTGTGGCAAAACTATATCCCTTCATGTGGTGCAAGAAATGATAGACTGTATTCAATCAGCAGAGGAAAGTGAAAGTGAAAATTCTGAGAATGAGCAATTCCATACACCGACTAAAGAGCAACCACAAAAGCAACAAAGCTTTCTCCTGTCTGCAGCAGCTCTGAAACCTGATGCAGTGGCCCCCAGGACAATGCAGCTAAAGGTGCAGATTCAAGGACAGACATTTCTCTTCCTTGTGGATTCTGGTAGCTCTTCCTGCTTCATTGATCAACGTCGAGCTCACATCCTTAGTGGCGCTCAACCATTATCCGGACCGATTTCAGTCCAAGTAGCTGGAGGTGTGGTGCTCCAGAGTACCACGTGTTTCCCTGACCTCAAGTGGCATGCAGGTGGTGCTGAATTCACGGACACTTTCAGAGTTCTGGATCTCGCAAGCTATGATGGAATCATTGGATTAGATTGGCTGGGCAAATACAGTCCAATGTTAACACATTGGGAAGAAGGGTGGTTATCATTCAAGCATGATGGCGTGCAAGTTATCCTTCAAGGAGAAAATAGCACACTCTGCACTCACGCCTTGGTCGAATTGCAGTTAATTCAGGAAACTGCCAAAGAATCTACACCAATACCTGCCGAAGTACAAGCAATCCTGCAACAATATGGCAAGGTTTTTGAAGCACCTAGTGGTCTGCCACCTCGGCGTCGCTATGATCATCAGATTCCTTTGATTCCTGGAGCAAGACCTGTCTCAGTTAGGCCTTATCGCGTGGTTCCTGAATTAAAAACAGAATTGGAAAAACAGATTGCAGAAATGTTAGAGCAAGGAGTTATTACTCATAGCAATAGTGCTTTCAGTGCACCAGTGTTAATGGTTAAGAAGAAAGATTTTACATGGCGTCCTGTCATTGATTTTCGCAATCTAAATGCTCTGACTGTCAAAGGAAAGTACCCACTGCCTGTCATAGATGAATTGTTGGATGAATTGGCGGGTTCGAAATGGTTTTCAAAACTTGACTTGAAAGCTGGTTACCACCAAATCAGGCTTGCTCCTGGAGAAGAACATAAGACTGCCTTTCAAACACATAATGGGCACTACGAGTTCAAGGTGATGGCCTTCGGCCTCACAGGTGCCCCTGCTACCTTTCAACATGCCATGAATGATTCATTGGCTCCTGTCCTATGCAAGCATGCGCTTGTATTTTTCGATGACATCCTCATCTACAGTCAAACATATGAAGATCATTTGAAACATCTACCTGAGGTACTTGAGATATTACAGCGTGATCAGTGCCAAGCTAAACTTTCCAAGTGTGAATTTGCCCAACAGAAGATTGCTTATTTGGGACATGTTATCTCAGCTCAAGGGGTTGCAACTGATGAAAGTAAAATCCAAACAATTAGAGACTGGCCGACACCTACTAATCTCAAAGAGTTGAGAGGCATATTGGGTGTTACAGGGTATTACAGAAAATTCATCCAGCATTATGCTATATTGAGTCAGCATCTCATAACTTTATTGAAAAAAGGGGTGCAATTTCTCTGGACTTCAGAAACTGAAACTGCATTCCAAATTCTTAAACAAGCCTTAATATCAGCACCTGTTCTAGCCTTGCATGATTTCTCTCAGAAGTTTGTAGTGGACACAGATGCATGTGATGTCGGCTGATGTCTACGTGTGCTTCTATTCTTGTAGACAGTGTTGGGCCTCCAAGAGCAGAGGTTTGTAGAACAGCAGCAAGTTTCCCTTAAGTGAATCACCCAAGGTTTATCGAACTCAGGGAGGTAGAGGTCAAAGATATCCCTCTCAAGCAACCCTGCAATTAAGATACAAGAAGTCTCTTGTGTCCCCAACACACCTAATACACTTGTCAGATGTATAGGTGCACTAGTTCGGCGAAGAGATAGTGAAATACAAGTAATATGGATGATTATAAGTAGTAACTGCAATCTGAAATAAAGATGGCAGCAAGCAAACATGTAGCAGAACTTGTTGTAAACGGTGTTTCAATGCTTAGAAACAAGGCCTAGGGATCATACTTTCACTAGTGGACACTCTCAACAATGATCTCATAATTGAATAAGTAAAAGCTACTCTTAAACACTCTCTTGTTGGATAACAAACACCATTCATTGTGTAGGGCTACAAAAGCACACCTCAAGCCGGAGTAAACAAGCGCCACAACGTCATAAAGGAATCACACACGGTGCACACACTGTCACCTTTACACCGTGGAGAGTACCGGAGTTCATATTAAAGTAACCTATAGAGTGCATAATAGATAAAGAGTAACATCTACATATTCAACTAGATTAGCACAACTGAACACAAGTAAATACTACTCGGGATTATTCTCCTTCTTGATGAAGCAAGAGTACTATGCGTAGGGCTGCAAGAGCACACCTCAAAGTCTGAGTAAACAAACACCACAATTCCCAAGAATAAGCCATGATAAATGTCTAAATTATTCATAGAGTCACACAAGTACCCACACTGTCACCTTGATACCGTGTTGTCACAATGACTCCAGAAACTAGACAAAATCACTTGAGTAGCATAAACATTATTAATGTATTCAGCGATACTAGCAATACACATGATCACATAAAGATCACACCATGGAGAGAGAGATGAACCACATAGCTACCGGTAGAGCCCTCAGCCTCGGGGGAGAACTACTCCCTCCTCATCATGGGAGTCAGCAGCGGCGATGAAGATGGCGGTGGTGTCGATGGAGATGACTCCGGGGGCAATTCCCCGTCCCGGCAGCGTGCCGGAACAGAGACTTCTGTCCCCCGAAACTTGTCGTCGATGGCGGCGGCGCTGCGGAACTCTTCTGGAAATATGACTTGGTGTTTTAGGGTTTTCGCGTCTGGGGCAATATATAGGCGAAGGGGCGACGTCGGTGGAGCCCGAGGGGCCCAACCCATAGGCTGGCGCGGCAGGGGGCCCACCGCGCCGCCATGTGGTTTGGCTGGCTCCTCACTCCTCTTCGTCTCTCCTTCGGACTCCGTGACGGTGCTGGAAAAATAGGGACGTGGCCTTTTGTTTCGTGCAATTCCGAGAATATTCGCAGAAGTACTTTCTGAAACCAAAAACAGCAGAAAACAGGGAACTGGCACTTGGCATCTTGTTAATAGGTTAGTCCCAGAAAATGCATAAAAGTGATATGAAGTGTATATAAAACATGTAGCAAATGGTATAATATAAGCATGGAACATCAGAAATTATAGATACGTTGGAGACGTATCAAGCATCCCCAAGCTTAGTTCTACTCGTCCTCGAGTAGGTAAAACGATAACAACAAATAATTTCTGAGGAGACATGCTTTCACACAATCTTGATCATAATATTGTAAGACATGTAAGCTGTGATCAAATCATTCAAATCAAATGTATATAGTTGATATAAAGATAATAAAGCAAGAGTCAAACAAGCTAAAAGTTTTCATGAACTATTGCTTTAAAGACATGAAACCGTACAAGGTTCATTAAAGATGATTTAAGTATCCAGCATAGGAGTTCTATCCTTCAAACCAAGCATCAAGTAAATTTTCATAACATAGAAGGATTCAGCCAAGTAAACATAAACATGAACGTCATGAATCAACTGTTTCGAAGTCTACTCAACCGGTGAGCGCAAGCATTTGGTATTGGCACCATGATGTTATGGCAAAGAGAACATTAATGGGGGTTTGGAAGGCCAATGGAAGAAAGTCTCACAAAGCTATAAGTGATCATTAGACAAGAGGAAGTCTTATAATCGAAGCTATGTAAGGAGTAGTGATTGCCATGCAACGGATGCACATAGAGCTATATGTGTATGAAAGCTCTCTAATGGAACTAGTGGGGGTGCATCCAACTTGGTTGCTCATGAAGACCTAGAGCACTTTTGAGGAAGCTCATCATTGGAATATACAACCCAAGTTCTATAGTGTAAATTCCCCACATAGTTATACTAGTAGAACATGAAAACTCTCTCACATGGAGTATAGGTGCTAAACATGAGCACAAATGATGACTATGAATACTGCAGGTGCTATAACATGAGCACAAGTGTGGATAAAGGATAGTAATGTTGCCCCCTTTTTCTTTATTCTTCTTTTTTTTCTTTTTTTCTTTTTTCTATTTTTTTCTTTTTCTGTTTCTCTTTTCGATGGCTCATGGCTCTTTTCACATTCAGGGGCAACATCTAATACAACAACACACTTTTTGGTACAAATAACTCATAATAAACAACATGATGTATGAAACTGTATGCCTCTGCCAGTGTAGCAGGATATGCAATGATCTAGCGTAACATGGGTAAACCACACATCAGCTGTATAGAATCATGCAAAGCAATATGTATGTGATAAATGACAACAAGTCATGTAATGTAAGATGGATGTTGCATGGCAATATATCTCGGAACAGCTATGGAAATGCTGTGGTAGGTAGGTATGGTGGTTGTTTTGAGGAAGATGTATAGGCTTATGTGTAGGAGAACAAGAGGAAGTCCTCCCACGGGGTTGGATGTACTGGCGAAGTATGCACAACTCTCAATGTGAGCAGAAGGCAATGCACAGCACCGAAGAGGCTAGCAAATTGGATGGTGGAAGTGCCAAAAACCGTAGCTTAACATTAGTCAAAAAGAACTCACAAGTTTATTGCAAACAACTAGCAGGTTCAACATTAAGAGCATGATTAAAATTCACTCCAAGAAGGGCCGTTCACGGCGGCACAAGTACCCCGTTAGATCCCTCGACCTTCAGCACAACTTAGTTACTACGATGAACTTTCAGACATGGAAAGCTATCAAGTCCAACTACACCTTCAACAATTTTAGTATAGTTTGTAGTACGGTACAAGCTTAAAGACAACAATCCACTAATGATTTTAACTTAATTAACCAGCAAGCTTTACCATCTAAATACCTCAAAACATTTGCAAAGAATCAAGTTATCAAAGTTTCAATGATCTACAAGATTATGCAAGTTTTCATACCACTACCACATGCAGCATTTTCTTTCTTCCAAGCAAACACCAACAACTTACTTAAACATAAACTCTCCAAATGATAATATAATGCAGCAAGAGAGTATTTATAAACACGTGCTAACAGCTCAAAGAGATGCATGAAAAACAGGAGCTAAAAGCACTGCAGTAGCTAGTTAAGAATACTCAACAAATATAAGTGAAGAACATGAGTATTCACATGAAAAAGCGGAGCGTGTCTCTCTCCCACACAAGGATTGCTAGGATCCGAATTTATTCAAACAAAACAAAAATAAAAGCACACAGACGCTCCAAGTAAAGCGCATAAGATGTGAAAGAATTAAAATATAGTTTCACTAGAGATGACCTGATAAGTTGTTGATGAAGAAGCAAGCTTAGACGCTTGAGTCTCTCTGAATATGGTTGGGGATGAACCACGGGGGCATCCCCAAGCTTAAGCTTTTCACTCTTCTTGATCACATAATATCACCCTTCTCGCTTGATCCTTGAAAACTTCCTTCACACCAAACTCAAGACAGTTCTCATTAGAGGGTTAGTGCATAAACAAAAATTCTCATATTCTGTGATGAACAATCATTATTAAAGCTTCTGGACATTAGCTACAGCCACCAATGCTTTGTGGAGCAAAGAAATCCACACAAACATCGTAAAAGAGCGAATGCAAAACAAAAGGCAGAATCTGTCAAAAACAGAACAGTCTGTAAAGACGAATTTTTTCGAGGCACTTAAGTTGCTCAGATGGATCTGGCCAAAATAATGAAAGTTGCGTACATATCTCAGGAAGATGCGTGATTTTTGTAGAATTTTTGAATTTTCTCAGGGAGAAAAGCTCAAATCGTGACAGCTAAAAATCTGTCACTGCGCAGAAATCCAAATCTTGCATCAACTTTCAATAAAACTTTACTTGGCACAACAATGCAATAAAATAAAGATACAAAGGAGTTGCTACAGAAGTAACAAGCACCTTGACTCAAAACAAAAAAAAAGCAAATAAAAACGATGGGTTGTCTCCCATAAGCGCTTTTCTTTAAAGCCTTTTAGCTAGGCATAGTGATTTTTATGATGCCCACATAAAGATGAGAGTTGAAACATAAAAGAGAGCATCAAGAAGCATATATAAAACATGTTTAAATCTAACACTCTTTCTATGCATAGGAGTCTTGTAAGAAAACAAGTCAATGAAGAACAAAGTGACTAGCATAGAAATGCAAAACAAGTGTAACTTCAAAAATTTCAACATAAAGAGAGAAGACTTAATATTATTGTGATATATGAAATCGTGTCTCCCTCTCTCATAAGAACCAGTAGGTCTTAAAGTACCCAGCAAATAAAAGCAAATCAAGAGAAAGCTCAAAACATTCATCATAAAGAGAAGAAATTTAGTAACATGAAGATTTCTATAACCATACTTTCCTCTCTCAAAATAATTTTCAGCGGCATCATGAATAAACTCAACAATATAGCTATCACATAGAGCATTCTTATCATGATCCATATGCATAATAGTATCATCACTCTCCACATAAGCATGAACATTATCATTAGTAATAGTGAGAGTAAAAGTATCACATCCATCATTGTAATCATCATAAATAGGAGGCATAGAATAATCAAATGATTTTTATCCTCAATAGTAGATGGACTGAGAATATCATATTCATCATTGTAAACATCATATATAGGAGGCATATCATAATCAACATAAACTATATCCTCAATAGTAGGTGGACTGAAAATATCACAATGATTATAATCATCATATATTGGAGGCAAAGTATCATCAAAGCAAATTTCCTCCTTAAAGCTTGGGGGACTAAAAATATCATATTCATCACAACCAGCTTCCCCAAGCTTAGACTTTTCCATAGCATTGGCAATAATGGTGTTCAAAGAATTTATAGTAATACCATTGCTACCATCATGCAAACAAGCCTCCATAGGTTTTTTAATTTTCTCTCAAAAGCATCATGTCCTAATTCAATATAAAGTTCATAAAGATCTCTAATTTTTTTGTTGTTTTCCATTAAGCCTAACTAGTGAAAATAAAAACAAGAAACAAAAAGATATAATTGCAGAATCTAAAGGAGATACCTTCCAACACTTACCTCCCCGGCAACGGCGCCAGAAAATAGCTTGATGTCTACGTGTGCTTCTATTCTTGTAGACAGTGTTGGGCCTCCAAGAGCAGAGGTTTGTAGAACAGCAGCAAGTTTCCCTTAAGTGAATCACCCAAGGTTTATCGAACTCAGGGAGGTAGAGGTCAAAGATATCCCTCTCAAGCAACCCTGCAATTAAGATACAAGAAGTCTCTTGTGTCCCCAACACACCCAATACACTTGTCAGATGTATAGGTGCACTAGTTCGGCGAAGAGATAGTGAAATACAAGTAATATGGATGATTATAAGTAGTAACTGCAATCTGAAATAAAGATGGCAGCAAGCAAACATGTAGCAGAACTTGTTGTAAACGGTGTTTCAATGCTTAGAAACAAGGCCTAGGGATCATACTTTCACTAGTGGACACTCTCAACAATGATCTCATAACTGAATAAGTAAAAGCTACTCTTAAACACTCTCTTGTTGGATAACAAACACCATTCATTGTGTAGGGCTACAAAAGCACACCTCAAGCCGGAGTAAACAAGCGCCACAACGTCATAAAGGAATCACACACGGTGCACACACTGTCACCTTTACACCGTGGAGAGTACCGGAGTTCATATTAAAGTAACCTATAGAGTGCATAATAGATAAAGAGTAACATCTACATATTCAACTAGATTAGCACAACTGAACACAAGTAAATACTACTCGGGATTATTCTCCTTCTTGATGAAGCAAGAGTACTATGCGTAGGGCTGCAAGAGCACACCTCAAAGTCTGAGTAAACAAACACCACAATTCCCAAGAATAAGCCATGATAAATGTCTAAATTATTCATAGAGTCACACAAGTACCCACACTGTCACCTTGATACCGTGTTGTCACAATGACTCCAGAAACTAGACAAAATCACTTGAGTAGCATAAACATTATTAATGTATTCAGCGATACTAGCAATACACATGATCACATAAAGATCACACCATGGGAGAGAGAGATGAACCACATAGCTACCGGTAGAGCCCTCAGCCTCGGGGGAGAACTACTCCCTCCTCATCATGGGAGTCAGCAGCGGCGATGAAGATGGCGGTGGTGTCGATGGAGATGACTCCGGGGGCAATTCCCCGTCCCGGCAGCGTGCCGGAACAGAGACTTCTGTCCCCCGAAACTTGTCGTCGATGGCGGCGGCGCTGCGGAACTCTTCTGGAAATATGACTTGGTGTTTTAGGGTTTTCGCGTCTGGGGCAATATATAGGCGAAGGGGCGACGTCGGTGGAGCCCGAGGGGCCCAACCCATAGGCTGGTGCGGCAGGGGGGCCCACCGCGCCGCCATGTGGTTTGGCTGGCTCCTCGCTCCTCTTCGTCTCTCCTTCGGACTTCGTGACGGTGCTGGAAAAATAGGGACGTGGCCTTTTGTTTCGTGCAATTCCGAGAATATTCGCAGAAGTAACTTTCTGAAACCAAAAACAGCAGAAAACAGGGAACTGGCACTTCGCATCTTGTTAATAGGTTAGTCCCAGAAAATGCATAAAAGTGATATGAAGTGTATATAAAACATGTAGCAAATGGTATAATATAAGCATGGAACATCAGAAATTATAGATACGTTGGAGACGTATCATCGGCATAGGAGCAGTTCTCTCCCAGCGTGGACACCCAGTGGCTTATGTTAGTCGTGCCCTTGGCCCCAAGAATTGCCAACTGTCAGTGTATGAGAAGGGATACCTTGCAATATTGTTAGCTGTTCAACAATGGCGCCCTTATTTCCAACTTGGTGAGTTCACTATTCGAACTGACCATAAAAGTCTGACTCATCTCAATGATCAACGACTCCACACTGACTGGCAACAAAAGGAACTGACAAAGATGATGGGTTTGCAATACACCATCCAGTACAAGAAGGGCCTTAATAATGGTGCAGCCGATGCTCTGTCACGAAAACCACCTGCTAGTTCCCAGGTTTTCGCCACTACTACAGTGCAGCCTGTTTGGCTCAGCAAGATACTACAAAGTTACATCAATGATACTCAGGCTGCAGGATTGATCCAACAACTGACATTAAACTCTGAACCTACTGCTGCATATACCTTGAACCAGGGAATTCTGAGGCATCGAGGCAGAATTTGGGTTGGTAGTGATCCTTCTCTTCATCAACAATTGATTGCTGCATTTCATGACAGTCCACAAGGAGGACACTCAGGATTTCCTGTCACTTACCGAAGGCTAGTGTCGCTTTTCACTTGGCCAGGTATGAAAAACATGGTTCGTGATTATGTACGTAGCTGTTACATTTTTCAGAAAGCTAAGCCAGAGAGACTGCCACCTGCGGGTCTGCTGTAGCCTTTGCCAATTCCCTCTGATCCTTGGGAAGTTGCTACTATGGACTTCATTGATGGATTGCCAACTTCTCGACAATACAATTGCTTGTTAGTTGTGTGGACAAGTTGACGAAATATGCACATTTTATTCCGCTCAAACACCCTTATACTGCCAGCAAGGTTGCAGAGTTGTTTGTGGACAATGTGTATAGGCTGCATGGTATGCCTCTTTCCTTGGTGTCTGACCGTGATCCCATTTTTACTAGCAACTTTTGGTAAGCTGTCTTCCGTGCCACTGGTACTCGCTTGAAACTTAGCACAGCTAATCACCCTGAGACGGATGGCCAGACGAAAAGAGTCAATCAGTCAATTGAATGCTATTTGCGTTGTTTCATCAGTGCACATCCAAATCATTGGGCCAAATGGATATCATTGTGTGAGTTTTGGTACAACACTAATTGGCATTCATCTACGGGCAAGACCCCATTCGAGCTCCTTTACGGCAGACAACCAATGTACTTTGGCATCACAGCTTCTGACAGTATTGCTGTTACTGATGTTCAGGCATGGCTCGAAGCTCGCACAGCGGTGTTGGCATCAGCTCGTCAGCACCTGTTGTGTATGCAACAACGCATGAAGGATCAAGCGGATAAGAATCATGTGGAGCGAGTATTCTCAATTGGTGATAATGTGTTCTTACGTCTGCAACCCTACATTCAGATGTCAGTTGCTCGGCGGACGAATCAGAAGCTTGCATTCAAGTTTTATGGTCCGTACAAAGTTCTGGAGCGCATTGGACAGGTTGCTTATAAGCTGGAGTTGCCAGAAACCAGTAAAGTTCATCCAGTTTTCCATGTGTCCCAACTGAAGCTGTGTATTGGTCGCAACAATCAGGTATCGCGTTTGCTACCTTCTGATGAGTTGTTTCAGGTGCCGGAGCTTGTGTTGCAGCAGCGTCTGCGTCGCCGTGGTCGCCGTACGATCACTCAAGTCCTGATCAAATGGAGTGGCGGCACTGATGCTCAAGCCACTTGGGAGGATCTGGAACCTCTGCGTCAACAGTTTCCCTTCGCGCCTGCTTGGGGTCAAGCAGGTTTTCAAGAGGAGGGGATTGTCAACGGTCCGGACCCACCTGTCAGCCACATGCCTACGGATGATCAAGGCCCAGGAGAGTCAAGACCCAAGAGGACAAGGCGAAGCCCGGCCTAGATGGACAATGGCAATTGGGCCACCTAGGCTGTAAGCTGTTTTCCGTATAAAGTAGAGGAGCTGCGTCTCCGGTGAATTCTTGTCTTGTAAGAAAAGTTAGAACGGCTGATGCCGCGGATAAGCTCAGGGGAGGTGGGAAGGAACGAGCTTCCAATTCCAAATTCCTGTGATAATCCAGTCTAGTTCATCGATTTGCTTGATTCTCGTAGCTAGGTGTTTACACCTCGGTGTAAAAAATGGTCCCATGCACGTGCGCGTCAATGGATCACAATCCGGATTACGGATGACAATGAATACCCATTACCTGCTTATCCAGCAGGTATTTATCTATTAGGTAACCGTTTGGTATAAAAAATTCATCCATGGTAAGTAAATGGTAAAAGATGTGCACCCAGTGGGTTTAGTGGGTGTGGCAAAGTAGAACCTATACCCGCATACCCACATATGCAACTAAATTTGTATATGACACGTGGGTCCGTGGTAACATAGGGTTGTTTCCCGATTTTTTTTGTAAAAACTTATTAGTAACCTCCTCCACGACGGTCCACAGCTGATAGCTCACCCCGTCGCCACGTCAATTTTCCTTCGACACTTCCGTTATTTTTCATATACGTGCAGCTGCTATGAAAGAGTACAATATATTTTATTGTTTTTATGTTATTTTTCATATATGTTGTGATGTTTGATTGTTCGTTTTCATATACATCGCGTTATTTTGTTGTTTCTTTTCGTATATATGTATTGTTTAGCCGAATCAGTGAATGTATGATCATGCATGTCGATATTTTTCTTATACTCTCTCTGTTTACAATTACTTTGCCTTCTGGTTTTAGTCAAAGTCAGACTTTGTGAAGTTTGACCATATTTATAGGAAAAACATAAACATTTATAAATTGCATTTTTATATTATATATAATATGATAGATGTTGATATTTTTTCGTATATAATTGGTCAAACTTCAAAAACTTTGACTTCTAAAAAACCTAGAACGTGAAGTAAATAAAAATGGATGAAGTATGTTGTGTTGTTATATTGCCTCGTTAGATTTTTAGGTGGGTATACCCACGGTTTTTTATACCCTAGCGGGTACGAGTATAGGATAAAATTTATACTCATACACGGATGTTAATATGGTTGTGGTTAAGATACGAGAACATGGTGCGAGTTTGGTTAAATTCTACTGTACCCAATAGGGACGGGTGCCATCCGTAATCCGGATCGCAATCTGGCTAGCTACCACCCTTGTTTTTTTTTTTTTGGGCTTGCCGCATCCAGCTGCTAGCTATCCTCTGCGCGGTGGGAGAAGGTACCCCTGCGACGATCAGCCGAGAACTCCATGACTCCATCCGTCGCAACTTGCGACGAAGCACATGGAGACGCGTATGTGTTCCCGCCGTACGGTACGTACTGTAACTCGTACGTACGGGATCTGGTGAAGGTATAGCATACGCCAAGGCACACATGTTAGATACGTGCACCTGCAAAAAAAAACATGGTAAGAACGTGCACACCGTAGGAAGGTGCAGACGCAGGACAAAAATAACCCCATGCGAGGCGACCTGGCGTGACTGATGGATCGGATCCAGACGAGTTCAAGCCTTCAAGGATCTCTTTGTTGAATATTCTTCACATGATGGTGACTCGGAAATGAATAATGATCAAGGAACCAGCAATGTTGTGACAGATACTAATAACCCATGGGATCAATGGGATGTACAGGTCAAGGAACATAACCAAAAACGAGCAAAGCTAAGTGAACTTGACATTTACTTGAAAGAAGATCTCTGTCCACAAGGTGATGGCTTTGATATCCTAAATTGGTGGTCAGTTAATGAAAACAAGTATCCCATTATATCTCGCATAGCAAAAGATGTCTTGGCTATACCCGCATCAACTGTGGCATCGGAGTCCGCCTTCTCCACCGGAGGACGAGTCCTAAGTGATTATAGGAGCAGATTAATAGCAGCACGGTTGAGGCTCTCATATGTTTGCAAGATTGGATGCGGCCTCGTGGTAATTACCTCTCCCTTATTGCTATTTAGCATTCTATGGTCATTACTTATTTTATGAAAAAACTTACTGATATTCATTCTTTGTCATTGCAGGAACCACTCATGTCAACACAATAACAACTGATGTTATTTATGGAACACGGGCCGACATATATGGAAGAGATGATGATATTCTTGGCCCTTGATTAGCTTAGGTAAGCATACAATCTGATCATTGTTTTGTTTCTTAGCTGCTGGAAATTGTTGTCTGTAGTATATTACCTTCTTTATTCTCATGAGAAGTGCTGTCCTAGCTGAGGTAGTATTAATTTGTTTTGTCATTGTTGTCATATATAGGTAATTGCCGCTTGTGCCTGTTCTGTATGAGACGACCCTTGTTCCCCCACACCAGGCGCATGTGGCCACCACATGCATGCATGAGCGCGCGTACGTACGTGTAGGTGTCTAGGCGACGAACTCGCACGGTTCTTTCTCATGTTGACGATTACAGGATGAATCTAGTATATATACTCACTCGACACACATGTTTTCCCAAAAAAGGCTTCTCCCCCCAGCCCCGCGTCGCTCCCTCTGGGGCGACTCGGGTGGCAAACCAAACCCTAGCGTCGCCATCCCCTTCCCTTGCTTCTCCCTCCTCTCGCCGCTGCCGAGGTGACCGCCGGGAAGCCGTGCGGCAGCCGATGAGGGTAGCGGCGAGGTTCTCGTCGCTCCGCGTCCCCGCGGTGGACTCCGGATGCCGAGGCGGCAGCGCTGGCTCTGCGGCGAGCAGCGCGCGCAGATGCTGGTTCTCTCCCTTGGCCGTGAGGGCGGCGGGGCGGAGGTGGGTGACGGTCGTGGTGCAGGGGCTGGTTCTTGCCCTGGATCCAGATCTGGTGGAGGTGGGGGATGGGAACCGGGAGAAATCCTTGGCTTGGTCTTGCCAGCCACGACGGTGGCGACGTCGGTGGGCGCCGTCTTCTTCCCTGGAGGCGCCGTTGAGGTTCTTCCTCCTCCCTCCCACCCTCTCTCTATTCCCGGGAGAAATCCCAAATCTTTGGATTGGGCGGCAGCGGCGCCCTGGGCGTCGTCACCTTCCAGAAGGTGCCTCTTCGGGAGCGAGGGGGTGTGTCTCGTTTCTGGTTCCGATGGGGGCCGTCGTGGTGTGAGCTCTGGTGTGCTTCGCCGCCTCATTCCCTCCACGACGCGACTTCTGCATCTTCGTCTTCACCAACAAGCAGCTTCTCTCCGTGGATGTTTCTGTGGTGTGCGGCAAGGCTCCTCTGTGCGAGCTCGGCACAGCAGTGTGGCAGCCTTGTTTTCTGGCTCGATTGGCAGCATGTCCATGACTTTCCTCGCTCTTGGGGGAGCTTCTCCATTACCGACGGTTCGGCGCCTTCGAACCAGGCGAGGGGACAAGGGTTCCCTTCGGTCATGGAAGTGGATGGTCTGATATGGGCTCGCCTATCCTGGAGCAGAAGAGGGCGTGTGTCACCTTGCTAGCGTTTCTCCCCCAAAGGCCCTGCCTTGGCCGCTCCCCGGTGTTCCATTCGCGGCAGAGGACATCGACGACTTCAAGCTGGCCTTCATCTTGTATCGTCTGTTTGCTGTTGTTCGTGGTGTTGTAAGCTGTTTACCAACATCTTGTACCTGCCGTGTGTGGCCTTGTGTGTGTGGGTGTTGTATTGGTGGCCTTGTGGTTTCCCTGGCCGGTTGTTGGCTTTGTTAATTCAAAGCTGGGCTCGTCTCGAGCCTCTTTTCTCTTATATACTCACTCTGTTTTACAATATAAGATGTTTTATGTGCTTTATATGTTATGTAGATTTAGATTAAAATGAGTGGAAATATACACTAAAATGTGTCTAGATATACGTCTATATATGTGAATGTGAAAAGGAGCAGAACATCTTATATTGTGGAATGGAGGGAGTAATTAGTAAACGCTTGACCAAGCTCTTGCGACAATCAAATCGGATAGGAGGGAGTACTTTTTTGAATAGTCAAACACTGTAAATTTTTACCAAGCTTTTGGAAAAGTAACACGTAGTGCACCAACTTGCCACGAATGTACGCTTTGGTTAGTAACTTGCAAAAAACGAAAAACGGGTCACCAAGTTGCGACACGCGAGCGTTTTAGTCATTTCGTGACGACGTCCGTGAGTTTCCATACGTGGCAGATTGTTTTTTATGGCCCTTAAATTTGTATTTATTCTAATTGGTAGGTCCTTGTCAAAAAAAATTGCCTTTTTATGGGTGAATTTGTAAAAGACAAAACTTTTGGGGTGGATTTGTTAAAAAATTATCTGCCACGTATGTAAAGTAACTGCTGCCATCACAGAGTGACTAAAACACTCGCGTGTGGCAACTCAGAGACCCGCTTTTCACGTTTTGCAACTTGGTGACCGAAGCACACAATTGCGGCAAGTCGGTGTAATAAACCTGCGTTTTACTCCTTTTAAAAAACTCTCAACAATAATTCTGATAATGTTAGGATATCACATGAAAAATGTATTTCAAGATGTATCTAATGATATTGATTTTGTAACTATAGATGATAATGATTTTCTCTACACACTTGGTTAAACTTTGTGTAGTTTTAATTCTGAAAAAAATGTATAGGATTATGTCTTTTTATTTTGCGAAAAGGCCAACCGATCTATTGATTATCAACAACGGTACAAAGAATTTCAAAAGTAATGAAAATTACAAATAGGTCTTCAGTCCACCTAGCGATGATTACAAGCAGTGAAGCGAGCCGAAGGCGCCCCGCCGTCCTCACCCTCCCTCACGGGAGTCGGGCAAAGCTTGTCGTAGAAGAGCTTGTTGTAGTAGACAGACGGGAAGTCGTCGTGCTAAGTCCCTGGAGGACCAACGCAGTAGAGCAGCAACCAACGCCAATGATGACAACCATAAATTAGAAAAGCCAGACCTACAACCACACGAACAAACACAAAAATGGACTAGATCCGAGAAGATCCGCCGGACACACAACTCCACACGCCCTCCGTCGATACTGTACTTGTAACAGCCCAAAGTTTGAGAACCTGAAACCCAGAGTAAAATTTTCACTTTTGCTTCTTATTCATGCATCATGGCATCCATTGTTTCAGTGTCAAGTTGAAATCAAGTGCTGAAAACAAATTGAAGCAAATGGAAACAATGGCACCAATAAAATTCAAGTCCTACACTTCCAATTGTGCTTGTTCTTGGCAAACATAATTACAAATGCAAACCCATATTGTCAAGGAAGTTCCAAGGGTTCAGAATTGAATACTTTGCACTTGTTTTAAAATTCAAAAGTAAATTCATTTTGGTTTTACCAAAAATGCCATAAACAAGCACTATGAACAAAAGTGTGGCAAAACTTTTTATTTTGCCAAACCAATTTTTGTGGTGCTTCTAAATGATGTTGGGAGGCTACATGAATTTTATCAAATTTTTATAAATTGTTAAAGTGCCTCAATAAAATTCGGGAAAGGCTACTGGATATTAAAAGGAAACAGAAAAGGGCTGCTTTGCAAATAAGAAAAATGCAGCCGAGGGGGTTTTCGCAAAGTGGTCATCCCCCTCCTGTAGCGACCGCGCGGCGCGGCCGAGCCGCACCTGCCGCGCGCCATGGCGACACGGCGATGCCGGGGCCCCCTCCCCCCGCGCCTCCTCGCGCTTAAAGGAGCCGCCAGGCCCCCCGTTCCCTCTGCTCGACACCACTCCACCGCCCTCCCTCACCTTCTTCCTCTCCGCCATGGCCGAGCCATAGTTGAGCTCGCCGTCGCTGCCGCCGTCGACTGAGGCCTCCCGGAGTAGATCGAGCACCACCATTTGCTCCGCCGCGTCTCCCTCTTCATCCTCGTCGAAGGAATCGAGGCGGGGAGCCGTCGTCCGCGAGATCGCCGCCGTCTCCTTCCTCGCCGGCCGAAGCTCCACCGCTCCTTTGCCGCCGTCATCGACCTCCTCCGTCCAAACCGAGCCTACCCACGCGTCGAGGGTGAGCTCACGGTCCTCCTGGTCCTCCCCGTTCATCCTAGATCGCCGTAGATCGCCGTAGCGCGTTAAGCCGTAGCACGTCGCCGCCGGCCGCCGCGAGTCGAGGATGAATCCGTCGTCTCCGGTGACCTCCAGGTGGTGGCGCCACGTTAGGTAAGCTCGCCGTGCTTGGGCGCATCGAACGCGCCCCGTAGCTCGTCCCCTCGTGCCGTAGCTCGCCGGGTCCGTGCTCGACGCCGCCGGCGATCACCGTCGCGCCCGTCCGCGCCGTCCCGCGCCTGACCGTGGTCAAACCAGCCGCTGGGACCGCGCGCTTGCGTGGCTGCCAGCGTGGCCGCTGGCCCACCAGTCAGTGGCTAAACGTTTCGGCGTATTTTCTTCTGAGAAATAAAAACTAAAAACAGAATTGCAGATTCAAATCTTTACTTCTAAAATCAATAACAAATTGAAAAATGCTCCAATTAGGGTGATTCAAATTTCCACATGTTCAGGAAAGTGTGCTCGACATGTTTCTGTCATTTTGACACATGTTAGCTCAAAATAAATTGCCTCTTTAAATGAATTACAGAAATGCAGAATAAAGAGCAAACTTTGAAAATTCATAACTAGCTGTAATTCCAAATTGAGCAAATAAGGTGTCTAAAATTT
Organism: Poa pratensis; assembly: GCA_947311845.1. NCBI lineage: Eukaryota > Viridiplantae > Streptophyta > Magnoliopsida > Poales > Poaceae > Poa > Poa pratensis. The sequence continues at coordinate 23,464,768 of CAMZMU010000106.1, read as the reverse complement.
TGTCTTGACACCCTCTACACATCCATTTTATTTGGACTTAATTGAGCAATTTAAATCCTCTGTATGTTGAAAATACTAAAAATGGCAGTACTGAAATGCCACTTTGGAAATTCATATTTAATTCAAAAGAATTCCAAAAATGATGTTGGCTCTAAATGTTCATAAACCAATACCTAATCAGTAGCATCATTTACATGCATGTTTACATGAATTCATAGCACAGGAAAGCATTAAAAACAAATATGGGACTTTCTTCTCCCTTGTCAATTAATTATTTTGCACCCCATTTAAATTGATACATTTGGTATAATAATTTCAGTGCATCAAACTTGTCATGTCATCATGTGTATGTGCATTGCATTTGGTTGCTTGAGTGATATTTGATTGTGTTCTTTCCGGTGTTCTTATGCATCGATAGATCAAGCAGTCGGGGTTTCTCCACAATACCCTGACGACCCGTATTACCAGCCCGTTGAACAAGGCAAGCGTAATCCCCCCTCTGAGCATGTTCCTCCTATGTTTTCCGCAGATATTTTCTCCACTATAATATTGCATGCGATTCCAAATGTCAATTTGGTTGGATTAGAGTATCCTATTAGATGCATTATGTTTTCCGATGCCATTACCTGTTTCCCTCCTAATATCCATAGGATTGTTGTGTTGGCCTGAGTTAATTATATCCGCTATGTTTATGCTTAGCCATGCTTAGTGAAATGCTTAGTCGTCCGGTGGATATGCTATTGTTGGAACTGTGGTGGAATGTTCGGATGATGGTGGAAAATGGTGGTGACATATAATAACATGTTTAAAGGCGGGGATGAGAGGCCACATGGAATGTGGTGGGTTGTCTCGTTCTCGCCGCCTAAGTGCGAGTTCTCCCCTTCGAGCCAAGACCGAGCGTGCACCCATGCGTGAGGCCTATGCAATTGCAGGAACCCTCATAGACTAAATACTCGAGCGGGGCTAGCCAGGGTCCTCTAGTTCGGGCTTCCATTTGCGCGTGCGTGATGATGGTGGATGAACTGAGATGAGGATTGTGGTATTAGGAAAATGAGTGGCCGTGGGGCGGGGTGATGTGATCCTGGCAGTCCTACCGCCACTGATGATCCTGGAAAGTCCTTAACGAGGGAGAAGTCGACGCCGCTCCCACCCAGCCGGCTTTCCATGGAAGAGAGCTAATGCGCAGGCAATGGGCCGGACGGTACGCGTGGTAAACATTGTACACCCCTGCAGGGTAAATCTTTTCGAAAAGCCGTGTCCACGGTTAAGGACAACTTGGTGACGGATTCAGGGATCATAGAATAACTTGAACGGAATGATTAAAAACTGGTACTAGAGGTACCACTCAAGATGCAAGGTGAGCTTCCTCGAGGGTGATTCGGGGAGGTGCCTTTGTAGACAGGTGAAGTGATTGATGGTGGTTGTTGTTGAAGATGATCAGAAGAAAAGAGTTTACTTCTTACCTCTTTAAAAATATTCTGATTAGTCGATGCCTTGAGTTATTTTTCTAAAGAAAACAGCTTTATGCAAAACAGCCATAAACTTTGAAAGCCTCATCGAGCTAAAGCTCTAATTAATCTTGCGAGTTCGTCGAACTCAACGTCGTTTGCTTATTTCAGAGGAGGACTTCACCGACCTCGAAGGTGGGTTCTTTGTGGACGTCGACGAGTAGTCTGGGGTTCCCAGGTGGCAGCTTGGGACATCCCGGAACAGCTGGCGCTGGAATGTTTATCTGTAGGCCTCTTAGGCCATAATTTGGATCTTGTTGTTTAGAACAACTTATTTCGCTTCCGCTTGATGTACTGTTGGGTCTGTGACCTCTGGTTGTAATATTTGCTATCTTTCTCTATTATAAGAGTTGAACTATAATGCTTTGTGTCGTAGAGTCTGTGATGTGCCAGTTGTTCCACAAGTCTTGATCTTACTATTATGCTTTGAGGGTTGTGCCTGTTAAGGCATCAATCGGGGTGTTGCGTTGTTGGAGGGTGTACCCAGCAACGCCTGCCAAAGGTTTTGGCCGGGGATTGGTAAACCCGTAACCTCCGTTGTATCGCTTAACCGGTGACACACAGCATCACTGTATACAGTCGGGTCGGGGCGCCACAAGTTGGTATCAGAGCAGTACTGCCTGTAGGAAACCCTTCTACTGGTCGATGTTGAGTCTAGTGTTTGTGAAAATATTTTTAACCTAAAAATGAGTTGTGAAAACCATCTTAGGATTCTTTTTACTCCTTATCTGGTTACCCTCTAATCTCGGAGCAATCTTACTCGATTTGAGTTTAAAGTTTTACTCGTCTGTTACTTCAAAATGATTAGAAACGGGGTTGGGTTCGACCTTTAGTGTTATGTGTCACGTTGCTCCCGCTGCGTTGCAATCCCAAATCAACTCAGATGTTTCTACCGAATCAATCATTTGATCCTTTTTGGGTTCTAACCCAAGGACTTGAACATAAGTCCCGGATTGTGCCAACTAGAGTGTGTTAAGTTGTGATTTCTTAACTCTCACTAGTAGCACATGATGCTGATCTTTGACCCAAGTTCTATCTTGTTGTTTTCCTTCTCGCAAAGTATTATCGTCCCTAGTCTGTGTACTTGTGTAGACGCTAATGCTATTGTTCGACCATTCGGAGAAAGATACTAACGTGTCATTGTCAAATCTCCAGAATGGCTCGAGGAGGTCGTGGAGGCCGTGGTGGTCGCGGTAACCACGATGATGATGAGGATGATCTGCCGCCACCACCCTCGATGGCTGAGGTCTTGATGGCCATTGAGGAGAACCGTGGGCGCAATGAGCGCTTGCTTGAGCAGTTGGTGCAGCAGAATGCACTGAGGAATGGCTGCAACACTCTCACTGAGTTCCTGCGCTCGCAGCCACCCACCTTTGCTGATGCTAAGGACCGCTGGACGCTGATGACTGGCTTCGCGCTCTGGAGCGCCAGTTCGGCGCGCTGCATGTCCCAGTGGCCGAGCAAGTCAACTTCGCCACCTACCTCCTGACTGGTGCGGCTGGCTGTTGGTGGGAAGTCATGTGGCGCTGTTTGAAGCAGGCCATGCTTTCACTTGGGCGGATTTCCGCACTGCCTTCCGTGCGGCTTACATACCTCAGCCAATAATGGACCTGAAGAGGAGGGAGTTCCTGGATTTGCACCAGGGTAATATGGATCTTCGAGCTTATGGGTGCAAATTCAACCATCTCTCTCGTTACGCCCCTCGGGACGTGACCAATGATGCTGACAAGCAAGAGTTGTTCCGCAAGGGGCTTGCGCCGAGGCTCCGCTATGAGTTGCTGCCCTTCAAGTTCAGAACTACCAGGAGTTGTTCAACCAGGCTCTTACTCTTGAGCAGGAAGGAAGGAATTGAGTTTCCAAGAGGCCGCACAAGGGGACCAGAGTTCCTCTATTGGAACAAGAAGCGCAGGTTTTCGCCCTAGCGCTGTGCCGCGTGCTCCATTCATGCCGAGGGCCGCAGGATACAGGCCACCACCTCCGCGTCCCACTACTTCGACATTTGGGTCAACGGGAGTGGGTATCGCCCCCAGCTATCTATCCCACCTGGTAACACTTGCTTCAGCTGTGGCCAGACTGGTCACTACTCCAGGGAGTGCCCCCAGAAGGCACCTATCAGGGGACACCTGCACGAGCCCCTGCCACTCCAGCTGGCAAGGCTGGACCTACTGTGCGTGGTCGCCTGAACCACGTCTCTGCTGAACAAGCTGAGGAAGACACCGGCGTTCTTATGGGTGAGTTACGAATCAACGGCAATTCAGCTACAGTTTTGTTTGACTCTGGAGCATCGCATTCATTCATATCTATAGCTTTTGCAAAAGACCACAACATACCGTTCGAGAAAATGAGCCATCCCTTGGTGATTGCCACTCCTGGCTCCAAATGGCAAACCGATGGGGTTACTCCTGAGGTCCAGATTAATATAGGTTCCTTGTCTTTTCCTTATGCCTTGGTAGCCTGAAGTCCAAAGGCATTGATGTCATACTGGGCATGAACTGGCTAACCAAATATCAGGCTAATCTCGACTGTGCCGCAAAGACCATTACTGTGACCGCTCCTTCCGGTGACATTGTGAGTATTGGCCTGCAACATCAATACCTCCGTCCGCCGTCGTACCCAACTCACCTGAGATCCTCCTTTGCTTTATGGAAGGCGAATCTCCTCCTGAAATCCAGGACATACACGTGGTGTGTGACTTCCCGGATGTGTTCCCGGAAGAATTGCCTGGCATGCCTCCTGACCGAAGTGTGGAGTTTGTCATAGATCTACTTCCCGGTACTGCTCCAATTTCCAAGAAGCCCTACCGTATGCCGGTGGAAGAGTTGGCTCTGTTGAAAGAGCAAATTGATCACTGTTAGCGAAGGATTTCATCCAGCCTAGCAGTTCACCTGGGGTTGTCCGGTACTCTTTGTCAAGAAGAGGGATTCTACCGTGCCTCGTCTAGTCTCTGACTATAGACCGTTGAATGCGGTGACAATCAAGAACAAGTATCCTATTCCTCGCATCAATGATCTGTTGGATCAGTTAGCTGGTGCAACCGTATTCTCCAAGATGGATCTGAGGTCAGGATACCATCAGATCAAGATCAGAAAGGAGGATATTCCAAAGACGGCATTTGTTACTCGCTATGGCTCATATGAGTATACCGTCATGTCCTTTGGTCTCACAATGCTCCAGCTACTTTCATGAGGCTCATGAACTCCATCTTCATGGATTATCTTGACAAGTTTGTCGTCATTTACATGATGACATCCTCGTTTATTCCAAAACCGATGAAGAGCATGCCGAACATCTTCGTTTGGTTCTGACACGACTTCGAGAACACCGCCTCTATGCCAAGTTCTCCAAGTGTGAGTTTTGGTTGGATAACCTTGTCTTCCTTGGTCATGTGATATCCGCTAATGGTGTGGCTGTCATTCCGACAAGATTCAGTCCATTTGGATTGGAAAACTCCAATGTCAGTCAAGGACATCCGTAGCTTTCTCGGATTGGCGGGTTACTACCGCCGATTCATCGAAGGTTTCTCCAAGATAGCCAAGGCTCTGACTGACCTTCTCAAGAAGGATAAAAGTTTGTATGGTCGGCCGAAGCTGAAGAGAGCTTCAAACACTGAAAGCCAAACTCACGTCCGCTCCTGTGCTTGTCCTGCCGGACACAAGCAAGGATTTCGTCGTCTTCTGTGACGCCTCTCTGCAAGGTTTGGGTTGTGTGCTAATGCAAGATGGCCATGTGGTGGCGTATGCTTCTCGCCAATTAAGCCGCATGAGCTCAACTACCCAACTCATGATCTAGAACTTGCCGCGGTGGTCTATGCTTTGAAGCAATGGAGACCATACCTGTTTGGTAACCGTTGCGAGATCTTCTCGGATCACAAGAGTCTGAAGTACCTCTTCACCCAGCCGGATTTAAATCTCAGGCAAAGGCGTTGGTTGGAGTTAATCACGGACTACAATGTGAGTCTGAACTATCAACCCGGCAAAGCAAACGTCGTGGCTGACGCGCTAAGTCGGAAGTCCTATTGCAACAATCTGATGATTGAAAAGGCCCAACCTGCCCTCCATGAAGAGTTCTCTCGTTTGAACTTAGAAATGTTCCCTCTGGCTATCTGCAAATCTGGAGATCAAATCTACTCTTGTAGACCAGATTAAGGAAGCTCAAACCGTGACAAGGGTATTCGAAAAATCAAGGAGAACATTGCTAGCGGGAAGGCCAAATGTTTCTCTGTCAATGAATCCGGAGTTGTTTATTTTGGTGACCGCTTGGTAGTGCCAAAGAAACGAAAATTGAGGGAGTTGATCCTCCAAGAAGCTCATGAATCTCCTCTCTCTATTCATCCCGGTAGTACCAAAATGTACCAAGACCTTCGACCACAATTCTGGTGGACTCGGATGAAACGGAAATTGCCAAGTATGTTGCTGAATGCGACATCTGTCGACGGGTAAAGGCTGAACATCAAAGGCCTCCCGGCACTCTTCGCCCTATTGCAGTCCCTGAGTGGAAATGGGATGAAATTGGTATGGACTTCATCACTGGCCTGCCGAAGTCTCCAAAGGGAAACGATGCCATCTGGGTCATCATTGATCGCCTATCAAAAGTGGCTCACTTCCTCCCCGTTCGTGTTGACATTACAGCTGCCAAGTTGGCAGATCTGTATGCTTCTAGGATCGTCGTACTCCACGGCGTTCCCAAGAAGATAATCTCTGATCGTGGAAGTTTGTTCACCTCCAGGTTCTGGACTAGTTTCCAACAAGCCATGGGAACCCGCGTCAACTTTAGCACCGCTTTCCACCCTCAAACTGACGGTCAGACTGAAAGGGTGAACCAAGTTCTGGAAGACATGCTCAGGGCATGTGTAATCTCCTTTGGCAAAGATTGGGAGAAGTATCTTCCCTTCGCGGAGTTCTCCTACAACAACAGCTATCAAGCCAGTCTGGGTATGGCCCCATTCGAGGTTCTGTATGGAAGAAAATGCCGAACTCCGCTGAATTGGTCCGAGACCGGAGAGAGGGCACTCTTTGGTCCGGATATTATCAATGAAGCTGAGGAGAAAGTTAGAATCATACGAGAGAATTTGAAGATTGCCCAGTCTAGGCAGAAGAGTTATTATGACAAGCATCATCAGGAGGTTCACTATGAAATTGGTGATAAAGCTTACCTCCGTGTCTCTCCCCTCCGAGGCGTTCGCCGCTTCGGAATTAAGGGAAAATTGGCCCCTCGCTACGTTGGCCCTTTCACTGTCCTGGCCAAGCGGGGAGATCTTTCTTATCAATTAGAGTTACCAGCTAACTTCCCCGATGTGCATGATGTGTTTCATGTATCCCAACTTCGCCGTTGTTTCAAGGATCCTATCCATGGAGTCAATCATGAGGAGCTGGATATCCAGGCAGACCTCACTTACCGCGAGCATCCTGTCCGTATCCTGGATGAAGCAGAAAGGAAGACTCGAAACAAGACCACCAAGTTCCTCAAAATTCAGTGGTCTCATCATTCCGAAGATGAAGCAACCTGGGAAAGGGAGTCTAGTCTTCGTGAGGAGTATCCCGACTTCCTTCCGCAACCTTAGAATCTCGGGACGAGATTCCTGTAAGGGGGTAGAATTGTAACAGCCCAAAGTTTGAGAACCTGAAACCCAGAGTAAAATTTTCACTTTTGCTTCTTATTCATGCATCATGGCATCCATTGTTTCAGTGTCAAGTTGAAATCAAGTGATGAAAACAAATTGAAACAAATGGAAACAATGGCACCAATAAATTCAAGTCCTTGCACTTCCAAATGTGCTTGTTCTTGGCAAACAAATTACAAATGCAAATCCATATTGTCAAGGAAGTTCCAAGGGTTCAGAATTGAATACTTTGCACTGGTTTTAAAATTCAAAAGTAAATTCATTTTGGTTTTACCAAAAATGCCATAAACAACACTATGAACAAAAGTGTGGCAAAACTTTTTATTTTGCCAAACCAATTTTTGTGGTGCTTCTAAATGATATTGGGAGGCTACATGAATTTTATCAAATTTTTATAAATTGTTTAAGTGCCTCAATTAAATTCGGGAAAGCTACTGGATATTAAAAGAAACAGAAAAGGGCTTCTTTGCAAATAAAAAAATGCAGCCGAGGGGTTTTCGCAAAGTGGTCATCCCTCCTGTAGCGACCGCGCGGCGCGGCCGAGCCGCACCCGCCGCGCGCCATGGCGACACGGCGATGCCGGGGCCCCCTCCCCGCGCCTCCTCGCGCTTAAAGGAGCCGCAGGCCCCCCGTTCCCTTGCTCGACACCACTCCACCGCCCTCCCTCACCTTCTTCCTCTCCGCCATGGCCGAGCCATAGTGAGCTCGCCGTCGCTGCCGCCGTCGACTGAGGCCTCCCGGAGTAGATCGAGCACCACCATTTGCTCCGCCGCGTCTCCCTCTTCATCCTCGTCGAAGGAATCGAGGCGGGGAGCCGTCGTCCGCGAGATCGCCGCCGTCTCCTTCCTCGCCGGCCGAAGCTCCGCCGCTCCTTTGCCGCCGTCATCGACCTCCTCCGTCCAAACCGAGCCTACCCACGCGTCGAGGGTGAGCTCACGGTCCTCCTGGTCCTCCCCGTTCATCCTAGATCGCCGTAGATCGCCGTAGCGCGTTAAGCCGTAGCACGTCGCCGCCGGCCGCCGCGAGTCGAGGATGAATCCGTCGTCTCCGGTGACCTCCAGGTGGTGGCGCCACGTTAGGTAAGCTCGCCGTGCTTGGGCGCATCGAACGCGCCCCGTAGCTCGTCCCCTCGTGCCGTAGCTCGCCGGGTCCGTGCTCGACGCCGCCGGCGATCACCGTCGCGCCCGTCCGCGCCGTCCCGCGCCTGACCGTGGTCAAACCAGCCGCTGGGCCCGCGCGCTTGCGTGGCTGCCAGCGTGGCCGCTGGCCCACCAGTCAGTGGCTGTGGCTAGCCAGCCACGCGGTGAAAAACGTTTCGGCGTATTTTCTTCTGAGAAATAAAAACTAAAAACAGAATTGCAGATTCAAATCTTTACTTCTAAAATCAATAACAAATTGAAAAATGCTCCAATTAGGGTGATTCAAATTTCCACATGTTCAGGAAAGTGTGCTCGACATGTTTCTGTCATTTGACACATGTTAGCTCAAAATAAATTGCCTCTTTAAATGAATTACAGAAATGCAGAATAAAGAGCAAACTTTGAAAATTCATAACTCGAGCGCTGTAATTCCAAATTGAGCAAATAAGGTGTCTAAAATTTGTCTTGACACCCTCTACACATCCATGTTTTATTTGGACTTAATTGAGCAATTTAAATCCTCTGTATGTTGAAAATACTAAAAATGGCAGTACTGAAATGCCACTTTGGAAATTCATATTTAATTCAAAAGAATTCCAAAAATGATGTTGTATGGCTATAAATGTTCAGCAAACCAATACCCATTCAGTAGCATCATTTACATGCATGTTTACATGAATACAGCACAGGAAAGCATTAAAAACAAATATGGGACTTTCTTCTCCCTTGTCAAGTTAATTATTTTGCACCCCATTTAAATTGATACATTGGTATAATAATTTCAGTGCATCAAACTTGTCATGTCATCATGTGTATGAGCATTGCATTTGGTTTGCTTGAGTGATATTTGATTGTGTTCTTTCCGGTGTTCTTATGCATCGATAGATCAAGCAGTCGGGGTTTCTCCACAATACCCTGACGACCCGTATTACCAGCCCGTTGAACAAGGCAAGCGTAATCCCCCCTCTGAGCATGTCTCCTCCTATGTTTTCCGCAGATATTTTCTCCACTATAATATTGCATGCGATTCCAAATGTCAATTTGGTTGGATTAGAGTATCCTATTAGATGCATTATGTTTTCCGATGCCATTACCTGTTTCCTCCTAATATCCCTAGGATTGATGTGTTGGCCTGAGTTAATTATATCCGCTATGTTTATGCTTAGCCATGCTTAGTGAAATGCTTAGTCGTCCGGTGGATATGCTATGGTTGGAACTGTGGTGGAATGTTCGGATGATGGTGGAAAATGGTGGTGACATATAATAACATGTTCAAAGGCGGGGATGAGAGGCCACATGGAATGTGGTGGGTTGTCTCGTTCTCGCCGCCTAAGTGCGAGTTCTCCCCTTCGAGCCAAGACCGAGCGTGCACCCATGCGTGAGGCCTATGCAATTGCAGGAACCCTCATAGACTAAATAACTCGAGCGGGGCTAGCCAGGGTCCTCTAGTTCGGGTTTCCATTTGCGCGTGCGTGATGATGGTGGGATGAACTGAGATGAGGATTGTGGTATTAGGAAAATGAGTGGCCGTGGGGCGGGGTGATGTGATCCTGGCAGTCCTACCGCCACTGATGATCCTGGAAAGTCCTTAACGAGGGAGAAGTCGACGCCGCTCCCACCCAGCCGGCTTTCCATGGAAGAGAGCTAATGCGCAGGCAATGGGCTGGACGGTAGGCGTGGTAAACATTGTACACCCCTGCAGGGTAAATCTTTTCGAAAAGCCGTGTCCACGGTTAAGGACAACTTGGTGACGGATTCAGGGATCATAGGATAACTTTAACGGAATGATTAAAAACTGGGTACTAGAGGTACCACTCAAGATTGTAAGGTGAGCTTCCTCGAGGGTGATTCGGGGAGGTGCCTTTGTAGACAGGTGAAGTGATTGATGGTGGTTGTTGTTGAAGATGATCAGAAGAAGAGAGTTTACTTCTTACCTCTTTAAAAATATTCTGATTAGTCGATGCCTTGGAGTTATGTCTTTTCTAAAGAAAACTAGCTTTATGCAAAACAGCCTTACAACTTTGGAAAGCCTCATCGAGCTAAAGCTCTAAATATAATCTTGCGAGTTCGTCGAACTCAACGTCGTTTGCTTATTTTCAGAGGAGGACTTCACCGACCTCGAAGGTGGGTTCTTTGTGGATGTCGACGAGTAGTCTGGGGTTCCCAGGTGGCAGCTTGGGACATCTCCGGGACAGCTGGCGCTGGGAATGTTTATCTGTAGGCCTCTTAGGCCATAATTTGGATCTTGTTGTTTAGAACAACTTAATTCGCTTCCGCATGATGTACTGTTGGGTCTGTGACCTCTGGTTGTAATATTTGCTATCTTTCTCTATTATAAGAGTTGAACTATAATGCTTTGGGGTCGTAGAGTCTGTGATGTGCCAGTTGTTCCACAAGTCTTGATCTTACTATTATGCCTTGAGGGTTGCGCCCGTGTTAAGGCATCAATCGGGGTGTTGTGTTGTTGGGAGCGGTGTGCCCAGCAACGCCTGCCAAAGGTTTTGGCCGGGGATTGGTAAACCCGTAACCTCCGCTTGTATCGCTTAACCGGTGACACCCAGCATCACTGTATACTAGTCGGGTCGGGGCGCCACAGTACTCATCTCCGTATCGAGGATAAGACAGGAGGACATTATTCTGCTTTCAGGATGTCGCCGCCGCCAGACCATCCCGAAAAAGAAACTCGAAGACCTAAAAAGGGGAACATAGACCTTCCCGCCGGCGAGGGGCTGCGGTCCGTCACACCTCCGGGCCCAAGGCCGACGGAAGCTGGAGGGCCAGCAGCTTTGCCTGCGGGAGGGACAAAGACCAGATGCAATCGCTTTTAGATCGCCTGGGAGGAGGAGCCGTACTGGTTCATGTATAGGATTATCTCTAAACGCTTGGTCAAACTTTGTGTAGCAAAACAACGGCCGAAGAACACACGTGAAAGTGCTTCGAAAGGCACCGGCTCCCAATGGTGAAATTCTTGCTGAAAGCACAGCTACGTGCTAGCACTCAATCAAGTAGTAGCGCTGGCACGTCATTCGGCTCCTCGGCTCACTTCGGTGGCAATTTCTCCTTGTGGAATAGTGGCATTTCGTTAATGGCAAAAATGTTCTTAGTGAAAGGGTTGCCGCAAAACCGACAAACTCAGAGCGGTAGCGGTCTCTGAAAGTGAATAGGAGCATAGCAGCATCATCCAAGCCAAACACGTCTCCTCAGTCAAGGGTCTTCTCGCGCAATGAAGTTCAAAAACATAACAACTGATTTCTCTTAATGAATGTCACCCACCCACTCTCAATAAAGCAAGTGACTCTCTCTCACAAGACAGAGAAAGATTACCGATTCATCAAATCCAATTTGATCAGAAGTGAGTTCATTGTTGTTGTATAGCGAAACCTTTCCTTGACAAAACCATTATCAGCTAATAGAAGCCGAGCTATCTATCCAGATCAGGGTTGAACGAACCGAATGGAAAAGCCAAGAAAACGGAAATCCATTGCGATTAGAAACCAGTGACTCTACAGCCAGGGCTCGAAGGCGATGTAAGATAGAAAGAATGGGGAGTTAGGGCTTCGGTTTTCTGTAAGCCTTGCACCTCTATTGAGTAATGCCTAAGTCGCAGCATCAAGGTCTGACCCAAATTGAGCGAAGGCGGCCACTTCGCGATATTGTGCCAATTCCAGTTTTGAACTACCGCAGACTTGTTTCATACTCCTTCCGTTTTTTAATATAAGATGTTTTAGGTGTTATACATGTTGTATATATGCACACTAAAATGAGTGAACATGCACACAAAAATATGTCTACATACATTTACGTGCATGTGGACAAAAGCTAAAACATCTAATATTAAAAAAAACGGAGGAAGTAGCTTTCAACTGAGCGGCAGACCCAATATGGTCCGGCCCTGCGACTTAATCGAGCTTTGCTAGCTTGTCTCTTCGACTCTCAATTGACGCTACAATTAAATAGTGTACCTAGTTGATCGAACCTTCCACGGTGGCACGCATAGATGCTAGCCAGTTAAGCTTGTCGTTGATCCAAGCCCGTACGAACTGGTACGTGATGTAACTTTTGCGTGATCGATCGATCCATTGACCAAACAAACAGCCAATTAAACCAAAGCAGCTGAATATCTAAGTATATAATAATCATGCCTAACTAAACTCCCATATCTAATTGTGGATTCACACTAGCTTGCATTGCAGCACTCATGCTGCAACCATGGATGCATGAACTCATGAGACGATCCAAGAGGGCCAGCAAGGCAGCATGGCTGTACGTGCGCATCAGTGTGCTGTGTTCAATTATTGAGCCCAACGGATCGGTCGATCGAGGCTAAACAAAGGCAATTTCTAGCAGCTCAAAAAACAATAATCATGGAACATGTAGGTATAACCGATATTTTGGTTTGATTTTTTTAACATTTTAAATACGATTTGCACATTTTGGAGATTTAAAAGTGTGTACATTTCGATCCACACATTTGTTATTTTTGTGTAGCTCGGGCTATAAAGTATTTCAAATCGATATTTTACACGTTTGTGGGATCCAAAATTGATTACATGCATGATTTTTTCAGATTTTTTTTAACTTATAAATATGATTTTCGGATTTTTTTTAATAGAGGGTGCACTGATGCCCGGGAGCGAGAAATCTCTACTCGGTAATAATATATTATTAGTTAAAAACACTTAACAAAAACTTTTTGTAAACATGTACTTGCCTTCAGCACTGCATCATCAAATTACCCTTTGTCGTCACCAAGTCGAATGTTGTGAAGACCAAGCCTATCACCGGCACTTCCTAGATTGGAATCCATGAAAACAGAATAAAAAAAAACACAATTAGTAATAACGTACTCGAATTGGAAGCAGTGGGACTCATCCCATGTATCAAATTGACATGAAATACTACTGGAAATAAGAAGAGGAGACGTGGTTCTGTGTCTGCTCTCGGTGGGGAGAAGCATGACAGTGCCTCCGTGTACGTCGTCGCCGGCGGCATCTGGTGCGTCGCGGTGGGCTCCGCTGCTCGAGATCGAGGTAGTCGCTCCAGGCCGAGTATAACACGTAGAATCTTAACACACCCGCCAGTATCAGACCTTTATAATTACTGATTACTTACAAAATTGCAAAGGAAGAACAGTTTGGAGCCTGACCTAGACTGAGAGGAAGTGAAGGCCGATTGTGGCCGGCTGGACGTGCTGAGGCCGTCAGGCGTTTAGAGTCGTACTCCCGGATCTTCTTGCGCGCCATGCCTAGGGCTCCCGGAAGGTCCTAGAGCTTATCGGGGAGAGTCATGTCCTCGAAGGAGGCCGCTGCCCTAGACAGCTACGAGGACGTGCGACGACGGGGGCACACCTAGGGGCTTGGTGCCGGAGGGAATGGCGGCGATGGTGGTGTTACAGTTCAGCAGACAGTGACAGAGAGAGCGTCGAGCGAACATGAGGAGGCGGACGGGTGGGGTGTTAAGAGGGAGGAGGCGGTATGCCTAGATGGGCTATACTGGAATTTCGGGGCCCAATTAACCCCTGCAGGCCTAAATGATAGCGTCTCCCAAGGGACAGTTCGTCCACCGTGAAACTCAAGCCCATCCGACGGACAAAAATAACCAAATGGTGCGGTTGGACGTCTAAAAATGTCCAGTTCATGAAAGAGCTCCCAATATGTACATGTACGGGCAGGTAGGTACACACAAAAGGTCCAGCTCGATGGGTGATTCTACGCAGACACGCGCAGTGCTATTCGTATAGGTATAGGAGTAACGCAACCTGGTTGCTTTTATTTTCGTTATACTACATGAGTACGAGTGCTGTGTACCACGGTGGCTAGCTACTCGGCCTCTGCGGTGGGAGAAACCGTTCCGTGGATCAGCGGATCTAGAACTGCATCCGTGGCAACTTGCCAAGGCCGTGGGACGAGCCGAGTCGTATGTATTCCAGCCGTACTGTACGTAACACGTACGGGATCAGGTGAAGGCCTAGCATACATACTCCGTACGAGCCAAGGCACACATGTTAGGTGGACGGACGAGGGGTCGAGGAAGGTGCAAACACAGATGCAACAAGGCCTGACCGGACGGATCCAATCGAGACGACCATTGTTCCACCACACCCACGCACATGCAGCGCTCGTTGCTTGCCCCCCTGACACTTGTACTAAAAAAATAATACATATACAGTAACTTTTTTGAATAGTTGCACTAACAAAAATACTTTTTTTGAAAAGTGTAAATTTTGATCAAGCTCTTGGAAAAACTGTAGTCGAGCTATTTGATCTAACCTTCCACGGTGGCACGCATAGATGCTAGCTAGTTTTTTTTTATCATAAGATGCTAACTAGTTAAGCTTGTCGGTAATCCAAGCCCGTACGTACGAACTCGTACGTGATGTAACTTTTCCGTGATCGATCGATCCATGGACCAAACAAACACAGCCAATCAAATCAAAGCAGTTGAATACTAAGTAACATATAATAATCATGCCTAACTAAACTCCCATATCTAATTGTGGATTCACACTAGCTTGCATTGCAGCACTCATGCTGCAACCATGGATGCATGCACTCATGCCAAGAGGGCCAGCAGGGCAGCATGGCTGTACGTGCGCATCAGTGTGCTGTGTTCAATTATTGAGCCCAACGGATCGGTCGATCGAGGCTAAACAAATTAAGGCAATTTCTAGCAGCTCAAAAACAATAATCATGGAACATGGGGAGCCCTTTCCCTGACGCACTGATTAATTAGTTAGAGATGTTAGATGCGTAAGTGTTGGTTAAGAATCTAGATAAGGCCAGGACGACACGCGCATGCATGGACACCCCCATGCATGAGTGATCTTGAGGCTCGCTCGCTAGATTTAATACTCTGTCACCTCACCAAACTGTGACCATTATTCATCTTGGCCTCCTTGTCATCTCCTTATATTCATCTTCCATCGTTACATCACGCCACGAACAGAGATACATCTACAGGGAAGAAGGTAGCTAGTCGATCATCGCCTTGCTAGCCAGGCGGGCAGGCGGGCAGGCAGCAGCTCGGAGCTGATCAGCCAATGGGGAACAGCCTGAGGTGCTGCCTGGCGTGCGTGCTCCCCTGCGGCGCGCTGGACCTGGTCCGGATCGTCCACCTGAGCGGCCGCGTCGACGAGTACGGCCGCGCCGTGTCCGCCGGCGAGGTCCTCGCGGCGCACCCGGGCCACGTGCTCAGCAGGCCCTGCGCGTCCACGCGGCAGCAGGGCGTGCCGCGGATCGTCATCGTCGTGTCGCCGGAGACCGAGCTGGAGCGCGGCGAGATCTACTTCCTCATCCCGGCCGCATCCTTGCCCGCCGACGCCAAGAAGAAGAGGAGGACAGGTGCCGCCGGTGCCGCGGAGGAGGAGGACCGGAGGCGGCGGCACCGGCAGCACGTTCGAAGCAAGTCGGAAGGCAGCGCCGCGGCGAACGTGGCCGTTGAGGATCGGTTGGGGTTGGCGTCGCCGGAGACGGAGAGGAAGGAGCAGCACCGCAGGCGCATGAGCACCGGCAGCCACGCCGCGTCGTGGCACCCGCACCTCGCGCGCATCTGCGAGGACCCCTGAATTCTGATCGAGTTCGTACAATGTCCTTTTTTTTTGCATGCAATTGTGTTGCTTTTTTCCTTGATCTCTTGCTGCTATTTGTTTTGTCATTCCCTAAGGCCTAAGTGTACATTCGATTCAAGTGTAATGCTTGTGTAAACTGGACAACGCTGTGACTGTGACTTGTTTCTTCTTGAATGTTTTTTTAACTTCGTGGATCCTCCTTTCTGACACTTATATTGTACAAAGTACATGGAAAAACTACTGCGGAGTGCTAAATGATATGACTCTCTTGATTTATTACGCAAACACTTGAGAATTAATACACTGGCACAATGATATGTCTGACTTTGTAAACTCTCCAACGGACAACAGTTGTTCCCTAAAAAACGATATTAGTTGTGGAGCTTCAAACAAATACCTGGGCGGGCCAACTTACAGAAGAGCGGAAAATTTCCAATTCTTAGCTAATGTTTGCGCTGTTACAGGGTAATTCAGAGCTGCAAGATTTTTTTTTTCCAAACTATCCAATCACTAGCAAGGAATTTGGGGAAATTACATATGTTAGTGTGTTGTCTTGCTGCAATTAAGGGGCCATGTATGTAATAAGGGTTAATTGGATCTATGCCGTTGTAATTTCCCCGGTTGAAGATATGCCATTTCAAAATCCAAACTTAGAGATATGTCACTCCAACTTTCCCATACGTCTCTCAGTGCCATTTTCTCCACTTAAGAGAATAAGGTTGAAACGATACATGTATTTCGTTATGTACCGCAATATTTCTTTTTGACGCAAATAACAGTAGGGAAGACCCCTACTGCAGCATTTTCATTTATAAAACAAAATGGATATGCACAAGGTAGCAAAATTACAGATTTTTTTTCAAAAAGGGGAGTCCCAGCCTCTGCATCGAAGAGATGCATACGGCTTTTATTTCATTTATTCAACATTGACTGGCAAAAGCCTTACAAACACCGATCATACAAGGCGAAGCCACCAAACAGTGATAGCACCACAACTAACACAAATGTTAGAGTAAACAACGGGGCCTTATGCCCCAGCCACGCCCATCGCCGGCTCCTGGTCAACTCCAGAGATAGCGCCTTGTGCGCACGCACCGGAAGTTGTGATACGTCCATTTGGCATCACTATTTTGTATCATAATTTACTGTTATTTATTGATATATTTCATATTAGTATACACTACTTATGTTATTTTACCTTATTTTGCATGTTTGATCATTATTGAGATTTAACTGCCGGAGCCTGGAATCAGCTGGAAAAAACACCGTCAAGATACTATATTTCTGCAACTCCAAAAATTCCGAGAAAATTCAGGGGTTATTATTTTGCGAGAAGACGAGGGGAGCCAGAAGACGGAGCAGAGGGGAGCCACCAGGGCGCCAGACGCCCCCTGGCCGCCCCTCGAGACCCGGGGTTTCTTGCGGGTTGCGTCAGCTGCGGCATGTCATGGTTGGACGGCGACGTTTTGGAAGCCGGTGGCTATCATGTGGTTGCATTCTTGGTGCTTCGTGAGTGACACAGTTCTCGCGGTGATGTGAAACCTGAATATTCTGGTTGGATATACTAAAATGATATATGTGGCCTTCAATTCGTGTTGGCTACTTGGCTATGAACAATGTACGGATTGGATTCCTGCTTTCTGTTGATTCGAGAACTGTACTTCTCATTGCAACTGAAGGCTGGCAGATGATGCATGTGTATCATATTGGTTTTCATTGATTGGAGCTTCAACTGATGTTCAGATATGTCTGGAGGATGCATGTATTCTTCGGCGTATGCACATGCCATCCCATAATCTTCACCATAAAATAAACGTTTTGTCTTCGAAGTGCATTCAAGAAGTCAGTAACCGAAGAGAACACATCATAACTAAGTAAGAACTCACTTGTCATCATTCCTCGCGCTGCATCAAGGTTCCATTTGCAGATTTGCTGTCTGCGCTAGCAATTGTTGCATGTTTCTTTTGATAGTTGCAGGCTCGGTTTGTTTCTGCTGTCCATTTCAGTTTATGGCCAATACTCTCTCAGATCTTACTTCCAACCAAAAAATTACGTATACTATTATAGATTAGATTTTGTAGTCAACAGAATGTAGGATGCCAATTCTTCCATTGCCACATGGTACAAGAATGTCTAATATCCTATGAATTCAAGTAGTGCGTCGTGCTCATGGTACAAGAGTGACCAAACACCGCTTAGAGATACTTTGTACAAAAAAAATATAGACAAAGGAAGCACATAAGTTATTTGTAAGCACTTACAAGAAAAAAAATAGATTCCAATATATAATGCTCACATTAATTCACTGTCTTGTAGGATTTATCCCGATGCCTTCCATTCTTACAGCGCTTCGTCATGTTGTTGATAAGGAACAAATTCGTGGAATTCAACACATATAGTATTGACATGTTCTTGAAATTAGTCATCTAAGATACATGCATGGAATGTAGACTACCAAAATCGCCAAGCTATCAAGTGAAGGGGGTGTATAGGTGCGTGATATTGTTATGGGTATATATGATAGCAGCACAAGTGGGTGAATAAATAATATATATACCATGTTCCACGAAAAGATACTAGACATTACTTATTCAGTGTAGGTGGGTGAAATGAAATTAAATAGGTTAGCCATTACATATTCATTCTAGTTAAGACTAATGTATTTATACTCTACTTTTATACTTTATAATGGTTTTATCAAATTAAATTCTTAACTACGTTATTTGTATACTTGTTAGTAGCATACTTAACTACATATTGTTTGTGCTGAATACTATATATTAAGCCTAGTAATATTGGTTATAAAATTCTAACGTCTATCATTGAACCATATAGTTACCCCTACTAATTTTAAACTAGTTACCCTACTAATTAGAGTGTATCTTGTAGCTGAATTTACTTACTATTCTTTAGACAGGTATATTTAAACAGATCTTGTCACGATTCCCGCAAAATGTGATGTGTATTAAGTATATTTTATATCTTTAAATATCTATGTATTACATCTCTAAAGAGTGTGTTGTAAGAAAAGATCTTCGCATCATATCCTAGCAAATGATTACGTATGAATATACAAGAAAAAAATACAATTTATTATATTTGCAAGAGTTGTCATGTAATGTTTGGATTACTTATTTAATGTTGGCCTATGATTTATTTTTACCAAATGGTCCATGATTTATTAATAATCTCCAAAAAGTGTAAAAACACATCAAAACTAATAAAAAATACAAATGCGTCCACATAGAGACCACTACAGGCATTGGCGCAATCCAAAAGCGCTTCACCATCCTCGGCACTCTATCTACCTAGTCAATCACCAAATCTTGTCGTAGTAAAGATTATTGTACTATACAAACATAAATTTGTCGTGCTACGTTATACACGACCAGCGCACAACCACAACAACAAAAAGTTCAAACGCACACGAAAACCGAATAGATTCTAGTGTATGTATCGAACACACAAGTCAATGCACCTTGCGCTACCGCTATGCGCACCACTGAACATCGATAGAGCGAGGGGCTCTATTTTGATTTCAGGGTGTCGCGGCCACCTCAGTACCAAAAGATATAAAGCTCTCAAAAACAAGAAGGGTGGTGTCACTGGCGAGGGGATCGAATAAACTAGATCGCCTCACGAGCGACTCATCTTTCCCTAGCAGGCGGTACAGGTTCACTGTAATGTTGGCCAATGACGATGTTTTACATGTTTTTTGTTTTCGTGTGTTTAATAATCAATTGGCATGCATGTTTTCTTGCTTAATGTGGAAATATAACCAGTTAATGTAACGGTTTCGTTAGTCCTAGGTGGCTAGGTCCATGTCTTTTCCTTAATCTGTTTCCATGCAGGCGTTCCTATTATTTAAACAGAGATCCCAACCGACCCGAACCCTGGCATTATGTGGATAGTTCTCCTGCCTCGAATGCTCGAATGGGCTGCGGCGCCATTGATTTTTGCTTGCTCGTCAACCCTGCGGAGGAAGCACGCCACGGGGAGGTTATGTACAGTATGGGCGTGCACGAAACTAACCGGGCGGGCGATGTGCAAGCTGTTGCATGCGTCTGACATCTCGGCGGGGTAAAACTGGCTGCTGCTCAGCAAAGATATGGTGCGTTGGGTCTCAGGTGACACACAACGCGACGACGGCCTGAGACCCAACGCACGTTGCGTGTCACCTTTCTCGACACGGAGGGCTAGGAGAAGAAGGTAAGCCTATGTTACCTGAACTCCAACACGGCATACCGTATCACGGGGCCGACTGGAGGCAGTTCAGAGAGGAGAGCGGGATATGCCACTAGTAGGAATGTGCTTATAGCCACCACGCTACCGCTGGCGGACGGCCCTGGGCGCCCGCCAGCGCTATTACCGCTGGCGGGCGGTTTACAGTGCCCGCCAGCGGTACGAGGCTTACCGCTGGCGGGTGGCCGATAGTGTACGCCAGTGGTAGTTTCAGGCAGAACCGAGCACGCGGGGCTAACTACCGCTGGCGGACGGCCTCCTTGTTCGCCAGCGGTACTATAATTACCGCTGGCGGACGGTTTGGCGTGCCCGCCAATCTGAGCAAACTACCGCTGGGGGCACGCCAAACCGTCCGCCAGCGGTAATTATAGTACTGCTGGCGGGCACTATTTTTGCCCCCAGCGGTACCCTGGGAAGCCATTTTGACCATTTTTAAAAAAAATCAAATAAAGCGAAAAATACTCAAAAAATGAAATCTTGTAGCATAGTTTGTGATAATGTGACCATATTTGACACATAGGTGTACCTTGGTATGGCAAACAATGTTGCAGAACTGAGTTTTTTCAAATTATTTTTATAAATATAATTTTTTATTTTTTAAATGTCAAAAATGACTTTTTTTGTGAAGCAAGTACAACAAATATGGTGCAAAATGGCACACACCCAATGTCCACACAAAGTAGACCATATTTGATGGATAATACATAAATATTAGTAATTTATTCAATTTCTACCTAATTTCGCCTATTTAAACGACTTTATGCCGATTTTTCGAATGTAATTCAAATTTGAACTACAAGTGTCTGATAGTTTGTTCTGAAAATTTTAAAAAAATTATTTTAAGGTACACAAGTAGTGGTTATATCACAAAACCGTCTGATAGTTTGAACTACAAGTGTCTGATAGTTTTGAAAAATTCGACCCATTTCGACGAATAGCCATGGTGGTCATTTTGACCATTTTTTCAAAAAAATCAAATAAAGTGAAAAAATACTCAAAAAATGAAATTCTTTGGCATGGAGTCCTCTTATGTGTAGTAGTTGATAGAAAAAATGATAAACTTAACTTTTTACAAAGTTTCCAAAAAAGTTCTTCACAAAAAGATCAATTATCTATAAACATGTATAAGTTTCGGTTCAAATGACCTAGATATGATCATTCATGTGGCATAGTTTGTGATAATGTGTCCATATTTGACACATAGGTGTACCTTGGTATGGCAAACAATGTTGCAGACCTGAGTTTTTTAAAATTATTTTTATAAATATTATTTTTATTTTTTAAATGTCAAAAATGACTTTTTGTGAAGCAAGTACAACAAATATGGTGCAAAATGGCACCCATCTAATGTCCACACAAAGTAGACCATATTTGATGGATCATACAGAAATATTAGTAATTTTCTCAGTTTCTACCTAATTTCGCCTATTTACATGACTTTATGCCGATTTTCCGAAAGTAATTCAAATTTAAACTACAAGTGTGTGATAGTTTGATCTGAAAATTTTACAAAAATTATTTTAAGGTACACAAGTAGTGGTTATATCACTGCGAGCAAACTATCACTTTTAAATCATTTTCTAAATGTCAAAAATTACTTTTTTTGTGAATCGAGTCCACACTGTGAGCAGAGCCAATTAGAAGCGAGTATCATGGTTCCCACGGATTGTGTGTTTTCTTTGGGAGATTGTGAGTCGTTGGATCTATGCACATGCAGTCCTAATTATGCTAGTATACGAACGTTGACCTACACTCCTGCAGGGATCGATCGATTGGATCGAGAGCTAGCTAGCTAGCTAGGATCGATCCGTCCACTGCCATCGCTCCGGCCGCCAACAACTGGCCGCTCCCCTAGCGCCTCCTCCCCTGCCCCGCCTCCATCCCCCACTCCCCACCTCCTCACCTGGCCCGCCGGCTGCCGCTCCCCATCCTAGGACGTTGCCGCTGCCGGACTGCTGCTCGCGTCGCTGCTCGTCGCCGCCTCCAAGGTCGCCGCCATGGACGGGGAGATCGACGCATCCACGACCTCCAAGGCCAGCACCTCCTCCGGCTGGGTGTCTGCTCCTAGCCGCCATGGAGGGCTACTCCCGGTCGTGGGAGCCGGATAGCACCAGCCACGGCGGGGAGTTGTTGCGCGCCCGATGCGTAAGGAGCTGACGGGAGGCGCGGATAGCACCGGCCGTGTCTCGGGGCTCAACCTCGCCGGTTTCGGCCTCTCCGGCAAGCTCGGCCGTGGCCTCCTCCAGTCGCTTGACCTCAACTCCAACGCCTTCGCGACCTGGCCAGCGTCCAGCGCGTGGCCCTCGCGACCGTCCCCGATGACGAGGCCGTCCTCGCTGCGTTCCTTCGTGCGTGCCAAGGCAGAAGGTCGAGGACGAGGACGCCGGGCGGATGCGCGGGGTGCCGCGGAGTGTGGCCAGCCCGGTCGCCGGTGAGCTGGGCGACGGCAACGTAAGGGTGGGGAATTTTGTACGTAGGGACATAATTGTAATTTTTTGTTTTCTGGGGATGTTTGTAACTTCATCTACTGCTAATAGATCTAGGGTTCTTTCTGCAAATAAAAGGTTCTATTTTTTTATTCCTAATAAGTTACCGCTGGCGGACGCCGTGCCCGCCAGCGGTAATAACCCTTACCGCTGGCGTGTGCAAATTATGCCCGCCAGCGGTAACAACCCTTACCGCTGGCGGACGGCCCGCCCGCCAGTGGTAACTATTACCACTGGCGTATGTACCGCTGGCGGGCGCCTGTTCGCCAGCGGTAGGCGATTTCCGCCTGCCAGCGGTAGCCGTTTTCCTACTAGTGTGCAAGGCGACCTCCTCGACCCCCTGTACGCATGTCGGCGCCACACTCGCTAGCGTTGGCTCTTCTCGTCCAGGATCAAGGGCCACTCGGGCGGTAGGGCCTGGTGCAGTCAAAGATGTAAGTCCGCCCGGCAGCCTGTTGCTGCCGCCGCTCTTCGGGATCACAAGAGGTGAGCAAAGGACCGTCGGGCCAAGAGATAAGGTCATATGGGTTATGTAAGGGCACCTCCAACGGCCACTCGGGCGGTGGCGCCTGGTGCAGTCAAAGATGTAAGTCCGCCCGACAGCCTGTTGTTGCCGCCGCTCTTCGGGATCACAAGAGGTGAGCAAAGGACCGTCGGACCAAGAGATAAGGTCATATGGGTTATGTAAGGGCACCTCCAACGGGCCGGCGCATACGGACACAAAAAAACAGACATATTTTGTCTATTTGGGGCGGACCATGGACATAAAATAGCACTTTGTCCTTTGGGGTAGACACCGCTCCCAACGGCCTACCGCATTTTTTTCCGGACATGTTTTTTTCCCTTCTTCTTCCTCTATTTCAGCTAGCTAGCACCATGATCATGGCTCCCAGTTTCAGCTAGCCAGCAACGTATGGCCGCTGAAATTGATTGGCCCTGTAGTTCTAGTACACTGCAGGCACGGTGCTCTCGATCATCGTCACATCGATCAGCTAAAATCGATGGCCGCTACTAGTACTACTTGGTGTGGCGCCTCGGTGGCCGGCAAGCCAGCGCGAGGAGGGCAGCAACGCATGGCTACCCGACGCGGCGACGGCCAGAGGCGGAAGGGAGGCGCAACAGCGCCACGGCCATCTCGCGGGTCTGTGCGCGTGGAGCCGCGCCACCGAGCAGCGCCACCGCCATCACGTTGGGCTCGTGCGCGCGGAGTCGCGCCACCGAGCAGCGCCACGGCCATCTCGCGGGGCCCGTGCGCACGCCGCCGAGCAGCGCCACGTCCATCTCACGGGGCCCGTGCGCGCGCCGCCGAGCAGTGCCACGGCCATCTCGGCCATCTTGGGACGGCGGCGGTGGTGAGATAGAGGAGAGAGAGGGCGTGGTAGGTGGGGAGTGGAGAAGAAAGATAAAAAGAAAGTAGTGGGGGTTTTGTTTCGCTGGCAGTTGGGCCAGGCCGGACAAGGGAGGAGGACAAAGCGGACAGCCGGACAGCATCTTTTGTCCGCGCTCACCCCAAATCCGGACCAAACTTGGGCCAGCTATGGTCCAGAACGGACAGTCCACGCGGACACTTGTCCCTTTGCGCCAGCCCGTTGGAGCACCTCCCATGTCCGTTCGGACAAAAACGGACTGGGTTGATCCGTTTGCGCCAGCCCGTTGGAGATGCCCTAACAGACGCTGATTTTATCCTGAAATTCACTTCCCAAGGGAAGGTAGTCTCCATTGGAGATGTCGATAATCGCAAGCAGACACACCTTATCCTCCTCGTGCCTCCCCAAGGCGGAATGTCATGATCCACTAAGTGTTTTTCTTGAAGGTATCAATCAGGAGATTTTCAAATAAGGCTGGGGATATCTCCACAATTTGATTGGAGTCTCCCAACAATATTTGGGAGGTCCTCAGTACCAATGCCGAACTATAAGAACCAATCTCCGTCTAGGGTTCCAGACAGCCCAAGTAACAAGAATAAAAAAGAATTTAAAGGTGGAATCAAATCGGTTAGGTAGGGTTGTAGATCTACATGCATCTCCTCCAAATCCAAAAATATCAAGACTCTTGGGGGAATTGATATGGATAAATAGGAACTTTTTGGTGTAGGAGAGAGTGACATGCAGCCGTGACCTTCCTAACGGGGAAAAATACACTTATATAGGTTGTCATGGGAATGTAATTGTTAATGCCCAATGTACAGGAAACCTGAACAGAAGGTCGAGCCGAGTCCGTAGGAAGAAAAATCTCAGCAAATAGTCTTAGCAACCCTGAATAGTCCGGATGAAGCTCCGAGGCCAATACCGAGGCTAACCCGAACCGGGTGCTCACCTTATAGAAGACTTTGCAATTTTCTCATACCCCGTTGGTTGATTCGAGAAGTATGGAACATGATGTTTATTCAAGGAGGGAAAGAATGAAGGTAGTGGTCAAGCGGATGCGACAACACACGTGATTGAGTACCGGGAGTGTAGCTCCGGGCAAGAACCCTTGGTCTGGTCTTCATCAGCTGTACCTACCAATGTCGTTTTTTTCTATCGTTATCTTTTTATAGGCATATCATGTAATTGTTCGGTCCTACTCTATAGGGTTAAATCTCATAATCTCGTCTTTGACTAGATCTGGCGATGGTGAAACTCAGTGTGTCGTTACCTTTCTGAAGATGTTTCTTTTGGAGAACATTCTCGCGGCTCGAGTTTTTTCAGAACAGTGGTTGATGTCGCAGTTGGTTAAAGTGTGTCCTAGATCTTCATGTCTTTTTAGTAATTTGTGCATTCTCGATGTCTCAAATTAATTTTGATATTGAGTTGTTGCAAAAGCCGGTGTATTTGATAGTAATATATTATCTTTATCGAAAATATAGACCATCCGATGGAGATGCCTTAAACACATCTCGTACAGCCTATTTCGACCGAATTAATTGCAAGTAAAACGTTAGCTCCTTCCATCGAGGGCGATGCTAACTTAGCTGCCAAGACAACTCCCGGCCACCGAATCGATCGAGACTTGCAGCGCGCTGGGTATGAAGGTATACTACGTAGGCTTAAGTGTGCGTGTTATCTGTTGGTACGTACGCCACGCAGTTACGCACCGTTGCAGCGCACACCGGCCGGCTGAGCGTTTATATCTAGAAACATATCATTCCTTCGTTTAAACCACGACGGAGTATTTACTATAACGTTTACAAGATCCTACCTAACGTGACTTATATATGCATGCTACCGACTCCCAGGCATTCCAGCTGATACGTCTCCCTTCCTCGCGCCGTCGCCTCGCATCAAATGAAGCGCGCCGTCGCCATATGGATTCTCGCTTGCTCATCGACCCCGCGGAAGAAGCACGCCACCGGGAGGTGATGTCCGGTCTGGGCGTGCACGACGCTAACTGGGCGCTGTGCAAGGTGCTGGAGGCGTCTGACATCAACACGGGGCAAAACCGGCTGCTGCTCAGCAAGGAGATGGTGCGCGACGGGCCGATCCCAAGACTCTTCCCGGAGCTGGAGGAGCTCCGCGGTGACGGCCTGAACGCCCAACGCACGGTGTTCGTCACCTTGCTCCACGCGGAGGGCAGGGAGAAGGAGGTGAACCTCCGCTACCTCAACTCCAACAAGGCGTACCGGATCAAGGGGGCCGACTGGAGGCGGTTCAGGGAGGAGAGCGGCATATGCAAGGGCGACCGCCTCGACCTGTACACTTGCCGGCGCGGCGACGGCGAACCCTGCCTCTTCTCGTTCAGGAGCAAGGGCGGCGGCGCTAGTGCCTGGTGCACCAACAGACGTAAGCGCGTGCGGCAGCCTGCGGCTGCCGCCGACGTTCGGGATCACAAGAGGCGGGCAAAGAAAGGTCGTGCCAAGAGAGAAGCAGGTCGTATGGGGTATGTGATGAACGACGCTTGCACCGGTGGTTACCAGGGGGATTACGGCTGTTTCAAGGCCGCCGGGAGGATCATGGAAGGTAAAGCTCCTCCGCGATCGTGGACAGATTATGCCACTAAAAAGGAAAAAGAAGCTGCCAAAGGCCTCTTGATGTTGAAATATGCGATTTTGGCTGAGTATTTTCGTTAGGGCACCATTTCATTGCAACCGTATTGTTAGGATTAGGTAATCAGGGCAGTTTGATCGACCTCCAATAGTTTTTCAGCAATTCGGATAGTAATCGTCACGACTTTTGTAAGGAAGCTACAGTTTTGCTCTGTGTACATATATATAATTAGACCAAAAGATGGTAAGAGTATTTCTTATACATAGATATTCCTTTTCTGTAACTTTTCCCCTCTTCCACGTTTAATGTCACCATGTGCATGTAACTGTCGTATCCCATTTGGACTTTCTTCTTTTTTTGTCATCCAGTTTAGACTTGTCGAGGGATCGAGCGCATTGCACATTGGAATTTTTTTTCGACTGACCGTGTTGATTTTTTTTTTTGCGAAACACAGTACAACGCAGACGCTCACATACACGTGCACACACTCACCCCTATGAACGCACGCACGCACACCATACCCCTATGAGCACCGCCGAAAGACTGAGCCGGCGGTCGGGTCTTGAGATTAACGAAGTCACCACAGGCGCCTCGCTGTCGACGGGAACGTCGCCTCGCACTGAAGAATATTCCGCCTAAATAAGAAACACCAGTGTCAAACCTGGAGTTTGAACTCTGGTGGACTGAGGGTACAACCACCCTCCTAACCATCTTGCCACAGACCGTGTTGATTTTGAACCATTTGATTTACTCCCCTATCGATCATTTGACCTGCTATTCTTTTTCAAGTGAATGTTGCCATCGCTTTAGTTTGGGGCCGTTTCTATATGTCTGGCCTGCTGGGCCTTCTGGTTCATGGGCTACTTTTCTTTTACATGTACGATGCTGATCGTTCAATTGAAGTACTGTGCTTTTCCTTAGAAAAAAAACTGAAGTACTGTGCATGGATGATGTTTTTTTACTTCACCCTCTTGCTTACAACGACCAAAACAAGACAAAAAAAACAATCCGCATTTCATCAATCTCAAAAAAAAAACATCTCATCGAAAAACTAAAATATGCAAATGTAAAACTTATTCGGTTACACTCTAAGTACCTGATGCACAATTGCACACTGTTAGTGGAATCATGGAATATATTGCTCGACCACTCTTCCAATTATACTCCATTTCAACACAAGTAGGATAAGTAAGGGGCCGGATTGATTCTTTCAAAGAATAACTATCAGCCCCTACCTTATTTTTTGCTTTTATTTCGCATTCTACACTTAGAATAGTTACACTCTATGTGCAACTAATGAATGTATTAGCTAAAAATAATTTTGGTGCAACTAAATCTCCTCTCGGTTATATGATACCAGTAGATCTTAGTTTGTGGACAACTCACTTGCAATTGGATAATAGTTGGAACTAAAAAAACAGTTGCAACCCTAAATGCAACTATATAAAAAACACAGTTACCACCCATTTATAATTAAAAAATATAAGTTACAACCTCACTTGCAACTATAAACAAAATCAGCTGCAAAACCTAGTTGAAGCCTCACTTGCAACTAGAGAAAACTTAGTAACAACACACTTGCGATTGGAATAAAAAACACACTTGCAACTGGAAAATCTGAGTTACAACCCAACTCGCAACTAGAACAAAACTAAATTGCAACCCATTTACAACTGAGAAATCTCAGTTATAACACCACAATACACTTGTAAATGAAAAAAAATACCAGTTGCAACTTACAAAATATCAGTCACAACCCATTTATAACTGAAAAAAATGTCAGTTGAAAGTTCAACCCTACTTACAACCGGAAAAACCTCAGTTGCACTTACTTGTAACTCAAAAATCAAAGTTGGAACTTGAAACCCACATGTAGCTCCCATTCTATCACAAATCACGATACAATCCAACTGTTGATCGGGATTTGACCAAGCTCTAACTAAAATCTTGATTTAATGAGAACTAATTAGAACCCATGAATGTATTAATATTGTACGACATATATTGAGAATACTTTTTTATGCATCGAGGAGGACTTTATGGACTAAGAATAAATTATATATAACTATAAAAATAAACAGAAAGTCAAGGTCAATAAAGTCAACAACATGAAAATAAAATTGTCACCTTTCCCCTATTTAGCAATACAATGTATGTAGTTGGTTATGCACAAAAGAAATATAAACATAAAAACAAATATATGCAAAACTAAATCAAAGTGCGAGAATTAATAGTATAAATAATCATGATGATAGTTGTAACATACAAGTAAAGTTTTGGCGTCATGGTAAGTGTGGTCGTGTATTCGAATGGAGGTCATGTGTTCAATACTTGAAAAAAGCAACTGAATGGGCAAATGGAGCTCGAGGTCCATCTAGCTCATTTTTTTCAAAAAGTCAAAATCAACACTTTTTAGTTTCAGAAATTCAAGAAAAAAATCCGAGACTTAGATAGTGTCGAGATCTACAATCGTACAAAATTTCAACTCAAAATTTGTTATATTTGGGCTACACAAAAGAGACAAATCGGGCTAAATTTTAAGTTTTAAAACTGAATATTTCATCGCCCAGATCCACCTATTTGTGTTTTTACCCAGCCCCCAATACGACGATTCGAGTTGAAACTTTGCACACATGTATAGCATATCACTATATTCATCTAGGATTTTTTTTCCCAATTTGTTCAAACTTAAATATGCAATTTTTGAAATTTTCAGAAAAGGAGCAGCAGAAGCATCATCTGCAACAAAAGCTATTTTTTCAGACGACCTTGCTAGATCACCATCTTCTGGGTGCTCTCGCAGGAACTCCAGAATCCCCCGCTATGTGCAACACCTTCTGTACAGAGTCTTGCATTTTCGATTATGTAGAATTCCACGTGCCATGACACTCAACTTATGCGTTTTCATTTCCGTGTATTTTTTTTCAAATCCTCGGAACCAAAGGACCCTAAACATTTTCAAGTACATGAACTAAAATGAACCCACCTGTCATGTTAAAGAACCGCCGGCCGGTGCATTTTACTCATTTTATAAAGTGCATTCTCTGTTGACGGTCAAGCTGATGAAGTGGTGTTAATTTCATGTTGTAAAGCCATGGGCCCATGGTTAAAGTCGCTTCAAATTTTTGGAGTGCGACGAGGTGTGTTGATCTTCCGGCGATCACATTGCATCACTGAATTAAGACCAACACTCGAACTCAAGAAAGCGACTATAGTAGTTTGCATCAGCTAGCAGTTAACATCACAAAGTTAACTGAACGAACTTTGTCCAGGTGCATGAGCTAGGATGAAGAACTAATTATACTACATCATCGACATAATCCCTCGGCTTTCACTAGTCCAGGTGCATGAGCCAGGACTAAAGGTCAGATCCGAAGACCTGTTTTCTACTAGTGTTTCTTGTCGGTCAGACTGATGAAGTGATGTTAATTTCATGCTTCAAATTGTTGGAGTGCGACGAGGTGTGTTCATCTTCCGGCGGTCAAATTGCATCAGTGAATTAATACCACACTTCGAACTCAAGAAAGCGACTAAACTAGTAAGGACTAGTAGTCTGCATCAGCTGGCAGTTAACAGCACAAAGTTAATGAACGAAATCTGCCCCTTTAAAAAAAACTGAATGAACTATGTCCAGGTCTAGGAGCTAGGATGAAGAACTAATCACTACATCAACGACAGAATCCCTTTCCATCTTGGAAATGGAATTGCTAATCCAATTCAATTCCAAACAAACTTTCTTACATCCAAACACAGCCTTAGATTTCTGGACTTCTAGAGCAAAATGCTGGAGAAGGGCTTCTAATGCTCGCTCAGGGAGATACGCGCGAAAGGCCGCCCGAGGCTGGGTCTCCCGATGCGGCGGCGCACCCTGGCCATGGCCATCGCCACCGCCACGAACCGGTCAGGTCCCGCCGGCAGCGGAGGGCCGGAGCTGGCATGCCACTTGCACGCCAGGGCCCAGCGCTTATGGCGGTACGCGCGGTAGAGGACGACCCGGCCGTGGGACGCCGCCTCGCCATCTCCATCGTCACCCTGGTCCACGCCGGAGCTGCCGCTGCGCTTCCTCTTCGCGCCCGGTGCGGTGGCAACGGAGTAGCTGTAGCCCCCTTCCTCGACATAAGGCTCGGGGACGGCGAAGGAGGGTGCATCGTCGTCGTCGACGTCCATGGCATTGGCGGCGTCGTCGACCTGCAGCTGTAGTACCTTGAGGAAGATGTCGAGGTCGGCGCCGGGTCCCTTGAGCTACTCGAGCGCGTCGACGGCGTCGGTCAGGCGGTCGACCTCGGCGCTGCAGACGAAGAGCGCCTTAACCCCCACGAGGTACTTCTCCGAGCCCGCGACGGCCCAGGGGTCGCTGGTGGCATCGAGCACCACCTGGCCGCGGAGCGCCTCCGTCTGCAGCAGCTGCAGCCAGCTGTAGAGGGAGCTTCCCCGCACTGCCGTGCGGGCCTCCGCGGAGTCCGTCACGCCGCGCACCATGGCCACCAGCTGCTCCAGCCGGTGCCGGTGCTGGCTGACGCGCGAGTGGCCGTCCCAGTTGGATTTCAGGAATCCTATGAATTCGCCCATGAGAGGCGATTCCAGGATCTTCATCTGCTCTTCTTGGATTGTCGCACGCTCTCGGCTCTTGTTGATCGATCGAGGCGTTGGTGAAGAAGATTGTCACTGTGGAGTTTCTTGGGAGGTGGCGGTGTTTGCTAGGATTAACCACGATCGTGTGTACCAGTTGTGTACGGAAAGGAGTTTAGGGGTCCGTGTAGTATATGAGTAGCACACCGAGTCGCAGAAATTCACTTTGACTCCCGATCTCATATGTTTGTCACCAAAAAAAATCATAATTTTTGAAACTATTTTACTATTTTTTGTAAATTGGTATAATATACTAGGAGCATATGAGATCGGGAGTCAAAACGCCTCTCTTAGTCCACCGAGTCGAATCTAGTCCTAGACCCTATATCTGTAATCGATTGTCAGAAAAGAAATAAAAGACCCGAGAGGTGCGATACACAGCCTCCAGCAATCCAATCGATTCCCACCATATCGTTTGTTCCTTGTGACTAGATCATGTAGGCGCGGGTTTCTGATACGTCTCAAACGTATCTATAATTTTTGATGTTCCATGCTGTTATTATATCAATTGCTACATGTTTTGGTTACACTTTATATCATTTTTATGCATTTTCTGGGACTAACCTATTAACAAGATGCCACAGTGCCAGTTCCCTGTTTTCTGCTGTTTTTGGTTTCAGAAAATCTATTAAGGAAATATTCTCGGAATTGGACGAAACAAAAGACATCGTCAATAATATCACGAGGAGATCACGGAGTCCAAAGGGGAGTCGGAGCAGACCCACCAGGGGGCCACGCCACACTAGGGCGCGGCCCAGGGTGGGCCCGCGCCCCCCTATGGCGTGGTGGCCCCCCTCGGCCACCGACGCCGCCTCTTCGCCTATATATTCTCCGCGACGCGAAAACCCTATTACGGTCGATCATATTCCACGAAAAGTTCCGTCGCGGCCGTCATCGTCAATCTCAGATCGGAGGAGTTCTGAAGCTCTTCCCGGCACCCTGCCGGAGGGGAGATCATCACCGGAGGGCTCTACATCACCATGCCTGCCTCCGGAGTGATGCGTGAGTAGTCCACCCCTGGTCCATAGCAGTAGCTAGATGGTTGTCTCTCTACCTTGTGCCTCCATGTTTAGATCTTGTGAGCTGCCTAACATGATCAAGATCATCTTATTGTAATGCTAGATGTTGTGTTTGCTGGGATCCGATGAATATTGATACCATGTTTATTCAAGTTGTTTATCTATGTGCTCTTGATCTTGCATGCTCTCCGTTGCTAGTAGATGCTTTGGCCAAGTAGATGCTTGTGACTCCAAGAGGGGGTATTTATGCTCGATAGTGGGTTCAGTCTCTAGATATCTGGATCAGTGACAGAAAGGTCTAAGATGGTAGATGTGCTGTTGCTACTAGGGATAAAACATTGGTGCAGTGTCCAAGGGCACTTGTATTGATTACATTACACACTTTACTTCATGCAATAATCTGTTGTTAGCAACTTAATACTGAACAGGATGCGGATGCTGCCTTGAAGGTGGATTATTTAGGCATAGATGCGGTTGGAATAACGGTCTATGTACTTTGTTGTAATGCCCAACTAGATTTCATAGTAGACATCTTGGCATGTATTGCATTGTTATGCCCTCTCTATTTGTCAATTGCCCAGCTGTAATTTGTTTACCCAACATGCTAGTTATCTGTTCTGAGAGAGACACCACTAGTGAACTGTGGACCCTGGTCCAATTTCCTCATACTGTTTACACAACCTGCTGCAATCATCTGTTTCCTGTTACTTGCTGTTTCCTGCTGTTTTCCACACCATACGTTTAACTCTTTGTTTCTGCAAGACCGGAGAGATTGACAACCTCTCTGTTTCGTGTTGGGCAAAGTTCTGGTTTGTGTCTGTGCAGATTCCACGTTGGTGCAAGCTCCCTAGCGCCAGGGGGAGTCAACATCAACAACCTTCCGATAGATCGTCAAGTCCTACTGGATTGATAACCTTGGGTAGATTTTCAAGGGAAAACTTCTGCTGTCTACATCATAACCTTCCTCTTGGGGTTCACCAACACGTAGCCATCAAGCTGTTTTCTGGCGCCGTTGCCGGGGACTTGGAGGCTATTGGAAAGGGGAGTCTCTCAGTTCCAATCTCTTTACTTTGTTTTTTGTCTTGTTTTAGTTTTGTTTTGCTTGCTGTTAAAAATCAAAAACCCAAAAAAAAATTAAATTCCTGCATCTAGTTTACTATTTCGGTTGTTACTTGCTTGTTACCATGTCTAGCTCCAGTCCTTTCATTACTGTTTCCCCTTTAGGAGAAATTATTGGGTTTGGACAGGAGAGTGGAGAAACTTTTAAAGGAGCTTGGGAAAGGATGTTAGAACTGCATAGGAAGATGCAACTTAAAATGGACTTAGACATTCTTATTAAACGTTTCTACTTTGGCTTGCTACCTTTATACCAAAATGCTCTAGATACTATGGTGGGGGAGACTTTCTATGAACATGATACAGAAAAAGCCTATAAAATTTTGAATGGACTTGCTCAATTTCCTCAAGAGGATAAGACAGGTGTGCTTACTAGGCTTGATAAAATAGAAGAGTCACTCAAGGACTTAACCTTAGACCACCACATTAAGGAACCACCTCATGTTGAGTTAAAAAATGATTGGGAACCCTTTATTGAAATAAGCATTGGTAGTGAGAAATTTCGTGCCTATTGTGATCTTGGTTCCACAATGTCCATCATGCCTAAGATAGTGTTTGACTTGTTAAAAATTGATGGTATGGTTGATTATCCTGTTTTTCATTTTCATGCTGATGGCACTATTATAAAAAGTGTAGGGATCATTAATGTTGAGATTACTATGCAAAATAAAAATATACCTACAACTTTTATGATCCTTACAAAATCTCCTAGTAATATAGTTTTGGGAAGATCTTTTTTGAAGAGTAATGGGGGATTTATCAATGCAAAATATGGGTTCATGAAGTTTGTTGCACCTATCAACCGAAAGTTTTTCTTCCCAATTAAGAAAGAGGATCCCACCGAAAGAGTGGAGGATTTCAACATTTTTGGCAATACTTGATGCATCTCTTCATGCCTAGCTCAAAGGCATTAAAGAAAAGCACTTCTGGGAGATAACCCATGTTTTTATTTGCTGTTTTATTTTTGTTTTCTTGAGTCAAGGATGCTTGTTTACCTCTGTAGCAACTCCTTTGTATCTTTATTTGCTGTTTTGTTGTGCCAAGGAGAGTTACTAATGCAAAGTTGGTATTTATTTTCGGGACTGCATTGGGACAGATTGCTGTTCGTCACCGTTTAATTCAGTAGAAAATCAGAAAAAATCGAAAAATGCTGAAACTTTTTGTGCATGTTCCTGATGATGTTACGCAACTTTCATTATTTCAAAAGTTTTCATCTGAGCATCGTAAGTGCCTCGAAAAAATTCGTCATTACAGACTGTTCTGGTTTGACAGATTCTGTCTTTTATTTTGCATTCTCTCTTTTACAAGTTTTTAAGTGGTTTCTTTTCGTGTAAAAGTGCCCACTTGAGCCTAGTAACAGTGGCTAATGTTTAAAATAGTTGGCTTGTGAGTTTTGTCTTTGCTAGAACTTTGAAGTATTATCTTTTAGTGCACTAACCTGCTAATGAGAAAAGCTGTTAAGTTTTGGTGTGAAGGAAGTTTTCAAGTGTTGATAGAGGAGAATGATATTACATGATCAAGAAGAGTGAAGAGCTTAAGCTTGGGGAGGCTTACCTCCCCAGCATATTTCAAGAAGACTCAAGCATCTAAGCTTGGGGATGCCCAAGGCATCCCCTTCTTCATCTACAAATTATCAGGTCATCTCTAATGGTGCTATATTTTTATTGCTTCATACTAGTGTACTCTTCCTTGGAGCGTCAGTGTGTTTTTGTTTTCAGTTTGTTTTGTTTTGTTTGCTGTGCTATACTTGTTGGATCCTAGTATTCATGTTTGGGAGAGAGACACGCTCCACTTTTTCATTAGAATACTCTTGTGCTTCACTTATACTTGTTGAGTATTCCTGTCTAGTTGCTGTTATTGCTGTTAGCTCTCAGTTTTTCATGTATCTCTTGTTAGAGCTTTCAGTTTCTTTTGAAGAAAGTACTCTCTTGCTTCACTTATATCTGTTTGGAGAGTTGTCAAATAAGTTGATTGGTGTTTGGTTGGACCAGAAAAATGCTATGCATGTGGTAGTGGTATAAAATGCTTACATGAATCTTTTTAGATCGTTGTCTTGAGTAATTTGATGCTTGCCAATTGTTTTGAGCTGTCAAGTAATTAATGTTTAAGCTTGTGCATCATGTAAGTAATGGCTATTAATGAAGAACTACTATAAGGATTTTCTGCTATAATAATCTGTTGCATAATTGGAAGTCCATAGTAGTCTAGATAATTTTTGGATGAAGGCTATGTGTTAACAAGGAAGACAGTGGGAGTCTATGGTTCGTCAAACCTTGTGTTTTATGTACACTCTTGCTATTCCAGTTGATAATGATGTTTGCTTATAATAACCTTGCTAGCCTAAACTCTGTACTAAGAGGGAATGCTTCTTGTACATCCAAAACCTTGAGCCAAATCCATGCCACCTGTGTCCACCATACCTACCTATTATGTGGTGTTTTCACCATTCCAAGTAAATTTCTTCATGTGCTATCTACTAACTACTCAAAACTGTTACATTTCCTTTTTGTGTCACTACTTGAAAAGCTCATAAGGACGTAGTAGTGAGATTTGTCATCTTCCATGCTAATTAATTTACAAGGATTGGCAGCTTCATCTGCTTCTCCACCTTTTATTTTGCATTAAAGAGCTGGTTAGTCCACCCTATAAATAAATAAATAGACACTCCTCCATGGTGAATGTTGGTGGGCACCCGAGGATTCGGTTAGCCATGGTTTGTGGAAAGTAAATGGTTGGGAGGAGTGTCACCAATAAGTGCTTGTTACAAGTGCAGTCCTAAAAACTCTCGGAACCGCTCTAAAAGTTAGTTAGCCATGGAAGATGACAAGTACCTGCTATTTGATTTGTTGACACCTGTATACACCATTACCTTACAAAACAATATTTTATGCTCTCTATATGCCTTCGGGAACTACAGCTCTAGCACATGATGCCCTGCTTCCCTCTGCGAAGGGCCATTCTTTTACTTTTATGTTGAGTCAGTTTTCCCACTTCTTTCTGTCTACTTAAGCAAACATCATTGTCAACTCCAGTATAACAGTTTTTACATAACTTTGTGTTTGGTTGATCATATTCTTTGCATTGACATTATCTATATGATATACATGTTGAAAGTTGAAGCAAAAGCTGAAGCTATTATCTTCCTTTGTGTTGATACAAACACTTTCATGTTGAAATTATTGCTGCTGTGAACTAACTATTATGTTAGACTATTATATCTCTAAATGTTTTATAGTATTATTCATGAAAGTTTGCACTTGTGTGATCACTTATGTTTACTCTTTATTTACTTGCTTGCAAACTATAGACCATTGGCTTGGATCACTTCATTCAGATCATGTGCATTACATTGTTATTTGATCAAAGATTGTGTTGGTAGCATGTCACTTCAAAAATTATCTGTTTTTATCGTTTACCTACTCGAGGACGAGCAGGAACTAAGCTTGGGGATGCTTGATACGTCTCAAACGTATCTATAATTTTTGATGTTCCATGCTGTTATTATATCAATTGCTACATGTTTTGGTTACACTTTATATCATTTTTATGCATTTTCTGGGACTAACCTATTAACAAGATGCCACAGTGCCAGTTCCCTGTTTTCTGCTGTTTTTGGTTTCAGAAAATCTATTAAGGAAATATTCTCGGAATTGGACGAAACAAAAGACATCGTCAATAATATCACGAGGAGATCACGGAGTCCAAAGGGGAGTCGGAGCAGACCCACCAGGGGGCCACGCCACACTAGGGCGCGGCCCAGGGTGGGCCCGCGCCCCCCTATGGCGTGGTGGCCCCCCTCGGCCACCGACGCCGCCTCTTCGCCTATATATTCTCCGCGACGCGAAAACCCTATTACGGTCGATCATATTCCACGAAAAGTTCCGTCGCGGCCGTCATCGTCAATCTCAGATCGGAGGAGTTCTGAAGCTCTTCCCGGCACCCTGCCGGAGGGGAGATCATCACCGGAGGGCTCTACATCACCATGCCTGCCTCCGGAGTGATGCGTGAGTAGTCCACCCCTGGACTACGGGTCCATAGCAGTAGCTAGATGGTTGTCTCTCTACCTTGTGCCTCCATGTTTAGATCTTGTGAGCTGCCTAACATGATCAAGATCATCTTATTGTAATGCTAGATGTTGTGTTTGCTGGGATCCGATGAATATTGATACCATGTTTATTCAAGTTGTTTATCTATGTGCTCTTGATCTTGCATGCTCTCCGTTGCTAGTAGATGCTTTGGCCAAGTAGATGCTTGTGACTCCAAGAGGGGGTATTTATGCTCGATAGTGGGTTCAGTCTCTAGATATCTGGATCAGTGACAGAAAGGTCTAAGATGGTAGATGTGCTGTTGCTACTAGGGATAAAACATTGGTGCAGTGTCCAAGGGCACTTGTATTGATTACATTACACACTTTACTTCATGCAATAATCTGTTGTTAGCAACTTAATACTGAATGGATGCGGATGCTGCCTTGAAGGTGGATTATTTAGGCATAGATGCGGTTGGAATAACGGTCTATGTACTTTGTTGTAATGCCCAACTAGATTTCATAGTAGACATCTTGGCATGTATTGCATTGTTATGCCCTCTCTATTTGTCAATTGCCCAGCTGTAATTTGTTTACCCAACATGCTAGTTATCTGTTCTGAGAGAGACACCACTAGTGAACTGTGGACCCTGGTCCAATTTCCTCATACTGTTTACACAACCTGCTGCAATCATCTGTTTCCTGTTACTTGCTGTTTTTCCTGCTGTTTTCCACACCATACGTTTAACTCTTTGTTTCTGCAAGACCGGAGAGATTGACAACCTCTCTGTTTCGTGTTGGGCAAAGTTCTGGTTTGTGTCTGTGCAGATTCCACGTTGGTGCAAGCTCCCTAGCGCCAGGGGGAGTCAACATCAACAACCTTCCGATGATCGTCAAGTCCTACTGGTGATTAAACCTTGGGTAGATTATTCAAGGGAAAACTTCTGCTGTCTACATCATAACCTTCCTCTTGGGGTTCACCAACACGTAGCCATCAGTTTCCACGCCCGTCTATTAGAAGAGAGATCATTAGAAATTGATGGAAATATATTGGATATGAATATTCTAACGATAAAGGATCTCGTTGGAAGGTTCAATGCACACGACGAGAGGGTTCGGCTCAGTTTCGGCGATCCAAATCAGAACGAGCACTTGATACTCACGAAGCAGCAGTGGATGACTATTTCAAAAGAAAAGAAAAAGGATTCACGAGCAGCAAAAAGAAGGATAAGCATCGCCCAGCAAAAAAGTACATCGCTGAGCAGGAGAAGGATGGCGACGATGAGGAGGAGGACGGCGATGAGGAGGAGGACGACGATGCTCCGCCAAGTAGGAAGTTTGACATAAAGAAAATAATGTGTCATAACTGTCGCGAGCTCGGTCACTTTAAGTCTGATTGTCCGAAACCACTGAAGCAAAGGGCACTCATGGCTCAGAAAGGAGATGATAGTCTGATGATGTTGTTGTGCGAACTTGTGGACGTGGATGATTTAGTTCTTCAAGCGGTGGCTAAAGAAACTGACATGCTTGTGAAAGAAAAAGTTTGCCTTCATGAACATGTTTCGGAGACTCGTGTCGATACTACTGACACGGGAGGTGATACGAAAACTCATGGCGATGCTACTGATATGAAGACATACGTGGTACGGTGGTACCAGAAGTCCACGAAGTACGACGTGCCGTCACGTCGCAGGGAAAAAAGTTAAGGCGTACGTAAGGTCAGAGGTGCACAGAGTGCGACGCGGTATCACGTCGCATAGCAAACGAGTGGTTGCCAAAAGAAAAGGTAACGCCCAAGGAGCATGGTGCAACATGATGTGGCGGAGGAAAAACTCGCCGACACCTCGCGCTGCAGGAGCATCAAATTCAGGCGAGATGTGTGCAGCGGTCTCGTGGCTCGAGCGTCCGCATCGCGAGTCCCGGAGCTTCAAGCTATCGGTCAGGATTCAGGAAGGCGCGACCGCGAGCACACGGTAGCGACCAGCGCTCGAACTGGTGGCCTAGCGACACCACCAGCCAGCTCAGAAGGAGGCGGACCAAAAGAGAAAGTGGCCCAAGAGGAGGTGCTCCACGTGAGGAGCTACAGCCAGAGGAAGGTCCAGGGGCGCCCAGCCTAGATAAAAGGTCGTGCAGCCCATGTGCTATGAGGCATGAAGAGGGTTTTAGCCCAGCAAGCAGGCCGACTCAGCCAAAAATAGAGCAAGGTCCAAGACGGGGTCAGAATGGACGCAGCTTTAGTGATTTTGTGCTAGACCAAGTCTAGCCTCCCTCCAGTTTACCGTTGTGCAATGTCTGTAAGGGCGATTGTTGCTAATTCGGCGAATATAAAGAAGATGAATTTTGGACCGGAGAAAATTGTGTGGTCAAAGCCTCGATCAAGATTCCTGAAGCTCAATGTGGACGCAGCATATAACGAGGATGAAAGAGCAGGTGCTTCAGGTGCTATTATCAGAGATAACATGGGTGGTTTTGTGGCAGCTTCAGCTTTCTACATCCCTCATACGTCCTCAGCTTCTATGGCAGAAGCCATTGCGATGAAGCATGGATTTGACCTTGCAAACTTTATTGGATGTAATGCGATTGAGGCGGAATCTGATTCACTACAAGTTGTCCAGAATTGTTCAGGTGAGGAACAAATATGGAATGATGCAACAGCAGTTTATGCGGAGTGCTTCACACTTGCTGCTTCAATTGGGAAGGTTGAATTTAAACACTGCAAAAGAGATTGTAATAAAGCTACTCATGAGATAGCTAGGGATTGTTTTTTGTCTAAATTATCTTGTAATTTGGTCGATGAACCCCCTAGCTTCATTTTACAAACTCTCATAGATGATGTAACCATTATTTGATATCAATATAGTTAATTCTCAAAAAAAAAGTCTAGCCTCCACTCAAAAAAAAAAGACCAAGTATAGCCGTGACTTTGAGCACATCTCAGGCTTTCAAAGCCCATCCAACGGACATATATAGATGCATTTGGCAAACTTAAATTTAAAGTGCTTGGAATTTTTTTTAAACATTCCATTAATTCTTACGTGTTGAATTATACATTCTGGGAAAGTTTTGTAGGATTCGGGCATACGTTTTATGAATAAACCTTGTTTGAAGTTCTAAACCAAATTTTGAACAAAATTGTATTTCCTAATTTCCGAATGCGACAAAAGATTCCCATAATGTAACGCATCATATAATAATTAATGGAATTTTTTCAATTTTTTCTGAACACTTTAAATTTTAAGTTTGCCAAATACATCTATTTTTATCCGTTAGATGGGCTTTGGAAGGCTGAGATGTGCTCAAAGTCACGGCCAGACTTTGAACTATAAAGTCACTGAAGCTGCGTCCGTACAGAATCCTACACGCTGGAAGCAGTTGACGCATCCGGGGTTTTTGAATTTTAAGGTCGGTGTTTACTCACCGAGAAATCAAAGGAAGAAGGCGCATATACAGAAAAGTGTTGGCGTCAAGCAAGGCTAATGTCGTTGGAGCGACAAGATGAAGGTGAGGTGTATCTTGCGCGGCTACATTTGTTCAAGGTAATAATTCCAGAGATGAAGCCGATAAAGTATACAGAAGATTGTTTCCAAAGAACCGAAAAAGGTGATGTTTAAAGACGTCGGCAAGAAAGATTGTTGTCGTCGGAGTGGAGATGAGTCGAGAAAACCAAAGTAGATGTCATGGATGCCACGAGAAACGATGAAAGCAATGTCGATGATGAAGGCTGAAGCAGCGAAAGCAATGACGAGGGTAACACCTACGTGAAGTAATTGGCGTACTTGGGATCCAGAAAGAAATGAAGCACACGTCGTGCTTAGGAGGGTGATTGTTAGGATTAACCACGATCGTGTGTTCGGAAAGGATCATGTGAACGGAAAGGAGTTCGTGTAGTATACGAGTAGCACACTGAGTCGATTCTAGTCCTAGAGCGTATATTACTACTCATTATATAAAAGTTGGGAAGAATGGCGATCCCTCAGGCCCGCGCACTGTTCATGTCACTGTTCATCTACAGTGTTGACCAGTGCCGGGTGGCCCCACATGTCAGCCACACAACACGCGGGCATTTTGCACAGAACAACAAGGAAGCCCAGAATTTGCCCCGCGACCCTCCATTTTCACGAAGGCAGGGACCTATACACAATTTTGTAAAACTTCAGGGACTTCACTGAAAAACGACACGCGCAGATGCCCCCCTCTCCCTCCTCTCTCGCGCGCGAGCCGAGCTCGCCGGCGGCGCCGCCGCTCCCGTGCTCCCCGTCCAGATCCACGCGCACGTGCGCCTCCGCCGTCGCCTCCCTTCCATCCTCGAGGAGCGCCGCCTGCTAGGAAGCTGTGTCGGCGCCGGAATCGTCGGCGCCGTGCCGCGCGTTGGCAGCTGCGTCCGCACGCCATAGCGGCCGCTCCGGCGACCTTCAGCCGGTGGCGCCGCCAGTTCCGGGTTACCCGCGTCGCGACGCGTCCACTGCGTGCACCCGCGCATCCTAGCTCGCACTGCTTCGCCGCCGCCGTCCGCATCGCCGCCGCGGCAGCTCCGTCGCAGCTCCATGTAACGTCCCAAATTTTGAAAGCAAGAAAAACTTAATGAATTAAGACCCAAAATTTGGAACCAACAAAAACTTTTTCAAACCTCTAGCATTTGGATGTGTTTTCCTTTTTATTGCCTAGTTTGACTTTTTGTGCCTTGTTGTTTTTATTGTTGACCTCAAGATAACAACCCAAAATATCCAAATATCTTCTCCTATCTTATTTTCAACAAACATTTCAAAACCCTTGTTTTAATTATCCTTTGAAAAATATTACTAAGAAGTGGTTTAACCCTCTTTCTTCAAAATCTTATCATAATCATATTGGTCACCACCTCTTAAATGAATTTGTTTTATCTTAAGGTAGGCTATTGTTCAAATTTGCTTGTGTGCTTGAAAACTTTTTGCTTATAGTTGATTTATGTGCCTGGACAGAGAGCTTGCAAATGAATGTGTCAACATGTGCTTATGGTGTGGTTGTGTGAGCTTATTGCCTTGCTTGAATTTCTAGCTTGGTGGTATGATTTGGTGGTAGCACAAATACAAATTTAGCATGTTTAGATCAAATATAATGATCTTCATGTTTATTAAAACATAGCTAATCTAGAGCCCTGGATTAAGCATTGCTTGTGTCATTTTTGCAATGCACCTCGACAATCTTGTTCCTTGAACTTCCTATTTTTAGTTTTTGCTTGGTTTCATAGTTTGAAAACTTGGATTAGCACAAAACCATCTAGGTGTTTAGGTCTACTCAAATCAGTGACCATTTGGTCATTTTTCACAAACTGCAAATATCTTAAAATTATTTCTTTAACTTTTAGTCTAGGAACCTTTTTGATTATTCACCATTAGGTCACCCCACTCATGTTTTTGCTTAGCATTGTGTGGTGGTTGAAATTTAGGCTTGGATGATTTAGGGGAAAAATAAATCAGAGAAAGGAATAAAAGAAATAAAACAAAAGTGAAATTTGGCCTAAACCCTAAACCTACCTACACCCAGCCTCTCACCTCACACCTTTGACCACCCCTCTCTCCCTCTGACCAGGTGGGCATCCTAGTCATCTAGGTCCCACTTGTCATTCCCCCCACCAACCCTCTCCTCCACTCTCCTCTCTCCTTTTCTCAAACCGGCCAATGGGAGCTCACCCCTCCTCTCCCTACTGGTCAAGACACGTCGTCCCGACCACCTCCACCCTGCCCACTCCCTCACCACCCAAGCCAGCCAGTAGGAGCT
The DNA here is from genome assembly GCA_947311845.1 of Poa pratensis. Lineage (NCBI taxonomy): Eukaryota > Viridiplantae > Streptophyta > Magnoliopsida > Poales > Poaceae > Poa > Poa pratensis. The sequence goes on along the minus strand of CAMZMU010000106.1, from coordinate 23,421,693 downwards.
CCCCACGCCACCCCATTGACTCCTTTGTCCGAAAACCCTAGAAGAGGGTGAGCTCGCCCCACACCCGACCCCGGCCTTCCCATTCACCCCTCTGTCCCCCAGAGCACGCACACCTCATCCCACCACCCTCCCACGAAGCCCAGCCCATCCCCGTGGCCTCTGCTGCTCGGGACCGCCGGAGGAAGCCGAGGTCGCCGCCGGCAAGACACGGCCGTGGCCGTTGATCCTCTCCCTCTCCCTCCGCCATTTTGGCCCGTGAGGTTCCCCTCGTCGAGGCCAAACTTTCCCCCTCTTCTTTTTGCCCAGAGACCGCCGGAGATGTCGCCTCCATCCTCGACCCGAAGAACACGCCGGCGCCGTCGCCATGAGCTCCGGCGACGCATGCGGCGCTTGAGGACACCGTCGAGACCGCCGTCGTCTTCTCCTTCGAATCCAAGCCCTCCCGCAGCCGCGCGCAAGCCCTAGGTGAGCCGCCCGTCGTCGCCGTCCTTCTCTGCTCTGAGGTCGTCGTCGCGCGCGTCGCATCGGAGACGACGGTTGCGTGCCGTTGATCGCCAGATCAACGGTCCAGTTCAAATCCGCCTGCGGGCCGCTCCCGCGCGCTGTGCTGCGCTGCGGTGCGCAGTTGGGCCGGCCCAGCTCGCCCCGCTGGCCAGATCCGTGCTGGCCTCGGCCAGATCTGGCCCAGGCGCGGCCCATATACTTTTTTTTTCGCAGCAGTTTTATATTTTCTAGTTTCTGTTTAATGTGGGTGTCTAGTTTAATTAGTTTGTGCTTAATCTGTGTGTGCAGTATTTTTAGGAGTATTTTTAGTAGATGCCCGGATGTTTTCTTGAACATGCAGAACTGGTTTGGTCCTAAAATATTCTATATTTTGTGCTGGGTTTTAAATCTATTAAAAAGTATACTTTCCACTCTTTGTAGGATAGCATGAGCTACGAGTATCCAATTGGAGGGAATCCAATTTCTACAGAAGGATAAAATCAATACCTTGCTTTATAAATTAATCTTGCATGCAGGAGATTTGTTAAACTAGAGTTCTATTAAGTTTAAGTTTGACACCAGTAGCTTTTTGAGGATTTTTAATTCATTATTAAAAATAGCTTTTGATGCAAATCCAATTTTCATAGCTTCATATGGTTACTAGGTGTACTGTGTTAAAAGGGTTTATTTTTAGGAGCTTTATTCTGTGAGTAGCGAATTATTTCCTAAAGCGGGACCATTTAAGAGAAGAAAATGAATTATTTTAATTCCTGTTTTTATTAAACTTGAGTAACCAATCTGGTTATACTCATCCTTATAAACTCCTGTTGTTAACACTATGTTTTTAGGGTTGGTCCTCTGTTTTTGATTTACAAAGGTTTTTACTTAAGTAAAGGTTTTTAATCATGTTTCTATATAAATCAAAATATTCATCAATTGAACCTTAAAACTATTTAGATTTTAAGTGCTGTTAGTTTTTACCAATAAACAACCAGTGGCTCTTGTTTGGCTTGATGGTTGTAGTGGTCTTATTGGTGGTGTTCTATAAAAAGCCAACTGCACCTTGTTGGCTCTTAAATCAAAAACTGGTGTGAACAGTAGTGTTAACCTTTGTTGGTTGATTAACTACTTAGTGTTGTGTGTCCTAGAGCTAGTGACATGCTTGCATGTGAGTGTGCTATGTGCTTGTGATAATGCTTGCATGCTACCCAACTTTTGTCTGAAGTATTTCCTTAACTATTAAGATACTTTTGTCTGAAGTATTTCCTGAACTAATGTAGCAGCCCTTGTTAAACGATCCAATCACCCTAAGGGGAGTTTCGCCTTTGTGTTTAGTTAAAACTACCTATTTAACATTGGGGTTGTTATGTATACTTTCTTAGGTGTGTTTGTTGTTTACCTGAACTATATGGACTTGTTGTTTGATGCTTGTCTTAGCTATTAGAGCTTGTTGCTTGTGGTTGTTTAACTAAGTGAACTGCTTGCTTTTTAACTGCTAGCTTAGAGTTTTGTGCAATGCTTGCTGTTTTGTTTACTTACTTTAGATTGTTGTCAACCCGCTTCTTAGAGTGACGGTAGTTCCGTTGATTTTTCCGGTACATTAGATCCACAAGAGGAGGAACAGTACGTGGAAACTGAACAGGACTACGAAGCAGCACCAGATCAGGGACACTTTGTTAAGCAAGGCAAGCCACCTCACCATACCCTACTGAAATCCTATTATTTCATTAAAGCATGTTTTGTTTTCAAAATAAAATAATGCATGTTTTATTTCTTCTGTGGCACTTTGCCACCCAAAACTATTTTATAAAATATTGTTTGGCCAAAGCTATCTACTAGAATATGATAGGTGTTATAAAAATTAAGTCTTCACTTGAGAAGCCTTCTACTGAAGGCGCTATCAAGAAAATTATATTTTCTAGTAGTATATCCTTACATCCTTATCTCAAAACTATAGCATGGAAGCCTGGTCTTTGGTAAAATGTTTCCCGAGGAAAACCCGAGTCGCTGGGAGCGATCGGCGAGAAAGTATTTTACAAAACCCATGTTGCTGGGAGCAAATGGAGGTGTTTATGAAAACCCGAAGTGCTGGGAGCATTCGGAGATTTTATGAAAACCCGAAGTGCTGGGAGCATTCGGAGAGTTTGTGAAAACCCGAGCTGCTGGGAGCAGTCGGAGGTGGAGATGTTTTGAAAAACAAAGTACTGCCCTAGCGGCCGCCCGAACAATTAACCCGTGCAACCACACTACCTGATATGGGTAGGGCTTAGCCGGAAGCTTGTCCATTTTAGTACGGAAGGTCTCATACTTCTATAAGGGTTAGAGTCCCTCGAAGCCGGGTTGTCGTCTGTACGAGGCAATACACATGCGGATGGACCCGCGCCGGACGATTACGTTGGGTCCCCTGCCGTGGCGGTGTGGCGTCCTAAGAGAGACCAGGGGTCTAGTGGAGCACACGGTGCCGAGGGGAAACAAACCAAGCGGGAGTCCTCTGTACTAGCGAAACACCGCATACTGTCGTATGAGGACCGTGGCTGATCACGGCGGAATGACTGTTTGGTGTGGTGAAAGTGCACCACCTCTGCAGAGTGTAAAACTATTCGAATAGCCGTGTCCGCGGTCATGGACGGTTGGAAAGGTCCCCGATCTAGGCGTATGGGCATTTTATGTTTTAAAAAGGAAACTGTTTTCGGCAAAGGAGAAATGAGACATCAAGGCGGTACCTGGGAGGTACGGAATTTGGGAGAAGATGGTTGGTCTCGGAGAGTCAACCAGTCGGAACCCGGAAAAGAGAAAAAGGGCATCCCTATCCTAGTGTTTTGAAAAGGTTTTACAAAAGTGATTTCAAACGTGGAAATGTTTTCTGTCATTTCTAAAAGAAGGAGAATTATATCTCCAAATGCCTTTTTCAACAAAGATATAGAGATGTTGTATTCTCTATGTCTAAAAGCATCGTTTGCGAAAATTAAGCCCTATAGTCATATATATAGCAACTATCCCAGTTTTTCGAAAACGCTTCTATTGCATTACCATGAAAACTTAAGCCTGGTGGTGGTCTTGCGAGTACGTAGTTGTACTCATGGCTGTGTCCCTGGATATTCCAATGTTCAGGTTTTTCAACGAGAAGACCTACGTCGAAGATGAGGAGTACGCCGACGACTACGCCAACTGAGTGTCACCGGTCAATTGCTCTGTGGAAATGCGTCCGGTTGTGACGAGGGTCGACGCTAGCCGAAAGCTTCCGCTATATCGTAGTTAATTCCGTCCTGCGTGACGATGGTTGTAGGCTTGGTCGTGTGACCACCATTTATGTAAATTTTGTACTGATCGAGTTGGACGATGTAACTCTGTATACCATGTTGGTTATGTGATCGCGATGCACTGATCATTGGGATCGTGATCTGTTTACATAACGTGGGCACCCCGGACCGGTAAATCTGAGGGGTCCTTACACTCCACCCACCCGTGACGTCATTGTGACGTCACCTTGGGCCTGGGCTGGGCATCAGATCACCTGCTGGGCCGGCCTGCTTGCTGCGCAGCTCGCCCGGCCCTCCTTTTTTTTCATTTCTGTTTTGTTTTTCTATTTTCCAAAAACTTCCAAAACTTTTAAAATATAACTCCAAAAAATTTCAAACCAATTTCTAACAATTTGTAAAACGCAAAATAACCATTAGAGATTCTTTGGGACCTTATCTAAATTACTACAAGTCTTGCAAATTTGAAATAATACTCAATTCAATCCAACTTCAAAAAAAATTACATAAATAACATAATCATTGCTAATAATCATTTTAAAGCAAAAACAGAAAATAGAAACATTTCCATAAATGAACACCCACAAAACATTAGAAATTGCCAATACGCTTAGAAGAAAACAAAAAAAATTACATCAACAAAAGAAAAGTTTGAATCTTTCGAACTACTACATATTTGGACAAATTCGTCCGAAACACACAAACATGTTAAAGCATTTAAACCCGAATTTCAAATTTGAGTCCTCTCAAAATTATAGCACTCTTTCAAACCTGAACATTTCACAAACGTGAAACCAATTCAATTCGTACTAATTTTCTAATTTCAACAATTTTAAAATTTGATTAGAGATTCTTTGGGACCTTCTCTAAATTACTACAAGTCTTGCAAATTTGAAATAATACTCAATTCAATCCAACTTCAAAAAAATTTACATAAATAACATAATCATTGCTAATAATCATTTTAAAGCAAAAACAGAAAATAGAAACATTTCCATAAATGAACACCCCCAAAATATTAGAAATTGCCAATACGCTTAGAAGAAAACAAAAAAAATTACATCAACAAAAGAAAAGTTTGAATCTTTCGAACTACTACATATTTGGACAAATTCGTCCGAAACACACAAACATGTTAAAGCATTTAAACCCGAATTTCAAATTTGAGTCCTCTCAAAATTATAGCACTCTTTCAAACCTGAACATTTCACAAATGTGAAACCAATTCAATTCGTACTAATTTTCTAATTTCAACAATTTTGAAATTTGAACATTAGTAAAAAACAAAAGCTTCCTACAAATTTTAACAATTTTCGAAGTAGACAATCCCAAAATTTAATTGCAACCATATTAAAACATACTAATTAAAATTCCAAATTTCAGTACTTTAGAATTCCAAAAATCTTCCACATCTAATCATTTTACAAACGTGACAATAACCCAAGAACTTTCCAATTTGACCAGCTTTTAATAAACGCTTAAATTGAACTTACCTCTCTCTAATTACGTAGTTCAATTTAAATAATGCTTGACTACATGCATATTTCAAGAAATCACATATTCATTTCTTCAACAGATGGATTGAATTTAATAAACGCTAATACAAAATATATTTTTTTCTTTTCTTCTGCTTTGCAACAAAACAACATCAGAATAATGATCACCATGAACCAAAAAAAATTCGCCACATTTTACCTTACAAAACAACTTTAACTTCCCTTTTGAATTCCAGTTTGTTGTAGTACAGTTGTAAAAAACATTGAAATTAAATCTTTCTATTTGTGTTTTTTTTTATCTTCTTGCTTTTCTTTTGCTTCGCATTACAACAACATTGCAATAATGATTAAAAAAATACACATTCAAGCTTACAAAACAATTATAAATTCACTTTCCCAATTTCAGCTTGCTTTACTAGATTTGAAAAAAAACACCTCAATTTATGTTCAAACAGTAAAACTATTGTTTTGTTTCCGCAGTAACTCAATAAGTTCTAACATTCATGCAAACATAAATGCATTAAACAAACAACTTCACCATTTCTATTCACAAAATATATTACGTAACCAAAACAACAAAACAAATTATATTTACAAAAAAATCCACCCAGCGCGCGACGTCGCGCCTAAATTCAACTAGTAATCATGTAATAGCACCCTGTAATTGATTGTCAAGAAAAAACCGAGAGGTGCGATACGCAGCCTCTAGCAATCCAATCGATTATGGCGTATCGTTTGTTCCTTGTGATTAGTACGTACTACATGAATAGCTAGCTAGCTGATCGCATCCATCGTTGCCGGAGAGGAGCTTTGCTAGTACGAGCGTCGTCGACACTTCCGGACATGGCGGACTACGTCGCTAGATCGGGACCAAAGCCAACAGTGTTGCAAAGTAGTGGCATTGGTAGCCGTGGCGGAGCCAGGACTACAAAGTTGTGGTGTCAATTCAAAATTTTGTTGTCAAATACATGTATTTGTATGAATTATATATTTTTCGTATGATTCTTACACTATATATGAAGCTTTTCTCAATTTCCTTTGTAGTCAGTTGACTACGCAGAAGAAGCGTGGCTCCGCCACTGGTTGGAAGCAGGGATGACTCCTCGGAGACTTAAGTCATGGCATCTCGCGTCGAATGAACGGCGGCGCCATGGATTCGTGGTGGCGCATTGACATCGACCCCGCGAAGGAAGCACGCCACCGGGAGGTGATGCCCGGCCTGGGCGTGCACAACGCTGACTGGGCGCTTTGCAAGGTTCTGCACGAGTCCGACATCAAGGCCGGGCATAACCGGCTGCTGCTCTCAAAGGGTATGGTTCGCGGCGGGGCAATCCTGAGGCTCTTCCCGGAGCTAGAGGAGCTCCGCGGCGATGGCCTGAACACCGAACGCTCGATGTCCGTCACCTTGCTGGACGTGGAGGGTGGGGAGAAAGTGGTCAGCCTCTGCTACGTCAACTCAACCACGGCGTACCGGATCAGGGGGCCCGACCGGAGGCGGTTCTGGGAGGAGAGCGGCATATCTAAGGGCGACCGCCTCGACCTGTAAGCGTGCCGGCGCGGCGACGGCGACGGCGAGCGCTGCATCTTCTCGTTCAGAATCAAGGGTGGTGCCGCTAGTGCCTGGTGCACCAACAGACGTAAGCGCAGAATACTCTATTTTGCACCCCGATGTTTTTATACGTTGTTTTATAAAAAAATATGTTTGTCATCCAAATAATGTCATTCATATTGTCCACAATAAAAAATCTACATAATAAATGCAATATATGAGTCATAACAGTGTACAAATAGCAAAACAATGTGTATTTTACATCATACGTTTTGTACGTCACATAAAAAGGTTTTACGTCATGTTGATATTTTCTTACATTCTAATTAACTTACGAAGCACGGGAAAATTTACACGATGTAAATGATATTTACGGTTCAAAAGATACAAGGTGGGTGTAGAATAACTATTCTACTCCATGGGAGTCAAATTAATAGCTCGACCCTATATATTTAGTTTACATAGTGGAGACAAAATAATTATCACTCATATATGTTTGTTGAGTTGCGCAACTTCTGTCACCGCTATTTCTATTAATTCTTATATTTCTATGAATTTTGTTGATAGTTACAATTTATTATGCAGACATTTGCTATATTTTTTTATTCCAAAAATAAACACCACTGGCATGTCCCATAAAGGACACGCCAATTGTAATACACTACTACCGGTGTGTCCGCCCCCGTCGGTGGTGTCCGAATCACTACCGGCGTGGACCTGAAAACGCCGGCATCCCAAATGGCACTGGCGTGATTTTACCGGCGTGATCGTTTGTTGCCAGTAATGTCAAAATCGTCACGCTGGTGATTAGCTGTTTTCTGATTGTGAACGGTTCAACCCGGAGGAGCTTGTTGTCGTGGCTCTGACTTTAAGGTTGTGTTTTGTTGGGTGGCAATCCCTCGTGTGGTTAGTGGTAACCAGCTTTTGGATGGTTGCGCTGTGTTTGGTTTCTGATGTGGGTGGTTGTGGGTAACCACATATCAAGCATATTCCCTAAAAGGAAAATTGGTGGTTAAAGCCAACCACCGCGGCGAGTCGTTGCGTTCTCTTTCGAAACCCTAAACCCTAAAAATTTATCGTGTGCTCACCTTACCCATGAAATAGAAATTTCACCCCTTTTAAATATTTGAATAATCTTTTTTATTTTAAAATATATCATGAATTTCACCCTTTTAAATATTTTAACAAACTTTTCTCTTTTATATATTAGAACATTTGAACAAACTTTTCCCTTTTAAATATTTGAACTAAATTTTCCTTTTAAATATTTGAACAAGTGTGCTAATATTTTAAACCAATACATTAAGAAATTTTCCTTACTAATTTATTATATAAATATTTAAACAAACTTTCCCTTTTGAAATATATTATGGGGTATTCTTACCATTTTAACAATAAGTGACCATATCACTCTAATCATATCTAATCTCTCAAAACAAACATAAACATGGCTCCCCATAACCACTTTTTATACCTTCAACCAAATAAAAACTTTGCTCAACCAACCCACACAACCAAATATGGAAAGAAAAAAACTATCACCAACCAAGTGGTTGGGGTGACCCAACCAGTTTTTTATAGCCACTCAACCAAACAAAGCGTAACTTTCTCTTTCTATCATTTCCGTGTTACGGTAGTTGTTCTCCAAAGTGGTATGGCAATCTACCATTCCTGTAATTCTATTGCAGACAATACCATACGGATGCATGTCTCCAAGAGCAAGGTGATTAAAACATTGCACCCACATATGAAATTAGCAAAGCATTTCGATGATTCTGGATTCGTATTATAATGATCACATAATGTGAACTATTGTATCACTGTCACTTTCTACACAATTAAGATAATGCCCTCACGTTTGGGAGGGCCGAGGGCCACCAAGCTAGTTTAAAGAAAGAAAAGAACATTAATATCATGTGTACCTATTATATCATAATATTTCAAATCCAAACTCGATTTAAGCTCGAGAAACAAAAAAGACAAATCCAGTGCCGATAGTATTTTTGCGTCGAATTTCACCCTAAATTGAATTAATAGCTAGATTTATCAAAAAAAAAAATATATATGTGTTCCATTTTTTCATTGGAATCTTTCTAACATGATTGCTCATATCAGCAATTTTTCTTACTTGTTTTTCGCTTTATCTTTTCGGCGAGGTTTACAGGCTGGTTCCACCATCTAATGATCTGTAAAAAAGGGACGAACTCCAAACCGAAGCTCGACCAGTGGCAGAGCTCGATCCGTCGCTCCTTGTAAGAAAACTTTGATGCGCCTCTGTTATGATCGTCGCAGTCGCTAACGTCGAAGAAGACCGAAGCCACGTACGGACGTTGACCTGCCGGATTTGGGGTTCAAAATCGGCGGAGGAGTCCTAGACAACCCCGTCCGATCTGGAGACCGAGTCCTACGAGCAGAGGTTTCACGAGTGTAGTGTAAAATGCCTCAAACATACGTGTGTATGTGCCACCAGTCAGCACACAACACTATCCTTCAACCTACATAAACAGAAGGCGTAAGAGGAATAGAGGATGCTGAAAGAGTGTTGTTCATTTGATGGGTGTAAAATAGAAACGAAGAAATTGAATTAACACCCACATGTGCACGTTCATTCAGTCATTCAAGGTAGAGTCCATCTTCCTCCGGCTCCCACCACTGAAATTGACAAGGAAAGCAAGTAGAATAACTAAGGCACACTAGCACTATGCAGCACGAGTCGTATGGCCAACGGAATTAAATTGGAATGCGTTCTTACCTCTTCCGCTGGGTCCGACAATGTTGAGTTCATCTTTTTTCTGTGTCTCAAACCAGTTCATGACCATAGAGGAGTAGGCCTCATGTCCAATGATGTCAGACAACCGATAATCCCATCTATGGAAATCAAGGCTGGGACAATTGGGATGGGCCTCTGCTGCAAGACTCAGCGCAGCCTCAACTTCCTTGACTTCCTCACAGCTTGCGTCGGCACGCCAAAGTGTGACTTTGACATGCTCTCAAGGGAAGGAAGGTGTCCCATGCCCAAGTCCAACCTACCACCAGTGAGCAAGCCAACGAGGGAGCTGAACTCAAGGGACTGAACCTTGGGCATGGCACCCCTTGGGAACATGGATGGCACCGTCGGGAAATGGTAGAACTTGCACTCCGTCGCACATGGGAATGCGTCAGCGGTAACAATGAAGCGCTGCTCCTGCTCTGCTTGTATGCCGCCACTCGCTGCAAGGAGGAGCGAACAAAGAGCCGGCAGCCTCCCGAGTATTTGGATGTCCCCCGATCGCACCTCATCAACCCATATTTCCAAACGTGACAGGAGGGGAAGCGATGAATAATTAATCCATGCCGGCAGAGTCGAAAACCTGCTACTCCCCTTGGATTTGAATCTACAGAGCTGTGGAGATGGCACGAAGCCCTCCAGCATGCAAGCAACCCCAGGAGCATCAAAGTAAATGTCTAGACTCTCCAGCTTCTGCAACTTGCCTAAGGAGTCCACCAAAACTTTCTTCAGGTCCACGCTTGATTCTTCCCAACAAAACTCAAGCACCCTGAGCTCGGTCAAATGGATTAATTCTTTCATCATGTCAGGATTACAGGTGCCCATCTGCAACACGGTTAGCTCTTCTAGTGATGTCAACTTCCCCATCCCAACGGGCAGCTTTGCATCCTGGCGAACATTCAGGAACATCAAATGTTTTAGACGAACAATACTCGACGGCAATTCTTTTATCTGGGTTTCCTTTATATTCAGTGTTTCCAAAAATCGTAGATTCCCTATACCCATCGGAAGTTCATTAGTACGTACTTGCCTTAGCCTTAGGTACCGCAGGTGTAATAAGTAACCGACACACTTCAGATCAATTGTACCACCATTATAGCCAGAATCTTCCAAATCCAGTACACGTAGAACTTTGAAGCTCTTAAGAGACGACATCTGATTAATGGCAGGTCTAAAAACTGTTAAAGACCTCACCTGTGCCATTATTTTGCTTTCCAGTTGTAGCCTGTTGATCTCAGCAGTGCTTTCTTGGATGGATAATCTGCGAACCTTTGTTTGTGAACTCTGTCTCTGTCTCTCTGTACCATCCAATATAGCGACAAAGTTTTCTTCCCTTGAGAGAGAACACGAGAGATCAAGTACCATATCATGTACATGACAAGCATTCACCGTCCAGTCCCTATTGATGATTGCCGGTTGGATCATGCTTCTATTAATCAGCTCAGTGAAGTAACTCTCTCCGAGCTTATATAGGCTTGCTTTTGCTTGTCCTTGTTGGACGAATCCTTCTGCTATCCATCTCCTTATGAGAAGCTCTTTTTCAATATTATGATCTTCTGGAAATATAGTTAAATATAGTAAACAAGTCATCAAATGAGGAGGTAGATCGTAGTAGCCGAATGCTAATATTGCCTGCATCTTTTCTACAGTATCACCCTGCATATCCTCCACATTAGCACCTTCTGCAAGACCACGACCAATAGATTTGAGCACATTGCACCATTGATCTTTGGTCTTAACTTGTTGACTGGCCAAAAGACTTGCTATAGTAATTATGGCTAATGGTATCCCATCACATTTCTTCAAGATCTCTATTGACACTTCTTCTAGTTCATGAGGACAAGCACTCCCTTGAGGAAATATTCTTTTACAGAACAGTGCTTTGAACTCACCGTGAGAAAGAGGTTTCATGTTATAAATTGTATCGTTGTCTGATGAGCAACATGCCTTGGAGACACTGACTTTGCGGGACGTCGTGATTATACGACTCCCAAAAGTATTCCGAGGGAAAGAGCACTTGATAAGTTCCCACGATTTTTCATCCCACAGGTCGTCAATAACGATGAGATACCTATATGATTGTTCTAAATGTTAGTCAGCAAGCAAATCAAACATATAAATTCACATTTATTTTCTGATAGACAAGCCATGATGAAATTTAGAGGTGTCTTAATGAAACTGGATGGCTGCCAGGTCTAGGTATGTTATCATATCAACATTTCACAAATAAACTACGAGAATGGAGTAGTGTGGCAGCTCTAGGGATGTACTATATCAGCAGTGCAAGTCTGCTAATAGTGAGACATTGAGGACACATATAGCCGATGCATACCTCTTGTTATGAAGAAACCTTGTGAGTTCGTTGATGAGTTGTTCTTCATCCCTAACAGCTTCGTTGATTTTTGCATACTTATTCTGGTCAAGCTCATATAGTATTTTTTTAAAGATCTTCTGCATGTGAGGATTCCGGGACACTGAAACAAAAGCCCCACAGTCAAATTGCACCTTCATCTTGTTGTGAACTGCTTGGGCAAGTGTTGTCTTGCCCAATCCGCCAAATCCAACAATGGAGACTGTCTTGAGTTGCTTCACGGACTCCTCATCCCCATCCGTAAGCTTCTTGATGAGCTCATCCCTCTTATGGTCTATCCCAACGAGCTTTGTGACATCTCTGTAAATAGCCGTCAAGCGGGGGTCAATGGTTGCACCATTACCAGAGCTTTGCACCACGAAATCATATCTTTTATGCAGTTCGGCCAACTCCTTGGCACGATCCTGTGCTTCCTGGATGGCTTTTGATATCTGATGGAGAGCTTTACCCTTGCTAAACAATTTGGTGGTGCGCTTGAGGAACTTCTTGATTTTGTTCTTCAAGCTGTTGGGGGAGTCAGGGTCACGGCCCTCCTCCACACGCACCATGAAGGCATCTACCGCATCCTCCATGTCGTAGGACAGGTCCTTCACCTTGCTTGCCCAGATCCGGACCTGCTCATCGAGCTTGTCCGGCGGCAACTCGCCCACCTCCCGGAGTGTAGCATGCATCAGATCCAGCTCTGTCTCGAGAGACCTGATCCGCCCCACCACGCGCGTCTCTAGCTGGTATTCACCCACTAGCAGCTCGCCGAGCTTGAGGAGAAGGGGCCTCATTGCCCCGGCGGCGGCGGCGATCTGCATAGCTCGAGCTTGACCTCTCTAGCTCTCCACAAGCGATTGTACTGGTGTTCTGGCAGCCTGCTTGTTCTGTTTGGGCAAATGTAGGATGCTTTGAGTAACTTATTAATTGGTCAGATTAGCAGTGGTCCTGATAACATTAAAAAAATAAACTTATCTTCATCATTCGAGTCCCAGTTTGCAGTTGGGTGCGGCTTGTTTACATGTACACGGTATCACCTACCGGTGTTGGGACTTTATTATGTTTTGCTTGATTTAGCTAGATATACACATTGTTCGGCGCTCACCTGAAATCGTCATGCTAGTGGCTCTCAATCTTACTAGAAATCGATTTTTTAAAATTTCGAAAATCTTGGTCTCAAAAAAGCTCAAACTTGTTATACAAATACATATACACATTATGTACGTACATAAAAAAAATTGTCCATTTCTTTTTTATTTTGGACTACATAAAAAGAGAAATTTCCGAATAATACAACCTACTATTTTTATTTTATTGTGCCCACAATTTTAATTTTGTATACAACTCGGAATATGATTTATTTTGCACCGGAAATTGGCATGCGTAGAAAACCTGCGTATCTATCCAAAAAAAAGATTTAATTTTCTTTCAAATTCCAAATTTTCAGAAAAAACTTCCACCCTAGTAAACTGGTGCTCATCTTGATCCAATAATGATATAGAAGTATACTAGCTAAATGCCCGTGCGTTGCAACGGGACAACACATACAAAACAAAATATTATGCATCCAGAAACGTTGTTAAAAAACAAAACTTGTAGTTTACTTTGAGGTAATTGCATCAACAACTCGGAAAATTTGCAGCTACAGTGGAAAAACCTCCTGAATCGTCCACAATAAACTGGATACCCTGTAATAAATTACAGATTAACTCAAAGCCTCAACAAAATGCAGATGTGAGAAGTAATACATAAGTCAGAGATTCCATAAGTAAACATACATCATAGTACAAATTGTCAATAGAGTAATCACTGATGCTTATTGGGAAATGTAGGACCTGAATATGGTCACATTCTATAACAAAGAACCTTAGTATCCCATTCATCTCCTCCATGTGAGACCAATCTGAAACTACTCATACATTTTCACAGATGTGCGCTGTTTAACTGGAGTTAATCTTGTCAACTTGTATTTGTTGAAGACTATAATCTTTGGTTTAATCCTTGGAAGTACGTCATGTTTCTTGTTGAATATTCCAATGTCAAGGTTGTCGAGAAGTAAAACCTGCATTTGTAAATAGAGATATTGCGCCAAAAATCCGTATGCACATCACTCAGGTTATCAAGAGAACATATGACAACTGGACAGATTGTTTATTGCAACCTGTATTTTGATGTCTGTTGTACGTACTTGTCAACAATAGTCACACCAATTTAACTGGGCAATGTTTTCCGCATTTGCAAAAGCACCCAGAATTCAATTTTGACAGTCATATTTAGTCAACGACGTGAGGAAATGACCCATGACTAAAATGATGAAGGTTTGGATGGGTATTCTATCCTTTCGAACAACCATTCTCGCAGGGATGAGTGTTCTATCCATTAAGCATTCAGCAGGGGTGCATACTTTGACAACAGATAATTATCTTGGGTCTCAAGGAAGGTAAAATATTCTAACTGGTCATGTCAAGATCATTCAAGCTTTTTTATGAAATAAAATCCGTCAACAATTGAACGAAAATGCATTTACAACATACTGCCTGGTCAACTAAACATGGATTCTATGCAAGTTATCCGCTGAATAGACAGAGTGCATGTACACATGGATGATATTCCTCCTGAATCTTATTCAGATAAGCACTTACCAGACAATTGTCTGACCAAGAATCGTATTCAGCTAGCAGTTCCAGTGGATAGCGAGTAAGATAACGAGAGAAAAACAGGAGCAGTTTGCATCCTCCAATTGACTGTGTTGCGCTTCAGAGCAGGCTGTCCGTTGATATCAACTGTTTCATCACTTATATATTGCGAACCTACATCCTACAGTACCAAAATATTCAGTTTGGAAATCTGCATCTGTAGATCTTTACGGACAATTAACGGAAATGAAATGTATGTGCTAACTGAAATTATACTGATGATTTTATTCAGACGAAATTCACAAGGATTTTGTTGTTAACCATGCAGGCTGATCCTGTCGATTGCAAGCAAGCTAGCTAACCTAATTAAAAACACTCGATCATGAAACCCCATTAGAATGGGTAAATTACACAAGTCGGCAAATAAACGAACTGAATCACCTCAGGTCCTGGCGGAAATAGGAGTAGGCGAGCGCTATCTTAGACTGGAGATCTCCTGCGTCGGCAGAAAATTTGTGCAGTAGGAACGCCATCGCCGACTGCGCGCCGGTTGTCTCTCCGCCGCCGCAGCCTCGATCAGCGTGGACGTGGAGGAGAAATCAGCCTGAGTGCGGCGCTGCCTAGCGACTGGAGCACCGGCTACTGCCCAAGTGGCACCGGCCGCAACTCCCCCACGCGATCTTCGCGGACTGCTCCGCCGCGCGTGCCATCCTGTCCTGGTCCCGCGTCGCCATCGACGAGCGTGAAGTGTCCATGGACGCCCGTCGAGGCGGCAAGCTGGTCAAGGCGGAGATCGGGAGGCTTCGGGGAAGGGAGCTTGGCCACGGGACGGCCTGGATCCTGGGGGCGGGGAAGGATTGGCGGCGGATGCATAGTTCTTCCCGCAGGTTTTCGTCGCGCTGTGAATGCAAAAACGCACGAGTGGACGACAGAATAAAATGGGTGTTGATGTTGGACGAAAACCTTGACGTAAACAGGGAACAAAATTCTTCTTTTGGACAGCCAGCTTCAGCCATTCCTTCACAGTGGGGAGAAGCTGGGATACCCTACTTCCCGCAGCCGCCTCTGGCTTCCCGCAAATGAAACGAAACGTTACGTTGCCCCTGTTTGACACTAAAATTACACATAATTGCCACCGTGCAGTGAACTGGCCTCCTTTATTCTCTCTCCCCGAAGCGCACATTATTCTTTCTTTCCTTTCATCTCTCGCGAAGCGCCCTGCCTCTCCCGTCGCCGCCTACCACCACCGCCGTCACCGCTCCCGAGCCGCCCCCAGTCCTCCGTTCTATCTCCTCGGCCCGCCTCCATCTCGTCTGCTCGGATTCGAACTCGAGGTCGCCGGATCGAGCAGAGCTCTAGCTCGTCGGGCGGGGATCGATCTGCTATGGTTGGCTGCTTGCTGCCTCCTCCCACCTCGATCTACTCGCCGGCCAGAGCTCGCTAGCCACCTCCCACGCTTGAGCTCGAGCCCCCGCCGCCGCCCACCCCATCTCGAGGTCTAGCCCCCCCGCCCTACACCTCGTCAGCCTGGATTGAGGCGAGTTCGCCGGCCAGGGCTCGTTTCTGGTGCTTCCGTCGACCGACGTTGCTGCCTCCGGCCGAGCTGATGGTCCCTCCGCCGCCCTCTTCAACCCCGATGCAGACAAGGCAGATTCCTGGATGTAGTTCATTGCTCTCGTGTATATTGCGTTTTGTTTTTTGGACAGCGATGAATCAACGTCTCATTGCTCTCGTGTATATTAATTGCAGCACTTTGAGAAACAAAACTAAAAGAAGATTGCACATCCATGGATGTTTCAGTAATTTATAATGTTTGAAAATTCAATTTATGCTCACATGCAAAGCAAAAACAGTAAAAAAAAATAACTCAAAATTAGTTACTTACAACATAAAATCATTACGAGGGGCTTTTCAGACATTTCATCGTACAGCTCAGATAATAAGCTAAGACGGTAAAAACCGAAAAGAACTGGACTGCAGTTTCTCACGAGCTTATTTCCACTGTGGTTTCCCTGGACAGCTCAAACCGAAGCGGCTTATGCACAAGGCGGAGCCAAAAAGAACTGGGCCGTAGTCGTCACAGCAATTAGCTTAATTAGCAACTTTCTAGCAATCTAACGGTGGCTCTGGCGGCGGTGGACTGCAATTTGCTAGGTCTTAATCATTATTAGGGGCTCATGACATGTCGAACCATCTATCGACAAAAAAGAGAGTGATCCTTCCCGCTGCCTCTTCCAGACAACTGCGTGACCCGACCCCCCTAAGGGCTTGTTTGGTAACTGCAATCCCGGGGGATCCCGGCCTTTTCCCGGGGAGAATTTTCCCCTAGTCCGGAGGTCGGGAATAAAATCTCGAGGTTTTACACCTGGTTCTTCAGATTCCCGACCGGGATTATTTTTCCGGAAATATTTAACCCGGACAGCCAAACAAGCCCTAATGCTCCCCCCCCCCCCCCCCCCCCTCCTCCCAACGTCTTACAGCAGGTCATCTACTTATACATGCTAATGGCTGTTGCTGATTGTGTATTACAGAATAGTACGTATTTAATTAAGCCCACTTGTCCAAAGCTAGCAGCAATCCAAATAAAAGAAGTGAGCCTAGCTCACTTGGCTAGCGGAGTAGATGTACAACCCAGCCACCCAGGTTCAAGTTCTCACGGGGGCGAATTTGGGTTCTTATATTATTCAAAAAAAACTCGTTCTGGGGGCTTCCCCCACCGCTTTCCTTTCAAAAAAAAAAGCAGCAATCCAAATAGTTTTACGAGCCGAAGCCCAGCAAGCAAAAGCCCATCTACTTGACTGCCTAGGCCATGGATCGTTCGCTCGTCTACTCTCGCATCTCACCGTCTCACTAAACACGATCGATCGATCTCGCTGCCCTAATGTTGCCCTCCCTCGCAAACGGGAGCTCCTGTACACCGCGGTAAGCGGAGGGAGCGAATCTCCGTGTACCCTTCGTGGGCCTGGCCCACACGAGGTCGTCTTCCACCTCGACCTCCTTCTTCGCATTTCTTCCTCTTCTTCCCCGTCGATCCCCCGCCGCCACCGCCGTCCGCAACCGCCTGCTGCCGCCACCCGTGCTCGGCGTCGCTGCCGCGCCGCCTCCGTGCCCCGTCTTGCCCAAGCCAGGACCTCCACCGGTCCGTTACCACCCGGTCGGCCATCCCTCTAAACAGCCCTGCACCCCACCCCTAACCCTAACTCCGGTCACCAGCGCTCTAGTCGTCGGCGAGCTCGGCCACCCGCACCCGCACCGCACCCCCCCCCTCCTCGTTAAAGTTCTTCCTCTCCTCCGCCGGCGACACCGCGGCCAGCCGCGTCGTCCCCGTCTCCGGCGAGGTCCTGGCCTCACCTCCGCCGGGGCGCCGCGGCCAGCTGCGTCATCCCCGACGTCGGTGAGTGGCTATGGCGCCGTCGTCGTCGTCTTCCTCCTGCTGTCGTCTGCCTCTGACCTCTGCGCATAGGTGATGGTGGCCCGACCCATTAGAGGGTACGTGGACGTTTGTAGCGTCAGCGGTACGCGTCATATAGGTTTTGGCGTTTTGCCCTCGCAAACCGCCGAACCTGGATCGCATGTACGGGCAGCCTAGTAACGGCCAATACGGCGACGCCGCTGATCGTCGTTGCCTGCACGCCGTATGTTCACATCATGATCATGGTCCAGTGAAATCACCACCCGATTATCTGTAAGGTACACAATACAAAGCTTGTACGTGCTGCTAATTTGATAGAAATTCTATTTTGTTTCATTTTTCCTATACTTCTTTAGCCATAAAAAAGAGAATCAATACACTAGTCCCTAAAAAGATGAACATAATCGATTGTTTTTTCAAGCCAATTGTGTAAACCTCTATCCTGGCATGGCGCTGAAATTTCAGACCAATTGTTGGCGATAGTAGTAGATATATATTTGAAATCTTATGGTAGCAGTTTCTTTATAGTGGTTTGCTTCACTACCTATGTTAATTGATTCGAGATTGAGATAACTTATATTTATGCAATGCTTTTAGCAAACATATGTTGATACTAAGAACGAAAATGTCATCTTATTTTGCGCGTTGATATTTTGATATACATATTTCACCTGCATCCACCATTGTCTCGCCCCCTCTATGTCTAAATCCTGGCTCCGTCCCTGCGCGTGAGCCAAACCCTAGCTCAGCCGCCAACCCTACACCCTCTCCTCCCCCTCGTTGACCTCAGAGGTGACCATAGGGAAATCTCGCGCGATGCTATTGAAGGGGACAACAAGGTTTCTGGCGCCATGTGGTCGTGTCGCGCCGGGAGGGGCCGTGTGTGCACGGCGGCGGCGTATGACCGCTGAGAGGATTGGCGGCCTTGTTTGGACTGGACTTGTGGTGGCAGACGACGGTGATCACTCGCTGCATCTAATGCCCTTACATCCCGGTCCGATGGAACTCTGGAATAAATCTAATATCCCTCAGGATGGTGTGATGGTGGTGCATGTGCGTCGTAGCCCTCTTGAGCGTATTGTTTTTTGGAGTTTGGGCCAGTTGGAGGGACCAGCGGTGGTGTTGAGGTCGCGACGGCCTCGTTTCTTCTGGACATCGGGCCTACTGAGAGGATACAACAGCTTGCGGTCGGGAAAGTGGTGGCTTCTGGTGGCTGCTGGTTCGCGCTAGAACGGTTGACTGCAGCTGGTCAAGCGACGATGTTTTGGGCCGCAATTTGCTCACTACAATGTCATGTAATGGCATCGCAGGAGTGTGGCGATGGAGCGGCGGCCCAGCTTCTTTGATGGCGGAGGACTACGTGTTCATGTGGATGACGCGAAAGGCTGGATCTTTCTCTGGTGATGCTTTCCAACTTGGTGTGTCGTGGTCGAAACACACCAGACGTGATCCCGAGGGATTAGACTCATGAGCGGCTCCGGCGATTCCGGAGGCAATCGCGGAGGCGATTCCGCGCCGCCCCGCCGCAGCCCTGTTTCGCCGGCCTCCCCCCTTCGCTTCGGCTCGCTCCCCACCACCATCCTCCCCTTCCCCGAGCCCACGCCATTCCCCGTGCCCTCGCCCTTCCCCGGGATCCTCGACGCCGGCGGTGAGCCATCTCAGCTCGCGGACGTCGTGACTCTCGCGCGCGATGTGGAGCCTGCGGAGGACCTCCCTCCCGTTGCTTCCTCGCCTTCGCCCGAAGCTCAAACCTTCGTCCCTCGTGCCTCAAGCAGTGGTGCGGCCCAGCTCCGCCGTGCGCATGCGCGGCTGCCCGGCAAGCTCCGAAAAACCCCAGGTTCGGCATTCCTCCTCTCTGTTTTCCGCCGCTTTCACACCATGGTTGCTTTCTCCCCTTTGCATCCCAAGTTGCGTGCTTCTAGTCGCTTCTGGATCACGCCTTCATCCCCCTCCTCGCGCTGCAATGGCTTTGCCGTCAAAAATGCGCTGAACTTCTGCTTCACCGACCTCGGCGACTCCTTCGTCGTGTGGCATGTCAGTGCCTTGACCTTCTCCTCGCTCGCCGGCTCTGAGAAGATAGCCAACTTAATCACCGCCAAAGGATCCTTCAGCTGCGGCCAGTCCTCCTTCCTCCTCCACTCCTCTCGCGCTGCCGCCATGGATGCCGAAGCTCGCCTGCTGCGTCCTGCCAACGACGGAATTCTGGTGACTTCGGTCGTGGGTCCTGTGGCCCCCGCTGTCAGGCAGGAAAACGGGATCCTGGTCTCCGCGGGCCTGGACTTGACCAGTCAACCCGCGTTTGACCAGGAGAGTCTCGGCCTGGGCGACGTGGCTGCTTTCCCTCCTCTCGTTTCCCCCAACGCTAGGCCTACCGACGCGGACCCACCCGTCATCGACCCTAACCATGCCCCTGCCTTATCCCCTGCCACATCGCACGCCTCTCCTCCCTCACCTCGCACGCCCCTCCCCTCCTTTCCCATCGATGGCGATGTCAGCGCCGCTGCGGCGGGTCTCGCGTGCTGCCGCGGATTCCAACGCACGACGCCCCCATCCCCTACCTCCCTACGCGCCGCGCTAGCCTCCCTCTCTCCCCGTTCGCCTACGGCCCCGCTCAGTCCCATCGCCGCGCGTGACCTCACTGGATTTGAGAGCACGCGGGCTGCAGAGATGGAGTGCGCCGCGCATCCCTGCCCTGCCACTCCGCCGCGCCGCTCAGCCCATGATGAAGCCGTTGAAGACGCTCCTCCCCGCTCCTATTTAGAGGCCGCGCTCTCCCCTTCTCCTCCACCACCACCTCGTCGCCGATCTCTTGTCTTCCAGCCCGTCCCCAACCGGCGCCTCTGCTTCCGCTGCCTCTGCACCGCTCATCCGGTGCGGGAGTGCAGGGATCCCGTGCGCTGCAAGTGCGGACGCTCCGGCCACCGGCGTTCATCGTGTAAGCTCGCCCCCCTTCGCCTTTCCCTTTTCCACGTCTCCGTTTCCGCGCCCTGTTCTCCTTCTCCCTCGATCTCTCACTCTCCCCCTTCCTCCCCTTCCAGGATGCCGGACTTCATCGACCTTGGGAGCTCGAGCTCCGGCTCTCCCACTGCCCGCCGATCCGCCTCGCCGCCCAACTCTCCCCAGGGGCAGTGGCTTGCCCGCTACTTCGACGACGTCAACAGGCAGAGACGTGGCCCGCCGCTGTTCCGCCCCCGCCCCCCGACGCCCTTCCCACGCGGCACCGTGCTGTCGCTTGGCTCGACATCCTCCCTCGCCACGGCAAGCGCCGCCTCCGCATCCATGTGGACTGGCGCGCCGCGGCCACCCATCGCGCCCTCCCCTCTTTCCACGCCTGCCGCTGCGGCCCAGGCTCTGCCCACTGCTGCGGCGTGGCCGCATTTCCCGCCTGCCGCCGCGGCTCCCGCTCCTCCGGCGTCTGCCGCCGAGACCCACGCCCCTCGCCGGCCGGCGTACGCGGAGTGCTTCATGCCCCTCATCAACGATAACTCGAGGTCTCGCCGCTATGCCTTCGCAATCATCACCCCTCCCTCGGCCAGCCCCGGATTTGTGCTTCGCTGTGCGCTTGAGGAGCTCGGCGGCAACCCCACGGTTCAGCTCGCTGCCTCCTACTACGGCTCGCTCATGGTGCGGTTCTCCTCGGAGGAGGACCGGGAACGCTCCATCGCCCTCATGCCGCTCATCTTCCTCGGCCACACCATCACGCTCGAGCGCCCGGAGAACGCCGACACCAGGTTCGGCTGGCGCTACTCCTGTTTCGCCCAAATCTCGGCCACGGGGTTCCCCCTTGAGCACTGGGACGAGGGCGGGATTCGGACTGCTTTCCGCCCCATCGGTAGCGTCTGCTGCATCGACCCCCTGTGCCTCAACGAGCTGGACTTCTCCGCTGTCCGCCTCGTCCTCCACCTCGAGCACGAGACCGACATCCCTCACGCCCTTCTGCTCCGCGACTTCGAGGGAGAAACCTCCACGGAGGTCCGCATCCACATCGTCCGCACCTGGGCCTCCGTGCGAGGCAGCTTCAACCACGACGGCCACTTCACTGGCGGCGGCGGTGGCACGCCGCGCCGCGGCGCGCGGGCATGGACGACATCGACAGTGACTCCCTCGACCCCCCTTCTGCTGAGCCTGCCGCCGACGCGGGCCTCGAATCTGGCCTGCCGCTGGATTCCGGCCTGCCAAGCAGTGGGTCTGGGGCCGTTGACCTTTGGTCACGCGTCCTTGCCCGTAAGGCCCAGTCCCTGGCCCAGCCCAGCCCATCTGCCCCCGTGGACCTCTGGAACAGGATCCTAAGCCGCAGGCTGGCGGCCCAGTTCCCTGAAGACGGGCTCGACGCGGACCAGGTGATCTCCTCGGCCCATGAAACTTCCTCGCCTCCTAACTCGCCCACGACCTTATCCGTTCCTAACGTTCATTCCTCTCCTCCCCCTATCCTCCTGCTGCAGTGGTACGACACCCTCTCTACGCCGCCCACGCCTCTGGTCGCCGACGATGACGACGTCCCGTGCTCTGCCGTCCCCCTGCTCTCCGCTGGTGGCCGTGACGCGGCCGCCTCTGCTATGGCAGGGGCCATCTCCGCCGTGGCCTTCGCCGCTCTCGGGGACGAGCACGAGTCCGACGCCCGCAAGCGTCGCGCCCGTCGCAAGCGGGCCTCCGACTCTGCCTTCAAGGCCAGACGCAGCTCCCGCCTCGCCTCCAAGGAGGCGCCACTCTTCACTGACATGCTGACCAAGGCCAAGAACGCCAAGGCCAGCCGCTTCGACTGCTCCAAGGGCTCGCCGCGTTTCCGCGCGGCGGTGGCGGGAATCGACCTCGACGGCCTCTGTCCGGTCCCATCCCCGTGCGCAAGCTCAAGGCCCTCGGTGTCCCCTGCGGTGTTGACCCCGCTGCTCTGGACGCTGAGGCCGCGGTGCCCTCTTCGGCGCCATGATCGACCTCTGCTCCTCCGGGGCTCCCGTCCGTGCGTCTCCCAACTTAGCGGCGAGACTCGGAGCCCCCGTGCGCCGCTGCGCCGGCCGCACTGACTGCACGCTTGCGGGCGCCACTCTTAGAGCTTGGCTTGCCCCGCCCCTGTTCCGCCCTTGTCGCACCTTCCCTGTAATGGCCTTAGGCCTTTTTATTTCCCTAATGAAGCTGCAGTCTGCTTTTGCTACACCGTGGTGTCTCCGCTGTTTCATTATGTTATTGAACTTTGATTTTCGTTTTGGTTCCTGGAACCTCCGAGGTCTTGGTGACGATGATAAGTGCAAAGTGGTCAATGCGGATGTAGCTAACCTGCGGCTTCATTTCCTCGCGATCCAGGAAACTAAGCTCCCCGCCCTCTCTGTCTCTAAAGCTAACTCGTTCCTTCCTCCCAATCTCCGCTCTTACGCCCACATCGACTCCTCTGGCTCCTCTGGCGGAATTATTTCGGCTTGGGACCAAAGCCACTTCTCCCACGCTAACACCTTCATCTCCGATTATGCGCTTTCCACTGACCTAACGACTACTGCGGATGGGATCCGTTTTAGAGTCACCAACGTTTACGCTCCCTGCACCCATGCGCTTAAGGCTGACTTCCTCCAAAAACTCCCCTGCATGACCCTGGTGACGACACCCCTGGATCATCTGTGGGATTTTAACCTTTGCCGCGATGCCGCTGACCGAAACAACGACAACCTTAACCAGAACGAGGCCGACATGTTTAACGACTGCATCCACTCTCTCTGTCTTGTCGAGCTCCCCCTCCGTGATAGGCTCTACACCTGGTCTAACAGGAGGGCGACCCCCACTCTGGTTCGTCTCGACCGCTTCCTGATAAACAATGCCTGGAACTTCCTTTTCCCTTCATCCTCTCTTTCCTCTCACTCCCGAGACACTAGTGACCATGTCCCCCTGATCGCCACTATCTCCTCTAAAATCCCCCGATCCTGCATTTTCCGTTACGACCGCTCTTGGGCGCTTCATGACGGGTTCTGTAGGGGGATCCGCTCGTCTGGACCTCTTCCCACCGTCCTGACGCTACGGCTCGGCTTGTTTGTCGCCTCCGTGTCTGCCGCATTTTCTGCAAGCGGTGGACGAAGAACTCCAACCACTTTGCCCAGAGAGAGACTGATGCCCGCCTTCTTATCACCCTGCTGGACCTTGTCGAAGAAAAACGCCCGCTTTTTCCCCTGGAATGCCGCCTCCGCTCCCTGACGGTAGACGCCCTGCATCTTTCCATCAGAGAGCGATGGATGTACTGGCACACGCGCTCCAAGGTTCGCTACGCTCTGGAAGGGGATGAAAACTCTGGGTACTTCCATGGTCTTGCCTCCTGCAAGCGTCGGAAAAACTCTATCCCAGTCCTCCTCATCAACGGCGTCGAGCACACTGACCATGTTGCGAAAGCTGACATCCTTGCCACCTTTTTCCGTGGCCTTCTCGGGACCGCTACCCCTGCACCTGGAACTTCGACCTGGCCGACCTCTACCCTGCCCTCACGCTGCCCCCAACCTTTCCGCCCCCTTCTCGCCCACCGAGATCACTGACGCGCTCTTCGCCATGAACAAGAACTCCAGCCCGGGGCCCGATGGCTTCGGTCCGAGTTTTTTTTCCAAGTTTTGGTCTGTGCTCTCTCCTGATGTGATTGCCATTGTCGACGACTTCTTTAACCACACGATCGACCTTACCAGGATCAACAGGGCCCACCTTGTTCTTCTTCCCAAATTTGAAGCCGCCCAAACTCCCGGAGATTTCCGACCCATCTCCCTGCAAAATTGTATCGTCAAAATCATCACTAAGGCTCTCACCACTCGCCTCCAATCTTCCATCCACGCCTTGGTTGACCCCGACCAAACGGGGTTTTTATCCGGGCGCCGCATCTCCGAAAACATTATCTACGCCGCCGACCTCGTCAGGTGCTGTCACGCCAGGAAAGTGCCTACCCTTGTCTTCAAGATCGACTTCCGCAAAGCCTTCGACTCGGTCAACTGGGACAGCCTTATCCTCATCCTCCGTGCTCGCGGCTTCGATGACCGCTGGTGTCATTGGATGCGTTCCATCCTCGACACTGGTCACACCGCC
Organism: Poa pratensis; assembly: GCA_947311845.1. Classification (NCBI taxonomy): domain Eukaryota; kingdom Viridiplantae; phylum Streptophyta; class Magnoliopsida; order Poales; family Poaceae; genus Poa; species Poa pratensis. The sequence continues at coordinate 23,396,699 of CAMZMU010000106.1, read as the reverse complement.
ATTGTTCTCAACGGTGTTCCGGGGCCCTGGATTCGGTGCAAGAATGGGCTCCGGCAAGGCGATGCCCTGTCCCCCTACCTCTTCATCATTGTTGCCGACGTCCTCCAGAAGATGATCCGCTCCGCTTCCCTTCGTGGACTTCTGAGACACCCTCTGGAAGACTCCTCCCATCCTCCTGTTCTCCAGTACGCCGACGATACCCTGATCCTCTGCCGTGGAGATATCGACAACGCCACCAACCTTAAGCGGATTCTCGATGACTTTGCTGCTGCCACAGGTCTCGCGATCAACTTCCACAAATCTTGCTACATCCCCATGCACACCGACAGCACTCTTGCATCAGACATCGCGTCCATTCTCGGCTGCCCCATTTCTTCTTTCCCCCAGCCCTACCTCGGCCTTCCCCTATCCCCCACAAAACTTCCGCTTTCAGCTTATTCCTCGCTCATCTCTTCTTTCGACCGTAGACTCTCCGGGTGGAGTGCCATGCTGCTCTCTTCCGGAGGACGCCTGGTCCTCTGCAACGCTGTTCTTAACAACCTTGCCACTTACTTTATGTGCTCCTTCCTGCTTCCCCGTGGTGTGATTGAGGCGATTGACAAGCGGAGACGTGCTTTTTTCTGGACGGGTAAGGACACTTGCTCCGGGGCCCGCTGCCTAATCGCTTGGGACAAGGTTTGTTTTTCTGTGCAGGCAGGTGGCTTCGGGATGAGGGACCTCCAACGGCAAAACACTGCGCTCCTGATGAACTTCGTCCACAAGCTCCACCAAAACGAGGATCTCCCGTGGAAGGACTGGTTCTTCCGCCAAGCCGGCTCCGACCTTGGCGTCGCCTCTCCACGACCCTCCTTCATCGACAACATTGTTACCCACTGCCTCCCACTTTACCGCTCACTCACCAGCTGCACCGTCCATGACGGGCGTCACGTCTCTTTTTGGCTTGACAGGTGGCTCCCTGGAGCTACCCTCCACGTCAGGTACCCTGCTTTGTTCTCCCATTGCACCAGGCCTCACATCTCCGTGTCTGCGGTCTCCTCCGACGGACTGCCTCTCCAGCCCCGGCTATCGACTGCTGCGGCTTGCGAGCTTCGCGACATCCAGCACATCATCGACGGTGTGTTGCTCGACACTCTCGAGGACGAGAGACGCATGGCGTGGGGGCCCGACACCGCCGTCACCTCCCGCTCCTTCTACCGCGCCATGGCCACCGGTGGCCAGCTCGACGCCTCCGCCATCATCTCTTGGGGATCCCGCCTCCCCTCCAAGATCAAGATCTTCTGCCACCTCGCCGACGCCAGCCGCCTCAGCTCGCGCGCAAACCTTCACCACAAAGGTTGTGCGCCTTCCGACGCCTGCGAGCGATGCCGAGACGCCGAGACCTGCTGCCACATCTTCTTCGACTGCCCCGTTTCCCGCGACACTTGGACGAGGCTAGGGGTCACGACCACTCCGACCGCCTCGCCGTGGGATATTCAGTGCCCGGCCGCCCTCACTCTTCGACTCGACGTGTGGCGCTTAGGGGTGGCGGCCACCTTGTGGAACCTATGGAAGGCCCGCAACGACGCCACCTTCAACGCAAAGTCTACCACACCTCCCGAGATCCTCCGCCGTGCCGCCGATGACATCGATCTTTGGGGACACCGCTACCCGCAGGCGGCCCGCCCCGATATTGACACTGTCCGCGCCTACATTCATAGTTGTTCTTTATGATTCTTGCTTTGCCGGACTTCTCCGACGATGATGTAACTCTCCCCCCTGCCCCACTGTTTTTCTGATCAAAACTGTGTATGCGTTGTGCGGTTGATGCCCCTTTGGTGGGCGTTTACTTCGAGTTATATAACAACCGGTGGGGAATTCTCTTCCCCCCCGGCAATCTCGAAAAAAAAAGTGTGTCGTGGTCGCTAAAACCGTGGATTTTGTAGGCCTCCGGCGGTATCGAATGGCCCAACCACTTCAAGATCGGGTTCGATTCGACACAACAGTTGCTTTGCACGACGCCTTTGGATTACCTGTCAAGTGATGTCTGGCAGGCGATGGCGATGTGGCATTTCATACGGGTGCGTCAAGCTATGACTGATTCTGGTAGGTGCTACCCATGACGTCTCAAGCGCGGTGTCAAGTCATACATGTTGATAATCGATCAGAGGCGGTGTGACAGTGCATGGGCGTAGCATATGGGATGTCATTTGCTTCCAATTTCTCCTCCAGCGGCATCTGGTCAACGATGTGTCGTTGGCCGGTCAGGTGATGACATTAGAAGCGTATACATCGAGTTTACATACTTTGCGGGAAACATATATAGCAATGTTGGCGCAAGTTTGCATCGTCCCCTTACCGGAGGTGGTGGCTCGTGGCTTGTCTATGGGGATGAAAATCTCGGTTCGACCTTAGGTTGGACTCGTCTTTATCGGCGCACGTGTAGCTTTCCTTTTTGAATATGATTTTCGGAAGGGCTTTAATTAGGGATAAATGGGACTCTCAGTCTAAGATATGCTACCGCTTATAGATGTCCAGCTCTTGGACACACTTGATGCATTTGTCTACAATTTAATAAGTAATGGTGGATTACGGTAAAATTTATATATGAAGATTTAATGAACGGTCATTCTAGTACCTTAGCAAGTATCTTTGGAAGCCAAACATACCGCTTAAGACAAAAAAAAAAGTGTTTCCTTCATAAAAATGTTGCTCCCAAAATATAATCTCGCTAAAAGAAAGTGGCGAGGGTATACAAAATGTTCTTTTCGTAGCTAAGACGAGATGATGGAACATTTATTACTTGCTTGCCCTTTTGCAAATTTGTATGGCTTGTTGTATACAACACTTGTTATATTCCACCACCAACCTATATAACTAATATGTTTGGTAATTAGTTGAATGGCATTGACAAAAAGATGAAGGCTCGAATCTGTATTGTAGTTTTAGGCCTATATTGGTCAATATGGAACCGTCCCAATAACCTTAGAACTAGAAACTTTCATATCTTGCAGATTGTCAACATGGAGGCTCATTGGATCCAGTTTTGTGCATTCATCCTTTGGTCGAATCAATGGGAGCTTATGACTACTGGGTGTACAAGACTCTTGGTGGTCGGTATATTTTCAGCCGGAATTCGATACAGATATTAAGCACGTTAGGGATGACTAAATGTTTTAGATTGTCTATTTTTTATTGGTTGATTCATGTTTCGACCTTACGTGATATGTGATCCATAAACTTGAAATTTATAAAACTTAACTTTGTAATAAAAGGTTGTGTGGATCACTTGATGTAGAGACCGGGGTGTCATCCCCAATTCGAGAGAAAAAGACGTGCCATGACAGTCAGGACATGGATCCTCAAACTTTCCTGTCCCTGCCTTTCCTATCCCTGTGCCTTGCTTTTGGATCACTGACAGATAGGCCCAACTCCTGGTAGGCCCCATGAATCAGTGATACAAAGGCAGGTCAACCTATGCGTTTTTCATTTCCGTATGCTTTCTAAAATCCTGGGAACCATTTTCAGGACATAAACTAAAATGAAACCCACCTGCCATGTTAAAGAACCGCCAGTGCATTTTATACTCGTTAAATAAAGTACATTTCCTTGTTGACGGTCAAGCTGATGCACTGGTATTAATTGCATGTTGTATAGCAGTGGTGAAACTTCAAATTGTTGGAGTTCGACGAGGTATGTTCTTCTTCCGACGGTCACATTGCATCAGTGAATCAATACCACAACTCGAACTCAAGAAATTGACTAAACTAGAAGTAGTAGTCTGCATAAGCTAGCAGTTAACAGCACAAGTTAACTGAACGAACTCTTCCCAGGTCCAGCAGCTAGGATGAAGAAGAAGATCGATGTCACTACATCGTTGACAGAATCCCTCAGCTTTCTAGATTTCTAGCACCAAAATGCAGGAGAAGATCGATGTCACTGCAAGGTTATCCGTGAGAAAGGCCGCCCGAGGCTGGCCTCCCGATGCGGCGGCGCACTCTGGCCATCGCCATCGCCGTCGCCACCGCCACGGACCGGTCGGGCCCCGCCGGCAGAGAAGGGCCAGAGCTGGCGTGGCGCTTGCACGCCAGGGCCCGGCGTTTATGCTGCCGGTACGCGCGGTCGACGACGACCCGGCCATGGGACGCCGCCTCGCCATCTCCGTCGCCGCCCTGGTCCACGCCGGAGCTCCCGCTGCGCTTCCTCTTGGCGCCCGGCGCGGTGGCGACGGAGTAGCTGTAGCTTCCGTCCTCGACATAATGCGCGGGGGCGAAGGCGAATGCGGTGGCGTCGTCGACGTCGACGTCCATGGCGGCGGCGTCGTCGAGCTGGAGCACCTTGAGGAAGATGTCGAGGTCGGCACCTGGCCCGGCGAGCCGCTCGAGCGCGTCGACGGCGTCGGTGAGGCGGTCGACCTCGGCGCTGCAGACGAAGAGCGCCTTGACCCCCGCGAGGAACTTCTTGGCGGAGCCGACGACCGCCGAGGGGTCGCTGGTGGCGTCGAGGACCGCCTGGCCGCCGAGGGCCTCCTTGCGCAGCAGCCGCAGCCAGGCGTCGAGGGAGTTTCCCCGGACCGCCGTGCGGCCCTCGGCGGCGTCCGCCACGCCGCGCACCATGGCCACCAGCTGCTGCAGGCGGCGCCGGCGCTGGCTGACCCGCGAGTGGCCGCCCCAGTTCGACTTTAGGAAGGAGATGAATTCGCCCATCAGGGGCGACTCCAGGATCTTCATCGGCTCCTCTTCTTGGATCGTCCCACGCACTACTGGGCTCTGGTTGATCGATCGAGGCGCTGGTGGAAGAAGATGGCCGGGGAAGAGTTTATATACGAGGTTGACGTCGCAGTGCACGCGGACAGAGCGAAGCGCATCCCCTCGGCGCAAGGAACGTGCGCGTTTCTTTTTTTTTAAAGCAACCAACTCTTTTTTTTTTTTTTGAGAAACACAGTACAACGCAAGCGCTCATATACACGCGCATACACTCACCCCTATGAACGCACACACGCACACCCTACCCCTATGAGCACCTCCGAGAGACTGAGCCGACGGATCAAGTCTTGAGATTGACGAAGTCACCACAGGCGTCTCGCTGTCGACGGGAACGTCGCCTCCCACTGAAGAATATTCCGCCTAAATGAGAAACACCAGCGTCAAACCTGGGGTTTGAACTCTGGTGGGCTGGGGATACAACCACCCTCCTAACCATCTTGCCACAGGCAAGTTCTCTAAAGCAACCAACTCTGGATTAATCTCTATCTCTACTATATAATATCCATAAGCGACCGTGGTGGTGGTACGTCAGCGATTTTGCAATTTGCCCCCTCGCAAAGCAGGGAATCAACCCGCAGTCCACAAAATCGACAGTTTTGCGTTTCAGCCCCTCAACCCTATCCAGTCACAAAACCATCGTCTCTCAGCTCTCTCTCTCAGCTCTCTCTCGACGGGAGAAGGCGGCGGCGTCTCGAGCGAGTCCGAGGGGAGGGGAGGCTCACGCCGTCCAGGTTTCTTGCTCGGGTGGAGGCGAAGTCGGGGAGGAGAGCACGATCCCGGCGGCGGCTGGAGGCGAAAAGTCGGGGAGGAGAGCGCGATCCCGGTGGCGGCTGGAGGGGATCGGGCGGCGTGGCGGCTGGAATCGGTGGTGGAGGCGTGGTTCCCGATCCAGCACGCCCCTGCCCCGCCGCCGGCCAGGCCGCCTCACGAACAGCCTCGAGTCCCTGTCCGGTGCCACCGTCGATTCATGGCAGGAAGGGGCTAATTCTTCCCCGAGCTAGGCGCATAGGATCGAGCGGACCTCGTTCCCATCGCAGAGGCGGCTGGAGCCGGATCTCGTCGGCTGCGCACAAGCCCACGGCCCCGCCTTCCACCTACATGGCGCTACCCAGCCCAAAGCAGTGCGAGCCCCGTCTCCACGTCCTGCAACTACAACGTCCACTGGAAGATTCAGTACCATAAGTTGTACTACCAGTTTCCCCGGGTCATAGATTCGTGAGAAGGGCTAGGAGTGGTAGTTGGAAAGGAGCAGGAGGCGGCGATGACCCTGTATGTACAAACTGATCCATCATAGGTTTCAGATACCTGAGAAAGTTAATTTATTTTGACCCCGTGAAATTGCTCATCAGATCCTTGACCTTTTCGACATCGGGTGCTTTGCCTTCGGCAAGTGGAGGAACAATTATCCTTCTTTTTTCATAGGCTGGAGTGTGGAGACACAGGATACTGGAGATGCAAAGGTAGAAGTTTTCTTTATTGTTGGACATTGGTGATCTCTTTTTAATATACGTGATAGCTATTCCCTGTGTTCTGATCATCTTAAAGTTTGCATAGCTGACCACGCAAGGATCAGAGTCTGCTCTGCTTATCATGGAAAATGCATCTGCATCTTCATTGTTCAATCTGTCTGCATTTCTCGCAAGGAACACAGCCTGCTCTGCTTGTATTCAGTAATGTGTTGCTACATGGACAGTGCACAAACTAACAAATTGCTAGCGCCATGCTCTTGCCAGGAAAAGCAATGAACCAAGAGCGTTGAGGGTGGCATGTGCTACCACTTGGGTTAAAGTTTGGCTCCACAACCATGTGTAACAAACAAGGTTTCACAATTTAATTATAGTGATAGATGAGCTTCAGGTATGGTAGGTCTGCACAAACTTCTTTCGTTCATCAAGATCGGTTGTAGTAGGAGCATTAAGCAGATAGAGAGCTAAGATTGATCAAGATATCTAAAGATAGAAGTAAACAGTATGCACATCAGTAGGTTTGGCAGATGATGGCGACGCAAAATACTGGGATTTTTGTGTAGTGCGGTACCTGGGACTCTTCTGAATGTTAGTATGCAGCGCTTAATTCTAGCGCCAGATGCAAAACAAAAGGGATCATTTTATCTCTTCAAGTTGTTATCTCAGATATTCCTTTCCAATATTCATTGTTATTGAAACGTTAGAGTATGAGAAAAATAGGGAGATGGGAAATAGTAGAGTTGTATGGATAACGAGGACATACTGACAGTTTGCACGGTACATTCTCCTTTGAACTGCAATGAAGACGATTATGTCAAATTATTTGAGTTAATTCATCCGTGCTTATTTTCTTATTTTCTTAGTGTCATATGAAGTTCCAAATATCAAAACTTCACCTTTGCTGCCAACGTTTTGCAGTATAGGATTAGCATCTTTTTGCTTGAAAATTTTGAAACCCTGATTTTTTTTCAGTTTTAGATATTACCAGCAAATATTGATTTGATTCTTAGTTACCACACTTGCGTGCTAGAATTGTAGGTAGTTATTGATTGATGGATTAACATTGGACAAGCAGGATTTGTTTCATGATATTGCTCCATCTTTTACAAGGTTCACAATTGTGTTTTCCCGTTGCAGCGCCATACAGATTGCGCCAATGCGCCGGAAAGCATTATGGCTCCATACTGAGGGCACCATACAGATTGCGCCAATGCGCCGGAAAGCATTATGGCTCCTTTGCCGATCATGAGCATCGCCGATGAGGGCACCATACAGATTGCGCCAATGCGCCGGAAAGCATTATGGCTCCTTTGCCGATCATGAGCATCGCCGCTGTGTGGGTGACTATCAGATTTCATCGCAAGTATTCCATGCCGACTGTGTTCGATTTCGTTGGCAGGATTCAGGTACATTTCTTCTGGAATCAAACTCATGTACTGCTTCCTTATAATAATTTTGATGCAAATCACAGCAACTGATGTGTACTACTAATCTGCTCTGAACCGTATCAAGGAAATATGCGCTACTTTATTAAAAATGTAGTATCTCTCTGTTCAATATGTTCCAAAATAGCATCACTTATGTACTCCCGGTGTGGATGTTTATGAAGACATTTAGCATAGTACCAACTTTTCATAGCTTGTCGTAAGAATATTGCCAACGAGAAGCATACAGAGCTGCACATGATATAGCTAGATTTTGCTTCGATTATCAATCTGGTTGTAACTGGGACGATAAGACTCTTAGCTTTAGGTTAAATTAGCTCTTGCATGATACAAAAATTACTTGATTATTAATAAAGCTTAAGGTTAAATTAACTCTTGCATGATATAAATTGCTTGATTATTTGTGGGCGGTGGGTAGGCAGGTCACAAGTGAGGGGTTTTCAACCAACGAAGCTTTTTTTCTACTTATATAGCTGCTTTGTTCTTTAGTGAAAATTCTTATCCTGAATTGTTATATGTGGGAAGAAGATGTAAATAGATAAACAGTTCTAGGAGAAAGATGCATTCTTCTGATCTTGTATTAGTTTCTCTTCTGAAATCTACAAACGGATACCATATTTCTGATATGATGTCGAACAATACGTTTTAATCGAATTTTATTGTAAGCTATATGTCTATCCTTTCTATCATGTGAATTTTCATGTGTATTTTGTTTACAGTCGAAAAAAATGAGTAGCCCGTAGCAACGCACGGACATTTTGCTAGTATTCAATAAAATCCGGATACATCCAGAGGCAGTCTATCTGTCCCTCTTTTACAGAAAACACCCCAAGGAAAAAAGAAAACACGCACACGTCCCTGGGAGCTTCTTCTTCACCATTTCCGCCACCGTCCTTGACCTCGCCGTCGAAGCATCGATTCCTGAGGACGAAGAGGAGCAAGGCAGCCGCTGATTCACCTGCACAAACCAATTGGGAACTCAATCCCGTTGGAGTCGCCGCATTAGCCACTTGCCGGAGCCGACAAGATCTTGGCGTCGAAGATGGAGCGTCGGCGGGGGCACGCCCCGATCTATGCAGGATGTCGAGCCGGCTTTGCCTCCAGAGGCCAGCCTCCCAGCTCGCAAGAACTCCAAGAAAGAGGGATAGGAAAAAGCTTGAGCAGGCCACCACCAATCCACCACAAATCGCCCGTCTCCACGACGGCCAGATTGGGGGAAAGCAGCAGAGGATCCTGTCCAGCAGAGAGTAGGAGAAGGCGAGCTTATTGACGAAGACGCCGATGCCGTCCTTCCTGGCCACCCGCAGCACCTCGCCACCATAGCCAGGGACCACGCCATCGTAGATCGACTGGCGCCGCTCGCCGGCACCGACGAAACGCTCCGATACGGCATAAAGCCAGACGCCATAGAGGCAAACCCTAGACCTAAACCTACTACTACTATGTACAGAAGAGGCCTACCTCCTATTCCATCCACTCGCCGGCCGGCAGCGCCGCCGGAAAGCAAGAAGGAAAGGGGCGGCGACGTGCGACGGGAGTCGACTCTCAAACGAGGCTTCTGGAGAGAGCTAGCAGAGAGGGTCTCACCCGCTCCTCACCCGAACGAGATTCTTCTTGGAGGCGACTCACTATTTTTTGAACGTGCGCGTTTCCTTGCCTTGGGTTTCTTTTTCTTTCCGGTATTGCGCTCCGTGGCGGGGACAGCGTGTGGACGGGAGGGGCAAACTAGACTTTCCCCTCTCGTTCCCCTTCCCCTGCTACAGTAGATCGAGGAGGAGAAAAGGCGTCCCGAGGTCTCGCCGGCGAATCCGCCGCTTCCCTCCGTCTCCGGCGCCGTTCCGGCGTCGCGAGGCGGGGGGAAGCTCCGGATCTCGTCCGTGCGTGTGTATAGGTGTGTTTTTAGTAGCTTAGGTCCCGGTGGCGGCGGTGGGGTGGAACCGGCGTCGCGTCCGTGGAGTTTGGGTATCGGTGCTCGTCTTCCACCTCGGCTTCGTCCTCTGTGGCGGTGCCTGCGTGCTGCCGGCGGTTCGTGCTCGTCGATCTACGGATCTGGCGGGCTTCGGTGGCTTGGGCGAGGTTGCCGCGGCGAAGGTGACGACCTTGCTTTGCCTCTTTTGTCCTCCGTCTCCGTCTTCGCGGCGGTGAGGTGCGCTCCAGCCTCACCGTGGAGCTTCTGGAGGGTGTGCTGGAGTTGGAGTTGCCGGTGTGCATCTCCGGTTTCCCTGGCCGGTTGTGGTGGCGAGGGGGGAAGCGAGAGTGCTGCTGATGCAGCTCAAGCTGGAGGTTCGCGGCGACGGTGTGGCTCTGCAGGCTCTTCGGCGTCTTCTGCCGCACCGGGGATGGGAAGCGCCATGGCCGTACTCGGATCCGGCGTCTGACGGCGGACAGCTCATGCAGTCTTCTTCATTTGTGGAGGTGCTTCTTGTCTTGGGTAAGTGGGCGGCCTGGCGTCTTCCCCTCCGGCGACGGCGTCGGCGGCTGGAAGAAGCAGTAGGTTCCGCTGTTGGTGGTGTTCTCCTCTTGTATTTGTACTTTGTACTTCAGTTTTCCTGTAATTCACTGTTTTCGATATGAATACAAGGGGATTTGGTTCAAAAAAAAAGATGGCCTGTGTACTTCACTCCTCACTGTGGAGTTTCTTGGGAGGTGGAGGAGGTGAGACTGGAAGCGAAGCAGAGAGTGGCATTGAACGCCTGACTAAACCTGGCCCAAATTTGGGCCACGAATGGGTCGCGACGGACAGGAGAACAGACGCGCGGTCCGTTTGCGTCGCCCCGTTGGGCCGTGTTTTTGGCTCGCGCGGACAGGGACAGACGCGCGCGGACTCGATGCGTCGCCCCGTTGGAGTCATCCTAACCACATCCACAATGGATGGGTAGATCATCTCCTGGGTGCCTTTGCAGGAACTCCAGAGTCGCCCGGCCACCATTTGCATCTCCTTCTGTACAGACTCTTGCATTTTTCGATCATGTAGAATTTTACAGGTCATGACATTCAACTTAAGTGGTTTTCCTTATTTTCTTCAAATCCTGGGAAAACCATTTTCAATTACATGAACTAAAATGAACCCCGACCTGCCATGTTAAACAACCGCTGGTGATTTTACTCATTAAATAAAGTACATTTCCCTGTTGACGGTCAAGCTGATGCAAATTGTTGCAGTGGCGAAACTTCAAATTGTTGCAGTGCGACGAGGCGTGTTCATCTTCTGACGGTCACATTGCATCAGTGAATTAGGAGTAATAGCACAACTCAAACTGAAGAAAGCGATTAAACTACTAGTAGTAGTTTGCATCAGCTGGCAGTTAACATCACAAGTTAACTGAACGAAGTCTGTCCAAATCCAGGAGCAGGATGAAGAACTAAAATCTCACTGCAGTAATATCCCTCGGCTTTCTAGACTAGCAGAAAAATGCAGGAGAAGGGCTTTGATGCTCGTTCACTGCAAGGAGATCCGCGAGAACGGCCGCCCGAGGCTGGGCCTCCCGATGCGGCGGCGCACCCTGGCCATGGCCATCGCCACCGCCACGGACCGGTCAGGCCCCGCAGGCAGCAGAGGGCCGGAGCTGGTGTGCCGCTTGTACGCCAGGGCCCGGCGCTTATGGCGGTACGCGCGGTCGACCAGAACCCGGCCGTGGGACGCCGCCTCGCCATCTTCGTTGCCGCAGTCACCGGCCTGTTCCACGCCGGAGCTCCCGCTGCGCTTCCTCTTCGCGCCCGGCGCGGTAGCGACGGAGTAGCTGTAGCTTCCGTCCTCGACATAATGCGCGGGGGCGAAGGCGAATGCGGTGGCGTCGTCGACGTCGACGTCCATGGCGGTGGCGTTGTCGAGCTGCAGCACCTTGAGGAAGATGTCGAGGTCTGCCCCTGGCCCGGCGAGCCGCTCGAGCGCCTCGACGGCGTCGGTGAGGCGGTCGACCTCGGCGCTGCAGACGAAGAGCGCCTTGACCCCCGCCAGGAACTTCTTGGCGGAGCCGACGACCGCCGAGGGGTCGCTGGTGGCGTCGAGGACCGCCTGGCCGCCGAGGGCCTCCTTGCGCAGCAGCCGCAGCCAGGCGTCGAGGGAGCTGCCCCGCAACGCCGTGCGGGCCTCGGCGGCGTCCGCCACGCCGCGCACCATCGCCACCAGCTGCTGCAGGCGGCGCCGGCGCTGGCTGACGCGCGAGTGGCCGCTCCAGTTGGATTTCAGGAATCCGATGAACTCTCCCATGAGAGGAGACTCGAGGATCTTCATCGCCTCCTCTTCGTGGCGCGCACTTGGCGGCTGGCCCTGATCGATCGAGGGGCTGGTGAAGAAGATTGGGGGAGAAGATGACCTGTGTGCACTGTGGACTGTGGAGTTTCTTGGGAGCTGGCCGGTGGAGTTTCACAAAGTCACCGAAGCTGAATCCGTGGTAGTGTAGCAGAGTGGCATTGGTTGGACTGACGGAGTGAGGTGGGGTTGGCCACTCCTCCTTCTGTGAGACTGTGTGTCTTGTCAGATAAAGATGTGACATTGGCCGCAGACATGCATCCATGGCCATGCGTGCACTGACGACCAAGGCCGAACAAAAGACGAAACTGCTCTGCGTACGACGATTCTCGTCCGACGCTTGTACGACACTTCCTAGCCACTTCCTGGGCCATGGCTCTGTACTGATTAATTCTCTCTCCCATGCGGCCATGCCCAAGTCCCGTCCAAACTCAAACCTGCAAGTCTGCAACACTCTCGCACCTCTTCCCTCCGTACTCAAAATCCTCTTGCATGTGGAAACTAGAAACGGAGGCAGTTTTCTAAATAAAACATCTGCTTTTTTGTGTTTCAAATTCGAAAAAATCCTAAGTGTATGCAAAAATTCAATGACAAATTCGTTGTATTTTTTGCCTGGACAAAAAAGACAAATACGTTGGATCGATGAACGGTGCACCGTCAGAAAATTTCAAAACTTTGCCAAATTTGTCATTTTTGGGTAGCCTAGAATAATACAAATTGTGTCTTGAAAATTTACACAGTAGTAGATCTCGCCTTTCTCTACATTTCCGCCGGACGATGTAAATAGGGCACGAACGGTGTCCGGACGACCGCTTTGGGGTGTGTCCGGGCAGACAAAACAATATGGGGCCTCCTCTCCCCCAGTCGCACCGCCCAATTCTATATATTTTTTAAAGTTTTTTGCTTTAGGCATTATCACAAACAGATAGTGGGCGTGGCTGGTGCGACGGCTCGTCGGGCTTGGACAACCAGCTCAAGCTCCAGGTCGACGCCGGCACCGGTGCGCACGACCAGGTGGAGCAGGAGCTACTCCTCTTCCTCGAGCTCGAGCACGGCGGCGCTGCTCTGCACCACCGCAGGGCAGTGCGTCGGCCACGGCGCACGGCCACGGCAGCGCGTCGGGCGAGGCGCACCGCGCACAGCCACGGCAGGGCGTCGAGTACAGTGGCGCTGCCTGCACACACCACGACAGGGCAGGGTTTCGGCTGCGGCGCACGGCCACGGCAGGGCGTCGGGCGCGGTGCACCGCGCACAGCCACGGCAGGGCAGGGCTTCGGCCGCGGCGCACGGCCACGGCAGGGCGTCGGGCACACCGCGCACGGCCAACGGCTGCCAACAGCCTGCTCTGCCACCTGCAGCTGCCGGGCACGAAAGCGCGGGCGCCCCAACGTTGTGCGCGGACGTGCTGGCTGTGCCGGGCGGTGCATCCATGTCCTTGGAGTCGGTCTCGCCGAACAGCGCGGATGCCGGCGGGGACCTGGCGAAGCTCTCGACCAAGGATGCGGGCGAGGAGGACATGGACGTCCCCGTGGAGCGCAGTAGAGATAGGCGTGTGGGTCATGGATCAGAGCAGGCAACATCAATGGGGCGCCGCCTGCGCGGTGCTGCTCTTGTCGGCGCTCCTCGGAGCAGGGAGCAGGGACCTTCTTGACGCCGCCGCCTGGCCCCAGAGCCGCCGACACCCTCTGCTCGTCGTTCCGCCGTCGGAGTGGCTCGCACCGCCGCTGGCCGTCGAGGTCGTGGAGGCTGGTCGGCCGGCATCGCCAGAGTGTGGGTTGCCATGGAGGACAGAGCGGTGCGCGGCGGCGATGCTGGGCGTCCAGCTGCTGGTGCCGACGGTAGGTAGGAAAAGTGGGGAGGATAGAGGAGAGAGAGGAGAGGAGAAAAAGGAGAAAGTACGTGTAGGCTCGTGAGTGGGTCGCGCGGACGAGAGTTTGTGTCTGGGCCGCCCAAGGCCTCCCCATTCCAAGGGTTTCATGTGGCGCTGCCGGACAGAAAAGTGGTCGCTTCCGGACGAAATTTGCTTTTGGGCGTCGCGAGTGGGAGCAATATTCTATCCGGCACGTCCCAAACGCCTTTGGGCGGCCATTTGGGCGCCCCGAGTGGAGATGCTCTGAGTAGCTCCTGCAGGAGGTGCGGGTTGCGACCGCACAAGAGGAGAGGCAGCACCACCGCGGCGTGCGCCTGCTCGTCGTTAAGCCGACGCGTAGAGGGGCATCTGAGATATGTGCAGATGGAGCTCGAGTTCTATTGGACGCGGGATGCAACGGCGTAGAAGAATACCAACGAGGCCGGACCCTCGACGGCGGTGAAGGTGGAGTAGTGATCCTCCTCCTCGTTCGATTGGACTAGCGATGAAACTGACGAGTGGTGTAGGTAGTAAAAGTGTAGTAGTAAAAGTATAGTACAAGCGTAGCATGGGTACTAGAAGTTCTGAATTACGGTTAAATTTGCATGTTTTTAGTTCAAATATGTAGTTCACAAACTTGAAATATGCAATCGAAATAGTGTTTGTGCCCTATTTCATATCTTCCGCCAGAACAAATCAAATCAAGTTTCATACCCTAAAATATATCATCCGTCTAACAAATCAACTTTTCGTGCCATAAACACAAAAATTGGTGCCCTCTCATTTTGTATCAACTGCTGGGAGACGCTTGAGGCGAGATCAGCTCGACGCCGGTGCTTGGTACGGTGCACATCGGGCAGTGCAGTACTGCAGTGACCGGGTTGTGAGATGGAGCAATGTATGAGCACGTATCGTCTTGTCAAAAGGCTTTCTCGGGAAGAAGGCAAGGCGAGTTAATTCTCTCCGTCAACCGGTGGTCCGATATGGTTTGGCATGCGGGACCGAGACCCGTAGTAGCCTTTTGCTCTGCCAGGCTTCCGGGAGGAAGAGACGGCGTCGTCATCATCCATCTATAGCAGATCGAGTTGAGCTGCATCCACCCACCGACCTACATTTGGCATGGGGACCTGACGTTCATAGCCGCCTTGTCCCGCCGAGACCTCGCAAGATGCTCTCCATTTGGGCGGCGAGCGAGCACATCTCCGAGCGGGCAAGAAAGCGTCGTGGATGCGGGACCGCCGTACGCACGTCGTGCCGCTTAGTTCAGTGAATGTTTCCTCAAAACAAAAAAAGTTGCAGTCAATGTGGCGTGCCAGTGTTCATGTGGAAGTCCTCTAGCCTCCTCCCTTGTCCTCTCCTCCTCGTCCTCGCCGCAGCCGGACGGCGTCACCGGTCGGAGGCCGAGCGTGGGCGGCAGCGGCGCATATTCATCACAATCCGATATGGTAGCCATGTTGTCCCTTGCATGCGTCTCAACGGGTGTGAGGTCTTTGATGCCGGGACGTCGGACCCGGAAGGTGGACTGCGCGTGCATTCTGCGGCGAGCGGTGTGCCGGTGGTGATGGTCCCTTTCCTGGACTAGGTGGCTGGCAGGGAGCGGATGGCGGGGGATGTTGGTGATGATGGTTTCGGCTTTGGCATCTCCCAGTTCGCGGTTTGGGAGCCTGACTCGGCGGCGGGAGGGGGTCTAAGATACCGGGTGGGCCGAAGGTTTT
The DNA here is from genome assembly GCA_947311845.1 of Poa pratensis. Taxonomy (NCBI): domain Eukaryota; kingdom Viridiplantae; phylum Streptophyta; class Magnoliopsida; order Poales; family Poaceae; genus Poa; species Poa pratensis. Next base: position 23,381,230 of record CAMZMU010000106.1, on the reverse strand, counting down.
TCCGGGCGATGCCTGCAGGTGCCACAACCCTCTTGGGGACGTTGTCGTGGCTACCTTCGCGGCGTCAGGACTCCGGTGAAAACCTTGGCCTTCGATCTCGGCAATGGAAACGAGAGGCGTCGTTTCCTTCTTGGGGGCTTTGTCGTGGAGTTCCGGTTTCTTTAAGCTTAGTTTCATTTCATCGGTGGAAAGTTTGCTCTTTGGTGCTTTCTGTGTAGTTTTGATCTACTTTGTAAAAGAGTCACCTCGTCACCTTGTATCGGTTGGCCGTTGGCTTTATTTATAAAGCGGGGAAAAGCCTGTTTCGAGAATTATAGCATTTCGTCAACCTATTTTTTATTCTAGTTAACACAACAAAGTACTCCCTCCTAAATAAGAAAGGCTCCCTCGGGTCTTGATCCAAACTTTGACCATTAATTTTATCATTTAACATGAGATATGTACTAAAAAAATATCAATCTGTGGCATGATATTGTTGCTGTCCAACAAGGTTTGCACAACAAGTCCCCATAATCTTCCTACCAAAACTGATAAATAATATATATTTAGATAAAATGAAAGCCTTTCTCTAGTACGTTGAAAACTGGTTTCAACTTTGCTGATATGAACATTTGAGCACAGGTTTTGAACCTGGTGTATGCCTCAGGTATGATTGTTTCAAATCTGCACTTGACTTATTTAGTAGTGTTATTATTATCCTTTTTTTTGGAGAATGCAGAATTAATAATAAATTAGCAACTATATTTTATGCTAATTTAAATGTGGAGCTAACTTACACATATTGCTAATTTCATTGTGATTAACATGATTTTATCCATTATTTTTGGTGATAACAATGTGGACCTAATTTTCTTTTATTGCTAATTTGCAAAAAGATTTCGATGGAAGTCGCCAGTGACAAGAAGTTCTGGGGGGACGAGATTCGCCCTCCTCCTACATATTTAATTTCTTCTCCTATACAAAAACTAACAAGACCCACACCGTTGGTAATTCCATCAATGATACCCTTATCGAAAAAATCTGTTAGTTCGGTTAATCCTCTTATACCGAGGGTGGTAGAACCTCCTCAAGGAATATAAGATTTTCATGAGGCTGATCCTGAGCTGCCATCCACGCACGAATACCCTCGTTTAAAAGAATATTTTTGGTGTAGAAAGTCTCAAATTCAGGATCTTCCGCTGCACGGAGGAATTAAGTAAGATATAGGATTCCAATATGTATGGTCTATGAATTGCTTCATAAAAAACAATGTGATAAAGCATCAATATAATAAAACTAATAGAGAATTAGAAATCGTAACTTGAAAAAAGAACTCTAAATTTAAAAGCAATAATAAAGAATAAAGAGCCGACCAGATTAATAAAACAAAGAAAATTAACTCGGAAATATATTTATATTATCTAGACGAATAAATAGATTAACCTTGAAACAACAACGATTAATTGCTCTTGCTATAAAACATGCTCGTATTTTATCTTTCTTACCGTTTCGTAACTATGAGAACGAAAAGCAATTTCAAGCCCAGTCAATTTCCATAATTACGGGTTCTAGACTCAGGAAAACTAGACATATTCCTCAATTAACGGAAAAGTACAATTCCAATCGAAACTTAAGAAACTACAACCAAAATTTAAGAAACAACAATCGAAACTTAAGTTCCGATTGTTGATGTTTTATTCGAAAGGGCCAGACCTATATATATTATAAAGAAAGTAATTATGAATGACTGACTTTTTCAATCCTTTCGACCTTGATTCCGGAGGAGCATGATTACATAAAATAAAACCTTCATGAAATGAACTTTTTTACTTATTAGTTTTATTTGAGAACCCCTTGAACTCCTTCTCAAAGGGTTCTAAAAAATGCAAAATAGATCTAATTATACTTCTAAAAAACCTATTTAGGATAATAATTAGATAAGAGAACCTCTACCCTGTCAACGGATAGGGAGAGAACAAAGTCTATGCTATAACCAAATTGGGTGGATCCTCCACCCGTTTAGAATAAAAAATAACAAGAGACTCTTTTTCCTGAAATACCTGGAAAAAAAGAATAAATTCTACCTCTTTCTATAAGATTTAATGAAAATTGAAAAATCATTTAATATAATTGCTATGCTTAGTGTATGACTCGTTATCTTTTTAAGAAAAAATAAGATCCATTTGTCTAGAGATCGTCATATACATCTAGAAAGCCGTATGCTTTGGAAGAAGCTTGTACAGTTTGGGAAGGGGTTTTTTTGAGAGAAAAGAAGAATTTACTTCAACCGATATGCCCTTAGGCACGGAAGAGGGAAAAATCGAAATGAAATAAATAAAGAATAAATAAAAAAAAGTAGGAGATAGACGAGCCCAGATTCCAAATGAAGAAATGGAAACCCGAAAAGGATCCTTCTGATTCTCAAAGAATGAGGCTTTAAATTGAGTATCCGTTTCCCTCCTTTTCCCGCTAGGATCAGAGTAAAACAAATAGCATTTATATTAAAATTTTATACTTAAATACAACTTATTACTTCATTTTCCGGGTAGACTATTTGATTACATAACTACATTGTGTAATGTTAATTATAGTGTCATTTACCACAAAGATCTAGTATCTACGCTTAAAATAGAATTTCCCCATGCTAAACTTAAACAATAGTTTTATGCAAAAGTTATTTATCTTTTTTAAAGATAGTTCCCTTGAATAGATCATTAAAACAGTTTTTATTAGAAATACATAACTGTATCTCTCGTCAGATTAGTTTACGATGCTTGCATAAATTATAGTCTATGTATACATGGGTGTGACTATTGTAAAATTATTTAATATATATTGGTATAGATTCCCACAATGTGCATGCTACCAAATATCTTGAAGAGTATTCCCGTGCATGATTAGGTATAATCTTTTTTAGTTTTAATAGTTACAATCTTTATATTTACAATAGCGGGCAGCAAAAGTCCCCTTTTTTATTAATATATTGGTATAGATTCCCACAATGTGCATGCTAACAAATATCTTGAAAGAGTATTCCCGTGCATGAGTAGGTATAGCGTATAAACGAGCAGGATATTCAGTACATGGTGTTTTTTTTTTATAAGGATAGCTAGCGAGTACAGTACACACACTCAAACCACGAGCACATGCACATACCCAGTCTACGCCTACTATACTGGAGCTCACACCTATTAGGCTGGGTTCTTTTTTTTATTTGTGGGTAAAACCTGGAGTTTTATTCAACTAAAATAAAGTTACAATCGGCCATTACAAGATCTGAAATAAAATTCGGCTCTTGATGCACCCAGCACATGGTGTTGTGCTCAGAGCGCCCGTAATTAGCCAAGGTATGTGCAACTCTAATTTGATGTCTACTTGCTTTAACTGGAATAAACTCCCTATTAGGTTGGGTTCTTAGTAATGAGTACATTTTATGCTCACCATTTCTTTGATTTAATAGTTACAATCTTTATATTTATCTCAGTTCATACCATTAGTTGTTATTTTTTACTTAGCCTGTGTTCTACTGTGCTTTGTAGATATTTTAGGTTGAATTTACCTTCCTCGAGAGCTAAAACACGTCTTCGCCACTAACTTTGGATCTGAAAAAGGAGAAATAATTGCTCCATTTAGATACTCTTATAAGGAGAATCCTCAAGATTATTTCAAATGAAGAAATCACCAATGTGATACATCGCGAGAATCGACTTTTTTATTTTTGGATCATCGTGAGAATCCACATCTAAATTACCTGGAGAAAAAGACGAGACCGAGACTCATGGCCATGGTGCCAAAAAGTGGCGTGTGTTTGGGCGGCGCATGACGGCACGAGTGCATGAGAGGCGAATGCTGGTAGGAGGAGGAGTTAATGGCACCCGCGGTCACACAACTCGACGTCAATGTGCACTTAAGTCACACTTCTCCAGAATGTGATTATTTGGTCACACAACTCGACAAGTGCGTGCACGCAGGTCACTGGCCCCACTTGTCAGTCCGTTTTGGACGGTAAATTTTCAGAAAACCCCCTGGAGTAATATTAATTTTACAAAATGGTCCTCCTGGAGGACCATTTTGTAAAATTAGAAGGACCATTTTGTAAAATTAGGAGGACCATTTTGTAAAATTAGAAGGACCATTTTGTAAAATTAATATTACTCCAGGGGGTTTTCTGAAAATTTATCGTCCAAAACGGACTGACAAGTGGGGCCAGTGACCTGCGTGCACGCACTTGTCGAGTTGTGTGACCAAATAATCACATTCTGCAGAAGTGTGACTTAAGTGCACATCGACGATGAGTTGTGTGACCGCTGGTGCTATTAACTCTAGGAGGAGGAAATGAATAGGACGAGAACAGGTGACCACGGGATCGGTCGAGGGGTTATAGAGGCTGTCATTTTTCATGTTAAGGAACGTGCAAACTGTAAAGAGAAATCAAAGAGAGTTGTCATCACTAGGCATGCAAGACTGGGGGGCCGTCATCGAATGCCAGATCGAGTTCAGCTCCCACCGACCGACCTGCATTTGGCATGCGGGACCTGAAATTCTTGCTGCCCTGTCCGGCCTCGAGCTCGCAAGAACCAGGAGACTCCATGTGGGCGGCGAGCACGTTTCCGGTCAGGCACGGCCGGCCGGCCGCGCTGAACCGATCGGACGGGGATGGCAAGCGTCGTGGGTGACCGCCGTACGCACGTCATGCCGTACTTGCCATCATGTCCCGTAGTTTTTCTTCTTCGAAAACTTCATGTCCCGTAGTTGAGTTGCTAACCCAGTCCCAGTGGACCAGATTGTTAGGTTTAATCTTGATTCCATGTATCTGCATGTTTAGTTTGATCTCTGCATGTAGTTTGATGTTAGTAGTGTTAGCCGAGTGATTCGGTGGATGATTATTTAGGTAGTTAGCTGCATATATGCGTACTAGTCTTTGGAGTCTCGAGAGATTCTAGGGGAAGATAGTCATGGGTTAGTGCGTGGAGTTAGTTGGTTAGTGGAGCAAGTCGCGTGGTGCATGGCATGAGAGCCGGCAGGCTGTTGTCTAGCTGCGTGCCCGTGAGTCTATTTAAGGTTGTAAAGCATGTTTGTTTCAGATAACGAGATAGAGAGAAAATGTAACACTTGTGGCTGCCAAAGGAGAGTCTCAGCGTTCCTTTCTTTGGCTAGTGTGTGTGCGTGTGTATGTGTTCTGAGTTCCTTTCATGGGTGTGTGCTTGTGAGAGGGACATGAGAGAGTTGAGAGGTAGAAGAAGAAGCGGCGCTGCGAGATGCAGCGCCAACACAGATGGTGTCCTGACGAAGCTGGCTCTATCTGGCCTGTCCAAGCGCACTTGATGTGAACAAGCTTTTCGGCTATGGGCCTGGACCGAGAGCCGATTTCTGGCATGTCCCAAACAGCCCATAGATGGCGTTGCTACGGTGTGAAAAATAACGTCGTTGTCTCTCGAGTCTGTAGTGGCTTGTCATTCTTTTTGATAAAGAGCATATATTAATATCGAGAAGATACCAAATACATTCAGCCTCTGCAACGACGCATTGCCCTAATGACACTACGGATGCCAATATTGCTGGATTATCCATAAAATATGATCTACTTTGTATGATAATTGGATGGGTGCCATTTTCCAGCATTTTTTTGTACTTGCTTAAAAAAATATCATTTTTTAGAATAAAAAAAATAAAAAAATGATATTTTGAAACAACTCAGTTCTGCAACATTGTTTGTCCTACCAAGATAAACCTATGTGTCAAATATGGGCACATTATCACAAATTACGCCACGGGAATGATCATATATAAGTCATTTGACTCGAAACTTCTACATGTTTATAGATGATTGACATTTTTGTGAAAAAAGTTTTTTGGAAACTTTGTCAAAACTCAAGTTTATCATTTTTTCTGGCAACTAAAAGGACTCCATGCCAAAGGATTTTATTTTTTGAGTATTGTTTCACTTTCTTTTATTTTGTTGAAAAAACGGTTAAAATGACCGATGTGCCTATTCATCGAAAGGGGTCGCATTTTGCAAAACTATCGACGGTTCTGTAATATAACCACTACTGGTGTATCTTGAAATGAATTTTGTAAAATTTTCAGAGCAAACTATCACACACTTGTAGTTCAAAATTCAATTATTTTCGAAAAATAGGCATAAAGTTATTTAAATAGGCGAAATTAGTTAAAAATCGAGAAAATTCCTAATATTGCTGGATTATCCATAAAATATGGTCTACTTTGTGTGATAATTGGATGGGTGCCATTTTTCACCATATTTTTTATACTTGTTTCACAAAAAATGTCATTTTTACAATAAAAAATAATATTTATAAAAATATTTTGAAAAAACTCATTTCTGCAACATTGTTTGTCATATCAAGATAAAACTATGTGCCAAATATGGGCACATTATCACAAATTACGCCATGGGAATGATCATATGTAGGTCATTTGACTCGAAAGTTCTACATGTTTATAGACGATTGACCTTTTTATGAAGAAGTTTTTTGAAAACTTTGTCAAAACTCAAGTTTATGATTTTTTCTAGCAACTAGTACACATAAAAGGACTTCATGCCAAAGTATTTCATTTTTTGAGTATTTTTCACTTTTTTTTATTTTGTTGAAAAAACGGTTAAAATGATCGCTGTGCCTATTCATCGAAAGGGGTCGCATTTTGCAAAACTATCGACGGTTCTGTGGTATAACCACTGCTGGTGTATCTTAAAATGAATTTTGTAAAACTTTCAGAGGAAACTATCGCACACTTATAGTTCAAAATTCAATTACTTTCGGAAAAATAAGCATAAAGTCATTTAAATAGGCGAAATTCGTTAGAAACTGAGAAAATTCCTAATATTGCTTGATTATCCATAAAATATGGTATACTCTGTGTGATAATTGGATGGGTTTCATTTTCCGCCATATTTTTTGTACTTGCTTCACAAAAAATGTCATTTTTTACAATAAAAAATGATATTTATAGAAATATTTTGAAAAAACTCAGTTCTGCAACATTGTTTGTCATACGAAGATAATCCTATGTGTCAAGTATGGGCACATTATCACAAATTACGTCACGAGAATGATAATATCTAGGTCATTTGACTCGAAACTTCTATATGTTTATAGATGATGGACCTTTTAGTGAAGAAATGTTTTTTGGAAAATTTCTCAAAACTCAAGTTTATCATTTTTTTTAGCAACTAGTACACATAAAAAGACTCCATGCCAAAGGATTTGATTTTTGAGTATTTTTTCACTTTCTTTTATTTTGTTGAAAAAATGGTCAAAATGGACCCGTGCCAAAATTTGTGATAAAGTGTCCATATTTGACACATAGGTGTGTCTTGGTATGGCAAACATTGTTACCAAAAATAATTTTTAAAATATTTTTATAAATATTATTTTTCATTTTTTAAGTGCCAAGAAATGACTTTTTTTATTATGCAAGTACGAAAAATATGTTGTAAAAAGTCATATACATGATTAAAAAAAGATGATATGGATGTCATATTTGGATTTCTCTCATTTTTCTAATCGATTTATACATTTTATTTGTTAAATTTTGATTTACGGAATTAAAGATATGAATTAGTTCATATTAAATGAAAAATAAAAAAATCATAGCTATGCCGACGGTTTTGCCGTCGGCGTAGCCCTGTGAACCTATGCCGACTGTAAAGCCGTCGGCATAGGCCTGTGTCAAATCTATGCCGACGGCATATCCTACGCCGACGCCGACGGCCATGTCGACGGGCTGGCCTCGTCGGACCCTATGCCAACGGCCCCGACAAAAAGCCGTCGGCGTAGGGTATGGCCGTCGGCTTAGCTTCTCCTTCCTGATGTATCCGCAATATTTTATTTATAAATATTTCAACATTTCCGCAGTATTTGATCACGAGCGTCCACAGTATGTTGATGCTTGACCAAGTTGCACCATGGAAGCCGACGTCAGCATGTTGCTTGGATACGTGATCTATACACAATATGCTCGCCTGCTCGGTCATGAATCATGATACAAGCATCAATTCCGAGAACTTCCTCGGTCTTTCAGGCGTAGGCGAAGGCAGTTTTGTTGGCGGCAATTATTGGCTCGGTCACTGCAAATTCAAGATCCAACTTCTTTTGACTAATAATTACTTTCTCCGTTCCAATTTAATTGACTTGCTATCCATCAAACGTGGATGTATCTAGACATGTAACATGTCTAGATACATCCTTACATGTCTAGATACATCCACATTTGATGGATAGCAAGTCAATTAAATTGGAACGGAGGGAGTAGGTGCAAGATAAAGTGGATGCGACTAGGAAGATTGATCGTCCCCTGTTTAGATGGGACTCTAGGGACACGATATTTGAAGACTTCTTGTAAGCCACCTCAACTTCTTCTGTTCAAGTTTTCCATATAAGGGCATGTACATTGGTAGAAAAGGCACGTCTTTTCTTAGCCATCCACATCATTTAGGGAAGGCAAAATTATAAGTTTTATACAGTGCATTATCTCTTATTGCTATCCCTAGTAATTAATGATAATTAATTATATTTTAGTAGAAAATTGTATTTCAAAGGGAAGATAAATGGTACAATGGTGAAATTAGCCTTCTCTTATTTCGTAAGAGATTATCTTTTAGGTAAGGGAAGACAGCTTCCCCTTTCTTCATTCTCTCTCTACCAACTAGACAAATATCCTACGTGTCAACGCTACGAGAAGGCTGACGTCACCCCATTATACATGTCCTAACAAGTCCTCAGACATCATCTTGATCGAGCCATCTTTAGCTGTGCAAATTCAGCTCGTAGATTAGAAAGTTGTTCTGTTCTGCTAGGATTTTAAGCTGCTGCTTTGCGGGACTTTGTGTTAAATTTTGTACACTATTGTTGAGCTGAATGAAAAATGGTGCCCATGGCGCCCTTTGTTGTGAAAAAAAGTGCTCTCTGTTATCTAAATTAACCGCCTAACGAACTAATTTTCGTTTATTCCGCTAAATTGTGGATGACTGGATATACAATAATTGTAGGCAAACCAGAATTTCAGGTTTTTATGAAAATGGGTATTATATGTTTTCGCGAATGCGCGATTGTCATATAATACTCTTTTTTGCGAAAAAGTCCACCGATCTATTAATCATCCACAGTAGTAGTACAGAAAACCCAAAAAGTAATAAAAATTACAAATAGGTCAATGAACCACATAGCGACGACTAGCAACACTGGAGCGAGTCGAAGGCACGCTGCTGTCCTCGCCCCTTCCTCACCGGAGTCGGGCAAAGTTTGTCGTTGTAGAGCTTGTTGTAGTAGACAGACGGGAAGTCGTCGTGCTAAGACCCCAAAGGGCCAGCACACCAGAGCAGCAACCATCGCCAAAGATAAAAACCGTAGATCGGAAAAACTTGACCTGCAACCACACCGACGAACACGAAAACCGACAAGATCCCATAAGATCCGTCGGACACACAACTCCACGCGCCCTCCACTAGCGCTAGACGCACCAACAGAGTGGGGATAGGACGGGGAGTACCTTATTCTGACACCGGGATGTAGCCGCCACCTCACCACCCGGACGAAGACACGAAAACTAGCTAAAACAGCAAACGGGAACCCTCCCCGCAGACGAGAGGCCGGAATCCGCTGCCCGTCCAAGGCCTGGAAGGCCATGGGAGGCAGATCGGATCGGCAACGTCGCCGGCGGCCGGGACGGAAGACATAATCGTCTTTTGATCGCCACCTCTGTCTCGTACCGGTTCGGGAAGAATTGCCATATAATACTCGATTGCACCCGATTGTATATATCCATTCTTCTCCTAGGACATAGTGGTGAAATGAGATGATACTATGAGGAGCTCTAGGTAATGCCATTCAAATACCTTTTACGGAGAAGAAGCACGTGGCATCTCCTAGCAAGTCCTCGTTATCTGTGACTTTGAGAAACACCGTCAACCGTCTACACCACCGCAGCATACCATATGACATAATGGTCAAATACGATGATATTGTCAAAAATTCCTTGTGGGATGCCATTCAGTTTTTTTACGAATAGGAAGCATGACTTGTCCCGAGGAGTTTCGATAGTTTCTTGTACTTCACCATGATGCCCTACATTGTGTTGCATCTCCATAGAAAACGAAACACTATTCGACGGCGGCCACATCGTTCGGTACTATGGGCTCCGAAGAAAACGGAGAGGAGCCGTTAGGGCGATTCTGGCAACTATCGCCGGAATCTGAAGATGAAGACAAGGAGATGACCGCCGAGATCAGCTCCGCCGCTGGGCTGGTATATCTCTGCGGCACGCCGGAGGAAGATGAAGACAGGGATCTCATGGAGGTGTCTCGCCGGATGGTGAAACGAATCAACAAGCGTCAGGCCAGGCTATCCCTTCTGGATTCTGGTGTGGGAGGTGAGATGCAGGGTGTCGCCGGAGAAGAAGACCAGGGAGCCGCCGGAGAAGAAGACCAAGGTATGAAATCTATTGTTCCTGTGCAGGCTGAGGCGAAGACGGCGGCCGAGGGTTTTCGTACTCCGGTGCTATCTCCGTCGACATTCCTCTTGGAGGATTATGATCCAAAAGAATGGATCCAGGTGACTCGGCGGGCAAGAATTAGTTCTCATGCTCGCCATGGCAAAAATCTGGCCGGACGATCTTCGATTGTAGTCAGTGGCGTTGGAGCGAGGCGGAATATTTTGAATTTCCGTGATCCTCGTTTGCGCCAAACGGGCCGATCTTCTCGAAACGTGAGATGCCAGGTTGGCCACACGGGCCCGTCCTGCGCCTGTCGATCATCTAAGGCTGGGAACTCGTTCCGAAAAATCTTAGGTCTTTATTGGTCCCGTGATTCGGCTCCTGCGCCGCGCGTTCCTCCAAGGATGGCGAGTAGAGACGGCGGCGGTGGCGGCAAGGGTCCGGGGAGTGGAAGCGGAAACAACTTTCGGTTCCAAGGTGCCGGCGATCCTGGTGCCGGCCCGAGCAATGCCCGTGGGGGCGGAGGTAACTTCAATCACCAGGGCTATGGTGGTGGTGGCGGTGGCGGGTACAGAGCTGTGGGCTATGACTACGGTCGTGGCGGAAACGACTTTGGACGTGGAGATTTCTATGATCATGGCCGTGGTAACTTCAACGGAAACAATGGAAACAATTTCAATGGCAATGGGGGCTACGGGGGGAACTTCCAAGGCGGCGGCCATGGCGGATTCCATCCTGGAGCTGGTGGTCCTGGTTTCTATGACAATGATCGAAGAAGGGACTTCCATGGACAGCGCGATGGTGGCTTTGATCGCCGTGGACGCAGCTTCGGGCGTGACAATCGGCGTCCACCGCCAAGGTGAACACCTTCTGCCTCGGCAAGGGCCGAGAATCCAACACCGGCTGTCTCTGCGCCAGCTGAGGCTCAAGTTACTGCCGGGAAAGTGAGTACCACGACTACTGTTGCAGCTTCTGTTGCCCAGGAGGCAATCACAGCTGCTGAGATAACCAAGTCTGCGGAGAAAAAAGATAAGAATGCGGAAAAGGTGAAGTGTTTTAGATGTGCTGCAAAGGGGCATTTTTCAGTTGAGTGTACTGCTATTTTATGTGATCTTTGTAGCTCGGTAGACCATGCAAGTGCTGACTGTCCTCTCCATGATGCTCCAAAACCAACACTTTCTATTTTCGGGTTGGCTCATGAAGATCTCATGGTTATTGAAGCTCATGCTACTCCAAACTTCAGGCCAAAGTCTGACAATGGTCGGATGGGTCGGATTACAGTTTCTGGTGGCACTTTGTCAGTCCAAGAAATAGTGGAGGTTCTTCAATGGATTGTTCTTGATGATGATTTTCTTTGGGATGTGCAGCCGGCTGGGAACAATGTGTATAAGACACAATTTCCTAGCAAGATGGAGTTATTACGGGCAACACGGTTTGGAAAATTTGAGACCAAAGATGGCGTATGTTCAGTTCAGTTTGAGGAGTGGAAAACTGAAGTTAAACCCTCTTTTCAGATGGAAGACGTTTGGGTTTTGATTCATGGGATTCCGGATGATTTGAGGCAGGATTACCTGGCACTATGGGCACTTGGAGACTTGCTTGGAAAGACAAAAAAGTTGGACATGGCTTACATGAGAAATTTTGATGTGTTAAGGGGCCTCTATAGAGTGAGAGATATCTCAGCTATACCCTATCACAAAGATATCCTATTCAAGGGAGAAGGGTACCGTTTATCGTTTGAACTTGAAGGGGAACAAGAGGTGCTGATTGCGGATGAAGACATGCCACAAGCTCCAAGTGACAAGAAAGATGATGGATCAGCCGAAGCTAATGATAAAAATGAGAAAGGTTTGGATGGGGCTGGTAATACGAGCCACCCTAAACAAGATGGGTCTGATAATTTAAATGATAAGTCTGAATCTAAGAATGATGTTGCTCTTCAAAAACCCTCACCTGCTCCTGATGGCTCAACTGCAAGTATTACTCCAAAAGGTGGAGTCGTTTTACCTTCCTTCTTTTCCCACTCCGTGTTCGACCCTAATATTCGGTTTGGTTCCTTCGAGGATCGGTGGGCTGATATGGTAGAAGAAGAAGAGAACATCTCGTCGAGCAGAGGGCATGAGATAGAGGCAAGAAGGCTGTTTGACACTCCAACTAAGTCAGCTCACGTTGGTGTCCTCGAGGAAGGTGTTTCGTCCGACGCAGGAGCTGCAGCGGCAGCGTCTTGTACAGCAAGCGAAGCTGTTATTTCTCCTTTAGCTGATGCTGCGAAACTGAAGATGGGCGCCGAGTCAGCCCCATCTTCGCTTCTGATTGCTGATGAGACGGCTGTACCCTCGTCTCCGACCACGGTACTCCCTGAACCTAGCAAAGTGCAGCCGTTTGTGCAGCCGAGTGAGCGGGTGATCTCTCCGCCGCATGCCTCGGGACAGTATGTACCCCAGCTCGATACTTGCTTCAAGATGACACCAATGGGAAACTTAGTATACTGCCCGGAGAATTCAGTCTCGTTATCACCTGCAGCTGGAATGGGTGATAGTTTCTCTTCTCCACTGAAGGCTTCAACTGCGGAGATTGTTGCTTTTGGTGGGATTCCGGAGCCATCTTCGGTGGGTCTGCGCTCAAGTAATCGTATAAGGGCGCAACCGAATGCCGATGCGACTATGCTGGAGAGGGCGATGAAAATTGCTGAAAACCGGAATTCACCTATTCACTCAGGTACAAAACTCAAGTCCAAGTTTTCTATTCTAAATTTTTCCGATCTTGATGCTAGTGCAATTGGGGTAACCTTAGGATGCTCACCATCACAAGTTAAGGCCTCTATTTCTGTAGTGAGGTCATTAGAAAAGGAGAGGTTGTTAACTATCTTACAGAATACAATTAGCTCTGAAGAAGAGCAACCTAAGAATCTGTTAATTTCCAAAGTGTCCGCACTTTGTGAGGATTTAGCAGAGGAAGAAGAGGCGGTGGTGGATGATCATACGGATCAGTCCACCAAACCTGTGAGGGCCAAGCAGTCCAGGGCCAAAAAGAAAATAGATTTTTCAAACGTTAGGCGTAGTGCTCGATTTAAAGTTAAAAAATCTGCGTGAAAATGAGAGCGTTTATTTGGAATAGTGAGGTCCTTAGAGATCCGGGAAAGGTTTGGTTTATACAAGAATCTATAAGAGAGCCAAATTTAGATGTGGTGGCTATTTTAGAGACAGGAAAGTCCAATTTTTCAGTATCTTTCTTAAATCACTTGTCTGGGGGAAGGGACTATACGTGGTTCTGTTTACCACCACATGGGCGATCTGGAGGAATTTTAATCGATATTAATTTTACGTCTCTTTCTGTCAAAAAAGTTGACACGGGAGACTATATGGTTAAACTTCACTTGCGTTCTAAAATTGATGGCTTTGAGTGGATCTTTGTTGCTGTATACGGTGCAGCACAAGACGCACAAACACCAGATTTCTTAGCTGAGATGGTCCGTATGTGTGAGGACCAACCTCTGCCACTGTTGGTTGGAGGCGATTTTAACATCATGCGCCGACCACAGGATAAGAATAATGATAGATTTTCAACTTGGTGGCCAATAATGTTTAACGCCATTATAGAATGCTTAAGCCTTAGAGAAATCGATCTCTCGGGTCGGCAGTATACGTGGGCTAACCGGCGGGAAACACCAACGTATGAAAAGCTAGATAGAGTTCTAGCTACGGTGGAGTGGGAGCAAAAATATCCTCTTGTCTCGGTTCAGGCTTTGACACGGTCGGGGTCGGATCATACGCCTTTGTTAATTGATTCTGGTGATCAATCATACTTAGGTAACTCTAGTAAATTCTCCTTTGAGCTATCTTGGTTAAGCCAAGAAGGTTTTTATGATATGATTAAGACGGAATGGAACTCAGTCCATACGGGATTGTCTCCAATTCAAATTTGGCAGCACAAAATTCGACATCTTAGACGTTTTCTTCGAGGATGGGCTAAGAATAAAAGTGGAGTTTATAGACAGGAGAGGGATAGGTTAAGCCGGATCATTGATGAATTGGATATCAAAGCTGAATCAATCCCCCTAAATAATGTGGAAAGGGCTACGTTAAGGGAAGCATCTCTTAGTTTAGAAAAATTGCGAAGGGACGAGGAAGTGAAGTGGGCACAACGGGCTAAGGTAAAATATATCCAGGAAGGGGGAAGTAATACGAAATACTTCCACCTTATTGCTAATGGTAAACATCGCAAGAAGAAATTTTTTCAGTTAGAGCAAGATGAGGGGATTGTTGTAGGGCAAGACAACCTAAAACTTTATATCTCAGATTATTATAAAAAATTGTTTGGAGCGCCGGCTCCAAGTAATGTTAGTTTAGATGAAACTTTAGTTGAGGATGTACAAAAATTAACAGAGGAAGAAAATATTATTCTTGTGGCCGATTTTACTTTAAAGGAGGTTTATGAAGCTATTATGCAAATGGAACATAACAAAGCTCCAGGACCAGACGGGTTTCCTGCTGAGTTTTATCAAATGTGTTGGGATATCGTTAAGAATGATATTATGTCAATGTTTGTACAGTTACAAGCAGGCGAGCTTGAACTGTTCAAATTAAATTTCCAAAAAGGAGAATGCGGTGCAAATACAACAATATCGGCCTATTTGTTTACTCAATGTGAGTTTCAAAATCTTTACGAAGGTTGCAACAAATAGGATTTCAACTATTGTAGATAAAGTTATAAAACCGACACAATCTGCCTTTATGCCAGGAAGACACATCCTAGAGGGGGTGGTAGTCCTGCATGAGACCATCCATGAACTTCATAGGAAAAAAATGGATGGTGTTCTTTTTAAGATAGACTTTGAAAAAGCATATGACAAGGTTAAATGGCCTTTCTTACAGCAAGCGATGCGTATGAAGGGCTTTGATCCACGTTGGTGTAGGATGATTCAGGACTTTGTTCAGCTTGGTAGTGTAGGAATAAGGGTTAATGACGACATTGGCCATTATTTGCAGACAAGAAAAGGGTTGCGTCAAGGGGACCCTTTGTCTCCTATTCTATTTAATATTGTAGCAGATATGCTTGCTATTGTTATTAATAGAGCAAAAGAGGATGGTCAGGTGGGCAGCCTAGTACCTCACCTCGTAGAAGGGGGAGTTTCAATTCTACAATATGCTGACGACACGATTCTTTTCTTGGAACATGACTTACAAAAGGCGGTTAACATGAAACTAATCTTGTGCTTGTTCGAACAACTCTCCGGTCTAAAAATTAACTTTCATAAGAGTGAGATTATTTGTTTTGGGCAAGCCCAAGCTGAGAGAGATGCCTATAAAGAAATTTTTGGTTGTGAATGTGGGTCACTACCTGTTAAATACTTAGGGATACCGATTCATTATAGGCGGCTGCTCAATAGTGAGTGGAAACTAGTTGAAGATAGATTTGAACGCAAATTTGGTTGCTGGCAGGGAAAGCTCCTCTCATACGGAGATAGGCTTATCCTTATAAATTCGGTACTCACCAGTTTACCGATGTTTATGTTTTCCTTCTTTCAAGTACCAAAAGGGGTACGCAAAAGATTGGATTTTTATAGGTCTCGTTTCTTCTGGGATAGTGACAGCGTTAAAAAGAAGTATCGCTTAACTAAGTGGAACATTGTTTGTAGGCCTAAAGATCAGGGTGGTTTGGGCATAGAGGTGTTTGATATTAAGAATAATTGCTTACTGAGTAAATGGCTTTTCAAACTGTTGAATGAGGAGGGTATGTGGCTGGAAATGCTGCATAATAAATACCTAAGACATAAAACATTGTCACAAGTGACAAGTAACCCTACGGACTCTCCCTTTTGGAAAGGCCTTATGGCGGTCAAGGAAGAATTTTTCTCGCGTGGTCATTTCGTTGTAGGCAATGGTATGATCACCCGCTTTTGGGAGGATGTCTGGCTAGGGAATACGTCCCTTGCTGTCCAATACCCCTCTCTTTATAACTTAGTGCGCCATAAGAATGTCTTGATTACACAAGTGTTTTTGACATCTCCTATAAATATTGAATTTAGGCGTTCTTTGAATGGGAATAATTGGGAACGATGGGCACACATGATTCAACGGCTAATGCAAGTTGAATTGTCCAATGAGCCGGATAGATTTGTGTGGAACTTAACCCACAATGGAACTTTTTCAGTTAAATCCATGTACCTTGATTTGGTTAATGATCATACCGTTTTTTTGAGAAAGTATATTTGGAAATTGAAAGTACCGTTGAAGATTAAGATCTTTATGTGGTTTCTCTATAAGAAGGTTATCCTCACTAAGGATAATTTGATTAAAAGGAAATGGAAAGGGTGTACGAAATGTGAGTTCTGTGACTCAACGGAGTCAATTGAACATTTGTTTCTAACTTGCCCTCTAGCACGTTTTATTTGGAGAATTGTCGAATTCACCTTTAATTTACCACCACCAGCTAATATCACAAACATGTTTGGGAATTGGCTGAGAGGGATGCAAAAAGTAGATAAAGTACGTGTACGTGTAGAAATGATTTGGTTTTTAACAAAACAAAACATATGAACTACTTGCAGGTTATCTTCAAGGCTACGTCCCTGCTTGGTGCGTGGTCCTTCCTCCTACCTATGGAGCAACGGGCGGAGGTGATTACTGGGTGCGGCCGACTTGAGGAGGTTGCCCGAGCATTCTACAACTTCGCTGGCTGGCAGATCTTCAATAGATTAAATGATGCATAAGTGTTTCGTTATTCTTTTGTTTTTCCGCTGGCTAGTGTTTATTGCCACTCTTTCAGACGCATGATATGTACTTTGTCGAACCTGATACTTCAAAGCTTGTAATAAAATGGCTGTATGCATCCTCGTGATGCAGAAGCTGGGGCTTCTCCCCATTTCTAAAAAAAAAAACACCACATCCGAGTGAGGGGCTATATCTAGCGCAACGATGACCGAAGATGGAAAAAAAAAACACGGCGGAACAAAGTTACAGGAGAAGAAGGGCGGAAGAGAGAGAGAGATGGTGGGACGGCGCTATAAAAAGGAGGGGCAAAGAAAGAGAAGAAAGAAAACGAAAATACACAATAAAAAAGAATTGCCATTTTAGGTACACCCAGGCAAAGAATTTTCTAGATGGGAAAATTGACGTGGAACGAAAAAGAAAAAAGGAAATCCGAGTATCTTTCTGTAGAAATTCCGAGTATCCTTCTATAGACACTCGGCAAAGAATTAAAAATAGGCGGGATATTCGAACGATGAGAAAAAACTATGCCAACCGTCCCCTTTCCGTCAACCACAGCAGGGAAGAGCACTCGGCAAAGGGCTTGGCCCTCGGTAAAGACCCGTTTTTTTTTTTTTTTTTTGCTAAAAAGGATTTTGGCATTAAAAGAAACACCGCACAGTACAAAGCACCTCAACAAAAACGAAAATTATACCGAGATCCTTAAGATGCCCTTCGTCTTCAACCTTCAGACCGTGTCGACGATGCGCCGCCGCTGCCGCTCCTCCCGAAACATCTTGACGTTGTTGGTTGCGGACGGCAAAGACCCGTTCTTTTTTTTTTGCGAAAAAGGATCTTGGCATTAAAAGAAACACCGAACAGTACAAAGCACCTCAACAAAAACAAAAATTACAACGAGATCCTTGAGATGCCCTTCGTCTTCAACCTCTAGACCGTGTCGACGGCGCGCCGCCGCTGCCACTCCTCCCAGAGCCGGCCTGACGTTGTTGGTTGCGGACGGAAAGTCGCCGAACGGGTCAAGAAGACCACTTCCGTCCCTTAGCCGAAGAAGAAGGAAGAAACACCGATGAAGCTCCATGACGATCTGGAGAACGCCACCGCCAGAAAAAGTCCTCGGGAACTCGAGAACCACACCACTCCCACAAGCTTCTCGACGTCGCCGCCGAGATGAGGCTGAATCCGGGGAGACATTATTGCAAAAAGCGCCGCCGCCACCGACAAAGCGCCGCCCCAGCAAATCTGGACACGCCTCCAAATCTGCATCCTGTCGGTGCCGTCCAAGACAATCGTGGCCCCTGGATCCCGGCGTCCCAGCGAAGGAGTGCCATGATCCAGACAGAGGACGAGGAAGTAAGGACCTATCCCGGCCTCACGGAGGACGCCAGGGTGTAGCGGCGGCCGGCAATGATTTAGATCTGAGGACAAACAAAACGAGAAAAAAACAGCAGGAATACAAACGCCTCGGCCATGGGGGCACGAGACGAACAGTAGGCAGCCTCGCCGCCGCCGACGGCAGGCCGGGCAGCCTCCCGTGACGACGGCGAGGGGGAGAGGGCGTGGCGGCGGCTAGGGCGTCTTTCGCGCTGGGTGGGCTAGCTTTTTTAGAGTTTTAAAAGGGTTTCGGCAAAGACCCGTTTTCATAATGCGTTGGAGCAGAAGTCAGGTTGAAGAGGTTGCGGTGAGCTCGAGAAAGAAGAAAAGACAGCACGAAGAAGAAGAAGAAGAAGAAGAAGAAGAAGAAGAAGAAGAAGAAGAAGAAGAAGAAGAAGAAGAAGAAGAGAAATGTGAGTTTACAAGACCGATTGTGCTTTAAGAACAGAAACAAGCAACTTTATTATGGTCATACTCATTAAATGACAGACCATTCATGTACCATTACAACACAAACATATGTTCTTGTTCCAATCAAGAACCTAGTTGTGGTGTGATCTTTCATGATTCATTGGCTAAAGATACCCAAGACAGATACTCAAGAGTAGATTGCTTCATAAGAAAATAATAGTTATTCACGCATCGCTTTTGCTAATTCGACGTGAAATATTTACATGCCTCTTTCAGAATTTTCCAACCGGTACAACTGTTGCAGCGTAGGCGGTGGCACCGAAAACTCTGGTTCCACCAACAAAAAGGTGGAGGCACGAGGACACCACCAGTTCCCTTTGCGCGCATGCGCTCCTTCATTTCTCACCATGGGCAACAGCTCTTGCAGGTGTTTCTAGCTCGACCTGGTCGTAGTGCTCGGAGTAACTCGTCGGCACAAGGTGGGGAGCAACATGGCACACCAGTCTGAGTATCAGGTTGTCATCTGCAGGTGTGTGTGATGGAGCATTCGGCGGCAAGGTGAAATAAATGGCGTCGACTCGAATGATCGGCAACCGCAGCTGCGTCGGCCTGCCGCTGGTGACAGCACTTCCCTGCACCTCCGTGGAATTCTGGTTACACCTCCGTGACGCGTGGATGCACCACATCGACATAGACGATGGGTTCATGGAATAGCTCGTTTCTTGCGTTAGCAGCTCCCTGGCGAAGTCCCTTGTGGTTACACAGGCAGCACCGAATTGGGGAGGCAGGAGCTCCAGGGAGGACATGACGATGTCCAAGATGTCAGTATGTTCGTGAAGACGGAACATCACAGAGAGCATCAGGTTCTTCTCCCACGTCGAGGTGTCCTCGTAAGACAGAAAGAGAAGTATCTCTTTCCGGTCGCCGGCATCGCTGCCGTCGCACGGATGAAGCAAGAGGAGGGCCTCCTTGCTACCACCATTTCTGAAAGAGAATTCAAGTGTCTTTCCTGCAAGCAGGGGCTCCGTAGGAACTTTGAAGGTGAACACCATCAAACTCCTTGGACGGCCTCCAAACCGGACGTACCTGAAGAACTCGTCGGCGACGCACGCTAGCCTCTCGAACCGTCGCACCGTCGTGTCACTGATCCGCTCCGCGTCGTCGTCCTCCCCGCGGCCAAATCCAAACGGCATGTAGCGTTTCGCCGCTCGAGCGATGCGCTTACCGGCGGAGGAAACAGGCTGCAGGCTGATCGCAGTTCCCTCGTTCCGCTGGGATCTCTTCCTGTAAGTGCGCAAGATGCCGTCGCCTTCCTTGGCAGCGACCTTCAGCCTGGCCTTCCAGCTGAGCAATGGTTGGTGGAGTATCTGCCAATCTTCGGACACACCAACAACGCTGTGGATCTTTAGCACTGCAAACTCCAATCTCTCAGCGTTGTCCTCACCGCTACTGTTCTCTCTAGAGTTACCTGATAGGATCGAGAAAATTCTCCCTACAGACTCGCTTACGACTGCGGATCCTATGATTTCTGCCATAGTGATGACGGATCCTACTTGACTACACTATACAGAAATACTAGTAGCTCCTCCTCTCGTAAATCAATCTACCATGTGAGCATTAGCTGCTACTCTTACTGAAGGCAGTTCTTTCTTCGCAGGACTATATAGATCAGCGTATTGAACGAGTACGCAGTGATAAATTCGTACCTCAAAGTCTTAAACGTATGAGAAAGGTAACTTGAAAGCCACACCAAAAGGGAACAAGACCTCGACTATTACTGCAGTCATTTTCCTTCCCTGGACACTTCCAAAAAAGTTTATTTGATACTATGCAATAAAATGCGGTAGCGGCTGTGTGCATCATTTTGATGCAGAGGCCGGGGATCCGCGCCCCCTTATCTAAAAAAAGAAGAAGTTTTGACTGACATGATGGCAGTATCTTGTACGTGGCAATTCAGTGAGCACAAGAGAAGTTAAGAAAAACAGGTCACAATCACACAAATTACTATCAAAAAGTTTAGGAAAAAACAACCAATGTAGACAACAGGGGTCTCTCTCCAGTTTTAAATACAAGTCCTGCGCGCTCTGGTAAATCAATCTACCATGTAAGCATTAGCTGCTACTCTTACTGTTACTGAAGCCACTTCTCTCTTCGCAGGGCTAAATAGGTCAGCGTGTTGAACTACTAAGCAGTGATAAATTCGTACCCAAAAGTCTTGCTTAAACGTATGGAAAAGGTAACTTGAAAGCCACACCAAAAGGGAAGAAGAGCTCGACTATTACTCCAGTCATTTTCCTTCGCTGGACACTTTCAAAGAAGTTTTGCATGACATGATGGCAGTTTCTTGTACGTGGCAATTCAGTGAGCACAAGAAAATTAAGAAAAACAGGTTACATAAATTACTATCAGAAAGATTAGAAAAAAAACCAAGTGTAGACAACAGGGGGTTCTCTCCAGTTTTAAATTCAAGTCCGCTATCTCTTCCCCAGAAAAATAATAAGGATTTTGTCTCATACAGTGGTTCTTATTAATGGAAACATTCCATGTAACATTTGAGAATGAAACACCACATACTCTGTACATAACATATTTAATTAGCCCAAAACACCAGAGGTTTTACACACAATTTATCGTGTTAGTTATTAGTTGGATTTGAGAAAGAAACACTACATACTCCATTGTTGAAAATGGGATACTGACCTTGTATACAAAAACAGAGGGGGTAATAAGTTAAATGAAAGGTAGTTCTTCCTTCGTCAGCCTAAATTGATAAACGTGTTGAACTAGTAAAACCGGTGATAAATGGGCACCACCACTAGTACAGAACGAAACTATGTAAATGATACGTCTCAAACGTATCTATAATTTTTGATGTTCCATGCTGATATTATATCAATTGCTACATGTTTTGGTTACACTTTATATCATTTTTATGCATTTTCTGGGACTAACCTATTAACAAGATGCCACAGTGCCAGTTCCCTGTTTTCTGCTGTTTTTGGTTTCAGAAAATCTATTAAGGAAATATTCTCGGAATTGGACGAAACAAAAGACATCGTCAATAATATCACGAGGAGATCACGGAGTCCAAAGGGGAGTCGGAGCAGACCCACCAGGGGGCCACGCCACACTAGGGCGCGGCCCAGGGTGGGCCCGCGCCCCCCTATGGCGTGGTGGCCCCCCTCGGCCACCGACGCCGCCTCTTCGCCTATATATTCTCCGCGACGCGAAAACCCTATTACGGTCGATCATATTCCACGAAAAGTTCCGTCGCGGCCGTCATCGTCAATCTCAGATCGGAGGAGTTCTGAAGCTCTTCCCGGCACCCTGCCGGAGGGGAGATCATCACCGGAGGGCTCTACATCACCATGCCTGCCTCCGGAGTGATGCGTGAGTAGTCCACCCCTGGACTACGGGTCCATAGCAGTAGCTAGATGGTTGTCTCTCTACCTTGTGCTCCATGTTTAGATCTTGTGAGCTGCCTAACATGATCAAGATCATCTTATTGTAATGCTAGATGTTGTGTTTGCTGGGATCCGATGAATATTGATACCATGTTTATTCAAGTTGTTTATCTATGTGCTCTTGATCTTGCATGCTCTCCGTTGCTAGTAGATGCTTTGGCCAAGTAGATGCTTGTGACTCCAAGAGGGGGTATTTATGCTCGATAGTGGGTTCAGTCTCTAGATATCTGGATCAGTGACAGAAAGGTCTAAGATGGTAGATGTGCTGTTGCTACTAGGGATAAAACATTGGTGCAGTGTCCAAGGGCACTTGTATTGATTACATTACACACTTTACTTCATGCAATAATCTGTTGTTAGCAACTTAATACTGAATGGATGCGGATGCTGCCTTGAAGGTGGATTATTTAGGCATAGATGCGGTTGGAATAACGGTCTATGTACTTTGTTGTAATGCCCAACTAGATTTCATAGTAGACATCTTGGCATGTATTGCATTGTTATGCCCTCTCTATTTGTCAATTGCCCAGCTGTAATTTGTTTACCCAACATGCTAGTTATCTGTTCTGAGAGAGACACCACTAGTGAACTGTGGACCCTGGTCCAATTTCCTCATACTGTTTACACAACCTGCTGCAATCATCTGTTTCCTGTTACTTGCTGTTTTTCCTGCTGTTTTCCACACCATACGTTTAACTCTTTGTTTCTGCAAGACCGGAGAGATTGACAACCTCTCTGTTTCGTGTTGGGCAAAGTTCTGGTTTGTGTCTGTGCAGATTCCACGTTGGTGCAAGCTCCCTAGCGCCAGGGGGAGTCAACATCAACAACCTTCCGATAGATCGTCAAGTCCTACTGGTGATTAAACCTTGGGTAGATTATTCAAGGGAAAACTTCTGCTGTCTACATCATAACCTTCCTCTTGGGGTTCACCAACACGTAGCCATCAAGCTGTTTTCTGGCGCCGTTGCCGGGGAAGTACTCATCATCACCATCATCATCATCCTCAAATACTCTCCCGTCAACCAGGCACCAGCTGTTTTCTGGCGCCGTTGCCGGGGACTTGGAGGCTATTGGAAAGGGGAGTCTCTCAGTTCCAATCTCTTTACTTTGTTTTTTGTCTTGTTTTAGTTTTGTTTTGCTTGCTGTTAAAAATCAAAAACAAAAAAAATTAGTTTCTTGCATCTAGTTTATTTCGGTTTGTTATTATGTCTAGTTGTTTACTTGCTATCAATGGCTTCTCTCTTTGATACTAAATATTATTGGCACGGTGGGTTCACGGAGGAACATCAAACTTATTATGAGGAATACCGCTTGTCTCAAAAAGGGAAACATCTATGGGAACAAATAAGTAGATTGAATTATTTTGCTAAGAACTTGTTTCTACATTTGATGAATCCTACTGCTTTAATGAATCTTTTTGTTGTAGAAGGCATAAACACCTCCCTTTCCAATGTGATTATAATGATAATGAAACCTTGGCTGCTTATGCTAAAGGAAACTATGACTTTGGTAATCTTGAACAAACTGAAGAATTTGTTGTTTTTAAGGGTGCTTATGAAATTGCTGGTTATATTCAAGATGATGATTCTCCTTATAAATCTGAGAATTTTTCTATACTTGGTTACTGCCTTGAATATTACAATGACAATCCTTATATCACTAAATTTCTTGAGAAAACTTATTCTCCAGAACAACTTGCTTCTTTTCAGGGACCTATGGAAGAAGAAATTGCTGAAACTGTGATCTCATTGGATGAAAAAGAGGAGGAGAGTGAAGAACAAAAGGAGGATCTACCTTCTAATGATAGTAACTCTTTAACTCTTACATTATATGATTACCCTCCATGCCCACATAAGGAGGAAAAATGCTATATTGTTGAATGTCATGATTCTATTGAAATATCTCCTTTTGATAAATTTGAAGTAACAAGCTCCTTGACTCAAGAAAAGGAAATTGCAGAAAGTAAAAATGTGCTCCCTAATGTTATATATGATAATGCTCTTGATGATGGTCCTATATTGGCTAATGATATTTATTATACTATTATTGTCAAAAGTGGGTTTGATAACCCCACTGTTTTAGAGCTTAATAAAAATTATGTGTTTGTAGATCATGAAAAGCATGCTTTATGTGATAGTTATATTGTTGAGTTTGTTCATGATGCTACTGAAAGTTATTATGAGAGAGGAAAATATGGTTGTAAAAGTTTTCAAGTCACTAAAACACCTCTCTTTATGTTGAAAGTTTTGAAGCTATATTTGTTTCATCTTTCTATGCTAGTTGCTTTATGCTTCAATAATTTATTTTGTTACAAGATTCCTTTGCATAGGAAGTGGGTTAGACTTAAATGTGTTTGATATTTGCCTCTTGATGCTCTCTTTTGTTTTTCAACTCTTATTCTTATGAGAGCATCATTAAAATCTTCTAGCCTAGCTAAAAGGCATTAAAAGAAAGCGCTTTTGGGAGGCAACCCATTATCTTTTATTTTCAGTATTAGTCAAGGATGCTTGTTTACCTCTGTAGCAACTCCTTTGTATCTTTTATTTGCTGTTTTGTTGTGCCAAGGAGAGTTACTAATGCAAAGTTGGTTTTTATTTTCGGGACTGCATTGGGACAGATTGCTGTTCGTCACCGTTTAATTCAGTAGAAAATCAGAAAAAATCGAAAAATGCTGAAACTTTTTGTGCATGTTCCTGATGATGTTACGCAACTTTCATTATTTCAAAAGTTTTCATCTGAGCATCGTAAGTGCCTCGAAAAAATTCGTCATTACAGACTGTTCTGGTTTGACAGATTCTGTCTTTTATTTTGCATTCTCTCTTTTACAAGTTTTTAAGTGGTTTCTTTTCGTGTAAAAGTGCCCACTTGAGCCTAGTAACAGTGGCTAATGTTTAAAATAGTTGGCTTGTGAGTTTTGTCTTTGCTAGAACTTTGAAGTATTATCTTTTAGTGCACTAACCTGCTAATGAGAAAAGCTGTTAAGTTTTGGTGTGAAGGAAGTTTTCAAGTGTTGATAGAGGAGAATGATATTACATGATCAAGAAGAGTGAAGAGCTTAAGCTTGGGGAGGCTTACCTCCCCAGCATATTTCAAGAAGACTCAAGCATCTAAGCTTGGGGATGCCCAAGGCATCCCCTTCTTCATCTACAAATTATCAGGTCATCTCTAATGGTGCTATATTTTTATTGCTTCATGCTAGTGTACTCTTCCTTGGAGCGTCAGTGTGTTTTTGTTTTCAGTTTGTTTTGTTTTGTTTGCTGTGCTATACTTGTTGGATCCTAGTATTCATGTTTGGGAGAGAGACACGCTCCACTTTTTCATTAGAATACTCTTGTGCTTCACTTATACTTGTTGAGTATTCCTGTCTAGTTGCTGTTATTGCTTTAGCTCTCAGTTTTTCATGTATCTCTTGTTAGAGCTTCAGTTTTTTTGAAGAAAGTACTCTCTTGCTTCACTTATATCTGTTTGGAGAGTTGTCAAATAAGTTGATTGGTGTTTGGTTGGACCAGAAAAATGCTATGCATGTGGTAGTGGTATAAAATGCTTACATGAATCTTTTTAGATCGTTGTCTTGAGTAATTTGATGCTTGCCAATTGTTTTGAGCTGTCAAGTAATTAATGTTTAAGCTTGTGCATCATGTAAGTAATGGCTATTAATGAAGAACTACTATAAGGATTTTCTGCTATAATAATCTGTTGCATAATTGGAAGTCCATAGTAGTCTAGATAATTTTTGGATGAAGGCTATGTGTTAACAAGGAAGACAGTGGGAGTCTATGGTTCGTCAAACCTTGTGTTTTATGTACACTCTTGCTATTCCAGTTGATAATGATGTTTGCTTATAATAACCTTGCTAGCCTAAACTCTGTACTAAGAGGGAATGCTTCTTGTACATCCAAAACCTTGAGCCAAATCCATGCCACCTGTGTCCACCATACCTACCTATTATGTGGTGTTTTCACCATTCCAAGTAAATTTCTTCATGTGCTATCTACTAACTACTCAAAACTGTTACATTTCCTTTTTGTGTCACTACTTGAAAAGCTCATAAGGACGTAGTAGTGAGATTTGTCATCTTCCATGCTAATTAATTTACAAGGATTGGCAGCTTCATCTGCTTCTCCACCTTTTATTTTGCATTAAAGAGCTGGTTAGTCCACCCTATAAATAAATAAATAGACACTCCTCCATGGTGAATGTTGGTGGGCACCCGAGGATTCGGTTAGCCATGGTTTGTGGAAAGTAAATGGTTGGGAGGAGTGTCACCAATAAGTGCTTGTTACAAGTGCAGTCCTAAAAACTCTCGGAACCGCTCTAAAAGTTAGTTAGCCATGGAAGATGACAAGTACCTGCTATTTGATTTGTTGACACCTGTATACACCATTACCTTACAAAACAATATTTTATGCTCTCTATATGCCTTCGGGAACTACAGCTCTAGCACATGATGTTAATCCCTGCTTCCCTCTGCGAAGGGCCATTCTTTTACTTTTATGTTGAGTCAGTTTTCCCACTTCTTTCTGTCTACTTAAGCAAACATCATTGTCAACTCCAGTATAACAGTTTTTACATAACTTTGTGTTTGGTTGATCATATTCTTTGCATTGACATTATCTATATGATATACATGTTGAAAGTTGAAGCAAATGCTGAAGCTATTATCTTCCTTTGTGTTGATACAAACACTTTCATGTTGAAATTATTGCTGCTGTGAGCTAACTATTATGTTAGACTATTATATCTCTAAATGTTTTATAGTATTATTCATGAAAGTTTGCACTTGTGTGATCACTTATGTTTACTCTTTATTTACTTGCTTGCAAACTATAGACCATTGGCTTGGATCACTTCATTCAGATCATGTGCATTACATTGTTATTTGATCAAAGATTGTGTAGGAAAAAACAACCAATGTAGACAACAGGGGTCTCTCTCCAGTTTTAAATACAAGTCCTGCGCGCTCTGGTAAATCAATCTACCATGTAAGCATTAGCTGCTACTCTTACTGTTACTGAAGCCACTTCTCTCTTCGCAGGGCTAAATAGGTCAGCGTGTTGAACTACTAAGCAGTGATAAATTCATACCCAAAAGTCTTGCTTAAACGTATGGAAAAGGTAACTTGAAAGCCACACCAAAAGGGAAGAAGAGCTCGACTATTACTCCAGTCATTTTCCTTCGCTGGACACTTTCAAAGAAGTTTTGCATGACATGATGGCAGTTTCTTGTACGTGGCAATTCAGTGAGCACAAGAAAATTAAGAAAAACAGGTTACATAAATTACTATCAGAAAGATTAGAAAAAAAACCAAGTGTAGACAACAGGGGGTTCTCTCCAGTTTTAAATTCAAGTCCGCTATCTCTTCCCCAGAAAAATAATAAGGATTTTGTCTCATACAGTGGTTCTTATTAATGGAAACATTCCATGTAACATTTGAGAATGAAACACCACATACTCTGTACATAACATATTTAATTAGCCCAAAACACCAGAGGTTTTACACACAATTTATCGTGTTAGTTATTAGTTGGATTTGAGAAAGAAACACTACATACTCCATTGTTGAAAATGGGATACTGACCTTGTATACAAAAACAGAGGGGGTAATAAGTTAAATGAAAGGTAGTTCTTCCTTCGTCAGCCTAAATTGATAAACGTGTTGAACTAGTAAAACCGGTGATAAATGGGCACCACCACTAGTACAGAACGAAACTATGTAAATGATACGTCTCAAACGTATCTATAATTTTTGATGTTCCATGCTGATATTATATCAATTGCTACATGTTTTGGTTACACTTTATATCATTTTTATGCATTTTCTGGGACTAACCTATTAACAAGATGCCACAGTGTCAGTTCCCTGTTTTCTGCTGTTTTTGGTTTCAGAAAATCTATTAAGGAAATATTCTCGGAATTGGACGAAACAAAAGACATCGTCAATAATATCACGAGGAGATCACGGAGTCCAAAGGGGAGTCGGAGCAGACCCACCAGGGGGCCACGCCACACTAGGGCGCGGCCCAGGGTGGGCCCGCGCCCCCCTATGGCGTGGTGGCCCCCCTCGGCCACCGACGCCGCCTCTTCGCCTATATATTCTCCGCGACGCGAAAAAGTTCCGTCGCGGCCGTCATCGTCAATCTCAGATCGGAGGAGTTCTGAAGCTCTTCCCGGCACCCTGCCGGAGGGGAGATCATCACCGGAGGGCTCTACATCACCATGCCTGCCTCCGGAGTGATGCGTGAGTAGTCCACCCCTGGACTACGGGTCCATAGCAGTAGCTAGATTGTTGTCTCTCTACCTTGTGCTTCCATGTTTAGATCTTGTGAGCTGCCTAACATGATCAAGATCATCTTATTGTAATGCTAGATGTTGTGTTTGCTGGGATCCGATGAATATTGATACCATGTTTATTCAAGTTATTTATCTATGTGCTCTTGATCTTGCATGCTCTCCGTTGCTAGTAGATGCTTTGGCCAAGTAGATGCTTGTGACTCCAAGAGGGGATATTTATGCTAGATAGTGGGTTCAGTCTCTAGATATCTGGATCAGTGACAGAAAGGTCTAAGATGGTGGATGTGCTGTTGCTACTAGGGATAAAACATTGGTGCAGTGTCCAAGGGCACTTGTATTGATTACATTACACACTTTACTTCATGCAATAATCTGTTGTTAGCAACTTAATACTGAATGGGATGCGGATGCTGCCTTGAAGGTGGATTATTTAGGCATAGATGCGGTTGGAATAACGGTCTATGTACTTTGTTGTAATGCCCAACTAGATTTCATAGTAGACATCTTGGCATGTATTGCATTGTTATGCCCTCTCTATTTGTCAATTGCTCAGCTGTAATTTGTTTACCCAACATGCTAGTTATCTGTTCTGAGAGAGACACCACTAGTGAACTGTGGACCCTGGTCCAATTTCCTCATACTGTTTACACAACCTGCTGCAATCATCTGTTTCCTGTTACTTGCTGTTTTTCCTGCTGTTTTCCACACCATACGTTTAACTCTTTGTTTCTGCAAGACCGGAGAGATTGACAACCTCTCTGTTTCGTGTTGGGCAAAGTTCTGGTTTGTGTCTGTGCAGATTCCACGTTGGTGCAAGCTCCCTAGCGCCAGGGGGAGTCAACATCAACAACCTTCTGATAGATCGTCAAGTCCTACTGGTCCGATTAAACCTTGGGTAGATTATTCAAGGGAAAACTTACTGCTGTCTACATCATAACCTTCCTCTTGGGGTTCACCAACACGTAACCATCAAGCTGTTTTGTGGCGCCGTTGCTGGGGAAGTACTCATCATCACCATCATCATCATCCTCAAATACTCTCCCGTCAACCAGGCACCAGTAAACAGTTCAAAACCCTTATCGGAAACGGAAAAAACCCTTCGTTTCCCGAGCCTCATTGCTGACGGGAAGAGCCACAATGGCGACGGAGTCTCGCACCGTTGGTATTAATATTGGCAACAAACATAATATATAATCATTGCCTTAAGTTCCTTACATCATATACGGAAATTAATTTATTGCCGTTTGTAATGAGGGCTATAGGAAACTAAAAAAAGCCGGTGAGGCCAGCTGCACCATCGACGCATCACCGACTCCTGCGTGACGGCCGCCAGCTTTTCATTTCTTTCCTCTTCGCCCTGGTTCAGTCCACCGTGGATGGAGCCCCGCTCCTATCTTCACGGCTGCCGGATGGTCGTCGTCTTCTACCTATTCAGTACTGCACAAAGTGTTTCTCCTGGAGACGCTGACTTCAGTGGACCGTGGACGAAGCCCCGCTCCAACGTCTTCAGGGCCGTCACAATGTCCAGGCTTCCTCCTCGCCCTAAAGGAAATGATTTTTTTATAGGTTAATGCTTAGGTTGCAAAATTATGTCTAAACAGAGCATAAATGATATAAATACTTACACCTAGAATTAGCAGACAATGCTTAGCAAAATTATTTCTAAACGGAGCATAAGTGATATAAATACTTACAATAGAATCGTCAAACAATGCTTAGCAAAATTATGTCTAAAAGAGCATAAGTGATATAAATACTTACAACTAGAATCGACAGACAATGCTTAGGATTTTTTTGTCTAAACAAAGCACAAGTACTACAAATACTTAGACTGTAGATACTTACAACTAAAACATAGCATAAGTACTAAAACAGAGCATAACTACTGTAAATATTGTAATAGTTGTAGGTACTGTAAATACTTTATGCTCTGCTTAGAAAAAATTGTAATATTGTAAGACAAAGCATAAGTGTGCAAACAGAGCATAATGTAAGTACTTAAAACTAAAACAAAGATAAAGTACTATAAATACTGGCAACTAAAACATCGCTAAAATACTGCAAATACTTACAACTCAAACAACATAAGTACTGTAATTACTTACAACTAAAACAGAGCTAAATTAGAACCTAATGTAAGGTTTGGGGTCTTACGTTAGGCGAGGCGGGCTCGCTCAGCATCGCCGGCGCGGGAGCTAGCATCGGTCTCTCTTGGCGGCGCCGACGCCTCAAGTCCCTTGCCCTCGCCGGGGACTAAAGAGAGGTTATGGCGGCCCGGAGGTTAGACTGGAAGATTGCCTCATCGGCGCGTTCGATCTGGTGCGAGGCCTCAGAGACGAGGCGTCCTCGCACTCGAAGTTGGCGCGGGAGAGTTGACGCTCGATCTCCAGATCACGAGCGTCCTCATCCTCGTCAAACGACGAGCTCGAGGACGAGGATGAAGAGGGCGACGACACGTTTACATATCGAGGACAGCGGCCGAGTGGCTACATCTGGCCGAGGGTCCGGCTACGGCTCGAGGGGGCGGAGAGCGGGCGGCTTCGGCACACTCGTCCCGCAACCCCAGCCGACGATGTTGCTCCATGAAGCTCCGGACGCTGAGGCGCCGGCCAGAGCCGCAGCCGCGAGCACCGAATCTAGATGCACCGACATGGAAACCATACGAGAGAGTGAAAAGAGTGTGCGGCGGCTAGGGTTGGGAGAGAGAAACTGAGAGCGAGCTAAGAGTAAAGGGAGTGAGGGGATCTTATAGGCCACCTTAGTGGATTGTCCGGGCTGCTTCTTATGGGCAACGGATATTGTGCAAATGTCTGTGTGCGATGACAGATTATCGGCAACGGAGGTACAGATATAACCGTTGCCAATGTGCCTCCCCGATTCACCTGTTGCCATTGCGGTGAGCCCGCCAACGGCCCAGTGTGAGTACTCTCGCAACATTGCTTTCTACTGTTGCTTTCTCACTGTCGTTTTCATAGAGAGGTGTCCATTGTGTCATTATGCACTAGTAGGAGCGAACGCTCACGCACGGGTGCCAGTGGGCGCAAGGGAGCACACCATATGGTGGCTGTACAATGCGGGATGGCCGCAGCGTGCATCACTCGACGGACAAGACGTTGTATACACATTTTTCTTCCTTTTGTTTGTGCTGTCATTTACGCATAATAAAAAGTGCAGTGCAACTAAAAAATACATCACATTTAGTAACATAGTACAAATCAAGGCAGAATATCCGTAATAATTCATAATATTTCATAATGTGTGGTGGAGGGTTGTGTTGCATTATATTTGTAAAAAAAATGAAAGGACTGATAATAAAATAATAAATTGCAAAAAAGGAGAACTAATTAAAATATTTGATTTTTCTTTTCCGACCCTCATGGCTCTTCTCTTATGCTTCGCATGGGCTAAATAAGCCGCTCATCCCTGGCGAATCCTACACACATAGGAATGCGGAACCATCGGGGATCCATACATATTTCAAAGGGGCACATTTTGGTCGCTGCCCCTAAAATGGGCGAATAGCTCCTGTGCGACGTCGTTGAGGGCAATTGTCCAGCATGCGACGATGTTGGCTGAAATAGCCCTGGTGCGACGTTTGTTAGCGTGGGAATAGCTCAGACAGGACTAACTGATAAAACGGCTGTCTGGCTCTTAACGGAGGCTGAGATTAGGTTAGGACTTGGCTGGTTATGTGCTCCGACTGGTGGGATCCACTCAGTTGCCACTATCGCTCGATCCGCCCTTGCTCGACGGCGCCGCCCCCTTGTCCGGCAGCGGCAACGATTTCTTCTCGCCAGCTGTGGAGCGCCTTCTCGGCGGCGGCGCAGCTTTCTCTGGTGAGTAATTTCGCAACCCTAGTCTCGTTCCCCTCAATTTTGGATGCGTCTGTGGCCTGTATCTGTTTCCCGGCCGATTTGAAATCAGAGAAGCCTGGAGAGGTGCGCGTGGATTGAATGAGATGGAGCCCGGAGAGAGTTCAAATCGGTAATGCGCACCCTCTTCTAGCTTATTTGAACTCGATTTGGTTTTCGTCCCCTGCACCCCTAGCTGACTGCCGCTTCCCGCCCGCCATTGACAGGGGAGATTCTGCGCCTAGCTTCGAATTTACAGTTGAATTCTTTCCTTGTAAGGCCAAGCTAGGTGATGGTAGCGTTCGAAACATTGAGAGAGACACGAGGATTATTTGGGAGGTCAAATGTACAGATATTGATCCCCAAGAACTTCAGAGCATGGAGGAGAAGGCAGTGAAGAATCTGGTGGAGAGAATTGGGGAGAGCGTTATTAGGGGTCCAGAACAAGAGGTATCACTGGTACGGTATGATGATTGCAAGAATGCTTATGTCCGAATTGAGGATGGAGAAGATATGGTTGTTGAAATTGATCGACAAGAAGGTTGGACAAGAAAAAAAGCAACCTTTTGGGCAGAGCTCAATGATCTGAACCCAGATTCCAGGGTTGGTTATGTGCCATCAAAGATGGCTTCACAGATGGCAGATGCTGAGTGGGCTGCAGAGAAGCAGATGTTGTTGCCAATGCTCTCTGAACTGACAGTGATATGTGAAGAAACGGGGCTGCTGCAGATGCAGAACAGGGGGGCTCCCCAGATGCAGAACAGGGATGCCATGATGCTAGGAAGGTTGTTGTTGATTGGAATGCAGTAAAATTAGCTGAACGCACAGATTTGGTCATTGAACCAATAGCTGACACTAAGATGGCCGAAATGTTTGGAATTCCAGTTGATGACAGAGATAAGGAGAAGGATGACTGTACTTTATCTGCTGATGGTAACACAAATTCAGGCAATGAAGAAGTGGATGGAGAGTTGATGTTAGATGCTGCAGATGATGTAGATGATGCACATGCTGATGAGCTAGTGCATGTGTATGACAGAGAGAACCCTGTCATTGAGGTGGGGAAGATGTGGCCAAACATGGATGAGTTTAGGATGTGTTTCAAGACCTATGCAGTGAGACATGAGTTTGATGCCAAGACTCTGTGGACTGATCTAAAGAAATTTTATGCTAGGTGCCAAGGTTTTGATGGAGGTGCCAAACCTTGCAAGTGGTACATATCTGCTAGACGACAACCTGATGGCCATACAATCAGGGTAAATCAAATTCCACATGAGCATACATGTATGAGCAGTTCACAGCAAGTTTCAACGATGACATCACAGCTTTGGATTACACAAAAGATTACTCCTATTTTAGCCAAGATACCAAACACTACAGCAAAGAGACTTCAAGTTGACCTGAAAAAGATGTATCCCATTGTGCTGAAATATACCACAGTGTGGAAGGCAAAACAAAGGGCAATGAAAGCATTATATGGTGATTGGGCAAATACATTTAGGATGTTGTATAGTTTTAAAGCAGAGGTGGAGAAGAGGTCACCTGGCAGTGTGGTGGAGATAGATACTGAGGTAAAAGACGATGGCAAGGTTTATTTCAGCAATTTTTTTATGTGTTTAAAGCCTTGCGTAGATGGATTTAAAGCAGGGTGTCGTCCATATTTGAGCATCGACTCATCTTTTTTGACTGGAAAATGGAATGGTCAGTTGGCAGCATGCAATGCTCTTGATGGACACAACTGGATGTTTCCTGTTGCCATTGGAATGTTTCAGTCAGAGACAGAGGCATCATGGACATTGTTCATGATGCAGTTGAAAAGAGCCCTAGGGTCAGTATCACCTTTGGCCATCCACACAGATGCATGTAAAGGGCTAGAAAATGCGGTGTTTCCCTCATGCTGAGCAGAGGGAGTGCTTTGGCCATATGTGGATGAATCTGATAAAAAAATCCAGAGGAGAAGAATTTGGGCGCATGTGGCCGGCAGCAAGAGCTTACACCTCACAGACACATTCCTATCACCTTTGTAAGATAATGGCAGCATGTAGTGAGAATGATTTTGCTTCATGGTTGAACACCTACCATTCTCTGTTATGGTATAGGTCAGGTTTTAATACTGCAATCAAGTGCGATCATATCAACAACAACTTGGCAAAAAGTTTCAACAACATGGTGAAGGAGTTGAAAGACTTGCCTGTGCATGGCATGGTGGACCAAATCAGGATCATGATCATGCGCTTGTGGGAATTGAGAAGAAGAATTGGTGATATTTTGGAAGGGGATAAGCTTCCGGCAGTGGTACAACAAGTGGTCAACATGAGCAGAAAGCTTTCACATCTATCTGTTGAGAAATCATCATTGAGGGGTGCTGAAGTTAGAGATACAAAGAGTGGCAAGAGGCATGTTGTTGACACTGATTTGCATGAATGCACCTGCCTAGAGTGGCAACACACTGGGAAACCATGTGAGCATGCCATAATTTTTTTGGCATCTAAACCCAAGTTAAATATGCACCCATATTTGCATGATTATTACTCGGTGCAAAGATTCAAGGCTGCATATGCAACTCCAATTCCAGCACTGACAGACCAATCGCAGTGGCCTGAGGTGGAAATTGAATTTTCTTTGTGTCTACCCCTCACTAAAAGGAAGGCTGGGAGGCCCAAACAGAGCAGATTCAAAGCTTGGTTTGAAAAAGGTGGGAGTAGTAAGAAAGAAAAAAGATAACGATGGAAAGCCAAAAAGGCCTAAAAAAAGGTAACAAAAACAGATGCAAGTTGTGTGAGGAACTTGGGCATAGAATTGGTTCCACACAATGCCATTACACTCCGGAAAGGCCAAAGTATGTTAATTTTGTTGTTTGTGTGTTGTTTTTGATTTTGCTGCTTTTTTCAGTCTAACCAAGTGATATGATTTATTTTTCAGAAGGAAGCGTGCAGAAAAAGGCCCACCTCTTGTTGTTGAACAATGCTGGCCACAGAAAAAAGCAAGACTCAGTGGCAGTAGAAAGAAGAGAAGTTTCAGTTCACAAACTGAATCTGTTCTTGATGCACGGGAGCAAACTGAACCTGTTCTGGACCTTGCTGTGCAAGCTGAACCTGTCCTGGACCTTGCTGTGCAAGCTGAACCTGTCCTGGACCTGGCTGTGCAAGATGAACCTGTTCTGGACCTTGCTGTGGTGCAAATTGAACCAGATGTTGCTGATGTTGTCCAAAATGAACCTCTTGGCCGTGCTGTGGGTAGGCCTAGTGGTTTTGGTAAGAAAAGAAGGAGTATCAACAAGTTGCTTGATGTACAAGTTGAGAAGGAGAAGAAACCGAGTGGTGCCCGTGGTAAGAAGAGGCAAAATAAATAGAATGATGTTGTACTAAACTTGATTTGTTGTACTATTGATTTGTTGTATTTGTTGTAATAACTATGAATGGTGTTGTTGTAATAATTTGCCACTTGGTCATTTGAATTCAAATTTGAACCAAAATTCAAACTTTTATGCCACTTGTGTTATGCTAAGCTTGGATGTTGCAATGATTTCAAACTATTATGCACTTTGTTTGATATAAATGGTCATCAATCCGAGGCCTTTTGCTAACTCCTGAAAAATGTGTTTCAAATGAGCTCCAAAGGTAGGGTAAACGGCCACATTTCTAAGCAAGTTTTTTTTCCACCGTGTCTAAATGAGCCAAATAAATTTCCTAGACATCTATTCTACCTATAAAGTGTCACTCCCAAGCTTGGATTTTCAATTTCATGTTTCAAACTTGTTTAAATGTTGGTCAAACTTGGGTTTGACCGAATTTGAAATAAGCATAAAATATTCACAAAACATCAAAAAAATAAAAAACCAGTGCACATGTTCTTAGTTTGCCATGTACTAACAACTCTAATTGATAAACAAGGTCTAGATATAATTAAACAAAATATGCTTCAATGTGGTGTGAAATCTCAAATCTCAAAATATGAACTCTCATGTGTGAAGAGAGGTGGTTTAGGATTTGCAACATGAAATTTTCAAAAAACTCACAGAACCTTCATTTTGGTGTGACTAAGAAGTATCCAAGCTTGGATTTTCAATTTCATGTTTCAAACTTGTTTAAATGTTGGTCAAACTTTCAACCCACCTACTCTCTCCTTTGAAATCCATACTACTCTGTACAACATTTCACATTTGAGTGAAAGGAATTTTCGTGCAAATGTATGTACACCATCTTTATATTTTTTCTCGTTACTATATGACATAAGAAGCCTATGTGCGCAGGTTTCTTAAGTTTTTGATTTTTTTTTAATTAATTATGCTCATTTGAAAGTGTTCGAGGTCTCTCACTTGATTTTAGGATTTTTCGTAAAAATGCATATAAACCATATTTATATATTTTTTCTAGTTACTATAGTACATTACAAAACCATGTGCGCAGGTTTCTTAATTTTTTGATTTTTTTTTGAATTAGTTATGCTTAACCCTAGTTTAGTCAACCCTCACAAAACCCCGTTGACCGAGGCGAAACCCCGCATAACCCCGCTAACCCTAGCTCCTATTTTTGGCCGTTGGATAGGCCCTACGTTGGCCGTCCAATCAAGCCTTCTAGAAGGAAACCCGCAGACTCCCGCGTTTTGGCCGTTGGATCGACGCCTTCTAGAAGGAATCTAGCACAGATGGTTGCGATCGGCTGAGCCATGGTGATCCACGAGACTCGCGTTCTGCACTCTGATTGGCTGGCCTATTTTCTAATGTTTTCTTTTTTCCAACACGCATAGGGTTCGGGGGTGGGCAGTTGGGGAATGGATTGGTTGACTATGTGAGCACGAATTTGAGTCACTGGCTCGTGGTGCCCACCGTGTATTGGGTCCACATGTCATTCGCACAGTCTAGCCTTTCCATGCATGGTGTCCGTTGTGCTACGCGCCCGTCTAGCCTCTCCATGCATGCATGACCTAGTGGCAGCGATTCAGATTGCATGCCTCCTTCCACGTCGCATCGCAGCAATTTTGGCCGCCAATTCAGACGCACGCTGCCACTGAGCCCGCCGTCGCACCGCAGCAATTAAACGCGTCAGACTTTGATTCAGACTCAAAAACCGAGCTCTTTTCAGACTTTGACCCGTCGCACCGCAGCAATTATACACGGGAGAGTAATCGCACGCCGATACACATGCCAACCCTCTTCTCTCTGCCCATTTATACATCTCTCTTCCTCTCCCCTCTCCACACAAGCCACAGCCAGATCCATCTCCTCTCTTCTTCCTCTCCTCTCTCGAAGCACAAAGCCACAAGCCAGATGGAGTTCACCGGAGTCACGTACTGGCCGCCGCGCACGTACCCGGAGGAACTCTACCCCCCGGCGTGTTCGTGGAGAACAGACTCCGCGTGTGGGTGATCTCGAGGTGGAGGTCCCAGTTCGAGCTCGCCCGCGAGTTCCTCGCCTCCGGCTATCGCCACCTCAACCGCCCAGCGGGCATGCGGCCCATGTTTAGCCTCCACGAAACCCGTGACAATCTCGGCAACGTCGTGATGCTCACGGCCACCTTCACCAACTCGTTGGACGCCCGCTTGCTCCTCGGGACCGTCTGGTGGTGCGGCTGTGAGTTCATCGCATTCACGATGTACAACATGTACACCAACTACGATGCGGCCTTCCCCACCCCCCGCCATGTGCACAGGCTCCCCTACAACATCAACGACGAGGAGTGAGCAAGAAGGGGCGCCCGAGCAAGAAGATGGTGCCTCGAGTGAAGATGGTGGCATATATGCCCCTATTTAGTTTATTTTCAGTTTATTTACTTTCCCTTGTCGTACTTGGGCATATATGCCCCTATTTAGTTTATTTTCATGTAAGATGATGCCTCTATTATCTATGTTGTAAGGGGATGCGCTATATCTATGTATCCATGTTTGTTCGTGCTTATATAAAATATTAGTGTTTGCTCGTACCAAAATATAACCATGTTTGAATTAATTACCAATTTTTTTGAACATAAGTTAACCACCAACTTCTCTAGCTTCACATTCACAAATGTGCTCCAAAGCTAGGGGAAACGACCCCATTTCTAAGCAACTTTTTTTCGACCATCTCCAAATCAGCCAAATAATTTTCCTTAGCATCTATTCTACCTATATAGTATCAATACGAAGTCTCACTATATTTTGAATTAATCTTCATATTATAATTAAAGGGTGGGCAGATTGACACGCTAAGGAAAATTTTAAACCAAAACTTATTCAGTATAACATGCTGTAAGATGATACAAGGAAATAATAAAATAACAAAAAGAGAGGGCAGAGGGAGACGCTAAGGAAATAATGAAATAAACTATATATGTGTGAAATAACATAAGCTGAATAAAAAACAAGAGACAGAGGTGAATTCGTTGTCCATTGGGCCTGGCTAGTTTTATTGGGTCTAGAGTGTGCACGTATGTTTTTCTTTTCGGACGAACACTTCTTTAAACATTCGGCCTGGCTAGGTTTTACTTGGGCCTGGCCTTTTCTCGTACTCGTTGTTTATTTTTGTTCTTCTACTGAACTGAAAATTGCACACACATCTGCACACTGTCATACAAACTGAAACAAACCAAATAAATGGTGGGTTCGTGATGCATTTTTTTCAAGTCTTAGCCATACATAAATTGTCCATTTCAAGCTAAGTGCAACACTAATTACATTGTTTAATGACTAATGATCAGCGCATAGACAACTCCAAGAGCAATTGCACATAAATAAAAAATTGCAGCCATCAGATTGTCCTGCTTCTTCAGATCGAAAAGTTTCTTTAGCTGTTTGTTCATCTTCTTCAACTCGGCCTTCACTTTCGCAAGCCCATCCGC
The DNA here is from genome assembly GCA_947311845.1 of Poa pratensis. Lineage (NCBI taxonomy): Eukaryota > Viridiplantae > Streptophyta > Magnoliopsida > Poales > Poaceae > Poa > Poa pratensis. The sequence goes on along the minus strand of CAMZMU010000106.1, from coordinate 23,341,886 downwards.
ATTCTGCACCCCATTCTGCACCGTAGCAACCCCCGTAGAATATCCCAATTGCTCCACCGCCGGCGGCAAATTGGGCACCAGGGATGTGCCCGCCTTTTCAATCCTCTTGATGTACACATCAAGCCACTCGAAATGGTCGCATGGCAGCAGATCCTGAAAATAGGAACCAAATATTAACCCTAATTCCCCGGCTCTGGTTTGAGGAAATTCCCTGGCTCCAGTGCCATGAAAACCCAAAATTGAGGAAAATAAAACGAAATTGGAAGAGGGGAAAGTCAGATCTCACCTTCCCCGGCTCTGGTTTGCTCTCGCATTTCACATACTCGCGCCCGGCGTTGCCATTCTTGTCGCTCGTGGTGACCCGTCGATTCAGAGGTGCCGTCCGCCCGCAATCAGGGCACCTTCCCAGCGGCACTGGACCGTAGCGCGGCCGTTGACAGTGGGAGGCGGCACCGGAGCTCGAAGACATACCTCTACTGCCGGCGTTGATGCGCGCTGTTGCCGGAGAAGAAGGGGGACGAGAGGTTGCGGGCAACGGTCGGAAAGCTCGCTCGTGGGGATGGCTCTGGCACGGGGGCGAGATGGATCTGTTTTGTACCAGCTGATGACATGGACAAGAGGTGGGTCCCGCGCTCGGAGGTGCTCCTGTGGGCCCCATGCTGATGTGGATAAGTGGGGGGTCCCACTGGGCTCACATAATTCCAACCCCTAACCTGTCCCTTGCGGTTAAGCCCGACTGTCGCACGCGAGCAATTTCAGCAACGAGATGGCGTCGCACGCGAGCTATTTCAACCAACGACGTCGCTGCCCATGGATTAGCATGGAAAAATGTCGCATAGGAGCTATTTGCCCCCTAAAAATTCTTACACATGTTTATCATAGCGTCCACAACGTGTTGCGCCTGAAAGAGGGAAGGACACCGGTGCAACGAAATGCAGTGCAAAATAGACACTAAATGCAGGATGAAAGGCAGTGCATAAAAAATCGAAGGTAGTGCACAACAAACCAAAGGTAGTGCACAAAATCACGAAAACCGTGCACAACAAAACGAAGGTGGTGCACTCTAAAAACCAAAAACAGTGCACACCAAAAAAACAAAGGCGGTGCACAACAATAACGGGGACAATGCCAAGCAATTTTACATGTAAAAGTCTCATTTTCAGAAAATAAAAGTATGATTATCCCGGTCTTCAGATCATAGATGCATGCAAACAAAATTATTACATCACTAATTGTAACTCAAAACAAGTAGCCTCATCAAGAAGTGTGACCGGTCACCCAAAAACATCAATGATAAACATATCACTATCTGATTATTAGCTTCCCACCTAGACCGGGATATGAGCTCCATCGGCTCCTTGTAGTGCACCTTCTATAACGACGTTTGTGGCCTCAATCAAATTGTACACGAGAGCAACACCATACACATGTGTGCATGATTGATTTTTTTTCTTGTCCAACACAACATCTTTCTACATAGCCAGATAGTGAGATAGAACATCAATTTGTTGTATCCCTAACCAAAATAAGATATCTTAAGGACCTAGATATGTGAAATGCTAGGAGGTGGAGTAATATTGAATCCTAAATGAACAGATCTCTACGCCAAACATGCAAACACACAATCAAAATGTAGATCTTGAACGCCTTCTCCTTTTCGTCAAACTCACAGTATCCTCTTTGGTTCAACGGTCTCCAATCTTGTCACGATATTTGTCTCCTCCGTGCCTCTCACTCATCATGTTCGATATTGCTGTCACCGTATCAAGCTATTCATCTAAACCTTCACCCACATGTAAACATCCATGATCTTTCTCTTCCCTTTAGTTGGTGCACGCACATCCTAGGTTGACTCACATGGTCAGTAGGTTGCATTATTGCTTTATAAATGTATGTTTGCATTTCTACATCCACCCTAAACACATCTCTTATCCTATCCTTAAATCGATGGAGGTCTCTTTTCTCTGCTGTAATCGTGGACCCATCTCTGTCTCTTGTAGCTTTGTCTATACTTAGCCTAACAATCTGATATGGTCTCTGCATCGGCGTCCTCTTCTTCCACCGATGCGTGTCGACAACTCCTACAACTCCAGCCATCAGATGACCCATCATCCCTACATGACATGGCTAGCTACTCCTCATTGTTCATCAACACACAGATTCTTCAAACTCACCCGCATCACCAAATATGGGAAGATAACCAACGGGTTGTACCTGAAGGCCAATAGCAGGAAACAACAAACGTTTTAAACCAAATAACATTTGTACTAAACTTTATACTTGAATATAACATATTTTTCATTGCTTAGTCAGAATATTAGATTAGATAACTATGTTGCTCAATTGTAAATATGTCCTTTCTTACGCATTTTGACATATACACTAAAAACAAATTTAAGTCATGCTAAATTTAAACAGTAGATGCACTAGAAGTTACTTTCCTTTTTGGAGATAGTTGCCTTTACAAAGATCGTACCACCAAATTTTCCTTATATGTGATAAAAAAAGACATTCTTTCGTCCCTCCACGGATGAATTTACGGTGTTTGCGTAAATTATAATGTACTCCCTCCATCCCAAAATACAAGGCGCCTTTTAATTTCGCTGGTCAACGACGTCCAATTTTGACCATGATTTGTACCCATAATATGACCACAAAATTATTGTAAAAATATATGAAATGAAAGAATTTTGCAAGATAAATCCAAAGATATCATTTATACATTCTAGATCCACATAATTTATTTATATTAACGGTCAAAGTTGAGCACCGAAGACCAGCATAAAAATAGCGCGCCTTATATTTTGGAACGGAGGGAGTATATATATATGTGTGTTTAAATTTTAGTATCATTTGATATATATTTGGATACTTCTCTACATTGTATGTTCTAACAAATATCCATATGGAATGTTCTAGTGTATGATTAAGTATAAAGTGAATAGGAAAATTTTCAGTATTTATATTTTAAAAACACCAAGTACAACGTTGACACTCACACCAACACCACCACTGTATGCAACACAATTCCTATTGAAAACTTGAATCATGGATCTTCAAGTTTGAAGAAGTCACCGCACACGTCTTTCTATCGATGAGAACGTTGCCTCACACTGAAAGATTATCCCGCCTTAATGAAACACATAGGACGTTAAATTTATCGTATTTTATATATGGTATGTGGAACAAACACCATTCAAACCATCCATCTACATGGATGTTGCTTCTCCAGTATCCAAGGTCATGTTATGTAAAATCGGCATGTTGTTCAATGGTGGCTAAATCTGGATTACATTGACAATATATGCTTACTTTGCACATAATACGGAAATAGCATCAATCATAATAATCACCTTTACAACCCCCCACCCCCCCCCCCCCCCCGCGTCGCCTTCCTCTGGCGACCCGGGGGGAAACCCTAGCCGCCGCCGCTTAGGGCCGCCCCCGACCTCCTCTCGCCTTGCCGCCGCCGGAGGGGGCACCGGCAAAAGGATGTGCGTGCCCCCGGGGAAGATGGCGGCAGGGCTTTCTCGGCCCGATTCGCGGGCATCCGGGCGACGGCGTGGCGCGCGGAGGAGGAGTGGCGTGGCGGAGCAGCGGTGCGCGGCGGCGCGGTGGAGCACGGTGGATTGGCCGCCGGTCGTCGTGGCAGCGAGGCAGTGGGCTACGCGGGCCGTCCCGGGCCAGATCTGGTCCGGACGGGCCTGCGGTCGTCGAGCTGCTGAAAGGCTGGGGTGGCGGCCCCAGGCCCTGGAAGATGGTGCGACGACGGCCACCGGTGGCAGGAGGCGCCGCGGTTGGCTCCGGCGCGCGACGGCAGAACCACGGTGTCCATCTGCTCGTCTTGCTGCTCCCGGCGCTATATATGCGGGCAGATCAAGATCCGGGCGAAAGTCTTGCATCGACTCCGGTCGGTGCCGATGACGGCGGCGCCTTCGGGCGTCGTTCCCCTTCTTGTTTGCATCATCATGGAGCTTCGATCTTTTCCGACGCGAGTGGTTTCAAGAGATACGGGTGAAAATCTAAGCTCCCTTGGAGCGGGCGACGGTGACGAACACGCCACTTTCTTGTTGGAGGCATCGCCTTGTACCTCTTGGCCCTCGTGGTGCATTGGTTTCGCAGCGGCCGGGGCGGGATGGCTCTATGGTCGGGGGAGGCGGATGCCGGGGTGGTGACCCCGGACGGTGGTGGTACGTCGAGGTGGCGGCCTCGGTCCTCTCTACAGCGACGGTCCTATGGGGCAGGGCCTTCACCTAGCGAGGTTTTTTGGGTGGCGACTTGGTGCTGCGAGGGCAGTAGGTGTGTCGACCCGGGTGGTTCGGGTCCGGGCAATGCGGAGTTTGATCTGGTTGCTACGCCGGGGCGGTGGCCCCGGAATTGGCGCGACGTTGAGGTCTGCGGGCGGTCATCTTTAGCGAGGGTAGCATGGGCTACGAGATGGCTGGGTCGTGCGGCGTTGTGGCTCGTGTGTGGCTTTGGTGCCGAGTGGTGTAAGTCGGGGCAGCGGCCCCGGGTTGGTGGTGTGTATTTGTGGCATTTGGTGGGCTAGCGTCGTGTGGGCGACGGTCCCCTCGCTTGTGCGGTTTTTCGGCCCTGTTTTACTCATAAACAGGGCATTTGTATGGTTTTTTGGCCCGATTTTCCTTATAAACTGGGTCAATTCTTTCTTCTATACGAATTTCAGGAACGCCCTGCCCTCCTCGTGAGGTTACTCGAAAAAATAATAATCACCTTTATATACAAACGATTATGCTTTGTTCTTCGATAATAACTATCATAACTTAGATGCAAATGATTAAACATATGGATTTCACCATTAGGATCATAAATCATATTAATCTCGCTACAGTAATATAAGACCAAAGATTGGGTTGTCTGGTTTTTGTGTGGTGCAATGTAATTATTTGTCCGTGGTTTAAAGTTGCTTTTATAGAATAATTTGACTTTTATCTTATGTTTCGGCGAACTATCCAATCACAAATAAAAACGAACGAGGAAGGGAAGATGTGATGTTTAAGTAGCACTAGTTACTCCGAAAGATCACACGTATCGGTTGAACGTCTTATGGATTACATCACAAAGAGCAGTGCCCTACCATTCCATGTGTGTGTGTGTGCACTTGTTTGTGAGTGCTCTCGACACCCTTGGACGTAGGAATGATACTTGAAAGTGTAATGAGGAAATGCCCAACTTCATTTGATTTTTCTTTCCCGGAAGAAAATTCCAGTCGTAGTAGGGCATCCACATATTATCTATACTAGCAAACGTGCCCGTGCGTTGCAACGGGCCAGGCGAAAGTGTGTCAATACTATCCGAAATCAAAAAATGAAAAATGCTATAATTAATACTTGCCATGCCAAAATTGAATCATACATCTTGCATTAAAATAATGGCTGGCATAATAAATGAATCATATGGATTGAATATATTTTTCTTACTAAAAATTGACACTTTAAATTGTGAAGTATGGTGAAAGAAAGGTAACGATTTAACTGAATGTATCTCCGTATGAATACCTAGTAGAAAAAATCATATAGGCACAATATATGATGTGCATATGCCGAATCATGCCTATTTACAAACTTATGAGATCTTGCAGGAGACGACGGCACAAAGCTTTGCAAGGATCCAACTGCACAAGCGGCATATTGGTGATAAGAACACATCGGAGCTATATAATCATGTAATCTCTGACGATGACAATATGGAGAAAGCGAAGAGGAATTACCATGCGGAGGGATGACATAGCTGTTGTCTAGATCATCGGAAGTAGCATCCGACCAGCACGTTCTCGGCTTAATCGAATCACATGACGCCGATCCTTGGCTCCCGCCGGCATCACCTGCCGGAGGCGGCGCGCGCTCGATGACGATGACGGCGCAGGCATCGTCGGCACCCTTGCCGTTCTTCTTGCTGAAGGTCAGGAACCTCTTGAGCCCCGCCACGGCATCTGTCAGCGACTGCGGTCTCCAGGTGACAGACGGCGCCGCTCGTCGCGGTGCAGCAGTTGCTCGGCTAGTTTTCGTTCAGCTTTGTTCAATAGCATCATCCACTGCTTTGTACAATGAATTTCAGACATCTGGGAATAGAAACCACTGATATTTGAACCGGATACGTTTGCTAGCATATGCCACTTTATGCATACCTGCAAATCATCGGCAGCTGGTAGGGAGGACCGGCCGCCGGCCCAGATCTTGCAGGCGCCGAGGAGCAGGCAAACTCCGCAGAAGGCTAAGAAGAGCAGGTTTCCGAGCTTCCTCCTCTCCCTGGTCCTCAGCCCCAGCACGACCTCACCCGCGCCACCGCCGGAGCCCGGCCGCTTGAAGAGGCGGAAGCGCAGCTGCTGCTGGTGATGGATGTCGGCGCCGACGGCAGCGCCGGAGGAGTACGATCTGGAGGGAAACCCCTCCGCGGCATCGGACGGCGGGCTCCCGAGTCCGTCGGTCCTTGGCGTGCGTACGGGAAGCGAGGTGGCCGACCATGGGCGCCTCGTCCAGCAAGGTCGAATTAGAGGTCTCCGCGGGAGGCGCTGGAGCCGGCCCGAAGGAGAGGCGCAGGCGGCGCGCGGATCCGTTCCCCTCTCAGCCATGGGGATTGGGGGTTACTGCTGCCCTGAGAAAGGAGCTCGTACCTAGCGTCGGGGTAGGGGGAGGAGATGTCGCCGTGCTCCCCTGAATCCTGCCGCCGACCTTCCTCTCTGGCTCCGGCCACCCCGGGGTTACGGCCGCCGCCAGGTTCCTCTGCTTTGGGCGGACGAGACCGCCCATGAGCTCTGTTCTGTGTTCGTTCGACCTAGAATAGCTATGCACCCAGGACGAACCGGTATACGACTTAAAAAAGGACGGCGGGTTTAATTTCGCATAAACTTGAGGACCATAATGCAAAAGTGCGCGACGTACGACCACAACGGTCGCTTATCAATATTATATAGTAGAGATCATCCCATATTTAAGATTCTCCCTGGATATTTTATGGAATGCTCCTTCTACTTTATCCATTTCTATTTACAAAGGTCTTCACATTTTGTAAAATATATCCTCAAGTCTAACAACATTTTCTATATCTTACACACGAAATACATGAAAAACTATCCAACTTTTAAAAGGAGGTAAGAATTTGTGGAATTTTTTTTGACATTTGTTTGCAAGTACACTCTTTTTGTTTTGTTCTTTCGTAATGCAACAGAGACAGTGCCATGGGTTTGGACGTGCGCAATATACATCCCGTGGCCTGCTGGCCCTGTGGTGAAGGTGGTTACGTAGGCGCGATTTGCGGGTTCCCCTATACGTCGCCTTCAGCGAGCGGAAGGCGTCGTCTCACCCGCGTTGACACGCACTCGCACTGCAGGTTTACCCATATGGGTCGGCCCATTTGTGAGGTTTCATTATTTCCTAGTATTTACTTTATGTTTTGTTTATGCTTCTTTCCTTTTTCATGGATAATGGCTTAACAAATATTATTCATTCGAAAAATCTGAACCATTTGAAATTTAAGCATTTTTAAATCTTAAACATCACAAAATTAACATTTTTAAAATCTTAACCAAATTCAAAATCGGTACCATTTAAAAATGGTTTTAAAATGTTCATTTTTGAAAATTGGAAAATGTACAGTTTTGAAAGTGGTTCCAATTTTGAAACAGTTTCACTTTATAAAAATGGTTCAAAATTTTTAAAAAATCATTTTATAAAATGGTTTAGATTTTGAAAATTGTTCATTTTTTAAAATGATTCCAAATTTTAAAATGGTTCCAATTTGAAAATGGTTCAGATTTTGAAAATTGTTTATAAATGGTTTCAATTTCAAAAATGGTTTAGATTTTGATTTTTTTTAAATGGTTCCAAATTAGATCGGTACTTTTTAAAAATGGTCCAGATGTTGAAAATGGTTCATTTTGAAAATAGTTTCAAATTTGAACATGGTTCACTTTTAAAAGTGGTTCAGATTTGGTTCCAAATTTGAAAATGTTTCATTTTTAGAGTGGTTCCAAATTTGAAAATAGTTCAGAAAAATAAGAAACGAAAATGGTTCAAATTTTGAAAATATTTAAAACGAATATTTTTCAAATAAAGGAAAAGAAAACTAAAATAAATATTAAAACATAAAAAATAAAGAAAAAAGAAAGAAATGAAAGAGAAAAACAAAAAAGAAAAAAGAAACGAAAACCAAAAACCGTAAACGGGAAACGGGAAACATTAGAAAGATGAATACTAACTAGAGCGTAGCCCAGTAGCTATGCTCTCTGTCTGCGGCAGTGGACGTGCGAAGTTCAACTCCCACCACTACATCCTATGTTGTTATCTTTTCTCTACTGAGGTATACTAATGGGCCAGCCCTGCCATAAAACCTCTGCGGGCGACGTAAAGTTACTCCTCACAGAGAGCGATATACAGTGGCCGATTTGCAGGGGTGGAGCTATATATCGCTGACCGATTATGGGCCGGCCCATTCGGCGAGCCTTGCATTTTTGTTTTCGAAAATGAACAAACTTCGAATTTGAACAATTTTCAAAAAATGAACAAATTTCGAAAATGAACAAACTTCAAATTTGGCAATTTTCAAAAAATGAACAAATTTCGAATTTGAACAAATTTAAAAAATGAACAAATTTTGAATTTGAACAATTTTCAAAAAATGAACAAATTTGCATTTGAACAGTTTTCAAAAATGAACCATTTTTTGAATTTGAACAATTTTCGAATTTGAACATATTTTGAAATGTACAAAATTTAAATCTGAACAAAATTTTAATTCGAATTTGAATTTTTCGAAACAAAAACGAAAGTAAGAAACGAAAGGAAAAGAGAAGAAAAAATGGAAAACAGAAAAAAAAATAAAAAAATAGAAAAGAAAAAACGCGAGATGGGTCGCCCAGCAGTGGCACGCTTCAGGAGGTGAGGTCAGGACCTCGCCGGAGACACGGATGACGCGACTGGCCGCGGCGTCGCCGGTGGAGGCGAGAAAGAAACTTAACGAAGGGGGGTGCAGGTGCGCGGGGGGGGGGGGGGGGGGGGGGGGGGGAGCTCGCCGGCCACCGGAGAGAAGTGCAGTTAGGGTTCGGGTGCGTGGGGGGAGGGGGGCTTAGAGGGATGGTCGGCCGGGGGACGATGGACTGGAGGCGGCGCGGCAGCGGCGCCTTGCGCGGGTGGCGGCAGCAGGCGGTTGCGGCCGGCGGTGGCGGCGGCGGATCGATGAGGAAGACATGTGAGGAAAGCGAGGTGGAAGACGATCTTCGTGGCCAGGCCCATGAGGGTACACGGGAGCGAGTTGGCTTCGGGTAGCGCCGTGTAGACTGTAGAGGAGCTCCCCGATTTGCAGGGCAAAACCTATTCATCGACCAGGTCGATGATAGGCAAACGTCGCACACCCCCTTCGTGGGCCGGCCCAATACGATAATACCTATAGTTCTTTGTTTTCTGCACTTTTCGGATATTTTTTATTTTTCGTTTTTTTGGTTGTTTCTTTTTTCTTTATTCTATTTCATTTTTTTCCTGTTTCTTTTTTCAGATTTGAAAATTTTAAAAGATTTTCGGAACCGAAATCGTTCGGATTTGAAATTCATTCAGATCTAAAATATGTTCAAATTTGAAAAAAAAATCCAGATTTGAAAATCATTCAGATTTGAAATTCGTTCAGATTCGAAATTCGTTCAAATTTGAAATTCGTTCGGATTCGAAATTCGTTCAGATTCGAAATTCGTTCGGATCCGAAATCCGTTCGGATTTGAAATTCGTTCGAATTCAAAATATGTTCAGATTCGAATTTTGTTCAGACTCGAAATTCGTTCAGATTTGAAAATCGTTCAGATTCAAAATTTGTTCAGATTTGAAATTTGTTCAGATTCGAATTTCGTTCAGATTCAAAAATCGTTTAGATTTGTTCAGATCTGAAATTTTTTCTGATTTGAATAAAAAATATTCAGTTTTCAAAAAAACGTTCAAATTTGAACATGGGCCAGGTTCCGGACGGCCCATGTACGAGCAGTCTAAAGTGGGCCGAGCCGAGTAGCACGCGGGGGTGTGCGATGTGTGCCTATGGTCACACGGGTCCATATATAGGCGATCCCGATTTGCAGCCTCTGGTTCCCGCTCGTGCCGGTACGGCCGAACGCGCGAACAGGCCGGACCTGGTTGACTTCCATTGTTCTGTAGTCCGTAGTTCGTTCACGCGGTTGTCAAGCCCTGTCGAAGTGAGCACACTGTTGGGCCTAGACCGAGAGCGGCAACTAACTGGCCGTGAGAAACAGCTACAGTGTGGCGACAGGCCGTCAGCCCATTCGTCGCTCCTGATGGGCCTGTCTAGACGGCCCGGATTACCGAACAATAGTCGAATTTTCGTACACGGTGAAGCGATTCTTCGGGGTACTTACCAGAAATGCAAGTGCATTAGACTCAAAAAAAAAATGCAGGTGCATTTGCTAAAAAAAAAAAAGAAAAAGAAATGCAAGTGCATGGGAATTTACTGACACTCGTGATTCCGTGCAGGGGTGATGCGTGTGTGCTTGTCTGCTGGGGAAAACTGGAGAACAGATTACGGGAGACCTTTCCTACTCCATACTCCTGTCAATCTGACCTTATCAATTATCGTCATGGCAAACATGTACTAAAACTTGTTCTCTCTCGCGGTTTCCAAGTAAACAACCATAACCAATAATACGTTTTCCCAGCAGCTTGCCGAGGTGGCGCAAGAACACCCACCCAAATTGGCATCAGCAACCGCATATCTTTCCACCTGCATGCCACCTAGCTGCGATATCACTACTATTATTGGTAAACTATATAATCTCACCGAAAGCGTCATGAAGGAAACTCGAGTAGTCGGCAACAGCGACGTTCGAGCATGCCGACATGGCGTCCTAATCTCGGATCACCGTTACGATAACAGCACCCGCCACTCCGGCATACCCGACGACGCTCCTGCACAATAAATCCGCCAGTCCCCGCCCTCCGCTTGGCAGGCAGATCTCGCTCCGACTAGACAGCTTAACAGCTTTGATCCTCCCCGCTCCAGCCTACTTGTCCTCCTTCCCTTTCTCGTGAAGCGAGCCGCGATTCCTTCCAAACCAAACGGCTCTGAGACTCTGAGGCGCACACTGGCAACCCGCAGATCCACGCACGAGAAGAAGAGACACCTGAATTCTTTTCAAATCCCGGAGCGGATTGCGCACTCACACCACACCTACTCCTCCTCCTCCGTCTCATCGTTCTCCTGCTACTTCCGGCGGTCATGGGGAACAGCATCTACCGGTTCCTCTGCGGCGTCTGCTCCGACCTCTCCGAGTCCGCCTTCAACCCGCTCGGCGCCCACGACTCCGTCGCCAAGCTCGGCCAGGACATCCTCAACTTCCAGCGAACCAAGCAGGTATATTAATTGCCTGCTGTGCTGTTACGAGCTGGATTGTTTCCTTAGATTCGCCTACGAGCTGGATTGTTGTGACGACGCATGCTAATTTCGCTGTTGCTCTGCGCGTTTCTTCTGATTTCAGGTTCCGGAAGGGCTGAGCCGGCATGTGGTCTCCTCCCAGAACGCGCAGGCCAACTGGTATGATCAATTCGGTTTCCCCCTTCGTGTTCTTTCTTCATTCCTGAGTTCCAGCGATTTTGTTCCGAGTAGTTTAATTTCGAGCTGATGACGCGTTTGTCAAAGATCCAGAAACAGCTAGGTAGCTGCCGTGGATGCCAGGGCTAGCTTCCAGGTGTGAAACCGTGAAAGCGACCACTAACAGAAGATCAATTGGATAACTGGGAATACTTACGTATAAAGAAGAAAAGAAAAGAACAAGTAGGATTTGCTGAATTTGACCGAGGAAATTAAACACGGAATTTCAGTCAAGTAGTGCAAACAAAACTTAGTCGGACTGCTAATATCTCTTGACATGTTAGAGGAGACAATTAATGGACATAGTTAGTTACCGTTAATCAAACCATGAATTGAAGAATCCAGTAACGGAATTAGCAGCTGCCAATGCCTGTGGTAAACGATAGGAGGTTCCGGGAGGTTTCCTGGAATTAATTAATCCTGAATGAATACTCGTCAGTAGCACCAAATTAAGGTTCTGATCGCAAAATGATGGGATGACTTTTTGTTCCTAAATTTCATACGTGTTTGTTGTTGGTGATGCAAGGTACAAGAAGCTGCAGGTCGCATGGAAGAAGGCCAGGCCGACCCCGACGACGCCGGAGGACGCCGCGCAACTCGTTGTGGTCACGCTCAAGAACCATCAGAAAGCAGACGTCGAGGTATATATGATGCTCATGTCTGCTCTGTCAGAATCACACTCTGCACTGCCATCCGGCCATCCCTGCTCAACGATGCATGTCTGTTCGTCCAGGGCTTCCTCGCCTTCTACAGCCTCCACACCCGGACGCGGCGGCAGCATCAGCACCAGCACCGCCACACTCTTCTGCTCCGGCGGCTCACCCCACTGCCCCCACGCATAAGCCAGTCAAGGCCGAGCTGCAGACGCTCCCGGTGGACGCCAAGTCGGTGGCCGACGGCGACACGGTGACGGTGTACGTGGACGTGTCCGTCGGCCCTGAGGCCAGCAGCGTGTCCGCCGACATCAAGAACGCCGCGGCGGAGAGGACCAAGTTGCGGGCCGCCAGGGACTACCCCAAGGCTGACGCGATCCAGAAGACCCTCGCCGACGCGGGATACAGGTCACTTCAGATTGATAGACATTGTCCGTCGACCAGTAATTGAGTTCAGGGTTGTGACAGTTCTGAAACTTTCTGAATGATTGTTTTGCAGGCAAGTCCCGAACGCCAAGGGCAAGGAGGTGCTCGCCAGGAAGTACAGGATCAGGCTAAGGTTAGTTTGGTTTTGTGCCACACTGTGTAGTATAATTGATTCGATGATCAAGATCGAATGGCTTGTCTGAATTTTGTTGATCTGGTCGTGTGTGAACTGAACTGAACTGAACTGAAATGAATTGCAGTGGAATCGACGCGCCGGAGAGCGCGATGCCGTACGGCAAGGAGGCCAAGGAGGCGCTGCTGAAGCTGGTGGAGGGCAAGTGCCTGACGGTGCACATCTACGACACCGACCGCTACGGCAGGTCTGTCGGCGATCTCCACGCCGGCGGGGTGTTCGTGCAGGTAAAGAAGAATAGTTATGAAGGGACAAACTGACATTTTTTTTGGGAAGTGTCGAATAACATCACCTTCTGCATACAAACAATGCGACATACAATATTCGGTAGAGTTCAGCATAGGTTGAAGCGACTTAGAAAGAACTTCAAACAGTTTTGACTTTCCGCCCCATGTGCCTTGCCTTTCATGAGAAAAAAAATTAGTTGCTCGTGCAGGTTACGACATGTCAGCTTGCAACTGTGTTCTTGTAGTAGTTTAATAGCAGCGTTTGCTTAGGGTCATGAAAAAGCTCAAGATATATGTTGCAACGAAGCATAAGTAAATTAGCGGACTGTCGCTTCTGCATTCCTCTAGGAACAACGTACTGGAGAGGTTTTGCTTTTCTTGAAAGTCAATACGAATTAAAGATGGTAAAAATTCCCTCTATGCTTCCTATGCAGGAGCAAATGTTGAAGAAAGGCTTCGCATGGCACTACGCTGACTATGATAACCGCCCAGAACTTGCCAAGGTAAATTCATATACATACAGCTACATATGTACAGTACTACTTGATCATTGGCTTGGCAGAAAAAACAAGCAGAGATTGTGGAGTAATATGGAAACAAATCATTTATGCAAATTAAGTGGCTGAAAAACATCATCATCTCTTTGATTTACCTGCAGTGGCAGAGTCAGGCGCAGGCCGCCCGCAAGGGCCTGTGGGCGTCGAAGAAGCCACAGGAGCCGTGGGAGTACAGGAAGGCGAAGCGCAATGGCGGTGCCTGATCCATCGACAGGCTATCTGCATATATTGCCCCTCCACATGTTGTACCGTTATTTTCTGTGTGTGTGTGTGTGTATGTTGTAACCATGGACGGCTGATTGATTCATAGCCTGAACTGCAGAGTCGTAAACCAGAGCAGCACCTGCACCATTGTACAAGCAGGGTGTAGTGAAAAAAACTAGCTAGCTCAGGGTTGTGAAACAGGAGGGAGATATTGATTGGTTGGTGATGTTGTGTTGTTGTATCTGGTGATTTGTGTAACTGTGCTGTACACTCACTTGCAGTGGACTGCTGATGTTGTAAAAGAGAAATTGATTCATAGGCTGGAATGCTGGATTGACGCGGCTCAGCTATATATGGTGTGTTCTCGGATGCTGAGTGTTGATAAACAGAAAATCATGTGCTGCAACGAGTGGCCCATGTGTAGAGCTTCCCAAAATCTTCTGTTTTACGAGGACTGGAAGCTACTGCATTGCATTAAGAAGAAGAAGAATTTATCGAGTTAATATGGAAAACCGGATAAAAAAACAAACAAGGCACGGTTAATTAAGGCAAACCAGCGAAAACCGGAGGACGCAGCAAATTAAGGTTCATGATCGCAAAATGATGGGATGACTTTTTGTTCCTAAATTTCATACGTGTTTGTTGTTGGTGATGCAAGGTACAAGAAGCTGCAGGTCGCATGGAAGAAGGCCAGGCCGACCCCGACGACGCCGGAGGACGCCGCGCAACTCGTTGTGGTCACGCTCAAGAACCATCAGAAAGCAGACGTCGAGGTATATATGATGCTCATGTCTGCTCTGTCAGAATCACACTCTGCACTGCCATCCGGCCATCCCTGCTCATCGATGCATGTCTGTTCGTCCAGGGCTTCCTCGCCTTCTACAGCCTCCCACACCCGGACGCGGCGCCAGCATCCGCACCAGCACCGCCACACTCTTCTGCTCCGGCGGCTCACCCCACTGCCCCCACGCACAAGCCAGTCAAGGCCGAGCTGCTCACGCTCCCGGTGGACGCCAAGTCGGTGGCCGACGGCGACACGGTGACGGTGTACGTGGACGTGTCCGTCGGCCCCGAGTCCAGCAGCGTGTCCGCTGACATCAAGAACCTCGCGGCGGAGCGGACCAAGTTGCGGGCCGCCAGGGACTACCCCAAGGCCGACGCGATCCAGAAGACCCTCGCCGACGCAGGATACAGGTCACTTCAGATTGACAGATATTGTCCGTCTATCAGTAATTCAGTTCAGGGTTGTGACAGTTCTGAAACTTTCTGACTTATTGTTCTGCAGGCAAGTTCCTAACGCCAAGGGCAAGGAGGTGCTCGCGAGGAAGTACAGGATCAGGCTAAGGTTAGTTCGGTTTTGTGCCACACTGTGTATAATTGATTCGATGATCAAGATGGAATGGCGTGTCTGAATTTTGTTGATCTGGTGGTGTGTGAACTGAACTGAAATGAATTGCAGTGGGATCGACGCGCCGGAGAGCGCGATGCCGTACGGCAAGGAGGCCAAGGAAGCGCTGCTGAAGCTGGTGCAGGGCAAGTGCCTGACGGTGCACGTCTACGACACCGACCGCTACGGCAGGTCTGTCGGCGATCTCCACGCCGGCGGGGTGTTCGTGCAGGTAAAGAAGAATAGTTATGAAGTGACAAACTGACGATTTTTTTTCCGGAAATGATGGAATAACATCACCTTCTGCATACAGACTGATAAATGCGACATACAATATTCGGTAGAGTTCAGCATAGGTTGAAGCGACTTAGGAAGAAATTCAAACAGTTTGGACTTTCCGTCCCATGTGCCTTGCCTTTCCTGAGAAAATAGTTGCTCGTGCAGGTTTCGACATGTCCGCTTGCAACTGTGTTCTTGTAGTAGTTTAATAGCAGTGTTGCTTAGGGTCATGAAAAAGCTCAAGATGTTGCAGCTAAACAGAAGTAAATTAGCAGACGCGCTAGGAACAACGTACTGGAGCGGTTATGCTTTTCTTGAAAGTCAATACGAATTTAAGATGGTAAAAATTCTTTCTATGCTTCCTGCGCAGGAGCAAATGTTGAAGAAAGGCTTCGCATGGCACTACGCTGACTATGATAACCGCCCGGAACTTGCCAAGGTAAATTCATATATATATATACAGCGACATATGTACTACTTGATCATTGGCTTGGCGAAGAAAACAAGCAGAGATTGTGGAGTTATATGGAAACAAATCATTTATGCAAATTAAGTGGCTGAAAGACATCATCATCTCTTTGATCCACCTGCAGTGGCAGAGTCAGGCGCAAGCCGCCCGCAAGGGCCTGTGGGCGTCGAAGAAGCCACAGGAGCCGTGGGAGTACAGGAAGGCGAAGCGCAATGGCGGTGCCTGATCCATCGACAGGCTCCTGCATATATTGCTCCTCCACATGTTGTACCGTTAATTGTGTGTGTGTGTGTGTTGTAACCATGGACGGCTGGTTGATTCATAGCCTGCACTGCAGACTCGTAAACCAGAGCAGCACCTGCACCATTGCACGAGGGTGTAGTGAAGAAAACTAGGCTAGCTAGCTCAGGGTTGTGAAGCAGGAGGGACGCATTGATTGGTTAGTGTGTTGTGTTGTTGTATCTGGTGATTTGTGTAACTGTGTGCTGTACACTCACTTGCATTGGACTGCTGATGTTGTAAAAGAGAAATTGATTCATAGGCTGGAATGCTGACGCGGCTCAGCTATATATGGTGTGTTCTTGGATGCTGAGTGTTGATAAACAGAAAATCATGTGCTGCAACGAGTGGGCCATGTGTAGAGCTTCCCAAAATCTTTTACGATACCTCGACGAGGGCTGGAAGCTACTGCATTGCATTAAGAAGAAGAAGAATTTATTGAGTTAATAAGGAAAACCAGATAAAAAACCAAACAAGGCATGGTTAATTAAGGCAAACCAAACAAGGGGAGATATCCAGTGATCCCAAACTTTAAATGCTACCATGATACCATTTCTCAAAATTCGAATTTACAAGGGTAAAAAAATTCCCTAAAAAATTGTGGGTGTTCACAAGTTGTGTGTTTACATTCTCTACAGTTTTCATTACCAAATTCAAAATACCCACAAAGAAACAAAAAAGATAAATTTCTATGTGAATAGTGACATTTCGTGCTTTTCGCTTTTTGTGACACTATTCATGTTGGATTGTCATTTTTGTTTCTCTGCGTGTATTTCGAATTTGTTTCTGAAAATTCTTAGGATCATAAACACACATGTTGTGTATACCCACAATTTTTTTCGGATTTTTTTGGCACTTGTAAATTCGAAGTTTGAGAAGTAATATCATGGTAGCATTTAAATCAAAGAATTTATTTACATATCACCCTAATAAGTGATGACGGTGGCCCGATATTGAAATAAATTCCCAACATCGGCATCGACACTAAATCTTCAAAGAAATATTCGTCCGCCCAACAGATCATTAACATTATCCAAACACCCCTATGAAAATACGTTCAAGGTATATTAGAATAAATGGTAAAATAATTCCAAATATTACATGAAAAGAAATTATGCAATATATATGTACTAGCCATTCGAGCTAAAAAAACCTGTGAGCTAGCTAAATTACATGCTACTAGCTAAATGCCCGTGCGTTGCAACGGACGACGAAAGTGAAAATAGAAGCTATCGAATTGTTTAAGCAAACATGTTATTTTTCTGTTGATGAAATTTTGTGCAACACACAGCTATGGTAATCTAAGAGAGAAGTCACCATGTGCGTGTTTCTCTGATAGCTGATATTGATGTCGTGCGAAAGTAATCCAATTTTACCCAGCAGAACAGGTGAAGTTACTAAGTTTTAGGTTGAGTACCTGGTGGTTGTTGGGAACAGTAGGGGGCCTTGGCGGTCGACCTTGCCGGCGCGCAGGGAGACGAGGGGAACGCTGAGGCACCTGGCTAGCATCCCCACCTCCGAGACCTCGAAGTGCGGCACCGGCCGACCGATGAGGCGAGAAGCAAGTTAACGACAGGATCCGTCACCTTAATGGCCACGGCGAACACCACGGCGCGCGACCGGCGGACGGAGGGTCGGACGAGGAGATTGTGAAGCCTTCGTGGCCCGCCACAAAGACGGAGCAGGACGTGTCCAACCTGGACGTATCGTTTGGTTTTTTGAACGACCGTCTACTTGGTTTTTTTAGGGATTGGTTTTGCTCCATGAATCACATGAGGAGCTGCTAGGATGACCGATCAAGGCATAGAGCCACAAAAGAGGGGGGGGGGGGGGGGGGGGGGGGCCTTGGCCCCCCTATGGCATAAGTAATTTTTAGAGCAAATCACCATGGTTGGCCCCTCTAATGGATGCGCTTTCGCCCCCGTTGATCTTTATTCCTGCCTCCAACCGTGTCACGCGCACATTTCTTTCAAATTTAGTAAAATTTCTTGTACGGATTCTTCAATACCTCCTATTGTAGAATATTCGTGCGGCACGCTCCCAAATTTTGTATTAACAGCGGTTGTTGTTCCAATTAATTAAAACATTTGCACATACGTGCAGTGTTGTTCTCCAATTTATGTGCTGCTACAACATGCTGCCTGTCTACGCACTTGTGTCTCAGGTACTTATACCCCTACCTATCTAGATAGCATAGTTACCACGCTGCTTTTTTTTAGAATATAAGCACTGCGATATTATTAATTCACTTCAGAAGGTGAGCTCATTCTCCACTTGTATATCATTATTTCAACATGATCTCCACCATGGCAACAGGTGGGGCATTAAGATATATTAACTGTTCAAGACGAAAGGGTGTAGGGAAATAAGAACTGTAGTTTATTGCTAATCCTTCCTTGGTGCTATCTAACCCATACCCCGAGTCTACTGTCTCAGCACTCATCATTCATGTTTTGTGCAGTTCTCCTTGACCGCGGAGCAGCTCGAGATGCAGCTTCCAGATGCTGGGTCACCGCCACCCTCCCCCATGATCTCAATGGAGGAGCCGCTTCAGGATATCAGACTTGACGTCGTGGCGGAGGACATCGATGTCGAGGTGATCTCGGATGATGACATGCACGGGCGGAGCTTAGTTGATGTCAGGGGGGCGACCGCCCCCCCCCCCCCCCCCCCCTCCCAGCTTTTGGAAATCCATGAAGATTTTTTTTTTTTTGAGAGCTGAGATTAGATAGATTTGTGTGTTTTGGCCCCCCAGGAACTCATATATCACATTTTGCACCCCAGCAGACTCTGGCAAGCTCCGCCACTGATGACATGTTTAGCTGTTGTAGCCATGATCTTGATGATCCTGTATGGTAACAGGCGAGTAAATCGAGAGGGGAGCAAAGTGGTGCAACCGGCAGATCCTTGTTAATAACCGGAGTATATTTTTCCATTTTCCTTGTTTCGCACACCGTGTCGTGCCGGGCGACGACTTGGCTTTTGAATTCGCCACTGTGTAGTATGAGCACGTGTGGCCTGTAGATCGCTTGACATGTTCGTTTATTCGTAGCTTCGCTCTGGTTGTTATTTCGAAGAGCCGATTCATCCGTCTAAGCAATTTGGATTGTCCCAGTGTAAGCAAAGATCACGTCTATAGGCTAGGGTCCAAGAGATGCAGTGTCATATCAAGGTGGAAGAGCCACAAAAAGAACATATATTTTTCCTCAACATTGACACAGTCACCAATATTATTATTTTACGAGGGGCAGAGATGTATTCCCTCCGTTTAGGTGTACTAGTAAACATGCCCGTGCGTTGCAACGGGCTAAAAAAATCAACTATTGGTCTAAACATCGTCACGACGCAAACTTTTCTTTTAGCGCTAGTTCGCTTGCCATGAATCTCTTTGAAACCGAGGTTTCCGACGGTTGCTTGCTTGGGAGGAGCCTGACACTGTCCCAGCTCCCGGCGCTATCGGCCGCGGCGAGGCCAGTAAAGGGCACGGCGTCGCGCTGCTGCTCGTACAAGGGGGTTCTGCATGAGCCCGCCGGTGCGGCATGTATTGTCCACATATAGCATACGTATTTGTACATGATACGTCATCATCACATCAGCGTGATGAAAGCTATGTATCAATCTATTTCTCCCGTTTCCGCGGTACCCGTGGATCGGTCGCGAAGGCCGGCTAACTGGCGGCGCAGTCCTCTGCACATGGCCGTCCGCCCATGGTGTCGCACAAAGACTACCTGGACACGGACTCGACTGCTAAACTGGATTGCAAACATATCAAACGCGGTGCGGCCAACATTCATCCCGATCGATGATGCATCACATGCGATGTCTGTGGAAGCATGATGTAAACCTGCATCCAGTGTTTTTATCTCGACGACGATGAAGAAGGTCTCATAGCCAGGGTAGACCCGGCCGGCTACCGTCGATGGCCCATGCGCGTCCTATCCTGCCTCACATGTGACGATTGAGTATGGGATCGTCTCTAGGGTAAAGCACTACGGTTGTGTGACTGATTTGCTAGCACGATCAGGTCAGCTTGAAAGGGCTTACAAGTTCACTGACGAACTGCCGATAAAACCGATCGCAATCTTATATATGAAGGACACTGGTTTCTCCTTGTGGAAGTCTGCAGGTCGGTGGCTTCTACACATATACGCCTAACCTTAGCGAAAGCTCACTGATACATCGGCTCCAAAGCTTTGGTGCTGCAAGCTCGTGAGAGAATAGAAAGGGTATATTGTTTGCAGCTTTGCACAAGAAGGACTGTTTATGTCGCTCGCTAGGAGTAATTTGCACTTATGCATTCAAGATGGTTTCAATTGTTAGACAATGTAGTGAAGACAATAAAGGTTGACTAAAATACAGGTAAGAGAAGGGTACACGTTAAAGATGGAGAGAATAAATAAAATTCTAATTCTTAAAAAGATAAGAGGGCAGAAATGAAACTTTTATAAAATATATTTTCTAAGAAAAACCGTGGAAGAATAAATACTAAAAGAAGAACCAAGCGAGTTTTCCACTCTCAACTCAGCGACGACAAAACCAAGAAGACTCTAAGTTTATTTTTCCCTAACCCGTCGCAACGCAAAGGCATTTTTGCTATTCTATACCTAATAATAAAAGCAATAAGGTTTCTTGTGGTACGTCATTTTTGTTTCCGATTCTACCCTTAGAGAGTTAGAAATATTAGGTTGTTTGCCACCGCCAAGTAACGTTGTGATTTCCGTGGTTTTCGTTTCGTACACGAAGAGACAATCCAAACGAAGTATCCTGATCTGACCCGAGTCGGCCTCTTATTGCCTTTTCCGGGCCATTAAATACAGGAGCAATCGATCGATTGCGCTGCATCAAATCGATCACAACTTAGGATCCAAGTCGAGCGTTGCAAACTATCAAACATGTGAGCTGGAAATTCGAGCGAGAACAATGGCGGACAGAAGCAACGTCAACGAGATCGTAAGGAGGCGAGCACGTGGGAGCATCCTGGCGGCGGCGCGCGCAGGCAAGAGAGGAGGAGGCGGCGTTGGCTGAGGCAGAGCTAGCAGCAGCAGGCCCTTCCCCCGGTCATCCCGCCTACGACATGCACGATGCTACCTGCTCGCGTCGCGCCGTCGGTGCAACTGGCCTCAGGCCTCTGGCTCAACGCCTCCCACGGTGCCACCACGGACACCAAGCAGTTCCCCGCCTATCTCGTTCCCTTGCCGGCGTGCGGTCCTTGCACATAAATCGAGCGATCGGCGTGCGGTCTCTTCCCCAGTTCAGGTGACCAAGGCCATGGTTCAGACGGAGGCTGCTCCAGGTGAAGCTCGAGGAAGAGCCGATTTACTTGTTCAGTTAATTTGTTCTGATCCGATTTGCCTCGTCCATCTACCGCTTGGGGTGGTCATCGGCGGCGGCATCAAGAGCTGGGATGCAGCAATTGCCGTGATTTGGGAGGAGGCAACTACCGAGCGGCAAACAGCGCCATCGAACCATTGACGGGCTAACAGCAGAGCAGAGCTAGCAGCAACATCCTCAGGAAGAAATCGGGATTGCCTTTAGTTGAATACAGAGCAAGCTAGAGCACATTACTCACTATATAAAAGATGGTCCGTTTAGCGATCTGGGAGCGTCCCTGTCATTGTACCTTCTACAGTAGTGAACAGTGTTCAGCAGTGATTCCTCTGTTTGGTTTGGCTACTTTGTTTCGGGTCGTCCCTGTGTACGTGAAGACACTACCGACCACTTCTTTCCTTCCTCGGCTAGGTGGATAATTTTTGGTCTTTGACTTCCTTTTCTCTTTCTTTCTGCCGGATACTGCTCTGCTTCTCCGATGCGCCGCCCGTCTTCGCCTCGGCCGCCTCGCCGGCGCTCGCCGCCTCCGCGGCTCCCCGGCGCCGCCTCTCGGAGCCACCTCCTCGGTCCGGCAGCGAGCGCCAGCTCTTCTCCCACCGCCTCTCCTGCCGCGTCCTCGGAGGCCTCGCGAAGCTCCGGCTCCGCGTCCACCACGGGGTCGCGGGAGGGGCCCTGCCTCCCGAGGTCGCGCTCATGGCGCGGAACTTCTTCGTCGTCGTCCACACCGCCTCTCGCGCCGCCGTGCTGCGAGGCGCGGCCGGCCTTGCCGGCTCGCTGCGCCTTCGTGCGGCACACAACACCAAGGTGCGAGCAACCTCTGACTATCCGCCACTCTTCTCTTGATTCTTCCGTGTGATGACGTTGTCTACTGTGGTGGTTGCTCAGCTGTATCTTTGCTGCATTCGAGAATACAGTACAGTAGATGCTTTAGAAGCATAAAATTGGGAATAAAAATAGAGCAGAAATAGTGTAAATTGTATGTGAGTTTTGAATTTGATTGGGTTTGTGGTTCTTCCGGTCAAATTTCTCATATGGTAGAGCAACTTAATTTGGGAGCACTGCTATGAATGCTTCAAGTGGGAAACTAATTTCTTAATTAGAATCAATGTGTAATTGTTTTCACAGATCCATGTGTTAAAGAGTTTTTGGCGATGGGATTTTGTGCTTCGCGTATAAATAATGAATTATGATGGACCTCCATTACATATTATTGAAATTAGCTTCATGATCAGAATAGGTATGAGTTAATCATATTTTTTATACTTACTTGCAGTTCTAAATACCCGGCGCCGGTGACTTCTTGGCTCAGCGGCCATGTATTAGCTAGATGACTAGCATGCTCGATATATTGCTCTCCTTTTTGGAAAAACAATGGCGTTGGTTGTACTGTTTATGTTCCTCCGATTACTACTTTACCACGTAAGTTACGATCAGATTTTTGCTCATGCGTACATCCTTCAGCCTTCACATCTGAAAGGTATTTTGTTAGATGGCAACCAAAAGACATACACGTGTGAAAGAACATGAAATTTTCATGATTTTATTGATAATCTAATGAAGCTAGCTACGAAGTAAGCTTTAGTGCCTGTTTTCAAGAAATTTGTCATGATAATTTCTTTCAAAAAAAAAAAATTTTGCATTCTACCGCTAAAGCTTACAACAAACATCTGTTGTCTAATGAATATAGCTTACGGTATGCAGAAGTAAGCAGAACCAAACATGAAGCATTGTAACACAATGATGGGACATCATACTCCCTCCGTTTAGGTGTATAGGGCCTCTTATCAAAAACTATTTGTTCAATAATCTAAGGCCGCTTATCATCTAATTGACTAAATAATCACACCCTTTAATTACACCCAGTACCCGTTGCATGCGCTTACTCTCCATTGGATTGGTCAATTCAATTGCATGCTACATCCATGCAGGGGCCCCGCCCAGCTGCACATGCGGGATTGGGTGTTGTTTGGTCTGCCAGCAATAACTCACCTAATTACTTGCGATTAAGCATGATGTTCGCTACGTTTGATTGGGTAAACAAAAAACTGGCAACTTTTTCTGGCCGTATCAGCATCCACCTTGGTCGCGCTGCACCTTGCTAGAGGCCCTATACACCTAAACGGAGGGAGTATAATGAACGTTGCCTTTCATTATGAACAGGTAGGCTGCACCAGGAGAGAAAGCACCAAAGAATTATGAGTATATGACAGGGCAACAGCCGACAGCTGATAGGAAATGCAAGCGTTAAGTAAGCACTAGATTTCCTTAATGGCATGCCTCTATTTTTAGGAGCTGGTCAAGCCCACACTTTCTCCTAGGTTAACTGTATTTAATTTTTTCTTTGCTTGGTAAAATGTGTAGGAAAAGTTGGAGGTTTTAATGTTGGTGCAGCTGTGAAGATCAAGCACTTAACTTCTGTAATGTTTTCATTCAGATTTGGTTTTCTAATTGGTGGTAGTGGTACCAATTGAAGCCGGCAGGATTTTGGGAGATGCTGCCAGCTTGCTAGGTAAATGTGCTTTCTTTACCCAGCTTCTTCTTAGCTATGCTTATAGGTTGTTATTTTTTGTTAAAAAGCCCAGGTGACAATGTTAGTGCTACAACCAGTACCTGTTTCATTCCGTTTTCTTTACCATGCGGTACCACGACAAGTTCAATACATTTAAATATATGTGATGTTTTCTTAGGCATGCTTACTCATTTGAAAAACATCATCTGTTTTTTTTTTGGAGCTCATTACACATATTACATACGCTGCAAACTATTTTCAGGTTTAAAATTCAATTACCATATATCTTAACATGAACACTGAGATATATGCACTTGCTGGGTTCACTACTTTCGGTTGGTTATACGTGTCACTAAATCTGGAGAGCTCATTTTTATGCAATTTGTCTGCAGTACGAAATCAGATGGTCGAAATACTGAATTGAGGTAGAGTAGACCGACGATCCGGTAGTTATTTGGCCAACTATGGAAAGAAAAATCTTGCAGCTGCTCCCCCTAAAGTACCATTTATTCCAGCTGATAACAGGTACGAGTATATAGTGCTCCACAGTACCTTCATTCAGTTTTGTTCCATTTGCACTATCATCACAGTAAACCTGAAACTGTAGTTGTACTGTATGTTTTTAACTACAATGTGGATATCATGTCTATTTTTTTAGATGTGATAATGGAAAATCTTGTGCCTGGTGCGGTTAATAAAAGGCAGGTCCGATGAGCATCCATGAGCTGTGAATATCAACATATTTTGGACAGGTTGGTAAGTTACCTGCACAGAGGAACCTGGATCGGTCTCTCGGATGCATTTCTCTTCATTCTTTATGTGTTTGAAGACAGATTCTTGGTTCCAATTAATTTACAGGTTATATTTTTTGTGCACAAATTCACTTATCAGGTTCTAGAACATTACATTCTGGAAGTTCTATTTTATTGAGGGAGAGTCACCAAGGCAGAATGATGGTATAGGCTCTACATTTAAAATAAATTAAATTATCTCAATCGACAAGATCTAGAGCTCCTGAGGTACGCTCAATACTAGACTTTGCTTTCATTCTTTTCACTTACTCTCCTCTTCTTCTATTGTTCATTTAATTCACTGTTCTGATTCGGCGACGACGCATACGCCTTTCTGATTTGTAAATAGCCGGAGCTTTATATTATTACATAGATTGATTCCATTTTATGTACTAAAGGAAACAAAATCTACTTTTCAGATTTTGTTCCACAATGCAATCAGTTTCAGTGAAAGACCTATCTCCTCAGAGAAGAATATCACGTCTTACTGTTAGGCTTATACAAATCTGGGAGAAATGTATGAGTTGGGCCTACTGTTTATCGACCATGAGGTACATGCCTACATATTTATGCAAAATTTTCAGTTATTCACCTGCTGCACGCATGTATGTACTTAAGTGTCACTGTTAGATTCATGGATAAGCCTTATACCATGAACTGAAAAATAAAATTATAGCTTCCTTGCACAGTATCAAAAAAAATTCCTGAATTTTTACTTGAGGGAAACATCATTGAAAGATGTATAGCGAAAGATAGAATAAGCATGTTTTGAGCCAAAATAAAAGAAGATATAGTCTATAAGATTGGTTTTTACCCATTTCTCATGGTACTTTTGTAGATTTTTAATATGGTCAGGGATCATTTTTATCTGCTCATATTGAGTATTTCCTTTCTCTTCACTTCAATAATGCGCTCCACAAGTTTGCTTATCTATACAGCTAAATGCATTAATACAAATAAAAACCACTACTAATACTTACGAGCTATATTATAACAAAATAACAATCGATATTTTCCACTAAGGACGCGGCGTGTCGCCGCGCCGAATTCAACTAGTATAGAATACAGAGCAAACTTTCTAGCTAGCGCACTCATCGAGCAGAAAACAGTGTCCTGTTCCTGTTCAGCAAAAGGAAAATTGGGCAAGACATATAGGAGTAGGAATCCATCTCGGGGACGACGTTTGAATAGAGGATTCTTTTATAATCCAATCAACAGAAACAATGCTCAAGATTAAACTTTGTTGCCAGAGAAATTTATGAAGGAGCGCAACAGGCCGAATCACGATGCGCCGTCTTCTTCTCCGGGCGTCGCCAGTGGAGAATCCAGACCGAGCGCCCAAGGCAATGGCTGCTAGGAAGAGCGTTATCCGCAGCCGTGTGCTCCACCATGACTATACATGGATATCAAGGTATCACAATGATAAGAATTTATCAACATATATTTTAACCCTAGAGCTATTTTTACAGTTGTCTCAACTGGATACTAATATAGGTAAAAAAATAATGTTGTTTTACGCGGTCAATCATTTTTAGGTAAATTTGGATTGCGTCAATGTTTTTCAATATAGATTTATTTACATTCCCGTAGCAACGCACGGGCATTTTTGCTAGTTAATAATAAAGGCATTAAAGTTTCTTGTGGTACATCATTAGACTTACCCCTAATTATGATCGAAATTACAGCACTTGCCACCGCCGAGTAAACAAAAAAGGGTCGTACCTCAGCCATCGTTCCTTTCGCCTGGCCGCCTGACCAACGCCGCTCTGATCTAGCCCCCGCACCACGGCCGCCACCTTGGTCCAGGCCCTTAATCGATGCTTCCGCCCGGAGATGGAATCCCCGGGCAGCACGGTGAACTCCTATGGTGGGGGTGTCTCGGGTGGCCAGGGGAGGTCCTCACCTTCAGATCGAGAGGCCGGAGGTTGGAGGAGACGGTTGCTCCGGCGGTGACAGACCGGTCCAAGGCGGCGGTGTGGGACCTGGTCCATGGCGGTGGCTCCTCCGGGGATTCCACCTAGCGCCGCATGGTAGTCCACGAGATTCCCGGCCCTGGCGTCCGCAGGCGATCCGAGCTTCGTGCTGCCGCGGTCGTGGGCGTGCGATGGCGCCGTCGCCATGGCTGGCTGGATGTGCGAGGTTTCAAAGAAAGTGTACAGGTGCGCGTGGTGTTTACCTTGATTTTGAAGCCGTCTCTGGAGTCTGGACCAAGTGAAGGTCAATGTGCATCTAATTTGCTGCTTCGTTTGTGTATATTTCAGCAACTTTTTTTTTTCGTTTATACTTTTCAAAGGAATTCAGCGTATACCGTACCATCGGTCCATCGTGGTACTAGAAAGTACTCCCTCCGTTCCAAATTGATTGAATTGACTTTGTCTGACAAATGCATGTCAATTAATTTGGACCGGAGGGAGTAAGAAAGATCCAAATATGCCAAGAACTTGGTAACTGTAATTGCAATTCATATCCTAAAGGGCTAGAATTTAAAAGGAGGAGATGCTATATTAGTAGAACTTGATTGTTTTGAGATGATTTGTAGGATATCAAGCCAACATGTTCAGGGTACAATGTGACATTATGCGGCTGTGGCTGCCGTTGGAGGGCAAGTTTGTCCTTGAGATACTGTGATGTTTTATTACAGAACGAAAATATGCTACAGCCTCATTCATCCATAGAAAAAAAAGGTGGACCCTGAAATTTTAGGTGATAGAGCCTTACTATTGAACAGTGTAATATTCAGAAAATACTCTGGTGTCGATCACACAAATGAATATTGAACAGTGAATATTTATAAGAAAAAGATCGACACAAGGACACAAATGCTGCTATGCACACAAAGCACCCAAAAAATAGTCCACGATGCCATGTTCCGTCTTATATAAAAGTGGTGTATGTGGCTTACTGAGCAACTCTAGATGTCGGGTGTAGAACTGGATTACCCAAACTGTTCATACCGATGGCCCGTCATAAATCATGGTGATCCCCGTGAAAGCTCTTGCCCATAAGCGTCAAGTTACACAACTTTACCTGATACTTGATTTGGAGGTCCGCCTTTTATATTTCTCAAGTTGGGTTTTGACTTTTCAGTTTGCTATGCATACCAATTGAGAAAAATTCAACACTGCATTTTGCTTGCTTCATACTTCCGAGATATTTGCTGAATATGGGAGATTTTATGCATTGGGTTTCAGAGAACCAGTACTGCATATAGAATTTCGACAATGTGTAGAATTGAAAGGAAGAGCTGGATAGGAGTTATGTAGGTTGAGCCTTTCAAGCATTCTTTGCGGCAACATAAGCGAATTTTGTTAGCTAAGGAACTGAAAATATCTAGTTTAATAACCATTTTGTCTATGAAATATATTGATTTTCTTCTTGCTTTTGAAACAGGAACACATGCTGAAGAAAGGGTTCACATGGCACTACCCTGCCTACGACCAACGGCTGGAGCTCGGCGAGGTAGCAGTGCCACCTGACAGCCTTAGTTCACTTGACTGAAGAGCAGCAACTCAGCTTCTGAACATATCTTATACTACATGAAAATGCCTTGACAAACTGAAGCAAGCGCAAGCGAGCAGGGTGGGCCTGTGGGCACTGCCGAACCCCGAGGAGCCATGGGAATGGAGGAAGGAGAAGCGCACGAGGAAATGGTGATCAGTCAGCCGGCCGTGGCTTGTGACCAGAATCGCTCTCCTGAGATTTTCTAGACCAGAACCATTGTTTTATCAGTGTAGAATGTGTATGTACTATGTGCCTCAACGATTTCATGCCGTAGACTGAAGCAGGAAAAGTGGTGTCTTAAGCTCCCACTGGGGATGCACACATTTTCCATTTGATCGTTGTAATCTGTAAACAGGGTCTGATTGGCATATTATTAACTTTATTACAAGTTTGCAATTGATAATGGACGGACTTAATTTTTATTTTCGATTTCCCCGTTCTTGCCCACGTGGGCAACCTTTTCTCTGTACTGGACCGAACACATCTTGTTCCTCACCTCATCACCTGTTCGGCTCGTCCGAGTGGAGACAACAGACGCCGCGACCGGCGCCTTGGCCTTGGGGGCCAACTCCGGCGAGAAGCAGGGCGCCACGGCGCGGCGCGACCCGACTCAGGCAGGCACCACGGGCCGCCAGGTGACCATTCCTCAGTCCATTCGTCTCTCCTCTCCCCTCCAATCCCCAGTCCCACACCAGTGCACCTCCCCACTCCACTGCGGCTGTGTGCGCCTCGCTGGTGACCGTTAGGTGGAACAGAGGTTCCGTAGAGACTCAACTAGCTGCCGCCGGTGAGGGGAACGAGATCCGTCGGGCTAGATTTTCCAAATTGCCACAGGGGCAAGAGCGTCATTTCGTGTGATAATAATATTGTTTTGAGACAAAGTGTGATAATAATATTGTGCTCACAAATTCGAAAATTATTTAATTAATTCAAAATGGTTCATGATCAATAAGTAAAAAAGAAGGGCATATGATCAATCACAAGCTAAAATGGTCCGGCTTTTGAAACGCTGCGCAGAGAATTGTGTCTACAGGGAGCTCTCGCGACCGCTTGGGCGACAGGGGTCGCCCGGCGGGGCCGCCTCCGGCCGGCGTTGGGCTCCTCGTGTCCGGTCCTTCCCTCGGGGGCGGGGTGAAGGGCTGCGGGCGTCGAGGGTGGCGTGCGCGTCGGCTCGGGTGGCGTTGTGGGCGGCTCCCCGTTGTGCTCGCGCCGGCGGTCGACCTTTGGGCTGGCCAGAGGTCGTCGTCCCGCTGTCCTGCTGCTCCGGGGTGGAGTGGTCGGGCGCCATGGCTGGCGGCTGCCGGGGCGGCAGTTGCAGGGGGCGGCGGGCCCGATCTGGGCCTCGGGAGGGCCGGGCGGGTCGCGGCCGTTCCGTGCTGTGGCGCTTGGCTGGAGTTGGGCCTGGGCGAGCTGAGGGAGATGGTGGCGCGGTTGGCCGGGTGGGTCGCGGTCGTCCGTCGACGTGGTTGCCGGGGGCGGCAGTTGCTACCCGGGCCCGATCTGGGCCTCGGGCGGGCCGGGCGGGCCGCGGCCATTGCGCTGAGGTTGTAGGTGGCAAGGCTGGCCGGGGGGTCGTGGTGGTGCTGTTGAGTTTGGTTGCGGCTGCTGCGCTGCTGCTCTGCTGGACCTACCTCCGGAGCTGCGCGCCCGGCCGTGTGGGGAGGGCCGGGGGTCCTCCCCTCGCTGCCGATGGTGGCGCCGTCCTCTTCGTCGACGGGCGACGAGGTGGGGTGCTTTGCTTGTGTACTTCCGAATCCTGATGTTCAGATATCCGTAGAGCTTGCTGCGAACTTTGTGAGGGTGCTGCGCGCTGACATCAACCAAGCACTCGGCTTGCTCCGGAAGATTGCTCTGGGCCATGTCCTGTTGAAGTTCTTAGGCGTGATCGTCGCTCTCTGGTTTCTTTCTGATTTTGGAAGCCTCTGTGTTTTCCTGACCCTGATATATGCTGCGGCCTTGAGGCTCCAGGCGGACCATTTCGCCGGGATGGCGCACGTCGAGCTCCGCAAGCAGTACGAGGTGCTGGATGCCAAGGTTCTGAGCAAGATACCAAGAGGTCCTGTAAGAGGTCAGAAGCAGGAGTAGAATAGGGACCCGTTCAGGCGATCATGGTCTGGGTGGTAGTTGTCTGGCTGGTCTGTAGATTGTGTGTTGCGAGTCTGTGGCACATGGCTGATCTGATGTGGTTTGGTGTCTTTTGGCGTTGGTGAAGCTGTCCAATGTTTTATCTGTTCGCGATAGATGATTCTACCTCTGTGTTCGTGCTGCACCTGTCTTAATGTTGTTGTAAATCCAGATCGTTTGTGGAGTGCAAGCAGCGCCGGCGCAAGGGGCGTCGGGCTCAGGCTGTGCTCGCCGTGGCCGAGGGCGGCGCGTCGCGGGCCGAAGACGGTGCGCAGGTGGACTCCGACGTCGATTTCGGGCAGGACGTGTGCCAAGCACCGCGAGGGGCGGCTTCGTTGGCGGCGTTCCTCCCGCAAGAGCTTCGGGTGCTGCCGTGCGGGGAGATCCAGGGGGATCTCGCCTCGCTGGACCCCTCTGTGGCGTTTGCGCCGTCGCCGGGGATCGGGGCGGCGTGGTCGCCACTCTCCTTCGTCGAGTTCCCGCCGCTGGGCTCGTCAGGGGACGAGCCGCAGCCGGCCGTGCTGGGTGCTTGGGGCCCTGGTGGTGGGCGTTTGCTGGTGGGCTCGTTGGTGGTGCCGCTCCCGGTGGTGTGGGCTGCTGCGCCGCCGCCGGCGGCCTTCTCGCAGGTCGAAGACACAAGGCTAGGGTTTGCTCCGCTTGGGCCTTCTGCGGTGTTGGGCCAGGCAGGTGGCTTGGGGCCTGGGTAGGCCCGGCCATCTGGGCCTTCCATTACTCGGACCCAAGTGGTGGGCCGTGAAGTGGTGGGCCGTGAAGTGGCTGCTGCTCCATGTGGGACGGTGGCGGTTTTCTTTCCTTGTTTGGTTGCAGTTGTTCTGCCGTGGAGGTGAGGGGCTGGCGACGGACATGGCGTATCGGGAGGCGACATGGGCGTGTCTCCGGCCAGCACTGGCTTATCTCTGAAGAAGTGTCAAGTGTTGTTAGAAGTTCAGTTAGTAGCGTTGTCGAATCTATTCTGCACCGTACATCCCCAGATCGATGGACTATTTTGCAACTTTCCGCTTCGCGGACAGTGGCGAGGTAAACCGTCAATCTGAAGATCTACGGCCCAGATAGACTCCAACGTCGCTATTCGAACTCTCTGCACATCTGGCAGGTGGCCTGAATTTTTTTCCCTTTTCTTTTTTGTTTACTGGATGGCTTCATTAATACTTATTAATAAAGTCGGGCACCCGGAAGTGCCTTTTATCTAAAAAAATTATATGGTTAAAGTGACACTACCGATCTTAGCAAGTTAAACCTCCGCCTAGTGAGGCATTTTGCTGATGATGCCTGATGGTTGTAGTAGGGGACGGTGTAGGAGATGTCAAATCTTCTTGCCTCCTGACCGTGGGGGTTGCACCATTGTACATTCACTTATATGTTCCATAAATTGTTTTGACGTATATGTAATTTTTTTCATTATTATGATTGTCAGACCCCGAAGGTGGCGAACTTAGATTGTTGTTGGTGAGCTGAGGCCATGAAGCAGCAAGCACAGGTGGTTTCTACTAGTGTGTACAGGTACACGCATCGCCGCGAGGGAGGAGCCGATATCCATGACGTATTCGTCGAGAAGAGCATGTTCAGGGTGCTATTTTCCTGTATCGGTGCTGCACTCCTTCTTGCAAGTGTTTGTCATGCATTGTTGTCAAAGGTACTTCTCTTGAAAGTTCATTCCCAGATACCAACTATGACTGAGTTTCCGCTATTTCGGTCGGGTGCTCTGACTGCTAGATGTGAGTCTATTTCATGAGCCTCTTAGGCCTTAGCAATGCTATTTAGATGCGGAGGAATATATGTTAATTAGATAAGAACTGTTATACATGCCATGTTGAGGATGTTTTATGCCTTTGTTTTACATTCAGGTAGCGAAGGAAACATAACCTTTATGTTTGTTAGTCCTACTTTAATGACTTGCAATGTTTAAATGTTTCAGAAAACTTTATGCCTCAGTTCATTTTGGAGTGTTTTATTTTCTGCTATCATTGCTAAATGGTTGCAGTACAAGCCTGCGAAGAAAGGTAAGCGCTGAGGTTGCTCTGCATTATCTCTAAAAATTTTACATTTTGGTAACTTTACCTTTAAGTTGCATAAAAATAGGACACTCTTGTTTATCACCATCGACGTTAGAAAAATGCTGATATAAAAGCGAAACTGTGTGCTCCTTATTCAGCATTATATTTTATTTTCTGCAGAGTCATTGATTATCATGCCAGCTTTTGGCGTTCAGCTAGAACAACACTTTTGGAGGTATGAAAGAACCAATCTGGATTTTACATGAGTGTGTTGCATTCCCCATCATTCTTTTTTTTCTCGAACACACACCTCAATGTGTTGTTTCCCATCTTGTTGTCAGCTTTGCCGCTCTTCAAAATTATACAGTATGATATTGCAAGAGCACGTCATCAGTTGCAAACATATATAGGAAATTAAGGCCTTTAGATACCTAAGGAAATAAGTATTTTGTATTTTAGCAGAAATAAGTATTTCTTTCTTGTCAATACTTGTGAGTGATAAAAGTTGCAATAGATAAAGTTGTTTTGCGTTAACTAGAAGTGACCATCTTATGCTTGCCCTATACATTTTCCTATTATACGAGTACGTTATAAGGTAGAAAAATTAGAGGCATCTTCATCATTTGACATGTATGTTATCTTTCATAGTGGAAGAGTCCATCGCCAGTTTGTGCCGATCAGCAGGATCTTAAAGCCGGTGCTGAATGAGTGTGTGACCCCTGTTACATGTTACTGGAGCTTGGCATTGCTTCTACACGATAAAAATGAGATCATGCTAGTTTTTCAGGTAAGTCTTACCTGCTTTCAATTGATTTTGAAGGCATTATAATGAACTCGTGGTCTGAAAGAGATTCATATTTGCAGAAACTGCATCCACCACTCAAAATGTTGCTCCCAATCTGGAAAGCTTTGTGCTCATTCACAACCTCAGACAGTATTAGCCCTTCTTTAGTTCTTCGACCAGACGATTTGCATAAACATGTTCATCAAGCTAGTGCTCCGGAGTCCTGAATAGCACATTAAATTGCGACGTTGTTCCCTGAAGATTCTCTACCAAGTGACAGCAGGATGTTCAGTTTTGTCACAACTAACTGAAGATAAATCCGGCATGCTTTCAATTGATTTTGAAGTGCACCCTCAGGAACCTGGTGTCTGAAAGAGCTTAATCTGCAGAAACTGCATCCACCAAGTGTTGGTCCCAACCTGGAAAGCTTGTGTGCATTCACCAACTCCGGCAGCGTTAGCCCTTCTGTCAGCTCTTCAACCAGACTACGTGCTTAAAAAAATGAACATGTTGATCAAGATGGCGCTCTGAGTCCGGGATATCACACATAAACGCTCGAGTGCGTGTGTTAGAGATGTAATACGAGTAGGATACGATATGGTATAGTATACCAATCGTATCCTACCCCAACTTGTAATACCCCGGCAGGGTTATTCCTGCCCCTATTTAACACGTAACCCAACCCCAGGATTGGGGTATCGTTCCCTGCATACGCACATCGACATGGTATCAGAGCCTCCTCTTCCCCTTGTCTAGCAAAAAACAAAACCCTAGATCGATTCCTCGATCACCGAAGAAACGAAGAAGAAGAAGAAGATAATCGCCGCTGTAGTGCCGTGCGATCTGCCCTCCGGTTCTGATCGGGGGTGAAGAAGAAACAAAACAGGAAAACAAGGAAGAAGAAAATCGCCGCCGCCGAGCTGTGCGATCTGCCCTCCGGTTCCGATAGGTGGTGAAGAACATCGAAAACCCTCCCTCCCTCTCCAATGGAGTCCTCCTCCACGTCCGTGATGACTTTGGCGTCTCAGCTTGGGGCGCCGCCGACTGAGAAGCTCACCCGGTCCAATTTTTGCTCTGGAAGATGCAGGTTTTGCCGGCTATTCGTGGTGCGCTGGTCATGTGGTTACTTGATGGCTCCGACTCGGCACCGCCAGAAACCTTGGAGTCTGTGGATGATGTGACGAAGCAGAAGAAGGTCATACCAAATCCTGTTTACGGAGTGTGGCTCATCCGTGATCAGCAGGTTTGAGTTGGTTCATTAAAACCCTCTCTCCCGAAATCATGGCACACGTTATGGGTATTGAACACTGTTCTGAGATGTGGTCCTCGATTATGGAGTTGTTTTCCTCTCAGTCCAAGGCTCAGATCAACACTCTCCGTGGCTCCCTTGCCAACACAAAGAAGCTTGATATGATGGCTGACAAGTTCATTACCACCATGAAAGGATTTGCTATGGAGCTTGCTGCTGCTGGGAAGAAAATTGATGATGATGAGTTAGAAGGCTATATTCTTAATGGCCTTGGTGCTGGATACACTCCCTTCGTTGCTTCCATCAACGTTGTCCCCAATACAACCCTTGCTGATATGTGCGCGCAGCTCATGGCATATGATCAGCGTGAAGCCATGCTCTCTGAAGCCGGTCAACAGGCTGGTTCGTTTCAGTCCTCGGCTCACGCTGCCTCTCGTGGCCGTGGACAGATCACTCGTCCCAACACTCCCCGAGGTGGTCATCATGGCGAGTACCACAACCACTATGATGGAGATTACCATAACAATTATGGAGGCAACTATGGAAACAACAACCGCGGTAATTATGGAGGAAACTATTACCGTGGTGGCAATGATAACTATAGAGGTGGCCGTGGCAGGTTCCGTGGCAACCAAGGTGGCCGTGGTGGTGGCCGTGGGAATCAGGGGGGCCGTGGTGGTGGCCGTGGCCGCATCCCTTCTCCCTTCCAAGATGTTCATTGCCAAATATGTAAGAAGTATGGTCACCCTGCAAATCAGTGTTGGTGGCGCTATGGAGACCGAGAGATGATGATGATGATTTCAACACTGATCGTAAAGACGCATATGTGATACCCACAAGTATAGGGGATCGCTGAAGTCTTCGTTGGGAAGTATTACCCAAATTTATAGTTCGACTCGATGGGAACACAAGAATATCAATAAGACCTTGGCAATTGAGGCGTCACTCTCAACCACACCTGTATATCAATAACTTGCAGCAGTAATAGTGATGGCAGTAGTATGATTCAAGTAACAAGCAGAACAGTAGCAGTGAACAAGTGTTTCCCAGTTTTCACCGGAAAAGTGAAAGTGTAACTCAGAGATTTAAAACGTAGGCATGAGGTGATAGCGGGGTGTTGCAAGAATGAGATTGATCATATAATAAGAAACAAATAACAATGGGACCTATCTCTAACTCCGATATATGTAGGTATGTGTTCCATATTTAGTTGTGCGTACTAACCAAGAGAATTTGCACAACATCTATTGTCCAACCTGCCCATTTCACCGGGGCCAACTTGGAACTACAGGTAATTAAGGTCTACCCTTTCGAATAGACCGGAACAATGCATTAACACTTCATGAACACATAGAATCCTCAAACTAAAACATCTCCCCCTTGTTTTCCCTATATGTCACGTTTAGGGTTCGCAGGTTCAACATAATAGCAGGTGATACACTTTGCAGATAAATACCAAACTCAAATATATGATGGGGCAATATAAGTTCAGTACTGAAATCATGCCACTCGGGCCCTAGTAGCAAGCATTAAACATAGCAAGAGTGCATCAACACAATACAAAAGTATCCTCAAGATAAAACCCTAAAATCCCGAACAACGGGTAGCATTACATGATCAATCTCATCCAATCCCCATCCACCTCACATGCCTACAGCGGACTACTCACACATGGTGATGGTGAAGGGGCTCATGGTCGATGGAGATGAAGGCGGTGAAGACGGCCTCCGGATCCCTCCACCGGAGGAGAAATCCTGGATCAATCTGTCCCCGAAACGAAGATCGTGATGGTGGCGGCGTTCTGTTTCGCGAAAGCTCCTCTCCTCTAGGGCAAGCACTTTTTCGTATATATGAGGGGGTACGTCGAAGACCGAAGGCGAGGCGGCGCCCGAGGCCCATTTGGGTGGGCCCACGCGGCCAGGTACAGGGGCCGCGTGGGACCCCCCATTTGGCCCTCGAGCGCTTCCTCGTGTCCATCTTTGTCCATTGTCCTTCCTTTTCCATAAAAATTGACGTGGTAATTTTCCCCGATTTTATTTCCTGCAAAATAGCCAGAAAGAGACTTTGCTAAAAACAGCGTCAGATTCAGCAGTTTTATTCAAATATGGGAAGATTCCGGAGCAAATTATGAGGCAAAGTGCTTGGAAAAGTAGATGCATTTTGGATGCATCAGCTCCCCCAAGCTTAGCTCGTTGTTTGTCCTCGAACAACTCAAACGTAGTGCAGAAGCGATAAAAGACTTTGACAAGAACTTTGCATTGCATATGTAACACAATTTAATATCAACAAGCATTCAAAGCATAGCTTCAACAACAAATAAAAGATGCTAGCAAAGGTATATCTAATCAATGTTAAAGCATTTATATTTGTTGCAAGAGGATAACATGTAGTGTCAATACTTGGATGAGTTTGCTCAACTGTAGAAATAAACAAAGGTTCTTGCATCGCTAATGATTGAATCATGACAAGACTTTTGAGGTCTTTTGATTCTTTCTTTTGTTACTGTGAAATCATTGTGCTTACAACCTTGCTCTTAGTTTTAGCAAACCATTTGATATTAATATGACTCATATGCTTGACCGACTAATGGTTGAAAACCTCATGCCCCGTGAATACGAGTACCTACACCATGGCTACTCAACTTGGGTCACTAGGCAAGTTCGAAATTTTCAGTCATTGCAAGTAATAAAAGCGTCATCAAGAGCGTCAACTGGGGTACCTCTTGTCCCAGGACATGGACAAGCCCATGTCCAAACAACAAGACAAACAGACAATGAACAATCTCAGCACTCTTTTATTTACCATTTGCATAGCTTTTTATTATGAAGTGCATCACTGAATGTCCACTATGGTGCTGTAAATTTCCACCATGAATGATGCATGGCTTAAGTTGGCGGCCCAGGCGTCTCTCTAGCCAATTATTCTCACTCATCAAACTTGCTAAGTTTCCGCTTTCATTTCGCACATGATAAGCATCCATAAACAAAAGTACATGATATCAACTGAATATATTTAGTGCAATGTTGAAAGCTTTCCATGTGTCAGCACATTTCAGCTAACTCCCAACCACTAAACCTGTCAAGCATACACTTCATGTTTAAATTTGAAAATTATTTTACTCTCTTTATTGGCAAGTTTAGTAAGCACAATGGGATGCGTAGACCTTTGTTTAGAGCCACAATTATTCAATCCACAACCAAGTATTGTCACTAAATATTTCACTTGCATCATCATATAACATACTAGAACATGGAAAGATAAACATTTGCTACCACTTTCTAGATGAAGAAACTATGATGTGCTCACTTGCTGTTATTAAAAAGTCCACATAAACACGGCAAAGGTGTCATACCTTTCATCCACTTCATGCACCATCAACTCATCATCGTTGTTCTCCTCTCCCAACTTGAACTGCACAATAAAAACTCAAATCTGCCAGAAAATGTCACTGCATACAGTACTGTTTTTACCCTACCTAGACACCTCAGAAAAATCTCATATTTTACGTGTGTGTAGGTTATGATGTGTTGCAGCAGTGGTTAAAATTTCAGCTCAATCGGAGTTACAGAGAAAAAATGAAAAATAAAACAGCGAGCAGATTTCAGCAATTTCTGCACCTCCGTTTTTGCGTTTGTTTCAAGAAAACGAAAATATTTTTGTTATTTTTCGTTCTAAGAAACAAAAGACAAACAACCAGAAGTAAAAGAAACAAATAAAATCTTTTTGTGTTTTTGCGTTTTCAAGAAACTTATCATAGCAATATAACGGTGATATAAAACAATGAATGGAGAGTAAGAGAAGTACTCCCCCAAGCTTGCGATCAAGCTAGTATCCTGGGTAGTTGCCGTATCCACTTCCACTTCCAGGGTAGTAACTATATGGGTAGCCTTGCATGCTTGGGTACAGGGGCTCCGCCTGAGGTATGTACCCCTGTGTCTCTGGAGCTTGTGGCTCCTCCTGAGGCGGCGCCTCTTCCACTATCCATTTTCCGGTACTCCTGTCAAAAAGGTCAGTACGGGGGAGCCTAATGGACACTCGCTGCCCACTAGTGCTCAAATAGTTATACAGATAATGTTCCCCATACAACGTACTTATATCCATGCGAGTAGTCAAAGCAAAATCAAGTAATTTGGACTCTCGCACTAGAGTACCCATGTTATCACCATATCCTCTCTCGTTTTTAATGTAATTGTACACCATAGTAGCAATAGCACCAGCATAAATAGGAGTTTGATCAGTAATATTTCTACTCACAGCAGTATGCAAAGATCTAGCAAGTATGACTCCCAAGTTATATTCACACGGTGTATTTTCTTTTGCACATTTTAGTAGATAAACCATTGGTCCAGTGCAAGCAGAATTGTTATCCCTAGCAAGAAATCCTCTTGCAAGAAACAACGCAAAATATCTCAAACTTGGGTGCTGTATATGAGTAAATTTACCCCTATTTAATCTATCATGAGAGTTTACAGATATAGTATGCCAAAACTCAACAAGCTCATGGTTGGTATCAGCACGAGTTTCACTCCAACTCCCTGAATTTTCTACACCAATAGCATTGCAAAATTCCCCTAGAGACATAACAAGGCGCTCACCTCTCATAGTAAATTTGCAAACAAAGGTAAGAGGGTGCCTTACTTTCTTCCTGTGCTTTTGGGGCTCCGGGCCCTCAAATCTGAAGGTAGAGAGGAATTCCCGAGAGAGTTCTTCATATGTATCTTGGGGTTCTGAGAGAACCTAAGCAACCAGTTGTAGACGAAGGTGTCGAAGTCCTCTTTGATCCCCACTTGTCAAGAACATAGGGATCTTGCCATCTTGTTGTATGTATTTTCAGCTTCTCCCCTACAAAGAATGCATCATCCTCCCACAGATGGTGTCATCATAATTGAGGGAGACTTTGCATGCTCTTCTTCTTGGTCTTGAGCTCATCCCAACCAAAGCTTTGCCCTTGCTAAACATGATACCTTGCTGCCCAAAAACAATATTCAACAAAAATCAAGATGTAACACCTTAAAACAACATTAAGCCATCCATAAATAGTCTCCACATCAATATCATGCATCAATATCAACTAGAAAACTTGAATCTATGGATTTCCTAAGCATAAAAGGGTGACACCTAGTGCAGCAAAATACTTCATGCATGAGGCATAAGAACAAAAAGTAATTGGATGAGTGGAGGAGTCACATACCAATGAGCAATCCCACCAAACAGATTTGAAAAATCTGCCCTAAACTTGGAGATCCAAGGATAGCAGGAAGAGAGCTCGAGAAAATTTGGGAAAAATACCTGGGGCTGGTTTCCTGTCGAGGGGAAGGAGATGGGCACTGGATACTCACCTAACCCCCTCTGTGGGCCAAAATAGTGGGTCCCACGCGGCCAGGTACTGTGGCCGCGTGGGACACCCCCTTTTGGGCCCTGGTGGCCCTCTGGTGTCTCCCTTTTGGCTGTTAGTTCCTCTGGTAAAATAACTTACCTCCAATTTTTCTGGAATTTTTAGAGAAATTTCTGAACAGAATTTTTCAAACTTCATTTCTGGAATTTCTGCACTTTGAAATAATTATCCATGCAAATACTCTAAAATTCTATAATGAATACAACAAAAATGCAAAAATTTTTATGGGAATCAAGTTTGCATCATTTTCACATTAGTAATGAGGTTGATCAAGTCTCATTAATAATATGTAAAAGATATAACACATGATTCTTTATTTTATATGTATTCTGAGCAATTTCAAGTCACCTCATATTTGATTGGAATAGTTCCAATCATTAAGATAGCATATTTTGGTTCAGGAGGTGGCAATGCAAACTCAAAGCTTCCTATTATAAGAGTATTCCTTTTAATGGAGTTCACACTCTGGCTTACCATAGTAACAGATTTCTTCTTAGGAAAATAGATAGTGTGCTCATTTCCCTTGACATTGAATGTTACCTTGCTCTCAGTGCAATTTATAACAGCCCCTGCAGTGTTTAAAAAGGGTCTTCCAAGAATAATAGACAAATTATCATCTTCAGGCATTTCTAACACAACAAAGTCTGTAGGGATTAACACATTAGCAATAGAGATAGGGACATCCTCACATATTCCTATAGGCACAGCAGTTGATTTATCAGCCATTTGTAATGATACTTCAGTTGGAACCAATTTGTTTAGGTTAAGTTTCTTATATAAAGAAAAAGGCATAACACTAACACCAGCTCCTAAGTCACATAGAGCATATTTCACGTAAGTTTCTTTAATATGACAAGGAATAGTTGGAATACCAGGATCACCACGTTTTTCAGGCATTTTCCCTTTAAAGGAATATTCAGCAAGCATAGCAGTTATTGCATCAGTAGGAATCTTTCTTTTATTAGTCACAATGTCTTTCATGTATTTGGAATATGGAGGGATTTTAATAGCATCAACAAGAGGAATTTGCAAACACAAAGACTTAATCAACTCAAAGAATTTCTCAAATCTAGCATCATCCAAAGTTTTTATTACCTCTTGGGGATATGGTATGGGTTTTTGTACCCACGGATCCCTATCTTTACCTCTTTGTGGATTAGGATGGCTCTTCTTCTTATTCTTCTCAGTAGATGGTGGAGGGTCTTCTTTATCATTAGGTTCAGGTTCTTCAATATTTTCATCCTCTTGTGGCTCTTCTTCAGGTGAAGGTGATTCTTCTTCTTCATTATTATTATCTTCAGTCTCAGCATCAGAAATAGAAATATCCTTATCTTGCTCTTCAGAGTCATCAATGTCCTTGTTTTCATTGGGAGATTTTCCTGCAGAAGATTTCTTCTTGAGAGCTTCTTGTTCTTTTCTCTTGGGATGGCCTTCAGGAAAATCAGGATCCTGAGTACTTGCACCTCCCCTAGTGTTAACTCCACAAACCTGTTTCTTCACCATAAGACTTTCATACAATTGATTTTGAAGAGAAACCATTTGTTCAACTTGATTATTCATCATCTCACAGTGTTTAACAATTCTTTTTACCTCTCCCACACTAGCATGTAAACTTTCTCGAAGAGATTTAATTTTGTGAGAGTTCTCCATAATAGTCATTCTAATATTATGCTCCTCAGGATTATGATGATAAGCAAAATCATTCATGTAGGATACATCAACAGGAGGTGTTACCTTTTCATTACCTTTTATGGAGCTAATAGCATTGACTTGAATTGGAAAACATGGTTGATCATCAGGAAGTTTAACACCCATTTCAGATAATTCCTTAAGATGAGAGGTTTTAATTCCCTTCTCTTTAATAGCCTTGGAAGCTTCTTTCATTGTTTCGTTATCCAATTTGAGCATGCCTCCTTTCTTCTCCGGAAATATCTCTTCAATATTCCAGTCTTCATAATTCCTAGAGATAGTCTCCAATAGCTCAGTTGCTTCATCAACGGTCCTTTCCCTGAAAACATTACCTGCAATACCATCAAGATAGCCTCTGGTGTTTTCGGTTAGACCATTGTAAAATATATCAAGTATTTCATTACTCTTGAAGCCATGGGTAGGACATTTCCTAACCATCTTACTATACCTCCCCCAAGCTTGGGGTAAATCCTCCTTCTCTTTCTGTGAAAAGCTGCTAATCGCAACAGTCAAACCATGAATCTTATCAGCAGGGAAATACTTATTATAGAATACCTGCAAACATTCTTCCTTGCTAGTAATACATCCAGGTTCTAAACGATTATACCAAGTTTTAGCACTTCCTCCCAAAGTAAAAGGAAACAGCTTTAAGAAATAGTAGCGTTGATGGATTTCATCTTTACCAAATAACACAGATAAGTCATGCAAGACAGCAATGTGTTCAAAAGGAAACTCATCCTCTCTACCATAAAACTTATATTTTTCAGCTTTTTCAATTATTTCAGGATCAACACTAAACTCATAATCTTTATCTTTAATTTTAATAGCAGGAGCATTCATTTTCTCAGTAATAGGAAAATATCCATCAAGAGGAGAATTTTTATAGCTATCAAGTTTATCCAATTTATCAAAGTCAGAATTCATAAAAGCCATAGTAAATGCCTCCTCTTCCTCAGAAGAAGTTTCAAATTCATCATCACAGTATTCATTATCTTCTAACTCAGATTCCACATTTTCATTAGTAGAAGATTCCAGATTTTCAGGTGTTTCAGTTATCTCAGATGTTTCAGGTGTCACTTCTTTGTCTATGCTACCACATAATAAATCATTTTCATTACTAGTAGACATTTTAGACAATGGTGAACTAGATAAAACCTTTCCTTTTTCTTAGGAGCAACAGCAGAAGCAACATTAGGTGAAAAGTTTGGCCTACTTGGCAAATCCGTACCTCTGCGAGTAGTTGAAGGCCTCACTTCCTTCGAGTAGTCTTTTCCTTTCCCATGGTTAGGAACAAGCAAAAGCAGCAAATAGATGATAACAAGTTGTCTTACCAATAAAGCTAGGTTCCCCGGCAACGGCGCCAGAAAACGTCTTGATACCCACAAGTATAGGGGATCGCTGAAGTCTTCGTTGGGAAGTATTACCCAAATTTATAGTTCGACTCGATGGGAACACAAGAATATCAATAAGACCTTGGCAATTGAGGCGTCACTCTCAACCACACCTGTATATCAATAACTTGCAGCAGTAATAGTGATGGCAGTAGTATGATTCAAGTAACAAGCAGAACAGTAGCAGTGAACAAGTGTTTCCCAGTTTTCACCGGAAAAGTGAAAGTGTAACTCAGAGATTTAAAACGTAGGCATGAGGTGATAGCGGGGTGTTGCAAGAATGAGATTGATCATATAATAAGAAACAAATAACAATGGGACCTATCTCTAACTCCGATATATGTAGGTATGTGTTCCATATTTAGTT
This sequence comes from Poa pratensis, assembly GCA_947311845.1. Taxonomy (NCBI): domain Eukaryota; kingdom Viridiplantae; phylum Streptophyta; class Magnoliopsida; order Poales; family Poaceae; genus Poa; species Poa pratensis. Next base: position 23,298,471 of record CAMZMU010000106.1, on the reverse strand, counting down.
GTGCGTACTAACCAAGAGAATTTGCACAACATCTATTGTCCAACCTGCCCATTTCACCGGGGCCAACTTGGAACTACAGGTAATTAAGGTCTACCCTTTCGAATAGACCGGAACAATGCATTAACACTTCATGAACACATAGAATCCTCAAACTAAAACATCTCCCCCTTGTTTTCCCTATATGTCACGTTTAGGGTTCGCAGGTTCAACATAATAGCAGGTGATACACTTTGCAGATAAATACCAAACTCAAATATATGATGGGGCAATATAAGTTCAGTACTGAAATCATGCCACTCGGGCCCTAGTAGCAAGCATTAAACATAGCAAGAGTGCATCAACACAATACAAAAGTATCCTCAAGATAAAACCCTAAAATCCCGAACAACGGGTAGCATTACATGATCAATCTCATCCAATCCCCATCCACCTCACATGCCTACAGCGGACTACTCACACATGGTGATGGTGAAGGGGCTCATGGTCGATGGAGATGAAGGCGGTGATGAAGGCGGTGAAGACGGCCTCCGGATCCCTCCACCGGAGGAGAAATCCTGGATCAATCTGTCCCCGAAACGAAGATCGTGATGGTGGCGGCGTTCTGTTTCGCGAAAACTCCTCTCCTTCTAGGGCAAGCACTTTTTCTGTATATATGAGGGGGTACGTCGAAGACCGAAGGCGAGGCGGTGCCCGAGGCCCATTTGGGTGGGCCCACGCGGCCAGGTACAGGGGCCGCGTGGGACCCCCCATTTGGCCCTCGAGCGCTTCCTTGTGTCCATCTTTTGTCCATTGCCTTCCTTTTCCATAAAAATTGCGTGGTATTTTTCCCCGATTTAATTTCCTGCAAAAATAGCCAGAGAAGAGACTTTGCTAAAAACAGCGTCAGATTCAGCAGTTTTATTCAAATATGAGAAGATTCCGGAGCAAATTATGAGGCAAAGTACTTGGAAAAGTAGATGCATTTTGGATGCATCAATATGGCATTGACACAAATTGGAACATGGACACTGGCGCCACAAATCATATTACAGGAGATCCGAGCAAGCTTCACACCCATGCGCCATACTCCGACGTGACCAAGTTCATAACGCAAGCGGTCAAGGTATGGCAATTCATAACATTGGTCATTCGATTTTGCACACCCCTCATAGTTCCTTTCAACTTCTTAATATTCTTCATGTTCCAAGTGCTTCCATGAACTTGCTATCTACTCATAAAATTGCTCTAGATAACAATGCCTTTGTTGAATTTCACCCTTTTTTTCTTTTTGATTAAGGATCAGGCCACGAAGAAAATTCTGTTTAGAGGTCCCTGCATGATGGTCTCTATCCTCTAGTGCCTCTCTCGTCAGGACCTTCCAAGCATGCTTTCATTACCATCAAGCCTTCGTCATCTACATGGCATCGTCGTCTAGGGCATCCATCGTCGTTTATTGTTCAACAAGTCTTAGGAAAAATAAGCTAGCTTATTCCCCTGAAATAAATCCTTATGTGTGTGATTCCTGTCAACAAGCTAAGAGTCATCAGTTACCCTACCCTATCTACTAGTGTTTCCACTGTTCCTCTGGAACAAGTGTTCTCGGATGTGGGGTCCTGCTCCCTTGTCTGTCGGCAAGCATTCATACTATGTAAGCTTCATTGATGATTATAGTAAATTCACATGGATATATTTGTTAAAAAAATCGTTCTGATGTCTATCAAGTTTTCCTTGATTTCCAACAACTTGTTGAACGTAAATTTGGTTGTAAAATTATTACAATGCAAACCGATTGGGGAGGTGAATATGAAAAACTCAATGCTTTCTTTCAACATGTGGGTATTACACATCATGTCTCCTGTCCTCACGCTCACCAACAAAATGGTTCGGCTGAGCGTAAACACCGCCATATTGTTGAAGTTGGCTTAGCTTTGCTTGCCAACGCTTCCATGCCATTGAAATTTTGGATGAAGCTTTTCTTACCGCCACCTTCCTCATTAATTTGCTTCCCACAAAGGTTCTTAATTCATCCACACCGACGAAAACTCTTACACACCACACCCAATTATGATTCTCTTCGTGTGTTTGGCTGGCATGCTGGCCTAATCTACGCCCCTATAATCAACGCAAACTTGCGTTTTCGCTCTAAACAATGTGTATTCTTAGGATATAGCCCCCTTCATAAAGGTTTAAATGTCTTGAGGTCAATTCTGGTCGAGTTTATATCTCCCGTGACGTTGTTTTTGATGAAAACGTTTTTCCGTTTGCTACTCTTCGTCCTAATGCCGGTGCCCAACTTCGTAAAGAACTTGTGTTGTACCGCCGTCCTTGTATTCTCCAACATCTAATGAGGGTGTGCATAATTGATACGTGCATTTTATATCATCATTTATATAACTTTTAGTATCATACTAGAATGTTATTTGCATGATTATATGATTGTTTCTACATGTTTTAGATGATTTTGGGGACTTTCATACAAAGTCCCTATTTTTGGTATTTAATTTCTGGGAGGCAGAAAACCTCCTTTTCTTGTCTTTAATGTTTCAGGAGCTACAGGACTCAAATAATAAAAGGAAAAATACTGCGTCAGTTTTTCATCGGGAGAAAGGCAGAGGGAAGAAGACCGAAGAGAGGAGAGCCACGAGGGCCAAATGGGGGTGGCCCACGCGGCCCATGTACCTGGCCGCGTGGGACCCACCCAAAGGTGCCTCGGGCACCTCCTCGCCTGGGGCTTTTTATCGACGCCTTCGTCTCGCCCGAAAAGTAACGCCCTAATTTTTCCAAGTCCATCCGAGGTCGCGGCGGCGGCGAAACTCCTGATCCCTTCCGAGGGGGTCAGATCCTGCTGCTCCGGAACTCCGGAGAAGGGGGAAATCATCGTCATCGTCATCACCTCTCCTCCTTGGCGTGGGAGGAGGCCTCTACATCATCACCCCCATCAAGACCAGCACCATCACCATCATCATCACCGTGATCCACTCCGTTCCCCTCGCAGTTTGAGAGTTGCTATACCCTAGATACTTGTCTTGTGCTACTATTCATGTTTGTGATTGAGTACTTGTCATTATTTGGTGGTGAAGTTATAATTTCAGATTGTGTTGTACCACTTATGCCACTGATATGATCATGTTCGCACGTTGTGAGTAGTTCCCGTATGTTCCTGAGGGCATAGGATGAATTGGCAATGATTTATATATGACATGTGTTGGTATTTTGTCAAGAGTTTATCTTTTATGTGATTCTATGATGGTGTTGTGCGAACGTCGACTGCACAACACTTCACCTTTATGGGCTCATAGGAGAACACCGTAGTGTAATGAATTGATGGAGACTTGGGAGGACACGTAAACCTGAGACCGAGTCATGAAGTTATATTATGAGGGTATTAGTATCGGGGACCTTAGAGTGTAATGCTATGGTGGGACTTTAGTCTTAATAATTCTTGTGCAGTCATTTGCTTGGCCACATGATCCATCATAAGGGGTTGTAGTTTATTTATTTAGCTATACCTAATTATGGCTCCGTCCAAAGAGATTAAAACTTGACAAGATATTCAACGTGTTGTTTAATAAATCTCTATGCCTAGCATCATCCATGCCGCCCTCGGGAACGTTTGCCACATATAAGTTACACATCACTTGAGCTTGTCCTTTGCCACATAAGAGGATTGGGCTTTCTCTCTTTGAGAGCTTTCACTTGCTACTATCTGTTATCTGCTTGCAACTATACAACTGAAAATACCAAAAACACTTGCATCTTTTATTGTTTTATTTATCAATCTTACTAACCAATACCTTCAGCTCCTCGTGGGTTCGACAACCTTTTCTAATTGAAAGGTACTACAATTGATCTCCTGCACTTGGGAGCCATCAAGATACTTTTCTGGCGCCGTTGCCGGGGAGCGTAGCGCTATTGGTAAGAAGTTTGGTAAGGAAACTTGAAAGCTGTTTATCTCATTGTTACTATGGCATTTATGAATCGTGCCTCGCTGCATCTTGCTCTATATGAAAGTGCTTATGCCACTACTGCAAAGGTGGTTGAAACTACTGTGTCTGAGGTACCTAAAGTGGGATATAAAATTCCCATGGTCATGTTAAAAGAGTTATGAAAAATCCATTTACAGGAGATGGAACTAAGTCGGCACGCGAGCACATGGAAATAATTGAGGACATATGTGGCTTATTCAGACTACCTGGTATTTCAGAGGATCAGGTAAAAAGGAAGCTATTGTATTTGTCTTTATCTGGTAATGCTCGTGATTGGTACAGGTCTTTGGATGAAGAGGTCCAGAATGAATGGAGTATCTTGAGGAAGGTTTTCTTTCTTAAATATTTTACTCCTAAAGAAGCTTATGATAACCGCTGCTATATATTCAATTTCTGGCCACATCTGGGAGAGAGTATTACTCAAGCTTGGGGGAGGTTAAAGGAACTCCTTCGCAAGAATCCATGTCATGATCTTACAAGGAAACTTATATTGATAAACTTTTATGTGAGACTACCTATGAAGCACAAGGAGATTCTGGATAATTCATCTGGTGGAAGTTTTACTAATAACACTGAAGAAGAAGCATGGAATTTATTGGAGACTATTTCTGAAAATACTAGCCACTGGGATCTTGATAAAGGTAATGAGCCATATTTTGATTATGAATATTCATGTGTAGAGAATTTCTCTACTTCTATTTGTTTAAAAATCTGAGTGATACTTTTGGTCTTGATCCTTATGTTATAATTGAAATAGCTAAAGGTTTTGCTGATCATATCTGTGTTCCAAAAAGTGGATTTGAAGTTTATGTTGAACCTGTTAAACAATCTATTGTTGTTCCTAAAGTTATTAAACAGGTTGAACCAATGTCATCTGTGACAATTGAGGAGTATGTTGAACCACCTCCATTTCCAAACCAAGTTAAGGAGAATTTACTTAAAGCTGTTACTAACAAGAGTAACAAAAGATGTTCTCAGCCTTATGAACAGGTGGAAGTCAACACTCAAATTTCTGTTATCAAGCAACTAAATGAAGAAGACCCAGTGGATGTTTATCTATGTGAAGATGCTACCAAAGTCATCAAAGGTAATTCGGCCAAAGTTGGGAAACCTGTTATATCATGCTCTATTGGGACTTCAAGTTATCATGGTCTATGTGATATTGGAGCAAGTATTAGTGTCATTCCATATTCTCTTTATCTTGAGATCAAGCCTGATATTGATCCCATTGTTATGGAAGAGACAGGTATGACAATTCAACTTGCTAATAAAGATTATATTAGTCCATTTGGAATTGTTAGAGATGTTGAAGTATTGATTGGCAAAATAAAATACCTGCTGATTTTATTGTGCTTGGTTGTCCTCAAGATTCATTTTGTCCTATCATTTTTGGTAGACCTTTCTTACATACTGTTGGTGCTGAAATTAATTTGCCTAAAGAGAAAGTGTTTATTAAATGTGCTGGTGAGAAACTTGAATTTAACTTTTCCAAATTTGCTGATAAACATGTTGAGAAAGAGCCAATTCCTAATAATTTAATTGAAACTCTTGCTCATATAGCTGTAGCTTCAACTGATGTTGTAGAACGTTATATGCTTAATCAAGATGAACCATTTAATGATGAGGAAAAAGAGGCTTTGGAACAAATATTATGGCAACAACCACCACAATTACAATTGCATATCCCACCTGATAATTTAGGAGTGCTACCACCACCTAAAGGGGATCCTAGTTTTGAATTGAAACCTTTGCCTGCAAATCTGAAATATGCATATTTGGATGAGAAGAGCATATATCCTGTCATTATTAGTGCTAACCTTTCAGCTGAAGAGGAAGAGAAATTACTTGATGTGCTAAAAGCTCACCGACCAGCCATTGGATACTCTCTTGATGATCTTAAAGGTATAAGCCCCGCTCTATGTATGCATAAAATTAATCTGGAGGAAGATGCAAAACCTGTTGTTGATTTTCAACGCCGCCTCCATCCAAAAATGAAAGAAGTGGTAAGGAAAGAGGTAATAAGACTTATTGAAGCTGGTATCATTTATCCTATAGCTGACAGTAAGTGGGTTAGTCCTGTTCATTGTGTTCCTAAAAAGGGTGGAATGACTGTTGTTCCAAATGAAAAGGATGAACTTGTGGCTCAACGTACTGTAGTTGGTTATAGGATGGTTATTGATTTCAGAAAATTGAATAAAGCAACTCGAAAAGATCATTATCCATTGCCATTTATTGATCAAATGCTAGAAAGGTTGTCTAAACACTCTCACTTTTGCTATCTAGATGGTTATTCAGGTTTCTCGCAAATTCCTGTCCATAAGGATGATCAAGAAAAGACCACTTTTACTTGCCCATATGGTACTTTTGCTTACAGGAGAATGCCATTCGGTTTATGTAATGCTCCTGCTACTTTTCAAAGATGCATGAATGCTATATTTGCTGATTATATTGAAAAGATAATGGAGGTTTTTATGGATGATTTTTCTGTGTATGGTACTTCCTTCGATAATTGCTTGTTCAACCTTAACAAAGTTTTACAGCGTTGTGAAGACCAACACTTGGTTCTTAATTGGGAGAAGTGTCACTTCATGGTTACTGAGGTATAGTTCTTGGGCATAAGATTTCTGGAGAAGGAATAGAAGTTGATCCAGCAAAGATTGAAGCTATTGAAAAACTACCATATCCAAGGGACCTCAAAGGTATAAGAAGTTTTCTTGGGCATGCAGGTTTTTACCGTAGGTTCATTAAGGATTTCTCCAAAATATCAAAACCTCTAACCAATCTTCTGCAAAAGGATGTTCCTTTCTCTTTTAATGATGATTGCATTGAGTCCTTTAATATTTTGAAGAATGCTTTAATCACTGCTCCCATTATTCAACCTCCTGATTGGAACTTGCCTTTTGAAATTATGTGTGATGCTAGTGATTATGCAGTTGGGGCTGTTTTGGGCCAACGTGTTGATAAGAAACTGAATGTTATTTATTATGCTAGTAGAACACTTGATGCTGCTCAAAAGAATTATGCTACAACTGAGAAAGAATTTTTAGCAGTACTGTTTGCTTGTGACAAGTTTAGACCTTATATTACTGATTCAAAAGTCACAATACATACTGATCATTCTGCTATTAAATACTTGATGAATAAGAAAGATGCTAAGCCTAGACTATAAGATGGGTACTTCTATTGCAAGATTTGATTTACATATTGTTGATAGGAAAGGGGAGGATAATCAAGTTGCTGATCATCTCTCTAGGATGGAAAGCATACCTGATGATCCTATTCCTATTAATGATAGCTTTGTTAATGAACAACTTGCAATTGTTAATGTTTCTAGTGCTAAAGTTGCATCTCCTTGGTTTGCCAACTATGCAAATTTTATTGTTGGTAAAGTTTTGCCTCCACACTTCACTTCTCAACAAAGAAAGAAATTCTTTTATGATCTTAGACATTATTTTTGGGATGATCCTTTCCTCTATAAGAAAAGTGTGGATGGTATTATTAGACGTTGTGTACCTGAGCATGAACAACAGGCTATTATAAGAGATTGTCATGACAGTCCCTATGGAGGGCATCATGCAGGAGATCGCACAGGAGCAAAGGTATTACAATCTGGTTTCTATTGGCCTACTTTATTTAAGGACTGTGCTGAATATGTTAAATCTTGTGATAAATGTCAAAGAGTAGGAAACATTGGTAGGAGGAATGAAATGCCTATGAATTATTCATTGCCACTTGAACCATTTGATGTGTGGGGTTTTGACTTTATGGGTCCTTTCCCAGAATCAAAGACAAAGCATACTCACATTTTGGTTGCAGTTGACTATGTTACAAAGTGGGTGGAAGCAATTCCAACCAAAAGTGCAGATCATGCCACAGCAATGAAGATGCTCAAGGACATCATTTTCCCCAGGTTTGGTGTTCCTAGGTTCTTAATTACTGATGGTGGTTCTCATTTCTTGCATGGTGTTCTTAGAAAAACTTTGGCAAAATATGATGTTAACCATAGAATTGCATCTCCTTATCATCCTCAAACAAGTGGGCAAGTTGAATTAAGCAATAGGGAAATTAAACTCATTTTGGAAAAGACAGTGAATAAGTCTAGATCTGATTGGCCAATTAAGATTAATGATGCTTTGTGGGCTTATAGAACTGCTTTTAAAAATCCTATGGGAATGTCTCCTTATAAAATGGTTTATGGAAAAGCTTGTCACTTACCTGTTGAACTAGAACATAAAGCTAGATGGGCTATTAAACAACTGAACTTTGATTTTAAAACTGCGGGAGAAAAGAGAATTCTTGACCTAAACCTACTTGACGAATGGAGAAATGAAGCTTATGAAAGTGCCAGGATGTTTAAAGAAAAAGTTAAGATTTGGCATGACAAGAAAATTAAGAAAAAGGAATTCAAAGTAGGTGATCAAGTTTTATTATACAACTCTCGTTTCAAGTTTTCTGCAGGGAAGCTAGCTTCAAAGTGGCAGGGACCATTAGTGATACAGGAGGTGTACCGTTCAGGAGCTATCCGTCTTCACGGTGACATGAAAGGTAAACCTCATGTAGTCAATGGACAACGCCTTAAACCTTATATTGCAGGAAAGAGCTTCATCGGAAGGGTGGAGGAGTTGAATTTACAAACACCGGAGAGGTAATTGAGAGAAACCGTGCAGTTTCAGAAACCCAAATCAATAGAAGGTAACTTTGTTGGAAAGTTTCTCGGAATTGCATAAATTTTACGGAGTCATTTTTATGGAAATTAACGTGTGGGACAAGAAAACTGGACGAAACGGAGACCCGAGGGAGGAAAGAGAGGGGCCCACGCGGCCCATGTACCTGGCCGCGTGGGCTGTCCCTTTTCCACCTCGGAGTCCTTTTCGTCTCGTTTTCGATCCCGACGCTTCGTCTTGACCTAAAAACCCTCAATATATACCCTCTCTGCCGATCTAATCTCGCACCGAGCGTTCTCGAGCGATCTTTGTTTCTGCTGTTTCTGCCTGTCAGGTTTTAGCCATGTCTTGCTCCGGATCCAACCAAGAGGGGGAGAGCTCTCCCAAGGAGGTGTTGTGAACCGCTACCTCAACTCCGTGATGACACCACCGAAGACCGTGTGCTTCAAGGAGGGCGTGATGCTCGTGGAGGAGGTGAAGGCTCCCAAGGCCACCGGCACGGTGGAGGAAAGGCTGGATGAGTTAGAGGACAAGACCTTCAGGTATGGCACTGTGGTTTACCGCAGCCTTGATGCTCACCACTTCATGAACCTGGAGCTGGAGAAGAAGGTTGAAGAGTACAAGAAAAGGCTTGAAGATCTGGAAGATAGGTACAAGGACGTCATCAACAAATGGGAGAAGTTCCAATGCTTCATGTGGGATGTAGAGAACCAGAACTGCGAATATGAAGAACGCTTCAAGAAGATTGCAGCAGCCGCCACCCTCAGGTACAATGATCCACCTACATCTTTCCGTGATGGAAGGCCTTTCCCATGGAAGATGGCTGAATGGGAGGAAGAATATGAGAAGGAGGAGGCTGCAGCAAAGGAGAATCTGGAGGAACGCCAAGCTTGGGGGAGTTCCATCTAGTCTTTCTCTTTATCAATCTATCATATCTATCTAGTCATGGTGTGCTTTGCTTTTATCGATTAGTTATCAATATCTCTTAGGCGTGTGTGAGCTCATGGAGCATTATCATGTATCCCTATCTTATGGTTTATCAATGAATATTAAAGTATGGTGTCATCCATGATTCTCTTGTTTGGGGATTTATGGGTAACACTCATGCAAATGAGCGTGGCATATTTAGAATTTCAATCACATCTTGCCTTGAAATTAATTAACTTGAGTATGTTGGACAATTATAGAATTATCTCAATATAGAAGAAGTAAAAAGACTTGTGAATTAATAGTTTGAGGTTAAGATATAGTCTTGTAGGATAAGAAGTTGAGAAGACTTAATGAAAAGGATATAAAACACTCTTGTTACAACCTAGTATCTTTTGAGCAAATTAATGATCATGGATATTTCAATACTTATGCTCTTGAATGTGAATGAAAGGAAGGCACCTGAAATTTCAGCTAGCCATGGAAAGTGTAAGAAAAGGGTTGTGTAGAGCATGGGAACTTGATTGAGATATCCATGACTAAAGTTTGCACTAGTTACTAGTCAAGCAAGAGTGATAACAATTTTTATATCTATCTGTCTTTTCATTTGTCTTCTTTTGAACTTGTTATCCAATGAGAGTTTATCTTGTCTTTGAATTTCAGCAAAGTATAAAAGATTATAATGCTTGCCATGAAGAGCAAAAGCATGTGAAAAACAATATGATTCGATTGTCCAACATACAATGGTTATTTGCTTTCAAAAGTAAGGGGTGATTGCTAGAGTTCTACTTATGTTGCCCTCATATGTATGAGTTTTAGATCATTAATCTTATCTTGCAATTGAATATGATGATGATACAATGCCCGTATTTATTTATCAACCATAAGTCCATTGATGCATGTAATGATCTATGTCCTTACTTACTCGAGGACGAGTAAAGGTTTAAGCTTGGGGGAGTTGATACGTGCATTTTATATCATCATTTATATAACTTTTAGTATCATACTAGAATGTTATTTGCATGATTATATGATTGTTTCTACATGTTTTAGATGATTTTGGGGACTTTCATACAAAGTCCCTATTTTTGGTATTTAATTTCTGGGAGGCAGAAAACCCCTTTTTCTTGTCTTTAATGTTTCAGGAGCTACAGGACTCAAATAATAAAAGGAAAAATACTGCGTCAGTTTTTCATCGGGAGAAAGGCAGAGGGAAGAAGACCGAAGAGAGGAGAGCCACGAGGGCCAAATGGGGGTGGCCCACGCGGCCCATGTACCTGGCCGCGTGGGACCCACCCAAAGGTGCCTCGGGCACCTCCTCGCCTGGGGCTTTTTATCGACGCCTTCGTCTCGCCCGAAAAGTAACGCCCTAATTTTTCCAAGTCCATCCGAGGTCGCGGCGGCGGCGAAACTCCTGATCCCTTCCGAGGGGGGTCAGATCCTGCTGCTCCGGAACTCCGGAGAAGGGGGAAATCATCGTCATCGTCATCACCTCTCCTCCTTGGCGTGGGAGGAGGCCTCTACATCATCACCCCCATCAAGACCAGCACCATCACCATCATCATCACCGTGATCCACTCCGTTCCCCTCGCAGTTTGAGAGTTGCTATACCCTAGATACTTGTCTTGTGCTACTATTCATGTTTGTGATTGAGTACTTGTCATTATTTGGTGGTGAAGTTATAATTTCAGATTGTGTTGTACCACTTATGCCACTGATATGATCATGTTCGCACGTTGTGAGTAGTTCCCGTATGTTCCTGAGGGCATAGGATGAATTGGCAATGATTTATATATGACATGTGTTGGTATTTTGTCAAGAGTTTATCTTTTATGTGATTCTATGATGGTGTTGTGCGAACGTCGACTGCACAACACTTCACCTTATGGGCTCATAGGAGAACACCGTAGTGTAATGAATTGATGGAGACTTGGGAGGACACGTAAACCTGAGACCGAGTCATGAAGTTATATTATGAGGGTATTAGTATCGGGGACCTTAGAGTGTAATGCTATGGTGGGACTTTAGTCTTAATAATTCTTGTGCAGTCATTTGCTTGGCCACATGATCCATCATAAGGGGTTGTAGTTTATTTATTTAGCTATACCTAATTATGGCTCCGTCCAAAGAGATTAAAACTTGACAAGATATTCAACGTGTTGTTTAATAAATCTCTATGCCTAGCATCATCCATGCCGCCCTCGGGAACGTTTGCCACATATAAGTTACACATCACTTGAGCTTGTCCTTTGCCACATAAGAGGATTGGGCTTTCTCTCTTTGAGAGCTTTCACTTGCTACTATCTGTTATCTGCTTGCAACTATACAACTGAAAATACCAAAAACACTTGCATCTTTTATTGTTTTATTTATCAATCTTACTAACCAATACCTTCAGCTCCTCGTGGGTTCGACAACCTTTTCTAATTGAAAGGTACTACAATTGATCTCCTGCACTTGGGAGCCATCAATAATCATGATCATTTGCCTATTGTACCTATCACTGATGCTCTACAGGTCGATGAGAATTTACGTGATGAAAATCGTGTGCAAACTCAGCTTACAGCAGAAGAAATAGCAAACTTCACAAAGACAAACCTGGCAATGATGAGCCAATCATTGGCGCTGACTCCAACGAGGATCTTCGATCAGCTCTGGATCTTGTGCAGGATTCTCCCGCCAGCCAGTCAGTCCGCAGCGACACAGTTGCTGCCACGCAGCCCTCTGCCGACCGTGCAGACAACGACGGGACGCGTTGTCCGTCTCGCGTGTGCGTGCGTCTGCCGCAACGCGTTGGGCCATGCAGCCCATGATCTTCTGTGGCTGCCCAGCCTGCACCATCTCCTGTGCCTTCTCTGCGCACTCAAGCACAAAAAGGTATTCGTAACCCCAAAATTTACAAGGATGGTACTGTGCGCTATGGTATGTTTACGTCTACAGGAGAACCTACCACTTTAAAAGAAGCTCTTGGTCATGATAGTTGGAAGCAAGCAATGCATGAAGAATATGATGCCCTTATGCATAATAAGAACGTGGCATCTTGTTCCTCCTACTCTAATAAAAATGTGATTGACTGCAAGTGGGTCTACCGTATCAAGAAACGAGCTGATGGTACTATTGATCGATACAAAGCACGGATTGTTGCAAAAGGGTTTAAGCAAAGGTATGAACTTGACTATGAGGATACGTTCAGTCCTGTTGTTAAAATTGCCAACCATACGTCTTGTTTTGGCTATTTCTGTTTCCAAGGATGGAATCTCCGACAGCTAGACGTGAAGAACGCGTTTTTACATGGTGTTCTGGAAGAGAAAGTTTATATGAAACAACCTCCTGGTTTTGAAGATCCACGTTTTCCGCAACATATATGCAAGCTTGATAAAGCTCTTTATGGTTTAAAACAAGCTCCCCGTGCTTGGTACTCTCGCCTTAGTTCGAAACTCATTGAGCTTGGTTTTCAACCATCCACTGCTGACACGTCGCTATTTCTATACAATCAGTCTGGTGTTCACATCTTTATGCTCATATATGTTGATGATATAATTGTAACAAGCTCGTCAGATTCAGCGGTTGATGGTCTTCTTCGTCAGTTAAGTGAACATTTTGCTATCAAGGATCTTGGTACTCTTCATTACTTTTTGGGCATGGAAGTCACTACCACTAATGATGGTCTTGTGCTTACACAAGCTAAGTATGTTGCAGATCTGATAGCACGGGTCAATATGACCGGTGCTCTCCTACTCCCACGCCAATGTCTAATATTGATAAGTTATCTTTGACTAATGGTACACCTCTTGGCTCTGATGACACTACAAATTACAGAAGCGTTGTTGGAGCATTACAGTATTTGACGCTGACAAGGCCTGGTTTGGCATTTTCTGTTAATAAAGTCTGTCAATATCTTCATGCACCCACTACAGCTCATTGGACTGCTACCAAGAGGATTCTTCGATATGTACAAGGTACATTGCATACTGGTATCACTTTTCAGCGCTCTACTTCTACTCTGCTCAGTGCATTTTCGATGCTGATTGGGCTGGATGCCTTGATGATCGGCGATCTACTGGTGGGTTTGCTATATTCTTTGGACCGAAATTAATTTCCTGGAGTGCACGAAAACAAGCAACCTGTCTCACGTCTAGTACAGAAGTTGAATATAAGGCGGTTGCCAATGCTACAGCTGAGCTTATTTGGTCAGGGATTTGGTTACCGGTCGAATTACCACGGTTACCGGCCGGTAACCGGATTTCTCGGCCCCCTCCGGTAAATGAGTTTACCGAGCAAAAAATCCCAGACCGCTTAAATTTGGGACAAATTCTTCCTCCCAAAATCTTTTTAAATTTTATTTATCGTTTTAAGTTTAAATTTCAAATTTTGAGTAAGAATCTCGTCCGGTTACCGTGGTTACCGGACATCTCGGCCCCTCCGAGATTTTTTTCAAAACGTAACCAAAACCTTGATTTGGGTTGAAGCTTTGATTCGTGAACTCGGTGTTTCTCTCAAGGAACGCCCTTGCTTGTGGTGTGACAACCTAGGTGCCACATACTTATCAGCAAATCCAGTTTTCATGCCAGGACTAAGCATATAGAGATTGACTATCACTTTGTGCGAGAGAGGGTTGCCAAGAAACTCCTAGATATCAAGTTCATCTCCAACAAGGATCAAGTAGCTGATGGTTTTACTAAATCTTTACCTGTAAACCTTTTACATGATTTTAGGCGTAATCTCAACCTTACACAGGTTAAGATTAAGGGGGCTGTTAGAGATGTAATACGAGTAGGATACGATATGGTATAGTATACCAATCGTATCCTACCCCAACTTGTAATACCCCGGCAGGGGTTATTCCTGCCCCTATTTAACACTAACCGAACCCCAGGATTGGGGTATCGTTCCCTGCATACGCACATCGACAGCGTGTATAACATTTTTTTTTTCATACGTCTCCACAAGGAGAGCCGGGTTCCACTATCAAACGATAACAGAACAAGGTTTTTGTTGCCCATTGGCAAAACATAGAGAGAAATGGCGTGTATAACATATAAACACGCGGAAATCCCTTTTGGATCTCGGGCACCAGTGCTCCTGGTGCCCAATTTTTTTTTTAAACTTATTCTTTTGCCAAAAAATCACAAAAAAAATCACACAGGTAGTAGTCTTCATGTGTGCTTAACTCATAAATTGGCAAAAAAATAATTCGAAATAATTGACCTGTGCAAAAATAAGAAATCTGGCATGTTTGCACATTTTTGAATTTGCTTTGTTGACTGCTGATATTTGTTATTTTTCACACAGCCTGCAAATATTAACATTTTTTCTGATTTTTCCTATGGTAATGAACATTCAAATCTACATGCTTGATTTTTTTCAGAATTTTATGTGTAACAAAAAAAAATTGGGGCACCAGGTGCACTGGTGCCCGGTGCCAAAACTCCGCTTCAATAAACACGACGCTACTCCCTGAAGACTTTCTACCATGTATCAACAGGATGTTCAGTTCTGTCACAACTAACTGAAGCAAATTATCAAGTTGCAGAGTGTTAGTGACACTACAAGGGCTCTGATCCCTTGTTAGAAACATGCTGAATTATTTTCTGTGTGGATGCAGAAGCTTGACTGACCCACTTGTAACTCTGGCCTGGCCATGTGTATCTGTCCAGTGAAGATTCATAACAGAGTGTACCGTACTGTTATTCAGATCTTACATTGGAATTCATGTTCTGGTGTGCACTGTAACTTTGTAAAGGAGGTACATTTGTCTACTGATAATAAAATCTTGGTCACTTGCTGCTGGACTGATTATGTTCTCTTGTTTTCCCTGGGCAAGATGTGGATACACAGAAAACAAATCATCTGCTTAGTGTAGGAGTTGACAAACCCACACGCCCGAACCTGCAGGCTGCAGCTGCATTAAGTTAATGATGCGAAGGAGAAGAAACATAATCACACAAGTGTCAAGTGGTAATAATATAAATCTACTAATCGGTTTGGTCACCACTAGACTGCATGTCCATCGATCCATTTCTATCCCTAATTAAGCAGGCCAACAATGGCCGTGGATCTCAAGATGTAGAGATCGCGATCTGTAGTTAGCAGTGGCTGTTTCCAAAGAACTCTTCAGAGGCCATCAGCATCAGTATGATTCCAACCATGCGCATCGTTATCTGCATCATCATGACTGAACCAGACAATTCATAAGGCAAAGATCTCAAGCACCTGCATTTAATCAGTTTACACCCCCCAGCTCCATTCAGAAATCTAAAATCGATGAAACAATTTGCCAAATGCATTTTTCTGCCACCGACGCCGTGGATCCGACCGACACACGGCTGGGTCTGGTCAATGTCGACGTGGACCAGGAATCAGTAGTAGGCATGAGCAATGATGTCTTTGTCTGTCTCTCTGAAAATGTGTTGCTTTGCTCCTAGTCTAGTCTAGAGATAGAATTCGGTAAAGGATAAGAGGCATCATACATGTTTCCATTTATTACTCCATTGGCATATTGGCGTTACCTAAAGATTCCCATTGGTTCACTCATTTTCTTTCTTGTGCCATTGGCGGCTAGATCGAGCCTAGATCAGGAAAGAAAGCCCAATCACATCAAGGGATCGATCCTTAGTAAGTCTTCTCTCACTATTCATTCTGTAGCCATTAGTTCGTGGCTATGTCGACGCCAACACCGAGTCTAAGACACCTATGGACAGTATGGCGCGAGCGCATCGAGCGGTGACCATGTAAGGTATTCCATCGCGACAGCTCTGAGAACTGTTCCCACAAACCAATTCACAGCAACCCCTACGACTGCCCTGTTACAACCGCTAGTGTATACACTACCTAAGCTTTGGTTAATTATGCAATGATTCGTCACTCGATTAGTTGATCGTAATCCTGGGTACGTACGATCAGTTGCATTAGCATGAATTAGTGCGATCGTTGCACATAGATCGCACGAATCAGCAATGCTTAACTGATTAATTAGTCTGTCCTGCAGAGTCAATAGGTAGCGGCTAATTGTAGTACAAACCAAGCTCCACGAACAGGCACGGATGACAGTGGATGTCGTCGCAGACCCAAACCCTGCCGGAGGATCACGTGACCCCGATCGATCGATGGCGCGGCGGAGAACCCGCGAATATCGACCGGCTCCTGCATTGTCGCCGCCACCATGTTGTGAGTAGCTAATTAATCCCACATTTGTCAATCAGAGATTCAGAGGTCGTCGTCCTCGTCGAAGCTTCGTTTTCGTTAGCTACCTGGAGTAGTAGGGTATAATCTGATCGGTGGTTAGGACTTAGGATGCAGGTCAGGCCATGGAGAGCATTAGTTAAACAGGGAGCCTAGTAGCTATCTGCATTTGGGAGTGAAATGTGGTTGGGGTCGAGAGAGTTTCGACGGGTCTCGTCCATGCCAACCTTCCTGATGCCATTCAATTGGCATGGGCAATCTATGGCCGTACGCAGAAATGCAACAACAAACTAGCCCACACTCGTATGCCACAGTGCTCTAGTCATGTGTCTTCACAGTACCGACGTACTGGACACAGTAGACGTTTTCTTTTGCTATGATCCAAACAATAAATGGCACCACTGTGTGATGCAGTGGGTAAACCTGTGCACGCACAAGAAGAAGAAACTGCAGACATACCAAAAGAGATACTAGGAGTTCAAAACAGATCGAGGGTAGCGTGTTTTTGGCTCCCGGCACATATGCATCCTTTATTTATATAATGTAGTTTTAAACTCATTTGAAATGTCGAAACAATTTGTTAAAATGTATCCGCGCATGTATCTTAACATTCCGTGTGCTCATAAACGTTTCACGAAGAACCATTTTTGTGACTTGTGTAAAAAGGACAAATTTTCTTACACATGTCAAAAAATGTAGATTTTCGACGAAAACAGTTTGTGAACACATAGAATGTGAATATGTATCCGTGAAATTTTACTTTAATTTTTTTACATTTCAAAATATCTTTTAAATACCGGGTGCAACGTACCTGGAAGCCAAACTGAATTTGGCGTGAGTTACTCTGGATTTTCATGTGCATAAAATATTACTCGCAGAGAAAAAAGTGTAGAGACGTGTGATCCACACGTGGAAGCAAGAAACTGCTAGAGTTTTTTATTATTATTCTCAGAAATTCTTAGCTGATTTCCATGAAATCAGATGTGTCAATTTCTGTCACAGGAGCATTCAATTCCCAACGAACGAATAGAAAGAAATCAACGTTCCAGATTAACACTCTCCCTCAACTTCAGTGGGTCTCCTCATATATAAAAGAAAAAACTACAAATACATTGATTTGGTCAAAGGAAAATGGTCAAATGACACTGCAGATGACATTAGAGATCTGATCTGAAGCTCTGAAAACGCGTACATCTCCATACATGCTCCTTGATTATTTCCATATACACTAGTAGTGGTATTACAAAGCTCAAACAAAACACACTACGATAATTAACAACCCGCGCCTTGCGCACTGCGAGTTTAAATTAGTTTAGACCCTCTGTGTCTGCACGCATGGTGTGGTTGCCACGACGGACGCCAGCGCGCTCCTGACCGTCACAGCGACGCGGCAGCCCTTGAGCGCCCTGAAGCTCTCGGCCCGCACCCCGAAGCACGCCGCCGCCGTCGTGTCGTCATCCTCGTCCGAGAACGCGTGCATCCTGCTGCTTCCGCCGCCCCGCATCGACGAGCACGCCGACGGCGCGCGCATCCTGATGCTGCTTCCTCCGCCACGCATAGACGAGCACGCCGGCGACTGCGTGCCTCGGAAAGACGAGAAAGTGGACGACGACGAGACAGGTCGACGCGGAGGAGAAGGACACGACGTGGGCGATCCCGACGCCGGCCTCGTCCGCCGCCGCGCCATGGCGAACCTCGGCAGTATGGAGCCGAGATGCCGCCGCCCTTCCTGCCGGGCTTGCCGTCGCGGCCGTCCGCCTTGGAGGCGGCGTAGTAGGATGGCGGCGGCGTGAGGGGCGGCATCGTGGCGTCGAGGCGGCGTCCTTCTTGGGCGTGCCCGCTGCGACTCCCACAGAAATGCACGGCCCCGGCGGAGGCCACGCCGTAGTAGACCCTGAAGACGGCGCGGCGGCGGCGGTGCTGTCCCGCGTCAGCAGCCTGGACACGGAGAAGACCTTGCCGCTCCCCTGCCTCGGCTGGATCGCCGCCGCCTCCTCCATTACCTTGCGCCGACGGTGGCCGCCATGGATGGATGGAAGGACGTCTCTGCGCTTGCTTGCAAGATGCAGACTTGCAGAGGAGCAAGTGGTCACTGAGATTCGCAGCAGCAGCGAGCGAGCGAGTGTGGGGTTTTATGCTCGTCGGCAGCAGGGTGTATTAATGATGGCCGTTTCCCACGTCTCCGGTTGCTGTTCTGTTCGGCTGATTATTTTTGTACTCCTGCGCTGCCCAGATCCAGTGAAGTAGACGGTGACCTTTGACTTACACTGTTTGGATCCACAGGCCAGTCAGATTAGTTAATATTTCCTGGTTGATAATCACAGTCATTCGATAAATGTTTATATTATAATTTGCATGAATCTCAATCTTAATATGGATGGTTGTTAGCGTCGACTTCTATCTCTACTATATAATATGGCTTGAGGTGATGGTTGGTACGTTTTTTTCAAGTTCCGATTTTACACACCCCTGTGTGTTATGAGGATTTACCCACCCTGCCATCGAAAGTGACAAAAAAAAAGGTCAAATAAAATAAACGTTTCGGAACGGCTCGGCGATGGTGAGCTCATCCCCCGGTGACGGTCGCCGTGGACGTGGAGCATGACGTACTCCTCGTCGCTCCGTCCGCGCCCCGGCTCGGCAGCACGGGTCTCGCTGGGTGGCGGCGAGGCAGCTGGCCTGGCCCGAGCTCACGCGCGCGGGGAACCGAACTGAGGAGGAGCGCTGCGAGAACGCCGGGGAGGGCAGCGCTCCGATCTCGTGGCTGCGCGCCCGACCTCGACGGCAGCGTCCGTGCTGCAGACAGGCCCGAGGAGGGACAACGTCCGCGCGGCGGTGCTGCTCGGGGCTGCGTCCTGCTCGCGGCGGTCCTGCTCAGGGCTGCGAGCCTGCCCGCGTCTGTCC